>CM076911.1:16951666-18275833 GCA_039566165.1 Maruca vitrata | reverse complement strand
TTTTTAAAAGGGCGTATTTTCGAGCAGCACCCCAAGCCGAAATTCCATAAGAGGTTATTGACTGGCACAAGGTGAAGTATAACATTTTATTAGTTTTATCGTCTTTTAAATTACGAATTTTTTAAAGATAGGCGTTAGCTTACGAATTTTAGTTTTTAAATTTGATAGGTGTTGTTGCCAGTTTAAGTTGTTATCAATTTCTATGCCGAGATATTTAATGCTGTTAGTCGAAGTTAAAGAAGGACATTGACAAATGTTAAAATTGTCACATTCGTGAGAATGTGCTTTAAGGGCAAAATTTTGATCTGGCTGCAAATTTTTTCGTATACTAAAAGTTATATATTTAGTTTTCTTTATATTTAAAGTTAATAGATTAAAATCAAGCCATTTACTCACCTCACTAAGACCTTTTTCGGCTAGTTTTTTAACACCTGACCAAGATGTATGCTGAAATACAAGGACTGTATCATCGGCGAATGTGATGATCTTTGCTTTCAGGTATGTCAATATCACAAAGGCTATTGATATAAATTAGGAACAACGTTGGACCTAGAACGGAGCCCTGAGGTACACCAAAACTGACATCGACATTGGAACTAAGATATTCACCAATCCTAACAGCTTGTGACCTATTGCTAAGATAACTTTTAAAAAAGTCAAGTTGCACACCCCGGATACCTATAGATTCTAGTTTGCATATTAATAGGGGGATCGAAACAGTGTCGAATGCTTTTGCCAAATCTAGAAAAATTGCCAGGCACTTATTCTTATTATCCAGATTTTTTGCGACACTAGTGACGAGACTTTCAATAGCATCCTCAGTGGATTTATTCTTCCTGAAGCCAAATTGATTTTGTGAGAGAATATTATTCTTCTCTATGTAACTAATAAGTCTGACGTTAATGATTTTTTCCAGGATTTTGGCAATAATAGGCAAGAGTGATATCGGGCGATAATTATCGACACTGTTTCTCTCCCCCGACTTAAAGACCGGCACTACAACGGAGGACTTTAGAACCTTGGGAAAAATTCCAGTAATTATGCATAAGTTAAATATGTAAGTTAAAGGTTTAACTAAAAAATCAATAAACTTTTTGACAAATATAGACGAAATCCCATCCCACCCTGAAGAATTTTTGCTTTTAAGTGATAACACAAATCGATAGACCTCGGACTCGTCAGTTTCTGACATAAAAAATGAATTCATAGGTACACCTTTACATTCAAATCTTTTGATAAGATCGTTCTCTTCAAGTTTAAGCCTCTTTAATATTTTATTAGATAAATCCGAACCGATATTAGAAAAAAATTATTTGCATGATTGACAGAATCCTTAGGTGTCGATTTACTGCTTAACAATTCACACAATTCCTGGGACTTGCTAGATTTTTTCAAGTTACATACACGTTTTATTACATTCCAAGTATTTTTTATATCATTTCTATTGTTATGTAGATCTAATTTGTCATGTGCATTTTTTAAATTGTGTAAAATATTATTGCAGTGATTTCGGTAGCGTTTATATGTTATTTCAAGATCTTTATCATGAGGATTCTTTAAATGTCGATTATGCAAAGTATCCCTAAATCTCATGCATCGCAACAGTCCTGGAGTGATCCAAGGCTGGTAAGTTTGACGTCTATTTGGAACTAAAAAGACTTAGTGCTGCATTTTATAATATCTGACAGGATTCCGATAAACATCTCAGCAGCTTTATTTGGGTCATTTGATGCCAAAACATTACTCCAGTCAGCCTGTTGTAGCAAGTTTGTAACAGTGTTATAGTCGAGTTTATGCATTATTTTTCTATTTTTTCTTCTTATTTGATGTTGCTGCCCAGTAGGTACCATAAAATAAATACAACTGTGATCTGTAACGGATGTTTTACAGACAATTGTGACCATTTCAGACTGCGCTTTTGCGAAACAGTGATCAATACACTTATTCATTCTAGTAGGGAATATGTGACTAGGTAAGAGAGAGTGAATAGCGAGAACATCCAAGTACTCATCGGACTTTGGGTCATTATTATTTTTGCCAATATCAATATTAATGTCCCCAGTCAAGTAGACGCTAGTCACTTTTTTAGATCTAGTAGGAGTTTATCCAGGGAAACAAGGAAGTTGGTAGTAGACGTAAACGACGGCGACCTGTATAAGCAGACAAAAGCATGTGTTTCTCCTAACTGAAAAACCAAGCAGTCAGCGTCGGAAAAGTTTGGCTCAAAGACTTTAACATTTTTTTAGATCACTTTTATAGTATATCACCACTCCGCTATTTTGGTTGATATGTCTATTAGTGTGGAAAGTATTATATTGTTCCAATACCGGTATACTATCTGTATTTTGTAACCAGCATTCAGTAAAAATTATGACGTCAAAATCAAAATTACTTCTAGCCAGAAAAACTCGGAAGTCTTCAAAGTTTTTATTTATGCTGCGAATGTTCTGTACAATAATTTTAATAGACGTACCAGTTTCAAGTCTGTATGCAGAAAAATCTCTGGGCCCTCCACCAAATAGGATTCACCGACATTGATGTTATTGTCAATCTCGGTGATAATCTCATTGATTGAATTAGCCATCACAACACAACAACTATGATATTATTGAGAAGTTTTGGTGGTGGGTTACAGGTTCCAAAGAAAAGATTACAGATGAACAGACCGATCATAATATTCTTAGAGACCAAAAAGGTACTCTTAGTGCAAATGAACATATAAAAAATAAAATATACATATAAATACATACCGAAACAACTATACGGAAAATAAATCACATTTTGACGTAAATAGAAAAATACTGGGCATAAATATGGTATAATATCAAAAGTAAATAGATAAATAAAGTATTGTGAGGGCGTTGTGTGAATTATAATAAGTTTGTAAAGTTTGTAATTGCTAACAGTAATAATGAACTTAAAAAAAATCTGCAAAAAAATTAAAAGTAAAAGTACGCTATTCCGATGGGTTAAGCATGTTTGATAAGGTTTGTTCTGACTTGACATGCATGTACTGAGAGTTACTATCTTTGCGAATAAGCACCCTACCCTTAGAAATCCAGCAAAATTGGTATTCGTGTTTCTTTGCAAACGAACGAGATAGAAAAACAATTTACGTAGAGAATAACTAAGGTGCTCATTCACATAGATGGGGCGCTTATCTCCAGTTCCTCCAATGTGAGACAAGTTCAGCTTGTCGGCACCTTGTTTAGTTTTGTTCCACTGTTTCGCTGCGCCAATGAAGTTGGTTTTTAGTTGAACGTTACAAAATTCAACAATGATGGCCTTAGTCGATCCTGGTCTTCCGGCACGACGATAGACATCTCTGACTTCGTGGTCCTTAATTTCCATGTTTAAAGTATTACCAAGTTTTTGTATTATCTTTATTAGATCTCCTTCTGTTTCATTGTTATTATTTGGCACGTTTCGGATTTCAATGGCAGATGATCTTGATAGCTGCTGGTATTCCTGAATTTGATTATCCAAAGTCATCAGGGATCCTTTTATTTCCACATTTTCTTGCTCTAATTTTTCGATTTTACTTTTTACATTTTCGTATTGGGTCTTCATGCAATTAACTGTACTTTCAATTTCCGTGTTAGATTGCTGTATAATAGCGCATCGGTTCTTAACATCAGCTACATCCTCAGTAATTTTTGCCAAGGCAGTTTTATCTTCTTCTCTCCAAGACTTCAGTACCATCAAAAGTTCGTTTTTAAAGTCACTTAGATCCTGCCTCGAGACGGGGTTACTTCTCTGATCAGCCTCTTTTGTGCACTCCTTTTGCTTTTTTCCAGGTGGAGTCTCCACGCGAGCGCGTTTTATGCGTGAAGTAATATGTGCTACATCATCAGGTTCATTCAAGGTGACCAAGTCCGGTTCCGATTGTGAATGCGTTGGTATATCAGATGGTGATGAAGGGGGCGGAGTGCGTTGCACTTTAGGCATTTTAACTGTTGTAGCAGAATGCTTTTAAATTAGTAGAATAGTCGCTCAGATTAGCAACGTTGAATCGAACCAGTGCGCAGTCGTATCAGAACGCGCGTCGTAGTAGCGCCTAGCTAAGTCCAATAGCAAAATCAAAACAGCGTAATGCCTGAATTAGTAGAATAGCAATAAGGGCCTTTAGTATAGCGTAATTTCGTGCTCCAAGTACTCATTAGCTCGTATTACCGTCGGAAACAAACCGGTTTGGTTAATTTTATTTAGTTGTTTTTATAATAACTTTCTGTATATATTGAACATAAGATAACAATTGCTTCGAGTTTATTATAAAAAACTGGCCTTATTCAATAAGACACAATACAAGTCTCATAGCAAGAACGCAGTTGCAAGCGGTTCACAATTTCGCCGCGGCCGGTCACTGTCCTCGTGGCTCATATGCAACAGCGTCGGGTCACACGCAGCGCAGGTCGCCAGTTCGAATCCGGCAGGTGTCAACAAAAAGTAGATCGCTCACCGGCACAGCGTCGCGCGATCTGCAGGGCTCCAGAGACTCGGGGCGAAACACCAATTTTTAAAACAATATTTGTAACACAGACGTCGACACGTCCACTCCGTTCAGTAGCCGAGAGGCGAGAGGACGAATGTTTGTAACCTATTTAATGTGTTTAGTGTAAGTTTCGACGTGATACGATCAATACACTACAATCCCAGTGTCCCTTTTAGTGCCTCCTAGGATCCTAAGTACGGCAACGTTACATAATCTCTCCACGACTTCTGCGTATAATATATTTTTATTCGTCAGGCGGATAACTCGGCTCGTGCCAGCGGTATTAAGCGGTCAGGCCAATAAATATTTTTGTACATTGCAATAAAGCTCAAATTGAGTCGAGAGCACGTACCGGGGTGGATAATACCTGTGCATTAGTTGTGCCGACATGACTGTATTTACCGTGGGCCCGGGTTACCACGCGTCCGGCCGAGCCTGCGTGCCCATCTCGCGGGCATCGACCGTAATTCACGGGGGATTGCGATGCTATATAACACAGCCTTATGTGCCTAACGTGGCTCTCGCCCAAACTCAACTAGTGTTGTCTAGCGCGCGCGAGTAAATAGCAAAGAATAATCATGTTACCGCGAATGCACCATCATTGTACATGATGTTCTAATTTAAAACCGTTTTTATTTATTTTCAAATACAAATATTCTATTTTACAATTAACATAATATCAATCTTTGATATCAGAATACGAAGATTTGACTAGCCGTACATTTGTTATCACATAATCAGTATAAAAAATATCCGTTTCAAAGGAAAAATAGCACTAGGTTTACAGTAATTATATTGTGGTGTAAATTTCTCTGCCTACGAAACATTTCAACTATTATATTAGTTTTTGATTAACTTAACTACAATAAAACTGTGTAATACGTCATATTTAGCGAACAAAGTTGTCGGTTCACAAACAAAATGTAGTTAATTTACAAAGTGCTCGGTGCGGTATAGTTTGGTCCCATTCTGAACTGTAAGCTTCTTCATTTCACAGTCATGAATAAAGTAGAAGCTTGAGTTGAGTTCTGGTGTAACCGGCGTGTACAGTACATTTCGCGAGTTCATTAAACCACGTGTTCATTTTATACGTATAACTTTAAACTGTCATACCTATTGTAACTGGGAACTATAAACGGACATATTCGGATTTAATTTTTTAGGAATTTAAGTAGTTTAATGCATTCAACATAAGTCCCTTAAACTGAAGCCGATAAAAAGGCTGTCTATATTCTTTTCAGGCTCTAGACTTTACGTGTAAGGAACATCGTTTAAATGGGTTCAATAGCTTTATCTGACAGTCAGAAATGTGGAGTTTACTTTCGCATTTTTGCTAAAAAAGGTTTTGCTTTGTTTTTTGCTCAGGTGAGTATATGAGTATAAGTTTTCATACATACTGTAGGTGTAGCAAGGACGATTATAAAATCAAACCAATTTATATAGGGAGAACCTGCCATGAGGATACTATTACTATTATAATAATGCATCTGTATTATCCGTCAACCATTGCCGGGCTCAGTCCATTAGCCCCATATCGGATTAATTGGACACATAAAAGCACTATAAAAGCTCCCGTGGATTATTATGACAAAATCCGATTTCAAATTTACTGAGAGGATCAATGTTTTCTAGTCCCAGTTGTCAACTACGCAATCCAAAGATAATTTGAATCCTTTTTTTTAATGTTTGTTAGTTGGTTAAGGTGCTATTACACAATAGCACCTATTTTTTCAAATGCAACACAGTGTAAATATGTAGGGTTCTCATGTCAATATAGACATTTTAATTTGTTTTTTGTTAAAAGAAATATTTAAAGATTTTAATTTGTTTTTTTTTTTGCGTCCTACATTATTTATAATTTTCACAGAAGTATATAGAACCCTTGAATCACGCGAAATGTTGAACGGTATATTATTTTCATTTCCTAGCAATGTACTCGCGCTATTTTATTTTTATATTAATTCACCAAGCTCATTTTAATTGGTTTTAAACTCGTACCGTTCCACGAACAGACACAGGCGAAACCCCTAATATGACTGGGCTATTACACAGAAAACTTTTTGTACCGCCCGGTAAAATAAAAGCAATTGTATTTTTTAAATAAGATACATGTCGTATGGAACTCAAGTTAGTCAAAAGATCAATAAGTTATTAGATTTACGAACCACTAAAATTGATTTATAAAAATTATGAAATAGAATCGTAAGTTACTCAGCACAAAAAATAAACAGGAAGTTTTTAGTTAACGTACTCTCGGCCATGTATTGTGTCTCATTACACAAAAAACATATTTTCTAGTTCGTTCTTGACATTGAAATGAAAAAATATGTTGAAACTAGCAACTGCAATGCGAAATCGCGAGAAGCAACTAGTCCTCAATTATAAGACACCACGTGTTGTCAGACGCTCATTTTCTCAATGATAAGTTGATTCAACTTATCTTCTATGGGCTTGAATATCAATATAATAAAAACAAACCAAGTAATGTTATCCATTTACGAAGTGTCTTGAACTGTTTTATAATAATTAAGGAAGAATAATTAAAAAAGGAAATAAAATAAATTCCTTGTGGCCAGTTCGCGCGCTCGTGAAAAAAGCTGTAACACCACGCACCTTTAATTTCTTGTCCGAAGGTATTTTCTTCAGCGGCGCGGGTTTATCCGCAGTCGCTGGGGATTGTGATCCACTAGGTGCTTTCTCCTTGCCCTGGGAAGGCTTGCGAAGTCCCAACCAACGCCGGCTGCGAACAAAAAAAAAGTTATAACGATATCCCTCTAGCCGAGTGCATAGATAGATACATACAAAAAAATAAAATCACTATTATTAAGACGACCTCGCTACCAAAAGCGAGTTCTTCATCTCACAATGCGATTAATGTGTAACGTAAATTTAATGTGATGGCAAGATTAGTCAATTGCGCACACACGATACATTGTTCTGTTCACTATCCGTGTGTAGAGGATCACCTGTTCCTTGTAGGATCCTACACACGAACTCACTTTGCCGGGTGAGTTAGGCGGCAGGGTTTGTTTTATGTAAATTGTTCCGGCACGTTACGGGCCAGTATGTTTGGTCTGCAGGACCCATTACGCAAATAGTTCGAAGAGGCTAGATCAGACACAAACAAAGTTCGACAGTTTGTTGTCTTTAAGCTAGCTAGCGTTTAGTAATTTCTGTTGTCTATGTTCTTACTCGTTACTTGCCGCCAATAAGGTGTACGACGTAAGAAGGTCCTAGAGTTGGAGACAAATGCGCGCGAGTGGGACAACATAGTTGATTAAAACAGTTGTATAACATCTTCTACATCGTCTTACTCATACGGTCGGCTACATTTAACGTATAGTAGTATATAATAGTGTACACAGTGGTATGAGCTACGTACTCTTACTGTCCATTCATAAAAAATAAAATAGCGATACTTCATAAGAGGATCAACGGCTTAAATGTGATGCAGACTCCTCGCCTTAACTGAACACATTATTTATTTCTATCCAGAATTTCATTTCTAAAGATTATATAAAGCACACACTCTATAATGTTTCTTTTCAACGATTTTTCCGGTGAAAGGTAATGTTTAATCATTTTAATTTTATGGTTACATACACTTAGCACAATTTTTGCAGTTGTCCTTTCCCTTAAAGAGTATATTTTCGATAACTCGCTAAAATGTTAAGTTCATCATTAATTACTCTCTAACGGCTTGCACGTAACTTTTATTTAGCTAAATCACTCGAACTCGAACGTTTTAATTGAATTCCGTATAAAACCGCGACTCCGCCGGAGGGCCCGTCGTTCTATCGATGTTTTCCCGTGGCAACTCGCCCCACGTAGAAAATGTTTGCTATCGGGTTTCAATGCGCGGAATGCTTTCATTTTATGTGTGCATTTTTTTTTGCAATAACCACACAGTACTTCACCCCGCCGCTTTCATCGTTTGCTCAGCTTGCCCGTCTAATTGAATCACGTCCCCGTGTAGCTAATCAGCAAATATTGTGTTAAACCTTCGATAGGTTGTTACAGCAATTCGCTATTAATTGAATTGAAATCAGTGGAAAACTATTGTGAGCAATATTTCAACAGAAAATTTCGTAATCCAATTAAATATTATTTGTATTATCTGGTATCATATGAGAAAAAGGGGGAGTCTGGTTTCCATTCATAAAATATATATCTTATTTCGTTATTTAAAATACCTGTATATTATTTATATAAAATCTGATTTCCTCATTTCATTCGGTGCGCCAAATTTAAAATATACTTTCTTTGTGGTTGTTACGAAATGTTAACACAGAAACGGATCGGAATCTTTCGCTAAGTACCTTCTATGAGGCGGAGCACTCAATGAGCTCATATTTACATTTCGTCTCCTAAGACAGTGGCCCTACGAGATGGCGCCAGCCGATCACCGATCGAAGTAGGCTAATCAAACCCGATCCGCGGAAAGCGGCGCGATCAGGACTCGCATACAAATTATCTACAACTATTTCAACTGAAGGATGGTTCATAGAGTAATTTCCACTGTTGTGTTTTATTTTTTACCGCGAATGCGCTAATTTCGTAGTTAAAGTTAAAAGGGTTATATAACAACGTTCTATTCGAATAATCACCGATACATGTAGATATATGACGAGAAGCGCTATCTGAAACTTTGTGCATGTATGTATTATTGTATTTATGCATCTACCTTTGTCAACTTTGTTTTTTCTTAGACAAGTAGCACTTATGCTGGCGAGTGGAGTTGGAAGTGGTTTGAAGCTAACGTGATCAAGATGCAACGACGCAAGATGATCCTAACTTGTTGCTTTTTCGTGTAATTTAATCCTTTATCACGATAAAATCTTATACAGCACATGGCAGATAGTGATATCTGCCTACCCCTCTGGGAAAAAGGCGAGAGTAAAAGTATTTATTACGTACAAAATATAAAAAAAAACCCGAGTGTTTGTGCCGAGTGTTCGTCTTACAGTTGAACCTTAGCAACTCTGGTCTTAATTCAATGAGCAAGTTAGTTTTTAAAAGATCCTAAAGGCGATAGGCAAATCTCCGCGGGTTAACCACACGGGCACTGGGGCACAGGTATTCTCCGATGGAAGTCCTTAGCCGTTTTAAGAGATCCTAAAGGCGATAGGCAAATCTCCGCGGGTTAACCACACGGGCATTGGGGCACAGGTATTCTCCGATGGAAGTCCTTAGCCGTTTTCGATCGGACCTTCGACCGACGCGACCACGAATGACAGAGTACTACAGTTACAATGCGAAACCAGACACGTCAACCACATTCGCACCAAGCTGGTACTTAGCGCTAGCTAAGGTTCCAACATTCATGATCTTTCTTTCTATCATCAACCGACTTCAAAAAAGGAGATTCTCAATTCGATGTTTTTTTTAATGTTCAAATTTTCCTTAGAAGAGTTATTTGTCAGAATTTAATACCACTATGATAACGTTGGCTCTGTTCGGATCGTCTTGTAATAAATGACTAAACTGATTGAATAAGCATTAGCCTTATTTATATTTACAAAAATCGTGGAAACGTTTGTGTTCATTAAATTGCCCTTATTCTTACAGTTCCGATCGAAGAGTTGATATAGACATAAAAAATCGATTAGATCGCATCATTATTAGTAGTGGTAAGTGCTTATTCTACATACTGTTTCATAAACTTTGTATTACTTCTAAATATCTTTATTTATAACTGCCATCAACAGAGGAATGCGTATGTTAGTAGTGATCAGCATTGATTGTTTTATGAACTCTATCTATTACATGGTAACAACATTTTATCAATAGTATGCATATTATTTATTAATATTATGTATTTTAATAAATAATATGCATTTAATTATATGTATAAGAAAAATCTCGAAAATGAATCAATTTATTAACTCATTACATGAAGTAAAATGTGGATGCCTTTTCAAACATTTGATAATCACAAAAGTTGCTATTGACAAAATCCCAACATGTAGGCGGACTAATGGTCTTTCAACAAAAACGGGTCAGTGATCGCAGTTAAAATTAGAGTACCCAGTAAACCATCCTTTATTATCTGTTGTATCTAGCACGAATGCAAATCTGTCGCTTGCCAGCCGACACACGTAGCACCGTAGCCGGCTCCGACGAGGAGCTCAACACACTTGACACCAGTAGATCTTATTTCTATAGACATAAGAATCAACATTGTGTACGTGTACTTTTGTTGCCGATCGTACTCGTGTCGTTCGGAACATCAATAAGGAAGGGGGAGAGGGGTAATACAGCACTTATCTTTCTAACGAGGCACTTCAAGACAGATGTTGGAACAAGATTGCTTCGACAAATGTATCGTCGCTTCAGTTTCAATCTAGTTTATATCAGGCAACTTGTCAATTCTAAAAGTATTATATGCTTATAATAAGAATGTATGCTCTTTACTGCCTTGTAGATAAGTTTCAGAGGCCGAGGGGCCGAGGTACGCCCCGTTTCCACTATATAAACTAACAAATGTTAAAGGTGGAATATACTAAACTACCAGATAAAAGGTTTGATCATTCAGAGATAGTTATGTGGAAAAGATACTAAAATTACATAATTAATCCAGAAAATAATCTTTGCAAACCGATACAGTATCCATGTGACATTAATCGTTTATGATTAGAGATATAGTATGCTTGTGTCAGTGACGCTTTTCCCCTGAGGTACTTCAGGCAAAAGTATGTATGTATTTCGGTATTTGTCTCCGAAGCCGGCATAGACGGCACGCGTTTGTCCGTCGGTTTACAAACACCATCAGACTTACGTGTCACGAGCCACTACTGCCACTAATTGGAAGCGTTGTTTGTTAAATACATTAGTTGAAAGTTCGATAGCACGCAATAGACTTGGACATACGAATCTGCCTAAGGTATTAGACAACATGACGCAATAGTCTATCAATATATTTATTACACTAAACATTTTATTGATACTGAACTAACTAATATGTATTCAATCGAAAAAAAGTCGCATATTTCTCGAAAAATTATTGTGCACCCCTGTCGGCGGCCATTTATGTTTGATTTGAATATGAACGATAAAAAATAGATTAAAACGAAGTCGCCGCGGTTTATCACTCAGACGAACATTGTGCCAAGGACCCGTCACCGCAATGCGGTCGGCCGGTAACAAAAAACACTTCTGAATCCGCGCACCGCGCACTCGGTTGCGAAACGGAAAAACAATCACACTCACCGAGCATACACCACTTGGTTCCACATGGCGCAGAGTATCAGCGCATCACCTACGTGCGACAGCCCACACCGCTCACACTCAAATAAACACACAACACCCTTATCTGATATCTGTGTCGAAGAAGTTAATAATTGAATTGTAGTACGTTATCACTTCAAAGATTACTATGATAATTTGTATTTGAATTCGCTAGACGCGCCCGCGGCGATATGGCCGCTCGCTCCGCACTGGCCGAGAAGAAAGACGTTGATTACACTCCATTGGTCGCTTATTCGACCTGTCATACGCAGCTAGCTAGTAACATTCGCATATTCAAATCAAAATCGACACGTCGGAATTTAAAAAGTAAATCACGTTTCAAATCGGCTAGTGTTTCTGTTGTATAAAATATATTTTCGGTATTTACAGTTTTTATTTATATCAGTTGCGAATTAAGCTTTGATCCGTTTAAATAAGGCGTCAATAAGATTCTAGTGTTTTTGTCAGTTCTAGGCTTATCCGAAAGCGTTATCCATATATATTATACTACCAGTACTATTAGAATCTTCTACCAAGCATACATCTTAGTCCTGTCCATTAAGCCATCCACACAAACGATTTTGTCACGCACACAGACGACGAGGAGTTCGAATATTTACAGAAATGTACTCTCGTACGTTACCTGTTGTAACTGATTACCGGAAACAGATAATGCCAATGATTCAGTTCGGACATTAGCTACAAGTGGTTTTTCCAGGTTGAGTTAAGGGCATTACGAGTCACACTGATGACAGAAGAGGACCCTGTGTACTATACCCGACCTGCTTATTTCAAGTTAAACATATAGGAATTTGTAATGATTGCCAACAAAAATCATTATAAGGACAACTCAGAATAAACGCGTCTGATAAAATGATAAGAAGGGCCATAAAAATGTATTGCGACTTTGTATTCGAGTTCAAAGGCAGCTACATAAATGTTTCTTCAGTCACATGATTTCATGTAAACACAATCACAGTGAATAATTGAATCTGTTTGCGATAAAATGGCATCTATAGATAATTTACGTGAAGATTGTTCAGTCAATGGTAGCACAAACATTTAATTGAGTAATTAAATTAAAATGATTTGCAGATACTCTACTAATCACTCTCACACTAGACCACTTAGGTATTCACTCATTAGCACTTTGTGTTTGTTTACTTTGTTTTTGATTTCGAGTAAACCTATAAAGACATACAGCACGGTTACGTCAAAGACTTGTAGGCAACCTGAGGAAACGGCAGCAACGGTTGTAGTATCGCCTCCGCGGCGGGTCCCGGTACATAATGGCTGCGCGTGCGCACGGCCAAACAAACTGTCACTATCGGCGAGGAGTCAGGCGCAGCGGACCGAAGATAACAGGTGACTAACGAAAACGGAGACTCGTCCTCCACCAGATACGAACGAGATAACGTATTGTTCTCGCTTGTCACTCATTACGTAACGAATCGTAATCAACACAGGTATTTTCGCAGATACGCCGTGACTCCTGATTAAATGGCCATTTGGCAAATCATTTGCCACCATAATCAGTTTGTGACAGGGCAACGTGCACCGATCTGATCGTCAAATGGATCGTGTTCAGACTTAGATCAGACTATACAACATCTGAGTATATGTACTAGCGGCCGCCCGCGACTTTGTCCGCGTATTAATGGGTTTTAGTAGCAATGATGTATTAAAATAGCCAGCTACCTCCATACCACGTTTTATAAAAATCTATAAACGTAAAAGTTCTCCCATACTAATTTTCACCCCCCCAATGACCGCCATGGGGGTTGAATTAAAAAAAAATAGCGCTGATGTCTCTCCGGAGTGCCAGCTACCTCCATACCAAGTTTTGTAAAAATCGACGAACACGTAAAAATTCTCCCATACTAATTTTCAACCATCCAATGAACATCATGGGGGTTGAATTAAAAAAAAAGTAGCCTATATGTTATTCCAGAGTGCTAGCTACCATCATACCAAATTTCATGAAAATCGGTTCAGAAGTTTGAGCGTGAAAGAGTAACAAACATCCGTACATCCATACTTACAAACTTTCACGTTTATAATATTAGTAAGGATAGTTATACCTACTAACTTTATCACTCATAAACGAATTTATAAGGGTTTGTCTGAATTTCGTATTTGGATATCTTGGAATCTATTTGTGAAATATTTGTGGGAGATGTTTTCTATAAAATTGCTAAGAAAACATCATGATTCTACGTTGTCCCAGTGTCTTCTTTGTTTAATTACCGACATTGTTGTTGACAACTTGATATGTTACTATCCGGTTTCGTTATATTTATACTGCAAGTGTTACTTGGTGTAGTAGTACTGATGTCTAGTGATGTAGCCGTTGACTAACTTAGCACCTTTGATAATGCGTACGGCTTCCGATGTATCATCATCATCATCATCAGTTCGTACACGTCCCCACTGCTGGGGCACGGGCCTACCCTAAACCGGGCATACTCGTATGTAGTACCTTAATCAGGCATGTGTTACACGTAATT
The DNA here is from genome assembly GCA_039566165.1 of Maruca vitrata. Taxonomy (NCBI): domain Eukaryota; kingdom Metazoa; phylum Arthropoda; class Insecta; order Lepidoptera; family Crambidae; genus Maruca; species Maruca vitrata. The sequence goes on along the minus strand of CM076911.1, from coordinate 18,261,607 downwards.
AATTGTTCACTTGCCAGCGTCCGGTTTAGCAGTAGCTTTAGCTCGATTTATCGGTGCGTTTCAATAGTTTAGCGGATTGGTTTCTCAATCAAAATATGCAAATGAAATGTCGCGTCCATTAGTCGCGATTGGGCGTGCGTTGGGGGCTGTGCATAGGGTTGCCAACAGTACTACAATGTAATGGTATTGCCAACATTCAATTTACAATTTTTTAAGCGTGTTTACATTATTTATTTTTGTGAGGCACGCCACTTTTATCCGAAATCTGAAACTACCGACACTTTCATGGCAGACAAAATATAGTTCCAAAATAAACTATATATAACTATATTTCAGAACTGTTGTGACTGTAACCTTATATAAATAAATTGTAATTAAAATTCTAACCATCATGTACCTACTACATTATTCCCAAGAAGTGTTAATATTCAATAATTAATTGAAAGTCATTGATTGTTACTATTAAATTATAGGCTATATGGCCTGATACAAATAACTAAATAAAAATTCCAAAAATAAATGTTGGCAACCCAGAGTGAGCCACTATAGGACCTAGTGGTCAGTCACGAAAATGCTGTCGGTCAAACAGCGAGTGCAGTACACACACACCCCCCGCTGTAGGGGTGAGAGTCATACGCTCCCCCGCAAGCCCGGTGATGGTGACAAGGCTGCTCCAAGCCGTCATCGTAGTAAGATATGAAAAGAAATATAAAAAAAGAACTTACCCGCTGAACACGCGACGTTGCTTTCCCGGAGAAGCAACGTTGATGCTCGCTCCGGGATCAGAGTTGGAAGCGTCTGTGGACAAAAAGAAATGAAAAATTATATAAATAAATAGACATGTAATTTTTTTATATACCTAAATAATTCTGGCTACAAATCGTTAAGCTCCGCGGGCGGTACTAGACTTTCATTATATGTATTTATTAGTATTTAGCATAGACAAATTAGTATTACGCGTACGATTTATGTCGCTGTAGTAATGGTAAATGTCACTTCATAAAACTAGCATATCAGGCGATTACGAAAAGGTAATTTAGAAATTTTATGTTGAATTGTTATATTTGACAAACTGTTTATGTATTTTAACTGTCTATCTTATTTATTTTTTATACATCTGCCATACGTAAGTTAGGTCACATCAAATATGTATACCACCCCACATTATGATACAGGTACACATATTGGAACAATGAATGCACAGAACAACAGACCCGGGTCGCAATAAAACAGCCGAATGCGGAAACGCAGCTCTGAACAAAGAAGTGCAGTTTTTTATTTAGACACATCAAAAATTCCAACATGTTAAATCCATACGAACGGAAGGGAAAAATAACCGACGAGTTTGGGTATTTCATCCCTTTCAACCTGGCTTCATCGGACCACACGGTATTATTTTACGTTTGAAATAATAAACACGATAGACAAGACTAATCCTGTTAGTATGGGTAAAAGCATTTTGCATCCGGCGAAAAAAGCCATTAAGTACATAGTTCACAATTTCACAGCAATGTAATAACTGATCGAGAGTGCATCTCTATAAAAGGTTTAAAGCGCTATTTTTGGTCAGTATTCAGTTCAAAATGCCTATATGATGTGATTTGTATTGCTATTCATTATTATCCATAAAGACGTTACTGTTACCGATTTAGTTATTCCCGCTTGCTACTGCAAACAAACATTCCACAGGAGGGCGAGTTTCGTCCTTATTGGCTGCCACCGAACCCAATATTTCCCAAGTTGAATCTGGGATATCAAACGGCTATAAGCTTAGCTCATATGATCGCGCCGTCCACAGTAGAGGATACGTGCAACGTTATCGAAATGATAGGAAGTTATTTGCCAACTTGTGTGTGTGTACTGTATAAATTACTGTTCACAATAAGTGGTTTGGATTAGCATGATAAAACTATACTTAAGACACTTTTAGTGTGTTTTATAAATCAAAGTATATTTTTGAACTAATATTTGACATTACACAACAATACTAAGAGAACTTATACACAGGCCAATTTCACACCTATACGGATATTAAAAAGCAACGGTATCCAACAACACCAGAACATTGGCTTGCTTTCTTCTGCGAGCCATTAAAAAAATCTGTCCCATTTTGCAATACTTTCTATCACAGTGGCTCCGATGATGTGACAGTTTGAAGGTTGTTCTAAGAAAACAAAAAGGCTCGCTGTATTAGTTGAATGCTATTTTTATTCCAGCTCCTTTCATGAACGACAGGAAATACTGGAATAAAAGATCGGATGCGCAGAAGACGCGCGGAAGTGCGCCGAGTCCCAAAGGTTTGCGATGCCGCTCTAATTGGATCTGCGATTATGCTGCACCAATGAGATCACCAGAATTATCTAACAAGAACGCATACTAGAATCGACTTGGACTCGACTATCGGTGGCGAGTTGATTGGAAACGCTAATAACTCCTATTATGCTTCATCGACTTTGAATAAGCGAAATGAACAATGAAATAATAGGATGCCCTGGAAAATGAAAAGGAAATGGATTTGTATTCGTTACGTTTCGGATTGTCAATCTCTAGACCCCAAAATCTGAAATAAAAAAGTACAGACCATCTCTAGAACCTTTCAGACCTGACTGGAATTCAGTTCTACTATAACTATATTATGCAGTACGCTCACCGACTAAAACAAAATTCAGGCATGAGGATCCTGTGCTTCTGCAAATACATTTGCAGTGGAAACATCGCATTGTTGCAACTTCGCTAGGTTTGACTATATGGTGCACGAGCCCCGGCGCGCAGGCAGCGCAACGCTTCTAATTGGACATGCTGAGTTAGTCGCGGAGTACGAGAGAAATGTAATGCTCCAGCGAACATATCTGATGAAGGAGGCCAAACAGGTTAAATTCAAATCGAAGCACATTTGGTATTCCATGCGGGCGGCGCGACGAAACCGATGATGAATTTATGTTCGCTCTTAAAGAGAGCTCAAGGTGGCTTCGCTTGGATCTGAATAACTTTTTCGTAAATTAGTCTTTGGCGAAATTGTACTTGTGCCGAACGCGTAATCGAGTAAACCCGCACCTTTTTAGAAGAATTATTTCGCGTGCATGCACAGGTCGTGGTTTGTATACGAGTATACCGCAGCGAATAAAGAAATAAAGCTTATTTAAAGTACATACCGGTAGAGTAAACACAATAAACTTAATCCTTATTGAAATTATCCTCCAAAAAATACAACGAACACCAATTTATAAATGTACTTTTTCCTCTGCATCTGGCCGATATTAAGCTACAATAACGAGAACACGGGATGCATAATTGCATATTTCAAATAGTGTTTGGTTACCCAAACTTTCAGAAGTGCTGAATTATTCAAACTAAATATCGTATGTTACGGGTGGGTAAAATTGCAAGGATTTCGTTATAAATTTACTCCGAATAACTTTAATGGTAAATTGTAATATCATAGTACGAAATTACTGGAATAAACATTGTGGTAACATCATTGTACGGAAGTATGCGTAAGAGTATTATGTGCTATTAAAGTATCAAACATACTGTAATACGGAAACGGTGGTAGGTAGGTACATTCAAACAATTAGCGAAGTTGTTACACCTGAGAGAGTTATTCATTATAAAGGTAGCTTGAGTGAATTTTAATTAGCTTGTCAAGTCCAGGCGCACATTCCCCTAAAAAGTACAGAACGTTGTACTTTCGTCAATATTTTATCTATAACATCTTTATACTGAAATATCTTAAAAATTGGACAGTATAACTGATGCTTTAATTAAATTGTATAGTATTTTAGAATTTAGAACCTACATATACGGCAAATAAATGATATTCGACCGTTAATGTATTGGAAATTCGAACCAGGAACACACGAAATTCTCTTCATTCGGACATAGAATGTGGGAACCTGCGCTCCTTTGTATGCAGCGTTGTAACAGGGCGACTGCGCTCCGGTGATTCTAGCAGTATTTCGCACACCCAGAAATTTCCAACAAAGGAGTATCAATCAAATTGAACCGATTTTAACAGCATACACGATTTCTATTCCAGAATTGAAATTATACCCAAAGTACTCGTAGATAGTTTGAAACTATTACAATTCTCTAACATAATGCAGTTACCTTATAGACTCGATTTCTACAATACTATAAAAATAACTTTCTTTAAAATATTGTAGAAAAATATTTGACTATTCCACGGGAAAATATCACAATATGTCGGCGAATGGAATCGCAACATTTCCATTAATTCTATCAGCGCGCTCCATCGACCAATTTCCGATAATATTTACGATGAATTTTCATAAATGTATTTAAAGCGGTATCGATTGGTGGCAACGTTGGATTCAGGATTGAGCAGATAACGTACCTATTGTTTATTTAAGTGTTAGGAATTTTTGAAAACCCAAATTTTCCTTTTCTATTAATACAAAACAGCTAAATACATTTAGTTATTACTACTCATTCAGCAACCCATTGAATTTTAATAATTATTTTATACTTATTGTCTTCACTACGACTAATATAAAATATCGCTACTTATTTTGTTGTGGATATCGAAAATTGTAGAGCTGTCATAAATAACTTTATTTAATAGACACCCTTGTCCAATGGGATCTAATATGGAGTACACATGGAAACAACATGGCTGCGGTGTCCCTGAGCCTCGGTAATACTATTAAGAGGAATAATGCACGTAGAATTAGGACATGACTCGGCTCGTCACACCAAACCTTCGCAACAATACGTATTGTGCGTATGTCTAATGTGATTTACTGCTATAATTAGGCCATTCACTGTCCCACACATCGAATACACCGTGAAATAATTGAACTATCAAGTAAGTTGTTATATTTGAGACAGGTAAATTGTATTGTTTAGATTGTAAGAGCGGTCAGGACACTTTACAGAAGCTTTTAAAAATATTGTGAAAAGCATAGCAAAATCCATATGACTGTATTGATTTCGCTATGCTTTTCATTGCATATCAATCTTTCGATGGACCAAATTCGTTCGTTTACGACAGTACAGAATCGGTAGTCAAACAATTAGGAAACATCACAATACGTACAAAACATCTTCAAATCAAACATAACTTTTAAAAAATCTTAAAAAAAAAACTACAGATTAAAAAAAAGGGACCAGTCAATCTTCCAAGTTTGATCGAACTCGTGTCAGCGAGATACTGTTCTTCTTGAGACGGGAGTAGGCATCAAGCAGGACTGATCCATTACGCATGACCAACTAATTGTAGTTATCGGTATCTTCGGGCGGTGGTCAGCCAGCCTGCACTAATGCCCAACAGGCCTGACAGGGGAAGAGCGGCGCGTAAGACGTATCGACTATCTCATGGATCACCAAGGTCGGTAGCCCCGTTCATGATTGGGCTATTCGTAAGGTTAATAAAACTATTATTAACACAAACAAACTAAACTGTTGAAATTTCTTTCTATTATTAACTGAACTAATTATGGGTACAAAGATGCATTAAAATTTAAAGAAATGAACAACGAAATGTCTCGTTGCGTTACGTCATGTAAAGCGAATTTGGAAGTGTATTTGCCTACGCGCGACGTGCTCGAAGCTCGTATTTGCCTTTTTTGAGTTCCGCATCCCTAAACAAGTACAAAAGGCAAACACGGCGATGGAGCGTATGCAGTAGACTCCAAATATCACGTATTCTGTTCCAAACGCGATTGCGATATGACCTGGCGTGTAGCGGTGTGCAGAAAATGCATATGATGGTACATAAATTACAAAGTATAAATGTTAATAATCCTCTGAGAGAGACACATTTCCAGAAACAAGGTAACTCCCAATCACTGACTAAACGCACATGTTTATGAGTATTCGTTTCTAAGCTATGGAGTTATAGAGCGGGTTTCCTCTAAGTAACCAGTCTGCAGTGCATTTTTTCTATGTTTTCCTTTTCTCGCGGGTGAAATAGGAAGTTCATTCTATTAAATGCAGCTGCCAGCAATCTTTTTACTAAGTTAAAATAAAGACTTTAGGACTAGAGCTAAAACAAAATCAGAGACGGGATAGGAGATATTAAAGCAAGGTTCAACTATTTTAGCCTTGAGACTAAAAATAGAAAACTATTTATGTTTTTAAAGGAAAGTGCGGTGTACCTGCCAGATTAAGCATCGCCCGACAACACCACGTGCAAAGGAACATTGGGCCGTGGCGCCCTCAGGCGCCTCCGTGAGTAAACTAAGGGTCTAGGTCGCCCGCCTACTTCACTAATATATCGTCTCACCTATTATACTAGCCCTTTATCACCCTAGCCTTAACCCTGAGCGAGTGTGAGCGCGATCTGTTTAGTAACAGCTGTAGAGCATGCGAGGAAAATGTGACAATCGTTTCATAAAATGAGATATGGTGTATTAGCTTAGGACGATAACATTAGTAACTATGTATTATTTGTTAATTTCTATACGTTAAAGACAAAGAGACAAATAGAAACGTTGACTTTAGATCTTGTTCTTTCCTTGTGTCTACCAGCTACGATTAAAAAAATCCTAAGACATTGACAGCCAAATACTGATAATTTAATATTTTACTTTGTTGAGGTGTTACAAAATACAAAACCAAACTTTGAATGAAGTAAAGCTTATAATGTCAAATTTGTAATTATCGTATCAGTCTTCGGCCGTAAATGTATTTCGGGGTTGTACGAAAATAAAATGTTGCTAATGCATACAGGTGACGGCCGCCTAAGGCTGAGCGGTGTGGGCCGAAACCAGTGTTCCGAGAGATCTGGCCCGCCCGGCCCGCGGCAAGGGCTGCCTCCTACTACGATAAGGTACCAATAAGTGTGATTAGTCACTAAGTACCAGTATTAGGAAGGAAACTTATTTCTACCAGTAGGCGGATGAAATGGTGATGATAAAAGTACCAGCAATAAAAAAAACTAACATAGTATAAAGAAAAATAAACGGAAACTCAGAATTGACACTAAAAGAAAATCGCAGGGATCCGATTTGCAATTTTTTTTTTTTGTAATAGGCAAACAAGATGACCTCACTTCACCTGATGGTAAGCGGTAGTGTTCAAGTCCCCGTTCAGGCGGAGTCATGAATGCGATTTTTTTCAAATTTTAAATTTACATTGAGCTTTAATAGCATTAAAGACAACAAATAAAAAAAAAGTACTAACTGAGCGGGCTTTAGTAAAAAATGTTCTTTAGTCTCTATTATTTGAAACTGAATCAAGAGAAAATATAATCAAAATCAGCATAGATACATTGCATATTAAATAATTACACGAATCTACGAAAGTACCAAACAAGTAGCAGTATCATTCTGGAAAAACACCTACGAGAACGTACGCTGCGAGAAACGTAAGAATTCCAAAGTAGAGCTCCGTTAAGCCGACTAGCTCCCGGGAGGGCCAACCCTCCGGCCTATCGATTCCCCGATCATCCCGCGCCTACACTCCTAGCATACATTTCACACTTTATCTCAACCCCTCTTCAAGGTGAAATTATGTCAACCGTATTATTTATACTTCGGATCTTTTGAATCCAGTGGATTGAAAAATAAATTGTATTTATGAACGTAATTTCAGTTTAATTTGAGCAATTTGATCTTGACTTCTTTTACTAGAGTATTATCATTAATCACAGATTGATACAAATAGTACATACCTTTTCGGGACGGAGCGCTAATTACTTTACTACGTATTCGAAGCAAAAGACAGAAGCAGAACTGCATGCCTAGGCTCTTATTGCATGTTATTTCATACTTTTCTCAAACAAGCTATCACTTTGTATCAAAGAAGGCGAAATGGAAATATATTTACACTGATACCAACTCCCTCGTCTCGATCAACTGCAATCTGAAAATGTAGCGACGGGGGAAAACGCTTCAGGAGTGTTATTACGTTGCCTAGGATGCCTAGGATCACTTCAGTCAATATTCCTACAGTTCGAAATCTAAGGAATACGTATATAAAACTCTCAAATAGTCCAGAGGATGCTCCCACATGTCTGCAGGCTATAGAATAACGGGCAACAATACATTGTACCCATTCCCCTGCACCGGAAATAGCGCTTGGGCTTACATGGTATAAAAATGTTCTTTCAGTCTTTGTTGGAAACTTATAAAGTAGGTGTCATACACGTGGTGCAAAGCCAATATCTTGAGTTGAATATATGTCCACAAGATTTTGTAGTAACTTTTATCTATTAAATATTTACAGGAACCATGTTGTGCAAATAATAGCTGGAGGGTTAAAAGAAAGTATACTGTAAAACTGTAAACTTTTATAAAAACTACTACGGTGTAACAAACTCGATAAACAAATAATTTTACCTTAACAAATTCGTCGATCATTATTTGATATGAAGGAAGGGTATACTCGTTTGTATTATGTAGTACAAGTATCGTCAAGACAAGAACAAGTTTAGTGGTTTCTTCCTATGCAAAACGAAAACGTTTAACATTAACATTGTAACTTTCGCATTAATCCGGTTAATTTATTCCGGCCGCAGCGGTCTCCACAAAACAACGGTAAAAAACCAAGGTGAAAATAGAACGATTGATGGCAGCCACCGTGCACACCCCCATGACGAACCACATTAGTGGGAACGAACGTGAAAAGCGGACAAGCACGAGTCGGATTCGTGAGCGGAGGGTCCGTGTGATATTTATCAAACTTCTCCTACTTCCAAAATTTCAATTTTTCAATTCTATTTTCATAGATTTTACCTAATATCTCATACGACTGTGCTAGACAATATAAAGCAGTCTTAAATTTCAACGTGCTTAATTTTTTAAATACGATTATACGTATGATAAGGGCCAAATACTAAATGAAAATACTGATACCACAAACATACAGACTTGTGACAGCAAAACGTAAATCCTTGACCATATTTATGGGTACGGAACCCCAAGAAGGCTACGGCGGTCGTGCCGACAGCCTCTCGACAGTAAAAGCATGACGGGAACGCGCAATTTGTGACCAATTGATGCGAGCATAGAACGTGCGGAAACGTAGTGCCCTCACACTTGTCACTTTCACACAGCCGCAATCGCACTCGGGCATCGGCGAAGTGCCTTCACTGTCCCGCGATTCGTGAAGGGATAGCGATATACTATTTGGGACTTCCGGGTACGGTGAGGTGTCCGCGCGGCTATAGACACGCAGACAAAAGTAGCTATATGTGTAGGGATTTTAATGGGGCGTCTTGTGGGAAATACTTTCTCGTACTGTAACCAAACGCATCCCTACTTCTGCTTTCATTCGTAAACCTCCATTCTTCTCCTGTATCGCCTTTACTCTCGACACAGAAGTGATATGATCATATCAAGTCTCTGTTACACTGAAATATCGTAATACTTCTGACACTCTCACTTAAGTTTGTGGTTTTAATAATGACAAGTCCGCAGGTAGCAAAAACATCGCATTTTATGTGGATACTAGTAGCCACATTAATAGAAATGATAATAATGGCTACCTAATACAGATTGTTAAATTCGATCAGAATCGACGCATAAAATAAAACTCCATAAAAATTTACAATAGGTTCAAGTTTATAGCATACGTATAAGTACGAACAAATATGAATCATTTGTGTGAAGTGTTAGTATCTAATATGGTTGTATTGTATATAAATGAAATATTAGCCATAATAATTTCATACACATTTTCCTTGTCTCAGTGCAGTGTTGCATGTGAGTCGGTTGCGTGATCTATAAAGTATTGAAGAGGAGTATAAACGTAATACAATTAATAGTAGTATCGGTATACGGCCGTTAGTCCGTTAGAACAGAACAATAGACAGAGATCGGGAGGGAGGCCTTAATTAGGTGCACATGCAGTGGCCTGGCACAGTGATTACATTGAGGATCGCGATTAGCTGGCTACGCAGACGAGTGCGCTCCGGCGGGCGCCGTAATCAAAGCCTGCACCGCACATGGCGCAGCGGATGCAATCGAAACCGCTTCGCGACAAACCGCAAAAGGCCGCCTGACATATTATTATGCACTCGTATGCAACTGTTATCGAGACGTAAGGCGCAGGACAGATGGTAGAGACCTCCGCTGTGAAACCATAACGGCGGAATCGCCATGTTATTAGCATGTTCACAGGAACGAAGCGGAGCTTAAGGAAAAATTACGACTGGAGCGCGGAAATCGGACCGGCTTCGGGGCAGATGAACGAAACCACGATGGGTAGGAAATAGCTTTATTTGTCTTATCAATACGCTAGAACAGGTAATTTCGCGAAATGCTAAAAATGTTGTTTGGTTTTCTAAAAAACAACAATATCCAATCAAAAACATAAATGTGAAATGAGAGCCAAGTTCAATATTGCCTTGGTTGTTGACTTCAGCGACAAAAGAAGTGAGATCTAAATGGGTGCCAAGTTCAATGGTCAACCCAGAAATTTATTTATAAGTAACACTATAACATACCTATCATATCTTCTTATAACATAAGATAATGTATGGTGGTAGCCTATGAAGGTCTGTCTTGGCTAGTTTCTATAAACCTACCAACGTATTATTATTATGTTCGCTTGCTAATTTCTACCAACAATCCAAATTTTCGGAATTATAAAATAAAAACCGACAAATACTTGTAGGCTTAGAACTTGCGACGGCTATAATTCATATATGAAAACTAGCCAAGACAGACCTTCATAGGCTACCACCATACATTATCTTATGTTATAAGAAGATATGATAGGTATGTTATAGTGTTACTTATAAATAAATTTCTGGGTTGACCATTGAACTTGGCACCCATTTAGATCTCACTTCTTTTGTCGCTGAAGTCAACAACCAAGGCAATATTGAACTTGGCTCTCATTTCACATTTATGTTTTTGATTGGATATCATTACTTTTTGTAGAAAAGTATATATCATTGTAACGCCGTGGGTCCTTTGAAAAGGACAAATTCAAAACTAAAACTAGACTTTTATGTAGGTACCTACCCTAAGTAATAAATATGAAAACCTACTATAGGTACCTACTCTTAATTGTAAATAAGTAAGTATACCTAAATATATACTTAGTGCTCTGCCTTCCCCGGTATATAGGCGTTATTAGGCACTAATTAGGTATTTATGTTAAGCGTTCATAATAGAACCTAACCTAATTATTAAAAAAGTGCCAGTTTTTTATTTTTTCCTTTGTATTCATGTAATTACCTATCTGCATACCAAATTTTAACTCTCTAGGTCATTTGGAACTGGGTTAGAATTTTGATCTGTCAGTCAGTCAATGATAAAAATGAGGATTTTTGGACATTAATATCTAAATAACTGTTTAAGATAAGCTTATGAAATTTAGAACACATACTTATTTATCTCGCAAGTCACAATATATGAGCCAAATTTGATACGTTTATGTGTAATAGTTTTTGATTTATGAGGGGTTCAAAAGTGGTTTTTTTTTTTATTTTTTTTTCAAAAGTGGTTCCAAATGGTTCGTGTAATATTACACACGGTGCGGCTCGCCAGTTCTGTTTCTTGAACCTTGGCTTGACACGCTACCGCGTGTCTAGATAACTAAGAACATCTCCACCATATTTTATACTTTGCATCTTTTTACAAAGCGTCGATGGCCGAGTGGTTTAGGTCGTTTCTTGCCAAGCGAGAAGTCGCCAGTTCGATTCTCGTGTGTCTTTCAAATTTGAAATTAATGCGAGTATGTAAGATTATTCGACGCTTTAGCGGTGAAGGAAAACATGGTGAGGAAACCTGCACACTTACGAAGAAACGTTGTGTAGTCAACTAACCCGCACTTGTCCAGGGTGGTTGACTAAGGCCTTATCGGCCTAGTTTAGGGTAGACCCGTGCCCCAGCAGTAGCGACGTTTATGGACTGATGATCTTTTTACAGCTGTGTAAGTTGTTATCGAGAATCAGAAATACATGAATACAATACTTGTGAAAAATGTAACTATCGAGCCAACGCAATTCTCAACGCATCGAGTATAAAGCCTTAAAAATCCGCAAAGCCTGAAACAGTTTCACAAAACGCATCCCGCCGCCCGTCACCGAGCCCGGCAGAGCCGTCAAGTCTGCCGCAAAAATACATTCGAAAGCATTTTCGAGTTCCGTTTTCATTAACGCGCGAAGTGCCGATGTTTGGGGACAGACACGGCAAATAGCGGAAATGAAACGCGTGCGGCAATAACGGCGCCCACCGAAACCACTTCCACGCGAGCACCAAGCTAGATTAAACTCTTGCTTAAATACATTTTGCCGAATAAAACAAACATATAGCGATTAATGTGAATGGCCAATATTAGTGAACGTTACATTGCACCGGTGTATGTCGACAATTACCAATTATGCTGGTACTCGTATAACTCAGAAACTATGTATTCTTAATTTACAGTTAAATCCGATGAATACAGCATACATAGCAGAGACACGGCTAATCTTATTCTCTCTCTTCTTCAAATTTAATCTATGATTTGTTTGTATGAATGTACTTACGGATTATAATAAAATTATCATCGTACAGTTGATGTTTCACATAACAATTGAGTTAATCCCAACGGCTGTTCTGATTATTTTTTTAGTTGTATGTGTATCCAGGAGATGAACAGTGAATAATCTTTTCGCGGCCTCGAAATCATCTAAACGATAGTACGTAATAACAGACGTATTGGAGCACTCAATGCTCGGATAACGAGTACCGAAATAGTGCACTACTCGAAGCGAATACGCCACCTCGGAGCTACAGAAGAGATCCAACCACATCGAACAGAGGCTTTATACTTTCTTTGTTCTAAACTCAAGTTCGATTCAATTCAATGATTAATAGTTAATCTAATAACACGGGCGCAAAATAACAGAATGAGCCGGACTAATCATTTCAGCGTTCCCCAGTTACTTTTATACTCAAGAAACGTAATAGTCTGCGCCCTATTGCTTTACATGGGTTCTGGACAAAAACAGGAACAGACATTTTTCTAAAAAGAAATAACCATTTTAGTACCTAATGAATGTAAACGAAAATCACCTGGCACTCGCGCGACTCCGAAGAAGATATACTCGCACTTCAATCCTACCTCAATCTTAACAGTTCATCTGTCACAATACACACTGCATCCAAGACGATCCAGCTGACGACTCACACGAGCACAATTCGATGTATCTTCAGTCCGAACAAGAATACAAATACAGTTGTCTCATGTCCCCGTGACATCGCAGGAACTGTTTGTTGGAAAGTTGTACGCGACCACGATTACCAAATAAAATTGTTTTTAATTGTGATTACGCCACGGACTCTGTATATGGTGCGAGTAACCCAGTGCCCGCGCGGTCACGTGGGCGGCGCAGGGCTGCCAACCCCGCCCGCTGCTTTAATAGCTGATCCGACGAACTTTGTACCACAATATGACCATTACAATAAATATCCATCATTTGCTCTTGTGACTTTTGCTGCTGTACAGAGCTTCAAAATCGGTTCCACTGTTCCTCATATTTAAATCTACAACTAATGACGTTTGTTACTGTCCTGTCCATTCGTGTATTTTTAAGAAATTCATAACGAAAAATCAACTCTAGAGTTGTCGAGTCGACACGGCCATCTACCATTTTCGAAGCGAATATCAAAATGGTCAATCGATTTAATCTCGTGCTGACCTTTAACCATTACTGTCCAGGCATGTCCATTCATAAAACGGAGCTGCCAACCAACCCTGCCCCGGGCGCGACGTCTCCGCGGTGCACCTTGCCTCCCCCGCATACGGCCTATATTGCATTGTTATCATCCCGCATCGGTACAGACGCAGAGTTATATTTAAAGCGGCGTGTACGCAATGTTAAGGTTGAATTCCGGCGCGCGTGCGTCACCGCCCCGGCTCTATCCCCCGTATCTACTCCGCGATGATTGATGTTTTTCGTTCTGTTTATCACGTTGCAATTTATTTGCTTTTTAACAAAACGAGGATGTTGTGCATCATTAACTACGTTCAGATGTTCGGAGCTCGCTACTTCATCATAATTAGATACTTTGGACAATGGGCTGAGCCAGCGGCACAGGAGAATCGCAGTATTTGCGCTGTTTGTTGAATCAATATCAAACATTGGCTGTGAATGTATGCAGTACTTTTTTAAACATCCCAGAAGAAAAGAGTTATTACTTGTACCCACGCAAAATAAGCTCACCTCACAACATTTGCCTATTCAACTCTCTTGACATTAACTTACGAGAATATCCCAAGATGGAAACAAAATATGGTTAAAGTAACTGCGAATATTGTTTGTACCCTTTGTTGTTTAAACCAATATCGCTGGAAGTTTCGGGATAACAACTTACTTTACACTCAGACGGAAAGAGTATTTGCTCGATTACCGTCTTTGAAATTGTTTTTCCTCACAATTTCCCTGAGATAACATTTCAACCAAGCAGCTTTCTCGATGTGTTTAATGGAAACTACTAAATGCATTCCCGACTTGTTTCAAAATTTCTGGCGCGTTATTTGTTCCCATTATTTCAGTTGTTCTATTATAGTATTATACAAGTTACAGCTAAGATGACATGACGATTAGTCAATCGAGTTGGATGAAGTCATCAATGATGTAAGTAACAAGTGATTGATCTTAAATTATCTCAAGATTGCAAATATATATTGTTACAGCTGCGAACAATATAATAAGTTAAGTTAATATGAATTTAGAGTATTTTGCATTCGCTAAACTCGCGTTAAAATCGCGAAACAGATATGTTTTCAGTATGGGAGACCCTCCTAAGTGTTCTTTATTATATTGTTTTTAGTAGCCACAGAAATACCTCATTTAGATAGGACAAATAGAAATGAGGAATCCATAAGGGATGAGATTTTTGCAATTTGGCCATCGAACCAAAAAAGGATTTTATTTCTTTTTTGTAATACGGGATTTATTTCCAAGTTAGTAATATTAGTTTTTGATGATGATGGGGTGGTTTAAAAACTATTAACAATAACAGTGGATAAAAACTGACATCATTTATGTATGTATAACCAACCATTCTACGCGTGTAGTCAGGAGCTTAACAAAAAAACATAATCCACCACCATAACTGCTAAAATATTTACAATTCAGATAAAATAGGTGAACCAATAAAGATTTTGTAAATCACGTAGGGGATAGCTGGGTGCGTTAGAACAAACAAACAAACTAATCATGTGAAATTCATTGTTAAAAATGTGTTACAAAATAGCGAATCCGCCGCCGTACGCGTGGGTTCACGTCAAAACAGCGCTATGCGTATATTAGCCGCTTACGTGCGCAGACACAAACACTTCCACTACATAATCTCAGATTAGGCGAAACAGACTTGCCGATATAGCTCTTAAAAGATTAACTATTGCAAAAAACCGGCGCACGGATCCCGACCGGTGTTTCAATTAAGGTCACTCAGAGTATGCTCAGATACTAATAATGTCTGCCTATTAATCGTAGGTCTAATTGCGGCGCCTCCGACTGTATAAAGTTATTTCTTGCGATTTTCTTTTAAGGTATGGTAGGAAAATGTTAAAAAAAAAATTATGGCATCAACGTCGTTCATTACGCACAGTACTAACAGAAATTAGTTAACTTTTCCAATGTGCAACTTCACCATTACGAAAAAGAACAAATAGAGTATTTACGATCCAGTCGCAAACGCGCTAAGTCAGTTTACACGTGTACCGAATCACGAACACAATACCCACATCGCATCCCACAAATGCACAAGTCTTGATTTCTGCCTTTGGCCATGTCAATCAAATCAATTCCGAGGTCTGTACGTTGACGTTCACAAAATCACAGACGGATTTGCGGTGGACGGTAGCGAGTTACTGGGTGCGCCGACGCGCTCGCCAGACCTCAACCTGGTTGACCACGCTAATGACAGAGTAACCACACGTAACAATAACGTTTGCCGAGAGGAAACACTACATTACAGACCACTGCATACATGATCATTATTAATACAGTTGTTCGCGCGATATTTTCTTTTCCGCATAAATAGTAACGCTATTTACAAACTTACTCGTAACTAGCATTTTTGGGTACGCCTCTATAACCTGCTAGTTTCTTTTAAGACAACAATAATGTATAGAATAAATTTTACGTTATGCTTCTGATAACTCATTAGATTTATTTAATACATCCTTATAAAATATGAGAATAGAACGGAAAAGTTCATTTTTATTATTTAAGTTAAGCTTTATTATTGGCAGAGAGAAATATCTATTTTACTTCCAGTGAAGGGGTGCAGCCAATTTGCAATTGTAAGGCTCTGTTCCATTGAAAATAAATTCAGCTTACACAGTTATCACTGAGAGTACTCGGAAACGTAATGCAATTGTATTTTCTTATCTCCATTGTATACCCGCAGCCCGTGTAATCCCGACAGAAAAACGTTTTTCATATTAATAATACACATTGTTTTCCTTCGAAATATAATATTAATATCTTCGTACATAGCTTGCTTTATTTTGCTAGAAAAATATAGAAAGCTATCAACAGGATTGTGGATTATACATTTCAAAAAATTAATAACTATTTCCTGTAAAACTGTTAACTGTCTGCAAGTGACCTGCGCTCTATGCGAATATTTTTTAGTTCTCACATACCCGTTGAAACACTTCTTTACCATAAACGCCCTTGATCGTCACGGCAAACACGACATAATCTTGATAGTTAATAACCACAAAAATTAAGGATTATAATGTGTGTGTAAAATGCATTTAAATCTAGCACAAAACACATAATCAACACTCATCATATCGATCTTCTGAAACACCTACCAGCTTCAGGTCAGGAATTTCCGCCTCAGGCTTGCCTTAACGAAAAGCCCTCAGTGAAGTTATGTAGGTTAGAGTAAGTGGTGCCCACTTAATCACGGTCAGGTAATAAGGATTCGTGATTTCAACAATTGCTGTTGTTTGTAAATTTTAGTTTAGTAGTGATGATGATGACAATCATAAAGAATTTAAAAATATTATAATATGTAACTATTTCGGCAGAACAGCTATAAGAAAAATTAAAAATGATAAACTGCCAGGATAGGTATAACCTAATTAAGTTGCTTTTTCGTTAAAAGTCAAAACCAAAATTAACAGTCACCAACCGCTTCTACGGCGGTGCTTTAATTCGTAAAATACGGACGCGAAAACAAGAGTTAAAAATTGATTGCCAGTCGAAAACAAATCTAAAGCGTCACAGAACTAAGTTGATATTGGTGCGCGGGCTGCAATAATCAGTAGCGCTTGCAAACTTCGAATCAGACATATTAATTAAACCTGCGCATTCATTCCGGATACGCAATCATGTACGTCCAAGTAGGTATTACGAGACAGTTCGTCAGAGGCGATGACATTTTTTCTCTTTAATTATAAAAAAAAACATAACGTCAATCTCGATCGTCAACTGAGTTTGACTCCACTTTTATAAACATCTGCCAGATCGGAAATCATCTTAGGTTCAAGCTACACTGTTTGCAAGTTAATTATTAGTCCTTGAATTTAAATATGAACCAAAAACATGACAACGAAAACAAGGTTACACTCGTGTCGAAGCTTTGACCCAATAAACTCGACTAAGAAAATACGATCACACATTTTACGCATCAACTAATTTTTTAGGGCGCTCGTGTACAACGTAAAGATTGACAATAAAAAGAATACTCACGCTTCATGTAATTTCGGCACGCCTTCATAATGGCGAACGTTATCTTCGAATCGATTCAAGAACGGTACAACATGAAGGCGCAGTAATTTCACAATCGAACACGTGTTTCGTCATTACAAGAGTGGTAGTTTACAAAAATATGACACACTTCGGCGCGGATCAAAATAATATAAAAGCTAAAATAACCGCGAGCGCGGGCGCGCGGGCGCCGCCGCGGTGCGCGCGCGCGCGCGTCCGGCCGCCATTGTTTTGGGCGCCTGCCGCAGCGGGCGCCTGGACGACGACGGGTTTCTTTTTTTTTATTTTCAGCGTGGTCCGCGGCCCACGATTGTATAACTGGCCAGTGTTCCAAGTTTAATTCGTTGACGTTTCCTTTATCGTTATCGCACATATTAAACCTTAACTCTGTACCAAGTACCAAGTTTCAGCTCTCTGAGATTATGGGAAGTTCTAGTTCTATTTTGATGACTGAGTTTCTGTCATAAATGCGAAACTTTGCTTTCGCTTAACTTCGGAACTAATGACTTACAGAATTGAACTTTCTGGAATTTTAAGCATGTGAAAAATTGTATCATCCTGTGAGCTTTTATTCGTTAAAAAGAGGTTCTATTTTCAGGCCCTATTAGAGGCCTGAAAATGCGGGGAAATGGTGCCAGTAAAGGATGGTACAGAAGTGTTTGTTTATAACATTTACATAGCTCAAGCTGGCCGACAAGCAATAAGCAAAATTTTCAGAGGGAGGTCTCCGAGTCTTTAAATAAAAATTCTAAACAAGAGTAAAAATCGCAAGTAATAAAAAAAGTTATTTTTTTATTTATAATTTATAGTAACAATGTATTAGCAAAAAAGTTCAATAAAAGTGATATCGTAAAGCAGCTCAGTGATAGAAAGCCCCGCGTGGTACCTAATTAGATGCAAACACAAAACAGAGATACCTCCACACCGGGATACTAATTCGGAGTCCATTGCCAACTTTGGCCTTGGTCCGCAATAAACATCATCAGTCAGATTTATTGCTTTCCTAATATAAAAACTGATTATACAAACTGTTTCTTTATCAGCATTAGACGATTGAGAGTCATACTTTGTGCATGTAACGTGAAAATTCTAGCAATAGACGTGCTAGAATCGCAAGAATTCGCATAAGGATGCTCTTATTTAAAAATTTGTTTTTCAAAGAAAACGGAATTTTACGATGAACTTTTACAGGTTTTATAAGATTGATAATATTCAACTACATGTAAAGTTTTTTTTTGTATATAAATTATCGATAGGGCAATGCAAGACAGCCTATTTGGCAGATAAATAAAATATTCAAAGTTAAAAAGAATCATTCCCCAGTGACCAAATGTTGTCTCTTTGGTCTGTTTTTTTAATAAGTTCCTTGTATTTTGATGAGTTTCATTACGTTTTCCAGCATTTCTCACAATTCTGCAATCGTCAACCTTTAAAACAAACGAGAAGCGCGCAATCAAAACAATCTCTAAGGAGGTTAGTGCGCACTGTGCTAGAATTTAAAATACAAATGAGTGAATCGTGACTTGCCGCCGCATACGTACAGACCCAGGCGGCCGGTCCCGTTCCTGATCGGGCCACACCGGATTAGATAAGTGCTACCTAATAAATCATTAACGGTTATCATTGTGCTAGTTATGTATTATGATTATGTGCAATTTTGAAAGGATATAATTTTTATGTAACGATATTTGGTCCCTTGACCTTGTGCCGGAAAAACAAAACAAAATGTATTAAATTATTGTGTACCGACCGATGTTTACTGGTTTAAAATAATATGGTTTAATTATGCTGATTTGCATATAAATAATACACTAAACACTATGCCTGACGTTACCTTTGTACACGTGGATATAAGTCGTGATGTAAATTTAATAAACACAAAATTAGGCGACATTTTTGCAAATGACTGTGGTGCATGCCATTGTCCTAAATCCTTCTGGGGAAAATACGTTTTTACGATTCAATTCCATAGAAGAATGACTTCCTATCCTTAATCCCACTTAATAAAAGGGTTCAATGGTATCTTCTTCTTAATAATAAATCAGTCGATGAGCTCGTATTTAATTGTTAATCTCGTTCTAATCTCGGTACTGGCGCTCCTCAGGTTTCTAGTTGCAAGGAGTTCTGAGATCTAACTACATTGCCGGGTCTTCGTAGAGTTCATTTCAGGTCGTTGACCGACTTAACTATGACAAAAAAGATCAGACTTCCTTTGTAATTTATCCTTTATATTTTATTCTTAGAAGAGTATTCTGCTGGGTTAATTACTGAATGAGGTAGACGGCACATCCAATTATGAAGTCGAAGGCGTACTTAGATAGGTAGATGTTCTTTATTGCATAAAGGAAATAAATATACGCAAAATTTTTACAAGCTTTTATTAGACTCACTCTGTTAGTTTATTTTTTTAAATTAAATTAAAAGTCCTGATAATGTGGCGCAGTATAACTCTGAGCTTCCAATACTAGAGCATACTCTTGCGAATTAATTAAAGTCCCTAGGACTCTACTCCAAAATCAGCTTTCAAACTTTATCCAGGGAAAACTGGGTTGAAGCGAGGTTAATTTCTAATCTATATAATCGTGTTATAGATAACTTTAAATGTCAGAACAGGGCGATTAGTTAGGCCATCAGAGGATTTTCGGTTGTAAATTGTGTTAAGAGCTATACTATGAACGACATACTTGTAATAAAATCATCAATGTAAAATGGTTTTTAAATATATCGCGATATCACGTGAATTCCATCAAATAAGTTATATGCGAACAAATATAAAAGTCCGCAGACTATTATTTCGCCATATAATAGACGAGAAACATTTTAAGGCAAGTAACTCATACCATGATTGCTCTTTGCAATCATGTTCAGTGTCTAGCATGCTGTGTATGCTTAAGAGATTGGAGTAACTATACAAGTAGTTTGTATAGACACAGCACGCATCGTCTGACCCTAAAGCCAATCAACAAGGAGCCTAGAGCCCGACGTGACGATAGTAACTGACACTTGATAGGATTGACATCCTACAGACATCTCAGCAGGATTAAACTTATTGAAGACGAAGTGTAGTATAGAGTAGTATATAACAGTCGTATACTGTATGTACGATACTGTATACTACTCTTATATAATGTAGTGATTGAGCTTTGATTGGTATTAACGCATTTTCTTCTAACTACACTAAGTGTATACCGACCCCCAACCAGAAAAAATAATTCCATCTTTATTATGCTTTTCAAGAAATTATAAACATTACGCCTTAACAAGTAGGTACATATATTTTTACTTCACATATGCACTGGTAAACAATTAAAGGAGCCTCTCTCATTTCCGTTGTTGCATTTACCACGACTCTCTAGGCGCATTTAATCACTGGTGTGGTCATACCCTTACTGAGATTTACATATCCAGACTAGTACGCGCCAAGGTACGAAACAATTTGGCCTCAATTAAACTTAGGGTTGCAAGCGCCGGCCACAGCGAAGCCAGTTTCAAGGATTACGGACGCAGACAACCCTATTGTTATGCGCCCCTGCCATGTGTTATCGAAACAATATGTACGATATAGTCTACTGTATCGTCACGTTCAGGATATGATCGAAGGGGGATGGTACAAGAGGGGACGATTTATGTAATAATAAACTACTAATACAATCAAAATCCTTTTTGTTTTTGACTTTCAAAAATGTTAATACTGATCTGTTATGCAAATAATACAGTAACTTATCATTGTAGTTAGAAATGGTCGACCAAAGTTCGACTCGAAAATAAATATTGATTAACCACTAATGTCTTTCCGTTCTCTTAATTAGACATTAGTTAATAGATGTTATACAAGTAGTGTTGCGTTATCCGCACGTTAGGGAAAAGTTAAACAATATAGTGGACATTTGGAATATTTGATAATTGCAAAATCAAATAGGACGTAAAGGATAGCGTCGAGCGGCGCGCGAGGGTGACGGAAGACAAAAGAGTTTATTATCGTGATTGCATTTTGGACAATCAAGTTGAAATCCGAGCGCTTGTTGTTGCGTATACCTACACACTGCACTCGCTATGCAGATTTTGTGGATGCATTCAGCGATGGCTGCGAGCGTTTTTCAAATTTGAAAGCCAATCATATTATGGTAAAAGTGACGGATTTGGTCGTTCCATTTGGTTATTAAACGGACAAATTCATTGAAATTTGCTTTTGAATGTATGTTAACGTTACGAATCTTGATAGTCCCGCTAATATAATCCGTTTTATTTATTGATTATACCAAAGAACACATGCAATGTATGCAATGTAATAGTGTTCCCATATAATTACTCAATCGCACGTCATCTGTTCGCTACGCCTAGTCGAATTAGTGGGATTAATGTGCATCTCCGCTCCAGCGGGCGAAGACAGTGCAACATTAAGTAACGTCAGCACATACTCTTACCGCGGCTATGTTCACTTGCAGCGAAATCATTGAGATCAAGTGAAATCTTAATTACTACCAACAAAACGCAATTTCTGTTTGCAAATGGTTGCAAGACTATGTTCCTATAGTACGGACAAATAAAGATTAATATTTTTAAGCAATCAAAGTAAAAATAAACAAAAATTGTCCAATAAAAAGCAATCCATTAATTAGAAAGTTAATTTAAAAAAATATTGGGATCGTTTAAACGTCTCAAAGTATTTTATTTGATCGTTTTTTGTCTTTACATTTATGGCCTTGCTTCGTAGTTATAATCATGGGGCACGAAAATTTGTATTTTTTGTGTTCGGCTGAGCGTGTCGCGGAGTGCCGCGGGTTCGTCACTCGCTAACAATTTTACGTCACACAGAGAAATCGCAAGGGCGAATATAACAACAAATATCAAGATATATGCATTAAATTAGAAAGTATTCAGCCAAACATTACGGTCACGCGAAGGAGACGAAAACTCGACATAATATCACTCATGATTTAACAAGCCGTTCAGCAAGGCGAGGAAACGCGTATAACTCAATTTTGATGGCTCATTCCGTGGGCACCCGTTCGACGCGTCCAAATTTTACGATACCGCACTCCTTACACGATTATTGAGATTAACTTACGAACGATTTCTGTCATCAATTAACAGCAAATGATGAATAATGACATTTTCTATGCAAATCACATTCACATACCGTTACGCACATGTTTGGAATAAAGAGCACGACCGATTGCGCTTACTTATCTGTGGTACACACGAGC
The DNA here is from genome assembly GCA_039566165.1 of Maruca vitrata. NCBI lineage: Eukaryota > Metazoa > Arthropoda > Insecta > Lepidoptera > Crambidae > Maruca > Maruca vitrata. The sequence goes on along the minus strand of CM076911.1, from coordinate 18,238,768 downwards.
GGTCTTACCGTGGAACTTATCCATAACACAAGATGGGGCACCATCGATCAACACGCGAAAAAAAAAACTGAGCGAGAGAGAATAGGCGCGTACAGAGCGGAGCCGCGGCGCGGGCGCACTAGCGGACATTATTGTGCAAGGGCCGTGCCAGTTCCTATTCAATTTCATATATGGAAGCCGGCGCGCGCGCACGTCGCCGGACAGTTACAGCATGCGAACGAAATGATCGCAAACCGAATCGTAATCGTTAATATTTCGATGGGACCCGGACGAACAAAATTTATCGATGCCTATTAGACTATAGCATAAGAATAATATAAGGGTCTTCTAATTTTACAGTTGCCGACTGAGTGTGAACCTATTCCAATATTAATAACTAAATTGAGAATACCAGCTTCGACTACTCGTATTAAATCATATACATAGTGTCTAAGTGAAGGTGTAGACGAAATAATAATTAGGATGCACTGAACCCTTGCGAGTGATGAGACATGCAACCTGATACGCGAGAAGTCGCAGCGTGTTCATAATTAATAAAGGGGACGTTATCTCATACGCTTTGTTGTTTTAACTGTCTTGTTAAAAAAAAATATTTTATATGCACGTATCGCTTACCATGCAACGCAATATGACATAATAGATTAAAGCTACCGAAAAAGTATATAATAAAAAACAATCAAGTGTCATCCTTCTACCATAAACGGATGTTAGCGGATACACCAATAAAGAGCGTAAAACGTGTATCAAAACCTTATGGTTGACTGAACAGCGGCTACAACGACCCAGGCACACGTAAACCGTTAATGTAATACCTGCGACCAACACAGGGCATTACCGCAAAATCAGTATTAAGTATTCGACGCTACACCCGATATCAAAGGCCACGCAATCAAATACTAATACCCACTCGCGCCCGCTTCGAGCGCGCTAATAGGGTAGTTTCCTATTTTTTTATTTTGATACAGATGGATGAACCACACAATTGCAAATGTACTGTTAAAAGAATGGTTTGATATTTGGAAAACTCCCGGAGATATTACAATTTCAATAGCACATTATTTGGGCGAGCTCAAAACGCTTCATACAAATGTCACAGTGAGCTATGACGTCACCGCTTGTGATATTGTATGCATATCGTAAGAACTTTGTTCCGCAGCTATATCAAATGTTGCGTTTACGGATATGTGTTAATAGTGAAAGTAACTACTAATTTTGTAGTTTATAAGATGGCATAGTTATTTTGGAGAATTTTCGCACTTTTGAAATGGACTTTCCCACCCAACTTCAAATGTCTATTATTGTCTCATTTCGTCAGAAATTTTAAATTCGATTTGACTAATGGTATTCATTTACCTATAACTTACTGTTAATTGTGAAATTGTATGTAAAATCAGACTTAGGAAACTAGCGTATTGTCAAAGGGATACCGCGACAGACATCTGGTTACCATTTGTTACACACAAATTAATGGCATACCTAGGCGGGAACCTGACATCACTGTACCTCAGTCATTACATGACTGCATACAGAGTGTCCTAAACGCTTTAGTATTCGGAATCTAGGTTTCTTTCTTTGTCTAGTGCCAAAGGATTGACAATGGGGCAAAACCATCGATTATCCGAATCCGAAACCTAAACTCCTGAAATAAATTCTGTAGTCATAATACCTTCTTCTAAAGCCTAGCTTAAAAGATCAATCTCAACAAATAGATGAATGACCTAATACTCGTTTAAATGAACGTAGGTACGTAAAGTAACTTTAGAAAGTCTTGGCACATTATCTGTTCCCCGGATATCATATGTAAATAATAGGTACGTAACAATTAAACGCGCATGCTATATTTCTTGTAAACGGAGTCACGGACACTTGTCAGAGATAAATTATGCCGAGAGGAGGCATAAAAATAACTCCTGATAAACCAATGAACCTATATATTATATTACAATATTTTCTATAATTTATTATAATATAACCACAAAGAATCAGTATACGTAAAAACATAAGATGTCTATTATTTGCATGAACAATAGGTGGGGTCTCTAAATTATATGGAATAGCAAAACACGCTAGTTTCACCCCTAAAATTAGTTTAATTTCAATAATTCGTTTAATATAATACTTAAAACTTCAACGTCAAAAAAGAGAACAGTAATGCACATGCACAATAATGCAACATCTATATGTGAATTTAGAGCCTAGAATCATAGTCTGAATATAAGGCGTCCGACCGATTTCAGCCATGGCGGCCGATCTCAATTGAGATCAGCCAAGTGCGCAGGACATATTATAGTGCACAAGTGTGCGCGCAAACACAAGTGCACTCTCTATTCCCTTACTCTCATAATTCGGTGAGACGGCAATCCGACATGACTGATGAGAGATCGGGCGCAGTGAATATTGTGTGGTAAACGCGACGACCTATACAACACAATTAGGCACGGAACAAACACAAGTGTTTATTCCGGATCGGGGCGTTCCCGCGACGACCGCAAGAGACAAAGCCATTCAAAGCAAATGAGCCCGAGCTCCGAGCATAAACCGGCAATCCCGCAAAACGCATTGAGAGATAAACGTGATTAATAAATCTTTGTTAGTCTAGCTTTTGACGTCGCGACCTGAGCGTATCGGCAATATACACTGGTTAGCCGTTTTATTACAGTCATAAAAACTAAATTCGATGATGGACGAACGACGCTTGGTGGATTTCGTGTGATAACTGATTGCCAAAGTGAATATTCGCTATGACTTCCACGAACAAACGTAAATAGTCGGGTGAGAGCCTTCCAATCCCACGCTAGTCCCGAGCCCTCTCTCACCGAGAGATTAATAATGATAATCACAAACATAACATCCCCATTCAAAGTTCCAACTTCTCATTCTTGAATGCCGTCCTGAAAATAATCTCGCGACGGAAACGTCTAAAACTTATACATTCCAGCGCTTTCAGCACTTTTTCCGTAAAACCAAAGCCACAATCTAAAGTTTTCCGAGCGCACGCCCACGCGCACTCGTCACAGTTTAACTTGGCTTTTTCTATTTGCACCGATGCAAATTAGCTTTCCTATCCACTTAGCGTTCGCGCAGGATAAGTGAAGCGGATAATGCCGCAAAAATGTTCAAGCACTCAAACAATATACGAACTAACGCCTTACGAACAACGGGCTAAGATCGTTATTCCAAAACTTAACTTACATGTTTCAAAAGGGGAAATAAGATTCTGATTTAAAATCGTAAACGCATTAAGGACTCAATGCACAACGTCATGTCACCACGTCGATTAAGGGTTGAATTCTCAAACAGTCTATTTGTGTTCATGCAAATTAGCATCCCCATCCACTTCCGAAGCGCATATATTTAGGTCGTCTTTGTACGACAATGTCCAGATGTTAACACGTTAATTACTAACACACTTGCGTCTCAGTTATAGCAAAGGTTGACTACAACTCAATAAAATTTAACGGATTCAATCAGCATTCATATCATAAAAGATGAGTGTATTTCGAATTCAAGGAGACTATTAGTGCTACAAACAGAAAACTGGGTAAATGATTTTAAACTGTAATTACCACGAAATTAAAAATCAATAAATTACATGTTTGTAATGTAATTACACCCCAAAATGGTGCTACCTAGATATAATAAGCGCGTGCCTTTGGATAATAACAAGTGTTCGACGATAATATCGGTGATAAGAGCTTTTAAACAAAAAGCCTTACTGGCCCCGCGCGGCCTTCAAGTAAAAGTCATAAGGCGAATGCATGTCCGACCACTAGACTCGATCATGCGGTTTTCGGCTAACCAAAAAACTCATTTACAAAACGCCGCCGCATATTTAATTGCTGTAAACTCTATATCCTAGCGATTAGTAAAAAGGTGACACAATGAGTAAGTCCATTTTGTATGCAAGCCTAGGACAAAGCGCAATACCTACATATATTAACTCTGTACCCTTCCTAGCATGTCGTAAAACGTGAATAATGGTGTATGTATAAAATGTACAGACGTACATAAAAGTTTTTCGTATAGTCGGTTTGTAGCCGATATGATCACGCCGCCGAAGCGAGCTCGCGGCCGGGCGTCTGCGTAGTGTTACTCGCTGTTTTTGTAACGGGCTCGCCGGTTACCCGAAAATGGCGATTCAAAATAGATGTGCCAACTACCCGGATTTAAATAAAAATCTAGAATGGCATTTATGGTACGGTTTCTAAACCGATTGAGCGACCGAAATGAGATCTATCTCATCCTGAATATAACTGATTGCAAAGATAGAAGTGCTTTTTTTTAAAATAAGGTACATAATGATGTTTCTGTAAGGCGTTTATTTGCGACATGTACTTAAACTTGGTACCAAAATATGACGCGTGACGTAAAGGTGCGTCTAGGTTCGGGTGCCGTGTGAACGGTCCAATTCGACCCGATGCCATCTTTTGTGTTAACCCTACCTCTGCTTGTGCAGATAACACACTCCAATCAAAGCATATTTAGGGAGGCTGCCTGCACACTTACCGTGTCCCCGACGGATAACGGAGTAGGTTATCAATTTTAATAAGTTTATTTACCTATTCAAATAAAATGTTCTTATTTTATTTCTGTTTATCTATCATTTAAAAACAATAAGCTCTTATAGGCTGTCCAAATCAATCAATCAAGTAATAGCTGCGATTCTTATACTACATTAATATATACCGATTCTTTACTACAGGTGGGCTCGTTTTAACATTTTTATTTTATATTCGAAGCCTAGTAAGTAATATGCTAATAAATAAATCAATAATTGAAACCAAAACTCCGTCAAATTAATCTTATATGATATCGTAAATGATTTTTCCATTGGGATGAAACCCGTAAATAAAATCAATAGTACTAATATAAAATCCATTTCCATAAACATTACCTTAAAAATCTTTAGAACATTGCAATTATTGCTATGAAGCAATTTGTATAATCGGGGATTCATTTTAATAACACGAATTAGTGAAATTTAATACATTAGTCCGCTAATTGATGGGTATAACCAATGCCGGCGCCCAACAAGTTGGTTTCACTCTGATATCAATTAGTCGCGTGTTGCAAATATTCCGGTATGCTTTAGAACCGTTGCCATTACTCGGTTCTGATTTTGTTCTGATTTGTAGGGTTTAACCGGTTATTTACGGTTGGTAATTTTTATTGGGAATATAGTTTTTTAATATTCTTTGTTGTATAGTTTTTGACTTTAGGAGTGTTAACAGGGTTTCTATGAATAAGCTCTGTTAACAGGGTGACCATGATTTTAGGTATAAATTGTAGCGTTCGGGGATTAGCCGCTCGCGAAGACAGCCCCGCGGTTGGGATAGGTCGCGGTCGTTCTCTGCATAGCGGCACCCAAAGGGAAATGACCGGATCATTTCGAATATCTCTAGTGTTGTGCACGTTGGCACATAATTAATCCAATTTTTTTAAAGAAATAAGGATATGAATTTTTATGAACCTTACATCAGAATCTTAATTAAAAAAGTTTAAGTGAATTAGAATTTTATTTTGAGAAACAATAGATAAGAATTTAATTGCTCCAATGATAACCGGGGATTTGAACATTCGTCAAATTCCCGGTTAACAGTGTAGAAATTGAATTTCTTTAGCTAGTGCTTAAAAATTCAAAATTTACACCAGATAAGAATCATAAATAATATTTTAGAAATTTTTAATTTCAATTAAACATTTCAAAAATATTTCAGAAATAAATTAAAAACTTTAAAACAATAATATCGTACATACCGGAACTTCCGTTGGTACTGCTCGAGTTAGACAAGTACCTAGACACTTTACTGTATGCTGTCCTTAACGATGTAGTCCGTGACACACCATTACTACTAGAGAGTGTTGAGTCCCCAACATCGGTATCACTTCCCTGACCACTATCAGCACTTTCTGTCTCATCGGGCGAGATGGAGCACCGCATTATGGCCCAGAATTTTAATATTTTCGTAATTTTGACGGTTTGTTGTAACTTGCGCGGGACGCGGGTGGCCGGGTGGCGGCCGGGTGCAGCCCTAGTGCTCGGCTAGTTGCGTGAACGCGTGCATCCGCACCGGAAGTCGAGGTGATTATGAGCGCATCAAGTGCAGGTGGTCGGAGCGGGGCGTGGCGGTGCAGCGGGGCGGGCGCGGGGACACCAGCACGCCCACCGCGCCGCCATCCTTGCGGCCTGTCGCACAGTGTAGCCAAACACGCAGTGGACTTTTTATATTATAAAAACTTAACTTCGATATTTTTAAATATATGTGTGATGCGACTACTTGTCTTACTTGAGCCTTAAAATGAAGCAATGCACTATGCACACGATACCTAACATATAACAAGAAATAAAGACACTGTTTGTTTGATCAAGTATGAGATTACTTATAATCTGGAGAAACAGGTGACATAAAATATTTTGGAGTAAAAAAAAATTGCGTCGGTAGAAGCTCTTCCGCACAACATTTTCAGAACACTATTTCATATAATTAAATCATCGTCTAAGTTAAAACCGGTTCTAAAACACCGAATCCTTTTGCTTTACAGGCAAGCAATCACAGGTACAAAAAGTTACTACGATCCCAGTGTGCATCGCAAGACACAAATGAAGGTATTTCCCAAATGCGTTGCGTGGCGCGTGTTGACAATAACAAATCGGCCGGTGCCCGCGCCCGTGTTCCGACACCCATTCATGTTTATCAACCGAGAACGACACTTTGAAGTGTAATTGTGCACAACAACTGTGGGACTCCCGGCCAATGTTGCTGAGAAAACTGTCGCGTTTTGATTTTCTACGATTTGATGACGCTTATTTGATTGAGCTAGCTAAAGCGCCTTTCTGTCTTTTTTTATGCTTACTGTCATACGATGATGGCTTGGAGTAACTTCGTCATCATCACCGGACTTGACTTGGGGGAGTGGATGGTTCTCACCCTTAAACGTTCCGTCTTTAATGAATCGGTATTGTAACAGTCAATGAAACATCCTATAAATTAATACTTCAACTTTTACTTAAAACTCGACATACTGCAAGTAACCTACAAGGATATATTTTGACTGTGGTTCACCTAGGGTCATTTACCTGCATGTTGTCCCTTTTCAGTGCGTTACTAGGAAGGGGAGGCGTTATAAACATTAAACTATCGGACCCCCCTCCCTCCAACCCTCCCTCAGAGAGCAAGCGCAACTAGTGGGGATACGAGTGATTATTTTGCAAGCACGAGGTACGACAAGGATGGCAGGATAACTAAATTAATTTGGGAGTGGAGTGTGCCTACCTTGTTTGTCCTCTCATTGTTTTTTGGGTTGCACCACCCACGTATGCGTACGAAATAATGCAATTTCGGCGATTTTCAGATTCATATTCATGGCGTTTTTTTTTGGTAAAACAAACTCTCTCGGTCTACTAAAGAGCATGCATTTTATACACCATCAAGGGTTTAATTAAGGAAAACATGAATATTATTATTTACTATTCCTGACTCGTATTGGCAAAGGTAATAAATATGATTTGCCGGTAAATGCAGTGTACGAAAATGGAGGAAATGGACTTACTTAATATTGGTTCAGTTAAAGCGGTCGAGATTTGTTCAAACGTATAAATTAACTGAGTAATCATGACGATAGAGGTTGAACTGAACCTAGTCACATTGGATGGGAAACAAAGTAAATATTTTAATTTATTTGTAAGACTTAACCGTTACTCTATATTAAATAATAATGTTAAATAAAATATTGTTTTCATTTCAGTTAATTTATTCAAAGAATCACCTAGCGACGTATCTACAAAGCTACCCTTTTTTTATTGAAGAGTTCCTTATTTCCTTTTAATGTTTGGAACTCCAAACACTACAATCCTAAACAACCCACTGTAGAGTTCGAGACGTTACGAAACAAAATCACATCCGCATGTGCAACATACAACATACAACTTTTATCAAACAGTCAATACCAAAGGCAGTAGGTACGTGAGAGCCATGGCGAGATGAGAAAGACGACAAAAGCAACCGAGCCATCCCCTAATGAACTGCAAGTTCTTACTTATTTTTCTTTCCTTTGTGTCTGTCAAAGGTGAAAATACTCATATCCGGTCCAGAAGGGTTGCGTGAACACACACATACGTAAAAGTATAGAACAATGGCGGCAGAAAATGCGTCTACAAAATCCATTGTTAATGAACAGTCCGTTTAATTAACTCTTTTAGGTGGACAATGGAATTTGTGAGGATTTTATTATAACTAGAATCCCTAAACTTGTTAGTTTACATCAACATCATGTTAAGAATTATATTGGATTATTTTCACAAACATTATGTACAAACTGGCATCATGGAAGAGTTCAAAAAGCTGCATAACAGCAAGGCTGGCCTTAATAATGGCAGATAATGAAAAGGTAGAAAATTAAAATGCAGTTCGGTAATTGCTTTAGTTCTTTCAGGACCTAGTTTATCCATAAATTAGACCCAGTAGCCTGTAGATGACACAGACCCTGTCACCTCTAACAAGGCCATAAGTGTCAAATATAAATTTGTAATTTTCTAATGTAAGTAGCTAATTTTGGATTAACAGTAATATCGTTATTTTAAAATCCGGAATAATATACCTATTACGATATTTAAGCTCCTATTGACTAAGTTCCTATGTCCTTGGTAATGTATCTCGTAACAAAAAAAAAGCACTATTGTTTTAATTGAAAAGTGCACCATTACGAACGATCGACATATTTTTTTCTTATTACAGAGTCTGTTCCAATTACAAAGTACAAGGCAATAACCGTTATTCGCTCGAAACAACACTTTGATAAATAATGCATCGGTCAGTCGGCTGACAGGAATATCTCTAATGCTGTGCGCTGCACCTCTGTGCACTGTGTGTAGTCAATCTGCAATTCTGCATACAACGTTAAGCTCGTAACACATTAGCGGACCTAATGCGGCTTCCACGGGTGGAGGGGACAGGTAACGATAGGGGATGGCCTTACATCCTGTTGCTTTGACTGATTCAAAAGCCCACGATTAATGCAGTAGTAATTTATGTCACTGATACATTGCCTGAAAGTGGAACTAACAGGTCTTTGGTTCGAGTCCCGGATAGAGCCCAAAATAATGCGAGTTTGAATAGAGAGAAATTACTCAGTGTGGAGGTCAGAAAAATGGATATTATACCACCCTGTGCCTTAGAAAGTAAATATATTAAACCGTTGGTTCTGCATCTGATCCCTAACCTGTCATAATCTGAGTCATTAAACGGAAAACGCCTGAAACTTTCTGTACTGAATATACTGTCGAAAGTCAAAAAATACTAGTGTGCTTAGAGCTTGTCTTTGGCACAATAAAGCCATAACATCTATGCTACATCAGAAATAATGCTGTACACAAATACACATAAATAATGTTATTATCACATACAAACACGGAACACACTCCGATGTTCACCACCCAAATAGTTCCCGAGTGGCAAAGAGGCAGGAATACTGTCCAATACACCATCGAGCCGGTTAAATATTCAAAACGTGTTACGGTCTTGTCAATCTATTCGCTATTTGCGTCAAGCTACTAGATAATCTATTATAGCTTTGACTGTCCACTCAAGCACACCTCACTAATCTACGGTACTCGTGAGGTACACGCGCACGAGTCTCATCACAGGCACCCTCGCTCCTGTCCCTTGCTCGTCCCCTAACTATTTGATGGGCGACGTCCGCTGACGTGATCACGTCTGGCCGCGATGCCGCTGCCCAGATAAAACATGCGTAAGCCCCACCGGTCAATCTGTACGACACTGCATGGACTGATGAGATTATCACCAGCGCACTAAGGGATTTACATGGCAGGCAACTGGCCACTATTGTGTGATGAAAAAGTGTGTAAATCAAACCAGTAACTATATAGAAGATTAATCCGCAGTTAACTGAATTGAACTGTATATTTTTGGTTAGATGGCAGAATAAATATATTCTCTAATATACTCGTACAGGTTCTCTAATATACTCGTACAGGTTCGGTTGAAAAATCGACGTTATATTTTTGAAGCTTTTTTTCTTGGGAAGTTGACAATATTGTTAACAACGACTGTATTTATTAAAAGTTCACACTAGTTCCTTTGTATTTCATTACATTTTATTATACGTATAATTTACGTGAACAAATTAAAATGTTTAAATAATGAAAACTACCAGAAAACCGAACGGTTTATTTTGAAGCCGACTCCCAAGGGCATATCGTAGCCGGTATTAATCAATTAATCAGCCAAATGGACAGTATTTACGCACTGGAAACGAGGTCTATATCAATTAACGGAGCTCCAAAGAGCGCGCCGTGCCCAAGTAACTTTACATAGGCCCGAACTTTATAAGGTTTGTTCAGAATTGTTTCCAAGATAATTAATATCGGCCGGGAGGAGCGCGTGTGCACAAACTGCTTACACGTTTCATTCCGATGGCCTAAGGAAATGTTGCCCAAGGTCGCAGGATCTACTTTACTTGATTTAGAGATCTTACAGTACAGTATAAAAATAAAAATACATGTTCAGCAAGTATCACGTAATACTTGTAATTTACTACCAATATACCGTAGATATATAAATTTTGGGCCTTTACTACTTGGAATAAAACGATTACGCTTTGATTATGCGGTACGCCATGCGTTCACATAAATTTTCACCCACCAATGGAGAAAACAATACGTAGTTATAGTTAACTCAATATGTGTCCTCTTTACGTCCGAGATGAGTGTAACACGATTGGCCGCGTTCGTCGCAACAAGAAGCCGCAGATCTAATAAGCACATAATAACCCCCCTCCCCATCACGAGCCAGCGCAAAAATGAAATTCTAAGGGCCTAATTAACTTAGTTACAGTGTCCCGTGACGTACGCGAATTAAGAATTCCACTGAGCGACATAATTTTCCACATCTCAGGGCGACGGGAAATACAAAGAGAGGGTACTCGCGCGAGGCAGACACAGGCTCGCATTGTCAAGGTTTGTTTCATGCCGCCATGTTCGGGTGTGAATAAAAATTTAAGGATTCATGTAGCAAGGATTAGAACGAACATGTCTCTGTTTGCTTACACAATTTTTACACCAAGTTTAAACTACAGTATATCGAACATTATATCATTTATTATTGTTGTAATACATAATCATATTCATCATAGGTACCTAAGTTTTTATTGAAAACGGTGAAAAAAAATCCTGCGCGAAAAACTGGATGAATATGGGTAAAAACATTAATACGAGAATATGCACCCGTTGATTAAATGCGAGGGCGGGGGAACACCACAGTGCATACGATAGCTGTACATTATTTGCACTCATCACAATATCAAATTGAGGCAATTCAACGCCGTGCAAATTAAAATTGAGTCCGAAATTTAATAAAATCCTGCCACAGCACACCCTTTTCGATATTTCTCGACAAATTATGTCGATTCAATGGCGAAAACGTTGTTTATTGGCTTCAGTAACTGCTGTATTTTTAATTAGGAAAAAAAGATTATTCATTTATAGCCCAAAAGAAATACAAAAATACGAATTTTAAAGAGAAGTCAAATCAAAAGTACCCTTAATCGACGAACATTCATGAAGAGATTGATGGATGTGAAAGAAGCGAAAGTGGTGTGCCAGGACCGTAGCACATGGCAGGAAGTGATCTCTGCCTACCCCTCCGGGAAAAAGGCGTGATTTTATGTATGTAGAAATACAAAATGAAAAGTTGGCGTGACAAACACAATAAAAACCTCTTCCTCTTAGGTAAGAGTTCGTTGTAATTAATTTCGTAGATTTATTTTATCATTAGTAGACTGAATTGCGTGTGGTAGGTAAACAAACATGAATTTGATATGTTTCTCAAGATGCAAGTTAATGCACTGGACGTGACTTCTAATTACGGCGAAAATTAATTACATTGTTGTAATTATCCACTAATTACATGCAAATTAACTAGTCAACCTGATTGTACGCGGTAGGCATTCGCCTGTTCAAATGGATAATATTTGTATAATTACAAATATTATGCAAAATTGAGTGACACATAACACAGATAAGCTAATTATTTGTGCCGTCATTCCAGGTACAACCAGAAAATTTGGCGGTAGTACACTTTTCAAACAGATTTCTTTAAACACCATTAGCCCCGCCCACTGACCAATAGAAGAGCACTTGAAGAAAATCTGTCAAAATCCAAGCAAAAACGTTCCAATAGTAGGAGAGCTAGCAAGAATTTTTTGGTAGGTATTTGAGGCAAGCTGAAAACTTATCCTGTACCTCTCCTATTATATCCCAGCACGAAACTGCAGACCTGGCTGGTGAGTAGCGGGGCTAAAGCAAACCCCCAAAAATATTTTTCATCTTTTTATTTATAACTAAAAAATAAGACTCACTAAGACAATTATTTCGATGGAACTTCTTCCTGTCAGGTGAACTGACAAATTATATTTTTTTGGATTATAAAATATATTTTTAAATAAAAAATATTGGGGGTTTGGTTTAGCCCCGGTACTGCGGGTTTGTGTTGGGATATAATAGGAGAGGTACAGGACAAGTTTTCAGCATGCCTCAATATCTACCAAAAAATTATTGCCAGCTCCTTGACCACAATTGGGCGGGGCTTGCTCTGACAGACGCGTAAGTGCCAAGCGATTTTCACCTTATAGGTGGTCGACCGCCAGCGTTGCTGATAGTACATATTTACAAAAAGTGGAGGATTTGGCTAGAAATACCTATAGAAGGAGAAATAAATACAATTAAACAATATTCCACCTCTATGTCATACAGCTAGAATCTTCTAGATGGATTAAGATTTGTCATAATATCTTCCGTTGCAATAAAAGTACATATAATAAAAAAATAAAATAAAAATGATTTTTATTTCATTTTTTCTTATGATTTATTTTGTCTTGACATTACAGATAAAAATTTTGCAAATTACAAAAAAAACAACAGAAAAATACAAACTGTCGAACAAAAAAAGAAACAATTTGCAAACAATATAACATGCAACAATAAGATGGATTGGATGGATTTTACCCAAAGAATCCATCGGGATCCAAATTACCTCAACATGTACTTATTTGAGAGCAGGTTGTTGCAATAGTTTTTTTAGAAAGTATTCAAGGAACAAGAATTACACTGCGTGTTATTAAAAATGTCTAATAACAATAAAATTTAAGAACAGCTCCAAACGTTAATTTAAACATCGTGGATGAAACCCGGCGCATAATTAACCGGCTTTGTTTAGATTTCGTACGTGTCTCTTCCTCCTTGAGAGCCCAAAAATTTTATATTTCAACACAAAAAATTATTAAAGCATGTTCGACATCACAAAAAAGACACCTGAAGCCCCAAATAACATTACAGGAAAAGTGTTGGGTTCATATGGAAACATTTGTCATAGCTGTCACAAAAGATTTTCCGTTACGCGAGGATTATAATTCTGCGGTTCTAATAATAATAATATAACTCGTTCATGTCAAGCGACGCAATTGACACAAGAAATCCTCTCTTTGCGTCAATTACACAAAGTATTGCATATTGATCCGCGCAACTGTGTAATATTTTGGAACCAATATATCATAAGCTTGGCCTAATTGAATTGTCAAAATAACGCGTGTCGTATTTCAGGACGAGTAATTGTTTTATATATAATTCATACGCACAATAACATTACTGCCAATAGAATGTTTATCTGGTAAATAAACTAACTTTCTATCGACGTCTTTATTTAAAAATTATATATTTATCCAAAAAACAACACCATCATTCAAGAAATTCAATAAATTTAGAATGATGATGACCACATTAAACTTCCTACCTAAAATAACTAACACAGAAAGGCTCGCCATACTTACCCAAAAAAAAATACAAAATAATACTGGCATTTCCACGTCTATTATCGGTTATTCCCATCCCTTTGCCCCAATGGCATAATTTCTGAAGGAAAATACGCCAGAGCAGGTTTTTTGAATTAATAAAACCGCTCGGGGAGCCGGCTTTGAGGGCGGGCATAAAGCTTTGAGTTGCCCGCGAGGAGTTAGCGCCGTTTCGGTAGGCTTTTAAGTTGGCAAGTCAAACAAATCGGCGGGATGAAAGTGAGGAAACCGACGCGGCCATGCGGGCCCGCGGACTGCGACCGACGCAGGATTAAATTGGAGCTCAAACTATCGGAGACTGCGGTTTGGAACGGCTCACCCCCGAGATGAGAGTAATACAAGGTCGATCGTACAAAATTAAGTTGAGAGGTAAATAAAAAAAAGGCGTAAACGAACAGCATCACAAAAATTTTGTGTTAAGTATTTTTTTCCTGTTCGCTCTTCAAGTCACTAAGTATATAAAACTATAAGTTATTCCGTTATTTTCCCTGGTAACAGCAGGGATTTTCAAAAATCTCACGGGAAAATACGGATCAAAGGAATTGGTCTCTATAAGCAAGCGACGAATTTTACGAAACAAATGTGTATTGCTTTGCTTCAGGGATATGACGTGTACTTATTCCTATTGATGTAGTGATACCGTTTTGTTGGGTGGATAATAAGAGACAACTATCAACAGCACTATTATACTATGACTAATAATGTGAGAAAGTAAATGTCGCGTTTATTCAATTTCAAGGTATCATTATTTAGCAAGAAGAGGAAAATGCTCTAAGTAAACATGCAAAGACGAACTCATAAAGTACACGAACGGAAAAAAACAACCCTCAGATGGGACAGTGAAGCAATTAGACTTTCCAAACTTCAATTGTGGTGGCGTTAAGCTGAGTACACCCAAACGTTGAGTTGGGACAAGAAATAATAGTGCAACATTCGCTCCGCGAGCGGTTAAGCGTGTTAAACAGTGCTAATTGGTGCAGGGCACGAGTGTACCTCGGAACTGGCTCCCTCGGCCCTTTGAGACGGCCGCGTGCTCCTTCCGCACGGAAACGCGCTAGGTTCACACAGTATGCACATGTCAGGACAAAAATAGATACTATGTAGTCTAATTTTAGGATCAGAACGAGTTTGCACAAAAAGCTTTGCTAGGTTACAGCTGAAAATACATTTGCGGAACGGAAGTAAATTAAGTTTGTACAACCGAGCTACAGCTACAGTTTGGGCGGATAGTAGGTTTTAGTCGTTTCTAATGCAAGATTTAAGTATGTATTTAGATTGAGGTGGAAGTGCTATTAAAACATGGAAAACTAAAATGTTTAGGTTGGAATAAATTTTATGAGCACAGTATTTTTTTCCATGGCTGAAAGACTAATTTCCATAAGACTACATATAATACATACAAATATTCCCTGTGTGCGTTTCAACGTCAAGCATAAATAAATAAATCTAAATACGAGAGAAAAATTGATGGACAACTCTTTGAATATCTGCGACGGAGCCTGCCCTAGAAGAAAAATGTAATAATAAATAAAAATGGAGTAGTGTAATAATGTTTCAGGACAACCAAACATGGTATTGTGGGTACAAGGACTAAGTATTTCCCGCGGCAAATATATACGCTGTAAAACAAATCGAGTTCGAGACCACTCAAAAAGGTGGAAATGTATTGAATGTATCTATCTGCTTCCGAGATTCGTACACATTTTCGGTTGCACTCAATGTATTCGGTGAAAATAAATCTAATTCCGATTTGAAGAAGTGCTGAGTCTTACCTAGGTGCCTGTAAGATAGTATTTACGAGTACATGCATTATAGTCGCTAATGTGAAAGAAGATATAAAAGATATTTCAATTATTCTTAACAGAACACCGATATTTGTACTCCGCAGTATTCAGACAAACGGCTCAGAATATAATGATTATGATTAATTTGTGTTTTGTTTTTACCGGCCGATAAACAGTTTCCAGTTTTCCTTTCCTTTCGGATAAGGGGTGAGAGCCATCCGCTTCCCCGGAAGACGAGGTTACTCTAAGACATCATCGTATGTCAGTAAGTACGAAAAAATAACGGATCCGTTCATTATTATCATCAGCATGTTAAATCTTTCCGCTCCGGCTCATCTGCCAGATGCTATTGAGTATTCAAAATATGGCTTCAACAGTAGAAATGGTTCAATTTCTCGTCGTTCAAAAGCGCTGAGTGCTACATATTGCGATGACACGTTTTTATTGCTCTCAGTGACAAATAACACGTTTGAAACGTAGTTAACCGGACACTTTATGAACTGAACGAATAAATTCCGCTTGCAGCTCTCTATTTCGAACAAAAATATTAACTGTCATAAAGGATTTTTCAACCGACGGGAACGCGGGAATGCAGGCGGGCTTCAGACCCTGCGCATCGGTGCAAATAAACAACCTTGTCGTATTGTATTGTCTATTTTCAAGTTCTGACTTTTGTATTGTAAAAATTGGGATTTATATGGACGCTATTTCATTTCACACTAAAAAATAAGTACGATGTTTTGGCACTGTGCATAAATTATTCTATTATTTATTAAAATATTAATAGTGCTATATCAACTGGATAATTTTGATGATCAGAACGGAGCCCAATGATAATGAAGTTATTGTTGGATTAACATGAGATAGTCATCTGCCTCAACGGTTATTTGTACAACATAGTGGCAAGAATCCAGTGCGACCAATTTATATAATATACATGCCTGCGAAAACGAGAGACAAGAATAAACTGAGGCTCGGTCGCCGAAGCCTTTTAAACGATAACAAAAAGTTTTATTTCAGTCGTTGTCTTTCAACAAACTTTAGAGACATTAGTTATTAATAGTTTATCTATCTCTACTGTAATCTTGAATGTATTACCTATTAAACTTAACCCTTACTAAAAATTACAGCATGAGTCAGATATACCGTTCATCCCATGCATTTCATCTAACTTCGTTGTCAATTACTTTTTTTTACCGTGTAGGTAGGGGGCTTAACAGTGGTACACTGGTACTCTCCCTTAATTCAATACGGTTCCTGTGAATTTACTATTCAACTAAAGTACCTACGGATATATGAATTTTGTGAATAGTGCGATGCCGTAAAAGGATTACATACATAAATATAAGGGAAGTATAAGCTCGATAACATTAACTGAACTAACAGGTAACAGTAGGGCTACCATGAGTTTAAAACTTACGCACTCGATATCGCCTACGTCAATATGTCCATGAAAAACTTGTGGCGCTGTACAAGTGGTTACGCGAAGAACTAAAATCGGCCGATAGGTTTTTAACGTACGTAAGTTTTCGATAGCCAACTCATGGTAGATACCTGAGGGAGGTATCTAACTTTGTACACAAAACATGCTTTTGACATTGATTTTACATACTGCGATGTATTACTAAGATTCTTGGAAATCAATGAATCCGTAACTAAAAACTGGTGACATCATGTGGAACGAGGTCAACCTGGGAGTCAAAAAACAGACATTAATTAAAATAAAAGTATAAATTTCACCGAAACTGAATTTAAACTATAACGTGTAATTGTATTTAAGTAACCTTCTCGTTAGGACAATATCTCTTACGACACACGCAGTATAATAGGTGCGTAGGTAGTCACTACATTCAAATGTAGTTCAGCAGAGCAATCAGGTAAGATTGCTCGTCGTAAACCAAACAACTGAGACGTATGCAATTACTACCTTTGTCAATAGAGAGTTGTTAAAATCAGTTCGATGGAATGAAAAATAACGCTCTCTTTTTAAGAATAAAAAACGCGCTTTCACACTAATAGGAAGATCTGACTGGCTCGGTGGAACAGTGGTCGTTATCCGTGGGTTCGTATCCCACCCGAGACAAATATTTGTGTGACGCACATCAGTGTTTGTTCCGTGTCTGGGTGTGTCATAAAATATATTTAAGTATATTTGTGTATCCACTGTTGATTCTGATATCTGTAACCCAAGTGCTTAGGCTACCACGGGATCAGATCAATGTATGTGATGATATGTAATATTTATTCATTTATCTGGCTGACTTCCGACCGTAGCACAACACCGTCTTTGATCTCAACATTAGGCTATTAATTGATGTCCTGTCCAATGGCGTGGCTCCTATTAATCCTCGGATAACCAAACTATGTACATTCCTATTAATTACTAAGTTGGGCAACGTCATTAAGGACGGTAGGTATGTAGGTACTATGTAGAGGTAAATCGATCTTCGCTTGACTGATCAAAGCCGTTGATCATATGGTTATGTGCGCGATTTCAATAGTCAACAGATTATGCTCGGTGATTACGGAACAGATATGATACAATCAGAATTGACATGGCATCTGCGTGTAATAGTTGATAGGATTTATGCTGTTAGTTTAAATACAGGACATACGAGACTCCGACTACTCAGTGTGTATGTTTGTATGTACCCAAACACCACATATATATTATTTACCCAACATGCACAAAAATAAAAGGATGATCCTTCGTTTTGTAGGGTAAGTAAAAATTTTTTTACCTTGGTCAAGATTCTAAATCTCAGCAGCATACACTATTGGACTGTGTGTATTTTTGACAACTTTAATCGATATATTAAGTAATATAGTGAAATACTATAGATTCTTAAGTATTCGATGCTTTCATGTTTTTTTTATTAATAATAAGCAATAATTTTCAAAGAACACCTAATTGTTTTTAAATATTCGAAAAACATGTTTTAACGCCTTTAATAATTGTAATCAATGATGTTATCGGTTCTAACGTCGACTGTAACCTGTAACACTTGAGCGAACACACATCTTAATAGGAGTTCCTATATCGGTGACGTCATAACTGTGCAATCCAGACCCAGATGACATCACAAAGGCCGTTTAGAGCCAACGGGGCGCTCCAGACGTCCTGCTTCAGATCTCCTTGTCGCGATAAACACGAGATTGAGATTTGCATACCGGGCCCAGGCACTTTAGATACCGATTGGATTGTTGCGGAGGCCGTTAAGTGGCCACGGCTGGAGAGGCAGATCGGAACCGCCGTTAGTGTAACAGGAATTAATCACTGAACAATAATTGGTTATGTACTCGACGCTGTAAGGGTTGGCGCATTGACCTCGTTCATTATCCAATTGCTACGATTGAACATTCCGCCCTAAGGTATTTAATCGTGGATAAGTGTGATACTTCTCTGTAGTACTCGCTCTTTTTGCATAATAACCAATTCTAAAATAAAATAATTGTATACACATACATATTAACAACTATGAGCCCCCAATTTTTTTTTTATAAATGTTCTATGGTTAATTTTTTTATTATTTTAAGCTTTTGCAGAATATTAATAGCATGGTACGCGACTACGACTGGAACTCGACCGGTTTATCATATTGCGTATGTCTAAAATGATTTGACAATCTCAGACCTACATTCTGGAATTTAGGGCTGACCTCTGTATAAAGGCCAGTTCCAATTCAACAAGCTATCGCTGAAGTTAACTACAGCAATCAACCGAACTTAACGTTAACTTTACCACGTCACTACGTTTTCAATTGCTGCCGAAGCTAGGTCATGTGAAGTTAACCGATTCGTAGCAGAGTTTCCCAACTCTAGAGATGGGCAACACTGATATTTAGTTCTTTGACTCAAGCGCAACGAGTTAACTCATAATTGCGTCATAGCGCATTATTCGAAATTATATGTTTAAGTAAATCTGTCTTTCTTTAATACCTCGAAAAAACGCGTATGGACACAAATGGCCCACGGCGTATTTCTCACCTATGTAAAAATAATTAATGACCTTTACGAAACGGGACCGTTTTATTGATAGTCTTCGAAATATGTTCCTAAATTATAAAACTAATATAAACTAATTCCACATAAATAAAGCATAACTAATATAAACTAATTCCACATGAATAAAGCATAACTAATATAAACTAATTCCATATAAATAAAGCATATTTATGCAATACTCAAAGGAGGGAGGAGGGTTTTTATTTCGTTACACGTTATTCAGCGCTTTCTGGGAGTTTGTAGGCGCGGGTATATTAAAAAATGGTACATAAACTTCCACTAGTACGAAGTCAGTTGCACATCTAGTGATATAATAAAAAAACAATATCAGCTAAAATAATGGATGTAGAGATTTGATTCCATAGTGAAAAATACTCATACTAAAATAAATTGTATACTTTATGAATTTAATTAAGAAAATATAGAAAACTAGCTTTCTGCTCGCGACTCAGTTTGTGTGAAGTTGCTGCAAAAAATTAAAATAAAGAAAATAAAATAAAAGGTGTAAAAGTAAAAAAAACTAATTTTGACTAAATCTGTACCTATTATCATTTAAATCATGAACAGGTAGTAGTAGTAGTAGTTTAGGTGTGATTGCGTACCACAGACACATGCTCATTTACAGTACTTCTTCATGCGTCAGTCAACTCATTTCGAATAGTGCGTTACAACACGCGGCGCAGTAAATGAGTTAACACGGCGATTTGAGTGCAGCGTTGCACCTCCCTACTCAAATGGCATTGCGGTAAGTGCTGCCCGTGATGTAGTTGAAATTCAGTTTTCGCCTAACCTAAGTTAAGTTTGATCTATAACTGAATTCTAAAGTGGAATCGAAGTAACGGCAAGCAGAGTTATTCATATTCACAGTTCAAACTTATTCAATTTATATTGCTCGCGGAAGCAATAGACAGTACTCAGAAAATCTTTATTTAAATAAAATTTCCGACAGCCATTTTTAATATTTTACTACTTATTAAATAAATTAGGCAGCATTATATCCTAATCTAGTCGATACCAAATTAAATCACGATATTTTTATTTAAGAGATCAAAGTAACATTTTAGTGGTACTTTAATTAAAGCCGAGTTTAAACTAATAAATGTAATAACAGCATAAATTTAATCTGGTTCAAAACTCGTTTCCGCAATCCAGTTCCGTACTGCATCGAAAATCGTTTAAGCCCCGATTATCTACCTAGTTTCGAAACAGTTTAAGGATCTATTCATAATAATTAATAGTCCAACGTATCTCAGAAAAATAATAGCAGTTCTGACACATTATTAGTGAAAGCTTTTTCACAATTCACAATTTCATTGCAACAATAGGAATTTGTTGTAAAATAAATTTAAACGACAAAAGATTTTCAAATAATAAAGTGAGAATGCAGGACTCCGCTAGTAAAAATAAAATGAACCAAGCAAAAGCAAACGCTTGATGTAAGCGCGTATTGTTAAAAAAACTGTAACCGGATTGTACGAACTATTGTGATAGCAATTGAACTCAAATAGGTATCAAGCACAAATCCGCAGTATTTATTCATCTGCAGTGCAAATAACAGATTCATTTGCTGATTCAAAATTGTTATTTGCGCTATTTCTGTGGAATAAATCCGCTTTATTCCCACGATTTAGCGAATGGCCGCTCTATTCGAATCAAAACGTTTTTCACTCAATGATACGGGAACTGGGCATTTTTCTCGCACACTGTATGAGGTTATTCAATAGAGAAATCCCAATCTAAGCGGTTTTGTCCCGCTTAACGAACTTCCTTGGACTATTACTCGCCCGCTTTTGTGATGTATTCGGAGCTAGCCATATTGAAACAGAAATCATTAAAATCCTAATTAAATACTGCGTTTCAAGAGTCGGGGTCAAATTGAAGACTATTCCTAATTTCGTGTATGTCCACTTAAAGGCGTGACATAATAATATGTTACACGAACGAGTAGGTATATTATGTAAATCTGTGCCTATTTATTGCAAATAGCGACATGTATCAGATGTGAGAAGGATACACAAACACCCTTTTAGTTATATCCACACTCATGACCTCGTCTAAAACCGGCCCGCGCGTCCTCTCGTGTGAAAAAAATACCTTTTTTTTCTCGTCATATTTGCGCGCTAGGAGTCACAATGTTGATAAAATGGCTGAAGAATTTAATAACGGTAAACTGTATGCTGAGAGTAAGTAAAAATTAATCTAGCGTTCTTCGGCGTCCACTCCACCGGTATAGGGCGATGCGCTGAAAAGACGCTAACTACGAAAGTCTAAGCCGAACTTTTGCCCGACCCCGGACTCGAATCGGGGACCTCTCGGTCCAAACGCAGCACTTGCTACCAAAAGACCAACGAGGCAGTCATACAAATACAAAATCGACTACATTAGTTACAAGTATACTTTTACAAAAAAAAAAACCTAGGCAACAAAAAAAACGATTGCAGGGTCGAATTGGACACAGCAAAAGACTTTTACGGGCACAGGCAACTTTGGCTTCATTTCAAATTCCCAATAGTTGTAACAAGAGGAACAACAAACAACTATCCGAAGACGTTCGCGCCTCTTCCTGTCAATTAGCGAAGCGGGCAGATGGGACAAGGGAATAAGAGCCTTGATTAAACCGAGACAAGGAGTATTATTGCTAACAGATGCGCGGAACTATCTAAGAGCGTTCGTTATAGCGCAGCATGTATTGCAAACAAATCGTTTATCCGACTCGATGATTTATAGGAGTAGCCACGTGCGGGTACACGTAGTTCTTGATGCGATTTCAGTTTATTTGAGCATTATTGCATACGATTACTTATTCATATTGTTGGGATAAAACTTGGAGACAACTATCAGGTCATTAAGAATAACAAAAAATAGTGTAATTCATAAATTTTGTTTAACTTAATATTTATATGGAATTTTAGTTTTTACTTATGAAAATTATGATGATAACAAATAAGTTTTCGTGTTCGTATTCGATTATTTATCGAGTGTATAACCAACCGCTCATATCAATTAGTTACATCTCACGAGATAGTAGTCAGACGGCATAAGATATAAAATCACACGAAGCTGAGCAACATGAGTCTGACATACAAGGTCGGAGCAAGTAATGAATGTTAAGAGCGCTAAATCACTTGTTAAGTCGTCAGCAATCATCTTCGCAATTATGAGGAAACGTGTGTATCATCAGCATCATTATCAGCCCATATACGTCTCCACTACGGGCTACCCTAAACTAGGGTGATCAGAACAACACTAGCCAAGTGTGGGTTGGTCGACTACATAGCCTTAGAATTTCTTCGCAGGTGTGCAGGTTCCTTCAGGATGTTTTCCTTCACCGGTAAAGCGATAATCGCACATATACTTATATAATGAACGTGTGTATGTCGATGTCAAATTAAGTCGAACCGAAGTATGTTCGTTACAAGTACCCCTCGCCAAAGTAGTATAAGCAGGCTGACTTACCCAGGCCCTCGTCACAGGGCTGGCTCAAGGGCCGCCGCGACGGCGACGTCTTCTGGTGCGGCTGGGGCTTGAGCACGGCCGCGGGCACGGCGCCCTCGAGCGGGGGGTCCCCGGGGACCCGCACGACCCACCAGTCGGCGCGGGTCCACGGCTCCACGACCTCCACCTGCTGCCCCTTGGTGACGGACAGCTCCCCGGCGCCGGCGCCCGAGTGTTCCGCCACCACCCATGTCATCTCCGCCTGGGGACAATGCTGTTTTGTATTATTTTAACTAATTGGTACTAGAGATTAGGTACGAGATACCTACTACTAATAATTGAGAGGATGTATGAAAGACGATTAACAAAAGGTATATTAGAGAAACGTCCACAGAGCTGGGCAAGGCTGTGGTGTGCCACGACCGTAGCACATGGCAGGAAGTGATCTTTGCCTAACCCTCTGGGAAAGAGGCGAGATCACATGTTTGTATGCATTAATACTAATGTTACAAATTAAACACCACCTATATACCGGTTTAGGGGTGAGAGTCATCCCCCACAAGTCCGGTGTTGAAGACGTCACCCCCGGTTAGGAGAAAAAAAAACACCTATACGGAGGCAGCAGAGCGGGGAAAAGGAGAAATCTTTTTTAACCAAATCTTGGGTGCTTTTATCTTATTCGTCACTGTTTCTTACTTTCTCCGCTCCCAAGCTTCGCTCCTCTCCGTTGGACAGGCAGCCAACTATTGCCATTAGGTGTTACTTAATAAATCAATTATAGTTAATAGAGCAGAGTAAAAACCACGATACGTGTCTTAATAACATCAAAATGTAATAATTCATTTAACGATTTTGTGGAACTTTTCAATATATTTCTTTTCTCGAGTCACCAAACTTCGTTGACATTTCTTTTCAATACTCCAAAAATTTGTCCTATTATAACAACAAATAAACCGCAATCGCCTTAAACCTATCCTAATCGATCCATCCGGATGCCGCTCTAAATTCATTAACTATTATTCAGTGAGAGTATCAGAGCGGTAATCAAAACGTTGATTGCAAGGGTTTTACGTCCTATACAATATGTTATATATATAATAATCCGGCATTCACGGTCGCTCGGGTAACCCAAACACATACCTACGCGATGAATATTTTAATTAAATGTTAGGATTATCAAGCATACTTCATTATCATCAATGTGGGCACAGATAAGCAACAAAAGCGTAAACGAATAATGAATATCATAAAATACAATCAATCAACGGTTCATTATTTGAAACATTGGTGAAAAGAGTAGAAAACTTATCCATTGGAAACTTACGAGTAAGACAAGTAAAGGCACTTATACTAACTAGTTGAGTCTGAGTTTCTTCAAAAAATATCCTGAAATTTGGGTTGATATAATTCACAAACCAACACATAGATTGTTTTTCGGGAAATTGGATTCCAGTTTTTATTGTTCTGAATATCAGAGAATCCTTAAGCACTCTAACCTGTGGACGTATCACAAACAGATACTGTGGCTGCGTGTGTTGATGTGTGCACATTCTATTGTTTTGCCAGGTGATTTTAATGAGCTTTGAGGTTTAGTGGACATGTAATTAATAATACTTAATTTCATGATCAAATTCAATGCCAACATTTCTGGTTTGCGATTGTGTAGGCGTTGGCTTAACTTTTCATCAATAATAACTAAAAGCTTACTTATTAGGCAAAGTAATCTTAGTACATGTACGTACATTCTTATTTGTAAGAAACTACAATTTCGACGTCCGTATTCCGAAGAAACAAAGTTCACATCCGTATTCTGGTAAATAATTCTCGGCGTCCTTATTCTGATAAAATATATTTCTACGTCCGTATTCTGACCAACTGACCTGACCGCGTCCTAATTCTGGAAATTAAATATGACAAACATGCATAAATCATCTTCTGCGACGGGTGTCGACGAACTGGGTCTTGAAGATACCTCTTTACACTTTATTGCGCATCGCAACAAAAGAGTACGGGAGGAGGACTTGCCATTAGAATTCGCCAAATTTAAGAACGAGATGAGGGAATTAATCTCATCTTTAATGGCTCAACAGACTATGCAGCTTAAAGAAATTACGGACGATTTGAAATCTATTAAAGATACAAATGCAAACATCGACTCTTCCATATTATTGCTCACCAATCAAAATGAAGAACTACGGAAGAGAGTTGAAATTTTAGAGACGCAGTCCAAAGCTGATCATCAATACGCAACGATCCTTGAACAAAAGGTGGAAGATTTACAGAGGACTCTGCGGAAGACTAGCATCGAAATCAAAAACGTACCTAAAGCAAACGACGAAAAAAGAGGTGACCTAATAAATATGGTTCTTCACTTAGCAAAAACTATTAACCTCGATATGAATCCTAGTGACGTAAGAGATATTTATAGGCTGCAAGGTAAAGATGGAAATATGAAAAATACGCCTGTGATTATTGAGCTTGGATCTACAGTCCTAAAAAGCGATCTACTACAGAAGACAAAAGCGTTCAATATAAAAAATAAGAACAAACTCCAAGCCAAACATCTTGGTCATAAGACAAACGGAGACAACCCGGTATTCGTTACGGAACAACTGACTCCTAAAGCTGCTCGACTGTTCTTCTTAGCACGAGACTTGGTGAAGAGTAACAAGTATAAATACTGCTGGACATCTTTTGGCAAAATACTAGTGCGGCGGGACGACAACAGCCGAATCATACATATTATTAACGAATCTCAAATTCATCAACTAATGCAAGCTTCATGACTAGTTTCTAAATTTGCTTTCTTACTTTTGTTATCTATAAAATCAAAACTTTTCGTGCTTTTCAGTAATTTGTTCCATTGTAATTCTGGCTCACAGAACCGATTCTATTCGATACATATTTTTATTATATATTACCTTATCTACACATATTTACACACAACACCTAATATCTACACATATTTACAACTCCTTTATATTGCAAAAATACACATAAAAAGAACACATACAATAAATTCAATCACACGCCCACACACACGTAATACATCCTATATTCATGGATTAACTAGAACTCTTAAATTATCATCTATACATAATATGCACCTAAATTTGAAATACTATCCGATCATAATTACACATGATTATGGATAGTCACAATAGAACGCTTGAAGATTTAGACAATACGGAGATAGCAACATCTGTGATTTGTAATGTGGAGGAATTGACCAAGTTAATACAGACTCCTAAACCAAGCTTGACCATCTTAACCCAAAATATAAGGAGCATATACAGCAACAATGATGACTTCCAAATTAACTTAACACAATTACCTATTGAACCCGACGTTTTAATTTTGACTGAATGTAGGCTAAATGCAAATAAACAAGTTCCCCTATTAAATAATTATGTCACTTTTAAAACGATTCGCCAAATAAATCAAAATGACGGGGTAGTAACCTATATTAAAAATAACCTACAGGCACAAGTATCCGAAATACTGCTAACACATGCAACGGGACTACAAATCATTACTTCCAAATACACGATTCTGGGAATATACAGATCTCCATCAACACCAAACGCTGAGTGTTTTATTGACTCTCTAAATACACACTTAGAATCTATAGCTACACACAAGAACATAATAGTAACGGGCGACATTAACATAAACTTAATCACAAAACAAACAGAGCAGGGTAACCACTACAATAACCGACACAAATACATGGACATGTTATCCTTACATGGTTTTCTGCCTGGACATTGCTTACCTACTAGACAGGATAGCTGTTTGGACCATATGTTTTTAAAAATTGATAAAAAAGTGAACACTGCACTTGTAGCTATCCTCAACACATCAATCACAGATCATGCTACAGTATTTCTCAGCATCAACAACTCTTTTAAAATAAGAAATAATCAAGCAAAGACTAAATACGTTACTGATTATGAAGCAGCTTATAAATCACTTATAAACGTCGATATTACTCAGTTTAAAAATTGTAATGACCCAAACATACTGGCTGATATTCTAATTAACACAATAAAAACTGCTATACTCTCAAACACTAAACATAAATTAATAAAAAACAATAAACGAATTATAAAACCCTGGATAACAAAAGGCATTTTGAAATGCATCAGATTAAGAAATTCAATGCAACTAAAACTAAGAATAGAACCTACAAATGAAGTACTTAAAATAACATTTAAACGTTTTCGAAATTACTGTACAAATCAAATTAGAAAACTGAAAATTCAATATTATAAATCAGAAATAGAACTATCCTCTAAAAACCCTAAATTGCTTTGGAATAAAATAAATGAAATAACTCAATTCAGAAAAAGTAAAACCACAAACACTGCACTCCTAAATTTATCACTGGATCCTCTTGAATCGTCAAATTTGGTTAATAACTTCTTTGTAAACATTGGTAAGACACTGGCCGAAGACATAACAAGACATCCCTTATACCAACTTAAAAACACAAATTGTAATCCCTTGGTAACATCTTTTGTGCTTCTAGATACTGATCCACAAGAAGTAAATGATATACTTATGGGACTTGATTCTGGAAGTGCCCCTGGTTGGGACGACATACCGACATCTTTCCTGAAGCGTTGTAATGACTTTGTAGTTCCGCTGATCAGTAAACTAGCGAATCTCAGCTTTAAAACCGGAAAATTTCCTAGTGCCCTAAAACGCTCACAGGTAACTCCAGTTTATAAGAGTGGGGACAGAGATGATGTCAATAATTATCGTCCTATATCTGTGTTACCGTGTTTATCCAAAATTCTGGAAAAGCTTCTAAATAAAAGATTACTTAATTATCTAGATAAAAATAAAATTTTATCGAATGCCCAATATGGATTTAGAAAAGGTTTATCCACACAAGACGCTATTATTGACTTAACAAAATTAGTAACAAATAAGGTAGATGCTGGGGAAAAATGTTTGGCTGTATTCCTTGACCTGAAAAAAGCCTTTGACACCGTCTCTGTCCCAAATCTTGTAAGTAAACTGGAGAATATTGGAGTGAGAGGTACGGCTCTTGCACTTTTTGAAGACTATCTTAATGAGAGAAAGCAAACGGTCAAAATTGGTATGCATAACAGCAATGAAGAACATATACGCTATGTTGTACCGCAGGGATCGGTACTGGGACCGACTCTGTTTTTAATTTACATCAACCAGTTGTGTAATCTTGGAAACTGCGGAGGACAGATTTTCTCATACGCCGATGACACTGCAGTGGTGTTTTCTGGGCGCTCGTGGGAAATAGTAAAAAATGTAGCCGAGCAGGGCTTGTTTGATATTGCTGTTTGGTTAAATTCTAATCTACTTACCCTAAATGCTGCAAAATCTAATTACATTTGCTTTAGCCCAGATCAGAGGGGACAACCAAAAGCCAACTTTCAACTCAAGATTCATTCTTGTGCAAATTTTAACAACAGTATTTGCTCATGCACCAAAATCCAAAAGGTTAGCTGCACAAAATACTTAGGTATCATGATTGACCAAAGACTTTCCTGGCATATGCACATAGATTTAATTATTGGTAGGATACGTAAATTTAACTGGATGTTTAAAAACTTGCGACAATACATGTCAACTGCTTTATTAAATAAAACTTATAAAGCACTAGTGCAATCTGTACTCACATATTGCATTCCGGTATGGGGTGGAGCTACTAAAACCAGACTTCTGCACCTTGAAAGATCTCAACGGTCACTTTTAAAGATAATGTATTTTAAACCATATAGATTTCCAACCCACGAACTATATAGTATCTGTGGGCTTCTGTCCATCAGACAACTGTATATTCTTAACCTCTTACTCAACCTCCACCAAGAGTTACCCTTTATTTCCAGCAAATTAAACTCCAATAAAAGACGTAAAGAGAAAGTGGCACCATCCTGTAGGGTTCGCACTGCCTTTGCTAGTCGACAACTTACTACACGATCTGCATATTTATATAATGTATTGAATCTAAAACTAAATATATACACTAAAACAAACCATGAATGTAAAATGAAATTAACTAAATTTTTACTAGGATTAAATTACGAGGAAACTGAATCCCTCATAGTTACGTAAGACATATGTAGACACATACAGAAATATACTCTTTCTCACACGCACACACACGCACGCTCGCACGCACACACACACGCACGCTCGCACACACACACACACACACACACACACACACACACACACACACACACACACACACACACACACACACACACACACACATACACACACACACTAAATAAAGTAAGAACAGTTAATTATTATTTTTAAATTTTAAATTATTATTTTTAAATTTTTAATTAAATTAAATTAAATTTTTATCTTTTATATTTGTTTAACATACTTAAATTTTTCTGATTATTAAACTTAAAATAGAATTTTAATAAAATTAAACTAACAATTGTATAAGTACTACTTTTATATCTCGCGTAATAAGAAATGTAACGGGTATGAGCGAGACATCCCCAACACAAGTATTTATTACTTCCTGGGGCATCTCAATACGTGTATTTGTAATTTTGAGAAATAAAAGAATTTTTATTTTATTTATTTTTAAGAAACTAAGGTATTGTTACGTACGCACGTGGGTTCGCAGTCCGGCCGGACATTGATCGATGCCGATCGCCCAACCGACAGATAAAACCGTTCCCCGATACACGATAACATTGGACGGCTATATTGCCGAAGATAAGACCTCGTACGCTGATAATGACAACTATTTCACGGGACCAATGTCGTCAGCTGTTCGTGAGGACTTCCTTAGTGGGCATTAGCAAGCTTAACGTCATGCTAAGTATACCAGTATGTACTTTAACTTTAAACTGTCATAGTTAAACATATTAGAAAACTGATTGACCCATGATCACGTGACTTGCAACAGTGCCGGCATAGAGAGCTTATTAAAACAAAACCACATGATAGATATCCCTATAGAGATATTTAGTTTTTTAAGTATGTTCTGTGTCACATTTAATTAACAGATGGGGGTGCCTCTTATCCAGTCTCGCTGAGACAATTCAGTGGACTATATTATCTGCCGACGATCCTATAAACTTGAAACAAAGTCGTATTTGTTTCTGAGAAAAAGCTTTTATGTGTACATTAGCGACAATACTGGTTTCAGGTTTGAATGATTGTGTAACAGAAGACGGTCCGGTTTTACCACCGAGGTTTTTTGTTATTTGATGATTTACTAAAAGCGGCCATTTTCAATTAGCTCATAAAATTGAAAATAGTCAAGACCCTTATCCGTAAATAAATAGTGATTTATCTAACTATTCCGAAATCGACCTTTCAAATGAATTCTTTGCACGAATAATGCAAAACCTTTTTTTCAAAGATCGCGTAATTAACTCCAACAAATACTAACAAGAACGGCATAAACCTGCTCGCCGTGATAATAATAGGAGTGATAAAAGCGGCCATCTTGAATCGTTTGAGCAAAACAAAAAAGAAAACTGAAATATCAAAGAAAGAGGCGAAACAGAGGACGGCACATCAACTACACAGCGTAGGCATAGGTATATCTAGCCCCCCTACACACCGGGCAGATACTAGAGAAAGAAAAAGTAACGCTTGTTTCCTTGGTCCGAACGAGTCGTGGCATAATGAAAAGTAAATTACATAACAAAGCATCCGCAGCGCCCCACGATCAAATAAAAAACGTTCTGTGCGACAGCGGGTCCGTCCCGCGCGGGCCCAGCGGCGCGCTCACCTTTAGGGATCCGTTATATTAAAATTTGATCGATCGATTGCTTGCGGTGCGCGGCCAACGACGAATAGCATGTGGGTAGTAATATTAATGTGTTGTCCGAACGATTTTCAGAAATAACGGCCCGGTCTCAATCGAGTTCAGCTAACAGCCCAGGACGTATCCTAGTGCACATAGTTCGGTGAGACGGGTATCCAACATGACCAATGGTGGGTCAGGACCATAAGATCACCGGCTTCAGGTGCTTTATGATCCAGCAACTAACTGACTCCAAGTCTGAATAATTTATTAACTGAATAAATTAATAACGGTGCTTGTCCCAGACAGAAAGATGGAAGTCATGTGGGGACAAAGAAATATCAGTCCAACACTATATGACAACACGGTGTGTCGCTGCTAACGCAAAGCTAAACACACTTCTCTCAGTGTGTAGTCGTGCACTAATAAGATGTGTTACCTCCCCGTCACTTTTTCACCCCCAGGAAGGTCGAGAACGAAGTGCTGGACTAAAGAAAACTTGAGAAGTTGAACTAATATTTTCCAAAAAATATTGCTACGTAACTTGAATATTAATAAATAGAAAGGTTTTAGCTTTTATCCAGCTTAATGAAGTCAGCCTCCATGAATTTCAAAACGTTAAGACTTCAGGAAACCAGCATTAATCAAATAAAAAACTATATGAGCTCAAGAACAAGAAGCCACCAGGCAGTTAATGAAATGTGAATGTAACTTACAGACTTCGTTACAAACTAATATTGTAAGTAAGCCGCAGCGTTACATGTTCCAAGAATATAGGTGCAAGATTAAGATTAGAGTCGACAAGTAGTTTACTCACTTGCGACTTTCCGAGCTGGATTTAGAAAGAAACTTAGATGCACACGTTAATCTAAGGCAAACAAGTTAAACAAGTTACCTACTACTCGGAGCAGTTACGTAACTAGTAAAGTAATGTCACAGTGCTTTCAGTCTTCTCCATTAAATGAAAATAATATTTCCCTAAAATTCCCTAATTTTATATTTTATATCTAGGGGTGAGAGCCATCCGCTACCCCGCAAGTCCGGCGATGATGACGAGGCTACTCCAAGCCATCATCGATGTCAGTTAGGAAAAAGAAAAAAGATATATTATCACGAATTTGTAATAGTATCTATCGTTTTTAAAAATATACAACTATAAGGTAAACAAGTTTATTTTATTTTAAGCATGTAAAAAGTCATCAATTTGAAACTCTTGTTAGCTCTGCGTTCCGATATTAAATACTTTCACTAATGCGTTCTCATTCCGCTGCAGGTACTTTTAAAACATAACCATAGTTGTTCGCCGCAAACCCGTCCCGAAACGATTAATAACCGTAATGAAGCAATATACTTAAAGGTATTTTGACGTAATATTTCTAAATCGAGGAGACATTTTTATCGATAAGGAAGAGCGAATCAATCAAACTAAAGTGAAAGTCCCGGCTCTGGGCTCCGAGTATTGTCTTGGCTCGACAATATAGAAACGATTTGTCAAACACACTAGCCACCGAACAAATATGTATTACTGGTACATACACTGACGTCTTCTAGGATTTCTATAAAGGGATTTCCTGCGCGTTTTATCCATCGGATAAAACTTTGGCCCCTGCTCAAGTAGTTCTTTGTTCGAAAACAAGAATAATGTAGACCAATGATTAAGAAGAAAAGTCAAACAGCGTCATAATAAACCATAATCAACATAATCTAATTTAATATCTATGTTCTAAATCCCAAATCGAATGAACAAATGGATATAACAAAACAAATGTATGGAGATAATTAAACATTTTATTATTTAAGAACATAAGCTTCACGAAATAGGCTAAGAGTCTTAAATTGGTTGCGCTTCTTATTTAGAAAACAGACATGACAGCATTGCGGATACAAACTTGAAGAAATATTTCGCAACACGACATTGGTGTCGGTAGCACATACCAAGGGAATTTCTAGACGGACGAGCATTGTTTGGTGGTTACGGGGACGCATTCATCGAGTTTTAACCCGCGGAGTGCATCATAACTCAATAACCTGCACTCAGCGCCGGCCGCGCGGATCCAAACGAAGTCACCCGAGCGGAGAGCAGGTTGAATTAGGCTACCTACAAGATTGACCTCTGCATTTCCTCTTCAGGTTCCGAATGAATAGATTTATATTATGTATTTTTAAACTTAACATATTTATATAAGTCATCAGATTGCACGTATTTAGGGTTTGTATAACTCGTTTGAAGTCAATGCAGTAGTAAAAGGTTTTACTATAATTATAGAAATTGTGGAACTATATTATCAAATAATCAGCAAGTCTATAGACATAGTGTTCTTGAAATTATTGACTTATTTGGACGACCACAATTGATAATTTCTTTCTATTTCCAAATACCGAATACATCTCGGCAACATGTAATAAAATTCTTCTTCGGTGACCCACAATCCTGTAAACTGAGTAAGGGCACGCGACAATAAGAGGCTACGCCGCCGTTTTGTATAATTCGCCGGCACGTGTACGTAGCGTATTCAAGCAAATAAATTGCTTCCTCCATACTGTCGATACAGACGGACTCAAGTAAACATGCCACGTTTACAATAATTGCAAAACGTTTGTACAATACTCAAAACTAGGTCAGAAGCTAAATGTTTCGCTTTAAAGCTACGCGACGTCTTAACTCGAATTAAGGAGCCCGCACACTTCCGCGATATTTCACGGCTTAGCTACTGCACTTTTCTTTTTTGCTTTAAAACTGTTGAATACGAAATCGAGGGATGTAATACTTGCATATATTTTCCTAAATTACTTTAATTCTTACTTTCGTGTGCTTGTCAAGACGTCGAGATAAAGTGAGTATTCGATCAGCCGATATCGATATTTACACATTATTAATGATGTGTAAAAAAAGATGTGATGTCGTTCAAATAATATATTTAAATATTTAAGCATGAGCTTAATTTGAGCCAGATATAATTAAATTTTAATAATAATGACAACTGACAAGGCCGAATTATAAACTTAAAAACACCTAAATATATACATATGTAAATATTTTTTGTTTTTTTCGTACTCCATGGCTGCGTATAACGCACTTCATCCCTAGCTAGTAAAGCACATCTAGTTCACTCGATAAAACTTTTAAGACGCTGTTACAATTCAAGGTTCCGCCCAAAAAGATGTAGTAAACTTGAAGTGCTGTATTTTATTAGTTGTCTCAAGTAAATTGTGAGTGTGGCTCCAAATTTTCACGGAAGTCTTTGCGATCGCGAATTCTTATAAGCTTCATATTACAATCGTGCAATATTATGTTTCCATATTATACCTATCTCCTAAACTGGTATTCAGATGAAAAAGTGCTGGATGAAAAAAGTAATACCATAAAATGTTTTCGAGTTTGCATAATACGCGTATATTTTTCTATAATATCACTAAGTGGTGTCATGTGGGGATTCAAATTAGCACGAAATGCCCAAGGGACAATCAATACTGCTGCCCGCATTTAATGTTGAATTTTATTCGTACAATAAAATGTATGGGCAACCGACAACATGAGTCCAATCTACGAGTTTATATGTCATACGGAATAATTGGTGTTACGGGAGTGATATTTCGTAATAGGGACTACTTTGTTTCGGGTACATAATATTCTACAGACTAACCTATCGTCAAGTCAAATTAAGTACGGGTCAGTTTCGATCACAATTGGTGACAACCATGAATCTTTTTTAGAAAGATATTGCATCACCGTTTATGCTTAGTCCCTAGGGCAGGGAACAGCGAACTAATGACCATTAATGACACTGTTTGATATAGTTCAACTGGCCTTTGTGAAAACTTGAAAACAACATCGACGCAAATTGATATTCCTTGTTAAAATTACGGACTGGTTGACTAGAACGTGACTCGCTATTTTGTTTATAATGCAATCACGCCATGTCACTTTTATATCATAATGTATTTGTGACGGTAAAAAAGCTCTATTCACTGACTACGCCCTTAAAACAAATACAGTGTTAATGTCGCAGATAATTAATCCATTACTATTAGTTTTACATTCAACGCAGCCTTAAACTATTTTAAAAAATGTACATCTCATTTCGTTAGCCGATATACGCTTTATTATTCAAATCGTATTAAATTACGAACAGGATAAATCCGAGAGTCCGTACATTTTACTTCCATTATCGTGGTTTTGTTTTCATTCCCTCTTCGGTCTACCACATCCAGAGTTGAATAAGTGTGCATCTTAGAATATAAAACTTAAGCACCCCGTATTAAGTGCGACACTTAGTATTAACGAGCCGCCATAACGTTCATTCAGTAAATCAATAACCCATTAAAACAGTCAAACAACAAGTAGGATTACGAGGGCAAATCACCTTAATCATGAGAAGCGAAATAAGACCAGGAGAGGAACACGTGAGAGATTATGCTTATAGCCGTGTTTCGTGTGAATCAGACGGTAATGAATCTGCAAGTCTGATTCACGGTTATTGCATCAGGCCGCTTGCGCCTCGCAGACGGTAACGCAGGGATTTTCTCGTGCGTCAACGCAACTACAATGGGATAACTCAAAACGCAAAATTAAAAAGCGGCGCTGTTTTTCTTTAATCACATTTAATGAATTGGAGATTTCCGGGGGTGCTGGCTCAATAATTAAGAGTATTAAAATATCTGTCTATCAACAGTGTTCATACAATAACAGATGTAAGCTATTCGTTTCTTAATGAAGTACAATTTGAGCTTTATATTCTCTCCCAGTGCCTAAAGCCGAGTCCATTGACTGCACTACTTCTTATTACACAAGTAATCTTCGAATTATTTATGACAAAATAATATCAACAAAACGTATTGTGGTGTTTACTCTCTTAACACCTCCGGTCTAATCGCATTGAAAGCTTGTCGATCGAACGTTATTCAATAGACTTAAGACTTCAGAGCTAATGCTATTTTTCGCTACCATTTATTGAACAAGCATTTCATTGTGAAGAACAAAATAAACAATTCTCTTTTTTAAAGTGGCATCTTTAATAAGATCAGTGTATTTGAGGCAAATCGTGTTGTGTTAATCTTTGTTTACAATATTTGACGTTCACTTGGCAAAAAGAGGTATCCATTAATCGGATTTGTTTTAAAAATCAAAATTTTACGAATCTTCTCATTTACCCTTATTAGCATAACACTTGTGCGGACGAGGCTCTCGCCGCAGCGCGTAAGTGTCTCATTCGTGTCTAGCTTTTCTTGCAGCTGAATTTTAATTGCCTTCATAACAGGTCATATGTATACTATCACCTTACAAATCCATACTATATTCATAGTATCGTATACTACATATTATTGTAAAACCGTCTCATAAGCTTCAAAGTCCAATCGAAATTACCTCTGCGCCTCTTCAGTGAATCAAATGGGATTTCCTTTTAAAAATCCGTGCACCTCTTCATATTGATCAAAGGGTCCATAATGAAAGTGTATGTGCTTTGTGCAGCTCTCCCGGGTTTAGTTACGAGCTGAGCGTATCAGAAAAGCGCAGCAGAAAAGCCCTACGTAGTTATTAAAAGCCCTACATAGAAACCGATGGCTAACCAGAATTAGATGCCTTTATTTTGTCAAAAGCAGTCAATCATATTATGGAGGGATTACTGTATTACTGTTTACCAACAAGATTGGCGGACAATAAAATCGTGTAAACATCGCGCCGACTAAAAAGACAAGGGTGACAAACACGCTTCATCTGATTAGATGGAGGCTTCACCGATAATGCTTTTAGCGACTGACCGCCCGTGGGCAGTAGAGATAGAAGATTGAAGACTTTTGCGATATATAATAGTTTAGGTGTCATTAAATTTCTACAATAAATCATTTGCCACTCTTTCTTTCTAATCAGTCCTCCTCAATCCTAACATAGACTTCTGAATCAATACCTATCTAAATTTATAATAGATATACTTCAGGTATAGGTTTCATATTTTCCCAATATCTTTCATCCATTAGTTATTGAAAGAGCGACAGTAATGGAGGCATTACTCTCTCTCTTTTCTCTGTCTCTTCATAACTCTGCCTTCGCTCTACCTTGTGAGATCACAAGTGTGACATAAGCCTCTTGTATTTGTTACTGAGAGTATTTCAGGAGACAGCATCCATTACTATTTTGAATGTGTAGTACAAATTGGTATCCAGTCTTAGGTTAAGGGTGTTCATTGATTCTATAATCAGTCTCACAGATTCATTCTAATATGGTAAATGTTCGTGATTACTGAAAGAGAGTCGCGTAGTATGTATTCGTTTAGTATGATAACATTCCGAAATAGCATTTAATATGACGTGGAGACGCGTCAGCTGCGCTGCCTATCCATTCAGTCTTCTCCGCACATTCCTCGCGCGGCGAGATGCAATTAGTTTTATATCTGTCCACTTTGAAGACAACATGTGACGCCGATATATCCTATAGCTTTATAAATACTCGGACGCCGTTCTTACGCCGCGTCGTTTTTATTTAACAACAAACATTCCCTGAAACTGTTATATAGGTACCTTCTTTTTATCTTCGATCTCTATTTTCTTTCTAGAACGCTGTAATTCCGCTTCAAGGCAAGGCCTTGCTACGCATAAGAATTTCATTAAAACTCTTTCATAAAAATTTCATTCCATGTTTCTGAAGAACAAATAGAAAGGTGTAGACTAGTCCTTGGTGTATTATATTGTATGATAATAGCGTACATCATTAGAACGGAGCCAGTCTTCAGTTCTATTTTATCCCATTCAAATACCGACGTAGCGAACAGCAGCAGCGGTACTCAAGGTCATGGAATACATCAATATATTGACGCTCGCTGAAATGCATATTTGTGAAAAACTTCAAAACTTTCGCAAATAACGTAGCACGATTTAAAAATATTTCAAAGCTAGCCTGTAGACGTCGTACGTACGCGTTGCTGTTATTGTAACAAAATGGGGTAATGTATGTCTTGTACCATTTCACAGTACTATCTAAAATATTACGATTCGGCTTGTTATCTACTGCCACAATTAAGAAGCTTTCGTATACAGCTATTATAAAACCGCCCTAATTCAAGAAGACGAATACTCAATAAAGCTGCACCTTCTTTTAAAAATAATACGAGTAAAACTTTATAAATGTAGGAGAACCAATTTATACTGGACGCGTAGTTCCAAACTTCGATAATTGGTTCAATTCCAATTACACTTCCTTGCATAATGAGGTCAAACCTCAAAGGACGTTCGCCGGCGAGTCACCTCGGGCGCCTGAAGCATGGGGAGTGTCGAACGAGCCTCACCGAAACAGGGTGAACGACGAGAAAATAACACAAAATATACACTGAAGTGATCGAAAGATATCGAAAAGATGAATGACAGGTGAGAGTGCACAGAGTAACTAGCGGAAGACATTCAGAAGGCGATAGATGAGGATGAAAAGAAAATACGAATAATTGTGCCAATCGCAGAAAAAAAAACATTGACCTTTTTATAAACTACGCCCTTGGAGATAAAAAAAACATCGGTTAAACAGAGAAGAGATTTCCACAAAAATAATCCACATCTCGGTAATAGTAATGTGTTAATAAAGACACAATTGTTCGTACAAACAAATTTATTTACATGAGTTAATAATAACAATGTGCATTATTATGATGACAAATGAGGTGTTCATTAACAAAATAATTTTACACTGTTAACAAAGGATGAAATAATATTTAACTGATGATATTGTTCATTCCAATGTTTACATCCATCGGCAGACACGCGCGCACTGGCTCGACCGCGGCGAAAAATAAAGCTGTGCAATATTTAAACCGTTTTATTTTTCATCGTAAAGTGTATGAAACGCTCATCTGTTTATTGATACAGCGCGGTGTAAATCTGTACACACATTGCGTCGAATAAACAGCGGGCAAAGGTTAGACGCGGGCGCCGCGGCCGTGCGCGGTGCTGCGCGGTGCTGCGCGGTGCAGCGCGGTGCATCGGTGCAGGCGCATCACCTGGCGGAGGCGCGTGGCCTTGAGCAGGCGCGCGTGGAACGCGCCCGGCGTGTCGATGGTGTGCTGGCGCGAGAGCGCGGCGTGCGGCGCGCTCACGGAGCTCTGGCGGAACCACGGCAGCGATATCTTGCGGCGGGTCTTGTGCTTCGGCAGCGCGCCGGCGGGCGGCGGCGTGCTCCCCATGGCGCCGGCCCCGCGGCGGGTCGGCCGCTCGTCCGTCGGCTCGCGCGGCGCTGTCGCCACTGCCGCGCGTCGCGGCGAGCTCGTTCTCGCACGCCCGCTCACTACGCAGCCTCCGTATCGAGCTACACTTCCCGAATTTATTTCGCGAAGGGACCCGCCGCAACTCGCGCGAAGGACGCGCCTAATCCGTTCGCGAGGGCCAGAGGAGGGCCCGCCGCCGCGCCGCCCGCCTGCGTCGCCGCGCCGTGCGAGATCTCTCCCTGTGCCCCATGCTGTTTGATCACTGCCCTTTGCTGTGCGTGCGAATTGGCGAATTTTTTCTTTTTTTTTTTGCATAATTATGTAATTGGGTATGTGTTCATCAGTGTCAAGGTTACATATTTTCTTCCATAATCATCGGTATTTTTCTTCCAAATAGCAGCGTATTATCGCCGATCTATATCCGTCGTTCGGCATATGAGGATAAATTGCTCATGATGGTACAGGCGACACGTGCGCTCTCCTCGCTCCTGGGCGCTGCGTCAGAGACGTGGTTTACCAATTAAACCCTCCGGCCGCATACAAATCCTTCACGATGATAGCGAAACCCTCCATTAATCTCGTTCTGGGATCAGACTTGGCGCTTATTTATAAACGAGTAATCTCCTCTAGTGGGGTAATTTTCAATGTAGTTGAAAATGAAGAGCGCCGGGTCATGCGGTTAAACGCTAGTTCGCGGCGAAATATGTCAAGGGCAGGAAGGTAATTTTGTTTAATGTAGATACTATCAGCAGAATACTGGTTAGGAAAAATATAGGTGTCTGCTAGACAAGACACCGATAGTAGGAGACGTTAAATATAAAATATGTTACCTTAATCATTATAAAATCGCCTAGAACAGTGCCAGCCCAACGTTTAAATTTAACTTAAGAAATTATAAATTCGACATGGTTATGTGATTGATTATCTCTCGCGATAGGTGCCCGGGCAATGAGTCAAGTCCAGCATTACCTGAGAGAAATCAGTTTTTTATTAGCTTCTATTGCTCTTGGTATGATATAAAAATTTTAAAAACCAATATTCAACTTATCTTTATACTACTACTGGTTGAGAATTTGCCTTTTGATTTTTAAGGAGAATTTATTATTGCTTTTTAATGAATCTTAACTTACATTCGTTCAATACCTCATATTTGTCTCTTCGCTCTCATTAAAACTAGAAAAAAGTTTCAGTTCACTAGTAATTCATTGTAGAGCTGCCAAACAAAACGTTAGTAGCAAACTTTCAATCTGCGGTTCATAGTCGCATGCTAACGAGATACCTTAATTAGAGGCTGCCTGGAGTTAAATATACCTTTGAATACGAAGTTGACGCTCATGATGATGCAAGCGGATGCATTGTGGCTGCACTGGCGGGGTAATGCAACTCGAACTCGGGTAGAAGAGAACTGCGGCGTAGTTAACTCCACTTAATGAGAAGTCAATCCTTCTTAGTACTTCGACAACCTCTTCATTTTAACGTTTTATTCCTTTTATAACTAATTATTAAATAAAAAGGTTTTTTAATAAATAATTGCTGCCAAAGCCATTTCCACACGGATGTAGTTGTGTGCTGCCGCTTGTAACAAAATAAAACCGTCTGCGAATAGACTAACTACGACTTTGCAATGCTGTTTAGTTCAATAGTAATATCTTGTTAATATTCCAAATTAAAAACATCTACTGCACTACCAGATGAACGGTTCATCTACTACTAAGCAATAGTACAACGCATATAAGTCATATACATCTAGGTAAGTAAGTATACTTACTAAGAGATTATGATGCCGTGTACGCAATCATAGAGAACAAACATTATATGCAGAGACAATAGCAGCAAGGCCAGTGTGAAGGGGGATTGGCAGTAAAATTAGAGTCAATCATTCTATTCCGCTGCTTTGCATCTCCTACCGTGCTAGCTGATTGATATTCATTATTAAACTGCAACATTTTTCATCACTTCCATTTAATGTTATTAACTTTTTGAAACGCTAAATTCAATTTAAAAGCTTGGAGTATTATTTCGTTAACTCGATGTCAACGTGAAATATTTTAAGATTTAACAAATAATATAAATTAAACTTTTCATTGATAATCCAGAACACCAGAGTTAGATGACTTATGTAAAATTAATCTGACTTGGCGCCTAGCTACACGCGCACGTTGCGTGAGATCAGGCAGTGTTTACCGAACTGATTGTTGTAAACAACAACACAACTGTTAAAACAGTTGCCCGATATTAGTAGTATCTAATAGTATGTAATAATATTTTTTATGACATTCATAATTGCATTGAGCACGATCAAGTCGCAACCAGCAAATCGGATTGCATATTTTATCGCTTTACGTCCCCGGCCACTCAAGCTTGTCCACAAGTCCTGTAGCGCTGGTATTCCATGAAATAAAGTAAAGTAGAAAGCAGCTTATAGTTCTATAGACAGATATTATTTATTTATTTATTAGTCTGCAAACAATCGTAAACTAGTTTAAAGCTTAAGCAACATTTAACATTTACTGAATGTGCAATATATAACAAAAAAAAATTGTAAACAAAAAAAAAAACCGCCTTCAAAAACCCGACTCACTAAAAATTACAAAATAATATAATACGAACATTAATCTGGGTATGAATTTGATATGTTGTTGAAGGCGGTGCCGTTTATATTTCATGCAGTTTTCCTCAAGAATTTTATTGGCACCGCCTTCAACAACATATCAAATTCATACCCAGATTAATGTTCGTATTATATTATTTTGTAATTTTTAGTGAGTCGGGTTTTTGAAGGCGGTTTTTTTTTTTGTTTACAATTTTTTTTCATCCTTTTTAGTGTTACATTTTTTTACACCCTATTAGTTCAGCTCAACTATAATTCTTCTGATATTATAACTAGTAGTATCAATATGTACACAGATTTGAAAGAATTATCCCTTTACTCCCAACTATTAAGGAGTTGACCTTCCATCATCAGCTCAGCATCATAACATTATGATTGCCAGAAGCAAATGCCAATATAACTTCAGAAAATATGTAAAACGCGGTACATGTGCCTATAAAATTTGAGGGTTGCCCTCGATTTCTCCTGGATTCCATCATCAGATCCTAGACTGGTCAACCTAACAGCTTAGCTCTCCTGTAATGCTACTGATATTATAACTAGTAGTATCAATATGTACACAGATTTGAAAGAATTATCCCTTTACTCCCAACTATTAAGGAGTTGACCTTCCATCATCAGCTCAGCATCATAAGATTATGATAGCCAGAAGCAAATGCCAATATGAATTCAGATAATATGCAAAACGCGGTACATGTCCCTATAAAATTTGAAGGTTGCCCTCGGTTTCTCCTGGATCCCATCATCAGATCCGGGACTGGTGAAAATGGGACCACCTCGGAAGTGAACTCTATCCAACCAAAAAAAAATTTTTGAAATCCGTCTATAATTGACGAAATTATCGAAATATTATACATACAGACGAATTGAGAACCTCCTCCTTTTTTTGAAGTCGGTTAAAAACCGACCATGTGTGACGGATTCGCGCACGAAGGGTTCAATTACATACAAAAATCAATAATAATAAAACGGTTCGGTTGGACAGACTTACAGACATACAGCAATGTCTTAGTGAAAAGGTTTTATTTTGAACACGAAAAATATTTTATTATTTTAACTAATAATAAAATATGACCTGAGGCGGTCATTACGTGTGTCTTCAAGTCGAGTGATTGAGGATTCGAAAAGTACACTACAATGTACTATGGGATCATCAAGGCAATCTTATCTTGTTCCTTTGAACCGCAACGAACATTTCAGATCTCTCCATTTAAATGTAAAGGGAAACACACTTCCAAAAAAACAACTCTAATGAAAAACTACTGCCTAAACAGCTAGTGATCTAGCTGTCTAGCTATTTATGCCACGTGTTGTATATTGAAGCATGCTTGATGTTGCTCTGTAAAGAAAGTTTTTGTTTTGTTTTGAAACGTTTTCAAGGTTAAGGTTCACAACAATTATTACATAAACTTGCCACCCAGTACTACGATTTAGTTACTTACCTGTGTTGACTAAACATAATCACTAGCATTTTTGGATTTAATCAATATTTGTTTAGAGTCGTCCATTAATTACTGTCGTTGTTTTTTTTTGTTTATTTAGGTACTTAAGTACAAATGGAAGCCATCGTCCCGCCCATAGACATAATTCTATAAAACTTATAAAACTTGTCGCCGGATGATGGCTTTGGACTAAAAGAAATTAATCCGCTTGGGTGTACATTCTACACGGTACTATTAATCTTTTTAATGTTTTTTAAATTTATTCTTATGTTGTGTTAATTTGATTTGTATTTATATTTATTCATTTATTTCGCTTCTGTTTTGAAATTTCTTCTGTTGCGTTACTCAAAGGTTCTGCCAGAATATCAGCGCCGTCGCGTCCTTGCGATTGCAACGGCACATGCTGAGGCAGAACCTTTTGATCATTATATATATTATGTGAATGTTTGTCTTTTTCTATTTGTATTTTTCTTGTAATGATAATGATCAATAAATGTTAATTTAAAATTTTTAAGTGCTAAAGCTTGCACTAGCTGAACTAATATTTAGAAAAACGGAAAAAATTCAACTGCCTCACCGCGGCCCGGGGATTCGAACACCCGTCCTTCCGGGAATCGCGCCCAGACGTGCATTACCATCACACCAGACCAGCAGCTATTAATTGAAGCCGTCGAATTTTTCCCGTATATGCCCTGTTAGCCACAGGTGGCGCCATCTACT
Organism: Maruca vitrata; assembly: GCA_039566165.1. Classification (NCBI taxonomy): domain Eukaryota; kingdom Metazoa; phylum Arthropoda; class Insecta; order Lepidoptera; family Crambidae; genus Maruca; species Maruca vitrata. The sequence goes on along the minus strand of CM076911.1, from coordinate 18,194,951 downwards.
ATCAGTGATACACACTGACAGCCGTAGACATCTCATTGCAGAAATGTAAACTACAGAAAATGATGACACACTGGCAATTAATGTAAATTTAAAATTTTTAAGTGCTAAAGCTTGCACTAGCTGAACTAATATTTAGAAAAACGAAAAAAAATTCAACTGTCTCACCGCGGCCCCGGGATTCGAACACCCGTCCTTCCGGGAATCGCGTCCAGACGTGCATTACCATCACACCAGACCAGCAGCAATTGAAGCAGTCGAATTTTTCCCGTATATGCCCTGTTAGCCACAGGTGGCGCCATCTACTCCCCGGGCCGCGGTGAGGCAGTTGAATTTTTTCCGTTTTTCTAAATATTAGTTCAGCTAGTGCAAGCTTTAGCACTTAAAAATTTTAAATTTACATTAATTGCCAGTGTGTCATCATTTTCTGTAGTTTACATTTCTGCAATGAGATGTCTACGGCTGTCAGTGTGTATCACTGATAGTAGATGGCGCCACCTGTGGCTAACAGGGCATATACGGGAAAAATTCGACGGCTTCAATTAATAGCTGCTGGTCTGGTGTGATGGTAATGCACGTCTGGGCGCGATTCCCGGAAGGACGGGTGTTCGAATCCCCGGGCCGCGGTGAGGCAGTTGAATTTTTTCCGTTTTTCTAAATATTAGTTCAGCTAGTGCAAGCTTTAGCACTTAAAAATTTTAAATTTACATTAATTGCCAGTGTGTCATCATTTTCTGTAGTTTACATTTCTGCAATGAGATGTCTACGGCTGTCAGTGTGTATCACTGATAGTAGATGGCGCCACCTGTGGCTAACAGGGCATATACGGGAAAAATTCGACGGCTTCAATTAATAGCTGCTGGTCTGGTGTGATGGTAATGCACGTCTGGGCGCGATTCCCGGAAGGACGGGTGTTCGAATCCCCGGGCCGCGGTGAGGCAGTTGAATTTTTTCCGTTTTTCTAAATATCAATAAATGTTTTTCTTTCTTTCTTTCTTCTTTCTGATCTAACTAGAGGCTTAACCTCTAAGCTGATAGTTTCAGTAGCCAGAGGCGGTCACTACACGAGTCTGCGGGCGGCAGTCGCCGGCGCCCTATTTGCAGGGCGCTAACGAGGCGCCGTGTTGATGGTGGCATTATGCACGAGCGCTCGCGCCGCGGGCGCCCACCGCCCGATAATTACCCCGCCCCATTAACACTACCGGCCCGTCTTACGGAGGCCAGCATTACAGGGCACCTAGGAGGCTTCGGTACTAGGGCACTACCATGACCTTGTACCTATGATGACATTGGTTTTTAAGTATTATCTAAATATAGCCTTATACAGTTATACAGTATACATCCAATAACTCAGGTGCTCCAATTTTAAACAGTCGATTTAGCAATGTCGATATCGATCAACGTCACGAGAAAGTCCTATGTAAGCGAGTTCATAGCATTTCTCTATTTGTTATATGAATATAAATCTTCATCTCTGCTAATGCTTTCTTGAACATTATAGAAAGTCGGCACAACAATATTTATACAGTAAGAAAATTGACATATATTAAAATTTAAAAAGCTTTTTATTTAACTCATGTCAACATAGTCGTCCTTACGAGCGAGTTTAAAAGTATTTCTCAGATTGAACGTACTTTGAAGTGGATATAAAATGTAAATTTAAATCTTAACAAGGGACACGTAAAGTTTAGTTTGTTAACGCACGCGGTAAAACGGCGAAGCGTGGAACAAATGTCGTGCCCTGAGGGCGCGAATCTGCGCCTCGCTCCGAGGGAGTTACAAGCAATATGAATGTGCCAAATAAAGAGATACATAATAGGATATGATAATTCAACGATGAATTAAACAGCCCGGCTTTAGCTGAAATTTTAACATTATCAAAACAATATATGACACGTCTAAATAAAAAAACTACATTCGAATAAAACGAACTCTACGAAAATTTTTGATCTAAAAAAGATGTACAAATAATATCAAATCACTTTTTTATGCAAGGGTAAAAATCCCTAAGATTCCGAAGTCCCCATTTAGCCCAAATCAAAATAGGGTAAGATGGTCACGTATAAATTAAAGTGCTTGTCCCGTCTCTTGTACAATCAGAAACTCAATACGCCATTAGGCGCGTTACGTCATGCGAACCACGTGACACATTTTGCACATTCCTTACGTAATCCGGGTCATTATGGAACATATCTCATTCCTTCGATAGAGATCCAAAGGAAGCTAGCCTGAGAGTTCAGGTAACCCGCGTTCGCCCGACCGACCACATTGATATTTTGTGGAACGTGTAACCAACATATCACGGAGCATGTGCAAGAAAGAGTTGTTGTAATTTCCTTATAATTACTAAAAAAGGTGGAAGCCCTTAGAAGTTCTTATTTGTCTCTTCGATCTCCTGCGGTCTCCTCCTAAGCTACGCACATTAACCATGTTGACTAACGTTGATCTGCGATTCACAGGACACAGTAACTAGTGGTAGCAGCAGTAGGAGACGTTCCACGTCCTGTTTGTATAATGCGTGTCATTTACAGGACCTCATCTCCTGTAAATGCACTTCTCCACTCCCTTCTACTGGAGTCTCTGAGACCAACCATATTGACCTACGGCAGGACCCATTTGCGAATCACAGTGCACAGTAGTCCGGCCCGTCTCCTCTTTCTCGAGAGGCAATGTGGAATGCGCGGAGGGCGCATACCAACGCCCAGAAGCGAAGCCAGTATATTAATTTTATTTCTCCGAATGCCGATCGGTTCTACGCCACTGCACACGGGCGGCTCGCTGCATTTTCAAAGTGTATTTTTCAAACGTACCTATTGCACTTTGATTACTTTCCGCGGTTGGCTTCTGTTCGGTTGCTTTTTTCACTTTCAGTGATTTTTGTGTTGGTGCAGCAAGTTAGGTGCAACGATAAATCGCTCGCTTCCAATTAATTAAAAAAGTATTTTTTTTACATTGTGCAAGTTAACTTGAATGCTAAAGAAAAAGTAGATACGAAGATTCTTTGAAATTATTACACCTGTATAGAAGAGTCATTCTTTTCTCTTCTCTGATAGAGAGAGATGTACTAAATTGAGTTAAATTAACGGTATAAATTCAAAGACTTTCTCATTTTGTGAAGTATACAATAACGTTGCACCTCCTTATTTACGAAATTAATACAGAAAAATAAATAAAATATTGCTATTACATTCCTGAAGTATAAAGAATTTTGAATATTGCATATTACATCCTCAAGTGTGATAATAATATTAACATAATATAAAGTTTTATTTCCTAAAAGAAGAATAAGAAAGAATCCTAAGAGCGACAAACAGGAGTTCATCCATTATGATTTCAAACCATGATCCTAATACGCGCCTGAATAAAGAATGCTGTGTATTAAGTAAAGGAAAAACATTTTCCCACATTAGACACGTCAGCTTACACGTTTTATTATGCGTCAGGTAGGAGGAAACACTTCAGTTCATAAAGCCGCGGCCACGTAAGCGGGCTACGGCCAAGATTTTTATTTGTGTCTCTGTCAGTACACGAGTTGTGGAGCAGGATAGTAGCACGAGTATTCGCCCGTAGCCCGCTTATGTAGGCAGAGCTTAAATCTCTGTTACGGTTAGCATCGAAGTGGGTGTGCAATCGTTGACTCTTAACCGAAAGAGATTAAGGTTCAAAGTTGAATGGCAAACAGCGAGTTTTTTTGATGGACCGCACTTTGTCGGCGATTTCGCAAAACTGCGGCGGTCAAATGGAGTTCCTAGAAATGTACTCTTATTTCACTTCGGCAGTAGGTATAAATAGTTTTATTTTTCAATAACATTTACAAACTATCATTCAGTATTAGATTTACGAAATTATCCAAGATGAAGCTGTATGCTCTTTGAATCACGGTATAATGACACTGAATAAAAAGTTAAGAAAAATAATGTATGCAATATGGTATGGCAATGATATGAATGGCTATAAGCAATATTAAACCACATTTAGTTGATGCTATGCTCGCTTATAACAGTCACCAGAGCGGTTTTTTAATTCTGTGAAACTTTTGTGAAAACTCGTATGTTGTACGAGGCTGAAATTATTAAACAAAGAAATAAAACTGTCGAGTCCCAAACACAATACACTATTAATTGTCAATTACGACATGTCATGCTAGGATTGAAACTCAGTTAGATACTACCAGCCAGGCAGGAACACGCTTTTGAAAAGCTATTATACAACGCTCCCGTATATCCCAGGACATTATTAAGTTTCACAATGGGCTAAAGCGTTTCGACCGACGTAAATTAATATCGCGTTTGGCGCCGAAACACGATGTACAATTTAAACGAAGCCTTGCCTGCACACAGCCAATATTCGACAATTCCGTCCCGTAATTTAATTAATAACTTGCCAACTGACGTGTAGTGAAATATTATGAAGCATACTTAGCGTTCATTGGGCTGTCTATTGTGCTGTACATTGATAGCCAATAAGGATCCTTTACTCGTTACTACATTAGTGCGTAGTACTTGTTTGTTACATGACTTGATTACGATTTAAATATTAGGAAAAAAATATTTGTTATGATTTGAGGAAACCACTAGTGTTCAAGTATCAGATTTGTATTTATTTATATAAAAAGATTATAACGAGTATTTTATTAACTTTCAAATTTCATTATCTGATATGTAAGTGAAAAAAAGCATTCATATTTGCCCGGAATCTGGTTCAGTTTCCTTTTTTATAGGCGAGGTTTAACTTACTTCCTAATTAGCATAACTTAATACTGGAGTATCTAAATCAATCTGGGTTACGCACTGTGTTATGATAATGACGAATTTGTTAATTTAAATAGAGGAAAATGGAAATGTTATTACATAATATTCAAAATCTCAGAACAAAAAATTTGAATCTACTTAATCGTCTATGTCGAATAAATAATTAATTATCGTTTCAGTATTTGGCTGTAAATAAACGAAAGGAGGATTTATATAATGAAATATTTTTCGTTTAAAAAGTAAGTCTCTGTTTCTTAGAAATAAACATTAGTACGCAAATTAATTAAAACAAGAATGATTGCACAACAAACTCCTATTACTTTGCTTTGATACTTATATAACGTGTGATTAATTTAGTCTTCAAAAATCAATATTGGGGGTTTGTGAGTAAAATGAATATTGTTTCGTTTCGTTACGTATATCATGGCAAATGTAAGAGAGTGGTATGACCTATTCGCCTTCCGCTATAAACATTTTAAGGCACGAGGGTCCGTTCTCTGTCTATCATTTCAAAGCGCATTCAATAACACGCAAACAATGACATTTCAGGCGAGGGTCGAAAACTCGATTGGCTGAAACGCATTATTATGAAATGGGAAACCACGAGCACCTTAGGAAGAGGGAAGAGACATATTTTGTTTTTAATATTTGAATCTGGAAAATGCACTAATGGATTATAGTATTTTAGTCCTGCTATATAAATGGCCATAGAGATCTCTATTATCAATAAATTATCACTTACGTGTTAAACTGACTTTGGACAATTGTATGTTATGTTCCATATAATATAGCTAATTTGGTAATATCAAAGCGTCAATCTCTAAACTCCACAAAGGAAGATCTCGTGATTTAGTATTTACCATAAGAGTATTAAAATTTTGGTTATCGTCTCCTGCTGTATGCTGTGTTACTGCCATACTATATTTATATAATAGAGCCCTATCTGTTACTTCTGGTTTTATTGATAAAAAAAGTATGACTTAAAAAAATATCGAAAATTCGAAATTCATCAAACATCAATTATCGCGTGGAATAATGCTGCACAATTCAATATTAAATATATTAGCCGAATTCTCAAGTGCGATAAACAGAACATAGATTTCACTCGAAACATCCGCTGAATAGCGAAATATCTAAGCTAGATAGCCGAGCGCATAACTGTGCTCAGTGAAATTCATATTGCTCATCGGAGCGGGATCGCTAAAATCTTAAACGGACTCGCTCCCGCGTCGCAGCGCCGCGGCAGAAATTATTATACGGCCATTGTCAATGTACTGCATTATTTGAACAACCTTGAAATATATCGAAGACTACCTAGCTGCCTACTTCGCGGCGGGACTTACTTCAATCTATACTAATCTATATCTATACTAATATTATAAAGAGGAAAGATTTGTATTTTTGTATGTTTGTTATGAATAAACTCAAAAACTACTGGACCGATTGCAATAATTTTTTCACTATTAGAAAGCTGCATTATTCAGAAGTAACATAGGCTATATTATATTTTTTTTTAAATTAGGGATCCTTACTAAAACTCCAATAATGTAACCCAAGGTGTAAAAAAATGACCTGAAAAATTACTTACGTCGCGTGCGCTGCGAAAACTATTGATGATAGAATAAAATCATTTACTACGACTTTGCAGAACTCTCCATTATCTACAAAAAGTGTCGCGACAGCATATGTCTAAATATTATAGTTATGTCACAGTAAGCGGTTTTTAATTCTAAAAATTTAATTTATATGTCGCCGCTTGAAAAGGCTCTTTATTTGTACCTTGGTATTAATCCTTATCAAAATAAATTTGTTTATATTCAAGACGGCTTCAGTACCTTTAAATAACTTTGTGAATTATTCAATTCGGACATTTCTTTCGGAAGATATCACGAATTTAAAAATGCAAGTATTAGAAAAAAGTCGCGTGGTTGCCACTTTGATTTAACTTGAAGGAATTTTGAATTCGCTTTAAATTCGTTTCGTAGGTAAATAAGTACCTGATAATTAATATTATATTTTAATGTAATATTTATATAGAGATAGAGGTATACCGAAGCGAAGCGAGGGCGGGTCGCTAGTATTCTATATTCAAATGGCTCGGTAATCGTGGTGGGTTTGATTCACACGTGATGAATATTCGGGTAATACACGAATTTGTCAACTTAAGTATATTGGAACATTGATGAGCAAGTGGGTCTATAGCCATTTAAGGCCCTAGTAAAGGGTAGACTCAAGCCCCCACAAGGAAACATACATGAGCTGATGATGATGTAATTTTAGGTTCAAATTTATATTTTCCGTAACAATAATGCTACAACGCTCTAGAACGGATTATTGTGTGCGTAAGATATTTATTCGTTAAAAACCTGCAAACGCTATGGAACGGAAATATGCAACTCCAGCAATTAGAACCGTTTGGAAATAAAAAATAAAACGCCTGTATCAATTATATTCGGATTCTAACGAGTCTGAGCATCAATGCAAACGCGGCCGGCAACTCAATGGGATTCGTCGTTAACGAACCCGGCTTCGTACTGAAAAGGTTCTGGTTTTCACGGTATTAATAATAAATGATATGCCTATTAGTGCTTGCATCAATACGAGTTATCTTGTTGAATTGCGAAGTAAACCAGTGAAGTGCCTAATAAGGTAAGTTAAGTAGTATACAGTAGTATGAGCTTTCATATTACTATTCACACCTAAAATATGAAAACTTGGTTCGCAATAAATACTTTGACTGTGCCATGTTATATTCCATAATTAAATAATCATGGCCGCCTATTCTTTGGCGTTCAGGTAGAAATACGTAACTTACAATTTCAGCGCACTTGAGAAACACGTAACTTACGAATTGTAGCGAAATGGAGTTTCTTCCACATTAGAAATCGCTAAACAAGTCGCATAATATACAATTTTTTTTGCTTATTTCTATTTTTTTTAGTAACTTCTCGTATGACGGCAGCAGTTTCATGTAAATCTGTAAATAGACTTACCTTGTCCGAGTCGGTGGTGTTCCCGCTGCCGAAGGAGGCCAGCGAGTTCCTGTCGAGGTTCTCTGTCGTCTCGTCCAGTAACGCGTCTTCCAGGTCCCTAAGACAAAAATACATTTATTAGATTGGGATTGCACAGTACATTTAATATAAAAACTATTTTACTGCAAATAGATATATAATTCAATAGCTTTGAAACCGTCTAGTTGATTGAGTCTTAAAATAGATTACCACTTCTGTATCTATATACGAGTGCCAATGTGTAACATACTATAAATTTTAATTGCATCAACAATATAAATTACAAAAACTACAGGTGAATAAAGTATATTTACAAACTAAGAACTACTTTAATTAGTCCACAGTTAGTAAATTAATAATAATAATTTAATTAATCCAATTAGTAAGACGCCGGTAGGTCAGATCCTCTATAGCGGAAGAGCAAAGCTATAGCCATGTCCAATAATGGATCTAAGCGGTGCAAATAGTGACCGATTTTATTGCAACCCCCCGCGAAGGGTCGCTAATTGGACACCAGACCACAACGCGCTAACTCCGCGGACGCCGACCACTCAACACTCTTTCAGAACCAGTCAGTTACATAAAATTGTGTTAATTATTTTCTTAATTGGTTTCCTTCCGTTACTTTGTGGATCAGGACTCCCGTGATCAATTTGTTCGGTAATGGTGCAATAAAATCTCTTTTTCCCTTTGGAGTTCGGTTCAAAGCGTACACAATTAATTTTGTTAATTGGTTCGCGTCTAGATAACTAAATCCAAAGGAGTGTTGACAATTCAAAGGTGCATCCTTTCGTCAAGTGGATACGTCGAATTATTTATTCTGGTAACGTTTTTTCCTGTCTTTGCTAGCTTAATCCTTTGTATTAGGTGCCTATTTCGATAATAACAATGCATTGAGTGCGGACCTCCTAATTATTCTAACTCGAAGTAGACTGGTAGATAAAATTAGACGGTTCGAATGGTCGTGTGAGTTTGTTTGAACCGATATGGCATTCGTAAAGGCGGGGTCCGCGTCACCGATAAGTGTTGTTTGTGTTGACGTAGGGCTGGTGTGTTTTCCTCATCGGTTTCCGTGAAGTTGGTACTTAGTTAACTTAGTTGGTGTTACCTGCTGGACCGCTGCGAGCTGGTGGGGCGCACGCGCGCCGGGCTCCGCGGCGGCTGCTGTAGGGCTCCGCTGAAGTATGTTTCCTAGGAGAGAAACGAACCATGTATTTGTGAAATTATGAGTACAAAATCGTTGACTGTAATTTTTTGTAGTATTTTTGTTTCCCGGAAAACTTTTAGAATAGTTTGTCTTCTTTGCAATTGATTCATATTGAACTGTGTTTCCTTAAACATTTACGATTATATGTTGAAATGTATGAATTAACTGAAATTAATTTAATTTAAGAGTAAATATCAAAATAAATATAAATGTCGTCAAACATTATTCACTTATCTTTTTACCTACGTTTTATAACAAACCTTCTCCCCACAAAATCTACGTTCGAAGGCACAAACTGAATTCAAAAGACAAAAGTCCCTTACTTTGACAACGTTCGTAATTTTTGTAGTAGTACACACGGGTACCATACTATCTTAATATGCAAGGGTACACTATTCCTAGGTTAGGGACCTACGCAATCATCTGTACAGACAATTGTAAAAGTCGATCCAACGTCCGAGCCACAGTCCATCCAATCACCACTCCACATCCAGTCTCACCTGTATGACCTCCCTCAGCCTGCGCACCCAGGTCTGCTTGACCTCGAGCGACGGCGCCTTCAGCACGATGCGGCAGTCGCTGGCCATGGGCTCGCGGCCCGTCCACACAGAGAACTTGCACTCGTCGCCTTCTATGTGCTCCGTTACGCCCAGCTCCGAAGTCTACACCAAGATATTGTTAGTTGAACAAAAATAGATATAAATATAGTAAAATAGTGGGACCAAAACCGACCCAAGAGACACTAATCATGTTTAGAACACGCGAGAGAAACGTAACACATCTTCAAATTTAGAGACGTCTCAAAAGAAAAAAACATAAATAAGGTCGGATTGAGAAATCGCAATCGCATCGAATCGCCTCCTTTTTGAAGTCAGTCAAAAATCGAGGGAATAGACGCGAAAGAAAAGTGACACACTTTTGTGGTCCTTCTCGTCTAAACGTAAGTCCCAAAAATAATCGTGCGAAACCGGGTTAAATGAAATATTTACTATGGACACCCTTGAAGACAGTACGCTAAAACATAAAAACAAAAACTTTCACGGGATCTTTAGCGGGAAGAAGTTATAATTTCGAAAGGTAAACAAGCACTCCTGCAGAAAGTATCTGTTGGATAAGATAACCGGATCCGCCCGGGAATCGCGTTCATTTATAGAGCTTTTAATTAAGCGTATTTAAGTTCAATCTTTATGGTTTATTTAACGAAGTACGGAAAGGTTGCAATATCGGATTTTCTTGCAACGGTCTCAAGTCGCACTGAATACTTTTGAATGCGATATTTACTTTGTACTTACGCGACCCGTAGATTGCTTTTAATGAAGCTTATTCAATTTTATTTTTACTGGTTGCAATATTGGTTTTTCTACTTAAATTTCTTCAGTTACTTGAACTTTCCATAGAATACTGTTACTGAGGTAACTGTATTCTATGGAAAGTTCAAGTATTAAGAAGGTAGAAGACGTATAATATCCAAACAAAAATCAATTGACTTCAAGTGTTGCAGTTTCAAATGATGCAAAGTGGTTCCAAAAAATCAAATTCGACACACCCAACAAAACTCACCATGAACTTAGTCTTGTATATGTACTTCGCTTTCCCGTGGGAGTCCTTGACCTCCTTAGCGAGCAGCAGATGTAGATCAAACAGGAAGACTCTCCGTTCGCGCCCCTTCTTGATGATCTGGCGCAAGTCCCACACGTGGAAGGAGTCCTGCAGGACCACCTCGCCGAGGCTGTCGGCGGGCACGTCGCAGCCCTCCAAGAGCGAGAGGTGCATCGCGTCGTTTGCCTTCTTCGGCACCGACAGCATCACCTCCAGCCCGTCCTGCGCAAACGCTCAGCATTAATTCAGCATGCTCATGTAATAGCACGGTATTGTGTAGTTAGTTTCTTATTTGGGCGATAGATGGCGTTATTTGTTGTTAATTATTTTAATTATTGTTGTTGCTCTATAGCATTCGTATCTGCCGTATCAATTATACGGGGCCCCCAAAGTGTGTAAGGAAAAATAAAATATAAAGCAATTAAAACACATCAAAAACTTTTTTTATACGGGGCCCCAACAAGACACGCTACGCCACTGATAGCATTTTACATGGAACAACTGTACTTTGCTTACTTCTAACTCTTAACTATAATACTCCATTTTCTACTAAAATTGGTTTATTCAAGTGCAGAGTAAAGAATCCCATCATCCACTCTACTCAAATCGATTCGTATGAAATTGTTATAAGTTATTTTCGAACTTAATAAACTTACAATTAATGTGAAAACCAAACTGTAACACGCTTTAATTACGTCATATAAAGATGTTTGTTGTACAAAACAAATTCCACTACATTACATTTTTCCCTAACGTGATCTCAAAGACGTCTATAAGCTTAAAGGGTTTTTTTTGTGCAGATCGTTGTTTATTTAACTCAAGACTGAAGATTGTTTCAGGAATTCGGTGGCCTAACTACTTCATCTACTCCATAAGGATCACGGGTACCACCGATTTCAGTCATAGCGACATATTATAGTGCACAAGTGTACGCGCAAACACAAGTGCACATTCTATTCCCTTACTCTGATGGTTCGGTGAAACGGCTAATTCACGACATAACCGATGAGAGATCGGGCGCAGGACCACCGGCTTAACGTGCTTTCCGAGACACGGGCGTTCAACCGCCAACTTCCTAACTCCGGGCTGCCTAACTGCCTCGATGGTCTATTGGTAGCAAGTGTTGCGTTAGGACCGAGAGGCCCCCGGTTCGAGTCCGGGGTCGGGCAAAATTTGTGAATAACTAACTACCTACTCTTTGAATATACCCTTTTACGGGCGGACTGTTTACAAATATTGATTACTATTTTTATAGAACATTAATTAGAATTATTTCTTATGCTGATATTCTGGAATGCCACAACAATAATATACAATTATTTACTCCGTCTCCTTACTACAGATGTAAATAGTACAGCATCCGCCTATTAAGATTTGTTGCGCGCTGTTCTATCGTATAGGTAATAGTATGTATATCTCGATGCCTATTTGTATTATACAAAGTATAATGCTATATAGAAAACCACCTACATAACAAATAAATATATATTACAGACATAACATTTATATTGTGGGCAACCACAGTATTCTTGTACGGACTTAATGCAAAGTCACTTAAGTCAAGCCAACAATGCGTCTTAAGATAAAATTATAATTTACGAATTACTACCGTAATATTCAGGTAAATAAAATTCATAAAACATCTTTGTTCATCAAAAATGATATCATAATTGAATCGACTGTACGTGAGTATGAGTATTCCTTGCGTCATATTGACTTATTGACATTATATTTGAATTCAAATGACTTTAAGTATATTCAAGAGGATACTTTTTATGTTAACTATTTGTTTTAAAGAATAAAACGTCAATTATGATTTCACATAATAAAGACTTTCACATAATATTACTTAGACTCTTACTTAAAGAAATACAGATTCTATTACAATAAAATTTTAAAATAACATGTCAACAATATTTCGTTAAAAACATGAATACGCTACAAAACAGTCTTGTAAATAACAATTTACAATAATTACAAATAAACTCGCAAGACTAACTTCACTGGCCATACGAATCAACAGAAACAACACCACACTTTTCCTCAAGTTTGGAGGATCGCAAGAGACCTACCGTCCGTGCATGGTAGCTGACATCCAGCTGCGGCCCGATGCGGTTGGCGCGCTCCCTCGTCAGGTACTTGAGCATCATCACGCCTATAATATCACCACTCGACACCACCATTACATATTTAATAATATTCCTGTCTAGCACCGAGCCGAGCGCACCGAGCGACATGGAGGCCGCGGGACCAGTGGCCGCCGAGCCCCGAGTGTGACTCACCAGGAAAACGTCCAAGTAAATCTATTGTTAATTACCGCTGGACTACTTGTTTATCTAATAGGAATTCGGACAAAGCAAACAATTTTGTTTGTCAGACAACTCAACATTAATGCACCCCCGGATGAGAAACTATGAGATTGGATAAGTCGGACTATTCCAAAGGTATTTCAAAACTGAAGGCCTTATTATATGTTGAAGGACATACACAATAATATTAGGTCATAGAACTAACAACATTATTCATCATCATTATTTTAGTTGTTTTATTTCTTTACTAGCTGTGCCAGCGACTTCGCCGGCGTTTCCCCCCGTTTTTACACATCTTCGGTTGTTTCTTTGCTCCTATTGGTCGCAGCGTGATGTTATATAGCCTAAAGCCCTCCTCGATAAATGGTGTATCCAACACAATATTTTTTTTATTCTAATCGTTAATTTCTGAAATTAGCGCGTTCATAAAACCAAACAAACTCTTCAGCTTTATAATGTTACTAGTGACCCGACCTCACTTCGCTTCGGGTATATTATACATTAAAACCTTCTCCTTAAATACCTCTATCTATTAAAAAAACCGCATCAAAACCCGTTGTGTAGTTTTAAAGATATAAGCATACATAGGGACAATAATGCAATGTTTATAAACCACGTCACTTCAATAAATTGGGAATTTGTTCATGTAATATTTACATGTATTACTAATTTCCTTTGACACTACATTGGCTTCAGTACGACACATTGTTACGAATCAAATTATTCACCTGCATTTTACAACATTCATATGTTCTGATACATTTCAATGAAATATTACAGAACGATATTCCACGAATAAGATCTTAAGTTCCTTGAATAGATACAGGGAAGTTACAAGATATTTTATGATAATATTATAAAAATCCAAGATAAAAACGATAAAAGGATTTTCCTAGTATCATATTGGTCTACCTTCTATTCAATATTCAATACGTAGTCATAATGTTTATGTAGTTTTATTTCACATAAGAATTCTCAGTTAGACAAGAATTTTATTGTATAAATGTAACAGATTCAGCTCGTTGCTAAACATACTGTTAGTAATATTCATAACCAATAAATACTTATTTTGTGCACTACGGTTAGGTGTAAATAATATTCAAATCTAACCTGTATATAACTGCGAAACATTTAGGTAAGAACTGGTAACCACTGATCACAACACTCACTATTCATCACTGTGTTTTTGTAATAAATTTTGAGCGAAAAACTATTACTATCTGCGGTCAAACTAAAATTTAACATCGAAGCAATCTTTATCTTATCTGGATGACTAATCTCGACGTGTAACTACTACAAGGCGATAAGACTCAGCCTTAAATGGCGTTCGGAATATCCTTAAGATATCCCTTACGTAATGATATTTTATACAATAAAAATATTTGTGTTACAGAAAGCCTGATAGAATTGTTCAAGTATTCAATATAATGAGAAATGGATGAGTATCATCAGTAGTAATCCCAGCGGTTGTAGGTTTTCGTTACGTATGAAATATTAATAAAAAGGTAATTTAATTCCAGCTATATGGGTTTCGCTTACGTTCACATATTATGAGCAACTGATAAATATTGAACACTGTCGTTGGCTAATAAATGATTTAGCGATACAAGTCTAATACAACAATAATAATTTTAACACAGACATTTCTAAGTGACAGAACACTGTTATACTTAGAAATTACTGAATTCATAAATATTTCAGTGCAGTCTCGTTCGAAATGCACCTGACTAGTCGTTTCGAGTACCAGCGAAACTTAGAAACGTGGAGTTTTCGTCGCTTTAACTAGTAGACGCAAAGTGACTTAAGCGGCCTCCGAGACACATCTCGATTCCAGACACATTTCTAATTAAGTCGCCTTTCAGATGTTTGGGCGTGACACGCTCTATTGGCATTCGTAATGCAGACGGCTTCTTAGTAGATGTTGAAAATATTACTTAAGATTTACCCGCAGTTAATAAAGGAAACAATCGGAGTACATGTTAGACCCAATTTGGTAATTTGGATTATACTCTATAAAAACAGTTAGGAGAACGATGTTGACAAAATAATTATATTTGATCTGTGATAAATGTAAGATTAAATCGAATCAATAAATGAATATAATTTGTTTATCAATGAATTTATTGGTCTCATTTCTCATTAATCAATCGGTTTAATAAAATATGGTTTAAGGCTTATTGGCCAAATGCCATCAGGATTAACGAAGACGATTTTTATGAAATAGTAGTATTTCACTCAACGTAAGCAAATTCTATTGAACAATAATCACTTACTCATTTAAATGTATTGTGATAGCTAAAAAAATAACGTGTTATCTTTTTAATCTGTTAAATCCTAAAGGGCATTACACTTTAGCAAACCATTCACGGATTGTCGTTCAAATCTTTGAATAAATATTCATACTGAAATATTTAATATGATGGAATAATATGATTTAATATTATTTTACAGGCGACTGTCATCTTCTATAAAAACATAAAGTATATTGGTTCAATAAGCGACAGGAACATACATTTGTTCTATAACAAAAATACGATGATCCTTCACTAATTTCTCGCTAACAACAAACACAAACAATCACTACTCAAGACACAACTTACTGATTGACCTTTGCCACTCTGTTCACTGCTAGTACGATACTCAATACTTAAACTGGATTGTTCATTGCTTCCTTTAACATTATTAAAGGTGGCAGGCAAAACTAGCCACAATGAATAATAAGACACCAATGCGATAAAGGTCATTCTCTCACCTTGATCTCCCCCTGGCCCTCCGCGCAGCAGGCCTGCAGGTCCTTCAGCAGTAGCTGGTACTTCGTGATCCTCTGCACCGGCTTGATGAGGTACGCCGCCAACGGATGCTCTAACTTCTTCTTCCGTTGCACCCTACACAACAGACGCAACACTCACAATCATTATTCAAATCCCTAATGCATAATCAGAACACATTTAGACATGTACACCATTAGCTACACCCAAGTGAAATGTAACGAAATTAGTTCAAGTAAATTATCGTCTGCTAAGCTTCGATAAAATATTAGGCTGGAACCTGTTAACGATAAACGTAATGACTTCATAACGAGCAAACGCGACCAAAAATAATGTGTGTTTTTAAATTACCATTCTCTGATAAACGACCAATGCGCAATGATAATGGCATTTACAAATACTTGGTTACAATCACGGCTATAAAGTAATTTTAAATAATTTAATTTGTTTTTGTCAACTTTCTAATGTGTCGCACAACGCCATCTAGTGGGAATCGAACTGAATAGAAAATTAGACTTTTGTATGAACCCTGTATCATACTACGACATCTAGTGCATGCCAAACATACTTAAAATGTTTACTACCGTATGAACCAACAACAAGCATCCATTAGCAAGCAACAAGTTAATGCAACGCTATGCTGTCAGGTGGCGTTGCTACGCAAAAAGTGTTGCCACAATAAAATGACAAGTATGTGTTGCTATCATATCGTTGATTTTGACTACTAAAAAAATTCAAACAAACGTAGCAAACGAATACAATTTTAACCATGATTTTTATGTGCGCACCACCACCTAAGTGGTTTACTCTACTCTTTACTTTGTTAGACACCGGGCTAATGGTGCTCGCTGTCGCTGGGGATACCAAGCCTTACAGTAAATGCTTGGTTGTAGGTAGCGTAGAAATTACATATTACCTATGCTACACACAAAACTTAACTGGATTGCCTTCGCTTGACAGAGCAAACTCACCGCTCGATGGATGGTGCGGATGGCGTATTCCTAGTGCGAGCCATCCACTCCCCCACAAGTCGGTGATGATGACAAGACTCCAAACCATAATTGTACTAAGTTAGGTAAAAACCACTGGTTTCCCTTCAAGACGCAAAATCGCCTTTTACTTGATAGGGGTGAGAGCCATCCGCTCCCCCACAAGTCCGGCGATGAAGACGAGGCTTCTTCGAGCCATTGTCGTAAGTCAGTTGAAAAAAAAGCTCAAAATTTAGGAAAAAGAACTCACCGTTCGAAGTAGTCGCCTGCGTGTTGCACGACGGCGGCATTGCTGTCCGGCTTGTTGCGGCAGTACGCGACGTACATGTCGAACTCGCGCGCCCACGTCACGAAGCAATGGCCGACGTCCTCGGGCATCGACTCGTACTTGTCGAGCTCGCGTAGGAACACTCGCTCGTGGAAGCGGTGGATCTCCTCAATGTTGCCGAATATGATCTCCTCCTGAGCATAGATTTAATGCTGTAGTGTATTTTATCACGGATTATGTTAACTGTATTGCGAGTTAAAGCTAGTATTGCGCAGACAGTTTTAATCGCGTAAAACGTTAATGTCGCATAAAACGTTAAACTTGTAGTCTCTAGACTATTTATATACCTATTATAAAACTGTTCTGTTGATTAGACGTCAAAGATATTGTTTTCACTTAAGGCTGCTGAGTATTTTTATATATTCTTTGTGTAACTTTAATTTTAAAAACGAAAATATACTTTTTTTTTAAATATGTAGTGTTCGCGCAAATAATAATAGACAATACTACATTGTGATCTTATTGTAACTATGTATTCCTATATTAATTTATCATGATCAGCCTATTTACGCCCTCACTGGAGGGGCACAGGCATACCCTAAACTAGGGCGATCAGGCCTTCATATTCACTATCATATTACTAAGGATATTATCATTTACGGTGTATGTATGTACCTTCCCCTGCAGCGCAGTCGGCACGGCGGCGGGGTCGGCGCGCATCTCGCGCAGATAGCACGTGATACACGTCTCTAAGTCCTTCACGTACGCGCGCTCCGTCTGCAGCAGCTCCGCCATTATGAACCTGCACGGACAAACGGGTATGGTCAAGTCACACTGTTTAGATGGCACGTTGATGGAACCTATTATTGTTTTCATCAAGTGTCTTTTGTTGTGACTTGTAGTACAGGATCCGTGGTGTATTTTTTCACTTGATTACTATCAAGCTAATTTTCCGTGAGTAGCTTCATTTTGATAAGACGCCCAAAAAATTCCTGTGCGAAAATTTTTGATTGTGGTAGCTAACAGAGGTAGCAATGATTAAATATTTAGGACCGTAGGACCGGGACAAAGTACCACGGAATTTGTAGGACAATATGACCGTTACATTATATAAATATTAACTAAGTAAAATAATAAAAATCAGCTGGTTAGTAATCATTTTTGGTGATCTCGTTATCGATACAAGTTGGAGGGGGAGGAGATCACCAAAAATGATTACTAACCAGCTGATTTTTATTATTTTACTTAGTTAATATTTATATAATGTAACGGTCATATTGTCCTACAAATTCCGTGGTACTTTGTCCCGGTCCTACGGTCCTAAATATTTAATCATTGATACCTCTGTTAGCTACCACAATCAAAAATTTTCGCACAGGAATTTTTTGGGCGTCTTATCAAAATGAAGCTACTCACAGAAAATTAGCTTGATAGTAATCAAGTGAAAAAATACACCACGGATCCTGTACTATTGTAGCATAAAGGAAGTGCAAATTTCCGGGGCATATATAAATTCCACATATTGTTATGTACATTCTAGAGGTGTCGGTAAGTTCACCACCTAAGGGGTAATACTGAGAAATACAGCAAGTGGCTGTATTGTGGATTTACTCGGTTCGCTGACTATTTTGATGAGGTTAATCAAACCCTTGGAATGCTGTCACTTTAATCTAGGCTGTATGCAGGCATTTAATACCTTTCCAGCCCACGCAGGAAAGACTTCATCACATCGTAATGACGCATTATGTACTTTGTAACTTTCTAGGGTTTCTTTTGTAACTCTTACTTACTTTACTAACTTTTCTTTCTCACATTTTGCTCACTATTTTACATCTATCTTTTTCTCATATCGCTCATTTGAGACCACCAGAACCAGTGTGGTCGAAACTAAAGGTGATTTTTTTTAGTTGACACTGGAAATGTCCCCTTTCAATTCCCTTAGTGAATCACCAATCACAAATGACGTTAAAAATAAGATGTGACGTTATGACTTTTATTCAATATTAATAGAGCATAGGGGCCCTGATGACTCAGGCCACGCTATTACGGCTCATGTGACTTGAGCCACTCTGGTTCTGGTGGCCTCAATGTCACACTATTTTCTACATGTTTCACTGTTAAGCATAGTATTATGTGCTCACTCTTTCCGCCTTGCGCTGCGCCGCTTGTCGTCGCCGGGCGCGGGCTGCGGCGGCTCGGCGCGCTCGTGCTCCGTAGACTGGGAGGACGCGAGCGACGCGGCCACGCCCGAGTCGCTCTCCGCTTCGCTCTCGCCGCCCTCCATCGAACCGCTGAACTCGGCATATCTGTAGAGAGAGAGTCACGTCAGTTATGT
This sequence comes from Maruca vitrata, assembly GCA_039566165.1. Classification (NCBI taxonomy): domain Eukaryota; kingdom Metazoa; phylum Arthropoda; class Insecta; order Lepidoptera; family Crambidae; genus Maruca; species Maruca vitrata. Next base: position 18,175,717 of record CM076911.1, on the reverse strand, counting down.
TCCAAATAGTATGCAACTTAAACTAATATTACGATAGATCCTGAAAAGAGCTCGAAACTTCGAGTCCTTAAAATAGTTAAGTTTAGATTTAAATAATAAGTGTGTTTATTCCATACAAATGATTCTTTTTTTTATAATACGTGAACAAGATGATCTCACTCCACCTGATTGTAAGCGGTAGTGAGATCCAAATATAAGGTCGACAGGCACAATAGACCATATTGAGCCTGTCACGATCACCCTGATAGCCAGCTTAAATGCCGTTTTACGCCCCGCCTGAAGAGCCCGGGATTAAAAATTATTCTGGGTCACATGAACAATATAATCGAGACATTCGACTCTAATAACGCATAAACAACTATTATACATATAATATAACGGGCTGAATGATCTAATTCCATATTACGATTACATACAACCTCTAAAACATGAAGCCGGAAACGACTAAAATACTATATTTTTCTTACATCTTACGATTTTAATTAATTATTAGGATTTTCATACACTTTATTTTAACTGGCTTGTTGCTCTAGTTATCATTGTTATTTTTCATCTCTACATTTTATGTTCCACTTTTCACAGTTCCGTTTAATGCGGTCTACACTCTACAGCTGAGCCATTACTATGAACAAAAGGGTATGTGCTGTGCAATGCATTGACACTAATCGCCGTATTCAATTATTCAGCTCCTAGCACCACTTGCATCGTGAGGTCACAGGTAGCAACAGGCTACGAGCCTAGAACGAGGTCTAGTTCAGCACAGCTATGAAACAGTTCACCACATGAAAGCAATAAATAAGTCTTACACAGCACACACATTACGTTTTAATAGTCCCTTTTATGTTTATATGATAATTTATTATTAGTATTTTCTATCACTAACATAATTTCAACTATTTAGACTATATAATTTACTAGACCTTTTTAAAATTTGTAACTATTGATAAGCAGCCGGTTCCGGTTGAGTAAATCGAGATCTACATGATTTTACCTTCTTAATTTATTGCTCAATACTCTTACTGTTGCTTGATCTAAATAAGATTATCGTTTTCTCTATGTATTCAAGTGGATATAAAGGTGCTGCAGTGATTGTGTGTGCATTGCAGTGCATTTCGTTTGATACTAAGTAATGATAAATATTAGTCTTTATGTGTCTACACGCGATAATAGGAGTAGCAATTACATAGCTACTTACTGTCCGACGTTTAACTACGTAATATATAATTCTTACCTAGCATCAACAGCAGCGACCCACTCCTTGATCTGCACGGCGTGTGGATGGCCCTTCTCCACGAGCCCATCTGCCAGCTGTGCCAGTAAACGGACCCGCTCTCGGCTCTCCCGGGCCACTCCGGCCGCCGCCGCCGCCGCCGCCGCCCCGCAACGCTCCTGCGTCTCCCGGATCCATTCGACCGCCGCCCGCGCCGATCGCTCGAACAGGGCGAACTGCTGGCACTGCTCTAGACGCTTCTTACGGACCGTCCAGTGTTCCAATACCTGGGGGATTGGAGGTAGTGTTGTGAATTGTGTTGATACATCATGGGTTTAATATACTGTTAATAAATATTATACAGCGAAAGATACATTGATCCGATTCCGTGTGGCTTGATAACTTGTGTTGTTTGTATTAGAGACGACAGCTGTTTTAGGGGTGAGAGCCATCCGCTCCCCCGTAAGGCCCGTGATGATAATGAGGCTACTCCAAGCCATCAGTTAGAAGAAAAAAAGACAACAGTTGTACACACAAATATAAACCATTTCCTATTGATATTTATTTTAGCCTTCCTCTAATAAAAATAGGGAAAATACTAAAGTTAATAGCAACTTTTTCGTTATTAGTGATAACTTTTAAATCTCTAAAATATCCAATTAAAGTAGAATTAATCAATCACAAATGACCCTATCTGATTTGTCTTTTTAATTCATGTTATTCCCCGAATACCACACACTGTTAAAAGTAACTAATGATTTACAGAACTTCTCTATTTCGAAGTTGATAATGCCTAAACCACTGGCGATCTGTATTATATCCTTAAAAAGATCCACTTCAAACAAAACCCTTCGAAGTAACAAAATAATACTGAATACCGGTTGAAAGAGCACCATGTAAAAGCCCCTGAGCATGTTTCAAACACGCGACGCGGTCGGCGCGCGGCCGCGACTGCCCACGCGCCGCTACCATTGTGCCACACCGCCAACGTATAGTCCAGCCCCTGGCACCACCTACTATCAATGTCAATGCCGAATCGCACACTCAGAAATAACCCACTTACTGGACACAACCAAATACCTCAATACACACCAATATCTCCAACGGACATAATCGGAATTCGCAAATAAACAAATAAACGTGTATTTATCAACGATGGATGTCCACGTTTGGATCGTGTAACGAAAAGTGTTTACGCAGCGTAAACTGTATCAACTGTGTCTATTCATTGTCAATGATGTATTTCATTCAATGGTAGGCACTTCCGCTCCTGCCGGTCTAAATATAAAGGTATCGCGCATCGCAACTAAATGCGGTTTCTGATCTGATGTTGTTACTTCCGGATGTTAATGTCCTGACTTTTTCATTTATTACAATGATTTAACGTTTAAAGACAAACACTTAGCAATTGTTATTGGTTAAGGCATTATCAGCTTGAAAATAGAGAAGCTCTGTAAATCATTAGTTAGTTTTAACAGTGTGTACGTCAATTAAAAAGGCATTTCAGATAGGGTCATTTGTGATTAGCAATTGTTCCGTATACATGATTTTTCTTTTCATATTATCAAACAGAGTTTGAACGATCTAGGAATCCTTCAATAAAACATAACTAGTATTGTTAACATGAACCTAGTATAATTTATTAAATTAATGATTTACCTATCTTTGAGAGATTTTCCCGTTAACGTTTTTGGTAAAAGGTAACTTGTAATAATAAATGTACGCTTGAAATATTAAATCAAAACTGATAATAGTTTCGGGCGTTGTTACAAAGCTACATTATCAGCACCAGAATCATGTTAATTAGCACTTCTTTGTTTTACAATCTAACAATAAACTGAGAGGACCATGATAATGTGTGTTCTATAAATAGAATCATATGGAATTGAAGGCAACGCTATACCCTTGACCGTCAATATAACAAATGGATAACTACATGCATGAAAAACCCTGACCGATTTGTATTTAAATAAATTCGATTTTCTTTTATTCCATTTTTAATATCCTACTTGGAATAAATTAATCATCAGTCCATATACGTCCCCACTGCTGGGGCACGGGCCTACCCTAAACTAGGGCGATAAGGCCTAAAAAATAAATAGGTAATAAATTAATAAAACTCTCTTTTCGCTAATAATAAAATCGTTACAGGAACTTTACATACGACGGCGCGTGCGCAAAATGGCCGTTATCTTTCGTATAAAGTTGTTCTATATTAAAACCGTAGATTGTTTTTGGCCACATGTCTTTGTTGATAAATCCTAACTCCTACTTCACTGGAAGTTTAGAAAACCGGGATAGAGTTACAGACGTCATTTGTGGTGGTTGCCCGCTTTTTACCAACTTTTGTTTTCATTTGGCGCAACTAGGAGGGGCAATAAAAATAACTACACGTTGCAAAATTCTATAATCAAATTGATTAAAATTTACTTTCTTCCTATTGATAAAAAGGGAAATATTACACTGGTGTTATAATTCCCCTTGTGCATGTACTGGTCTATTTTGTTTTTATGTGCAACACAGGCTACATTTAAGACAATATGTGTTTTACGTCACCAATGGTGTCATAAGGGAACATATTTTCCCATTCAAACAATTTTTGTCGTAATTGGGACTTGTCCAGGTGGCGCATTTTTACTCGCACGATAGTGCGGTACTAGAGGTCCATGTATTCTATCCACATACAGTCGCGCGACTTGTTAGTATCTCACCAGCGCGCGTTCTCAAAACGCGCCATCTGAACAGGTTCTTAGACCCATTGACCATCAAGCGATCCCCCCCTCATCCCGCTTACCTTGTTCTCCTGTGCCAGTAAAGTGTCGAGTATAGCGCGTGTCTGCTCGTGATGCGCCTTGCTGGCGGCGGCGGTCTGCCCGTGCACCTGGGCCGAGCGCGCCGCGTACTTGAGGAACGTCTCCGCCGTGCGCCGGGCGAGCGTGCACGCCTTTAGGAACGCCTCCTTCTGCTCGCCGTGCTTCACTATCAGTGCTGCCACCTGTACGCGTAATATAACAATTATTCAACATTATTCGTTGTCGAACGTCAAAATTCACATGTTACATAGAAATGTCAATATTTACTATTGTAACAGTTATAAATACCTGAGATTTACACTAATTAATGTGAGTCCTAGTGAGACCAGATCCACAACAAACAGGCAAACTAAAAATCTTGTTACATTAATAGACTCATCTTTATCATCGTGTAATTCACGAAAAGCACACACTTATGTACCAACTGTTAAAAATATCGGAAGAAAGTTATTAAAATTATTTAAATCAAAAGCTTTGAAAGGGATGTGGTCCTGTCCTTATAAATTCTACTGGCAGTTCACGGCACAGCACTAAGCTCAATTTAAATGCCTTTAACTGGTGAGGGCAACCATATTGCCACCATAATTCAAACCGTATTCCCTCAAAATAACATCTAAAAGCAATGAAATCTTCAATACAGGATACTACCCACCTGAGCAGCTTTGTCGAGTGCCTGCGCCAGCGCCGGTTCGTCGGCGGCGGGCGCGCCGGCCGACCCGCACCAGTCCTCGTCGCGCCGGTACTCGCGCTCCAGAGAATCCAGCACAGAACACACCTGGACATATCAATAAATCAGTATTTGCGACACGGTCATCTCACCATAGAGTAAGCACACCTTGTACTACGGCCAGACTGATTTACATGCATTGATATTTGCAAATACATACTTAAACACATAATCACACGGAATTATGACTCGGAACGAAGACCGAAGTACATGACACATATGTCCCGAATGGGAATTATCTTTCTTTCATACTGTGGCACACTAAAGCTGTATGACATGGCTATTTTTTTTAACATGTTATGCGATTATCGGTTAAAAAGAGTAACTATCGAGTGTCTTGCCGGCTCTCGGTGGCATCGTTCTTACAAGCATTTTCTGCATAACAAGCGCCACTAGATGGCGCTTGAACGCTTTCCGGAAATTTGCAATACGTAGGTACATAACGGTTACGTATATTATTATGATTGAAGGATATAATTTTAAAGCTGTTCATTTTATAATTGTTATTACGCTTCACTAACTTACGAAACTGGTTTACAAATGATTGAATGGTATAAATCTTGTTTATAAAAAGTTATTACTAGCAACAGCACTATCTTTTATTAACAAATTGGATATGTTATACGTTCACGTAAAACATCACAATTTATTAAATCGCATTCATATACGTGCCCGCTTTGAACCGCGTCCAGACAAATCTAACTAGATTCTTAGTCAACAACATGGTGTTTACCAGGTTTACAACTATAGGTACACTTCGTAAACTATACCTGCTCTGCCGTCTTGTAGAAGTTGAGCGAAGCCGTCACTAGCTTGTGTCGCTCCTCCGCGCAGGTCACCAGGCGCTGCCAGCGTTCAGTCACTTCTTCAGAGATTTCCCTGTTGCAGGAACATATGATCAGTTTCGAACTTCTTATAGCTCTTGCTAAGTATTGATCCTCTTTTAACTAACTTTTTTTTACCTAACTAACATTTGAAGGCTTGGAGTAGCCGTCATCATCACCGGACTAGCGGGGGAGTGGATAGCTCTCACCCCTAATCTTTTAACTAACTCATCTTGAGGTGGAATGGTCTTATAAATAATATAATACTATTTCTAATTAGTCTCTTCTAAACACATTGAAGATTAAAGTTACTAGAATCCATGCATTGACATTAATTGATCGTTGATGAACTTTCTTAAACTTCAAGATTTACTATTTATTCTGAAAAACAAACGCTGATGTATGATGATTTACGCAAATTCGTGAAGCAACCGACTTTTGCACTAATTCTCTATTTCATCTAATAATTACTCATAACAATGATACTCTTAAAATAACGAACTATTTATCCCTAAAAGAGCACTGCATATATAAATTTTTCATTAGTTTTTGTCGGTATCACAATTACATAAGTTCAAAATCTGGTGGCATCTATTTTCCCGTTGCCCTCTTAAGGTTTAACGATCACGGTAACATACATGTATAGTAATACCTTATAGTATGCGGGTCGTAGTGGTTAGCGGCGCGCAACGCGTCCGCCCTGTACTTGACTTGCACGGCGCTCGCGTGGGTCTTCTCCACGGCGACCTGGAATTGGTCGTGTTCCCGCTTCAGCTGCTCGGCCTCCGCCAGCGCGCCGGGCACGGAGAACGACGCCGCCAGCATCGCTTCCCCGTTGCGGATCCAGCTGACCACCTGAGCGGCGTCCTTTTGGAACTGGCCTGTAGGTAACAATAATGTTAGTGAGAAACGATAGACATCAAACGGCGATTGTAGAGGAAGGAAGAAATTGAAGAAGGATACAGGGACCTCAGACCCAATTATTGCATCAATACATTGAATCTTCAGGGAGTAGGTGTATAAAGGTAGGTGCCATCGGCCGACGAGAAGCGGTTAGATGGTCCCCACTATAAGATAAGATAAGATGAGAATAGTTATCATTTTAGCAAAAGGCGTCCTCTGCCGGACATAGCTCTCCCCATTGATGTGCACAGCGACGTAACCAACCAAACCAACCAACCAACCAACCAACCAACCAAAGAAATTGTATTGTCTCATAAGTATCAAAAACCGAAAACCAGTGCCAAAGAAACGTACGTAAAGTACTGTACGGCTAAAGTAACGTAATTTTGGTGTTTCATGACTGGGCAGCGAGTGTTTCAAAAGTTGTTTCTAGAGCAAATTTCAACAAAAAGTAGGATAACCTCCTTTTTGAAATAGGACTAGGACTACAGAGGTAAAAGACATGCTTGTGCAGAAGGAGTGGCAGTATGTCAGTTGTAGTCGTATAGGTGCACGCATAGGTGTTGCTAGTGTACAAAACCTAATAGAGGAGAGAGAAGGTAAAGGCTACCACTGAAAACTAGCGTCGTTGCTCGGGAGGCACGATACAATGCTGAGTAGGGGGCTTTTTAGCACGTAAGATTAATTTAAGTTTTCTCCATTTTGTGTGCTATAATTTGTGCTAAATAAACTTTAATTCTATTCTATTCTAAAGATACTCACCTAACTGCACGCACTGCTCGAAGCGAGCGCGCCTCTCCTCAGCCAGCTCTTCCAGATCCAACTGTCTGTCGTGCAGGAACTCGAGCAGCAGTTGCACGCGAGCCTGCGAGTCCAGCGGCGCCGCTTCCGACCCGTCGGAGCTACTGGAAGCCATCACGTCCGACGCTTCGGCGATCGCCGCGGCCAACTCTTGCCCTTGTTGAACCACCTGAGGACATTGAGAGATATGTGTTAGAACGTCTTGACCAGCACCCTACTGTTCCGTTCTACTCGACTCAACGGATCCAGTACCGTAATGTAAGACTCCACGTAGTCATTGATATGGAAACAAATTTAATTAAGGACGTATGACCTACGTTTGATTCGTTTCTAATAAATGGTAATAAGAGTACGTGTTTCTAACTGACCTGTGCTTTTACAACTAGCCTAAATTTCGAACGAAGAAGGTTATAAATCGCTATGCTTTAATTCTTTAATCCTATTTCATCGTTTCGAGTATAAGATCGGTTCAATTTCTTAGCTAAAACACACAATAGTGCTAAAAATTAGTCAGAAACAGAGTGTTAAGATATTGTCATTACGGCAACTTCTTTTAGACTTAAAGCTTGTACATACAGGATATGTGGAATCCACATAAACAAAAAACGTTGGATACGCATTCCCATCTTTGAGACCGACAAGAGGAGGTTTACCCACAGAAGTTCAAAAGAAAAACATGACGTACTAAAAGGTAAGTGGTTAGTGCCCCGTGTACCTGGTAGGTGGCGTGCTGCATCCTGGCGACGCTCTCGTTGTGCGCGGCCAGCGCCTGCTCCGCCTGCTGCGGGTCGCGCGGCGGCTCCGTGCGCTGCAGCTCGTCGCCCCACAGCTCTAGGTAAGTGGTTAGTGCCCCGTGTACCTGGTAGGTGGCGTGCTGCATCCTGGCGACGCTCTCGTTGTGCGCGGCCAGCGCCTGCTCCGCCTGCTGCGGGTCGCGCGGCGGCTCCGTGCGCTGCAGCTCGTCGCCCCACAGCTCTAGGTAAGTGGTTAGTGCCCCGTGTACCTGGTAGGTGGCGTGCTGCATCCTGGCGACGCTCTCGTTGTGCGCGGCCAGCGCCTGCTCCGCCTGCTGCGGGTCGCGCGGCGGCTCCGTGCGCTGCAGCTCGTCGCCCCACAGCTCTAGGTAAGTGGTTAGTGCCCCGTGTACCTGGTAGGTGGCGTGCTGCATCCTGGCGACGCTCTCGTTGTGCGCGGCCAGCGCCTGCTCCGCCTGCTGCGGGTCGCGCGGCGGCTCCGTGCGCTGCAGCTCGTCGCCCCACAGCTCTAGGCGAGAGGAGACCTGTAGGAGAAAAACTTATTAGTAAGTACAGATGATGAAATGAACAAATGAATAACGGAGACTGCAACTCATTAGTACTGATGATAAAATGAACAAATGAATAACGGAGACTGCATACAATACCACGACAGCGCTGGACTAGCCTCGGCTCTAAGGATCCCTAATCGTTTCTAGCAAAATTACAAATCTATATAAGTAATATTACGAGTTAGAAGTGTAAACTAACTGTGCCCGCAACTTCGTGTGTCGTCCGGTATTGTAACTGTTAGCAACACAATATTATAATATCTGCAAAATACCTAATACCATGACCTAATTAGAAATGAGTTGCATATGCACTTGTGTTGCGGATATCTGAGAACAACAATTATATTTACTTGTATGACAAATGATTTATTTCACAATGTCGAGAAAGCTAGAAAAAGAAATATGTACTAGAGATTATTAAAAATTTGCAATTACTTTTTAATAATATTTTTATTTCAACAACATAATTTTAGTGTTTTTATAATACAGTGTGTAAGTTGTATCATGTTTACAAAAACAAAACATGCTCACTAGCATTCATACAATCGAAATTTAAGATAACCATCGCCGGTTCATAAAGCTTATCAAGTGGAGTTAACTATAAGAATTCTATTGTACAAGCTAATCTTAGCATGAAGTAGACATAAGATGGTGTTATCAGTTGCATCTAACAATCACGGTCACGTGTTTCCAGCACGCGTCCAGATCTCAGACAAGTCATACGGAACGTTTCAAACTATTTCAATTTATTCGCAGACTCGAAAGTTTTATTTGAAAAGGGTACCGCTCTATTTGCTTCGGTCAAATAAAATGCACGCGCATCAACTTTCCAACTGCATTCTATACTTTTATTTCATAAAAGATATTATATGAATTATATTTTGCGGAACGAAAACACTTAATCCAACTAAAGTGACAGTTATGTTGGAGAATCCGACTTGTGAAACTAGCTGCAATTTCTAATATTCGAGTGATTTGTACGTTTGAACGCTTTTCGAGGAAACTATTTGTGTTCTTGAGTAATTGGAATGACTTAAGTTCTCTTCGTTGTTTTCTTTAGAGTCGCATTAAATACTTGGGAGGGGCTAGAGTTTTGAAGTTTGGTCAGTACATTACATATACCATTTGCCATGGTCAACCTGGAAGTCCTTGAACAGAGTCCGTAGAAAGGTTAGCCGATGCGAGGATAATATGTTTAGGTGGGGGTTTACTGGACAGTAGGATCACACATGCCTATGAGGTCTGTCACCACAATAGCATGACACACTTCATTCCCCGAGTGACCCGACTCCTGCACGCAAACTGAGCTGATGGGCGCGTCAGAAAGCGCGGTCCGGTGACAGAATTCTGAGTCGAACTTATTTAAAGTGTTTTTTCTTTTATTTTACATCCCTTAGCTTTAACGTTAGATGTAACTACTAAGTAAAAATAGACTTCCTTACTGTTTTGTCTATATTACTCATTATGCTATTTTTTTAACATAGATTCCCAAGATACAGGCATAGCCTAGTTTGGGGACCCCTGTTAAAATATTGTAATTTTAAGGTTGATTTATTTTTTTAGTGTAATAAAGAATTTTTATTAACACACATGACACATTCGACATGAAAAGAAGAAGATGTACGAAAGTTGGCATTGTTCCAACCTTCACGTTACTGACCTCCAAGGCGTCCCGCTCAAAGTGCCTCAGCTGCAGGGTGAGTTCCAGCCGCCTCTCGCGGTCCGACCACAGCTCCTCCAGCGCGCCTCGGGTGCCGCGCAACCGCTCCAGGGTGGTCTCCACGGCGGCCGTGCTCGCCGCGTCCGAGTCGCCTGACGATCTGCAACAACACATAAACAACTGTCAATCTTACAAGTTTGGTGGGGAGGTCTATGCGGCCAGAGGATTTTGCTTCTGCGTTAGAATGATTGCGCCGTTCGGTCGGCCAACCTCGGCTTCCATTTGCGAATAAGCAGGGAGAAGCACTTACAGGGATAGTATGGTGCTGGTCAAATTCATAATAAATTCAAATACAAAAGATAAGCAAATCAGAAAATCAAAATATCTTCCTGCAATGTGTGACGGTAAAACAAAAAAAATGTTTTAGGTTGATATTTAAACAAGGACATAAGATATTAGTACCATAATGTAATTCCATAGTACGACGCGCGGTAAGTAATTAACTTTATCTACATACCTATAGGTAAATATTACGTATTTGTTCATATACTGAACTCATACAGTATACTTATACATCAACTAAACTAGTTAATATACGGATAAATAATTAATGTAAGACGTAGATCACGTGTAGGATCTCATAAAATAAATTGTGTGCTAAATAGATACATCATTTACATCTCGTAAGTCTGCGAGGATTAAGAAAATACTTCATATAAACTCTGCGAGACTTTGCAGAGTTGGGTGAAAAGATTTGACTTATTAATATTTGGATAGAGTGGACAGCTGATGTCAGTACGTTTGATAGAGTTCAAGAATCATACAAACCTCCATCTCAAGCATTGCACAGGCGACTTGTGCCTATGGGAACGCCGGTGATATTTGAGCATTTTGCGGAAAAATGCTCATTTCACTGGCGGTCACTACTTGCTGCCAAACAATCGGTATCGGTTCAGTCACTGAGAGCCACACTATAAGCACCGTTAACACCTGGGGGAACCGTCACGATAACTAACGAGGACTATTGGCACCCCGTGATTTTGATGCCAGATACAATCACAAAAGATCACAACCTCGGATCTACGTCACAAATCAAATTTCAGTATAAAGGTACTTGAAATCTCTATTACGGAACAACGATAAAGTTCCGACATATTTTCCCATAAGAATCTTTAAGCATCTTATTTGGAATCGAATCTGATTAGACTAAAGTGCAAGACATTACAGGTGAGTACTCAACAAATCAGCTGAGATTGAACAAATCAGCGAGTCAAATGCCCATCGTGTTGCTCAAAATTGATTCTTCAGAGCTACGGGTTAAAGTCGAATATTTTGCAATTATATTTGGCTTCACCGGAGTACTAAATAATCATGATGTTGTAGGAATCGCGACCTACTACTACGCCGGTCCCTACTGTTATGTTACGGTCGGATGGTGAAAAAAAAGGCAAATCTCTCTTTCGCTAACGATCATCAGTCGTTCTGGTTGCCGGCGTTACCTCACCGCTTGTTTGAACGCACTTATTTAACTGCGCATCGCCTTGTTTATAAACACCTCTGTCAATACAATAAGACGCGAATAATTCATAATACGAATCTATTCTCAACGTATATAAACAGGTTACGCGAAAAAAAACTATGCCCCTTTAAATTTCCCACAATTACTGTTTTATTCAATGTTTCTTTTGAACTGAATATTTCATGAGCTCGCATTCAAGCACGCATTTTGATTGAAATGCCTTGTGTTAGTTTTAAAAAAGTGGCATTTGTGATTTATTGCTACAAAAATAAAATTGTCAAATAAGGAAGCTCTTAGTGGAAGTTTCTACGGGATTGGAAAAACAAATCGTTTAAAAAAAGGTAAATATTAATATGACGACTACCTAATACACTCCGATAGAATCTAGACAAATATTACTGTCTAAGCACGGCAAAGTGTTTAATATGATCCGGTATTTAAAAGAAATTACGCCTAACAGCTAAGTGTCCCAAGCTAAGTGGGGTCGGCGTAACATGTATACTTCTTCCACTCAGGCCTGTTATTCGTCAGTTCTGTGTCGGATCCTTCTCCTTTCACTCCCATATCATCTCTCACGCAATTAATTCATGTCTTTTTCGGGCTTCTTCTACTATTAAGTCCATTGATGGCTACGCGACTACTAAAATACTACTAAAACACATGTCCTCAAAATTTTATTTCAAGTTACATACAAGCAAATGTTACGAAAAGCAACGACCGTGAAGTAATTCATCATTTCAAATTTAAATGCAAGACGACGTTTTGACAGTGGAAGTGGTTACCGGAAAATAGCACTAATTTCGAAACAGATGTAGAAGCGAGAGACATCTGGCCATTGAATCTGCCCGGCGAAACTACGAGCTCTATTTCACCGACACACAATAGCGCTACTGGTTGTCGACCAACAAAAAAATATATATCTTGAGTTTCTCTCAGGCTGGTTGAGAAACCAACGCATACAGAAAGACGGGGTGACTGGGGGCTTCGCTAGAGTTAGAAAGTCGCGAGGGGGAGGTATAACGAAAAGGTCTCCGACTAAAATCGACACTCGATAGTGAAAAGTAAAACTCAAATGATTAACGAAAAACTGCATCACCAATACCAATAAATAATTCCGTAATCAAGAACTATCGGTAGGAACTGTTCTCAATCACTATATGCCGAGAGAATCAGCTTACAATCCAGGACCTGCCGTTTATGCTTCGAACAGGACTAAGCCCTCTGACCATGCCAAGTTCGTCAAAGTATAATGATCACAGAACAAATTCCCTTTGAGTGCTTTCAGATTTTCCGTCAAGCGCTCCGCCATCATAGTAATTATTGCATAAGGCTTAATATTGAAAGTAGCATAATAGTAGCTTCATTATTTTGCTGGAAATGTAGGCACTAGCCCGCCGTCACGGTGCCGACCAAAACGACTACGTGAACGAACATCCCATTGTAGATGGAGCTCTGCTTTGTTTTAGTTTTCGTTCAATATTCGCCGCCGAACAACAGCTATTACTCATCGACCGCCGTAGGTACGTACGTTTATATTCCTTCATATTAGTGAGTACTTTGTAAGGAGAGACAATGAGTCGATCAATTGTCACAGACCTGAGTGCGGCTAGTTTACTCAAGTTTTGGACTGGTTCAGTATATTACAGATTGTCGAAACTTCTATAATATAAACTCATTCCTTTAGCTACGACTTCGGGAATTGTCTTAAAGTTCTGTTGCTCAATTCCAAATGCTTAGACGAAGATAATAAAACAAAGAAAAGCACACACTCAAGTGTATGTAACATAGATAAATAGAGTAAATTCGAAATTAGCATCATCTTATTAACCTGCGCGCAACTCTCCGACCCTGTGTGATTAGTAAAAGTAGCCTCACAACCTTTTGACCCGCATGCGGTCCCAGGTTCGTTCGCCGCGGCGTGCGACCGCTGCGCGCACGCTGCATACTAACTCACTATGCAGAAACATTAATCTACTCTTGGAAGAGTCGCAAGTCAGTTTGTAAAACTTTTCAGGTTGGTTACAAATTGCTCTACTCTCCATACAAACTTCCCACGAACAGTACATCGGATACCAACACAATTCAGTAAAGGTTGAAACATCGAAGCATCGGAGAACCAATCTGTTTGATAATATCAACACATGCGCTGTTGTTTGGAAATATGTGTATGTCTATATCGCATTATAATATAAACCACTATTTTGTACACTATGATTATAAATGAAAATTAGTACGTATAGAAATAATAAATCTGCTTTCCGAAAGTAAAATCTCACGCCTTTTAATTTGATAGTTATCCATAAACACTACTTACAGAGTCAAAGCATTTATTGCAAACTAAGAATACATATTCTGTTCTTAAGAATAACAAGTGCTTAAATATTTAGATGTCCTTTTCAGGCACTACAAGATGTCTACGTTACCGGTCATCAATCCCGATTTCAGGACAAACTAGTTTGGCCTAGGTTTAAGTTCTACCTTCAAAGGTACGAGTACTTGATGATTCTCTCTGACTCGGATTATTTAGCATAGAGCCTGAATTATACTATAACCTAATATAAATTATCCGAGTCGGGATGCCAGAAAATCCAGAGCTCGCAAGAACTACACTGTTTAGCGTAGGCCAAACTAGTTGGTCCTGAAATCGGGATTGGCCGGTAACATATATATCATAATACGAGTAAAGCTTTTGACTTTAACTTCCTCAAAATCCGCAGCCGAATCATACTAGTAGAGGCCTCAGGAGGAGTGTATGCGCTTGCGCACGATCTAGCGGCGCCGGAGTGCGGCGCATTCCGCGGGCCGCGGCCATTCGGAACCGAGAGATATGCGACGGCCATCGAATAGGGAAAACACACCGAATCGCATACTTTCAATAACTAAACGTATGAAAGCGAAATAAGTATGACAATAAAGTCTCTATTTTATATAAGACATCGACATAAACGTAACGAAAATCGAATCCTATTTCCCAATAAGATCAGTCTGTTCAAACAAAAAAGAATATGCAGCACAACTCCGCCGATATGCAGCCACAGATGAAGAATGGCAACAATCTCCTTTAACGTGATTGCAAGAAACGTTAGTTACATAGCGTAACGAGGGCAATTTTTCAATTCATCCATCTTGCAAACTTAGTTAGTTCATTAGCCACGGAGGGGACTAACAAACACAATAAAAATCCGGTCGTTTGGCGATGCGCAAGACGGACCAATCGCGGGTGGTTGGGGAGACCTTGATTGGTTCACTTATGTGGGTTTGATGATGGATGCCTCTTCCGTTTATGCGCCCTGACTCTACCTAGCTACTGCAAATTGCATCTGTTTGCTTCCTAAATCTGAATACTATAAATTGGAAACATAATACGTCTACGCCGTTATGCCTTTTTTACCCATAGGTTCTTGCTATGACGATGAGCTAAATCAAAGTTAAACAAATCTGTTGATGAATATTTACAATCAAGAAAGTACTAGGAGCACCTTAGTCCCTAGGAGAAAATCCATTATTATCATTACCAGCTCAGAAAACCTGCTCACTAATAGGATCACTATTACAGTCACTCTGTTAGTCTGTCAGTCTTTCAAATGACGCTCTTTACCTGCCTATAATTATAGATTGAAGCAAATTTGAGAGGATCTCGAGCAGGCTAAATGACACCCTGAAAATAACAAGACACCCGTCGACTATTGTCCTCTAATAACGCGATATGGACATCTTTGATGAACCATCAGAACACTAACAGTCATAAGGGCGCATCGTAAACAAAACGCTCGTTAAACCTCACCAATAGCTCGGCTGTATTCTCAATGCAGCTGTAAAAAAATGGGGAACCAACCAGTTAAGTGTATTTTAACCGTTCGATTTTATGAGCATCGAACTCATAAAAATTCTGCTCGTGACGCTAACAGAGCCCTCAGAAGGGAGTCTAGCTGTCCAACAATTAGGGCTCAGTGGTAGTTTTATGGGCAGTTAAAGCGCATCCATCGGCGGACATTTTATATCCGGTTTTATAGCGCGGGCCGGGATTAAAAGTTATATCGACGCCTTCCTGCGCGGGCGTCCACACACCGCCACTTACAGTAATCGCGCTAGCCGCTCATTATCCGCGCTGCAGTGGACAGCACGCTTACCTACTCCTTTTTCCTTCCTATAATTGCAGTTCAATAAAATATGCGAGGTAAAAGGAGGAAATTTCGAATTTATACAGTGCTTTTCGTTAAAATAGTAGGACACGTTGTTACTTAACATCGTGTCCTACAACCTATAAATATCACCGTTTAGTAATTAAAAACTTTTCAACAATAATAAACTAATTTATGTTTAGTATATAAATAATAAATAACCGGCAAAATCTACACGTATAACTTCCGAGCTATTGCACCAAGTTAGATGTTCATTTATTGCGGTTGTTATTTTTAGGACAAGGTATGTATAAAATATTGTATGAATATTTATTTCACAAAAATATAAATTAAAAATAATATTGGACTTCTTAGTTACTACCAAATAAATACCTCACAAATGTCAACTATACATACATAACCATTTCAAAGTGATTAGTGACACTCGCTACCGTTTTGAACTCTTAGCATTTTAATCGACTTCAAATAGCAGTAATGAGGCTCGCGCAACGCAATAGGAACCCTCCGTCAGAGGAGGCGCCGAACCCAAAATATTATCATTATAAATCGCGCGTGCGCCGAATGTCGACCATTGTCTCGACTCGTCCAGTACTTTTTCGATAACACATGCCGCACTTGCATTCTACTGCATTGTGCGTTACGTCAGCACGCCAAGGGCATCCGATATCAAGCGTAAACCGCACGACGAGCCAAATCGCTTCCACTAAAGGACACCCGCGTCTTGGAACTCTCGGAACCTATTTGTATACCGCTCGCGACTCGACCGCCTTCTCTAGTCTAAGTGCGCGTCTTCAAAACGGGTTTTGTATCCTATAATTATTCTCCCGTATCAGTTGCTATCACAATCACGTATGCGTACAGCGTAGTCGTAAATACTAGAGCATAAAATTATGATCTCCACTTGTATGCATGTGTGCTGACAGTTGCGTGTTGCGCTCATGTATAACATTAATGAATATTAGTAGCGTATTATCTTACTTCCCCCATCACACGAGAAGCTAATGCAAGCTAGTAAAAACTACTTTCGCTAAGTTAAGACCTGGATGCTTGACTAGGATAACGACCAATTCAGGAAAAGAGAAAAGGCTTGATACTAAAGATGAATATGTGGCGCAGCTAGTAGGCTGTGGAAAATCGTTTATGTGGAATATACAGTTTATACACAAGCAAATTAAATTCTGTCAGAATAAAGTCAAAAGTAATATTCTGAGTCGTAAGTCTTAATTCTGGATTTTTGCTGATACACACACCGAATATTGTCATGATGCGACAAAGCTACTTGATGCATCCGGTATCCAGGAATCAAAATATGTGACAGATTATACTAAACTTCACAATTAGATAATTCTTATAGATTTTTTATGTTTATTGCAGAACTAAAACCAACTTAACCAATGACAAGTCGTTAAGTATCTGAGCAATGTCTACAAATAGACAAAAACAATAACACTAAACCTATGAGTGCTTTAGAAAGCGAATGTTTTACATAATTGTCTTGGAAAATTTAATTGTGATTTGAATGCTCTGTATCCAGGTTAGGCACTTAGGGCTAGAACGGACGACTGCCATTGTCAGACGGTAGCGAACAAGCGGCGCGGGCGCAATAGTCTAAGATCTGGCTGCACGATTCGTAATGTTTATTTTGTTTTAAAAAATGTACATGTCAAACTAAGTCGTATTGTTTTTAATTGGTATTTAAATGGCACTACATAAGTTACCTTAAAAACATGATATAATAAAATTCATAGATCTATAGTTTTCTAATTTCATATTTTACGGTTTTTTGTAATCTATGCTTTTACATTTTATCTAATTGTCTGGCTATAGTAGATATAGGTGTCAACTGTGACTTTCTGGTTTATTCTGCAGCAAGAAGCTGACAGTGTCTGTATTCATTAAGCAATCATTTTTTTTTTTATCTCACAACATCTCATGCATTTTTTGTGATTCCGAAGTAATTTAGTTATGTTAATGATATCAGAAAACAATTGCGGTATACACAAATATGCTTGAACAAACTTAATAATTTTCTTTGGTAAGATCGACTGTCCACCCTAAACCGTTCTAATTACACAGTTACACATCTGGACGCATCCTTTTAGCCAGGTCTATATCATTTCTCCAGACCAAAACTAATTTATTGTTGGCGCTGCAATCCCACTGCGGGGTCCTGTACTACGCTAGACAAACGAGCAATGCAGAGCGTCGCCGCCACTTTCACGGGCCCGCGGTTGCGTGACTCGCGCCGAACGCCGGTGCTTTATCAATTTATGCGCGCGCGCCGCCCCCGCCGGCCGCAGGGCTGCTACCCGTCTAACGTTTTAATGACGTCCGGCTTAACACTTGAAATGCTTTAAAAAACACCCCTCCAAATTCAAGGGCATGTTGTGTTTTTTTAATTAACATAGCTTTACTTAAATAGAGCTGGTTGTCAACGGATATATCTGTTATTGTATAGAAATCTACACACGCCATATAATGTACTTATATTTTAAGTCAATGATGTTAGGTACTTTAAATAAATCCATAAATCTGATTTGAATCATTTTTTCACCTAATAAATCACGGCTTTACGAGTGACAACAATACGAGCTTCGAGAGCTTCATTTCTTGTACCTAATAATCATTTTAATATTACTTTAGAAAAAGCAACCCTGCATACCGTCAATAAATACAACACAGAATTATTGAAACTATATTGACGCTAATTTGCTGCGTTCTATTCGTTTGTCTCCGCTCGCTCCGCGGCCGCGCCGAGTTTCCCTTGTTATTTACCACTCTGCGTGTTAGTTTCATTGCAATTTGATTACTGATTATAAAAACATTCGGCGTAATGCTAACGCTTTGTCATGTTTTAAGCAACAGTTAACACTAACAATAAAACATATTATAGCTACACGGTTAGTTACACGGAAATAGTAATTTTCGCTAACATAAAACGCAATTAATATACTTTAATTGTAAAATTAATAATTGGATTCTTACATGAAGTTTTATATAAGAATCCTTTTTAATAGGGACCCAATTTATGAGGATCACATAACATTTACTGAGCAAATTATATCTAAGTGCATAATTTCTTATGCATACTGCACGCACAAGTCATAAAAACAGGCACGCACATACATACGACAAGTATTCGGCGCACCAAATCAGACATACGGAACGCGCAACATAAAAACGGCATTTGATTAATCTCATATTAATCACGATATGAAACGTATGTTAGAATTACGGAGGAATTTCGCTGATGCGATACGATCTACTACCATTCCGATGAGCAATTTTCCAAGTGTTGACAATAGGCACGGGTAGCGTGAGCTTTCTCCGTACCTAAGAACCGGTAAATACAATAATTACGTGCGAGACAATGGTTCCGCATCGGCAATTAAAATGCATGCGGCTGCATGTCGATACTTGTCAATGGGAAATAGGAACTGGTGGGAAAAGAAACATGCTGACGTCACAGCGATCGAGATGCGACCAGGAGTCGCGGCACAATGCCCGTCAGACACACAATGCGCAGCCCTTGTGTGAAGGAATCAAAGGAATAAAGAAGTAAGCGACATGTATACTATGCAACATGGTATAAAAATTAAACATCTCAAATCAAGCATGCATTTTATTTGCACAACTTTGTATCAGAGTTGGAAATCAGCCAGAATAACTTGCAATAGCCTACAGAAGGTTTGATACCATACGCAAGAGAAAAAGCATGTTTATATATTTTTTTAACCAATTCCTAACAGAATTAATCAGGCAATTGCTCCTACATATTTGACAAGTAATTGGTGTCAGGACCTTCCCAGACTATAAATATTAAGAAACAACTAATAAGAAGGTACTGCTGGAAAGACTAGGCTACAGACAGAAAGCGAGAAAAGCAGAATGGAAATTGTGACAGATAATGCGAAGTGACAACACCAAATTAAAAAAAAATGTCCAATAGCAATACGAAAGTATAGTCCCATGCTTAAAGCACATTGATACCCAACTAAGTTATTTGTACCAAATCTGTAACACTACTTCCGAACGAATCTAGACACGCGGTAGCGTGTCAAGCCAAGGTTCAAGAAACAGAACTGGCGAGCCGCACCGTGTGTAATATTACACGAACCATTTGGAACCACTTTTGAACCCCTCATAAATCAAAAACTATTTCACATAAACGTATCAAATTTGGCTCATATATTGTGACTTGCGAGATAAATATGTGTTCTAAATTTCATAAGCTTATCTCAAACAGTTATTTAGATATTAATGTCCAAAAATACTCATTTTTATCATTGACTGACTGACAGATCAAAATTCTAACCCAGTTCCAAATGACCTAGAGAGTTAAAATTTGGTATGCAGATAGGTAATTACATGAATACAAAGGAAAAAATAAAAAACTGGCAATTTTTTAATAACTAGCTGTGCCAGCGACTTCATTCGCGTTTCCCCCGTTTTTTACACATTTTCCATTGTATCATTGCTCCTATTGGTCGCAGCGTGATGTTATATAGCCTAAAGCCTTCCTCGATAAATGGTCTATACAACGCAAAAAGATTTTTTCAAATCGAACCAGTAGTTCCTGAGATTAGCGCGTTCAAACAAACAAACAAACAAATAAACAAACAAACTCTTCAGCTTTATAATATTAGTATAGATATTAGTATAGATTAGGTTAGGTTCTATTATGAACGCTTGACATAAATACCTAATTAGTGCCTAATAACGCCTATATACCGGGGAAGGCAGAGCACTAAGTATATATTTAGGTATACTTACTTATTTACAATTAAGAGTAGGTACTTATAGTCGGTTTTCATATTTATTACTTAGGGTAGGTACCTACATAAAGTCTAGTTTTAGTTTGGAATTTGTCCTTTTCAAAGGACCCACGGCGTTACGATGATATATACTTTTCTACAAAAAGTAATGATATCCAATCAAAAACATAAATGTGAAATGAGAGCCAAGTTCAATATTGCCTTGGTTGTTGACTTCAGCGACAAAAGAAGTGAGATCTAAATGGGTGCCAAGTTCAATGGTCAACCCTGAAATTTATTTATAAGTAACACTATAACATACCTATCATATCTTCTTATAACATAAGAT
This sequence comes from Maruca vitrata, assembly GCA_039566165.1. Classification (NCBI taxonomy): domain Eukaryota; kingdom Metazoa; phylum Arthropoda; class Insecta; order Lepidoptera; family Crambidae; genus Maruca; species Maruca vitrata. The sequence continues at coordinate 18,154,709 of CM076911.1, read as the reverse complement.
AATGTATGGTGGTAGCCTATGAAGGTCTGTCTTGGCTAGTTTTCATATATGAATTATAGCCGTCGCAAGTTCTAAGCCTACAAATATTTGTCGGTTTTTATTTTATAATTCCGAAAATTTGGATTGTTGGTAGAAACTAGCAAGCAAACATAATAATACGTTGGTAGGTTTATAGAAACTAGCCAAGACAGACCTTCATAGGCTACCACCATACATTATCTTATGTTATAAGAAGATATGATAGGTATGTTATAGTGTTACTTATAAATAAATTTCAGGGTTGACCATTGAACTTGGCACCCATTTAGATCTCACTTCTTTTGTCGCTGAAGTCAACAACCAAGGCAATATTGAACTTGGCTCTCATTTCACATTTATGTTTTTGATTGGATCTATACATTTCTGCGGATAGTGTACCGACAAGACACACTATTGACAATGATTTGTATTCCGCAAACGGTTCTACTTTCGTTGTGTACCGGTTACCTAACCTTGTAACAAAACAATGTAACTATAGAATAACAATCCGCCGAATAACATTACAGAATTTAAGCATTCGAGCGTTTGAAATCTTTTTAAAACTTGTACTCCAAAAGCCTCGGAACCTTAATTCCAGTTACATTTTTATTTAGAATTATATTACGTATGTCGTATCATAGTTTCGATTTTTGCTCTACGCAGGAGAGTTAGAATGTGGAAGTATCTACGAAACCATACACTGAACTAAACGAACAGATAGAAATCCGAATACTTGGCATAAAACTGTATAGACTGGAATGTTGAAATAATCTGGATGCTTTCGGAACGGTGAGAATACTCTGCATCGAAAAGCCTTCTAAAAATTCCGTCAAGAATTTAATATCGGCGCACGGATAAATACAAAATGTATGTATGTTCGTTACTCCCGTTATGAAAGGAAGCAAAGAGCACACATGAGAACACGAGCGACTAAGGTGCGCCAGGGGGAGCCCGGCCCTCTCAGACTGGGAGCGTAATTAGAAAAATAACAGCGAGGAAACACTACTTCCTACTTACAAGCCAAGCATTTATCTTTCAGCATTTGACAGAGTGGAGGACCAGGCTAAAGGTGGTCATGTCCCCCTCCCATCCGGTAGGCTTATACGAATGGGGCAGAAATAACGGAAAACTTTGGAGTACAGTGGGATGATAATGCTGGTGTTGTAATGATGTAAGTGAATCCTTGATAGCAGTCGTAGCTAAGCGAATACTTTAGTCCCTGAATAAGTGTACAACAATGCTACGAACTTTATAATTCTCATGATAATGCATAAAAGAAGAACGGCTACAAAATTCTTCTTCTTTTAAGGAATTCAGAAAGAAAAAACTTAAATTTCATGTCAATGCTATCATGTATAGAAACAGGGCTATTTCTGAATCATGTGCCATGATGTTTGTTATTAATATTTTCAATAATCTAGAAGTATTAATTTATGAAGTACATATAGCACTTCTTCATTACTTCTCTGCAACAAGCATACGCTGTGAATGCACCATTTCCCCGCGTCACTCACACACAATACAGTTGATCACTTGCTACTAGGTTTTTATTTCCCGTCCGAATCGAGAACATACTACGTCTAGATATGCGTAATATCATCATAATTGCTTGATTGCGAATTTGTGCCCCAGAAATGGTTCCATTAAGTTATTTTTTTACCAATTCACTCAATTTAGAGATCACTGAAGCGTGCAATACCAGACGAGGCAAGATCTCAGTGCCATAATCAACGCTAACAATTTCTTAAATTTTAATAAAACAATGAGAATTACGCACTGTCGATCATCTAATTTAATTTTAATATTCGGGAAATTCCTTTGACCGTGAATCGAGAAGAACTACCTACGGTGAAGTAAACAATAAAAATTATAGAAACGCAATAAACTCAGTACGATACAATAGGACCGTGGGAGCCCCTAACATTATAAACGTAAGGCAGCTACATGTAGCAATGTAAACAAAACGGATATGTTTGCGTACACTATGAATAGAAATTATTGAAGATTTCTTTCCCATATAGTTATGATGACATTCGCGAAGCAGCGCTCGTGCAACAATGGGGACATTTCATTATTGTTACGACTACAGTTCCAAAGGAATTAATGCCTATGTTACTGGATGGAATGAAGGTCCTTTAACTTGTGTCTTTGTATGAACATAATATGAATTTATTTAAAATAGACACTGTTAGTGTTTGTATAATGATAATGAAATACATTCCAAAAAGGGTATCCAGCTATGATTTTTTTATAAACACGGTTAAAATATACTACTTTAAGCCATTAGTATTTTAAATATAAGACGATTTGTAACATGAAGCTCAAACATTGTTGTCTTTTGCAGCCAATCCCCAGTCGTGGGATTAGTGACAATAGTGCAGTGGGGTCGGGCGCGTCCCGCTCCGTCCATAACGCCGGAAATGGCGATTGCGAGACAATTTGATTCACTCCCAGACCCATTGTCGACGCTTCCCGACACCGGCCGCCCCGAATATCACAGCGAATAGGTGACCTACGTTACTAAACCGCTGGCGTGATTTATACAAGTGCTCTTTATCACCCACATGATTGGAAGAGGAAACATATTGTATATGCAGTGGCCTAAGCAGTAAAGAAACAAAAATAGCTGTTACACAACAATGGTTAAAACAAATTATGCAACGAAGCAAAGAATTCGCCGTGCGTCTCGCAACTGTCGATAGCTGATGATAATTGATTTCATGGAAGAGGAAAGATAATCAACAAAAAAAAATAACGAAATAGTTGATATGGAACAATGAACAAATCAGGAAGGCAGCTGAGTATTGAAGAGGGTGGAATGTGGAAGCGGGCGGAGGATACACAAACATTGTGGACCAGCGGCTAATAAAGGGGCAGTGAGACTATCGCAAACATTGTCACATCTGTTCAATATTCTTTTCGCCAGACTATCGAATGACGCTGCATTTTTCTTGGACAAACAGAGCTATTGAAGCGTAACTTTAATTAAAAATATTGACTTGAAATAGTCGAATTCAAATGCTACCTTCGTTTCTGCAAATTCAGTTGAAACTACAGTCTGCTAAATCAGACGGACGTGGTTTTTACCACAATGATAATTCTTTTAATTTTTTGACAAGTAAAAAGTTAAAGTAAAAGAAGGTTCTATTCCGTTACTATCTATAGTCTACATACTCGTATAATCATAGCCCCGTTAATATAATGTATGGAGGTGGGCCTGACCCGGGGGACGCACCAGTTGCCACTATGCGACCCTGAATGCCCATGATGCATGGTTTATTTTAATACATTAAATATAACGGGTTGCATGATTAGCGGGAATGGTTCAGGGACAGTCATTGTCAGTTACTGTCCACTCACAAGTTAGAAGACAAGGGTGTCTTATGACTGCAGAAGTGCAGACGGTAATGAGTGAGACATGTCAAAGGCAATAACACGAGGTTAGGATGTATCTTCGAACTTATACGAGTAAGAACTGATCAAGGTCGAGTGAGTAACATTACCAGTATGCACGAAATCGCTTAGAAATCTCAGTCCCATTACCTGTTATTTTGCTTCTACTTGCTTATTTTTGTGATGGTGACATTTCCATCAAAAATGAAATCGTTATATAATTCACATAATGCTTTATATGATGAACTTTACTTTAATATTAATAATTTAACAAATCATGATTTATAAATTAATGATAAATCATGAATTTAATATCCTATCACATATTTGAATCTTATAGCAAGGCTTTAATACAACATTTAATATATTTATTACACATAGGAAATCTAATTAAGCTCCTATATAGACACAATGAGAGTTAATTGGAACGGCCAATATTTTGTCTCTACGTATGTTTGTATTTCCTGGAAGGTAATTATCCATATTTATGTAGGTACTACGTGCTAATATGCTATGATGCCTACATTGGCACATTTGTATTCCTTTATAGGGATTTTAACCATTTAGGGTTGATATAAGATGAATCAGATTGTACCTTCATAATGGCTGAAGACTTCCAAAATCGAATTATGTATTTCTGAAGTCTTGTGTCTTAAAAGTATATCTACCTCGAGCTCTATTTTAGGTTAGAAGTAAGCAATTTTCGATGACATAAAAATTCATCTCGCATCACAAAAACGGTCCAAAAGTTTCAATCAATGTACTCAGGCTTTCAGAGCGGTCTGACCGACGTCGCTAATTACGGGACAACCATCAGACACAAAGGGAACTATGAAGCCCTTTGACAACGTGTTTCGGGTCCATTGGCTGGACAACGGTATTGTACAATCGAAAACTTCTGATATTGAATTGCGATTCGAATACTACAGATAGAACATCGGCAATCAACTATTTTCGATTACTTAATTTTCCAATTACTTTAAATAAACTGTTGGCCATGTTAGTCACTCTTGCCTGCCGCGTTTTCACTCTAAGTCTTCTATAATTATAATAAATAGAGTTCAGTTTCTCTCTACAATATTTTACAAAATTAGTCTTTAATACTTTAACACAAACATAATTTATTGTGGAAGACTGGAGTCTGAATTAGGCAACAAGTCTGCCTGTGTCTTAGTACACCTGGCTTTCACCCTCATTTTGATTTGATTTTGATGTTGGATTGATATAGTGATAATATTAAATATACTAATAACTTTCGAAAATTACTGAATCAATTTAAATTATATTTAGCAAGCAGTTAGTCTAGAGCCTGAGTCTATATCTAATCTACCTTTGAATCGTCTGCGCTATAAGAGAGTGATATTGTGCACAATAAACGACTCTACGTGGCCGGAGTAAGAAAGTTTTATTATGGAAAGTTGCATTATTATAATATACAGGTAGATCATGATCTTGGTAGAGCCCTAAACTTCTAAATCGATATCAATAAACATTATCGATGATTGCCTAGCTCAAATAGTGAGTAATATTGTCATACGTAGATTTAGCTCTATAGCCTGTTAAAACGCATGTATTGACACCCACTAAATACAAACACAAATATTTTATTTCCAGAAAACATGTGAAATATTGAGCATTACAGTAGGTCCCACACTAGGAAAGGTCCTGTATCGTGGGCACCTGGTATAAGTAACTAAACCAGGTGAGCGACAGATTACATTTGAAACAAAAAATAATTCATTATCAACTATTTGCAAACTGTGCTTACACTTAAAATAATAATAATATAAACCACTAAAACTAAAATATAGCAATCTAATTTCAAATGAGATACGGATGAATAACAACATCATTGAAAATGTCACGCGGTAGAGACAATTCAGATAAATGTGTTCCCTAAACTCACCCCTCGTAAACAGCAGTAGCACATTTGGGCATACCGTCTAATTTACCTAACGTGCGGCTTGGTATTTCAAGGGCCACTCACACGATTCAATTTGGCTAGCCAAACGGAGCATTATTAGAAAATTAAAGTATGTTAATTGAACGGGAAAATATTTCCGGGAAAATATTTCCCGTTCAATCATGATGAACAGAGTTTATACAGAAGTAAAAAACAGACCATCTGTCTGAATTGGGCTTTCAAATATCTGATGCGTCAAGGAACATCATCAATGGTGGATAAATAATCATAAAATGAGCCCTTCACAAGTCACAAGGGTGACTGATAGGTACAACAGCATTAATTTCGCAAAGACTAAGGCGTACTAACATAAACATTTCCAGATGAACATTGCCACATCGTGTGCAGTAATGCTGTTTTTCCCTTTAAGTTGCGTTGCTAAACTTGTCGCTGGATTACTTATACCTAATTACTTGTATACCATATTTCTTAACGATATCTTGGAAGTTGTATAATTTCTATAGAGGCATATTTAAAACCAATATTATTTTTGTTGCACAAATGCACATATATGTTACATTATTTTTTTAAGAAGGAGCAGTTCTTAGACTTGTCATTTTATCTAACTTTTAAAAAATTGGTAATATACAGCAGAAAAATACGATAAATAAAACCTTATTACGATCGCACAAAACCGCGTAACTCTGCGTAACTTGTGAAACTTTTGTACGACATCCCTATTATCTCAAGTTTAGGCTGTTAGGCGTTGTAAATTATTACGTCGGTATCCATAATGCATCCTTATAGAGATTAAGTACAATAGGTGTCCAATGTTCGACATCTTTATTTGGCAGTGAGGCTTTTGTGCTAAATATGAAACTAGTAATCAATTTCATAGTTTACTAAGCAGGGCTGTTCATCAAAATCGCCGATTTTAATTACATAGTGTTTGTGTACTTACGGCCGGCTTGTAAATCAATTTTCAAGTACCCAATTTTCTTTTCGGCTTTGTTTTTTTATCGAGATTACTGTACTCTAAAAGGTAGCTCTAGGAATATGCAAGTGGGCGTAAAGAACAGATTCGACAACTAATGCGTTTTTTTTCGCATAAAACGGACCAATACATTTCATCCTCAATAATAGGAAAAAGGCGTGATTTTATGTATGTATGTACTAATAATAACTAATTTTGCAGCGACCAGTAATAATGATATTTAAACCTCGATGATTGCTTCGTAATCAGAAATAGACAATTTCGGCGACACAATCAAATATCTGCTGCATAGATGCAATTCTAGCGATGTACGCAGCGTGCAGATTGCAATTTGCGAGGTGAAGGGTCGCGAGGCAACCTCATTCCGGCTTTCCGGCAAATTCGTGGTTTGTGCCTTATACGACAATATACATATACAAAATGTAAACAGACTGTTGTAATTTCAATCCAATCGAGAAGGAGGATTGTCAATTAACATTTATGGATATATTGAGAAGATATGATTATAAAGCCATCGACACGATAAGAAAAATAATTCTTATTTTGCATCAGGTTCCTTTTAAGCCGTTTTGCCGTCAGAAATATTGGATATTGCAAAATTAATCTTCTAATAAAAAAAATAGCAAAACGAAATTCACGCAATGTCGCGGGCAACAGCTAGTAATTAGGTAAATAGCGTGGCCGTTAAATATGTAATATAATATAATTACAATTAAACACCGATTTCTTGGCCAACTAGTATGTATGAGAAAGTTACAAACTAATAGCTAGTACTTTACTGAGATACCTAGAATCAACCGTACAGGTTCTGCTTAAGGCAATATATAAATGTAGGAATTAAAGACAGTACGTGGTGAAATCGCTGTGTCTAGAAATGAAATTAATCCCCCATGTCCGGCCCCTTGCTTAATCAAAACCCGGGACAAGCTCAAAGGCATATCTAGACATATAACCGGTAATAACGACAAGCGCAAATGAAAACCACATCAACGGCCTATGGATTTCCTGCAGACTTGATGAAAATCTCTTTAAAACCCGATGGCGCGTCAACGAGTCGGCTCATAACGACCTCCCCGGGTGTATTTAGAGAACCCCTGCCGTTAAATAAACCACAGACGTTTTGGGGTGCCTCGGCTACTCTGACACTCAATCATACCCACCGGGCCCAAAGACGGAATGCTCGCCCTCATCACCGAATCCATTGTCATCCGCAAAAATCGTTAGCTCTAGAAACAAACAATGACGACACCGAGGAAATTTAACACGTTCATTTTACATTTTACTGCCTAACCGAAGGTCGACAAATATTCTATGAAAAACGACGCAATATTTATAACAGAGGTCAGGTGGTTGGACTACCGTGTGCGATAGTTATAATTTTCATATCCCGTAATTAAATTGTTAAACGTCCGTTACGGATGCTACGACGATGCTGCTACTTGTTTAGTTGTGTGCGATACGCAAAACGGTAAACAAATTCATGTTTACAATTCCGTGAGAGACGGCCACATCGATATCACATTCAATCACCATCCGATCGTGTAAGTTGAATGACTCCTTGAGAACAGAAAAAGGCAATTGTTTTTACGTTCGATTTTTAAAATTGCAGTTGGCGCGAAACGTCGCGAGTGCGGGAGCGCGCGCGCGGGCGGACGTGGTGCCGCGCGGTGGCCTGCGCGCGGACTGTGGCGCCCGCCGCCCGGCCCGCCGCCGCTCGCCGCTCGCCCGCGACCCGCACAACAAAAAACGCAAGGGAAACGCCATAAGAGATGTTACACATTTTAATATAATCGCATTAATTCCGAAAATAAATTTACTATCTATACTTCCGTCGTCAAAGCCATCTTAATATATTAAGCCTGTGAGAAAATATTTTATGTAAGTTACCTATTTATGTGAAGTTACAATTCCGCTTCTCGCGGTAAGTGTTTTAAAGGCAAACTTTAAATGAACCCCACAAATATCAGACTAAAAACAATACCATTGTTTTGATGTTGTTGTTCCAAAATGACCCTAAAAAATATACGTATTTTGAATTGCAAAATAATTATCATGTCAATCGATTAATGAGTTCATCAGATTCATACACACTACAAAGTTTAATTCTTTTTGATTGGCTGCCCCAAATTTTAATATATATTTTATAATTTATTAATATATTCTTGCTCAGATGTTTTGAATTTGCGTACAATTTCAACCACCAATGCAGATGTGTGTTCTTGAATGGATTGTACAACATACGCGGTTTTGCTAGGACAAGCACAGATATCGGCATGAATTTTTATAACGTTGTTATTATGTGCATAATTGGCTTAGAAAGCGCGTGCACACAGTATGAGCGGGTAAGCGCGAAGAAAAACGAACATCCCGAGGGCGACGTTGGCAGAGCCCCGGCCAACTTGCTCTGGAAACCGCTACCTCGTTGCGCAATGCATGCATCTTAAATCCAAATATTTAAGTTTAACTACGTACAGTAATCCAAGTTTTATTCATTTTTTTTATAATGAGCTAACAAGATGACCTCACTCCACCTGATGGTAAGCGGTAGTGAGATCCAAATATGAGGTCGACAGGCACAATATACCATATTGAGCCTGTCGCACTCACCCTGAAAGCCGTTTCACCCCTACGGATCATCGATATTAGAGGGAAAGGGGGACGTGAAAGAGGAGACCACTGCTACGGCAACAACGAGACAAGGCGTGGAGTCTATTCACGAGTATTTCAAATTCGACTGAAATTGTTACAACATACCCTTTAGATAATATAATAATAAAGATAGTTATATTTTATTATTATATTACTTAACAGAACGCTAAGTAATCTGAAATATTAATAACCGATGTGCGATTATAAATTCCCTAACAGTATAGGGCAGGAGTATAATGTAATTGAACCAACAAAATGCCTAAGAAAGAACATAATTTATCTGCAACCTTGAATCTCCGTTATTAGATATTATTAAGTTTCAATACGTATTAAATAAAAGCGCAACCTAATTGCATTAAGTTCTTATATCCGAGTTAGCGATTTATAGATTGATAAAGCTTATTGAAGATTTAAAGCATTAAGTCCTGTTAAGAAGTTAAGCTTATTTATCGGCATGTCAGGTAAGCATTATGCTTTTGTCATCTGCGTTATTCCAGGTCTTGAAGGACCAAGTGAAGATACATAATGAATGTAAGTGTGTGTAACAAAATCGTAATGATTACAATACGATTGTATTTCAGTATATCTGTCTTACGTGCATCGATTTATTGTAGTACTGGTATTCCTTTCCTAATTTATTATTATTTATTATGTTCCTTTTGTTATAAAACTAACGTGATTGACATAGATCATTAAGCAAACTTTATTTCCAGTTCCAGTTACGTATTTAACTAATAATATTCGAAAGTGTGTCAGACTGTTTACTTCTCCTTGACAACAAAACTATCGGGCCAATCAGAACGGAATTTATAAACATTGAAATTGCTAATAATATAAATACGTGTTACAAACTAAGGTATATCTACGGCTTTTTCCTAAAATGACACTTCCTAGAGCCGCGACCATTTAAATTTTAATGGGTTAGAATAACAATAAATTACAATGTGGACAAATATTATGCTCCTGTCAAAATACTGGGAAATATTGGTTTTGATACTAAACGTACATTGGTTGTTTCGCGGTGATCCCCCTGGGCTACTTTCGGACCCACAGTTAATAAATTTACGCGCGTGGTGCACTACATGAGGGCCTACCATGAGTTGGCTATCGAAAACTTACTTATGTTAAAAACCTATCGAGTTGTTTTTTTCATACGGCCGATTTTAGTTCTTCGCGTAACCACTAGCGGCGCTGTACAAGTTTTTCATAGACATATTTACGTAGGCGATATCGAGTGCGTAAGTTTTAAACTCATGGTAGCCCCACTGTACTCTAGTAGCTGTAGAGCTATTACAAATAGAAACAATATTAAACAAAACGGATAGGTATGTCCAGCTTATATAGGCAATTCGGATAGCAAACACGCAATTTAATCAGCCATCAACGAATGAAAAAGTGGAGTCGGCAAACAAATACAAGGGGCACTGTGGCTGCCTTTGTGTTACCAGACTGCACGAGATCAACTGCCGGGGTAAGTGCCTTTAGGCGTTCCGATAGAAAATACTTTATTGAATGTTTTCAAAATGGGGGACTACAAAGAGCTAGATTTAATATCGATCTGGGTTTTGTTCGTTTACCCGGCGCAGATGGCGTACACACAGACGTCCGATTCATTAACGTGAAATGCGATGCTAACAAAAGCGCGCCCCAACTCTACGTCACTATACGAACTAGATTTAGTCACACAAACTCTATTCACTACACGATCTAGAATATAATATTTATAATGTTGTCCAAACGATATCAGCAAACTTCCCAAGACATAAATATTGTAGTGCGTCAATGCGTGCACAAACACTTACGCATTATGGCAGGAGCTGATGCTTTGGGGATGGCTTCTAAACAATAAAGCCTCACAAAAATGTGAATGAATTGAGGTTTGAACTCAGAGCCCTGCAGTTTAATAAACCAATAGCACCAATAAATTAACGAGATGGTAATTTTTTCAGTTTTCTTTAATTTATTACATAAGGTATACAATATTAAACACCGACATACATCAAAATGTATGAAGGTATATAATAATAAGATGCATAAACGTGTATTTAACATCCAATAGTTCTATGGAACATAATCTCGATTTATGACGCAATAAAAAAGGTTCAATGTCGATGATAAATATATCGGTGCTTGTGTTGTTATGAGTTTATTCAGATTCTACCTAGCTGTGTTGTGGAAGCGAGACCACATCGCATTATGAACTAGCCTTCGAGATCATACCGATATTTATGTAAATTCAACAAATACTCGCCCCGTTCTCACGCCATAACTAATGTACTCTTAGAATAATGTAAGTGATATAAAAAATAATAAATAACAAGTCGACAAATCAGTTCCACTTTAATGGTCAATAAGTGGAGACCCGTCGAGACAGTTAAATATCCGTACGCATAATGTCCCGTAAAATGTCCAATTACATCAGCAGAGGGCTTGTTTAGCTCGATAATTAGTGTAAATTACAATGATTCTAAACAGTTTGTAGCAAAACAGATCCGAAATAAATGATCACGACACATTTTAAAAGCCTTGAGAGTCATGTCTATAAAAGACTAAAAAATAGGTATATTAAATATGTACATAGTTCTAGTAAAAAACTGCGGTCAATATACTGTCCTTTATGTATTTCTAGTAAGCCGTTCAAGTTCAGAAAAATATTGATCTATCATTGACACTAGAAAAGAAAAGGTGGCGACCATTTTTTCCGCAAATAAAGAGGCCTGTCGCGACGTTTGCCTATTTTTAAGAGCACGGAGGGCCCGGTACGCCCTGCACTCCTGCGGGAGCGTCCACCGGCTTTTCCTGTTACGGTAAACAGCCAGTGGCGGGGTTGAGTCATTATATACCGTGAACAGATTATACAAGCGCATGACCAAATACAGTAGCAGATTCTTAGGACCTATCACTAGGCAACAAAAAGTGTTACGCGGTTTTAGTCATGGCGAGTGCACTCTCAACGCGTCTTTATGAAAATGTTACAAGAAACTTGTCTTTTTTTTGTCCCTTATAAATGGCTACAAACTACCTCAGCATACAGTATTTTTTTTTAGTTCAATAATCTTAAATGGCAACCACAAACGTGCAAAAATAGTTACAATCTCGCTATTTACTTAACAAGCATTATTAAATTTTAACCGGAATGAATGACGAAGCTTCTTTTGAGAAGATTGAAAATACCTGTATGAAACGTTTTCGCTATCTCAAAATGAAATATTTCGTGAATTCAATTCAAAACGTGCAAATGGATGTAGATCATAACATTATAACTCAGAAAATATGATTTTATTAATATTTCTCGATGATGTGAACATTTTTATTAGGAAAGCAATTTATGTCTTTCTCGCTCCACAAACTTCAAATACAAGACACAAATAAAAATACATTTTTATTAAAGGATAAAATAGCTACACTTGCGTAAGATATTGTGTTTGTATTACGTCAATGTATAGTATAAGTCCTTTTTACTATTGCATACGTGACGGACGTTATCTAATGCACAGCGGTTAATCGCAATTAAAGAAACAATGTTCATAACCTTCGTGTACTCCACAATACTTATTTATATCGAAGCTCAGCATTGAATAATGGCTAGTCGTGTGACTCATCCAAAAGGCAAGTTTTTCACGCGCCCAGCGGCGGGCTGCGCGGGCGCAGGTCCGGCCAATTCCCGATCCTTATAAGGCGGGGCACGGTATTTTTATACTCAACCGGGGGTTAGACCGGTGTGCGCAATGCACTGTGGATAATTAGATTGGAACAGGTAACCGTTTAGGTCTAAACGATGAAACATAACTTACACTCATTGTAATTTAAACACAAGTTTAACGTAATGTAATATTCAACATCGAGGTTGTGACTGTTGGATGTCTTGACAATAGCCTACAAAGCTAGCGGCTAAGCTGACGTACATGCGTATGATAAGATTACGGTATTAGCCATATTGTACAATATTGCCTTCTATTTTCGCTAAGCATTTTATTTTCACAAACAATACCAAGAACATTCTAAAGTAGTAGGTATAACTCTCATAATTCAAAATTTAGATTACAAGAAAAACATGTTTGATTTAAATCGGAGGTAACGTGTTGAATTAGACGCTTTCCATACTAACTAACCAACTAATCTGGCGCATAAAACTACCCGCATAACAATCTGACAGTGTCAGTTTCACATTTTTACGTTCATAATTTAAGAGGACGTTTCACGTTACGATTGTTAATCGGCAATTACAATCGATCATCCGGTAAGAGGCGTCGCTCGAGAACCGTCGGCCGCACTACATATCTGCGTTGCGTGCGCGGGCGGTTTCACTGAAAAGAGTAACGCTCCAGTATGCGCGGCGCACGTAGAAATTGGGTCGCATACCGTTGTGTAACGTCCCGTGAGCATCTCATCTATTCTCTAAAAACAACCCACATAAATGAAACTCTTTAAGCAACAACAACCCCAATACAGCTCAATACCAAATCCAAATCCTTCGGGACACCAAGAAACCTAGTTCCACCGAGTTCCTTGAGATGCTAACGCTAACAAATAAGACAACTGAAGCCGCAATAAAATATTCATATACATATTAGCATCAAACTCATCTTTATAACATCAGGCCAATGTAGTTCACTAGCGTCATATAAACATTTTAATGAATCGGAACATGTTGTAGTACCTACCTACAGCTATCAGAAAATGTAGGTTCAAAACATTCAACTTACTAAAACTTACGGTTCAATATCAAAATAAAAATGCTTTTTCAGGAGCTCTTAGTGTCTGCTTAGATGTGAAACAGCCCTTACATACTAGTTAAAATTGCCATTAATAAGTTAATTGTTTTCCTTAGTCAGGAGAGAAATGAGCCCTCAAGCACGGCATAATTAAACAGTGTTGGAAGTTAGGGGCAAATGTGTATGAATAATATTAATTTCACCCAGTTCGAACCAAGTTACAGCTCGACTCTATTCACACTGCGCTCTGCAACTTACACAATGACCGCGGCGCACTACAAATGGACCATACAACAAGTTTTCTATAGCACCCAACAGTCAACTGTCCAAGTTATACTTGGACACGACTCTGTTGAGTTGCCACCAGCTCCTTTTGTAAGCTCCTTTTCTGTTTCTTTTTTCTCCAAAACACAAGTATTTTGATTATCTATACGGTGCATTTGGTAGACCCTTATCCCATGCACAGGAGTCGGAGTTCAGTCGTGAAACTATTTCATAAACGAATTATGGTTTTCTGTTAAACTAAACGCGATAGATTTTTTAAAAGCCCGGTGAATAAATCAGGTACAAGTATGTGCGCGAGCGCAAGCGCGTCAGTTGAAGATTAACAGCTTATCGTGTTTCCTAAAACTACCAACTTTACAAATCCCGATTCGTAACAGAGAATAGATCGTCTTGTCGGGCCTAGAGCTAGTTATAGGCATTTCAGCATTCGTTATTAAAACGTATAATTGGTATCTCGTCGCAGATTATAAAATTCAAAGAGCTTGCCTTATACTCAGTATAACGAGCGCATTCATTTGACAGTTTAATTAATATTGCGAAGCTCTGAAACGTAAAAATAAATACTGAACAACGTAGGTACTTGGTATCAAGCCCAATCAGCCCCAAAACAAACGAATGGGGGGCTGAGCTCGCAGCGGCCGCTAACAATAACTGGCTGTCCTTTAGACATGTACACAATACCCTTTTTCAAATCAAGTTCCCCGTCTGCGCCGCAAATGGGGGTAAGCGATGAATCCAGCAATGTAGGTCAAACGAACTGCCGCGTAATGACTTGTTTTATTTCAAAACGTAGATTTCAGTCTAGGATTCCTTTTGAATCGTTCTGAATGTACGAGTATTTTTTTAAATTCAGTTTCTTTTTGCTAGCGTTGCCTGAAGATGAGTTAGACTTTATGCAAAATGAAAGTATCTTTTGGAATCTAGAATATCGTATATCTAGAGTAAATCTCTTTAATCTTTGCATTATTGTCAGTCTAATATGTAAGGATTTGTAATCGTACATATATGATAGAAACTTCGTTGATACTACGTGTCACAATTAAAGTAATTATAATATTAGACGTATTATGGTCCAACGAACTCACCGCATCATGCATTATGACGTTCGGTCTCTAGGACTCTTCTCATTTAAAATTGACCACATGCAAACATTTATTTAAAACACATGTTAATTCGTAAATAAAAGCAATACTTACAGAATTAATTTTATTTCGAAAAAGCTACTGGTCCATTTCGTACCCCAGTAAAAGTCGTCGGTGGCTACACTGAAAACGTGATTCTAGAGGTGGGTAATTAATTATTTAGCGTAATTACTGCACCAGTTCGAGTCTAGTTCGACTCGCAGTGATTTATTTGATTCCAATCTGCAAAGTTCGCCGAGCGAAGTTAGCTCGTTGATTTTTAAAATTTATCTAATTCTCGACTTTGAAGTAGATTTTAATTCTAAGTGTAAGTTAAATTTTGTGCTCCATGTGATAGACTCGGAACATAATATTATAATAAACTTGTTTTAGCTAAGTATATTTTATTGAGGTCTATATAACACGTATTGTACATAATATACATGTAGTACATCTAAAATACTGTTAATATAAAATGAACTCCATTTCCTTATTGCATAATTTTATTAAGTGATTGGTGTATTAACACTCGTAAAGTATAACGATATTACGTTATCAATAAATCAGCTTAAAAGAGTAAACGTCTTATAAAAATGATTACAACTTTAACTATACACATTTTTTTTTCGAAGAAACGATCAATGATTCTTATAACCTAGATCCAAAGAGCAGAGTGCTTGGTGCACGTTCCATTGACAAATCAAAATACTTCAGCATAATATTGAACTTGGTGAGCGTGAAAAATAAGCGGGTGTGAGTTGCTATGTAGTATAGATTATTAAATGCCGATTTCGTCGGAATAAAGAACATTCTGAGCTTTCTGTGCAAAAAGTAAATAGTGATTATTTATTTTTAACTCAGTAAACCTTCACTAATTTCCGTTAGAATAGTTTGCATACACCGTAATCATCTAATGTATGATTGAAAGCCAGAAGCTGATAATAAGGTCGAAAGGTAAACGAAATACAGAGCTTTCTTTATTTTCGGCCTTCCCTCACCAATAATTACATCATTATGATTGAAAAAATGAAGTCTCACGCCTTGAACTAATTTACTTTTTAATTGTCAGACATGCAAATAGAACAGGTTCACGAGGATCACCGTCAATGATCGATCACGTAAAAGTAACTTTGTGAACTCGCAAATTTCAGTTTACCAGTTAGCCGCTAGGGGCGCTGCTTTGATCCTATACAAATTGACGTTTACGTGATCGACTCGTTTGACCGATTAATTAATACCTGTTTACATGATACTTAATAGCAAACAATTTATATATCTCTTGAAAGCATCTTTTTGAATGTATAAGCTTCATTGTAATTCAAGAATATATTTCCACAACTAGTTTCAAAATTTTTGATAGGTTCTTTTTTCTTTGTTCGAAGCTGTAAAAATAAATCACATTTTATCCGACAAGCTTATGAATTAAGAACATTCGTGAATGAATAAGATTCTAATTCATTAGAGAACATTGGAATCCAATCTTTGCTTGCTAATCTGATCCAAAATTATCTTATAAGATTGTACAACTTCTAATAAGATAAAACATAGACCTAATGGCGAAATCAATTCAAGTATCATCCATTCCGTATCGGTATGTGGTTCGAACATAGTCAATTTAGTATTACGTAGTAGTAATTGAAGGATTATTAAAATGGCAATAATACACTCACAACTGGTGAAGAAGCGTAAGTTGCCCTTTTTCAGCTGCCATAGACAGTGTTATTATTACAAAACTCGAAGCTTGAACTTATTATTTATTCAATTCGATGATTAACGAACAGAAGGATTATGAACGGTGCTACATATCGTACCAAGAAACTTATTTTTCGTATTACTATAGCCGGTCTAGATCCTGGTCACACATGTGATTATACTAACTAGATGAAAAATACGCACTGGGTGTACTCTCCAAGAATGTTACCAAATCCAGCAATTACCATCGAGTGCCTACTGCCCCTCGAGACGACTTGACACTATGTCACGCCAGAAAAGAAGAATCATTACAAAGCCGACCTGAGTTTTAGCCGGCAGTTCTCCCGTTGCCTTGTGCGGTTATAGACTAAAAGCGAGATAGATAGAGACAGTTATCGTGATTGTTGACTTACCTGAGGTCCTGAAGCCCTTGTCGCCTTGCGTTGGTAGCAGCGCTATTCTTTTGGTGCTACCAGACTAAACGTTCGTTTAATCGTTGATGGATCATTAAATATTGACTAATTCATTAACTGATTGATGGAAAATTAAAATGTGGTACAAACTATGTTCGATATCTATCAATTTATACTACAATTGATGCTATCGATGCAACTGCAATTTATGGGACCGAGTGATGTAATTATTGAATTACTCTGGACAGCACTGAATAAGTAATAGTATCCATTCCATGAATTAATCATAATCATAAGTCATAAAATAGGATCATCAGTTTTGTAGAACTTATCGTTCTGAGTTGTCCAATTTAAAGAATAGAATAGAAAACATTTTATGATCATAAAATTAAAAATACAAATCTAAAATAAAACATACACATACAAATATATTTATGACAAGGTTTTGCCTCAGCACGTGACGTAGCAGCCGCAAGGACGCGACGGCGCTGATATTCTGGCAAAACCTTTGATCGATCAATTAGTCTGGTAACATCTCCAGACAACAATGAAATTGCTATACCAGAGCCGCTCTAAGTTGGCCGATTTGCTACATGTCAGACTGACTGCACTAGTGAGGGACAACGGTAAAATTGCCGAAGTATATAAGTAACAGTTATTTCCACTTTATAACCAAGCAAGGTCTAATTATAACAAATTTTTATTAAAAACATTAATTCACATCCAAAAGATTGAATTTAAGTTCCTTATTTATAAATATATTTATTTTTAAAATACAATACTTATTAAATCCTTCATCCTATTTTAAAAAAATACCTGGTGAGTATTACCCACTACGTCACTATGAAAACGTGTCAAACGGCGTAACCTTGTAAAAGCGTAATACAGAGTGGAAATTTTACGTTTTCTTTTTATAATTCAATTATTTTAGGTAATAAAAGACAAATAATTAGATATTTAGGTGCATTTGACATTTTGAAATAACGTCTTATTTTTAAAAGTTGTTCTTTATGATTCGCTAAATATGTTCCTCTTAACAAGGATAAATGCAAAATATAAAATAAAAAGTGTCAAATCAGTCTTCTAAGAACGGCTCCGGTATAGTGGGTACACTTGTCGGAGTCGGGTCTACTGCACACTGTCATACCTGAGGTCCTGCAGCAGCGCGTCCCCCTGCGCGATGGTGGCGGCGCAGGCGTCGAGGCTGGCGGCGCGGTGCTGCGCGCACTGCTCGAGCGCGCGCCGCGCCGCCTCCGGCGTGTCGTCCGCCGCGCACACGCCGCCGCCGCCGCGCAGCGTCTCCAGCCACTGGAGCAGCTGTGGGGACATGTGACACGTTAATACACGTACTTAAAAGCAGGGCTCATTTCGGTTCAGCGGTGGCCAGCCGGCGGCGGGTGTGGGGACACTCCCGTCGGCATTGCACTAACGGCCGCTGTTGAGGGACGGGCGGTCTCGTGTACCGGGTCCCCCGTCATCCTCCCACTAGGGGAGTGTGTGTAGCCCATTTTGCGCAACGTCGGCGGCGTTATGGTAGTTGAAGACTAGTTTCGGAGTCCCATGATGCTGCCATTCGGCAATGAGGTACACCGCGGTGTTTTAGTCGGTAAGCCCCCTGGGCATTGCACCCCGCCCAGGAGCTGCGGCTGGTAATTACTATCTGTTCACCAGCCGTTAGGAAGTCCGACACACCACTGGGAGAGATCCCCCTCTCCTAGTGAAGGTGCGTAATGCATTTCACCGCGTTAAAAAAAAAAAAAAAAAAAAAAAAGGGCTCATTTCGGCTGCAGCCCAGAGCCCTGTAGCTGTAGGGGCCCGATGTCCACCCCCCGTTATAAACAAGTTTTGACTGGCAATATGGGTGCGTACTTTCTATAAGTTCTATAAGCTAATAAGTTAGAGAGGGCTTCGTTGGTTTCAGTCCAGGGCTCTAAGTAGGGTAAGCTGAAGACGGTCCGCTCCTGCTTAAAAGCACTAAGATAAGGTTTGCGACCGATGTCGGCCATGACGGCCGATTTCAATTGAGATCAGCCAAGTGCGCAGGACATTTATAGTGCACAAGTGTGCGCGCAAACACAACTGAACTCTCTGTTCCCTTACTCTCATAGCTCGGTGACAAGGCAATCAGATATGACCGATATGAGATCAGACGCAGGACCATTGGCTTAACATGTTTTCCGAGGACGGGCGTGCAACAGCCAACTTCATAACTCCGGGTTGAGTACTCTCTTTACAGAATAACTCACAAATTATTCCCGACCCGGACTCGAACCGGGAACCTCTCAGTCTTTACGCAGCGCTTGCTACCAATAGGGCAACGCCGCCACGTTCGCCTCGAGGTCGCGCGCTACGACCAACACCTCCCCGGAGCGATAGGCTTCACCCCTAGGCTCAGTGGCTAAGCATCTCCGCTTACCTCCTTCTCGTGCGTGTACAGCACCACGGCCAGGTCGAGCCGGCGGCGGCGGCGGTCCACGCGCGCCGCGAACGCTGCCACGTGCGCCTCCAGGTCGCGCGCCACGCCTAGCACCTCTTCGGGGTCGCACTCGCCGGAGCGCGCCAGCTCCTCGGCCGCCGCTAGGAGCTTCTCGGCGTTCGTGTATGTGTTCTGATAAGATTAACAATTTGTCATTTCGTGTTACAACATGCGTTTCAGTTATAATGAGCCATTGCCACTTCTATAGAAAAGAACTTAAAAAACAAAAGCTGATCAAACTTAGTACTTCCTTTTTTTAAGTATAGCTAGCTAGCTTATCCACTAGCTTTTCTTCTTTTTATGTGCCCTTTGATGAATATTTGTGAATGTGGCCAGTGTATTAGCCATGTAAGAGTTTTTTGTCCATAATTTTAGTTGAAAAATTATATTATAGAAGGAAATGTTTGATGTCATATAATATAACGCGAAGATCCACATCACATTATACAAAAAAAATAGATGCATAAGATAGCATAACAGAGACTACATCAAATATTTTACGGGGAAATATAGCTAATAAGATGTATTGATAATTTTCAAAATAGGAACAAAGACTTACTTGGGCTACATTTTCAAAATGTTCATGAGATTTCTGATATACTCTTGCTTTATGGAGATTCCTTCCTATTCCAGTATTCTTCTGCAAGAAAACTTCACCATGGTTTGCCAACCAGTCCAGCACCTATAAAACAAAAAAGACGATTAGAAACAAGACCAAAAAAACGTCGTAGCACTATATTTTTCTCGGATCGAACGCGAAATACACCACTATCATGTTTGCGTAATTGTGTTGTTCAAATTATGTCAGCCCATATACGTTTTAGGGGTAAGTATCGTAGGCACATGGCTTCCTGGGCGCTCCTTTCTACCAAAAACTAGGCCGATCAGGCAATAACACAGACCATAAGAGGGCGTTGTCCGATTTCAGACGAACTTTTGATTCTTTTCATATAGGGCGCATGGCCGGGGTTGTGTCGGCGAACTGTATTGGCGGCCCGGCAGGCTCAGTGTCTATAGCGCCTACTAAATTTCTTCACAGCCCAACTGTGCTTCCCTCATGGTGTTTTCCATTAAAGATGTCAGTCAGGCAGGACATAAGAGGCGCGCTTATAGGCGTGACGACAGGGTCAACATTTTAATTTTCTATTTAGTCCTAAGTTTGTTTATGCAAAAAATGGGACACCTTTCATTTAGTTTTTTAATTTATTGAAAATTACAAAATGATAGCTTATCGAACTTCTGGAGTGGGGGCTTGTAACGTCACAGTTAGGCAAAAATTTTACCTTATCGTCATCCAAAACATCTAAGCACTTTTATCTTAATATTTTTTTGTTTGAGAAAAAAAAAATACGAGTACAATATTTTTAACTAATCTTAATAACAGCCCAATTTGATTTTTTTGTCATCTAGCCTATTTTCGGTGATCTCTAACCGCTTACACCTATCTATATCACTAACCTGCCGACAGTCCTCCTTGTAGAGCAGCAGCGCGAGCCGCTGGTGCAGCTTGAGCCGCGCCTGGTGGTAGCGCGCCTCGAGCGCGCGGTGGTGCCCCAGGATCTGGTGGATGACGGCGAGCACGTGGTTCGCGCCCGAGCTGTAGTCAGCTGCGGGGTCGCCGCCGCTGCTGCCCGCCGTGCTCACGGATCCGTCGCTCTGCTGCAATTAATACGTCATCGTTGTAGTGGGTACACTCGAAATAAGCAGTTAGTAGTTCGCAAGACATGACACTCAAAACTAAGCCACTGTACGGTGTGAAGAATTAGTGTGTGCACAACCACAGTTCAACTCTCCTTTCCTCAATCCCATATTGTGAGACGGCAGTTCGACATCAATTAGAGACAGGGAGCAAGATCATCTGCTCAACGTACCTTCTGAAGCAAAAGCGTGCTTCCAGGATGGAAGCTCCCTGTTGCATCTCATAAAGTAATCACTGCCAAAAGTTAATAGTAAGTTTGCAGTAACTCACCATGTCAGCGGGATCCGTTTGATGGCACACTTGAACTAAGTGATCGAGTTGATATAACAGCTTTTTGCTAGTAGAATGGACCTGTGAAAAAAAAAACATAAATATCATTTAAAAGTCACGCGTTGGATCATAGCAAATGATGTGACTGGGATTATCATAGGAACAAATCTTATGAATCAAATCTTGCAAATTTTGGTATATAAGTATTTATGTAATGTTAGTATGGATGTTCAGGAGTAATTGGGACTGTGGAGTTCTAGAACGACGCGAAACCGCCCTTCAGTTTCCGCGTCTCTTCTCACTATCCGATACCGGCATTTGACGGGTCATTTCTCTACCCAAACATACGTCCGCATTAGGGACCTTCCCGGGCTCCCATCAACGCTCTGAGGCGAGGTTCGAGCCCTGTTAGCGAGCTCAGGCAAATGTTGCTTTAATGTATTAGGGATATGAGACTTCCGCTCCCCATCAAGTCTGGTGATGATAACGAGGCTACTCCAAGCCATCATCGTCTTTCAGTTAGGAAAAAAAGGACAGTCCAGACCTCACAGATATATACATACACTGGGCAGAAAATGAACCGGGCTGCCAACCATTTTTCATACAAACAAGTCCAGTTCTGAGGCCTATAAAAATTGATCATTTCTGACATCTATAAACATTTAAATTATTACCATAGCACTAAAACTTTTACATTTATAGGCCTCAAAACTGGACATACTTGTATGAAAAATTATTCGTGGCCCGGTTAACTTGCTGCCCAGTGTAGTTAAGCGCTCCTCACCTCGGTGTACGCCTGGCACATGTGCTCGTAGAGCTGCCGGTGGCGCTGCGCGTGCTGCTCGAGCGCGCGCGGGTCGTTGCAGGGCGCGCCGCCCTGGCCGGTCGCCAGCTGCAGCGCCACGGCGCACTGCCCGCCCCAGCCGCCCACCGCCGACGCGTACGCCTCCGCCTTGTGGTGGAACACCACCGACAGGGACAGGACTGCTGAACGCTCTTCTAGACCTGAGAAGTGATTATGTGTTTGGTATTGTCTATTATTTGAGCGAACA
Source organism: Maruca vitrata (assembly GCA_039566165.1). Classification (NCBI taxonomy): domain Eukaryota; kingdom Metazoa; phylum Arthropoda; class Insecta; order Lepidoptera; family Crambidae; genus Maruca; species Maruca vitrata. The sequence goes on along the minus strand of CM076911.1, from coordinate 18,132,029 downwards.
CTACACATATGAAACAGATTATACCCAACAAGGTTTTTGACGCAGGACAAAAACACTTTACATCGTTTTTTTAATCTGATCTCCACACTAGTATGAGCCTGTCCTGTGGTGAAAAAATTGGATAACACAAGTGAGATTGACGACACTTAAACAATTAAGTGTTATACGCTACACTTGGTTCTCCTGAACCACTTTTCACTATCAGTTCAGATTTTTGAGATATCCCATTTTTTGGGACATGTTGCAAATCTAATATTAAAAGATATTTAATAAAAGTTGAGTATTGTTTGAAGAACACATGTTTATGAGCAATGAAATGAACATACATAAATGAATGAAGTCCTTAGAACAAATGTGTTGGCCAATAACCTTAATTAAGCTAACCAATATTTCAGTTTTATTTCATTTATTTCTTTTTCTTCACAAACTGTATGTAACGAATAACAAATATGTGCATAATTTTTTTTTTCAATATCATTGATGCAATAAATTGAACCTAAGTTATGATTTTTGTTAACATAAAAGTATTTGTACAGAGCTATTTCAAGTCGAATTATAGCTATTCCTAAAAATAAAAATACTGCAGCGAATTCTCATAAAGTTGTTAAGTAGACATTGATTGGTGTTTAATCGGATTCTAATATAATTAGACCATAACTGCGTGTGAGTAATTATGTGCGTTCCAGCGCGGCCGCGCTTGCGTACCGTCCAGGATGCGATAGTAAATAACCTTTAAGTATCCTTTAGGAAAGTTTGATTAGTGCTTAGGCATAACGGAAATTAATTACCTACATAGATTACCTCAAATTATTATAAAATGCATAATACCTTAATAACCCGTTGGTTGTCAGTAGCGATATGTTAATTACAATTGCATTGAAAGGTAGCGATATTATTAGGTGTAATGATATTATCATTAATCCCTAATGTTTTTATATTATTGTGCTTCAGTCTCCATCGCTGCCGAGTGTGTTAGGGAGTCTCCCGGCCGACAGCGCCGGTGCGGTAATATGTTTATTTATTTATTTAATTGTACGAAACGAGCATCTGTTCATCATCATTCAATGTCTGTCTTAAACTTGGCTAAAGTGACGACGCATATTTTTATCCAATGCGAATGCTACTCTTATAATTATGGTTTCGCCTCCACTGCTGCCGAGTGTATGTGTCAGAGACTCAGAGACTGTCTCAATATAAAACTTTAGCTGTCATACCCGTATATACCTTGTTTCCTTAAATTAGCGAGCACCCGATATTTCGTCACTGTTGCAAGGTTGCAAGTGCTAGTTGACCCGTGCAACAGTGCCGAAAAATAGTTTTTTAAATAGGTAGTATCTCACCTGCCGACAGCTGCTTGTAGGCGCGTTCCAGCCGCAGCGCCAGCGCGGTGATATGCGCTTCAGCGTAATGCCTCTTATCGGCGAGTCTCCTCGCCGCGGCGGTGACGCGCGCCACGCTCGGCCGCCCGCCGCCCGTGCACGCCGCCGCGAACCGGGCGTGCTCCTCCTGGAGCCGCTTGGCGGCCGCGCACGACCGGCCGATCTCCACGTACGTGGATAGGAACGCGGTGCGGTGGTTCACTATCCACTCCAGCATCTGGGTAATGTGTGTGATTAGGAACGGTAAAGGTTTAATCTCATCTATTTATATATTTAATTCAAAGGTGACTGACTGACAAAGTGATCTATTAACGCACAGTCCCAATCACAGGACGGATCGGGCAGAAAATTGGCATGCAGGTAGATGTTATGACCTAGGCATCCGCTAAGATAGGATTACGGAGCGAAGCGAGGGTAACTAGTCCTGACACGAATGGAGAGGAGAGAAATTGTGTAGTGATTTACTGTCAAATCTAGCATTTTGGATGGTGACACTTTTTATCAGATATAAGAACAATATCGCGTAAAGTGCTTAGGACCGGTGCACCGACAGGCGAGACATTCGCCAGCGTCGCTCAGGGGGTATTTTCACAAAAGTTCTTTTAGAACTAAAGAGATACAAAAAAATATGCAATTATTACCTTCTCGCAGTCCTGCTCGAAGAGCCTCAACTGAAAGCACTGATCGAGCTGCATCTTCTTGTGCTGCCAGAGCTTGTGCGCGTGCGCGTGCGCGGCGCGCGCGCCGGCCAGCTGCGCGCGCACGGCGGCCGGCGAGCCGCAGTGGAACGCGCCCGGGTCGCCGCCGCTGCCGCTCGCCTCTGCGCACGCCGCCTCCGCCGCCTCCAGGCGTTGGACCACGCGCTCGCCTGAACAAAACATACTAATTATAACATCATGATTAACGGGAATGGATTTCAGGGGTGAGAGCCATCCGCTCCCCCGCAAGTCCGGTGATGATGACAAGGCTAGTCCAAGCCATCATCGTAACTCAGTGTCGAAAAAAAAAGCGAATCGATTCAATCACCATCATCATCATTAGCCCATAATAATATAAGTCCCCACTGCTGGGGCACGGACCTAGCTTAAACTAGGGCGATAAGGCCTTATGCCTTCAGCCACGCTGGCCAGGTGCGGGTTAATCGACTACACAACCTAAGAATTTCTTCGCAGGTGCTTGCATTGCTAGCAACGACCTAAACCACTCGGCCATCGACGCTTTTAATGGATCAAATGAATGTATGTGCCTGCTCTATTCCCGTTTATTATTATGGATTAAATAAGAAACTGGAATAGAGCAGGTATGTAATGAATGATTGACTTGCGCACTTGCGCAGGGTCAGTAACTAACTTGAGTGTTAATCGTGAATCGGCAGCGATGGGCTGACTTAAAAAATGACTCAAGTTGGGAGTTGTTTACTCAACCCGCAAGTCAAACCTCTAGAGTACAGGTAAATGAAATATGAGTGACCTGCTTACTTCATTTACCTATTGAGGTAAGTCGCTTTTGGATCATAGATACGAATTCACAGGAATTCTGTGTAAGCAGAGAGACAATGTTCCTGACTGTTAATTTACAATACCAACCAAAAACCCACATAGGCTAGATAATGATATCCAACGAAAACGAGTATCCAGTAAGACAAACATATCAATGCCTGCTAAGGCTGCAGAACAATGGGAAATTCTGAGTAAAATTGGGAATGCCCAATTTACGCGAAATGATGACTACACAAATACTTGAACATCGTCTCAGAAGTAGAAAGCGTAACAAAATCCCATATTGATCGTCTTAAATAGCACCCTAATCTACTCATTACAGTAGAATACTGACAAAGAAAATGTGTCTAGGCTAATGAGAAGTCACATCCTGTGAGAGACAGTATGGGGCTGGCCTGACAGACTTTCGAAATTGTCCCGTAATGTTCTAAACAATCTGATCATAGACGGCTGACCGACCTTGACTTATTTCTTAACCAATTTGTCATCATGTGAAACACAAGACAGTGAAGATTCTTAGAACTAAATGTTCTGTTCTTAAAAAAATTTATAGTTATAAACAACAACTTGTTGCTAAAATAAAAACCCTATTTATCCCCTCCCAACCATCTGTTAAGTGCGTATTTGAAGTTAGTCAATGGGAAAGTTAAAAATTCTTTCCATGTTTATATAAACTACATTGACTAAAATCACTTAGAAATCGACATAGACAGAAAGCCGTTTGACTCTACCACCGGTTTGGTAAAGTTACATTCAAGATTTTTTTTATAGAAACATGACATATCAGTATCGTTCCACTAAGTGCATATCAACAGAACCAATCATAGCTGTTTTTTCTAATGACTGCCCACTATAAAACCACTGAAAATCGTTCGCGTCGGAGAAAGCTTTGGCAATCTAAGTAACGACTTTTCTTTACGCGATCACAATATGTTCGGCACGCAATGAAATAATTCTAAAAGAAAACAGTACAAGCAACAGATTTATAGGTGAAATTTAAAATAAAACGATTTCGCATTATTCTGGGGTGTGATCACGAACACTTTCCATTTTCACGGTTATATCGGAACACTAAACGCACCTTCGTCCTCATAGTACCACAAGCAATGGAAGCACATGTTCGCGGGTCGTTCGCGGATCAACACAGGTGTGCAACATCCTTCAGCATGTTGTAACGTGTGACTGGCTGCGCGGGCGCTGAAACGCTATTATACAATCCGCCGCAGAGGGTTCGGTCACCAGGGCTGACTGGTCCGCGGCCGCTCGACCGCGACAGCCAAATAACATTGTTGCGCCATCGACCATCGTTATACAATTCAATGTTTTCTAATGGTTAATCAAACTGATTATGTTTTTGCAGGGAATTTTGCATTTTAAAACGACGCAATTTATATTTTTAATTTTTATTTAGTTTTGAGGAATTAGGTTCTAATATGGAAAAGTGACTCTAATAGATTGATTTTGATGGAGTTGTTCGAACATTAAAGCAAGCGAAACTGCGATGCAAATTTAGTTTATAACATACGAGAGCACTTGTGCACTTTGAATAACCAACAATATTTACTACACCTATAATATTCATTGCACATAATCATAAGAGACTCGTTAATTGGTTTAATTGGACTGTAATTTACAAGATCATGTGTGACATGCAAATACATTAGGTTTAATTGATGATATGCACAACAATACCAGAACGTAATTATACGAATACGAAAGTTGAGACCGAGACGAGACATTTTTATAGCTTTGGAGATATACTATCAGAATGTTATAATTTAATTAATTAAATCACCTACATTCTTTGATTCATGATCATCGTATATATCTTCGACATACCTAACATTAATTGAAGTGGGGAAATAAAATAAGTCTTAAGATACTCCAGTCCATACCACGAATATGCATTAGTGATTCGTAACCATGACTTCACAAACCAAAAACGACTTGTTAACACCCAACAACCATTACTTAGCAGTTAGTAAACTCAGCATCAAAAATCGATGCACACTTTTGACGATTGTTATTGACCTAATATCTTCACACCTAGACCCGAATACCTGTCAAATATGTTTAGAGGTGTACTTCTGATATTGGAGATGAAAGAGTGGTACAGTCAATACAGTACCAATGTATCACCTCCAATGCTGCACCTGATCTTTTGGTATACATATTGGACTTTTGAGAAGTAGGATGCTCACGGGCACGAGGTACCCGTGACGTCATCCGCGAAGACCACGCGGCAACGTGCTCATCACAGCTGTAATCGTGACGTCACACACTCTGGGCCTCTAGCTCGTCTACCGGCACCTTATCCAGGCGCTTGCTTATAACCAAGTGCGCGTCGATGGCGCGCCGCGCACCCGTGACGTCATCCGCGACGACTGCGGACCCACGGTGCTCATTGCCGCTGTAGTAGTGACGTCACTCACCCTGGGCCTCTAGCTCGTCCACCAGCACTTTGGCCAGGCGATTGCTGATGTCCGCATGCGCGTCGATGGCGCGCCGAGCGTCCATGACGTCATCCACGAAAACCACACGGGCGACGTGCTCGTCACAGCTGTAGTAGTGACGTCACTCACCCTGGGCCTCTAGCTCGTCCACCGGCACTTTGGCCAGGCGATTGCTGATGTCCGCATGCTCGTCGATGGCACGCCTAGCGCCAGTGACGTCATCCGCGAACACCACGAGGGCGATATGCTCATGACAGCTGTAGTAGTGACGTCACTCACCCTGGGCCTCTAGCTCGTCCACCGGCACCTTGGCCAGGCGTTTGCTGATGTCCGCGTGTGCGTCGATTGCACGCCGCGCGCCCGTGACGTCATCTGCGAAGTCTGCGCGGGCCACATCCTCTTGCAGGTCGTCCAGCCGGTCGATCAGCTCGCCGGCTTGCCACATCAACTCTTCTAAAGCCTAGATAGAAATAGAAATAGTTTCATTAGAATAGCCCCCTATGTAGCCAATAAAGCCCTAGTATATCGTTGGTCTGGTTAGATTAAAGTAGGGACAATATTTATCAATTTCTTAGTCAAAGTAGTACCAGTTTACTTACAGAAGCCGAATGGAAACTACTAGTAAATGTCATTAACACTAGACTTACTAGTTTAACTTCTTGTTTTAGATATTAAAAAGTTATTAAGTGTTTGTCCGTAAGTAAGCAACCATCAGTTGTAATAACCAGTGACTACACTTTCAACTGATTAATTAATTTAGTAGCTAAATTATATAAAAACTCACCAGTCTCAGATCAATCCATTGCGCATGATCGTATTGAAGTGTACCATCTAAATCAGTTGTAACTTGTGAGCTATCTATCACTTTGGGAAGTGCTTCTAAGCTAATCATTGTCGTCTGAAAACAAATAGAAATACACAATTACCATATTTGCATTGAATACTTTCAGCTGATACAGTTAAAGTTGACATTTTAAATTTCTCATCTTTCGATACATACCTCAAACTTGTATTTATGTGCTCCTATCGTAGTGCGTTGCTTCTGCCAAAAATTGTCAGGTTTAACGACCAGAGCCTGGTGGACGGATGAAGAGAAGTGTTCTTGGAGAACTTTTAATATCGGTTTCACTGCGGCCCATGCTGAACCATATCTCATGTCAATGAGGATCGTGAAGCCATGAGATCTGACGGAGTCACTGAAACAAATACTTGCCGTCAGTATCGGAACACAACATCGGAAATACTATGAACATTTGTATTGTTATTCATTATTTATTTGCTGACAATACCAATACTCGAATGTATGTATAATGTCGACTATTATATATGTAGTCATTCATAATTCAAATCTCGTTGACAATCTCGAAATACAATAATGCTAACCTTTCACCTTCAGTCCTGCTTCTGTACTCTTACTATGTTAGGTAAGATCTACATCTACATGACTGTACCCTATTTAAAAACATACGAATACTTTGTATGTGTATTAACTGTAAGTACACGAACTTTTTTTCCCGAACACTCGCTGGCGCAATCACGACCAGGCCCAGTTAATAACCGCAGCATGTGTAAAAACGCAACGAGAAGTCAATTAATTTGATGAACGCCAATTAGTGGGAGTGACGGAACGGGACAGTGTTTGACAACAGACTCGGAACAATGGGGCTCGAGTCTAGTCGAGGCGCTCCTTGGAACAATGTCAAGTGGCTATTGTCCGCGCGTGCAGGTAGGGAACATATTATTGGAGTGCCTATGCATGTGGAAGTTGATTCTCTGATATTGATAATTAATAATCTTTAAATAGCACAGTCTTACGAAAGAAAACGTACACGATTCATAACAACAGTCAACACCTACGTACATCATGCTCGAACGTTCCTAACTTTGGTACACCTAAATGAATTCATCTCAGTCATCGTTTTAGGAATGCTAGATCAAATTGCTAAACTACTGAGTCAGTTAATAGCACCCACAGCCTTACATCGGGAAAGATGACGTTCGTTAGTACTATATGAGTTTCGGAATGTACTGATACATTGTGTTATGTAGTGCAATGTCAAATCATTGAATTCGCAAAGACTATGTACCCCCCGCAGCGTCTGCGCACTGCGTGCTGTTGTAGTGTCATAAACGACTACTTTATCTAAACAAATAATTAATTTGTCCCGACTGTAATCGTCAAGGAGAACAGACTTATAATAGCAGATTACGACATATTCAAAGACACTATTGACTTTTAAAACTTTCATTTTTATTCAGAAAATAAATTATTGTAGTAATTGTTTGAACCAGATCAATCTATTAGACCCCCCGCGACGATTGATGTCATTAGATTGATCTCAAAAATCATGAACGATACCAGTATCAGTGGGCTAGACGCAGACCCAACTGGATTGGGCTAACATATGCTAGACCCCACAGGGCGATTGGCCAATTACTGTTTTTCTCTGTCTACTTTGATTGTAACCAGATAATAATAATACTCTACAGAGGTCTAAAAATATATGTAGATAATCCTTACTAATCCTTATTAATATTATTAATGCGAAAGTAACTGTGTGTTACGCAATCAAGCATAGAGAATCAATTTTAATGAAATTTGGTACAGGTATGAGCCTGAAAAAAGACATAGGCTACTTTTTAACCGACTGAGCTATAAAAAATATATATTATCAGGTGGGAGACATTTTCTCGACCGGTTGCTGTTACCACCATACAGTTGCGTAAAACCCGCCAAGTGATTCTGACCTCTCTCGGTCAGGTCGCGTTCCAGGATCAGCACTGTACGAACCGGAGCCAGGGGGGACTATTGTTGGGGCAAGTGCCGTACCAGTGGAGTCTTAGCGGCGGTATTGTGCCGGCGGGCTGACCCGCTCCGCCGGCACAATACCGCCAGTCACGGAAAGCTAGTAATATACATATAAAAGCTCACCAAGGTATGCTCATCAGATAGTGCAGTAGCCGCCTGTAGTCATCTGGCGCGACGCGGTCCCGCCTCGAGTTGGCCGGGAGCCATATGATGGGCCCGCCGCGGCGGTCCCGGCCGCCCGTGAGCGCCGCCACGCGCTCCTGCAGCAGCGGCAGCACGTCCAGGGCGCGCGCCGCGACCTCCATCGCTGCGCCTACCGCTACGCCGCCCTGGGGAATCCTGAGAAAGAGTATAGATTAGGCCCTGTGTAAGATGGTGGATTCTACGCGCGTTGGTGAGATACTAGCACCCAATCAGAGCAATTCGCTCCCCCACAAGTCCGGTAATGATGACGCGGCTCCTCCAAGCTAGCATCGTATGTCAGTTAGGAAAAAAACAGGCCCTGTCCAGGACGAAAAATTTACGGGCGTAGAATCTTCTTATCTCTTCTAATAAAAGTTGACTCTCTCAACTCGCGCGCGTCTTGTAGGCGCAGTGTATATTATCTCGCCGACGCACGTAGGTAGAATTCACCTTTCTGGGCAGGGTCTTAGTGGCATATTATGAAACCTAAACTTGGTGGGAGTATTTTTTTTTGCTGCTTTGCCTGCGGAAAGGAGATATACTCCAACCAAGAGTCTAAGGTAGGATTTACATCGAGCGGAGCGCGCTGCAGCGAACTTGCTCGGCTGTTTACAACTGATCCGGACGCATGCAATTACGACCTTAAGCACTGTTAATAAAATACTATTTTCTTTACGGCCGTGTAGGTGCGCTCCGACGCCCTGCGCTGTGCGCAGCTTGATGTGTATCCTACCTAACAGTGCTTAGCCCATTCCATGAACATGCATCAGGGATTCATAACCATGACTTTACAATCCAAAAAAGACTCTATCTAACCAAGTAGGAAATATATTCCCACCAATACCAGACATGAACATTTTCATGAAGCTCTCTATGAATGCCTCAATGCTGATGAAGATGGTTAGTGCCTATATCCGGTAAGTTCCTTAAACAAAGTTTATGCTGATGTATTGAATTACATGTCCATTGTAACGGTTTTTTAAGATATATCAATGTATCATGTACAAAGGAACATAATAATTACCCTCATCATCAAAACAATTACTTTGATATCTTTAATGTCATTAATATATTACAGTTTCAATTGAATTTCATTTGGGAAAGCTGAAATACTCCCAGCAGTCACTAGACTAGTTTGTATTATAGTGGTCTTCTATAATCCCCATTGGTAAAAACTGAAATCCCATGTAAATTCAAACATTGCCAATTTTCATCTTACCTATTCCCTCAATTTTGATTTTGAAGTAATTTATTTGTATAAATGTTGACTACATGGTTGTTAAACAAATTTATTTGATTAAAAGGACTGTGTGTGTTAATAATATTATAGCGATCAACTTTTTACTTAGCCGCAAGCCATTGCTAAAAATTGCATGTTCTCTATACAACTTTCATTCAGTTTCTTCAAATAAATAGATTTCATATGCTGCGATAAGTTTTATTTTCATCCAATTTATCTCATCAGGGAAAGACAAATCTAGCCTGTAGAGGCTAGTCTTTAGTAGTTTCTTAGGTATTATGGCCGGAGCCAAGTCATTTTTGATTTGATGTTGCAGTAAGCAAAGCCAAATAATCATGCAATTCCTTCTTCACATGCAAATGTATAGTTACAACAAAGGAAACATTCACATACCAAAATATTTAAAATGACAGATTTATCTCAAAAATTTAAATGAGTAGGGTCAAAGGAAAAAAAATCATTAAAAAAGAAAACACTCAGGCCAACCTTCTCCAATTGACCAACTCCTATTGACAATGCTTTGATATTCATTTACAATTTCAATCACATCAATGAACTAGATTATATAGGAGGGAGGAGGAGAGAGTAAGTATCAAATTATAATTATTATGGTCACTTTTGGATCAACAGCAACAGCCAAGGTTTTCATTATGAAATAGGATTAAATGTGTATTATTTCTAAGGTTGGTGCAGTTATTTCAATGAAAACAAGCAGAGAAATTGCAGTCAGAATTTAGTATTTCAGTAAAAAAAAACATACTAGTATTATTTTAATAAGATAGATAAATAATATTATACCTAAGAAAACAATTTTCTGACTTTTAGACAAGAAAAAATCTTTATCCATAATTATTTTTACAATGCATAATACAAGAAAGCTCAGCAAAAAGAATTCCTTTGTCCATACTCCATCGAAATTAATCAAAAACTTGTAACTGAACAGCGCAGCTCATAAAGCAACACACAAGAATGATGTTTCTTTGTAAATCGCGACCAACGCCAAGATATGACTGGGGGTGCTCCATGCGCACGATAATGAAGTCATACAAGAAAGCACGAAAATATATACAAACTGTTCACTCAATTATATAAAAATAAAGCGCACATTGATATAAAAATAATAATTATAACAATCGTGATGACAAATTATGGCAGTTAGTTATATCTACCTATGTCACAACAAATAACCTCAGCCATCAATTTGAACTAACCGTGATGACTCAAAGATGGCAATTAGTCAGGTATAAAAGGTTCGGCACGCATTATTGTCACTGTTGTTACTTCCACTAAAATATTAGTAAAAAATATATTCATTACTGCCCTAAAACTTAATAAAAACACACAAACTGGACAAAAATGACACTGAGGAACACCAACCAACCACCACAATGGCGCGCTAGGTCTGTTCAACCGAAAAAAACCGGCAAATCGATAAGTCAATTATAGGTATCGATTTAATTCTCGATTAAATCGAATGAATTCCTAAATATTATGGTGATACAACATTTTTGCACTGATTTTTTTATTTATTTATTTATTGGTTTACCAACAATCATACACTAATACATGTTTAAAACTAAGTAACAATTAACATTAACTAAATGTACAATATAATAAAGGCAAACACTGCATGCTAAAGTGTTTACATGTGCACTACTAATAAATGTTTATGAAAGGTACAAAATAAAAATAGACTAATTGACTATGTCTAAGAATAAAATTATGATCTAACTATTGTGATTACTTGATTTCTAAATTTACGGATTGAAGTTCCAAATATATCTAAGTCTGAGCCAAAGTTGTTATAGAGCTTACAGAACCTGGATACTGGGGAATTGCTACCTAGGACAGTCCTTCGGAAAGGAGGGGATAATAATTTTACTGGATATCTTGGGAGCCTATATGGTATTCTAAAGGAGATCAATGATAATAAAATAGAGCAGTCTACCATGCTATTTAGAATTTTATAAAGGAATATTAAATCCTGCACAGTTCTGCGTGATTCAAGTGAGTCAAGTTTAAATTTTTTAAGGCGTTTACTATAGCTAGTGAGTGTTTTGGATATGCCTGAAGCGAATGCCAAGTGATTCAAGAATCTCTTTTGGATACGTTCCATTCTTAAACTATGGGTAGCATAATGAGGACGCCAGACCACCCCACAATATTCAAGGTGACTACGTACGAGACAATTGTATAATATTATTTTAGTCTTCTGTTTATGAAAGGGTCGTGCGTTTCTCAATACAAAACCAAGAGCCTTAGATGATTTTTTAATAACATGATCTAAATGCGGTATAAAAGTTAATTTTCGGTCCAAAAGAACACCAAGATCTCTTATGATATCTACACTACTTAAATCGCTATCCTGAATACTGTATTTGTTCTCAACTGGGATACATTTACGTGTAAAAGTGATCTGTGAACATTTTTTGTGTTCAAATACATATTGTTATGTTTGCACCAAGTAACCAGTCTATTGATATCGCTCTGCAATAGCAAGGTGTCCGATTGAGAGTTAATAACTCGAGATATTTTAAGGTCATCAGCGAACATATACGGTGTCGAATAGATAAAGCATTCAGGAAGATCGTTAATGAAGATGTTAAAAAGAATTGGTCCCAGGTGCGAACCCTGCGGTACTCCTGAGCATATTTGGTATGTGTTTGATCTATAACCGTCGACGACCACATAAAAAGATCGATTGGTTAGGTATGAGTTAATCCATGCCAGAAATGAACCAGCGAATCCGTAAGCAGACAGTTTTCTGATCAGTATACTATGAGAAACTTTGTCAAACGCCTTACTGAAGTCAGTATATATAGCATCAGTTTGTTTGTTTAAATCCATGCTCCCAATAATATTCTCAACAAAAGACACCAAGTTAGTACACGTGGACCTACGCGATGTAAACCCATGCTGATGAATTGATAAGTACTTTTAAAATAACTTTGGATTTTTGGACAGATTAGTGACTCCAAGACTTTAGCCAGTGCTGCCAAAATTGATATTGGTCTATAATTGTCTACAATACCGATGTCACCACTTTTGTATACTGGAACAACCTTGGCCAGTTTCCACTGCTTGGGAAAGTTTCCAGTCAGAAGAGAGCTATTGAAGATGTAAGTCAGTGGCGACACCAATTCGTTTGCACAGTTGACTATAAATTTTGGGGAATTCCGTCAAACCCAGGCCCTTTAGTTATATTTAAGGATATCAATTTTCTTTTGACTTCATGTTCTTCTATATATAACTCTGACAAACTGTCTGGATTATTATTGAGACTACTCAAAAAGGGAGATTTACTAATTGGGTCATATGTTCCACCAACTGAGTCATAAACAGACGAGAAGTATGAGCCAAACATGTTGCATATGTCAATTCCAGTACTTGCCACAGTACGTCCATTAGACAAAGTCGATGGGAAATTACTGTTACCTTTGCGTTTATTTTTAATGTATGACCAAATATATTTAGGATTAGTCGCAATTTTTTGTTCAATATGATCTATGTACGAACGAAAACAAGTTTTAGAAAGCTTCTCGCAACGTTTACTGATAAGTCTGAGGGATATTTTGTCTAAGGGATTTTTATAAAGATTATAGCGTTTGCTATAGTTATTTCTTTCACGGATCATTCTTTTTAAGTCTTTACTCATCCATGGCGCGGACCTGCAGTTATATTTAAAGTTTGTTGTCGGAACAAAGTTATTAATTATTAAATTGATAGTGTTAAAAAATATTTCTAGCATCTGATCTGGGTCCTTTGTACCATGGAACAGGTTACACCAGTCAATTTCACTAAGCTCCACTTTAATAGCATCGAAATCCGCCTTGTTAAAATTAAGTCTTAGGGTGTTGTTTGGATGTAGGTTAGGTTTGGAATAATTTTGTAATGAGAGTTCGATAGGAGGATGATAGGGATCAGCTCTAGTCAGAATATTGGTAGCTGCAGATACCATACAACCAGGTATATCTACAAGTGCTAAGTCCAGTATTTTGTTTTGACTGTAACACTGATAACCTAATATTATACCAAAGCCGCTCTAAGTTGACGATTTGACACTTTTTATTTTATATTTTGCATTTATCCTTGTTAAGAGGAACATATTTAGCGAATCATAAAGAACAACTTTTGAAAATAAGACGTTATTTCTAAATGTCACATGCACCTAATTATCTAATTATTTGTCTTTTATTACTTAAAATAATTCAATTTTTTAAAAAACCGTAAAATTTCCACTCTGTATTACGCTTTTACAAGGTTACGCCGTTTGACACATTTTCATAGTGACGTAATGGGTAATACTCACCAGGTATTTTTAAAAAAAGGATGAAGGATTTATAAGTATTGTATTTAAAAAATAAATATATTTTAAAATAAGAAACTTCAATTCAATCTTCTGGATGTGAATAAATGTTTTTAATAAAAATTTGTTATAATTCGACCTTGCTTGGTTATAATGTGGAAATAACTGTTACTTATATACTTCAGCAATTTTACCGTTGTCCCTCACTAGTGCAGTCAGTCTGACATGAGTCAAATCAGTCAACTTAGAGCGTCTCTGGTATAGACATACGAAAATAAATATAAAGGACGACGCGTCCAATTGGGCCTGAACTAGAGTTGGACCAAGGTCATAACACATACCTAACGAGAAAATTATAAAAAAAAAATTAAATCAACCGGGTTCCTGTACAGTCACAACAAAAAGTTTAATCTATTTGTCTATTATTTTACAATCAACAACGGTGTTTTAATACGAGTGAAACCTCAATGCCACTGGAGTGACTTAGTCTAACTACAGAGAGCGTCTTACCACGTTGAATTATAAGATAATACGGTATAGGTACCTGTTACAAAAAAAAGTGTATTTCGTTGTAGAAGGCTTAATTATTAGTACTGTCTTTGTAAGTGATAGTGACAGTGAACGCGCTCCTGCGATAATAAACAATATTCAATCACGACATGTGAGGGCGCGCAAGTATCGTTGCTACATATTAATTGACAGAGACCAAACTGGCATCAGCTCATACAATATTATTGTACTTGTTTGACCGGAAGTCGTACGCTGGGAAGCTGTGCGAACATTTTGTCCGTAGTTTGGTATATGAGCTTAGCAAGGCACGAAGGATTCAACCCCCCAGTCCCATATTGAGATTCGATTATTGTGGATATCGATTAAACTACATAAAAAATATATACATATGCGTAAAAGTAAACCTGTGTTTCTTTTATTATATACATTGGTATATGTGTTATATAATCCGACGTGACTCTCTGTGGTTAGAATTAGTCACTCCAGTGGCATTGAGGTTTCACTCGTATTAAAACACCGTTGTTAATTGTAAAATAATAGACAAGTAGATAAAACTTTTTGTTGTGACTGTACAAGAACCCGGTTGATTTTATTTTTGTATTTTTCTCGTTAGGTATGTGTTAATGACCTATCACAAAAACAATATCCAATGAGTATTGGTCCAACTCAAGTTCAGGCCCAACTCCCATAGTCCCATGCCCATTCCCGTTTTAATTTTTGTGTCAGTCAACAAAAGGGGATTGGGCATGTAATGTTGACGACGTATAATTTTTTTGCGGCTTCTCATGAAAGTTATAGAAAGAGCAATAAAAAATCTAAACTTTTTTTGTTATACGTCCTCCACGTATTTAGCTAATTATGTAATATCGAAGCCGAGATATTACGCAGTTTCTTGGAAAAAATAAGTAATTCTTGTTTAAATTATTAAAATAGTTATACAATGTTTCAAATGAAAGAATTAACAACAACTTTTGCTATGAAACCATTTTTTAAACGCAATATTTGTTATACTTTCCGAACAAATTCTCACTCCTATGTCACTTCTTGAATGGAGCATTTTGAGCATGCCCGAATGAAATGCAGCAGTGAGTTTTGAAGTTATGACAACAATTCTTCTAAATTATTTATGTGTGTTGTGTGGCCCATCCTACAACATCAAAAAAAAGCTTCACCCTCCTTGTATTAGATTCTGTGTACGAAAATAGTTATATGATTTAATTACTTATATGATTGGGCAATTCTACCGTTGTCCTTCACTAGTGCAGTCAGTCTGACATGTGACAAATCAGTCAACTTAGAGCGGCTCTGGTATAGTACTTTTATATGCGATTTTAGTATCTATCAACTCGACTCAATTTCAACTCCCCTACATCCAAATATACAATAATTATATGCATTATTAGTAACTGTTCTCTAGTTTGAATATAGTATTATTTATCCAATTTTATATATTTAATCGCACTTTATACCAAAGATTAATCTAAATATACAAAAGGAGAAACAGACTGACTAACTTACATATCAACCCACAAGCTAAACGGCCAAACGCAGGTTTTTTAAATTTGGAAGAGAAGTAGCTTAGGTACCATAGAGGTAGACTAAGAAAGGAATTTCCGAAATTCGGGGGACGGGGACGGGAATACGCATGAATATTCTTTTATATGAAAAAATCTAAACCGATTAAGTTAGTCACTTGAAATTTGACATACCTTAGTAAACTTAAAGCTTAGTTGCAACAACAGGATATTGCAAAATTCCTACGGAAACGGGAGTTAGCGGGAAAAACTATTGTATTTAAATTCCTGTAGCCCACGCGAACGAAGTCGCGGTCACAGCCAGTAAATTTATATTTTGCAATAAAAATACGGAAACTAAAATACACAATTTTTTTTATTTTTTCTTTATGACATAATATACCGACTTTTGAACATTTTCGTTTTATTAGCTTCTGTTTTCATGTTAGTCTTTAAAGAGTCTAGAAATAATTAAGTTCAATTAAAACGGCTTTGTAGGTATGTTGATATTAACTCCAATGAAACAAAAAGGGATTGTTACAGAATTAACAGAGTAGTGTTCGCATTTTAGAGAAGTTTCATTTCAACATCACAACTAAAACTAAAAAACTGTAAAACAAAATAATGTACACTGACTTTATATTATCTAATCAACCACATCAAATTTTGTAATGCTATGTTGATGATGTCGACTATATTTCTGTCTCTAAAGAAATCGAGTACCTTGAATTGAATTATTAGGGTATTCAATAAAAAAAGGTCTTAATCGAATAGAACAAATAATCGATTGTGTTTAGTTCCGGTAAAATTTTCAAATATTCATTTTACTTTAGTAGCAAACTAATTAAAATTTTAAATTTATTACAATATATTGCAATTACAACTTTGCAATCTTTAAATTACTAATACAAATAATTTAAGTGATTCTGATAAGATACAATAAACGGTTATTGCTTTATTAACCGATTCGTCACTACCCCATCCTTAGTAGAATATTTATTGATTTTCTGACGTTACGTACCGCAAAGTTTTGCCGAAAAGCGCTCTGGCCGCTCCGAATTTTCAAATAATCGTGAATTTATGTGAAAACATTATTATCAAACAAAATGTCATCTTGGATTATACAGGTAATTCATGAGGTTTTTGCTTATTGTGGCGCTTTTAATCTAGTTTATGTTATTTGGTATTTATTAGAACTGCAGGCAAACAGTAGTTGTTATTTATTAATATTTTACGATTGCAAACGTTTAGATTATTGCCTTGCGA
Organism: Maruca vitrata; assembly: GCA_039566165.1. Classification (NCBI taxonomy): domain Eukaryota; kingdom Metazoa; phylum Arthropoda; class Insecta; order Lepidoptera; family Crambidae; genus Maruca; species Maruca vitrata. Next base: position 18,114,870 of record CM076911.1, on the reverse strand, counting down.
GTGTTAAATATAATTTTTAAATACTTTTTGACCATATCTGTTGATTTTAATTCATGGTTGAAGGTGAATACGCACCATAATTTAAAAGTGCATAGAGCAATGACCTTTATTGATTGCACCTCCCATTATCGGCTATACATACGTACTATGCAACTGTAGTTGATATGTTAAGCGTCCGCGAGAGCGAGGCTGTGCTGTGTGACGGTGATAACAGATGCGCGAATTTGCAGTATTGATTTATGGGCATAACTGAATATGGTGTTCTATGGTGCACTTTGCAGAATTAGAATCAGCTAGTTAACATGGCTCTCTCGAAACAGCCTCCTGAGCTAAGATGTTTGGATCCAGAGAACTATCGAAAGTACTTTCGTGGATTATATTGGAGTTATGCCAGGTAAGTGATAGACTTAAGAATTTTTGAAGTGATGTACCTATTACTGTGAAAATATTATGGTTTAATGAGGGTGGTGTAACGCTGGTATAATTATTAATGAGCTTTTCAAGAACTTTTATTCAAAAAAATATGAAAAGGAACCCTTGATGCTTACTCACTGTCTTGAGACACTACTTAAGACATAAGCTACAGGTGGTTGCAGATGACAAAGTCACATGATATTAGTATTTAATAAGGCTACGTTACATATATCACAGCTTAACTCATACTAAGGAGACTGAACTTTTGTTTCTCTCGTCGAAAATTAAAAAATCTTAGCACTCCTAACTAACTCACTTTTCTTCGGACTGCTCCTTTCTGATTTAGTGGTCGTTCAGACTGGAGCCCTTCAACAACTTCTTACAATATTTTGTTACAGCTATCTTGGCATTAGGGCACTTCTATAAATTACAGCCCCAAAACATAATAATAATCATATTTGTTGTAGATTTTCAATAGCGATTGATGGTTTTAGGGTACTACTTATACTATAAATCACTATTATTGACTTAAAAGTTGATAGTCATGTCCTATAATCTACTTGCTTTAACATTTCTACACCCAAATACCCAATATCTTGCCTTTATCCTGACGGCTTTTGCTGAGAGAGAAAGAGAGACATTGTACAATTATAGTACTTCTCTGTAACTGTTGCAAAAGGCTGCAAATATTATACCCAATTAGCTAAATATAATTGAGACCACCAGAACCAGACTGGCCCAAATCAAAATTTGCATTGTTTTACTTGACTACCTAAATATCCGCTATCAAACCCCTTAGTTAATAGACAGAATGGCTCAAAAGTAATTTTAGTAAACAATGATGATTTTTATTCAATATAAATAGATAAATAGAGTATAGCGGCCCAGATCACTCGGCCCAAGATATTACGGCTCATGTCACTTGGGGCACTCTGATTCTGTTGGCCTCAATTATGAAATTTCATATATTGAAACATGTACATTTTAAATAAAGAAACAAAAAGTTACTGTGTTTTATTTATTAGTATGATAAGTCTGTTGTTGAGTGAGACTTATAATCTTGGATGATTATGTATTTATGACAAATCTAACTAGGCTTAGTAAAATGAATCCCATGATGAATGGTGGGCATATTCTTCAAATACACAATAACTTTCAGGATTTTGGAAAGAAAACCCAAGAGGAAGACGGCAAAGAGGGACAAGGACCGCTGGAGGCAATCACTAACAAATCAGCCAATATGCTATGCACCGGCCATCTTGAACAACCCATCTCAGTTTGCGGTGTATGCTAACGTCCGCAGGTCGATCTTGATGCAATGGTCGTTCCTCCCCGGAGCTATCTCTGATCCGTCCGATGACAGTGACCAAGACGATATGTCTATTATACCACCACCAAAGTTATCTAAGGTAGGAAGGTTTTCATTTACAACAATGACTATGATGTTGATGTTGAGATTTGGAATTATTACTTTTCTTATGAAACATTTATAGGTGAAGATGGATTGATCAGTAAAAGATTCCTCATCAAATCAAGCTTATATTTTTGTTATATATGTGAACAAAATGCTATAATATATTCATTAAAAATATTCTATTGACCTTATGTGTATGCCGGTGATGATTGTTTTGATTTAGGAATCAGTTTAGAGAAATTTACTTTGAACACTTTCATATCGTTAAAATAAGGCATTAATTCTTGACTTCTGAAGGATGCCCTTCAGATAGACATCCAGTCCCAAAATGAAAAACAGAAATTATAATGAAATTTTATGATTATAATCAAAAGTAACATTTGTATAACACTTTGCATGGCCAGATTAATAATAACTTATATTAAAGCGTAATTTTAGTAATGGTTTATTTATTTATTTATTTTATTTGTTTAGGTTTTCAAGGCAATCAGCTGTAATTTAAATCTGTTGTCTGGTGTATAACTTATAAAGTATTCGCACTTTAAGTTTGCGTATCTTTAAGAAACGACTTTCTTATGGCTAAACAGCAATAAGAGTAAAGGAAGCATAATGTGTTTGAAATTCAAAATAATTTAATAATATATTTTTATAAGATTGATCTGTGAGTAGGAGTAGCTAAAGTTTTCGCAAAATTTTGAATATCTACTTATTATGTTATAGTAACAGAGCCCACGACCAAAATTTTTGTCTCATAGCAATACGGCCAAAACCGCATCAAATCGATAGATAAGATTATTCTGAACTCGAAAATACCAATATCAGACATTTTCCGCGTAGCGTTTGATCTGACCGAATTTTCAAAATTGTCAAAGAATTTTACCGAACTGCATCATAGCAATATGTCTGATTTGCAGACTGTAGTTAAATGATGATTCTGAGATACCGGAAACATATTTTTCAGACGTTAGTGGTGTAGCGCAAACCCGTAAAATCACTTAAAAAGATTAAAAATGAGACAAAAAAAATGTCTCATAGCAATACGTCTGAAAATCTTTTTTATTAGTAAATTTTGGTTATTTGATGCGAACAAAACAATTTTCAGACGGAAATGTGGACGCATAAAATTTTGAGACCGTTTTGAAAATGTTAACAAATTTTACCGATCGGTATCATAGCAATATGTCTGAAAATTGCTAGACATGATAGAATAAGTTGTCCACATGTGCAAAAAATTTATATCAGACAAATGAAGTGTAGCATCTTTTCTATCAGACAACTTTTCGATACTCAGATATCATTTAAGAATCGTATTGAGGTATCTTGAATGAAACCAATGAATAATAGTAAGAAAGGGGCAGGGGCGTAACAAGCGATGAGGCTGTTGAAATTAAATACTGATTGATTTGATAGTTTTGGTTTTATTTAAAGCACACTTGTTATTTTCGTTTTAGCATATACTCCATATGCTACACTTAAAGTGTCTGAAAACAGGTTTTTGGTAATCAAGGCAGCAAAACGAAAAGTTAAAAAAAAAATTATCCGTATTGCTATGATACTGGTCGGCTAAATTTGTTGACATTTTCAAAAATGCGCTCAGGCTATGTGCTACGCACAAAATGTCTGAAAACAATCTTTTTCGTAATACAATTATAAAATCTATGTACATTATCACTATCAGACGTATTGCTATAATACCGACTGCCTTTTTTTTTTGACACAGCAGAAATGGCCTCCCACGCAGTTGCTACACTTTCGACCGTTACTATATACCTAGTCGGGTTCAGAATCATACATCATTCTCCTGCCCTTATCCCACGCTAAGTGGGGTCGGCGCAACATGTGTATTTCTTCCACTCGGGCTCCTTTCACTCCCATATCATCTTTCACGCAATCCATCCATGTCTTCTTCGGCCTGCCTCTACCGTTACGTCCATTGACATTCATACTCATCACTCTTCTAGTTACATGGCTTTCTTCCCTCCTCATAACATGCCCGTACCAAGCTAACCTTGCACTTCTCATCTTTTCTAAAATAGGTGCAACTTTCAGACTTCCCCTTATATATTCATTCCTAATTCTATCCAACCTTGTTACTCCACACATCCATCTTAACATACGCATCTCATTTGCATGCACCTTCCTCTCTTCAGTCTTTTTCATTGCCCAGCACTCAGATCCATACATCGCGACAGGTCTGATGACCGTTTTGTAAATTTTCCCTTTAAGTTTGAGGGCATTTGTGGGTCACAAGTTGTTCCCGAGACCTGTCGCCACTTCATCCATCCAGCATTCATTCTATTCTTAACATCTCGATCAATATTGCCGTCGTTTTGGAAAAGTGAGCCTAAGTACTTAAAGTCGGAGCAGACCGGTAGGGTTACATCATCTAAGGCAATTGGAGAAAAACTGGAAGAGTCGCCAAAGCCGCAAAACAGATGTTCTGTTTTGGTGCGACTTATTTTCAAGCCAACTCTCTCCAATTTTTCTTGCCATTTTCCCAGTCTGCTTTGCACCTCAGCTGCATCTTCTCCGACCAGAACAATGTCGTCGGCAAACAGCATGCACCAGGGTGCCTCCTCCTGTATGTCTGATGTTAAAACATCCATTACCAGGAGGAACAGGAAAGGGCTTAAAGCCGATCCCTGGTGCAAACCAACAGCCACATTGAACTCGTCTGTAACGCCGGCTTCGGATCGGACGTTCGTGCGCGCTCCTTCATACATCCCTTGCACCAACCTTACATACTTCCCAGGCACGCCTTTCTTATGCAAAACCCACCACAAGACTTTTCTGGGGACACGGTCGTACGCTTTTTCGAGGTCAATAAAAACCATGTGGAGGTTTTTATGCGCACGACGATGCTTCTCGCATAGTTGGCGCAAAGCGAAAATTGCATCTGTTGTCCCCCGTCCTGTCATAAAACCAAACTGGTTGTGGGTAACCTCACATTCCTCTCTCATTCTTCTATCTATTACTTTCTCCCAAACTTTCATACTGTGTGACATAAGCTTTATTCCTCGGTAGTTGTTGCATTCTTGCACATCACCCTTATTTTTATAAATAGGCACCAGCGAACTGCTGCACCATTCCGTCGGGATCGTCTCGTCTTGCAACAACTTATTGAAAAATAAAGCCAGCCACTTGCATCCATCCTCTCCCAAAACCTTCCATGCTTCAACTGGTATGTAATCTGGGCCAACAGATTTACCATTTTTCATATTTTTCACAGCCAGTCCTACCTCCTCAACACTTATTTCATTAACCAAATCTCTATTTATTTGCACGCTTTCTAAATCTCCATTCCAAGTATTTTCCTCGTTCATTAACCTCTCAAAATATTTCTTCCAGCGCTGTTTTATTCCTTCAGGTTCAGAATCATACAATCTAAAGATTTTATAGGGTTTTTGCCGTATTGCTATGAGACATGGTTTTGGTCGTGGGCTCTGTTACTATTATTATTCATTTCCAATTTCATACATTACAAATAGTACTCTGTGCTTATAGAACATTACACATATTTTAAAAAATTGCTTTATCTATCTATCGTCATATCGAGAAATGGCGTCGTTGGCTCGTCAATGATTCAATAAAATGGTTACCGGGCGTCGATTGGTCTAGCTAGGCAGTAGGTACGCGTGACCTAATAATATGATGTATTGCAATCAATACTTGACCCGTTCGGCTTACATCGTTTGATATGAAACGTGACATATGCAACAACGTGCACCTGCGTTAAGTCCCGAAGGGCCCGGTGCGTAGTGCGCAAGTCGGACTCTGCCTATATCGACAGAGTTGATGACCTTTCATGTACGATCGGGATGCACTTATTTTCAATCATATTTTTAGCAATGACGATTTCAAGTTATTTCTAAGATTAAAAGGTACAGGGTTATCTGTCTATACTCGTACTAAACAGGTTGACGTAACTTAGGCTATCCGGTTTAGCCCTTTGTTTTAAGTATTAGGTAATAATAATAATAATAATAATAAACTTTATTGACATAAAACATTGTACAAAGTAATGACGAAACCCTGATTCCCGTGTCAGGTACATGCCTGTAGTACAGTAATCAGTGCTCACTCTTCATTAGGTGTTACTAATTCTGTATGAGATCTGACTGACTGCCTTTTTATTTGCGTTTTGTCGTAAATAATTTAGTTTAAGCGTTTGACTTTATATACGTTCTTAATAAAGAACCCTAAATCAAAAGGCAATCAAAGAAGATCTTAACTAGTATTTTTGAAGAATTCCGATTCCAACAAATACCATCCTACTTATTTCACATTTGGATTTTTTTTTTATAAAATATAATCTAGACGATATCAATACCAGTCCGTAAAATACACGCTCAAGGCTTTGTTCGATCGCGCATTGTTGATTCAATGCAACACTTATTTATTTATGGGGTTTCTAAGATATTGAACGACGGAGGCTTTGTGTTTTGAGATATTATAAGCAATCGAGTAGTTCCTCTAATGATAACATGGCTTTTTTTACTGATGATGATCCTGTTTCTTATTCTATCGGTCAGAGGTGACTGACCGATACGTAGATAAGACCCCAGAGACCAAGAGAAAGGTGACTTAGGCTTCTCTATAGCTCAGGAACCTTCTAGAAGATAGGCTATTGATGGGTCACTATAAAATACGATATTGTAGGTGACTGGCATCGGACTGCGCACCGTTTTCTCGCTCATCTCTGAGGCGCGGTTCACCGAGGAGGAATTCTGTGAGAATGCGCTGAAGGCTCTCCTAGATGTGCTGCAAGGCCATGCTCCTGAAGAACTGGCGCAAGAGCCTGCAGAGGTACGTAACATCCTTTTAGCAGCGAACTTTATATTTTAGTAACAAGTGGCAATGTAATACAAAGCGTCGATGGCCGAGTGGCTAAGGTCGTTGCTGGCTGTGCGAGATGTCGCCAGTTAACACTCCGCCAAGTATCATTGGTTCTTCAAATTTGTAATTTATATGTAAGATTATTCGACGCTTTAAGGGTGAAGGAAAGAAAACATCGTGAGGAAACCTGCACACCTACGAAGAAATTCTTAGGTTGTGTAGTTAACCAACCCGCACTTGTCTTAGGACTTATCGCCCTAGTTTAGGGTAGGTCCGTGATTTAATAAATAAATAAACTATTATTTCAGATAATCAACAGCTTGCAATCGATGCTGGAGGACGTAGCGAGCGGCAATGGGCCGGGCGGGCAGAGTATCGTGCCCTCCACGCTTACGTCGCTCAGCTGCTCGTGCCTGATCGCGCTGGTGGTGGCGCGCGGCGAGACGGAGCTGATCCTGAGCGCGGTGCGGGCGCTGCTCATGGCGCCCACGTGCTACCCCGAGCAGAAGCTGCAGGTAAGGCCGCAGACTCGGGCAGAGGTGCGTTGACGGCGTATAACCAACTAGAAACAGTGCCGTAACTAGAGCGGTGCCAACGGTGCCCAGGCACAGCGCGCAGACCCTGGAGAGGCGCAGAAATGACCAGACCTGTATTTAGTCTTATTTCTCAAGGGCGTAATTTTTTTAAGCTCGCACCGGGCTCATAGAAGGCTAGTTCTGACACTGCGTAGGATCGACGTATAATGTGCAAACTCAAGAGCACTACCAGTCCTCATTGTCATAGTTCGATTGATTAAAGGGAATTCGAAACGACTGATGAGATGAGAAACTCCATCACCAACAATAAGCTATCATAGTTCTATTTTACGTCCAGCATGTAAACCCAAGTTAAGCGATATTCATATTAAAATCGATTATCGGTTACGTGGTTTCTTTAGGTAAGATAGTTTTTTTTTTGAAAATACTCTTAATTGCAATATGTGGGAAATATCACAACACAGTATTGAATTCGAGCTTGAATTTTTATCGTTAATTTAGACAAGTGAACAGAACTCAAAAATTTATAGTTGCCTTGAAAATTACGCAATTATCTTCAATCTCTAAAAACTACAGTTTATCGGATACCTTTGTTAACCGGTTTCTTAAAAGGGGGTTTCTTATTTTACTGTACACTTTTTAGGTACCATCAAACCTGACCGTGCTGCAGCGTAGCGTCCAGTTCATAACCCTGGGCAGCCCATCGCGCAACCTGTGGCTCAAGTACGGCGTGCCCCACCAGTCCCAGATCACAGTATTCCCAGTTGACATGCCTCTTCAGTTGGCCGGACCCGCAGACCTGGTCGTGCGATCCGTGGTCTCTGACGGATGCTTCCTCTACATCTACACCTCTAAAGGACTCGTCAAGATCGGCTCCGGATACGGCAGCTCGATAAAACAACACACGTATCTGTACAAACCGGACTTCTTTAATGGCGATCGGCATGGGTGGCTTGGGTTTTGTAAGGTGAGTTAAAGGATATGCATTCATCAAGTATGGTTAAAATTTTATAGTTTTGAAAACTTTTCTTATTTGGTTTCTACATTTATGAAACCAAATAAGAAAAGTTTTTAAAACTATAAGGATCGTTAAATTGTGTTAAATACTCTTATAAAACACTTAAAATATTTAACTCAATAATTAGATACTTATTAACACACTAATCGCCCTCAATTTTCAGGGCAAATTGTATGTGAGGATTGGACGGAAGAAGACTGAGATTTACGAAGTAGACAAGGATACGCTGGAAGCGAAACACATGATCAAACTTGACCCCGGACCACTCCCTGCCGGCGCTGACGCTAAGACGACCGTGTTCTCCGACGGCACCCAGCTGGGAGTTATAACTCTCACCAATACGGTACGTTTCATATTCGAGTTAGAAAACTGAAAATGTCCGGGATATTTACCATGTTGTTTTGTTTTAATGAGCTCCCGATATTCCGTAATTTTAGTAAACAATCACAAGGGTCGTTAAAAAAAGATGTGACTTTGATTTTTATTCGATATTAATGGAGTGGGTGTTTTTATTCAATATTAATAGAGTGGGCCCCTGTGGCCCAGATCACTCGGGACACGCTATTACGGCTCATTTCAATTGAACCACTCTGGTTCTGGTGGCCTCAATCTATACTAATCTATACTAATATTATAAAGCTGAAGAGTTTGTTTGTTTGTTTGTTTGTTTGTTTGTTTGTTTGAACGCGCTAATCTCAGGAACCGCTGGTCCGATTTAAAAAATTCTTTCACTGTTGGATAGTCCATTTATCGAGGAAGGTTATAGGCTATATTACACTTTCAAAAAAAGTAGGGATCCGTACGAAAAACCCAAATTTGTCACCCAAGATGTAAAAAAAATCAAATTTCAAACAATTTTTTACAATTTGTTTTGACAGGACGAAGTCTGTTGGGTCAGCTATTGTTCATAAAATTACACATAGATGGCATCGTGCTTTGTACAGCATGCCATAAATGCTGTCAAGTTTGATATAACATGAGTACCTACGTGATAAGTTTTTTGGTAGTTCAAAAGATGGCACTGTGCTCTACGTATTACTTCGATATTATATTGTGGAAAAGTTTGTATGTAGGTATACCATACGTCAAATATGTGAAATTTGTCTTTTGGAATTGATAAATTTGGAGTGCCATTAAATTACGTAAATTACTAGAAGGGTTCTGAATCGACAACATGTATCGAAAATATTCTAATTGTCACCTTTTTTCTATTTTAATTTAACAAAATAGTGTCATCTAATTGACATATTTTTAAGCTGTCAAATTAACGAGAACATTCAAATTTCCATAATTGCCGAATTGAAGAAGGTTGGTTGTCAAAAAATACATTGATATTATACCACAGCCGCTCTAAGTTGGCCGATTTGACACATGTCAGACTGACTGCACTAGTGAGGGACGACGGTAAAATTGCCGAAGTATATAAGTAACAGTTATTTCCACTTTATAACCAAGCAAGGTCTAATAGGGTATTCGACTGTGGTTGTTATGCTTGCCATTTTTATGAAAATCAGTAAGATTTATGTAAATCAATATTATTAATGAAAACGAAACTTAAATTTTTAGCGAAATGAGACTACAAAAAACAATTTAAAGTTGGGTGGGCAAGTCCATTCCAAAATTGCGAAAATCATTTAAAATTTCTTTTTCATCTTATTAATAACAGAATTAGTCACATCTTTCATTATGAAAACATATCAATAAACGCAACTTTTGATGAACCTACCGAACAAACTTCTTAGGCGCTGCATACAACAAACTAGCGTGTGACGTCACACGCCAGTCGACGTTTGTATGGAGCATTTTTGAGCTCGACCAATTAATGTGCAATTAAAATTGTAATATCTCGTTGAGTTATCCAGATATCAAAGTGATACTTTCAACAGTGTCTTTGTGTTCGAGTGGTCCATCCAACTATATCAAAATAAAAAAATAGTCAAATACCCTATTATAACAATTTTTTATTAAAAACATTTATTTACATCCAGAAGATTGAATTGAAGTTTCTTATTTAAAATTATTATTAAAAACAATAATTATTAAATCCTTCATCCTATTTCTAAAAAATACCTAGTGAGTATTACCCATTACGTCACTATGAAAACGTGTCAAACGGCGTAACCTTGTAAAAGCGTAATACAGAGTGGAAATTGTACGTTTTCGTTTTATAATTCAATTATTTTAAGTAATAGAAGACAAATAATTAGATAATTAGGTGCATTTGACATTTTGAAATAACGTCTTATTTTTAAAAGTTGTTCTTTATGATTCGCTAAATATGTTCCTCTTAAAAAGGATAAATGCAAAATATAAAATAAAAAGTGTCAAATCGGCCAACTTAGAGCGGCTTTGGTATAATACTCAAGGGTTTGGTATCAGAAAAAAGGATGAGATGATCACAATGCGATTAATACATTGTATGCACCAACCGGGTATTAAATATTCAATCAAATTGAACAAATTCAATATTGAATTCAAAAAATAATATGAACATCAATATAAAAGTATAGCATAAGCATATTTAATTTGGTAAAGCATAAAATTCGAAAAGAGGAAATGAGGGGTTTGCCACGGATTAAGAAAGAACATGATTCAAGCACACAGTAAAAGCGTCGAATAATCGTACATAGGTATGAATTTAAAATTTGAAAAACACAGTGGTACGTGGCAGGGTTTGAAGTGGCGACCTCTTGCATAACAAGCAAATACCTAAACCACTCGGCCATGGACGCTTTTTTCCTCTCTAACTATAAACTGCTACCTGGCTTTGGAATAGGACGTCCTTTATTTCACATTGATCGATGAACAATTAGGATTACTTGAAGATGATCTATTCAATATGAGAAAGCTGTTCACTATAAACATAGATTTTAGGATTTCGTACGTCGAAAAGAATAACCGAACCCCTTATATAGGATCCGTTTATCATCGTCAATTTTTGTCAAGGAGAAAATATCAAACTGAAAGTTACATCAAATACTCAGGTCTACTGTCCCTTCGCCTGAGCCAACATAATCAAAAGAAACATTCATTTATGCTGCCAATTTTTGACACTCGCTAAAGGAACTACTATCTGCGAAGTACTCAGATTCTCAAAATTTAGAATAAAGCAACGTCAAGTACAGAGAATTGCGTAAACTTTAAAAATAAATTGCGTTGTGCGAGTCCGTCTTGCACTTGGATTTTTTTTTTCTTTTCTTGGGTTCTATTCCCACTCAGCACAAATATTTCTGCGATGAATATCGATGTTTGTTCCGTGTCTGGTTGTGCTATTTAAATATTTAAATGTATACCACTGTTCTGATAAAAACAAGTGCTGAAGCTTCTTACCACAGGATCAGATCAATTAATGTGATGTTGTGTAATATACTTATTTATTACTACACGATAAACAATAGATGATGATGATGATAAAAACCAAAATAATTTTGTTTTAAATGTTTCTTCCGGTTGAAGACTAACTTCTTAAGTGGCAGAAAAGATTTTGACGGGACTACGACTACTTTTAAGTTAAAAAAAAATCAAAATCCTGTAAAAAAAAATCAAAATCCTGTAGTTCACGCGAACGAAGTCGCGGGCACAGCTAGTTATTTATAATGGCAATGCAGTGTGAAATAGGAGGGTTGTCTCTTTGGTGCTTTGTTTAACTTATCATAGGTATTCAATATGAAACTTAAGGTTTTGTATTTTTTAACGTCTGATTGGGAAGATAATATCCATCACATAAAAAAAAACAGCACCTTACCTCAATTTTTGGATTAATCATATAAAATCCGATTACAATTTATAATCAAAACTCATGGCGAATTTTGTTTTCAGGACAACCTAACAATAAAGATGTTCGACATATTCACACGCAAAGAAGGCGGCAGCGGTACCACCACGCTCACATCGAACAAACAGCTGAACGTGCACTTACTCCGTCGCCGCACTCTGGCCTTGGGGCGCGCGCCCTTCGAAGAGAACCTGTGCCGTAGGCCTCCCGAGCTCGACAGCCCCGTGGCGATGCAACTGGAGGACAACGAGGAGGATCCGCTCGCTAGCATTTGTACCGGGCAAGACTTTGGCCTTCTCACCACCAGCTCCGGGAAGGTAACACAATGAGTTTTGTTGACTTTTGTTTTCGCTAGTTCAGAAATAGAGCCGTCCAGGTCGCGGGAACACCGTTAACTCTTAAGTGGGCGCATCATGTTGGAATACTTTATTGGTTTTGGACCTTAACTCAGCATAATAAGGTTCTAATTGTACTATATTGCCAATAGTTGCCAGAGCCTTATAAATTGTTAAGTCAGTTTGTCTTCCCGGGGCCACTTCCAAATATTATGTGTAACAACTTGTAGGTGACTGTAAAATAAGGTTTATTTCAATCTGTATGTATGTGACCAAAATTCGACAATTCTAAATAATACACTTTTTTATAGGTATACTACACTGGAAAGGGAGCCAGCTTGGGATATAAAGGGGCACCGCTATTCTCAGCGAGGTGGACTCTGATGAAGGAGACAGTATTTTTGAAGAATGAAGGCCCGACCGCGAAGAAAACCCGTGTGATTCAGGTACGCAAAGATCTACAATAAAAACGGCAGAATTTAAAATGTGCCATCTCCACCTTGGCCTCAACATACCATATCGATCACTCCTTATGTCATGATAATAATTTAGCATTAAATGTGCAATTGCATTTAAAGTAAAATAGTAGCAAAGCTTCAATAATATAACATATATGTAGAATTTCGGCCTATAAGTCTGTATGGCTGGCCCATATGAAATTTTATTAGATTTTCAAAGATTCATGAGGACAGGCGCAATAAAAATAATGCAAAATCTTACGAGCTGACGCGAAAATAATAAAGACTACATTATTCATTGGGTGTTTCTAGTAATAAAGATATTCTATTCAATTCTATTCTATTCATGTGCCAGGTGGCAGTGGGCCACGAGGGTCTACACGCGGTCCTGGTACTGGACAACGGCACGGCGCTCTTCACAGGCGTCGCTCGCCGCGGCGAAGATGGAGACACCAGCAAGCACCGGCGCACGCCCAAGCCGACCCGCCCCAAGAAGATACTCAAGGTGATGACAGTGTAGATGACGTGTGCTTGATGTAGTTGCAGGGTTTAAGCAAATTGGCAGTAATGTGGAACGAGCATACAGGGGATGCCCTAGTGGTCGGCGGCCGGTTGGGCGTCACAGGTACAGTCAGCCAAGAATGTGGTCTACCACCCTACGGTTGAGATTCGTTTGAAAGTCATGAAACAACAAGGTAAGTTTTCCCTGGCAATAAGATTGTGTCAGTGAAAAGTCAACTTTTGTCAAAAGTGGTGGAACACTTTCTTGGCTGACTGTAAGTATCGCTGGAAGAACGAGGTCGTGAAGGATCTACAGGAATTCCACAAGGACGGCTGGCGAAATGTGGCGCAGGATCGGCCTAGGTTCCTCTACGATAAGCTATTCTTTATTTTGAGAGGCCAGGACTCGTTGAAGGTCGCTGCGCCTATCTAGTTAGTCCATTTTTAGTTTGCCTAGCATTGTCGTCTTCATCGGACTGGAGAGGGAGCGGGTGGCTAACACCCCTTAATTTTCTTACACATATACTCCTACAGATAGTGGCAGAAAAACAATAAAGAATAAAATATATAAAAAGCTTCTGTCTATTATTATCCTTTAGACTTAATGATAACCTTGACTAAGATACACCTTCATCCCTACCCTGACATGATTGTGATCTAATTTGTATCTGAAAATCTTTTTCAATCGTTTTTTCCGTACCTTACAAACAATAAGTTTATTACATAACAGGCGGAAGGTCATCACGTGATTTACGCTGCGTGCAACTACGGGTCTACCGCGCTGGTGACCCGCCAGGGCCAACTGCTCATGTTCGGCAAGGACACCCAGCACTGCGACGCCAACGGGATCGTGCAGGGACTGCGACATGAGAAGGTTATTCAGGTGTGTATAAATACTATTACCATTGCATTCTTTTTTCGGAAGGTCTTAGGTGTTAGCCTCAAGACAGCTTTTGCCGATCACATATTTGGATCTTACTACCGCTTACCGTCAGGTGCAGTGAGGTCATCTTGTTGGCCTAGTATAAAAAAAGTTGATGCCTGCGGAGTAATCACTCAAATAAAGCTAACAAGAATTTTGAACGATCATGAAGTAGTTGTAAATTTATACACACAGTCACTTTCCTATCAGTACCTTTGTAACGGAGGCCCATAAGTTTACCTCTTCGAATATTTTTATTTTCAGGTGGCATTGGGTAAAGCACACACTGTCGTGCTTACCAATTTCGGCCAAGTGTACACGCTGGGCATCAACAACAAAGGCCAGTGTGGGCGCGAGTTCGGCTACACCAAAGAAAGTAAGTGGGCTTTAATCAGTTCAATACAGCCATATTTGTAGATTATTAGTAAGTGTCGTTAGTATAATATGATCCCTACGAGATGGAAACACCTTTTGAATCACTTAATACACATTGTACTAAAAATTAGTTTAACTAAACATTTTATACCAATCAAATGTATGATTGATGATAAAGTTTTCATACATTGATCCACAAATAACTTGTGACTGCATTAATTATCTACATCGATCGCAGATCATCAGCTGTTCTGTTTTACACGGTTTGCGTTACACTCCCAATCAATTCTTGTAAATTATTCACGCTTAGAATTGCAACTTTCTACGGGTAGTGTCTTTTCGAATAAACCGTTATTATTATCTTATTACCTTGTCTTCCTCCAAGTAGAATTTATTTTACAGACAATTTCTGTCTGTAAACTGAATTGACATAAGTACCGCTATTTACGAAAAGAAATTGCGTAACGTTCAATTGTGAGTTTCGACAAAGCTAAGAAAATACCCATAAAATACAATCATAAAGTGATATCAATTAATGAAAAATCAATATTTGAAAGGGCACATTCCAATGAGAGTGAATTAATAATATAAAAACTTAAATTTTAAAATTGAAAAAAATCACATTCATCATCCCGCCTGGACAGGGACATGAACCACCGGTCCTTAGATATTGCGTCTAATGCTTTAAACCAACTGAACTATCCAGCTTCATGAATGTGAAATGTAGGACATAACTGGTTTTTGTATGGGAAGTGGCTACTTTTCTGAGCGACCATCTACCGAACCTTTGTTCCTAATTCGAACAAATATTTGTGTACCACCCCACCATAGAAAGGAAGGAGTGGCGAATCCTACAATACATCCAGCATTGGACGGACTTTTAGGTTAACTAGTGACCCGCCCTCGCTTTCGCTTCGTTTATATTTTACACTAGCTGTGCCAGCGACTTCGTTCGCGTTTTCCCCGTTTTTTACACATTTTCCATTGTATCTTTGCTCTCTCGCTGCTCTATTGGTCGCAGCGTGATGTTATATAGCCTAAAGCCTTCCTCGATAAATGATCTATACAACGCAAAAATATTTTTTCAAATCGAACCAGTAGTTCCTGAGATTAGCGCGTTCAAACAAACAAACAAACAAACAAACAAACAAACAAACAATCAAACAAACAAACAAACAAACAAACAATCAAACAAACAAACAAACTCTTCAGCTTTATAATATTAGTATAGATAAAAATCTTCCTCTTAAATCCCTCTATCTAAAAAACGCATCATAGTCCAGTCAAAATAGACATTTTACCTAGAAAAAATTCGCATAGAGCTGAAAATTGGCATGAATGTTGGGAACACTATTACAAATAATCTGTCAAAAGTCCCCATCGATCCCACGTCTGCAAAAAAAAATAATCAAGGTCAAATGTCACAAATATCAGTTTTATGCACTTTTGAGCGAAACGGTAAGTTTAATCATAAAAGTATGTATGACAAAATTACTTATCACGTAATTATCTATAAAAAATGTCTAAACACTTTGTTCCTAAGATTCACCATTTCAGAGATATAGCGATGCACAAAGTTGAAAAAGTTGTATTTTCAAACGCTTCCAGGCCCCCATGCGATTGTGCTAGACAGTTAAAATTTTAACGAATGATGTATCTCAGTTGCCTCTATAACATCTAATACTAGAAACAACATGAAACCAACGTGTAAAGTGGGTTCTCATACAAAACCTATGTTTTTTTTCTCACACTTGGGCGGTTTTTAACGTGGTTACCCTAGTGAACCTATTCCAGGTCATATATCGATCAAAAAAGATATCAACAGATGAATGCATATTATGTAAAATATGAATTTTCTAATGATTAAAACCACGATATCTCGCGAATGGTGTGTCGGAAAAGAAAAAGTGACTGGACCATTTTTGTAGAAAATTGTATGATCTACAACTTTTGTTTGACCTATTTTTACGATAATACTTACTGTGTTCGAGAAAAATGGAAAAATCCTTAATTTTATACTTTTGACCTTGAATAAATTTTTTTGCAGAAGTAGGATTGATGGGGATTTTTGATATTTCGTTTATTATGATGTATTTAACGTCTCTGGCAATTTTCAGCTCTATGCGAATTTTGTCTAAGTTAGCACTTATTTTTGTCTATTTTGACTGGACTATCAACGCATCTAAATGCTTGTCTAGTTTAATTTACATAGGGACAGACAGACGCGGGAAGCGACATTGCTGTATACTATGTAATTATTATGAC
This sequence comes from Maruca vitrata, assembly GCA_039566165.1. Lineage (NCBI taxonomy): Eukaryota > Metazoa > Arthropoda > Insecta > Lepidoptera > Crambidae > Maruca > Maruca vitrata. Next base: position 18,098,021 of record CM076911.1, on the reverse strand, counting down.
GATGACCACAGTATACCATTGTCTCCCACAGAGATGAACATCCGCCGGCCGAGCAGCAGTACGCGTGAAGACACGCGCATCTGCACCGGCACACACGTGTGGAAGACAGACTACTGCCGCGTGTGCGTGCTGTGCCGCGAGTGCACCGGCTTCTCCAACCAGTGCCAGTCCGCTAACATGCCTAACAGAGTACCCACTGAGTAAGTGCTGTTATACCATTGTAAGGCGTTATTGCGTCGTTGGTCAATTGGTAGCAAGCGCTGCGTAAGCACCAGGGCCGTCTTTAGCGGGGTGCGGGACTCAGCCTGCGCCCTCTTTTTTTACACTGCAGCGTAGCACGCGACCGTTATTTTTTTGTAGGCACGTCAGGGAGCGGCTGGGCTCTCACATAAAAAGGCACCCCCCGGGCACATAAAAAGTCACACCGAGAGGTCCCCGGTTCGTGTCCGAGTTTTTCTGTAAAGAAATTACTCAGCTTGGAGTTAGGAAGTTGGCGGTTGCACGCCCGTGTCTCGGAAAGCACGTTAAGCCGGTGGTCCTGCGCCTGATCTCTTATCGGTCATGTCGGATAGCCGTCTCACCGAATTATAATAGTAAGGGAATAGAGAGTGCACTTGTGTTTGCGCATACATTTGTGGACATTTCCACACACGGTCACCTGACCACAAACTAAGCGGAGCTTCCACTATGGGCGTCAGAGATATACATAGATATTTACAAATACATACATAAATACATAATCACACCCAGACACGCAACAAACACCAATGTTCATCACACAAATATTTGTCCCGAGTGGGAATGGAACCCACGAGTCTTGCAGTCATCAGCCAGGGTCACTTGTTATACTTATGTATGTTGATTTGTGCAGGCGTTGCGGCTGCGGCGAGGGCGACAGCGGCTGCTCTGTGTGCGGCGTGTGCCGGCGCTGCGCGGACACGTTCGCGATGGCGCAGCGGCCCGAAGGCGACGAGGAAGGGGAGCCCTCCAGCGCGGAGCCTAAACCTGGTGAGCAGTTTGTGAGATGATGGTGTGATTGGAGATGTACAGGCAGAAAAAGAACAAAAGAAGAATTAGAAAATTAGACGTTAAAAAATTTATGATATTTAGGTAGGAGGGGTTGGGGGAGAGAAGATTTCCTCTATTATTTACTCCTCTGGTCGTAACAAAAGTAGTGAAAGCAGAATCTGGCTTGGGTGTCACTAATTCAGTTTTGAATTATCTCGGCATTACTTATTCCCATTAACATCTTACATTAATTGCTGCTTTGATACGGGGATTATTAGTATAGATACCATAAAATACTTATAACAATGTGAATTTAGCCCCTGCCGAAGGGAGCGCGCCACCAGAGAGACCGCTCGTGAATGTCAACCTGGGTGCGCATTCAAGCCCCAAGGCGGAACCCAAGACCGGTCAGTCCATTACTTCTTAATGCTTGTAGATATTACCCAGTTACAGTTCCCCAGCTTAAACCATCCAACAGACGACGGACTTATGTAGGCACCTATCAATTTAACGAGTTAAACTCTGCCAATGTTGAGTACAACTCGTTCACGCATTTTGTCTGCTTTTTTAGCTTTGAAAGTTTTTTATTTCTATGAGCAGTTTATATGTTCGACTTCGTATGCACATGGCAAACATTCACCGATCTAATAAACAATCCAGCTTAGCACGCACTTTCATCATTATTGCACTTCTCCTTTTTGAGTCAATAGCAAAATTTGTGTTTTGATTAAAATTAGCCGCAGAAACTTACACATTGATTTATCTATATAGAGAAAGAAGGCGTCCGCTTCGCACAGTACGAGAGTTCGCCGCTGCATTCGGCGGCGAGCGAGGGCGAGCGCGACACTAGTATCAAAGTGAGCTCGCTGCCGCCGGCGCGCGTGGCCGTGCCGGGCGGACACCGAGTCGTGGCCATCGCCACCGGCCTGCACCACACCGTCATGCTGACCGAGCACGGTGAGAATAGCGGGAGAGAGGGAAAGTGCGAGGATGAAAGTATGGGAGTAAGATGGGACGTAAGTGAGGGTTAGTTGGTACGTAATCTCTTACGTCTCGAGTGACATGAGACGTAAGAGAGTGAGATGGAATGTAAGAGAGAGTGAGATGGAACGTAAGAGCGAATGAGATGGATTGTAAGAGAGAGTGAGTTGGTACGTAAGAGAGAGTGCGATGGAATGTAAGAGAAAGTGAGATGGAACCCAATAAAGTGTGAGTTGGCACGCAAGAGTGTGTGAGATGGAACGTAAGAGAGTGAGTTGGAACGTAAGAGAGAGTGAGATGGAACGTAAGAGAATGCGATGAAATGTAAGTGAGAGTGAGATGGAACGTAAGAGAGGGTGAGATGTATTTTAAGAGAGAGTGTGTTGGTACGTAAGAGCGAGTCGGTTGACACGTAGGAGAGAGAGAGAGGCAGACATAGAGTGAAGGGGACAGTAAGAGACTAAGGGACAAATGGATAGAAAAGGATTAAGCTGAAGATAGAGAGTTAATCTGCCGGGAAATGATAGCCTATCGAATATGTCACACAGGTGAAGTGCTAACGTTCGGCTCGAACCAGTACGGGCAGCTGGGCGCGGGCGACATCGCGGCGCACCACCGCATAGTGCGCGTGCGCGTCCCGCGCGCCGCCTCCGTCGCCGGCGGCTCCTACCACACCGCCGTCATGACGAGAGAAGGGGAGTTGTTTACCTTCGGGAGTTATCAGGTACGGGGGAGTATGTGCTTCGGTGGATTAAAATAAAAAAAATTAACCATTACCACTGTTCCACTGAGCCAAATTACTTTATCTATCACCTGGGATCTTTGGCATCAGACGGCCAAATATCAGACACTCACACTGGCCGGTATGAAGCTAACGATTACATTTTGTCGCTTTTATCGTGTTAATTAATAATCTACAATGATTGCATTACATTTTTAACACTTGATACCAGTCTTCTCTCGCCAGCCTGGTCCAGTTTAAATATGGTCGTCGTATCACGATTGCTTTTTCTATTCTTCTTTACAACTCTTATAAATAAAACGCTCTCTGCTGCGCTTTTAAATAAATCGAGTAACGAGTATCATCATCATCACTCAATTTCTGTCCACTTCTGGAATGGCCTTCCTAAATGCACGCCACTTCTGTTGTTCTTCTACTTAACGCGTATACTTTTATTTAAAAAAAAAACAGAAAGGCTCCCTCGGCCGCCCTCGCATCGAGGAGGTCCCGCGCAACGACCGCAGCCCCATATGGTACGCGACGCCGGACCGCGTCCCGCGGCTCGGGCCGCGCCACGCCTGCAGGGCGGTCTGGGTGTGCGCCTCCGGGGAGCAGACCTTCGTGCAAGTGTCGCAGTCGCTCATCAAGACGGAGACGCTGTTCAGCGCTACTGTCACGGCTAACAACAACACGATAAGTATGTGAAATATACCGAACACCGGATTTTTTTTGTATTGTGTGTTCGGAATCACTTTATCTTGTAAGACAGGTTTGTTTGTAGCAGTGTTAACAGTGTTAACAGTTTATAAAAGGTTAGGGGTAAGAGCCATCCGCTTCCTCGCAAGTCCGGTGTTTATACTTCAAGCCATCATCGTATGTCAGTAAGTATGGAAAAAAGAAGTTTATAAAAGTGATAGTTGACTACTATACTCGTACGTTGACCTATAATTTAGGTCAAATGCTGTCCATAATATAGCAAACAATACTTACATAAAAACATAGTTTCCAATCTAGTTTTGCAGGTTTAAGAGTGATACCCACCCAACCCTCCTAACCATTGCATCTTTTCCAGTGATCCTACCGAACCGGGCCGAGCATACGTTCAAATGCATCACGATCAACAAGAGCGACGGCAGCTGCAACACGTGGCCGGGGCCGGAGCAGGTCGACTTCCTGAACTCGCTCGCTTGCCTCGACCCGCTGTACGACGTGCTGTGGTGCTTCCAGCCGCACATGCGCTCCATGAAGTGCTACAACATAATGGCCTTCGACCACCATAAGCTGCACCGGTGCGCCGCCAACGAACACGAGCCGTTCCCCACCGATGGGAACTTCGACTATCCCAACTACGGTGCTATGAAGAGACTGGGTACGTTTAAATCAGTTGTTCTGTATGATTTAGTTGAGTAAAACAGTTCACAGAAGTCCTTGTCAATTGATCCAATATTGTGTCTATTCCTGGAACTGACTTATAGGAGTGACTTAAAACAGAAACCAAAGCTTGGTACATATTTGGAGAAGCTAAAACAAAATCTACAAGTCGCGATTTCGATGCTTGCCCCAGCGCAACCTTTCTGGTCCTTCAGATGACTCTTTTAGGCTATTTTAATGACGAATTGTCGTTCCATTTCAGACGAGTTCCAAAACCTGGAGACGATGGAGACGCTCGCGTTATACGAGGAGAAGGCGCCGGGCCCGGTGGTGAACTCGGACCTGTCGGTGCTGAACCAGGAGCTGGCGATCCCCGTGGCGGCCGGGTGCTCGGTGACGCGCATGCACGCCGGCCTGCACCTGCTCGGGTGCATCGACGCGCTCAACTACGCGCACTTCAACAGGTTGGGACGGAGTGCTAGGGTTATACGAGTATAACGTTGTCAGTACTAGGGACCATAATAACAAGTGCTAGCGTACAAGGGAGCAAGAAATGGAAATGGGTACAAGCACTGGAAAATAAGATGGAGCAACTACTAGGGTACAAAGGCGCAAGTAGTAGGCTACAAAGGCGCAAGTAGGTACTAGGGTACACAAGAGCGAGTACCATAGTTCAGCCAAAACCAAGGACCAATAATGGTAAACCAACCAATTATAGGGTCATCATCACAAAGTAATTTACAAAAAATTTATTAAATCTTGTATTTCTGACGTGTTTATTGCACCTAACTTATGTTTTTGGTATGATAATTATGTCTCTACCTTATACGTAATACTTAAAACACTCTTACAAACTCCAATAATTTGGAAATAGTTGATAAACTAATTCTAAGTTATTTTACGTTGCGGCGCTCACATTACGGCTCGAGGCCTAAACTGTATGTCTAAAACTACAGTCAAAGCAATAACTTGTACCCCTAATTTCAGAACGGACCAAATGGACTGTAAACAGAACAGGGCACCGTCGCCGTTCGCGCCCGTCCGCGAGGAGTTCCTCACGGTGAACCGGTTCGAGAACCACGGCGGCGGCTGGGGCTACTCCGGCCAGTCGGTGGAGGCGATACGGTTCATGTGCGACGCGGAGATACTGCTGGGTTAGTATGATGTTATAATATGTAGTTGACTGCCTATTTGGTCTATTGCTAGCGAGTGCTGCATTAGGACCTAGAGGTCCCCGGTTCGAAACCGGGGTCGGGCTAAATATATGTCAGTTTTTCTGTAGAAATTATTCAGTTCGCTCGTGTCTCGAAAAGCACGTTAAGCCGGTGGTCTTGCTTAACAGGTTCACGGTCCCACAGCCCACATATGTGCTGTGACTAGTTGTCACGGCCCATATTTGGGCTTTTTAGTTTTTTTTTTATTAATTGTAGTTGAATGTCTACTATTCGGACAGTGATCCGGTTAAACAACATAGTCTAATTAACTTTTGGTGTCGATAGGTGGCTACGCCCTATTCGGCGGTCGCGGCGACTACACGGCCAAGATAAAGCTGTTCGACATCGGCCCCGAGGGCGGCGAGCAAGAGGGCGACGGCGACCTCATCGCCGAGAGTGAGGAGGTGCTGTACGAGTGCGCGCCCCGGGACCGGTACCCGATACTGTTCGAGAATACCATACCGCTTGCGGTGAGTACCAACTATAATGGGATGACGGTGAATTAAAAACTTTTTACTGACATTATTGTATACTTATTTCATACCCAACTTTTACTATCCTTGTGTTTTTATTCGCATTTCTAGCGCATTGATAGAGCAGTTGCCAGACAAAGAGGAAAGTATCATTTCATTCTTAATCCACAGGCCAATAGGTGGTACGTGGCATGGGCGTGCATCAACGGACCCTCATCAGATTGCGGCTCCTGCGGGCAAGCCATGGTTATCAACGATGAAGTCGGTTTCCACTTCAAGACATCCAAAAAGTCCAACAACGGCACTGACGTGAACGCGGGGCAGATACCGTGCTTGCTGTACAACATGGCGAATCAGGACCAGAACCAGCCGGTGCGCTACGTGGAGCCCACCGAGCCCGTCATCGACCTGTCCAAGCGGCTGTCCAGGAAGGTCACGGTCACTGGCTTCAAATACATCCTTTCCATCCTGCACTGGAGCTGGGCTACGTTCAAAAAGGAGATCATGGAAACCAACGGCCAGCTCCCGATCAACTTCCAAAAACTGACAATGATGAAGCAGCATAGGCGATACGTGTACATCATACGCGCGTGCCTGCGCCTCATCAAGTCGTACATCATCGAGGTGTACCCGCATAACCAGGGCAAGCAGAACTCGCAGGAGTACATGATGTACTTCGAAGTGATCGCGGAGGTGCGCAACATAGTGCAGATGATGCTGGCGGAGAAGACGCCCTCCTGCCAAATTCTCCCTCGCAGGGGCAAGCCTAAGGCGCAGAGGGTTTGCTACGTGCAATTCGCGTTGGAGATGAATAACCTGATTGTCAAAGAGGCGCATGAGATGATTACATCCTGTTTCCATGCTTTCTTTCCCACGCCGTCTCTGAAATGGTGTCATCTGGGTTCGCTGATGATCTACATGAGGGTAAGTAATCATTTCTGAGCATATGCGTGCTTGCGAAGTTAAAAAGTTGATTAAGCTACAGTTTGATAGCTTTTGATGCATTTTCCGTCATATTATTATGTATTTAATCTTTAAAACTATCTAATTGTCGTTTATAATACAGCTTGAGCCGTTATCTAGAACCTTGAACTCGCCACTAACCGCCGTCCTCCCGTAGGACGGCGCGATCCCAAACGTGCAGGTGCGCGAGCTGACGGCGACGTGCGCGGCGCTCTGTTCGTCCCGCAGCCTCCGCGACGTGCTGCAGTTCATAGTACCGGTGACTCAGAAGGCGCTGGCCGCGCGCAAGCCCGAGCGGAAGCCCGAGCGCAAGGCAGAGACCAAGGTACGATGCCTGGAGGCACCGAGGGCTAGGGTGGATGACGGCGGGGAGGCGATGCGGACTATTGCGGACTCGAATCTTTTTTTCTTTACTTTCGCGTTCTATAAAGTTTAATTATTTAATGTAAAGTGATAAATGATATAGTAACAAACGGTTGGTGTAGGTCTGCTGATACTTCTGTCTGATTCTATTCTTAGGGGTGAGAGCCAGCAGCTCCTGAAATTAGCCACCTTAACAAGAATTTGGCATTAAATTAATATTACATATTGATTTGATTCGCCGTGAACTTGCTCAACCGTCACAATTACAATTTAACTGTCACAGACCCTTTCGGGGTGAGAGCCATCCGCTCCCGCGCAAGTCCGGTAATGATGACGAGGCTACTCCGTGTCATCATCGTAAGAAGAAATCTGAAATATTTTTGGACCTACTTAATATGATACGCAATGTTATAAATGTTATTAATACGCAAATCAATTTACCAAATAAATTCAAATAAAATATATAAAATTTTCTTGATAAATCGATCTAAGTTGGCGACAAGTCAACATTTCTTTCTTGATCACGGAGACTTTGAAATAGCTACCGGACTAGAGTCGCTGCCGCCGCCCTCCGTCATGCAGCTTGTGGTCCAATGCACTACTCATTGATATTATTCATTTTCATGTCCACTGCATACCTATGTAAGATTATCTCTAAGTCTAATAAGTATTATTATTGATTTAGCCATATAAACTGATGCTCTTAATTTTCGTAAAAATCCATCACGGCATTCAAAAAGTATCCAGATTTAAAACAATTAGATTATTAACGTGAATAGTCGAGTATCATGGAATTAACTAAAAATAATTGGCTTTCAAAATTCTGACTCTTGACAATATAAACTTTATAGTTAATAAGTGACATTTTTGTATTTGGGTTTTTGTTGTGTTTACACATATGAATACACATCAAAAAGTATATGCAAATATATAGATGCAGCAGATAGTATTCTTGGAAATCCTTTAAAACATATAACTATGAAAATATGTGTTAACGCAATAAAAAAACCAGCACTATTCATACACCTACTCCACACCTGATTGGCTTTCAAAATTAATCGTTCAATGATACGTGCTCAAAATGACTAATTTTATAAGGTTGTAAAAGAAGTGCCCTCAAAGTCGCCGTCAGTTCCGCGCTCGTCGCAGAAACCGCCGCCCATCCCGCCCCGGGCCAATAGCAAGGAGGCTCAGAAGGTAATATAGTAATACCTGCGCATACGCATCAGATAGCAATGTACATAGTTTTCAGCCGAACTAGGAGCGCTTTAGGCCAGACTTCGATCGCTTACTCCGTCGGAGAACGCCTCTAACCTCACGTAGCGTTGGCGTCAGCTAACATAGGCGCATCGAAAATTTGTCGTTTCGTCATAATTTTAGTTGCACATTATCTGATAAGGTAATAGCATAGCTTACTAACAAGTTTCACGCCTTACTGACGAATACTGAAACAGTAATTAGATATTTGAACGCTAATTTGCAGGTTAAGTAGGTTCCAAATTCAAAAGTTCCATGTAAGTTCAAGTGTACCGTAGACTGTCATACATTTTAATTGCTTTTTCAGTATTTGTCCGTTAGACTTTTAATAGATTTACTGCTGGGACAATACTGATTTTTAATAATGATCCATAAGATCACTTGAGTTTTTCCTGTTCAATCGACAACAACTATTATTTATTCTAACGAATAGCGGATTACCAAACATTTTTAGAGAGCAACTAGATTTGGCAAATGCAGAGCTCGCGAGCTGCTTGCAAGCTTGAAGCGTGCGTTATTTTTAATGCTAGTAGTAGTTCGCGTCGAAGAATCAGACGCCCAAGTACGGTAACGAGCCGCTATTTTGTTAACATAGGCGTTGTGAAACATTTACAGATTACAAAATATTTTTGTCACCATCTCGTAAGAATAATCGTACACAAAAATAGTAACACTAGTTCGTTTTTAGGGTTCCGTAGCCAAAATGGCAAAAACGGAACCCTTATAGTTTCGTCATGTCCGTCTGTCCGTCTGTCCGTCTGTCCGTCTGTCACAGCCGATTTACTCGGAAACTATAAGTACTACAGTGATGAAATTTGATGGGAATATGTGTTGTATGAACCGCTACAAAAATATGACACTAAATAGTAAAAAAAAGAATTGGGGGTGGGGCCCCCCATACATGTAACTGAGGGATGAAATTTTTTTTTTCGATGTACATACCCGTGTGGGGTATATATAAATATATATATATTACACAACATCACATACATTGATCTGATCCCGTGGTAAGTAGCTTAAGCACTTGTGTTACGGAAATCAGGATCAACAGTGGATACACAAATAAACTTAAATATATTTAATAATACACCCAGACACGGAACAAACACCGATGTTCGTCACACAAATATTTGTCCCGAGTGGGAATCGAACCCACGACTCTTGGAACCGTAGGTTTTGAACCTGAGTCACTAACCACTGTTCCACCGAGCCAGTCAAGTCAAGTGTGGGGTATCAATGGAAAGGTCTTTTAAAATGATATAAAGTTTTCTAAAAAACATTTTTCTTAAAGTGAACGGTTTTTGAGATATCAGCTCTCAAAGTCGTAAAAAGTATGTCCCCCCCCCTCTATTTTTATAACTACGGGGTATAAAATTCAAAAAAAAATAGAGGTGATGCATGCTAATTAACTCTTTCAACGATTTTTGGTTTGATCAAAGTATCTCTTATAGTTTTTGAGATAGGTTGATTTTTATTATATTTGCTGCTACGGAACCCTTTGTGCGCGAGCCCCACTCGCACTTGGCCGGTTTTTTTGCAATCCGTTGTCGCTGATCAAAACAATTGCGTGTACTCAACAATTGATTTTCACCCGGTTAGGTAGTGATAGATCCGAAGGACGTGAAGCCGCCGCACTACACGTGGCACCTGCTGGACGTGGTGCCGAAGCTGCTGGACCTGGTGATGACGCCGATCAAGAAGCAGATGATGACGCGCCAGTGCGGCCAGCCGCACGACCACGGCGAGGTGAAGCAGGGCGAGGCGCTCTCCGAGTACATATGCAAGTTCCTCGCGAGGATGGTTGCGGAGCTGTCTTACAGCTCTACTAATATGAGGGTGAGTGCTCGAATTTGGAAATTTTACTTCATATTTTTTTTGTTAATTATAATATCCTCGTGAATGTCAAAATAATCTTATATCAAAACTAGGATTCTTGGAATAAAATACTTGTCATTTAGTGAATAATTCAAACAGACATATGCTTATTACTTACCACCACTTACTTCTATCCAAAACCTATAGAAGTATGTGGTGGTAAGTAATAAGGATATATCTGTTTGAATTATTCACCTCGTGAATGTCAAAATAATCTAATTTAAAAACTAGGATATTTAGAATACGTTTTGGCATTTAGTGACTAAATCAAACCGGCATACCTTATTACTTACCACCACATACTTCAATCCATAACGTGTCCTCGACCTGACTTTCAATGTTCATTTCCCGTCACAGGACGAACTGGGCACCAAAATCGTGAAGCACTACTCAACCGCGTCGCGCTTTTTGCGCGTAAACCAGTCGCGGTCGTGGCACACGGGCAGCGGCAGCCCGGACGCGATCTGCTTCACGGTGGACCGGCCCGGGGTGATGCTGGAGGGCGCGGGCGTGTACGGCGGCTTCGGCCAGTACCAGTACACGCTGGAGCTGCTGCAGGACCTGCGGGTGAGTCGCGAGGCGTCCAGCGGTACTGATCGCGTGAACCAGTCGCGGTCGTGGCACACGGGCAGCGGCAGCCCGGACGCGATCTGCTTCACGGTGGACCGGCCCGGGGTGATGCTGGAGGGCGCGGGCGTGTACGGCGGCTTCGGCCAGTACCAGTACACGCTGGAGCTGCTGCAGGACCTGCGGGTGAGTCGCGAGGCGTCCAGCGGTACTGATCGCGTGAACCAGTCGCGGTCGTGGCACACGGGCAGCGGCAGCCCGGACGCGATCTGCTTCACGGTGGACCGGCCCGGGGTGATGCTGGAGGGCGCGGGCGTGTACGGCGGCTTCGGCCAGTACCAGTACACGCTGGAGCTGCTGCAGGACCTGCGGGTGAGTCGCGAGGCGTCCAGCGGTACTGATCGCGTGAACCAGTCGCGGTCGTGGCACACGGGCAGCGGCAGCCCGGACGCGATCTGCTTCACGGTGGACCGGCCCGGGGTGATGCTGGAGGGCGCGGGCGTGTACGGCGGCTTCGGCCAGTACCAGTACACGCTGGAGCTGCTGCAGGACCTGCGGGTGAGTCGCGAGGCGTCCAGCGGTACTGATCGCGTGAACCAGTCGCGGTCGTGGCACACGGGCAGCGGCAGCCCGGACGCGATCTGCTTCACGGTGGACCGGCCCGGGGTGATGCTGGAGGGCGCGGGCGTGTACGGCGGCTTCGGCCAGTACCAGTACACGCTGGAGCTGCTGCAGGACCTGCGGGTGAGTCGCGAGGCGTCCAGCGGTACTGATCGCGTGAACCAGTCGCGGTCGTGGCACACGGGCAGCGGCAGCCCGGACGCGATCTGCTTCACGGTGGACCGGCCCGGGGTGATGCTGGAGGGCGCGGGCGTGTACGGCGGCTTCGGCCAGTACCAGTACACGCTGGAGCTGCTGCAGGACCTGCGGGTGAGTCGCGAGGCGTCCAGCGGTACTGATCGCGTGAACCAGTCGCGGTCGTGGCACACGGGCAGCGGCAGCCCGGACGCGATCTGCTTCACGGTGGACCGGCCCGGGGTGATGCTGGAGGGCGCGGGCGTGTACGGCGGCTTCGGCCAGTACCAGTACACGCTGGAGCTGCTGCAGGACCTGCGGGTGAGTCGCGAGGCGTCCAGCGGTACTGATCGCGTGAACCAGTCGCGGTCGTGGCACACGGGCAGCGGCAGCCCGGACGCGATCTGCTTCACGGTGGACCGGCCCGGGGTGATGCTGGAGGGCGCGGGCGTGTACGGCGGCTTCGGCCAGTACCAGTACACGCTGGAGCTGCTGCAGGACCTGCGGGTGAGTCGCGAGGCGTCCAGCGGTACTGATCGCGTGAACCAGTCGCGGTCGTGGCACACGGGCAGCGGCAGCCCGGACGCGATCTGCTTCACGGTGGACCGGCCCGGGGTGATGCTGGAGGGCGCGGGCGTGTACGGCGGCTTCGGCCAGTACCAGTACACGCTGGAGCTGCTGCAGGACCTGCGGGTGAGTCGCGAGGCGTCCAGCGGTACTGATCGCGTGAACCAGTCGCGGTCGTGGCACACGGGCAGCGGCAGCCCGGACGCGATCTGCTTCACGGTGGACCGGCCCGGGGTGATGCTGGAGGGCGCGGGCGTGTACGGCGGCTTCGGCCAGTACCAGTACACGCTGGAGCTGCTGCAGGACCTGCGGGTGAGTCGCGAGGCGTCCAGCGGTACTGATCGCGTGAACCAGTCGCGGTCGTGGCACACGGGCAGCGGCAGCCCGGACGCGATCTGCTTCACGGTGGACCGGCCCGGGGTGATGCTGGAGGGCGCGGGCGTGTACGGCGGCTTCGGCCAGTACCAGTACACGCTGGAGCTGCTGCAGGACCTGCGGGTGAGTCGCGAGGCGTCCAGCGGTTCTTTTTCTTTTTTTTCCCTAACTGACCTACGATGATGGCTTGCCTTGTCATCATCACCGGACTTGCGGGGGTGCGGATGGCTCTCACCCCTAACCAGCGGTACTGATTGCGTGAATTGGCACACAATTTAAGGAGGTAGGTAAATATAGAGATGAACGACAGCTCATTTGTAACAACAAAGCCTGTGACATGTCTGGAATTTTGCTTACCTAGTCAGTTATATATCTATACTAATATTATAAAGAGGAAAGATTTGTATTTTTGTATTTTTGTATTTTTGTATGTTTGTAATGAATAAACTCAAAAACTACTGGACCGATTGCAATAATTTTTTCACCATTAGAAAGCTGCATTATTCAGAAGTAACATAGGCTCTATAATATTTTTAAAAAAATTAGGGATCCTAACTAAAACTCCAATAATTTAACCCAAGGTGTAAAAAATTTACCTGAAAAATTCCTTACGTCGCGTACGCTGCGAAAACTATTGATGATAGAACAAAATCATTTACTACGACTTTGTAGAACTTATCATTATCTATAAAAAGTGTCGCGACAGCATATGTCTAAATATTATAGTTATGTCACAGTAAGCGGTTTTTTATTCGAAAAATTTAATTTATATGCCGCCACATGAAAAGGCTCTTTATTTGTACCTTGGTATTAATCCTTATCAAAATAAATTACTTTATATGCAAGATGGCTTCAATACCTATTTATGACTTTTTGAATTATTCAATTCGGACATTTCATTCGGAAGATATCACGAGTTTAAAAATGCAAGTATTAGAAAAAAGTCGCGTGGTTGCCGCCACCGCGCTCAGTTAGCCAGCATGCGATGTAGGCTCCATGTAAGCATCACTGGGGTACGGGGGAGTCAATGTAATATGTAATATAATATATATATATATATATAATATATAATAATATTATAAAGAGAAAAGGTTTGATTTTTTGTTTGTTTGTTTGTTTCGAATAGGCTCCGAAACTACTGCACCGATTTGAAAAAATCTTTCACTGTTGGAAAGCTACACTATCCCTGAGTGTCATAGGCTTTTTTTAGATAAAAATAGATTTCTCTTACGGGGTTAAAATATATTACATAGAGATAGAGATATCCCCGAAGCGAAGCGAGGGCGGGTCGCTAGTTTTTTTATACACCGTGAAATTTTAGTGGTTGTTTTCCCGTGGCACAACGATTTGCCTTTAGTAATACTATCGAATCATGCAAATAATTCCTCGAAAAAAAAAATTTTTTTTTTCAAATTTTCAAAATAATTATTTTCCAACTCGAAATCGAGAGAAGCTATCGTTCTTTTATAAGATGTGACGTAATAAGGTACTGCTTGCCGCATGAAATCGATGCTTAAAGCTGAAGAAGCTCGACACCCTAAGTCATAAAGCGGTTCGAACGCGCTTTCGAGTTTCGGTTAAACCTTTCGTAAAACCGGCATTTATTGATTTTAACAAAAAAAAACTGCACAAATCTATTGTACTACTTAGATAGAATCATTTTACTGCGGGAAAACAACCACTAAAATTTCACGGTGTATAATAGTAATCCTTCAAAATTTAGTTAGAACCGTGTTATAAATGTCAAATACCCGATCAGAATTCTCTGTTGCCAGCTCCGTCCGCCTGGCGAGGACTCCGACACGGGCCATTGCTGGGTGAGCGTCGAGGTGGTGCAGGGCACATTCACTACGGCCGACTGCACGGTTGACCCGGTGTCGATTAAGTTCGATCGGCCCGTCGCTTTAAAGGTATAGTAGGTTTTTTTTGATGAAAAAATTAAAATAAATAGGTTTTAGGGGTGAAATATCAACTGATCACAAAATTTAATTCAAATTGCCAATTATAGTCTCATCAATAATACACTATAGATATGTAACCTCCATAGTAATTTGTGTTTTAAATCTGTTTCCTGCAGTTTATTGACACTTTACTCACAGATGAAACAAAATATTTTAAAAAGGACGCAAATGATAGCCGAATTAGGCCAGATTCGTGTCTCAAAAAAAGGGTGCACATAACATACCGGCTTCTTGCATATTGAAATATTATTAGGTCTGATACAAATTTATTGACACACAAACACGTCCACCAGCCGGACCTGCGCTACGCCATCCGGCTGTGCAACAACGGCGGTCGCACCGCCAACGGCGACTGCGGCGTGCCCACGGTGAAGGGCCCCGATGGGACCACGTTCCGCTTCGCCTCTTGCTCGCTCAGCATCAACGGCACATCCATGGCGCGCGGGCAGCTCCCAACGTTGCTCTACTACGGGTAAGAGGCTGGAACTACCACCACTACTTATTTTTTCCTAAATGGCATACGATGAATGCTTGGAGTAGCCTAGTCATCATTACCGGACTTGCGGGGAAGCTCTTGGCTCCCATGGCTGTCACCCCTGGCTACCACCAGGTAGCCAGGGGTGACAGCTAAAAAAAAATATATGTTAATAATAGTGGTCTATTATTAACATTAGCTCATATACGATCGCAGTATAAGTACGGGCTGATAATAGTGCTTAACTAGCTGACCCATTTGAGTCGCGACATACATCTGTAATATTACTGTAATGAGACATGCATAAAGAATTTTTCGCCTCGTGCTCGCTCAGTATCAACGCATGTATCGCGACATACTGTATATGTATTTCAGGTGTTTAACTGTTATGTTTAATTCTCTGACTTACTTATCGAACATGTAACATGTATCTGTACACAGGACATCAAAACCGCAAAACATATCCGAGACGGAGGACACAGCTATAACGGAGCTGCGTGCTGTGACGCTTAGAGTAGCGTCTCTAGTGACGGAGCGCTGCGCCGACCTGCTGTCGAGCCTGCGCAACGAGCTCACCGCCGAGGACCTGCGGCGGAACGCGCAGGTGCTCCAGAACTCGCCGGTGGTCAACGTGCTGCTGCCGTACACGCTGGCGCACCTGGAGGAGCTGGAGGACTCTAAGGTACGCTGGGAGGAGAGGATCGGGAACCGATACGAAACAAGGACAGGGTTTTTCTTAAGGGTGCATCGGAGACGAAACGTTAACCGATAGGAAAAAAGGATTAGAGATTTTGGGCAAGAAATGTAATGGTTACAATTTTTTATTCTATCCTCGACTAATACGAAAAAAAAACGAAGATTATTTGTTTAGTATCTCAAACCCGCACTTGGCCAGGGGTGTTGACTAAGGCCTTATCGCTCTAGTTTAGGGTAGGCCCGTGCCCCAGCTGTTGGAACGTATATGGACTGATGATGATCTTAAACAACCTTATTTTTAACGTGACAAAACAATGGGATCAATCTATTAAAGATAAATACTTAAAAACACAAATTGGACCGTACGGCGTACGTAAACGCCGTATTTTAAGCAAAATTAGGGCTGAGAGCCATCCGTTTCCAACCAAGTCTGGTAAAGATGATGACACGGCTACTCCAAACCAATATCGTAGTCAGTTAGGACAAAAAATAAGCCAAATCAAACAATCAATCCAAACCACCTTATTTCCCTAAGATCCTATGTTAACTATAGTTATTTGTGCAGAGCATGACCGACCAACCCGCACTTGGCCAGAGTGGTCGACTATGGCCCGATCGCCCTAGTTTAGTATAGGCACGTGCCTCAGCAAAGGGGACGTATATGGGCTGATGATGATGATGATTTGTGCAGAGCATGATCACGCTGCTGGAGATGGTGCGCAACCTGCTCCCGCACGTGGCCGCGATGAACCTGCTGGTGCCGGCGCCCGAGGACTGCCACGTGATCACCACCGGACAGTTCTACACGTGGATCGAGAGCGACCACCCTTACAAGATGGCTACCGTCTCCAATATGAGGTAAGGAGACCCAGCATGACTAAGTTATAAAGGAGTATTTTTTACGACTGAGCATTATTCAAAATTTCTGCTTCTATCCAATGTGACTCCTGGCCTTAAACTCGGTTGTGGTTTTTGAGACTAAGTATTTCATTATCCTATGATATCGGTTCTTCTTCATCGAAAGTACAATTAGCCGCTTTAACAGGAATCTGGCATTAAATTAATATCACATATTGATTAGATTCAGCGCTAACTTGCTCAACCGTCACAATTAAAATTCAACTGTCACAGACCCTTAAGGGGTGAGAGCCATCCGCTCCCCCGCAAGTGGTGATGATAACGAGGCTGCTCCAAGCCATCATCGTACGTCAAAAAGGCCCCTAATCGTGAATATCGGTATACAGGGTCCTATTCCCGCGCACGGTGTCCTGGATAAGCCTCGAGATGGACCGGCGCAGCATCACGGCGCAGCCCGAGGACTCGCTGACGGTGTTCTCGCCCGTGGGCCGGCCGCACCGCCGCTGCCACTGCGGCAGCGAGCCGCGAGCGCCCGAGCCCGCCTTCCGCAAGGTATACAAGGTAGACGGCTTGTGCGTACAACGTCACGCACGGTTGGGATAGGCTGGGTGCCGCTTCGGGTAGACTGAGTAACCATCACAACTCAACACACCAGGTTAAGTATAACATTTGAAATCACAATCAAAATTCCTTTATTTTCGGATCACAACTCAACACAACAGGATAAGTATAATTTTTGAAATCACAATCAAAATTCCTTTTTTCGGATCACAACTCAACACAACAGGATAAGTATAAACAACTTGAAATCACAATCGAAAATCCTTTGTCCATGCACTCATTTTCAATACACTTATAAATCGTGTGTACAGTTGTAATATGATACTACCACCGGTTCAGATGACGATACTTCCGAGAGGACTCCACAATTAAAGACAAGTAACTCACAATTCTAAAACTACACTGGAATTCACAAAAGATACTAGCACATACATGCTTACGATGACGATTTACAACTACGCCACATATCGGGTTCATAAAAGTTATTGAGTCATTTTGTAAAACACCACACCACCAGATGTGACACTTTTGTTTCATGTTAGTTATGGTTTAGTTGGCTTCGACGCCTGCGCCTCCTAGCGGCTTCTTAGGTAAACTCATCACATCATAGTAAAGCTTTCAGTAATCAATTCATGCTCGACTTTACATTTTGAGTCGGTGCGCGTGGTACCTAGCTTACACCAAGTGTGTGTTTATTCATGCCAGTACGCTGAGACCAACGCTAATAGTATTACCTGTATTTTATCGACCAAGTACTGCTTACTATATAGTATTCATTGATTTACAATGTCATCATCGTTCAAACAAAAAGAAGATTTATATGTATATCTTCTTCATTTATATTTGTTAGTTGGTTTCGGTGTGTATGCAGTACCTATTATAATTTGATTGAATTACTTAAAGTTTCATTAATTATAGTAAAACACTTAATACGAAAACAGTAATTGTACATAGTACAAAATTAATATGTTATCGAATTTAATTAACCAATAAAAAGCGTCATTTGATCGGCTTGTAAATACATACAGTATATGTTAAAAAATCATGCTTTGCTAATAGTTTAATAGATGATTAGATAACGTTTAAAAATGTTCATATTTATGATTGTATATATAGACTAAACCATTTGTCCATTTGCACTGCACAGCCTTACATTTTGACAATCAATCACGTCGTGGCTTGTAACGCTTGCGTCGTGAACTCCAACTTCAGTAAGTAATTATACACATCCTTGTCGCCATGTGTTCTACTGAAGAAGAACTACCTGTACGAAATAAACGGCCAGGTAAATAGAGAAACCGGTATGATGCCTAGTGTTTCAGCATTATTGACAGCCTCAGCTTTATACAATTGTAGCTTGTCATTTCATAAGAGTAGTATTTAATAGAAATATTTTAGGCTAGGTGCTTTACTAGCAGATCAAATATTTTAAAATTAGTTGATTTCGAAAGGATGTATGTATTCAGTTTAAAAATTAATTTATGCTAGGGTGGTTGGTGTATGAGGACTTATGTATATTTTAGATGTGAAAGTGTTGTGAAAGTCGTTTTAGTATTATTTCTTACAGGACGCCATATACTAACTAACTTCCGTGTAGCGTGTAGATATGACTTACCTTTTTTGGTTGTTAGCCCTTTACTCATGCATATGTCGTGGTTTAGCGCCAGATACTGCTGAGTTCAGAGTCCGGCGAGCCGGAAGATCTTTGCGACGACAGCGACTTGGACTGGCCCTGCCTGCAGTACAACTGCACCTACCTGAGCGTCACGCCCAAGTTGGCTAACAAGTGAGCTATTAGAATATTTAAATACTTTGTAGTATTCGCTATGTGCGCGATGATAGCGCCCCTAGTGGCGACAACTATTCTGGAGTTGAGATCTGTCATATCATAGCAACTAGATGTTTTGATATGTCATATCATAGCAACTAGATGTTTTGATAAAGATTTTCGACTAGTTTTTCAACACAAAATAAATAAAAATTGTATAAAGTGAGTACCAAGTGATTTTCTTACTTCACAAAAATATGAATATTATTATAAGTATTGAATTTGCATCGTTTACTTTACGTACGTAACGTTTTTACTTACAAATACAAGGAAATTTATGAAATTAAAGCAATTTGACACATGAAAGCTCAGAATTATATCACATTTCTGTCACACATCGTCCGCTTCGATCGATTTGCCGTCCCCACCACCCACTCCGCACATAGCGAATACCTTCGATGAAATAATCTTGATTGGCGATTCGAATGGCCTTTAACAAATTGTTAAATTGTATTTTGTCGCTTTTAGTGTGCGCACAGTATGAAATATTATTAAAAGTTTTTTTTTTTTCAAATTCAAAATGGAAAGAAAAGAAAAGAATCAACATTATTATTGAAAATAATAACTCAGATTCAAGTTTTAGTGTAAGTCCAATATATTAGGACATAACAATGTGTGTCATTATGGAAATAAGTTATTATTATTGAATTGCATGTCATTGTCAAAAGTCATATTAAGGATAGTGTACGATCACATATGAAACATATTTTATTTGTTGCAGCCCCGCCGACTGGCCCACGCACACTATTGTGGTGCCCGGAAACGAAGTAATATTCTCTCTGGAGACCGCTTCGGACTACTTGAATGAATACAATAAATCTAACAAGTAAGTTGTTAATATAATTTCCTTGTTATTTCCCTAACGTACTAATAATGTATTAATAAATGTACTAGACGTGATGTTATGCTAATTACGAATGTTATGCTTCCTCCGTTCTTATCAAGTCAATAATATGTAAATGTCTCGATTTATTAACACGCGAACCTCAATCGCGCGACTGTTTATCCAATAAAATGCTCTATCTAATAGATGTTCAGCATACAGCGTATAAATGGAAAAACAAAAGCTTTAAAGATAAACAAAGTGGCTATATAGGATTCATGTATGTTTATTATTTTACGCTCTAACGGTAAAGGAAAACATCGTTACGAAAATTCTAAGATTGAGTGAAGTCGACCAAACCGCATATAACCAGCGGTTGACAGTGGTCTGAATTCTCTAGTTTAGGGTAGAGTTGTGACTTCGTTAAGGCGTGAAACGACATTTAAGTGCCTACTTAGGCCTTCAGGGTGAGCTTGTCGCACGCTCAATAGGATGTATTGTGCCTGTCGACCTCATATTTGGATCTCACTACCGCTTACCATCAGGTGGAGTCAGGTCATCTTTACATATGATTTTAAGCATTCGCGTTCCATTACACTAAAATTAGTCTTTATGGGTCTACACGTGATATTAGCTAACTAATATCGCGTGAAGACCCATAAAGACTAATATTTGTTAGCCTACTATAAAAAAAAATATCATCAGTCTAAGTCCAGCCTCCGTTCTAGTGACGAGAACCGCTACGGCTACCGCTGCCTGTGCATCGGCTACGAGGACGCGCCGTTCACGAGCCAGAAGCAGGGCCTGCTCGCGCTGGAGATGGAGCTGGTGTACGCCGGCGCGGGCTGCGCGTCGCGCCTGCTCTCGCCCGACCTCGCGATACCGTCGCTTAACTTATGTGAGTTGATGTACTTAGTATTGGCTATTATTTGCAGGAACACTACACGTTTGAAATAAAACTCATTTTAGTATAGAATAGAATTGATTAGAAAACATTTATTGTTCAAAAAAATTAAAGATACAAAACCACAATAAAACATACACAGACTAAATATTATGATCAAAAAGTTCAGCCTCAGCATGTGCCGCAGCAACCGCAAAGACGCGACGGAGCTGATATTCTGGCAGAACCTTTGAATGACGCAACAGAAAAAAATAAATTTAGATTAAGCGCTGTAAAGAGCTTGAAACGTCTGGTGTTTAAATAATATGTTTAGAATAACAATACACGCGAGTTTAATCTGTAAAATTAGTTTTATATCAAATGAATTAATGTACGTAAATGTACTTGTTGTTTGTTAACCCTTTAACAGGGACGGTGTGTTCTATTTCTTTCATTGGATTTGGACCATTATGGTCTAAAGGGAGGACGGGCAGAATGACCCACCGACCAATAACGACCAGACGTGAGTCGTTAAAATGTTCTTCTTATGACTTTCATTAGTTATTATATTAACTCTAGCCGCTTAAGGTTTAACACTTCCGCTTCTGATTACACTTTTTACATAACTGACTACTATGAAGACTCGGAATATGTATGGGCCTTGTCATTATACCCGGGCAGCGAAATAAAAGCCTCAAACCTCTAGCTGATTACACTTAGACGGGTTTCGCAAGTCCGGTCGTGATGACAAAGTGCCTCGAAGCGATTCATAAATGTATGTCAGTTAGGGAAAAGTTTATTTATTACACACCGTGTATTCCACAAATTACAAAAGAAGTGCGGTTAGGTACCTTACGCGTACGTACATTAGTAATACTAGTATTGTCCATGCGCCTAGCATCAAGGAATCATTAGCGTGGATTTTCGCTCAGATCTGGCAGATAAATGACAGTTATAAGATTTGCGTCTTACGAGGGGAAGGTACCAGCTTGCCTTGCTTGGGGGTTAAGTTAAGTAGATATATCTATTGTGCCACATGTGAGGACGCCACCACCACGGCCGAGTGAGGATAAAAAAAGATAAGTTAAAATTTATCCCAAACTCCGTTTAAATATAAACAGATTTAAGGATAAATTAATTGGCACGCTAAGTGAATACTTTTGTTAACTTCTATCGGCGGCAATATTATAATGATTGGATGAAGTCTAATCAACACACAACTGTACCATAGTTATTCCCTAATTAAGTCAAACTTGAGATAACCTGTGCCGAGATGAATAATACAAGCTTTTTTATAAACAAATATACTTACATCGAGGTCACAAAGGATATCTTTTTGATGTCAAAGTTCATGTTATCAGTAAATGTTATCTTATGACGTGAGAATTTGGAATGTACCGAGAATATTATAACTATAGGATTGTAAGAGCGATACCTAGAAAGAACTCGATAAGCATGGCTAATAGTTATGTATCATCGTTTATCGTAAGATAACCGACATTGACAGGATGGCTAGGGCTGTAAGATCTTTATGCTATTTTCAATAAAGTTGATATTGCTTCTAACGCGAAAACAGAAACGAGTGTTTGTTCTACTGAAACGGTTATCTCTGTTGGCCGTGTAAAACGTTTGCAGAAGTGCTAAGCATTGTGATATATTATATTATATTTATATAATGTGGTAATGAGTCATTGTCTCTAAACATATCGTAAGCCTGGGTCCGTGACTCGAATGCATAGAATGCAGGTGTTCGATTGACCGCAGTTGGTTTACCAGAACGATATCTTGATTCAACACTTTTTGTCTTTTCGTAGCACGTGACATTACGTACCATATTTATATATGTTACAATTGATAACCATGATGATATACGGCTAACTCTTTAGATAAGCTCTAATGGTTTTCAATGGGTAGCTCTGATGTTGTTTTAAATTTAATCAAATGTTTTCTTGCACGGTCGCAGACATCTGTTTCGCGAGGCACACGTGTCGATCTTTCCGCTTCGTTATAATTCAATATGACAAGTACCATTATCTATCTTTAGCGGTTATTACGCTAGCCTGTTGGTATTCATTATAATAATGTTATCCATTACTATTAATTACTGCAATGTAAGAAACAAACATATTAAACAAGCGTATTTACGTTTTATTAAATAGTTAGAACTTAAATTAAACGTATATTGGCTAACACTTGAAAGCAATAACACTTTATAAAGGGAATGTTTAGTTCTAAATCTAGGTGACTGTTGAGTAAGGATGTTTACTCTTCGTCATCGCTGCTGAATCAACTCCTACGCCGTACATTGTAACTAAACTGTAACATGGCATGATTGCCTAATTAACGTACTTCAATTCGCTGAAACGAATGATTTTTAATTACGTGTTAAGAAATATACCTTAACCTGAATCTCAATTACATACACAAAGTTTTGCTTGAAAACTGTATATAACGTAACCAATAGTTCTATAATTATGCAATGTTATAATTTTCTTGACATTTCCACCCAGCCCCAGTATTCACAATATCTTTCAGACGTTCGGATCTAAAAACTCACAAGAGTAGTACTTATAAACAACGTCATGGCGTCCAGGGTAATTCGTTTTAGGGGTGAGAGCCATCCGCTCCCCCGCTAGTCCGATGATGATGTCCAGCTACTCCAAGCCATCGTTAGTCAGTTAGAAGAATAATAAAAAGTTAAAAACTAAAACCCAACTACGACAAAAAACGACGCTGAAAAAGTATAAAACAAGACTTTTAGAACACTGAACTGAACAAAGTTGCTTATGTAGTTCCAAGTAAATGGACACAGTAGACTCTACCAAAATGCTTATGTTGAAAATTGACAATAATGTCATACAATACTATTTTGAAGTATGCAATATTCACTATGTAGAGATAGGTTTTCATGTTTGGAAAACCGCAGTCACACGTTGTCAAAGTGCTACGGTAGGTAGGTACTTGTGTATGGAACGTGTGACTACGCCTTTCCAAACATGAAAACTTAAGGGGACCTGGGAAGATTTCTTAATCGATCTAATTCAGCTAACGATCGACTGTCATGTGGATTTTTGAGTAATTTATTATGATCCAAGGCACTTATGAACAATCCCGCAATGGATTTGACTCTACTGAGAGCTACATAGGCCTGTCCTTTGGCAAACAATGACTTTCCTAGATCGATTACTGCTTTGTCTAGAGTACATCCTTGTAGTTTATGTACAGTACAACCCCAAGAAAGAATCAGCGGGAGCATTTTACGCTGAATTTTCCCTGACCCCCTCAAGCCGTCAAATTCAGTGAGGCAAGGCTCGATTCTTATAAGTCCGTTTAATATCTGATTTTATGGATGCGTCGTCAAATTGTATGAGAACAGCTCTTGGCTGTTCTCCGTGTTCCAACTGATCGCGCCGAAGAGCAGGCCATTCGAAGCCCTTCACCACTCCCATCGCTCCGTTTACCAAACCCTGGTTTACATTCAAATTTCTACGCAGCATTACTCGGGAACCGATACCTAGTTCGATTTTGTTTATTATACCCCCAGTCCTATTAGGGTCACTAGGTAAATGCTCGGGTTTCGGGGTCTGTCCGTATGTCTTCGATTCAGTGGATGTATCTATTGCTGTGATGGTGTACATTTTAGTCAGTGATTTTAAACGTTCCGACATCTTTGTGTTATATGACTCTACCTGTTTCAATGTGGGATATATATGTACTATTTCATCATAATCGTTCGTTTCACTAGTTATTTTTCTTGTGTCTAACGTGGCCAGTTGTTCTAAGGTTAGTTTGCCTACTCTGATATTGTTCAAAAGATCAACGAAGGTGTTATCGTTGACTTGGCGCATATTTTGGCTCAATTCACAGAAATCAAACATCCTCCACAAATGTGGTTCATGTACAAGATGTACCGGCTGCTTGAAGCAATACGCGCCCCCAAGTGTAGCAGCAACCGGGGGTAGCTGCATGAGATCGCCAAAAGCTAGAACGTTAACACCTCCGAAGACACGGTCGTTGTGTTTAAGCTCTTGTAGTCTCAGGTGAATATTCCTTAGTGTAGAATAGGGCACCATTGAGATCTCGTCTATTATAACCCACTCAATATTTCTCCATTTATTTCTTTCCCTTTGCAGACGATCTCCGGTCAGCGGTCTCAACGTAACTGTTTGGCCCTTTTCAATAGGCAATACAAATGTACTATGTAAAGTGCATCCTCCGACCAGTCGGGCAGCAACGCCGGTTGGTGCTGTGACTGTAACACTTGTATTTGAAGATAGTCTCCGAATTTGTTCAACTAGCAGTTTCAGAGTGAAACTTTTGCCGCTTCCAGCTCCGCCAGTAATGAACATAAGGAGTGTTCTTTGTTGGTCATTATTAATATTTGTTCGTAATTTGTCACTTACTTTGGCAAACAATTGCTTTTGATTGTGGTTTAAGGAATTGACTCCTCTCAAGAAATCCTCATCAGACATAGTGTTTACTACCACATTGTCTTCAAAATCATCTTCTTGAATAACAATGTCATGAAATGGTGGTTGTAATATCGACGTCTGATGATTCGTGGCGCTATCATTGGCACACAAGTCAGCTGCTTGTTCAGCAGCTAGTCGTCGAAGGGCATCTTGTATTTCGTTTTCCCAACGAGATAATAGCTCATTATCATATCTAGAATGAAGTGGTCTTAAAAGACCACGTTTCGCCAAGAAAGCATCTTTAGCAGTGTCGTACCCCTCTAAAAGCTCACTTTCACTACGGAAACGTATAAGTTTTTTTTGAGAAGCTTCTTTCTCACGAAGAGTTTCAGCCCGTTTTTTAGCATTCAAACGATCTTCCACTTTAGAGTGTACGGACTGCGTTTGCCTACGATTTTTCTGATAATATTTGTCTTTTATTTTTCTAGATTCAGTAATATCTTGTGATTCATTTTTTCTCGTCTCAGAAACGCGTGAAGCTTTTTTTGTTTTCCTCGATAAAGCCATTTTTTGCAAAACAAAATAATTAAACTAAATGTTAATGTTTATAACTCTATTTATTTATTACTAGATTACTTACTAGATTTACTAACCTAACTTACTTAATTATATACCAATACTTATTATACTACTTCTTACTTCTATAATTATGAACTATACTATACTACTTCTACACTATAAAGCCATTTTTTATAAACAAAACAATGAAACTAAATGTTAATATTTATAACTGTATTTATTTACACTAGATTTACAAACCTAACTTACTTATATACCAATACTTATTATACTACTTCTTACTTCTATATTTACTAACTATACTATACTACTACTAACTTTTACTGCTACTTACTAGACTATATACTTATGCAATATTTAATTCGACAATTTTTTTACAGTTTATCGAAGTAGGAAGGCTGTGGTTGCTTCCCTGCGTTACCGGGTACACAACAACACAACAAATAGGCAGATAGACACGCACATATAACAACATAAGCCCGAAGGCATATAGAGGACATTTTTATGGGAGTTTTAGCCAGTTATCAAACTGTTTCCGCCTTCACCGCGTGGAGGTACTCCCAGCTTATGTCGTTTTCATTAGTGCAATTATATTTTATTAACGGTCACACTGCTCTACGTTGCATATAGCATATACACGGTATATTTATTTTAATTTTGTCCGCTAGAGGGCGCAATACTAAATTTGGTGACAAGCTATAAAGCTCATAACTAACAGAATATCAAGGCCCTTCTAATGGTACTGCAGTGGTCTTATTCTGTTAAGTAGTAAAGAAGCTATGAACGAAAAGATGTGAACTATATGCAATCAGTCCATGAATATACGTAAAGTCACATGCAAATGCTAGTAATATATATATATTTAAAATGTACAAGTAAAGCGCTTTCCAATGATACCAAACACGGCGTATTTATCTTAACTTTATTTTTTTACTCTGTATGTTTTGTCCGCTAGTGGGCGCCACATTAGATTTTGTGAAACCCTATATAGCCTATAACCAGCGGACAATTAAGACGCTTCTAATGATATGTCATTTGTCGAATTCTGACAAGCAATTTAGAAGTTATGTGGAAACAGATGAACATACATACATACATACAAACATACATACATACATACAAACATACATACATACATACATACATACATAGCCTGTCAAAATCATAACCCTCCTTTTGCTTTGCCGTAGTCGGGTAAAAAAGGCTGATACTTCCTGGTAGCTGGGTGCGCAGAGAATTGTCTCGTTCGGTTTGTGGTGCCGTAGCTAACTGTCTACTCCATCCCCAGCGATGGTGATGGACGTGCAGCTGCTGTCGCTGATGGGCACGGCCCAGGGCGCGGACCCGGACGCGGAGCCGACGCAGTCCCCCGCCGCGCTGATGCTCTCGCGCGGCTTGGAGCTGTCCTCGCCGCCCACCATCCACCAGGTCTTGGACGGACAGCCGCTCGTTCGGTAAGTTCGCATGCACAGTCTTCGTAGCTCTGATGTTTTTTGTAACTGTCAGGTCAATAGGTTTGAATTTAAGACACTAATGTTCCGCCCGCGTCATCGTCATTCATTTATCGATAAAATACTAAAACTATACTACTCTCCTACCTACCTACGCGTAGGTACGTCGATTAAAAAGTAACCTGCGCCATGTCTCAGTCTCTAGACTTGTGAACGCGCGACAGACTGACAAATTTACTTTCGTATTTGTAATATTAGAGTGGATAACATAAATATAGCACCCTAGTTTTGGAGATTTTAATCATCATCTGCACACTGCAGGGGCACGGTCCTACCCTAAACTAGGGTGATCAGGCCTGAGTCATTTAGTTTGGCCCTTAGTGATTTTATTACATGTCTGTCTATATTTGAATCTCAATTGGTGCATATTTCTAATGACAGTTGTTACTTTAGGTTTTCTATCCATTTTGCTTTTACATTCATAAGTAAAACCTATTTACCTATAGTTATTCAAAATATCAATGCTATCGGAAAAACGTGATTCATTTGTAAGTTTAATAGGATCATTTTTTAAATAGAATAATGCTTGAAGTCTGGTATAAGAATAATGAATTATTTTATTTATGTACCTCTAATATATAAATCAGTTTTTATAATGAAGATAACAGTTTATGTAACTGTATTTATTTCTACCTCTTAATGTCAGCTTCTGTTTAAATTTATATCTAAGAATAACTACTTAGGTGACTTAATCATATAAGTGCAATAATATGCAAATATGCAAAAGTTCAATATTAAAAATATCAATTTAACTGGTCTTCTGTGGCGAATGTTTTAAAATTATAATCGAACGAAATGTCGCAAACTGATTTCTTTACTTACCAACAAGCAAAATGACGATTTAAATTTCATCAGCCATTATTCTTATGCCATTCCTGAAACCCTTGCTTAGCATGATATTAGAAACCATAATCGGTGATATTACAAAAGACTACTGTCTAGTTATTGCGGTTCTTTAAATATAGTCTGCGAAGGACAGACGGACTGCCATCGAAGTCTCAGTAATAGGGGCCCGTTTTTACCCTTTGGGTATTTAAAAGCCACTTAGTTATTGTACTATTACTGAATTGTAATAAACACTTTTGACAGAGGATATTATACCTGTCAACATGTTAATTTCGTGATTTTTCAAATGCAGTGAATATTTATTTCAGTAATGATTAGTCTTGAAGAGTTTTGGCGTAATAAATCAAACATTTTTTGTAATATCACCCTTGTTGTAAGTGATTTAGCTAATTATTTGTACATAAAATAATTTATTTGTAATTTCCGCTTGTTGTGTCTGTTTTTTTATTATTTATTAGTAAAAATATTGACAGTGAAGCATTTTGTTTTCTTTGCATTCCTTTTACACACAAATCATTCTATATATGTAGTATTTAAATAACAAGACCGTAAATATTAATAGAAATGGCGGTTTCTATTTCTTTTATATCTGTATAATATTGTTATTGTAATGCCGCAAACACAGACGATAGCGCTTAGGCCACACATTACAGACGACGATGTCAAGGCCTCATTCAGACGAGCTGCGCGGAAGTACCATCTAAATGTTTATTATCGATCATGTAAATCGACTAGTTTTGCCTGGACCAAGTATGCCACTATAGTAAAATATAATGGCTAAAATATCAAGACACAATATGAGGAATCATAATTGTTCAAAAAATATTATGGATATTATCTCAATTGATTGGCCTGGATTTGAATTTGAATAGGTCAACTATTTAAATTTAAACTATATCATGGTCCTTTAAAATATAGGATAGCCTTGATAGGTTGTTAGTCTATAAGTTTAAGAGATCAATGTTCTCTGTTGGAGCGCAACAGTTATTGTTCTGCCTTCTTAAGATTTTATGACCAGGCGTTGACGATTCTTGAAATTACTGAATTTATGTCCGAATCGCTGGTTTTATAAATACTATTTCATGAAGTAAGTAAGTACTATACTAATTTATAACACATGTTTGACTTGATCGTAGTTCAATATAAGGAGATTATTACGTTATAGGAAAACGTAATTTGTCAGGGCCAAGACCTTCTAATTTTCTTTTCCTGATCACAATGAATTGTACACAATTTGATACAAAGCTTTTCATTTGTATGGTTTCCTTAAAACAATACTCTTGTGGAGTCACAAAGATGATTTAAGAACAAAAATGTTTAACTTATTAATAAAGGTTAATAAATAAATATTTCACATGCTATATACAGTCCTTATTGATATAGTTATTTTGATAAGTGATCGCCATGCAACATAATTATAACACTCGCCTTGATTTTTACATCATCCATTAGAGACAGTGTGAACCAGAACTTTAGAAGCAAGACTTCTTAGAATAAACCAATAGAATAATAGTTATCTCAGCAGTAGTATTAGCTATAGTATTTGTAGAGTAGAGTAGTTGATATCAGAGCGTGAGTATCAATTCTGCATGTGTGAATGAACATCGGAATAGCGCCGGAATGTTCGCGTCGCTGAGTCCCTGCGCCGACGTTTCAGTAGCGAGTAATCTACAAATAAATGCCATCCAACGCTCAAGGTAAGTGTCGTCAGAGGTAAGTATAAACTTAATGTGCATACCAAATAATACTGGTACTTGTCAAAGTCAGCCGAGCTACCTGTAAATACATTCGCTAATGTTTTTCAATACACTTCGGTGAAACGTACGTTTGTAATTCGCAGCAGCAAGATAAATCGCAAAGCAAATGCGGAATAAATGCTATTCTCTGTAAATTATCAAGATTTTATATTTAACACATTTAATGTATTTACGTCATGATAATGAAATGCACCGATAGGATTAAACAGTTTTATTAAAAAAATAATTTATGACAAAGAACCTAATGCGGAGGTATATCGGTTTACCATACCACATAATACTGATCAACATACAGCTTATATTAAATTGGCACGTTTTCGACTGTCTGTTACACTGAGGTAGAGAACTTAACCTATTCGTAAATAACGTGGAATGTTCACTCGGGCAACGGCAGGTCACAGGTCGGTGGTCAAAAGCTCAGCTCGTTCCACCACTATGTGAAATTCAGTCTCCCTATACGTTTTCATGTCCGGATAAACAATTTGAACTTTCTTTTTCTTCTTGTTTTCACGTCTCACTATAAAGAATATCACGACAGACGTTATAATCACAACTAACACAACTCCTACCACCACGAAAATCCAAAACGTTTGTTTGAACGTTCCACATCGACTATCGACGAAAGTAGGCACAGATATAAAGTGATTCTCTAAGTCATACCAGCAGTTTATAATACCCTGTTCCTTCAACAAGTCTTTCCACTGTTCCGCCAATTCGCAAGTGCACGACATGTTCAGGTTGAGTCCGTCGACGCGCAGGGTCAGCGCGGAGCGGTTGTGCGCGAGCGACAGCGGGGACAGCTCCGTCACCGTGTTGTTGTCCACTCGCAGCTCCAGCCTTCCCTTAACCGACGAGATCTCCGGCGCCACACTAAAACCTAGGAACGCGTTCTTCCTCAGCGTCCTCACTGTATTATTCCTAAACGTGATCGGGCCATGTGTGATCATGTGATACCCATCCGGTTCTAAAGTTTCTATAATATTGTTCTCTATGACAACTCTCTTTGGTGATCTCACAAAAAATGCTAAACTAGACATGTGTCTCATTGTGACACTTTCCATTTGGAACGATTCGGTCACTTCCACGTCGGACAGGAACCTACTGGGCAGCTTCGCGACCGTCCCTCCTCGCATGAAGAAGTTCATGGTGCTGAATTGTTTGAACGCTTGGATTTCGATGTTATGGTATACGTTATTGTTAAGTTGTATGTTTCTAACACCGGTGAGACTAGAGAAGGCGAACGGCCTCATGTTGAGGATGGTGCTGTCGCTGATGAGGATGTCGTCGACGCGGCCTTGGACCGCGTGCGAGGCAATGTCGTTGATGGTGCTGTTTCGTATGGTGATGCGCAGCCCGGGGTGCATCTCGGAGTCCCCGGAGGGGGGCGCCCAGGCGAGCGCGTGCTCGTCGACGACGGCTGCGCGCACGTTGCTCAGCTCCACGCGCC
Source organism: Maruca vitrata (assembly GCA_039566165.1). NCBI lineage: Eukaryota > Metazoa > Arthropoda > Insecta > Lepidoptera > Crambidae > Maruca > Maruca vitrata. The sequence goes on along the minus strand of CM076911.1, from coordinate 18,066,854 downwards.
GCAGCTGCGGCAGGCCCCGCGCCGTGTCGGCCAGGAAGTGCACCCGCGCGCAGTTGTTGACGATGATGGCCTGCGCCATCACCGGCACGCTGTACGCGCCATTCGGCCGCAATGTCACCTCCTAATTAAACAAACAATAGCCTCAAATCACATTCAGCACCACTGCGAACACTACATTGTTTTATGTTTGCCGAGAATTGAAGGCGATAAACGGCTTGACCTTTAGTGGCGGTAGCGAAAAGTTGCATCACGTTATATTCTCAGAGGTGAGCGCTCGCTAGGTTTGATCATTTATAAAGCTTAGTAACTATTTAGCTTAGAGATGAGTTTTGAAATATCTGATACCTAACTTCATAATGCACTGTTATTTAAGAACGGAGTCTAAGTAATGTGTTTAGGGGTTTCAAAATCGTTAGGCTACTTACATTGTCGGCTGTACAGTCGCAAATGACCCTAGTGAAGGAGTCGCAGCGGCAGAACTCCTCGGCGCAGATGGTGGGCGCCGGCGCCTGCGCCGCCACGCGCGCGCACCCCGCCAGCGCCGCGACCACCACCCACCACGGCCAGCGCATGCTCACGTCACCATCGCACTGCTCCGGTCACGCCCTGGAACACGGATGCCCACCGTTAGGGGAGTTAGGGGGACGCGAGTACATGACCACCGACTATTAGTGAACATTTGTAGCAGACATAGGCCGTAAGCCCCACGCGCCGGATTGTTCCTTTCAATTCCCTTGTGGCTACAGAACAGTATAAAATCCCGTGAAAGGGGACAGAATAGGGTGACCGAAAGGAAAACCTAAAGGCCGTTGTCATTACAACATCGATAAAAAAATTTGGGATTCACATTAGATTCTGAAGTTAATTTCCTTTCATCTTGTTAATTATTTTAGGTCGATGTAGATAGGATGATAATTATTTAACTATTTACATAACTTAATTGCATAAAAAATTTTTGAATGGTGCGGATACAGTGGTACAAGAGTTACAACATTATTTAGTTAAGAAGGATATAATATACATAAAAGTATGCGTACTGTATATTAAAATGTGTAACAGTACAGTCGAAAGCAAAATTGTTATGTTCAGTGTAGGAACATTCGTCGTTAACGTTAACGTCGATAAACACAATTATCTTTATAAATACATATAATATGAACAAAGAAAACCTTACATCAATGACTCAACTGCGCAATTATATCGATCGCTGTAATTCAGGTGCTCACTATCACTTAATCACTCACAATATCAAGTATAATATGCATAAGAATTGCATATATGGAATGTTTCCATTAAAAATTTAAATATCACTTTACTAGTAGAGTATTGAAACTTATTGCAGTTTTCAGTGAAACGTGTGCGGTGAAGAGGTGATGTAGTCCGATTGAGTCAGCGCGCTATTGGCTTATCGGGCGCCTTATCAGATAGGTATAGTTTACGCACCGACGTATGATTTCAGCAAGGGCTATCTGAAGATAGCGACCGAGCGATACCGAGTGTTGACGGCCCGCTTACTTAATGCATATACAATATTAAAAAATACTCTGGTATTTTTAATGCAAATGGTATAACTTACAGCTAAGGCCTAAAGCAACAATCTACGATGATGTCCATAGTTGTTTAATATTTTGAGGAAAAATATTAAAGATAAACCATTTCCTATTACTTTCAAAACTAGTATCTACTGCGATCTACTAATGTAGGTCAGCTGCACTTACAAAAATTGTTTAAGTTTTCACACAATAAGTAAGATTTAATTCACTCAAAGCACTGGTCGCAGTCGTATGTCGCCGAGCTACGTATATTTCGAGGCATCTCCCCATATTGGCTCGGTATTCAAAGCGCTCGACACCGGGAATTCCTTAAGAAATAGCATTCAGTTTGCGACACTCGTAGCAGTTAGGTATTTGGTTATGCTGGTTGCATGCTACATACATAATTATAATTATTATATGGAAAGTGTAGTGATAATTTTAAAGGATCCATAACTTTACTTTTTAAATTATGTATTAAATTATTAATAGCGACATTTCTGTCTATCAAGTGTGTTAGGAATAAATAAGGCATAAATAAATGTAATACGTATTACGTACGTATATGACGTATTAGATTACAATTTAAGTTACAAATTTCCCATTAGTGATCGAAGTGAAGTGAAGTGAGTGAAGTTAATCAAAGAATTGGCCTATTACTTTCAAAATTATTTTATTAGATAGCAATGAATCTTTCAAGATTTTTTTTACAACAACTTCTAAATACTAGTTTTACGAGACTTGTCTATTTTTTATTTATACCAGTTCACGTATCAAAACGGGCATCCTTGAAGCGTCTGCTATGCTAATTGCGAGCGAAGTAATTTTAGCTTAAAAACCTCGGTGAATTATGAACGCGCGTCCAGAGCGATGCGTCGCGGAATCCGCTCCTGATGGCTTTATTCTTGCCCGAGCCTTTTTTACCGGTTCCGACGACCTTATTGGGATCGTTTTGCATAACGGACACTGTCTTCTATAATGTAGTACATCGTAGCAATAATTATACACATGCGAAGTTTGCCAAGTATCGTAAATGTAATCTGTTGCGATTTGCACGTGTCGCAGATCTTGATAGCATATTTATTTTACTTAATCCTAAGGAGTCTTCATTTGGTAATTCGAAACATTTTGATGTACATAATTGCAAAGGGCAAGCATTGGGAAAATGGGTGTTATAAGAATTTTTTTTTTGTTTTTGTTATCATCTGCAATCCGTTGTGAACTGTTATAAGAATCTAGTGTAATTATTTCGATTACATGTTTGTAGTAACGAGATACTGTCATACTACCATGAGCACTAGTATGTTTGAACAATCAATGAGACTGTGTTTATACATGAGTTATTTTTAGTATGTTTATCGATATTTGATTGATTCATATTATTGAACATGTGGTCTGACCTTAATGTACCTATCTACTACCTTTATTTACCCGGGCCGAGGACAGAATAATAGTATATTGTTTATTACTTGTTCCATAAAAAGAATATAGTACTTGATGGAACATGCTTCAATATATGTAGCAATAAGTAGCATTAATTAAATAACACAGGGACTTCATATACTATTCTGAGTGTATCGATGTGACGTATGTTTCCATTACGGAAATGGCTTTTACACGTATCCATTTATCAGACGCAAAAACTATATTTGCAAGTGAAAATCCATGCTTGCATCCATCATAGTTACTCAAAACCTCACGAGAAATGTTTCGTGTATGCACAACATACGTGTGCAGTACTGATTGCTTTGAAAACCCGCCGACTGCCTCCCGCTTTAATTAGAATCCCCTGTACGTACACATCCTATTTACCTGCGTATCTGTATATTGCGATTCAGCTCTAAGCAGCATTCGACCGTTTGATAATTCATAATTACAAATATTATACATAGGCTGTATTTATCCGATCGGTAATAATACGACCGTGTCGCGCGCTAATTACATCCTGAAGGAAATTATCGGATCTTTGTACCGTATTAAAGTGATGAGGTGTTGTACCGGTCTATATTCGTTCAAGAAGTGTCATGCTATCTTTATTTACATTAGACCTCTAACTACATTCACCCTTCCACCCTACTTACCTCTCCCACGTATTATTCACTCAAAGCACATTATATAACTCTTGTTTGGTATGAATGAGTAGGTAATATAATTTAAGCTAAAAATAGTGACACCTTTCTTAATCAATGTGGTAACAATCAAATAAGATATTTGTAATGAGTAACATATTAAAATTAAATGGTAACATCTCTAGTACTCATTGTCCTTCTTAACTGACTTAAAATGCACTTTACATACAAGCATACGACTATACATACAGTTTAAACCTACCAGTCGAATAATTTGAATAGGTACTCGTATATTTACGTGAATTAGGAATACCGTACGTTCAATGAGTAATAATTGACTCATGTTTACAATTTAATTAATTAGTTTGTTCCATTCACCACAAAAACCACCCATTAAAATATGTTTGCTATTCCTGTACTCAGCAATTCGTTCTGTGTGGTCGTTTAATTAATGCGAAGTCTGATTAGTATACATCTCGAAATACGGCACGTCACTTGCATTAAAAGAATTAGCTTTATAAATGCTTTTAGGACGATTATCATAAATCGAGCGGGATGCGTTCCAGTGTGGAAATTTTGGCGTCTTTCGTTGCCTAATAAAATTATGTCAATAAGTAGCTGGACAGACCAAAGTGGTCGCACGTTAGAAACGGTTAAAAGTAGCTTAGCGAACAATAACTGTCGGGCGGCTCGCAGCGCGGCGGTCGGTGCGCAGAACGAATTTAGACTTGCTTAGAACTAGCATTATTGCCCTTCGCTTTCTGGGCACAAATTGAGATGATGGCTATTGCGGTAGGTGGCTGTGCTTGCTATTGATATTTATACGAAATCATTGCTGGGACAAATCCAATTGGCTTGGGTAACTAGTCGTGATGTTTATGTGGCGGCAACGTTGAACATTCAATACTTTACGCAACTGCAGGTTTTCACTGAAACATAAACCGATGGTACATGTACCAAGAGATGGACATTGTTTAAAAATAGTTAAATTATGTATTTGCTAATAACTCATATTTGGTATATTTCTAAGCGTTTTTAATAATTTGCATTTTATTAGTACAGTATATGTATATTTTTTGCAAACTTCCATCATACCACGACGTCAAATTTCTAAAATGACATTACTTCATGCAAATAAATAAATAAATGACCACGTCAGATGATATGCATCTCTATAAGACGCTTTTGCACAGCTCTTACTTGTTGACTTCATTGTTAGAGTAGTAAAGCTATAAAAGCACGTGGGATTTTGCAATCCATAAAGATATGTCTATTAAAAGTCAGTGTCAAGTTTATTGATTCAAATCTTACGAAGGTCAGGTGGTTTTGCTACCTGTCCGAGTATCAAAATGAGCTAAAATTATGTGTCAACTTTGTAATCGCGTCATAGCGTCTCATGTCTGCGACATTTTACATATTTGGACATAATTTGTGCTGTGGAATTGCAATACAGCGCTTGCGCAGCCGATTTATTTATTAACGTTAGTTTTGAAGGCTTCTTGGGTTGCGTCATGGCTGACATAAGGTCTATTTTAGTCGGAACAGGCCACGTGTTTTAGATCTATACTGTCTCTTTTAGTGTTACTGAACAGCATTTGAATTAGTCTCTTTTGATTAAGTTTGATGCATAGGAAAACGGTTTAGGAAAACGTTTTCAGTTAAGCACGTTTATACTTATTTACGTATTAACTCGTATTAAGACCCTTGTAAATAATTTAGAGGATAGTTTTTCGAATATCCGTCTTTTTTAGTAGATATTGTGCAAATAGATATGAGTTATTCGGTACTTTTACTATTATGTATTATCATCATTACTACAAAAAAAAAATCCCCTAACTGACTTACGATGATGGTTTGGAGAAGCCTTGAAATCATCACCGGACTTTCGGGGAGCGGATGGCTCTCACCCCTAAGCCAAAATGCATAGAAATTAAACATAGAAACAACATCAAACATAGTAGGTAATGAAATTATTATTAATTTTCATTAAAAAAAACCTAAAAAATTTAAAATATAAATGCTCTGCATTATTTACGTTTTCATACGGAGTTTGTAATCTTCATCGAAGTTCTTTTGTTTCCTTGGATCCCTTGAAGCAGCGATGTTGCGTTTACTATTTGATGTAAAATAACTTTTCCTTTGAGTTTTATTTCGGAATACTACTAACTACATACTAATGTTATTGAAAGGATATGATCATGGTTCGCAACACGTAGCTTCACGCACGACCTCCACGTTGCGATTCCATTTAATAGGCACAAATACTCCAATTTTAGTATCGTTTACTTGACTGCGCTGTGATAATTAAGTGCCCTCTAAACTAAAACCAGCCAGCCACGTTGCGATATCACGTATATCTCGTAATAATTGCCTATAAAACTGTATTTTATTGAAAGGAAATTGCATTAAAATAGTTTACTACTTGTGCTTTTTTTTTAAAATATTGATTTAATAGATATCAATTAACAAGCTGTACGACCATATTTTGCCATAAATGCGGTAGAGCAGACCTTAGTATTGTTGATTGTCACATGCCTCCTCATAATTCTTGAGGTCAATTGAATAAGCACGCTCTAATTTCATTCATTACAGGCGCATTAGCACCAAACGAGGTCTGATCTTTGTATTTATATTGTCTTATTTTTTGTCGTTATTCAGGTTGCCACCTGAGGCTGACATAGAATAATCCTACCTGACATTTTTAAACTATTTCGTTAGTACTAATCGTTATCGGATATAGATGCGAGACCCATCCGCTTCCCCTCAAGTCCGGTGATGATGACGAGCCTTTTTTTTTTTTTTCACCCGGGGGCAATCCTCATGGATACCATAGCGCCGGGGCAACGCTGTGGTTATGCCGGACTTTTACCGGCTAAAACCTCCGGGATCTTCCTGCTCACCGCTGGTGGTAAGGGTACAGTGGTACACTGGCGCATTCAGTGGTACACTGGCGCATTCAGTGGTACACTGGCGCATTCAGTGGTACACTGGCGCATTCAGTGGTACACTGGCGCATTCAGTGGTACACTGGCGCATTCATGATGACGAGCCTACTCCAAGTCATCATCGTATGTCAGTTAGGAAAAGAAATAGTTAACGCGTGGGAAGAAATGATAAAAATTTAGCGAAATAAAAGGCGTTCACTGTGGCTGGTCATCCGGGTTGTGTTTAATCAGGCAATGGGCTCGATCGTAATTCGCTGCATGATGTGTGAAGTGTGGAGAAAGTGAAGCATTTAATAATCCCGCTGTTACGTTGTCCTCGCTTCTTACGAACGGAGAAATATTAGCGAGAACTGTCAAGAGCTTTATTGCGCATAAATATTTAAATAACTGTTACTTTATAGCCTGCTTGACCGCTTCAAGTTTGGTCTGTAATACGAATGTGATACACTTTCTTACTATTTAATGACTACAATTCCTTTGTTGTGTAAATAACAAAGATTTCTTTGAGTGTGTGGCCGCCGCGGTCTGATCGATACTTCAGTTTTAAAGAGAAAACAATGGACTCTTGGAATCAACAAAGGATTTTGTTCAAGTTTTATTACCTTCAAAGGTATAATAGAAGCTTTGAATAGGTAAATGATAGGTATATTTCAATATTGCACTTACAATTTAGTTATTTTACAATAGGACCACCAGCAAAGGATATTTATCGAATCTTAGAGTAGGGTTAGCTAATTAGTGCAGTGCAGGTTATAGGATTTTATTTCTTACCTTCACTTCATAAGAACGGTTTGATATCGACCTACTAGTTACCTTCATAATGCGAATGAGAACCAGAGTCATATCATTATAAACGTCTTTGTATACTATTGTGACGGATTTGATACTTATTGTTACCGGGTCTGATATTAATGTAAAATCCACTACAACATTCACCACCCTATAATTTATTAGTGTTGAATATTTGATCAAGACTATAGTCTTGTAGAAAATGTACCTATGTTATAAAAATAATACCTAGTCCAAGCCACTACACTAACAATATTATGTAGGTAATTGTGTTTTCGCTTAGGATAACAAAACGTAGATGATACTTAATAATTAAAATAATGATGTATTTTAAATGATACTGTTACTTTACACTTTTAGTAATACGTCAATTTCTGTATCAAAATTACGTTGCACTCTAAATAAAATAGTAATCATCATAATATTCTGATTCAGTACATTATACGATTGCCGTCAGTCGCTCTGGCTGCAGCGTTTATCGAGTTAGATTCTAACAAGTCGCTTCCCGGAGACGACGCCTTCATTCACTTATATTTTTCTCTTTGTATCTTAACGCCAATGTAAATACTAGCATGAGAATAAAGTATACTTTATCTTATATCTTATAATATCCAACTATAGTAAAAAGTACCTACGCTAAGCGAGTTAGAAATTGCATATTTGTGGGTAGGTTATAAAATTCGAAGAAAATAAGCATTTATCAACAATATCCCAAAGTTATTATTTTTCAAATACGTAAAAAAGGTTAGGAAGTGTTTTGACTTCATTAGTGGTATTATATTCATGCATAAAAGAATGTCAATTTTTCCTCTAGTTCAACCAAAAAGTCAATTGAGTCAAGTCTATTATAAATAGCGAAGACATTTCAAGAGACTTTATAGATATAAAATATTCAGAATACTGTTTTTCAGGTAAAATGGCATCACTAGAATCGCTTAAATTTTATAGACACATAAAATAGTAGATGAAGCCGCTGCAAGAATCATCATAACTGATTTAGAAATTACGTTTCAAGTGCTGAATATTGAGCATTTTGCTCGGTTGTTTTGATTCCTGGCCAATTCCAATAAATAGAGATTAGTAATCGATTCAGGAGCGGTAAAATAAAAAGTAATTTACGAACCTAAGAAATACCGGTTTTTGGATCTGCGATGCGTGGTGGAGTTAGAGCGTGGTCGTTGGAGTATTCATGTTTGGAGGTATCACTGAAATGGCACTGTGGTCCGAATGTCCGATGAGTTGTGCGGTGCGGGGGGCGGCCGGTGCGTGTTGTTGTTGCGGTTCCCGCGCGCGAGCGACTGACGGGCGCGCGAGGTGCGCGCCGCGCCGACCTTCGGCTAGGTATCGCGCGTCGCGTGCGCGCTGCGCCTGCTTGCGTCTGCGCAGCTCTTAGGGTTGCCCGAAAACAAAAACTAAAAAAAAAACGATTCTAACCTGTATGATTCCTTTTATCACGCACTTCTTTGGAGAGTTTACAGAATTAAAAATCATGTGCCCATCGAAAAAACACCCCTAATATAAATAAAAATGCTACACGCTGCAACAGCACCGCCCACTGGGAGCTAACTATTCATGACTTTTATATGCGATTCATACGGCAGCAGTAAAATCTACGAGTACTCATTTGTAGGTACTTATTTTTTCACAGAAAATGTGTCAGGTTTATATGTGGAAATTCTACTGTTCTATCTAATATGGTAAACATAAATTATCGATAAAATATTGATTTTGTTAAGGAACCAAAATGGGTAACCCTAGTTAAAATATGCTTGCAAAAATCAGGCACGCTAATCAAAAAAACTTATTACTATAGCTTATTGTTACTATTGGCAACAAATGTAGGCATATTATGTCCTTGCACTTCCCAGCGTTTAATAAAGGGATTCATCTCTTAACATATCACCTATAATAATATATTATCTTAAAATCCAACAATGTCATGTCAACTGATTTAGAACTGTTCAATGAATGGATGTACCCGGTACTGTAATACTGTGGTATGATTACATTAATTTGCAACGGGATAATCTGTTAGTTAATCCTTAGCCACAGTGGACTCAATCTGATGAGTAAAAACAAATCAAGAACGTATCGGCCACATCTATCGGACAGCGGATAAATAATTTTTAGTCTAGACCGTTTGCTGTTTCAATTACAAAGTGGGTCTAATGGATCGATTGATTTATCATCTGATTTTAACTATGAAGGTCATATTTGTTATGATTGTTCAAATTAGCCTGTATTTCAACCCTGTATTTTAAAGTATTTTATTCAGTTTTAAGCTCGATATGTCTTTAAGTTTATTGATAGATAAATGCACGCAAAAACCGCGGCTTGAGTTTACATTCAATTCTAAGCTCTACCAGTAATGTGCCGAAGTACGCAACCAAATTTTTACTTATGATTAGAATTATTATTTCCATAGTCAATGTCAGATGCCCCCAAAGGGCTGTTGGTGATAACCCGATCCGTGCAGGTTCGCCGTCCTCTGAGCCACGTTTTGCGGCTCTTGCTTTTGGTTTGTTCAACGCGGCTTTGTGTTTTCGGAGAATTTTACCTCGCGTTACGTAACTAGTGTGTGCGGAATAACGGATTTTACGACCCGTGACGGACCAAGGAACGTGTTAACTTCGGTATCATCTGTCACATCGGTATCAACGTCCGTTTTACAATTTTATTTGATGACCTTTGTGCGCCACATGGCATGTTGTTTTTTTTATAATGGTTCTTATAACGTGATGTAGATTATCTGATTAGGATTTTATTACATTTAGTTTTATTAAAATTTTCATGTATCCATCAATGTTTTGCACTAAAAGTGCCGCGGCATCTTAGTTCTATTGAAACGTAAATGAGTTAAGAGAATTTCCGGTCATAAGAAACTTTAATTATGATCATTATATTCAACATGATAAAGCCCATTTGGTTAATGCGCCAGCTTCAGCTTTGTGGCTTCTTACGTGTGTTGTGTTTGTTAATCATATCATAGAGTCACGAATTACGTCCACTCGTAACAATTACTAAGCTTGCGGTTGTTTGTGGAGAGTACGGTTACAACCAGGTTAAATATTTATCTTAAAATCTCAACTAATTTTATATATGATCTTTGTCAAGTGTATGTCCGCAAAGAATATAAAGCTATTTTTGCAACATTCAACATGCAATTCTCGATGTAAAATGGAAATGCCGTAAGAGTATAGTGTAAGTCAAGCTCAGATTTTGCACTTCGCTTGGCACATCCCCGGTACACAACTGGGTTGACGCCGTTTCCAGTAAAATGTGAACAAGTTACAACTGGCGTAAATTTTTGTTTTCTTGAACATTTCTCGATACAATGTAAAATGGTTTACAGCCTTATATTAAATGCTGTCTTCATTTTGTACTTTTGTGTTATTTCGGAGTGTAGCTTGGTGGTATATGTATTTTCAAACGTCCAATGAAGACTCGTGCATATCTTTTTCCAACATGTCTTGCTGCTTCGTTGTAAACTTTTTCCGATTCGCGAGAATGTCATGGTTCGTCCCGGCCCCTATATATATTCGCTAAATCTTTCCTTTGTGCATCCCTTGGAGCTTTTTGTGCACTTTATCTACTCTACTTTATACCCACTTTATTTAGAACTGGTTTCAGCATGGAATTAAAACATCACAAACAAAAAATATTTTGCACTTTATGCTGGTAGCTTTATCTAGTAAGCTCTTGAAATGAGTTTAAAATAAATTTCTCATTATTTCGTTAAGTTTTTGCATCCGCAATTGTTTTTGAGGCATTATCTTATTCGCCGTTTTGTAAGAGGGTCTTTAAATTTTATTTAAATAGAAATGAATATAAATAGGGTAAATATGACCAGTGATAGGCGCTATCAATGATTTACGGCCGTAGTCTGGGGTCGATAGGTCGCCTTAGGGGATAAGCCGCTGCACCGTCAAAGCACGCCGTTCTTCACCCTTGCTCTCGCTAGGAACGCAGCTATCGGGCCCAAACCGATTTACTGACTTTCATATGACACTTTTGTTATTGAAAATCTACTTTTACATACATATATATATCTTGCATTGTTCTTGACATTGTAGGACGGCACGATCTTGTGTGCTGAGTCTCGTTATACAGCGAGATAAGTGGTTCGAGTAGTTTACCTATCACCACTGTTAATTAACTTAGACATTGGTTTTCACATTAAATTACGTGTGTATTAAGTTGTAAGCTTATCTTAATAAAGTTGTGTAGTAAATAGCTTCCGATATCCGTAACAATAATTGCTTCTTATGCGATCAAGCTTTTAAAACAATATGATGAGCAGATGATATCCGGAGGCGGAGTCCGAACATTTGAGTGTGTCGGTTATTTCTGAAATATGAACTGTTATTCCCATTCCTAATTAAATGTAAACCTTTTAGTTTGCATTTAAAATACTGCTTCCGACTTCTATCATATGTTTGAAGATTGAGTGTGCACAGAGGTGTATTTGAAGTGAAATTAATTAAACGTAAACATAAACAAAGCTCGGGGCAGCTGATTGACCTCGTCTCTTGATTCTTATTACGTCAGGTTAAGGTGCAAGTTTGAACACCACGTGATAAGTAGGGTTGTTACTTTGTCGAGGAATCAATAATGGTTTTCGAACGAACCTATTTCAAACCTATTAGACGTAATATTTTGTAAGTATTCATCAGATGTATAATAAAAACAGCCTGTTTAGCGCGAGCTGGACTTGCAATGGGGGTTCAAGTCAAATAAATCTGTATGCCGATTTGATTGAATGAATAAATTATAATTTGTTAAAACTTGATTATCATAATTTCTTTGTTTAAATGGTGTTGGTTGCTACGGTGAATACCGGCTTGGTTATGATTGCGGTCGGCTTCGGCTTGCCGATCTCCCTTCCTCATCCGCAAGCATTCATCTTTCCTGACTCTGCAAATTTGCTGCCCCTGGTTTGCCGGTTGGACCGGACTCTCGTAGCATAATGCCATCGCTGGGTACGAATACAACGATACGAAACGACGCACCACAGCGTCGTATCGTATCGTTTATTAATTTCTTTGTTTAAATAGTGTTGAGATAAAAGCCTGTTGAAGGGATCACATACAATGTTTTTGTTTATTTCGACTGGACATATGTACGCGTTCCTGAAAAAAAGATCAGTGGGGCTACCATGAGTTTAAAACTTACGCACTCGATATCGCCTACGTAAATATGTCTATGAAAAACTTGTACAGTGCCGCTGGTGGTTACGCGAAGAACTAAAATCGGCCGTATGAAAAAAAACAACTCGATAGGTTTTTAACGTACGTAAGTTTTCGATAGCCAACTCATGGTAGACCCTCTGGAGACTCAAAAGATATACCTAATACCTATGTATGTTTTATTTTACCTCGGGCAGCCCTACCGTGGTGACGTTGTCCAGCCCTATGGTGGGTTTGTTTGAATGCCGCGGTTCGTTTACGTAACCCAAGTTATTTGTTTATTTCGATACATAGTGGTAGGAGTATGTTGGTAGGTGCTAGCACTTGAAGCGCTTAGTAAGGTCTACTTGTTAGATGATATGATTAAAATTAGACGAGGATATTTTTAAGCCAAACTTGTGTTTGGGCATAACATGATTAAACCACAATATGATAATCGCAGGTATTTAATCTGTAAACAGTTATGAAGTAAAGTGTAAAAATAAAACATTATGCTCACGGATAAATTAATTGCAGATCTATATTATGACTTGTATGTACTCATATGAATCCAAGGCTGTAAAGTGTGGCAAGTAAAGCTGTTCTAAAAACCGCTAATATTTAACGCGTTATAGTGCAGTCAATGAAGCGAAAAATACGGTCAAACCTCCGAATTTTTTTACTGTGTACCGATTTGCATGATTTTTTTTTATTTAGGCTCATATTACCCTTAAGTTCAAAAGTGAAAATGATCTGAACCCCGCCATTATTTTTAAAGGGTGAAAACGAACCCTTGATGGAAAAATTTACATTGAGACATTTTATCGCTAGAAAACATGTCTAATAATAAGTGGTAAAATTGTAAAGTGTTTTCTAACACAATTACCTCATATTAAAATAATTTTCAACCCCTTGAATATCTTACAACCCTTGCAAACAACCCTTAAATTGAAAAACACAACGAAATACTTTGGTATGACATAAAAAGATGTAAGTATAGAGTAAGTAATATTTTATATTCTATATAATAATTATGGCACTTTAAGCCCCTTTCAATCCATGTAACTATCCCTTAAAACCTTAAAAACGACCCCTTGAAACCTTGAAAAATCTTTGTATGAAAAAATTTAAACCGCCTAAGATAGATGATTAAAATTTTGCATGCAGGTACTCTAATGAACGTAAAGCTTACTTGCAACGCGATATTGCAAAAGTCATACGAGAACGGGAGTTATTGGGAAAAAGCTTTTGGATGTAAAATCCTATAGTTCACGCGAATAAAGTCGCGAGCACAGCTAGTTATGTATATTTATACACATAACAGTAGTTTTGGGTCTCTATTATACTATATATACTGCGTACTTTCACGTTCCTCCAAATATTCACACCCCGAAAATGTTCAGTAGAAAAAGAAAACTGAGTAGAAAAATATATGATACGTTTTTGGACTATAACTTCTTAAATTTTTTTGCTACCACAATTTGTAATTTATCATTGTAAAGGTAATTAAGAGAGCTACAACATCCTGTATTGCAATATGTGGTAAAAAACACTTTACACAAACGGGGAAGGGTTAAAGGGCTTAAGAGAGGCTGTGATTGCGCTGCCACGAGCTCTTTAAACAGTCATATCTCCGTCAATATTTGTTCGATAGAAAAAACAAAAAAGAACAAATTGATTGTTAGAAAAATACCTATTTTTTATATCTACACTTTTATATGTATCTGTCGTGATTATTGAGATATTATGAAAGAAAGGAGGGATTTTTAAAAAATTGAAATTTTTATTATTTTCTTTATCGAGACTTTTTTGAACAATATGTGTCCTGAAGCATCCGAACTGATACGATCTATCAAACTCTTTATTATAATGATATTTCTAGACGGAATACGATTAATTTCAATTTGGGTGGAAATGGCACTTATGAAACCCATTGATTTCGGAGAAAAAATCTTAGATGCTCCGCTTATTTGCAATACAGCTCACTTATTTTAGGTGCAAAAGACTTTAAGTAGTACTCATTTGAAAGCTTATTTTATGGACTATAAAACACTTCTTTATAAGAACGCATAAAATGCTTTTCCTCGCCGCTAGATGACATTGACAACATCGATAAAAGTTCAGACAAAGTGAAAAACGACTTTGATCTTTAATATCTAGCTTAATATTGCACTTAGAATACTTTATAAATATCCGAATTGTTCATTTTTTTACCTGCTCCAATTTAGTATTGGAGAATTTTCGATAGATCGTATATTTTTGGAGATATTTGGTAAAAACCGATGAAAAACGTGCAAAAATTGCGAATTTTCAATGGCCAATTACTTGAAAATTATTGGATTTTTCGAAAAACTTTTAAAATGATTTTTGCCTATAATTAGGCCTTCTATCGATATCTGAGGTTATTTAAAAAAAAAACCATTCACCGCCGAGAAGGGTCAGCAACCACCCCCAGGGTGGTTGCGGGGTCCAAATTATTTTCACTTTTGATATTAAGGGTAATATGGACCTAAATCCCAAATTTCATGCCAATCGGTTCACAGTAAAAAAAATCGGACCTAAAATGCTTCAATGACTCCACTATTAAACAATTGGAAAAAAGTAACTAAATTACTGTCGGCAAGATAACTATTTTGTCAATTATAAATTAATTATTTAATGGGATAAAAAGTATAAACATGTATGAGAACTTGGAAGTGTTTCATAAATTGAAAGTTTTGAAGTAAAATGAATATTTCATGGATGGTGCCGCGCGTGCGCAACGGATGTTGTATTTTAGACGCGCGCCCGTTCCACCGTAAATTACCCCACACCCGAACTTAGTCATTGGAATTGTAGAAATAGTTTACTTTGATTGATAACGTATAGCGGCACCTTTGTTACAACTATGGAAGGATTTTTATGAATATACACCCAGCCTACATGCTATGTAATATACCGTAATGTCGGGGTTTTTTAGCCCTGGGGGGTAACATTGCCTACCTTTATACTGTCTTATTCAATCAATTCATTTTTAAAAAATAGATAAGTTATTAATTTTCTGTTATTAATAAGGTCTACTCTTTTTAGAATTAAAATGCTTTTTTGTGGACGGACATTGGACAATGGACAATGATATCTTCTAGGGCTAAAGTAACCCAACTTTACCAGTACTTATAACATCTGAAAAATTGGCCAGCTATTTTCAACTGTACAGCGTTAGCAAGGACGTAGAACATCTTGAATGCAGTGGAGCGATTGATGTGCACTGCATAGTAGCTGATAACCTTATATTTCTACTGTGGTATTTTATTCCTTCAAAACGTAAGTCTACGTATCTTTTACTTCGGAACTAGAAACAAATTGAATAGGAATTTGAATAAGAGTTTTTTTTTGTAAATGAAAGAACTGGGTGTTCCTTTACAATTACAAATGCAATACTAGGTTCGAGCAGAGAGAACAAAGGTAAACGTTCTCGACATCTTTGCGCTGAATAATTTTTCCTTTTAATAAGTGTAAGGTTTCTACGGGCGAGCGTGTTATTAGATGTTGTGTTTTATTCGCCATTGTTCGCGGGGCGGTTGCGGCGGCTTTACCATTGGGCCCTGCTTGCTCGCCGTTACCTAGTGTTGTGAATGCCATAGGCTTTGATTGGGACGCTCTTCTCGAAAATTATCTAATATTAGTATTTGCGAAATAAAACAATGTCTTCATTAGAGGTAAAAACGATTCCCTATTTCCTTTGGCTTTGGTATCACGCGTGAACGCCATGATTGATTTTGAGTATTTTTTTTTTGTTGCGTTTGTTATACGTAGTCAAGGGAAAGTGCTCGTGATAGAAGAAAATATAAAAATAAATAGCACAGAAAGTTTGAAAAAACATTATTATCAAATGCAGTGATTTTAATCGTCGTCAATCAGGCTCAACATAAGTTCAGCTATTATTAAAGTGCTAAGCCCTGAAAAGGTGTTGAGGTATAACATCTCCTGAATAGGTTTTCCAGGAACCGGGACTTGTCTCGATATGCCTCGCTGCGGTCCCACCATAAAAGTTTTGCTGCAATCGGTCTATACGGAATGCGCTAAGCGATAACGTTCACTCCTTCGGTCGTCAATACCAACGATTTATAGTTATTGTAATAAAAACGGAGATGTATGGGGAGGTAAACTAAATTAACGTTTGAAAATATGTACTTGATCACGTAAGCTTCGACGAATATAATCCATCCATTTGCCATTACTTAGTACTTTTTGGAAATAGTGTAAGTGAATATTGGAACCTATGTTGTGACCTTTCCCCGATTGTCAACTAAAATTGGGATGGGTTTCCAACGAGTCCTTTGATTAATTAACTTTGAATTGCTGTGCATTGCAATTCCATCAATATGTAGGATAGAAGTGGAGGTGGGATAATGAAAATCTGCAATCATCCAATTCGATAAAATCGTGTGCCGGCTCGAATCTTGTTGAGTGCTACTTCGACACGACATGAGCTTGTGCAATTTGTTTACAAGCTCAAAGTATCTGTCACATACTTATTACTGTACTCTTGTAATCTTTTTTATGATCTATGAGCTGTTCCCCTTATTTATCCCCTTAGAAGTATTCACCTTCTTTGTTCATCTTAGTTTTCGATAGTGTTTTTCGTTACGGATGCAGTATGAAGGACAATTGTCGGGTTCGGGTTCGGATAAGAGGATTTAGTTGATATTATATTATATTGAAGTTTTATTTTAGTATAATTTGTGTTTTAGTCTGCCTTAACTTTTACATAAAATTTGTGTATTACTTGATATAAGTTATATCCGGATTGTTACACGTATTTACCTACCCAGGCCGGCACCTTCATTCTTCGTGGCAAATGCTTTCCGAATTTGTGGTAATTTTTTTCCTTGTTTGATATTATTTTGTAATTTACCATAAAATGTTATCGTTGTTTTTAATAAAATGCATTTTAAAATTGGTCGATTTTTTATTCTGTATTGATATTTAACTTTACAAATATCAAATAAATGTCTGTTTTTACTAAATGGTTACCAAATTGTAAACATTTATACTGAATCATAATATACGCATGTTGAAACAAATCTCACAAGGTACGAAGACAAGTTCAGGCGATCTATATAATATGTTTATTTAAATTTACTACTCGTTTATATTATTCGCGGTAAAATGAAATACACTTATTATATTTCCGCTCGTCTATGCAAGTCATGGTTTAGGTACCTGTTGGGTGTTGTTGCAATGAATACACTACAGATCACAATCAACATTTATTTGTTCATACAACATCTATAGAATAACATAATTCCACATACTTTAGTGCTATTACAATAGAAGTATACTTTGATGACTGAATTTAAATGTAATATGGCATTTAAAGCTTTAATACCAAACATTACGTGACTATTACTCCTTGCGAATCGTAAGTTTCCTAAACATTGAGATGATTAATACATATTTAGATATAAATATATTATTTTCTGACTTTGTTTGCTAACATCAATCGGCTTCTTAATTAATTTAATAATGTCACTTACATGGTAGTTCTTATTACGTACGTATATACTCGTAGACACGATAAACTCAGTAGTCCTTAATGTAGATTTACAATAATATGAAACTGGAGTGAATTTGAGGAAAAGTTCCTCGTTAGCCAAAGATATTAAAATTATTTCACTCTTTACAGTGATTACTAATGTATCTATCAATTTAAAGCTTCTTTACCAATCCATCTATATTAATATAATAATACGATCCATAACTATTTAATTATCAGTAATTTAATTTAATTTTAAAATACGTACGTAAATTTACTTGATACGGGAAAGATAATATGTTTTTGTAATAATGTGAATATGTATGTGACTACAGCTTTAACATTGAAATTGATTAAAAAAGGACACTACCATGATATCGTAGGAGGTAATAACACGCACTAGTAGGTATAGTTTTAACACTATTATCCATAATGATTTGCTAACAATAATTACCTGAATGGCAGTAAAAAAATAATATTCACGTTCAAATATACAATTCATGGATGAGCTTAATAAATAGCATAATAATTTACATTCAAGACGTTAAATAAATACTCTTTCAAATATACATCATATTCATAATATATACGAGTATATATATTACTCTTATAACGACCTAAATGCACTTCATCAATATTTTTTTTAGAAAATTATAAAAACCGACTCACTAACCTTTGGGACGATTGTTGGAAGATAATAATGACACGTAGGAAAATAGATCATACAAAAACCAGTAGATAGTCATTAAAATAGTATGTAGGCGTGTGTAGATATTTTCTGGTTTTATGTACGCATTTGATTATAAATATAAAAATACTTAAGTATCAGAACTATAAAATATTATAAATAGGAAGATTTATCATAGTGAGGTTAATTAACTAGTGTGTTAACACGACAAAATATGTAGGCAGCCAACTATGGCCGCATATATCATATACATTTACATTGAGATTTTATATAACAATAATGTACTTACAGTAATTTTAATAATATAGAGCACAAAGATAGAAGCGTTTAAAATTACACAAATGTGGCACGTCACGCACGACATTCTGTGGCCTTTATGTTAAAATTAATTAATCAAAATATTTACAAATAATCTTAAAGTGTCTGGCATGACACGATCACTCAAGGTATTCAGATAATTAAAATTAATATAAATCAAATAATATCACAGCATATAAATCGCGTAAGTCTCGCTAGGTGCAAAGGGTTCAGCCCTGTGCCGGCGCCTGCGTGCCGCAGAGCGAGGGCCCGGAGTCCTAGGCGTGGGCGACTGAGGTGCCCTCTCCAGGGTCCAGGTTGACCGGCTTCTCGGGAAGCGGCCGGTTCAACATTTTCCCAGAAGAATTAGATGTCGTTGACTTATTAGATTTAATCGTCGACGGGCTCTTTATCGGGCTCGAGAGGTGGCTGCTCGCTGGGCTCAGTGCCGGACTCTTTGGGGAATTAGCGGATGGAGATGCAATCGGACTAGATTTCTTTTCGCGCACAGCGCGGAGGTAGGGGCCTCGGGGTACCACTTGCTCTACTATGTCTGGTATGTTTCCGAGTAGCGAACGTTTTTCTTTGTCGCAATTTGTTATTTCTGCATACAAATGTACGGCAAAGTCCTTCGGTTCGAAATACTCATGGGCAAGTGCTGTTTGTCTGTTATATGGTGAGAGCGGTAACAGTTTATCTAAAGATGGTGCCCGAGTCCCCACGCTGATCATCTGTTTTTTGTTTTTCCCTATTCGGGGCGTCGTATTTTGGAACGGTAAGTCATATATATTTTCTTCTGTCTTCTGTATAACTGGTGTATTGGTATTGCAACTCTCTTCCACTTTAATCAATTCATATAAATGTTCTATCATCTCCCTAGCTTCTACGTAATTTTCAGGATCTTCTAACTTCTCTTTTAAATTTTCTAAAAGTTCTTTGGTTAATTCTTCCGGAAGGGTTTGAGTCGTTTTATCATCCATTGGTGTAGTAACTTCTTCCAAGACGCCGCCTGGTAAGATGGTTTCCATCACGAGAGTTTCTTGTATTCGAGGTTCATTTAATCGTCGACGTTCAGAATATTCATGCACTGACATTTGAGATATTGATCCTGTGTTATCTAAGCCGTTATTTCCACAAGTGCATATCCTGCCACAAATGGTTCCACACGAAGTATTGGAAGACATTAGTATGTTTTTGATACTGGCACAGTGTCCTCTTCTCTTCATCCATCTTATCAGACTTACAAACATCACAATCAGGACGCAACCTAGAGCTGTCACTATGACTATTCCAATGACTTTTTTGTCTCGATCGGATAACGAAGATTGGTCCTTTTTGTGAGGGAACCGAGGATTTTCAATTTTTGTCGGTACATCCGATTTCTTTTTATATTCCTCACATTTGATGAAAGACTGGTCGCTACAAACTTTCGAAAGGAATTTACTAAACAGCATATTTTGTTCTGGGACGTTGAAGCAGCGGGCGAAGTATTCGTTCACCGTGCAATAGCTTTCGGTATTGTACGGTTCTCCACTGTTTGATCCCATAGCGCTGGCGAGCCACGTGCTGATGTTGCATTGGCAAGGTACTCCATAGTAATTGTTTTTATAGACGACGTTTACGGCGTATTTGCTGGCGAATGTTTGGCCTATGAATTCTAGGCTGTTGACATCGACATTTTCAATTTCGTTTTCAACAAAAAACAGTTCGTTGACGACAGAACTAGCTGGCGCCACTATAGCGTTAGGTGGTAACGCGTCAAACTTAATTCTTTCCATGGTCAGTTTGCTCCACGAAGAAAGTTCAAACCCCTTCGTGAAAAACATATGAAATTCACAATCTGACATTTTCACTGAAGCGACTGTTGCGTTGATAGAGCCTGTTTCAATGATGTCAAATCTGGAAAAAAAATAACAGTCGTTATAGAAGTGTAGTAATAGATTTGTGATACTTGTTTGTGAAACTATTTTGAAGTATTTATTATTAAAAGTAAAAGGGTCGTACCTAGTTCTCGAAATGATCAGTTTAGACATAGCAGATAGTAGGGCTCTGGATCCAAAATGATGGATCGTGCACCCACTAAAGTCGAGGTTATTGATCAGGGACTTCTGTGTGAAGGCTTCTTCTTCGATTAGGTGAAAGAAGCAATCGACAGCTTTGATGACGTTATACGTGTTGGCTGAGAAAGCTCCACTGCGTATTACTTTGATATCCACTGAAGTCATCAATATTTCAGCCGCCGACGATCCGAAAGTTCGTTTGGGAATTTCCGGGGTTGTCAGGTTTGTCAGGAAAATCTGCAAAAAACGATTCCACAGTTTATATTTGTATTTCCGAAAACGCCAAATTCGCTTAGCAATAAACAATAAGAAATCGCAATGAGCAATAGCTTTGCTTAGCTTTGCTTAAAGTTACACTTCGTTAAGCAGGTTGAAAATTCATACTGACCGACATCCCGGGGCCGTGCTCGCCAACATTAGCCGCGGAAGGGTCCAACTGAAACACTCCCGGGCTCAGCGTGAGAGTCTTAACGTTGGTGATGTTCATCTTCAGAAGCCACGAAAAAGAATCGCCTTCCAGCGAGACGAATTCGCAATTTCTTATAGATACTGACAGCGGACCTGAAATTGTCGTAAAGGAACATTTCAATTACAGCTCTTCAATTATATAATGTTGTTCACGAAAACATAAAAAAATACAAATAGATGATTTAAAAGTAATAATCACGATTATATAGAAATCATTACAAAAATTCAAAAAATAAATTAAACCCAAATGACAATATTATGTAACTATACATGAACTTAACTAAAGTAAAACAACTACATAAGAAAAAGGTTAATACAAATCATGATAAACTAACGTTCTCTGAATTGAGATCCATTCTTTGCAAGACCTGTGAGGACAAACAATAAAATGTGAAATAGTTATCCTTGTATCGTTGCCGATGTTATTCTCAAAAAAGATGTAAATTGGTAACTCAAACATCACAAGCGGCACGTTGTTGGTGCAACACCCGCCGCGGCGAACACTCGCCTATTGTCTAAGATACATTCACGCTTTTGTACTACACTCTCTCGTCTCATGAGTCATTATCCTGTGAAACTCGAATGCCAAGTCGGGGAAACGCGTATTTTTAGATGGCGATCCGCGGACGGACGCGGCTGCCGGCTACCTCTCGCCTTCCGAGATGTCCTCCATTTCGAGTTACTTTAAATAATTTTGGTTTTTATTGCGCCAGCTTTAAGTCCATTTTTCCAAGCATATTTCAGCTTATGTCCCATACTCAATTAAAACTTATATAAGTACATTTCGTTATTTGTAGTGCTCGTTTACAACCCGTCTTCACAAGTTACTTAGTTATTATACATGCCATAATATACTATATGTTACCTTTCGTTTATAGCGATTTCAAAAAGAGAAAGATTTTGAAGTAGGTAGGTACGTAGACTTATGTTTTATGTAGTTGAATGGATCGTTTCAAAGGTGGCTTGGTTCAACGTAAGAGGGTGACACAGGCCGAGGGCTATGAGGTGCATCCTAGTAATCGTAGTAATGGTCTAGATACATAGGTAGGTCTCAATAAATGTTCCAAGCATTAAGCAAGTTTCTGTAGGTCACGCTAGTGATCTAGCTGATTTCCTATCTAGCCTAAAGGGCGTATTAAAGTTTTATAAGCTATTTAATTAGCATTAGCTGAAACTATCATGGCACCATTAGAAAACAGGTGTATTTAAAATGGATAAGCACGCTTAGAACTTCAAGGTGAATATTTGACATTCTCAGTCGTACATACAGTTTGTAATATACTAGTGGGTTATCTGAAGTTGTTTCAAAGATCGTGGAATATGTAAATGTGTTGATGTTCTGTTTACGTTACGCAGATACGATTCACGCAGACTGCAGTTCTCTTCCTCGACTGGCCAACTCAAAATACACATGTAGTTTAGCATTAGCATGTATTAGTCATTGTGCGTCCCGGTGGCAGACGGAATGCGCGGCCCTAAACGCGTTGACGAGAACACGCCAGGTTTATTACACGTGTTTGTATACCTACTGGTTGGTTTAAATAGATAACAAGACAATACAATCATACAATTGGTAACACGTTTGTAAAATTTCAATTTGTGATCTTCCTTTTTTGCGTTAACGAATAAATTAGCGCGGACAAAAACTATTCCAGATACCACTAATGTAGTTGATATCGTACAAATCGTAGAATATTGTGCATAAATACTTATCTTGTTAAAATAGTCTGTTCAATATCTATTAAAGTACGATTTAAAAAAAATACAATTTATCCTCGTTTTATGAATACTCGTGTTGTATCGAGTGCATCTATGCCACGGATATATGTTTTTCTTTTGTAGGCCATACTGTGCGTCATTACAGCGACCAGTCTTCGAGCACATGTTCATAACAAGCATTTGTAACTGCGACCTTATATCTACGAAATGCGACTACTGAAACTGTTATTCATATTGACGAGTATGTTTTGACTAAGTCATTGTCCATACTTCTTTATCATCGCAGGTTTATTGCACTATTGAATCCTTTTGGTAATTCTATAACGGAAACATAGAGATATAGTACTAAACTAACTTACTAGGTACTCACTTGCATACTGGTTTATAATTATCTGATATAATTAATGTATCTAAATTAACAAACATCTAAACAACCAACAATACGCTTCCTTCGTAAATCCTAAATTCGTATTTCACTAAGTAGGTATTGTATAAAATAATAAATAGATATAGTAATATGACTCTCCAGGGTAGTATCTATCTATAGCCAAATACAGTTAAAAACCCCAATCTTAAGGTAAACTTCTAGGGAGTGAAGATACATTTAAAATAATCAGCATTGAATTAAAAAGGTAAATACGGAAGTTAATATAAGAATTAATTACAGCAAACATAGTTCCTGGCTGCTAAGCTGAGTCTAATAGAACTGTGCTCAGAATAATAAATTTGATAATATAAATCACGTTTGCTGCAATCTAAGAACACTATAGTAGTGCACTGCATACACGTCACATACGTCTTTGCCACTCTATCCGTAGGACCTTTCTCTCGATAAGCACTTACATAAAGGATGCAAATATGACCCTATTCCGACTGTGTTTAGGTTTATCAGTCACACTGCGTTAGCAAATGAACCGGTCTATAATATTAAACTGACAATGAGTTCTATAGACGGGTTAAAGTTACCTAACGCTCGTATCATGCGGGCTTGGTTTTTGTTTGTGTTGGACTCATAGTATTACATGCAATTGAACAACACTCACTACATGAAACAACCAATACATCATTGCTTGATTAAACTTAAATAACATAAAAGAGCTTTTCGAAAGATAAATTGTCGGTTCTCAAACATGTACATACTTTTAAGTAATTAAATGCTTTTTTTGCGATGAAATAAAACGATGAATGTTTTTAACTTCATAGGTGCTTGTTAACTGAACATATCGAGTTACAGGTTAAGTCGAAACTCATTGCGAGGACAGCTTGCGACTTGAGATCGCATATTTCGCGGAATATGATTTCGAACTAATTTATGATATCCGCATGACTCTGGCAAATTCTTTAAGATTGGTCGGAATGGGATAGTAAATATTAATTAAATTCATCAGATCACCATTTACTATGTAGTTAATAATAAGTGTCCGTGCGTATGCATGTAAGTTGTTATTCACAAACTCGTGTAGATACTGAAAGTTTCTTAAATAAACCATCCTGGTTTCCGTATGTCTGGCGCCTGCCAAGCGTCTATCAAACAATGGGCCGAGTGAGCCTTTCTGCGTACAGTCGGGCTCTAGGTATTTTCATAAGAACCTGCGGTGAATGACGTCCGCATAACCCTACTCTTTGGAGTGTATCTTCATTAAATATTTAATCATAATTTGCAGACCTCACCCACAATTATTATAAAGCTAATTGTTCCCTAGATTTAAAATGCGTAGCCGTGTGTTCTCTTGAAAACGTGTACTTTAATACTCGTAATAGGTTCGGTATGTTAACTTCTTTTTTGTCGTCATAGGTAGACCACTATGCACCCACACTACATCTCCTGTTTATATGAATAATAGTAGTATATGGTACCTAGCTCAAAATAATAACGCGTTAAATCTTATTCCGATGTCCAAACAACTTTACAATACAATACATTGACATTTCCTTTTTTAAAGCATCATTGAAGCTCGTTCAGAGCGTAAGAGTTACATTGATTACACAATCACTACAAATAGTAAATGAACGTAGTCCATCTAGTCGAAATTGAAACGACGAGCCGATAATAGAGCCCATCCGGCGGCCGGCCGGCTCCGCTCGCCAGAACTGGTTCCACGGACACATCGCAACAACTTCACTTCGCCGGTGCGTTATCTCCATCAGCTGACTGCGGCCATTCTGTTACCCCACTACCACGCACAAATTCACGTGAGCTCCATACAAAGTGCACCGACACGCGAGTCCAACTCACAGAAGTTGCTATGCAATATACTACATTTAGCGGATACGTTCACAGTTACGTTGTATCGGGATGTAAACGAGCACAGAATATTATTATGTTCGCAGTGGCCATTTGTGTCCGTATTGACAACATCAATGAGAACCGAAAAACTGATACGGTACACACGTCACGTGTTTCACGCCGGTCGACGGGGCTTCCTTCACCTCTGATGCCGTTTGGTAGTGGTTTTATAATAAAACAATCTACCTATCTTATCCTCAAATCTCAATGACGGTTGTAGAATGTTTATAAGTACAGCCTATTATCTATACTACTAATACAGGAGCTAAGATTTCGCTTTGCACAAATTACCAACAAAACTGTTCCTATATTATACACCAGCAATGATCTTATGATCCAACGCCACGTTACTAGGTTGCAGGAGCAGTTTTATACAAAATTCCCCGCGACGGGTCATTTTGTATGAAACCTCGCCACGCAGCGTTAGCCCGAAGACATACGAGAGAAAACATTGTAAAGCGAATTCGCCGGGCGTTACAATACAGTGCGTATTTACCTTTAATGTTGGTGAAGGCGTGCGCCTCGACCCTGAGGACGTCGCAGTCCTCGATCTCGATGTAAGCGTTGATGACGTTGAGGTTGACGGCGGCGCGGCTGCGCAGCACGACCAGCCGCGCGCCGCGCACGCTGAGCTGGCGCACGTCGCGCAGCCGCGACAGCGCGCCCGGGCCCAGCATCAGCGCCTCGGCGCCGCGCACGATCAGCTCCGTCGTCGTGTCCGGCACGTCCCCGGCGAATATGTCCAGTTTCTGTAAAGGACGGCGCGTCTTGTCACCAGTACTTGATGCTTAACCTGCCTACCGATTGGTTGAGGGGACCCTTCGTTCATACGTCAAACTACAGCTGATCCTTAATCTTTTTTCTGATTGTTTGTGATAAACCAGCACTTAAACGTTTGACTAGATCATAAAATTCATTATTATATAAATGTATTATTACTTTTAATTTTATTTCTCTTTAAAGATACATTAATTCTATGATACATGTTTAATGCGTCCTTTAATTAAATCTAGTTGCCATGCTTTGTGAATGAATGTATGATTATGAAGCGACTTCCTAAATCTATTATTGAAATCAGGTCACCGTGCCATATTTAGGTCCACTCAAATATACACATTTCAGCAGAACAATAGACCAACTCCGCAAAATACTAATTTGGTTATTTAAAAAAGTGACCAAATTATTTCAAATGAAGTGCCCACGCACCCATTAGTCATCATCACCTTTTGTTATTGTGCTATATGGCAGGCGTCGAGACATCTGTTGCGAATGTTTCCGTCGCCGTGACGGTGACTAACTTTATTATTACTAATTTGCGATTAATTCATCAATGTTTTTGAAAATGCAACATAGGTTCCAGCTAAGTTAACGCGTTTTAAATTCTAAGTGTATGAGGGAATCGTTGCTAAGAAATCTTGTATTAGACAATTTGATGCTGCGGAGTAGATTGATGGTCTGTTAAAAAGAGGGGTCCGAACGGATACGGGCTGCTGATTGAATTACGCACGAAGTAGGGAAAGTGAACTAAGCGATGGTGGCGCGGGCGCTCTCCACCTACACGCCGCTACCTTCCCTTCGACCGGCTCAGAACAATACTACCAAACATCCGATGAAAGTGAGAGTACTTTCGATTCCCCCATTGTTCATTTCTACCTCTACTGGCCCAAATGTAATCACTATCGAACAAAAGCAGCAAGTTACCAACCATGGAAAAATGTTATTATTACCGCTGTGTATTGTTTCTGATAAAACTAGCTCCTTGTGTCAGTCGCAGAGTTATCAAGTAGTTCGGCTCATTCTCAACGACAGATAATGTCGTGAGTCATGCGCCCGCGGCACAAACATAGGTCCACGTTGGAATGTTATGCAAAATGCAACTGCTAACACTACGACTAGTCAACTGGACGGCTTCCTGCTTACGGTCTTGCACTCGTTTGCTGTAGGTGGCCCTTATAATTGCATTGCAAAGGTTATAAATGTCTTGTTAAGCTTTACTAGTACACAGCATGTTGTGTTCGTATTTTGTATATAATATGACAGGGAAACCTTCAATGAAAACATGAATGATACGAGGATTCTCTATCACATTACATCAGCGCTACTACACTTTGATTCTTTGATTTCGGTTACTTTTTTCAGAATCGTTCTCAAAATTCTTGGTTTGTTTTAAAGTCAGACGAAACTACAAAAGGAAGATTAGAAACGACACGTCCGCTCTCACATGCGCGCCAAATAAAAATAAACATATTATACCGACCGATGCCAGTTGGTTCTCTCATACGATCGGTTTCATTAGTAGATAATATTTTTGTTTGATCGATTTGTTTTAATTTATGTACAAAAAGAGTTATCGTATCTGTTCTTATTTCAAGTATCATATCAAACGATATATGTTAGATTCAGCTTCTCATCATCATATATCATTTATATATTTTTTCATAAATATAATGTCAGAGGTTATCATGATATCAACGCGATAAGGAAAAAAGTGTCAATAATCTTTTGTTTTCAAAAGTTGCCAGCAAAAGGGAACGATAAATAAACCACTTTCAAAAGAGAATTGGAGAAATCGGTGTTAAAGAATATAATCCCTACTTATTAAATAAGCATTTTGTACTTATTTCAGGCTAAGTTATATGAATCATTTAGTGAATTTGCTTCAATCAATATACCTTGTTCCGTAACGTTGGTAGTATGAACATATTTTTTTTTTCTTTATGTATTACATACATATCTTTTAGACTCAACTTTTCACATATTCTATCCTGTATCTTGGTTGAATAACATAAACTTTCTTTGATTGGATATTTAACAGATACGGAACATGTATCATTCCATCTTATTAACTGTTCTACTTCTTCTCATTGACGATAGTCATCATAAGTGTCATCAATATCAGCTACTCATTAAAAAACATCACTGCAATGAACGACAGCGTCTCGGTCTTAATAGGTTGCCCGCCTGCCAATAAGTCAAACCGGTAGGACGGTACTGTTGGACCGAGTGGTTTAAAGTTCACATGCGACGGGTTGCGTATTCAGGCGATCCTCACTGACTCAGAGGCAGGTCTTTACAGTTTCGTTTTGCAACTATGGCTCTTGCCTTTTACGGCTCCTCCGATGGCCGCGCGATACACTTGCCCCCGCTCTGCCACCGATTTTCGATTTGTTCAGAGAGATTTACATCATTCCATCCATTAAATGCTACTTGCTATTAAAATTTCAACATTTTCATTTTATGTGTATGTATTTATAAAGTGCATCCAAAAGTTTTATTGATTCCATTTTTACTCTACCCACAAATTTCGTGTTCCTACGTTATATTGCAAATATTATACTCAAATGTTATGTTTGCATTTGATATGTGCAGCAGGAAATTGCATATAAAATTAACTACCTTCCTTGGTGCCACTCTTGTGGTGAATGATTAAACCTAACAAATTAAGTCGAAGATATTGCGTGTAAAACCTGTTCGGCCGGCGAGCCCGCGCCCGTTGAGCGAGGCTCATGCGCACACTCATTATATGGGTCGGTGTACAGCAATCGAACCAAATGATATCGACTTAAAAACCTGTATCACAGACAATGGCCCACGGTCTACTTTACTTGTTAGTTTGTGCTAAAACACCGCGGTTCGCAACTGTGCAGCGACCGATACAATGCCCGGAGATTTTCGGTTGACTGTGATGGGGCATAAGTCAATTGGAACAATGGATGGGTGCGATCGCTCTGTCGATGGCAGTGATTGGAATAGCGGTCTGGAAACGTTTTTTATATTTGCAAACGTTTAAATATGTAATCCTATGTTTACTATCAGTCTGCGTCATTTCAGTGGAGATTATTGTGCAAATGTTGCGTTTTTTAATGAGGTTTGACTCAATCCAAGCTCAATCGCACTACGTGCATTTTATCAGAAGGAATAATAGTAAGATAACCAAATGAAACGTAAAAATGCTTTTATCATTTATGAATTTTAGTACACGCCCGTATAAATTTCAAGCTGTATACAAACGCGTCGAACATTTTTTTGCTCACCGCCTGACCTCGTAGGAGCAGGACACAAAAAATCTGTTTCATAATTATGTTATTGTAATTACTATCATTTCAATAACTAAACCTCAAATATCCATATTCTCTAAATATTATTGCTAATCGTATATTCGCCTTCCCTTTTGACACCGTTTCGTTTGTCAAAAGGGCTGAATCAGAAATGTAGTGTTATAAAATCATATACTTAGATAGTGTAACCTCGAGAAGTCGAGATGTCGTTTCTGAGTCATTTCTGGCATTGTTATTATTATGTTACCAAGTACACGTTAAGATGTTAATGTTATGTTTGCCCTATGCTATATCGCAACTAGATCTGTTTGTGTTACTGTGCGTTTAAATTTTTCTAGACTTATTTTTTTTCTAATGGATGTTCAAGTCTCTTATTATCCCGATATTTAAGTATAATTACAAGATTTTCTTAATTTGGAAATCAATAATGTTCTTTATACTCCAGTTACTCGGTACTTTCAATTAACACTAAAACTCAATCAACACGTATAAAATACTGCGTGCTATAAATATTTGATTCCTTCATGGCAGAAAAAAGGTAGGTATTAGTGATGTTCAATAAGTTTGTTCATTAAAAACGCGGCATTGCTGTGGACTTAAGAATGCTCACATGACCGATATCGTGAATTCTGTGGAACAATGAGACAAGACTTTCTAGGAATTCTAATATTGCTTGGACACCGTACAATAAATTATAGGATGTAAGAAATAGTTTAAATCAAATTAAAAGTGATATTAGATCCTCAAAAAATATATAGAAGCTGCTATATGCAGCAGGAAGATTTTGTATGCACCCGAAATATAGATTGAAACTGATTGTTTGTGTGTCTAGACGACGCTCTCATCCAAACGTACGTCCGCCTGCCTACATTCACAATCATAAATCTGGATATTCTTGATGTAGTAAAGGATGATTTCCTTGCATCTTGCGCGTTACTAGATTTGTGTCAAGGGTGTCGGACTGTATATAGTGGGACTGCATGCGAAAATGAATTACCTTAGTTTAAAAATTGAATCATAACAATGTTGGCAATAATATGAATGGAAGTAAACGTCATGAATGGTTATTCGGCATCGTCTGTCCCGTCTGTACATCACAGCGTCAACCCGTCGGATTCCACAAACCGCAACGGCATTCACCGCTCCCGTTCATTTTAATATTAGACTTTATTCCCGGAATATGAACCTTAGACGTATGAATCGATAGAGGCTGGTTTTAAAATAGTTCCCGTCTATCTAAAAATTTCGGGCGTCTCAGTGGAGCCCGCAAGTCATTGAATAAGCAATCAATGAAACGTAACAATGTTTGGTTTTGTCGTTATATTTCCCGTTCATTAACGAATAATAAGTTGCAGCTTTTATACTAATACTTGTTACTTGATTTAATTAATTAATCTAAATTAGGAGTAATTGAAGATACATCATATTTTTGTGTTGTGATCTAAAGGTGTAACTAAAATGTTAATAAAGAGTTAGGTAGTTAGGTCGTGCTAAAGTATGTGTTTGAGTTTGAAAAGTAGTTTTGAGCATTACTTTAGCATGTTATGTGCTAAACCCTGAGTAAATCGAAGACGTTAGGCATCGTATCATCACTTATCAGCACTGATTGTAAAATGTATTTTTGACGGTCGACTTATTGCGTGGGCGTGGACGATGATACACGCATGATTACTTTAATACTCTTATCTCAGTTTTGCGAGTACTTTTGCATTATTATTTGGCTTATTGTTATTTTTTTTATTTGGTAGGTGGTGTATTGATCTAACATTTAATGTTTCAATAATATCGTTGACGTTTTGAAAGGAAAAGTTAAATTATTTTTTGCAATACGTTTTATCTTATCATAGTAAATTCTATAGATAGTAGACAGTAAAAGTACACTATACAAACATTGACACGATCGAATTGTAAACGTTATCTGTATGTAAGGGCATTTAATGTAACAATTACGAAATAACAGATTTTGTCAATCTTAGACATTTTGGATCGGAAAATGTTTCAATAATTGATATAATTTATTCAAAAAATTATTATGCATTTGAGTTAAAAACTGTCACGTTCCAAAAAGAAAGATTTTTGTAAGTTTTTATGAAATCTTAACATTTCAGTTAAACAAAATAGATAAAAGAGTTTTCATTCTTGCATCTGTATTAGATATTCCCCACTAAAAAAAATATCTTAAAACATTTGATTTTTGAAATTGGTGATCTACGTCCGAGACCGAAAGAATGGTTTCTCGCATGCGCGCGAGTTCGTTTGAATATCATAGTAGGAGCCACGTTCGTCACAGGAAACGATCTCTCATTACGTTTTTTTTATGGTTTGTACGTTGCTCCCGAGCTTCTACATGTTGCGTCTTCGATGCGAGCAAACAGCGCGTACGATTATTTTATTACTCGATTTGGTTTTTATTTCGACATAATTTGTAATTTTATGAAGTCTAAACATCATAGGTGTAGGTCTCTGTGGTATTGAAGCGTGTGTGCGTATGCGCATGGTGCTAGGTACTTGCCCTCGTTAGTTCTTTGCCTAACAAGTGCATGCGTGACTGACTATTAAACTGTTGACTTAGTACTTTATGACATTAATGGTTTGCTTTGTCGTGTGAGCAAGTGCTAACAGGCATATTTTGATTTAAATCAATTAAATTACACATGACATCTTAAGTATTCTTAGTTTGATCTTGTTTGTTCAGTATTAGACTATGTTTAATCAAGTATTTCTACAATTCACGTATGTATTGTTCAAACAATAGAAAATTAATAATTTAAATAGATCACGATTTAACTATTTCGGTGTCATGTGTTAATCAAAGGTATCACGTATCTAAATAATTAAATGCGCCCGGCTAATTAGAATAATCCCTTGGCAAGAGTGTATGTATACATACAGCAGTTGCATTGCATGTATTTGCATTGATCGGTTGCGATCGTATCTGTAGTACATCCATATGAGTATGTAAAATCCTAAATCCTTTACTGTTCCTTTTAGATAATAGCTTGTGAAGGCAATAAGCGCAACACAAAGCAGTAATTAACTTCCGCTGTCCAGCGGCAGTCCTTCGGTGGTCAATGTCGTGCATACTAAATAAATGCATTGGCCTTAACGAAAAATATGGCTCCCACAATACTGAGAACGCTCACTTTGTGGGACTACGGAATATAAGTTTATTTATCTAAGTTTGTCCTAATGAGAAAACCCTACTTGACTGCTTTTAATTTACCGATATGAAGATTGCATGGTATTAGAAAATTTCGAGTTTAATTCTCATCTACTAAATAGTTAGCTGAATGCTACTGTCTCCTTTTAATAACTCACTAATAACTGCATCAATCAGTTTTTATGTCGCCCCCTCAAACGGAAGGGATATCAAACCATTGTGTCATTGTCCCCTACATTTAACTGTACAGCCAACTGTGTTAGCATGATTATAGGTTAGCCTCACAAAACACTCGCCCGCCGGAGATCTGACTATCCGGTCAATGACACATATTTATATTTCACAAAAATTGAACTCTGTCCAAATTTCGTTAACTGTCGTAAGTACCTATTGCATTACGTCAAAAAACAGCGGTTGATCTGACGATATCAAGTTTTACGTCACCTTTTTTAATACATCGAAAAATAAAGTAATCCCTGCTGTATGTGCAGCCATAAATTGAACTTTAACATTTGGAAAATCCCCGCAAAACTTTCAACGGCAAGAGGAATCGGTAAACAGACGAAATAATGCTCAGATTGTAAATTCCATAAAATACACCGATAATACGAGTATCTCGTGAATGTATAATTGCGCACGTTATGAGAATGTTCAGGTATGAGCTAGTTTCAAATTCAAAATGGTATGCTCGTTCACTGTTACCGCAAATAGCCCAGACTGGCGGTGGTGGGCGATTTAGGCGTGCTTTTAGCGCCAGTGCTTTGGCAACAATTATAATCACGTCGGAAACTGAGATTTCGGTCAGTCCGTCTGATAATCTCAGCCAATTGAGACCAGTGATTAGTCGAATTGGTCTTCCGAGTCGTACAAGCGGTTGACATTATTCTACATTCGATTGTTTATCGTAGGTCTTTCAATACACGAAGTTGGAATGATAAACATTGAAGATTAAAACAGTTAACTAAATAGATGAAGCTGTAGGCATGATTAATGAGGTAAAGCGTATAATGGACGTGACTGCGGGCATGTGTTCGCCGGGGGTGGC
The DNA here is from genome assembly GCA_039566165.1 of Maruca vitrata. Classification (NCBI taxonomy): domain Eukaryota; kingdom Metazoa; phylum Arthropoda; class Insecta; order Lepidoptera; family Crambidae; genus Maruca; species Maruca vitrata. The sequence continues at coordinate 18,033,054 of CM076911.1, read as the reverse complement.
TCAGGCACTTGTTGCTCGCGGAGACGCGCCGAGGGTCGACTCAGGTAGTCGCTTTGTTTACATTTTTTTATACTTGCAATACTGTGTCGATGGCCCCAATGTTTTTGTTTACTAAACGCGATATGTTTGCTTGTTCGTTTAGATCTCAATTGCATAAAGTTAGAATAAAATCTTAAGCGTACAGACACGGTCGGCTTTCCCGTATTACTATGTTATAGTGGGTATTTATACGCAGTATGCATAGATTATAGCCGATAATCCCTTAAACATTACACAACAAAACTGGATACGCGATGCCAGAAATGTCAACGAAAACCTTCATCTGATTACTAGGTATGAAGGATTGTTAAGTTCAAATAAACCTTCAAATATTTTTAAAATAAGGAGGTGTAAATCTGTATCGTAAATAGATCCATGTCGATACGAGTACACAGTTTTTTGCAATAGATTTACATAGAAATAAAGACCACTGAATACCGGTTTCTACAATTTAGTCTCGAGTATAATGTACAAGTAGAACGATATCGCCTCTGCAGTTTAGATAAAGCACAGTGCACTCTTAATCGCACGCGTACATATTAAACAAATGAAGTTTGAACAGGCTAGACAAATAATAAAGTTTGCGCTCAGAAAGTTTCTGTCGCCACATTCCTAGAAACAAGTTAAAGTCGAACGGTGGCCATACGAGTGTCCGCCGGCTACACATCTGGCAACGCACATTCACTTTTGTTTGTGATAAAATAATTAAGTTTATTTACCTGGGTCGCGGACACCGTGCAGTTGACCCTCAGCCACGACGGGTGGCCGGAGTCGGGGCAGCTGCAGTCGGCGCGGTCGCAGAGGCTGTAGTGTTCGGCGAAGATGAGGCATCGGTGGGCGGGCGTGAGGAGCGCGAGCACCAGTAGGAGGAGGAGGCGCGTCATGGTGACGCGGGGCGCGCGCGTCCGCGCCGGCTGGAGAGGGACTGACCGGGCAGCCGCCGTCGCCGCTCGCTCCGGACTGGCACGGAGGCGCGCTCGCTGCGCTAGTGCCGCCGCCGCACGCGCGCCGACCGCTTTATCGATGTCGATGATGCCACCCATTAGCTGCTCCGCGCTCGCTAATTGTAACATATCGTGGGAACTCGATTAGCCACCTAGTTAAAAATAAGGAACATTTCATTACAATTATCACATCATTTGTGGAATACTTTCAGTAGGTACCTACCTCTGTCACCAGGTGCTGGGTACTGACCCAGAAAAAGAAACAAAAAATCCAAATAGACCACTGGGTCTATTTGGATTTTTTAAAAATTAATACCTATAATATTAAACTGATTTTGCAATAATAAATTATAGAAAAATATTTATATTGTAGTAATTTTTTACGGATATATTGATAAATTATGATTTGACATAAAACTCACAAATGACTTAGCGTTCCATGAAACAAAGCATAATGATAAAATAAATAAGTAAAACTGCATGTTGCGCACCATTCTTCAGAAGATGCTACCCCGTGCTCCATGAACTAATCCTTACTTAGTGCACATGATAAAGACGCTCCCGCGGCGTGCATCATAAAGCGCAGTCAAAGGAAATAAGTCTTCACCGTTCTTTGAAACGTTATCAAATTGCAATCAGACTTTTCCTGCATGTTATGGTTGTATCCTTCAACAGTATCTATTAAAGCCGATAAGCCGTATTCCAGTAACAGTAATAACTGCACTATTTTCTAGCTATATGCAACCCCAAGGATGTGCCTTATTATAGTTGTTATTTTTATTCATTAACAACTAAACAATACAAAATAAGCTGTTTTTTGTGAACCGGTCAATATTTCGAGAAAGCATTTACACTAATGACTTTTAGTTAATAATTTAATGACTCATTAATATTCTTTTCTTGTATAATCCTTTGTTTCATTGGCGATGAATGCTTTAAAATCCTTACTTTTTATGAGTAGGTACAAAGTCTATAATGTATACCCGGTAATAGTTGTTCATATCCATTTCGAACCCTTACTTTTAATATCGGATATACCCCAAATGTGATAATGTGTTTTTAAGGGAGTTCCGTACCTAAGAGGTAAAAACGGGACCCTATTAATAAGTCACAGCCGTTCGTCTGTCTCCAAGCCGTATCTCATAAACCGTGATAGCTAGATAGCTGAATTTCCGTTGCCACTGTAAAATACTAAAAATTAAAAAAGATAAAATTTAAGGGCCCATACAATAAACGTATTTTTTTACATAATTGGTACGAAACTCTTCGTGCGCGATTCCGACTTGCACATGTCCGTTTTTTTTACCTCTTTGCAATCGACATGTTACCGTGCCTTTTCATTACCATTGTTTGTCACCATAACATGAGTAACTTATTACTTTATGTAAAAACAAAAGCAATTTATTTATTTATTACGAAAACCAACAGCGTCTTTGCAAACAATAAACCATAATATATAACCTATTCCTTAAATAAAATGAACATAATGTTATCGGATATAAACCAAGAAAATTATAAAAGCGATCAGTAGTCGTCAAGAGCTTTTTACTTCAGATTCGAACAAATTGCCAACTGTAATAGGTAGAAAATGGGAAATTAAAAAAAAAAGTTGTTGATTATAGTCGGTATCGGTAACGATATCGAGCTGTCGCGCGTCCCTCGACGCACACTCGCGCCGTGCACCGGCCCTGCACCAACACATGTGCTGCGCTCTCCAGCCACCAGAACGATAGAGATGCGTAATTACAACATAAAGGCCTACTGTCTCGCGATAATGTACGCGTAACCCCCTTCCAACTTTACATTATTTTGAATATGGAATCGCGTTTTTAAAACTCTCTTGCGCAAACGAATTAAGTAGGTACTACTTAATAACGTAGGTACAACGAATTAATTACTACAGTTACTGTTTGAAGCATGATCCAGTCTGTATGTTTCCCTTGTTAAGGTGAATAAGAAATCAATATTAGGTTTTATTAATCCCGTCAAATTTTCGAAATAGTTTTTGATTAGACTATGCATTTGCTTACCGGTATCATCAAAAAGGCTATGATACTGCACTTTTTTTTATAAAAATCATTTGAAGTGATAGGGCTACTCCTTGAGTCTCTTTGATCATATAATTTTTCAGCAATAAGACAGTCAAAGGAAAGAGAGTGCACATATGTTTGCCCAAAAATCTGTGCACTATAATATGTCTAGCGGAGTTGAGACATTTGAAATGTCGCACTAACAGAACACGTTGGTTGGGATGACATAGTTACACTTTCGTTTTCATTTGTTTTTGCGGACTAACCAACTGCCAACTGCAGGTACGGTTAAAATTTATAACAGAGGTGCTGACTGAAAGTGATTTAACAAGCAAAGTTGTACAAAAACGTGTGACATTTACAAAATAAACATTACACAACATCACATACATTGATCTGATCCCGTGGTTAGTAGCTTAAGCACTTGTGTTACGGATAACAGAATCAACAATGGATACACAAATATACTTAATAACACACCCAGACACGGAACTAACACCGATGTTCGTCACACAAATATTTGTTCCGAATGGGAATCGAACCCACGACTCTTGGAATCGTAGGTAGTGAACCTGGGTCACTAACCACTGTTCCACCGACCCAGTCAAAAAAGGTGGACCTTCGAGCTTCGAGCTCCGCGTATTCCGCGATCGATGTTGATTTGTAAACATTTTTAAATCTACGGCTAAACTTGCTGTGCACGTGTCCGTTCCATTCCAATGTTATCTTTTCTATTGTCTTTATATAAGTAGGTAATTATTTTGTATCTCATCTGTTTAAACAAACTTAGATAAACAATCCATTTTTCGGATACCTGCTGACGTAATACTTGTTTAAGTAAAAAGTAAATGTATTTGGATAGAATTTTGGTTTTAGGACTCATATAACAATTCGTTTTGACTGAAATCTTGATCAAATAATAGTTAATTTAACAAAGATAATAAAAAGATTATATTATTGGGTAGAAGGCAGATGAAGTTGAAATGCTGTTATTTCATGACTGATCTTATCTATACTAATATCTATACTAATATTATAAAGCTGAAGAGTTTGTTTGTTTGTTTGATTGTTTGTTTGTTTGAACGCGCTAATCTCAGGAACTACTGGTTCGAATTGAAAAAATCTTTTTGTGTTGTATAGACCATTTATCGAGGAAGGCTTTAGGCTATATAAAATCACGCTGCGACCAATAGGAGCAAAGATACAATGGAAAATGTGTAAAAAACGGGGAAAACGCGAACGAAGTCGCTGGCACAGCTAGTTAATAATAATATTGCACATTTTGAAAATCTACACACAATTTGCAATCTGTCGTGATGTGTTCTAAGTGTGATTTTACCGACCGTGGTTGACAGTATACAGATAAGAAATTTAGTTTTAATTGTCTTTTTAAGACTGATTAGTGATTCTTTACTTTCTTTGTAGGTACCACCGTATAAGATCCATAATCATACATACATAAAATCACGCCTTTATCCTAGACAGGTAGGCAGAGATCACTTCCTGTCATGTGCGACGATCCTGGCACACACCTTTCGCTTCATCCACATCCATCAACCTCATCATGATCCAACATAGTATATAGTATAGATAATACGTACGTTTAACATAAATAAGTGACCTAAATATTTCAATATGCGCCGGAATTTCAATTTGTATTGTGTCATATTAAAATGAAAACCTACCTAATAGGTATATTTGAAACGACGTTAAACTTAAGATACTAAGGCAGCGATGCAGGCGAAAATCCTGAAATGACTCGCATAGTTTGAGCTTCACGTAACATGTGTAATGCTTTGAATGCACAGCATGGCAGTAAGAATATTTGAGCTTAAATTATTATAATATCAATATAAGGTCAAACAGATTTATTTGGCAAGAAAAAAACATAATCCAGTAAGTCTAGACCGATAAATAGATAACGACTACAACAATTTAGGCAATCTATTCGCTATTGCGTACTAACAAATATCATGTCTACAGGTAACGGAATAAACTTTTAATAGGTAGGGCTTTGCCTTTGTGTGTTTATTTTAATATAATTGTATAAACGAAATCTAGTTCATACCATTGCATCCATCCCGCATCTTTGTTGGATGCGGGTTGAGTAATACAATATACCGTGTCTAGGAACAGAATATAATAATTCTATAATACTTTAACACTGGTAACGCCAAGAACCTTGTTAGCTTTTCCAGCATTGTGAAGTTTACGGGAAATGTAGAATGTAGATGTATTCTGCGATATTGTAAATTATGTATTTACAAGGGACCTGTCTTACTAAGAAAAGTTCCTCCTGTCAGGAAAAAGGGTATGGTGTTGTATGTTTAGCGTTAAGTTTCAAAGAGACTACATTATTCTGTTTGCAGTGTTGATTGTAATTACAATCTTGATACCTGGTAGCATCCAGTTTAGGTTTCCCTTGCGTAATATCATTCATGCTTGAAGTGCTCATTCGGCGGGCTTAACTTAGTATCCTACAACACCCGTCAAAACACTAAGTACATGTATTAAGATGTCATACTTGCACAAAGAACTTTACAAGGATGCCCAAAGGAATAAAACACTTTTGAGCATAATTCGACTAGGAATTTAAAAATAAATTATGATTTCTCTTGTTGTTCTACAATTTCAGAAAAAAATATATGAGATAAAGTTATTATTTTTTGTAACATAGGGGAGATTCAGTAATAAATTATTGCAGTGTAAGTAAAACAAATAAACAAGTCAAGGCAGACGAAGTTTGTAGGTCTTGAAACATCGCGAGAACTATAAAGCTCCTTGCGTATCTGTATATGTGTCTCTACTTTCCAGGTAGTTAATGAATTTTCGAACGGTTCTTGATATGTTTTAAATAACGAAATGATGCTTATTGTTATGTCTAAATGCAATAAACGATTGCCTTAAGGTGTTCGCGCATTTGTCAGTAACGTACGCACCGCAAGCGCCGAACGTGCCTCATTTTAGAATTCTTTCTATGCAATGATATGAAACCTCGTATTTATCCGCACCGTACGCGCTGCATGTTCAGTAAAATGTGGCGCGTTCCGCGCGTGCGTTGCGTACGAGTACGTTACTGACAAATGTGCGATCACCTTTAAGTGAAATAATCTACTAATAGACGAATGGATGCTCAGTGTACTATACTATTTCTGGTCACTTAATACACTGATTGGACGAGGCGTATAATCATTTGACAAGTTCATAGAGTTTACAAAGACTTAGTTATGTATACTGGGAATTATTACCAAAAAAGCAACAATATCTAGATTTACTACTAGAAATAAATAAAATAAGTACGGAAGGGATTGGTTTGTTTACGTTTAGACGTTAGGAAGTAGTGGCGGCCTGGTATGCTAGCTGAGAGCGGTGTAAAAGCTCGTGAGCTATCCGAGCATTCAACGTACATCTTCATCATCAGCGACTTGATCAATCGCCTCGAAAGTTGATCAACTTACGATTCTTGTTATTTTCCGGTGACTTCGGTGGTACACCCACGACCCGCAAATCACCCTGTTGCAGTCCGCCGCGATGTTTGCGGTGTAATTGTCGATCGCACGCAACGGTCGTAAATGCACGCATGCGTCAATGGCTCTATTACGCCTTTATGCTATTTCTGATTTCATCTTTAAATGGACCGCGTATACTATTGCATACTCAAACTACCTACCCAACGGTTTATTCTTGTTGGCATACGACGAAATGTAGATAATTTTGAAATAACCAAATGTCGGAGGCCTCGTTCCCTAAATTAAACACAATCGATTATTTATTACCGTGCAGGTTTCCTAAACTAGCGACCCAGACTGGACCAGTATTATTCTCTCTATACATATCCCTGAATTAGCTATGCGACTAGCGACGTAAGAGTGAATGGAACATGCATGTTTTTCGTCTATTAGAGCCTGCATGCTTCTGCACATCTTCATGATTACGTTGGTGCACTTACACGGTTTACATAAGGTAAATTTGTCCACAGATCGATGACGACAGAGCGTCAATTCTTGGCCGACTTCGTGGTGGCCAATGAGAAATCGGCTGGAGGGCGTCTGGCTCGCTGGCTGTCCCCGAGCTCGTTCGTGGAGCCGTCCAAGTGCCAGCTGAAGCCGCCCACGCCCAGCTCGCGCACCCCGGCGCGGCTCGCGCTGGGCGTCATCGTCCGCGACCAGTACGGGGACCAGGTCATCGCGCCCGCCCTCAAAGTTGAGGTGAGCAGTACTACAAAACCTAGCCAATGCAATGCCAGAAACGCAAGGCACCTATTACGATAACAATCAATGGTATCGATGCACGAAACATATACATAATTTATAAAGTTGATATATTTGCTGCTTAATAGGTGAGCGCAACGAAAAACGAACTACCTATATCGGACTTTATTATTCCATCATGATAAAGTACGCTGTATTTAATTCTAATCTAAAAGCAAAACTATTGATAAATGTTAATACTAGTGCATCTAGGCTTTGATAAATGGCAAAGTGAAATGTTGAGTCGTAATAATTGATTTCCTTAAATAGCTAGTTTAGTTAATTATTTTGATGAAGCGAATCAAAAGCGCTGTGAAATAGATTACCCAGTACGTTTCATCACATTCACGTGTTACCTATAACGCGTATCCTCTACCTATCAAGTTCGTAAATGGGGCGATGGTGGCAATTTAATGTCTATGCGCTTCAACTTGATGAACCTAAAATTTAATTTAACTTTCATATAATACGGATACGGTGTTATCGCGGAGGTCAATATTCAAGGCAATTAAAACACTAATAATTTTCTCTTACGTTACGGGCTTACACTGATTAATGATCCATGGTCACCATCGATTCTGGATAGCTTAAGGAAACCTGGTATTCAGATAGAGTTACTATAAACGGTGTTACCTATCAGCAAATCTCCGTTGTCTCTCAATATCCTTTTTTTATTTCATAAGCTAGATGTTTATATAGATGCTGTTGTTTTTTTTTAATATTTAAAGACATCAACATAGGGCAAGACAGCAGTAGGTAGGTGTCGGTTTTCAGAAGCAGCTATGATCCGATAGATCTGCTCAGCGCGTGCGCATTGTCCGCCGATGCGTTGACCCCGCAACAGAGAAAGCTGTTATCATGCATAATAGGCAACAATTGTCAGTTGACGACACAGATTTTGTCCCGATCTTTGCACCCGGCCACTCTTATTTCGCACCCGTGGGCGCTGTTGGCAGCGTCTGCCAACTAATTGACTATTTCCGGATTCTATTACAATAGATGATAACGGGCGCGCTCACTTACAAACACAACATGTGGAGGTTTTCAGATTAAGTAAGACTGCAAATATTAAACCGTGACCATTTTCAACGACAAATATCGAACACTAACGGCAGTGTTTACTGTAGCGATTGCATAGGTACTAGGCTGCGATCCGTCCACGCGTTCAACTGAAAGTGTTACGTTTTTTTTTACAGCAACGTGCTTTTAGTAGTAAACTTTTATCTATCTGCAAATAAAAACGTGTATTTCATGTAAATTCAGTTTAGAACAGTTTACAGAACAATTGACACTTTTTGTATTACCTACAATATTAGGGCGGTCATTTAGTTGCTCTTATTTCCGCAGCAGCGATGTATCTGAAAACATATTCACGCTTAATTACGTACAAAATTAATATGAATAGTGTACGACGCTACTCAATGAATTTGCCTTTTCAGTAGCTTTTGATCATTTACACTGCCGTTTGATATAAATTAATTGTAAATATAAATGGAAATATAAGTTGTTTCAATCAATCTCAGAGAATAAATCAACTTATCTCTTAATTTGTAACTTTTTACAGGATTAACTTTTAGTCATGGCGATCGTACAAATTAATTTTTACGAATAATTTATAATTGTATGGAAACGTATCCTTTTCACTGCAATTTAATAAGTTTTGCAACGCATACACTTCGGTATATCACTGTCTGTATTACGACTTTAATCTTAATTTATATGGGGTCATTTATGCGCTTTTAACGTATTCTATTAGCTTTTAAGTTTTTCATAAATAATAATAAATAAATCAATCAATGGTTTTGCTATGACTATAAATATTGTATTTTATTATCATATGAAGTCAATGCCAATATTGTTTGTCCATTTATCTTTACTGTACTAATACCGTGGTTAAAGTTAAGCCCTGAAGATATTAATCGCGGAGTGACGAATTAAGGCATCTTATGGATTATGATAAATACTGATTTCATTTCGACAAGTTAGATTATAGTATTTAACTGGTTAATTGATATTTTTGATTAATTAGGTTACGATTTATGTGATTTTATTAAATCCAGGCTTTTGATATTATTTGATATAATATGTAACGTCGTCAAACGGTAACCTAATTTTGAACTATCTGACTGTAAGGTAGCGATCGAGGTACCCAAACATTTGATGGCATGTAAGCAGTTGAAATATGTACAACTAGTGGAAAATTGCAAGTGGGTAATTAAATGAGCGTTAATATTATTAGTGGATCGATTTAACACAAACAGGGTTCAGGGTCCTGAATGGCGTCTATCCTTGACTCTCGCGAACAGAGTTACCGGCCACATTATAATCATTGCAATTACTGGTAATGGTTCCGTCACGATTGCGCTGGAAACATGAAGAGTTCACATGTTCTTTGGTTACTCTTGACTATTCGCCACACGTCCGCTACATATTGAAAAGCGATCGGTGTAGAAAAATTAAACGGTTTTCTAAATTGCAAAGGACTCGTCCGCAGTTTAGCTCGGTTTTTGAATGAAAATGTATAAATTTTTCAAGGATTCCTATATTAAAAAAGAAACTGTAACGTTTTGATGTAATGACTGATTAATTCAAGCATACCTCATAGCTACATAATGTTGTATATTTTTTTTGATTACACGTTGAAAATTATTAAAACACGGATGTTGTATGGAACATTTTAATTATAAAATATATGAAACTGCGTTGCTGAACTTTGCTTGTTATTCGAACAGTAAAAACTCCACCTTCCAACGTGGAAATTAAATACAAAAATGCAATTTCAGTGGCTCCTGCACCGACTTCGCGCACTTAAAAAAATAAATTGCAGAATCAACTTTAAGGATCCGCTGATTGCCGCGATGCTAGGCTGTGTGCCGAGGACTCGTTCGTGCGAACTGCATTTTGTTCCATTACTATTACAAATAAATCGTAGTTCACTTAGGTACTTTTTAGTACGTTAGTTCACGATATTGACTTGATTTTCTTTCTTTATACAGATTGGCAAAGCTTAGTGTTAACTACAAGTTGTTGAGCCATTAAGGATCTCAAATTCTGTTGTGGTTTGTTAGGTCTTTAAACAGATAAATACTTAATTTGTCGTTTGGTATAGTAATTATAGCATAGCCTACTTTTAAAACACTGGGAGCACAACATTATATTATAACGTACATCAATTGAATTTTCACAAGAGGCCCTTATTACCTAGATTTCGCTGACAAGCTACTGCGACAACGTTCATGTCCCCGAGTATTTATTGCATTGCGAAATCCTTGCACAACGAAATTAAGTATCGGGGTTTAGTTGAAATGCTCGAGCCCTGGCGAAGGCGAAAGGAACGGTCAGCCGCGCCGGCCTTACGTCATGTTGCCTATCTACTTTGTCGCTTCGCCTTCTGCGCCCTAATGTTTTCTTGAAGAATAATATTACCTCGACTGGGAAGCAGACACTAATTACTGACTCGTTTAAGAACATCTACTTTAGTTATAGGTAACTTATTAATGAATTCGTTCACTTTACACGAGTAGTAGCTTAGCAAAAGTAGTATATATTTCGAGAACGGGACAGACTGCGGCATCGATACTCGGCCAATTATATGGGATTACTTTCTTTTCATTTTAGGCACGAATATGACCGTAAATAATATCTTGTACTACCTATCATATCTTAGCCACTTACGTTCGTCTAGCCATGTCTCTATTGTCTGTAGACATAAAATTGTAGCAGACGTTCTAATTATGTTTATTTAATCCCTTTTCAAACATGATCATCATGCGTCACGATTCTGAATATTCATATTCTTGGAAGTGCCGTGGTAAAATATCATGGGGCTGCATCATTTGATGTAAATAATATTAGACGATGAACATTAATGTAATATTAAATGCACATCCTATTTCCATAAGAGATGCATACAGCAGCATTAACTTGATTTTATGTGAACATGCAAATATAGAAAATATTATCATGTTTGTAACGGCGTGATGCCTACACGTGCTGAAACTGGATGGAAATCACACAACGTCAGGTGGCCTGAATAATGCCTAACACTGTTCGGCTCACTGCACCCTGTGTCTGTCACCACGTTACATGGAATATACATATCCTAAATCAAATTAGGAACAGGCTTGGGCCTAATGTTTGTTCAGAGCGGACCAGAGGACAGACAGACTGACTACAGGACAGGACGGCAATTGGCTTAACGCTTACGCATGACTAATTAGTGCACACTACCTACTGGCAAATACAATTCATAGAAAGATTTAATAACGTGACATCTATAGGTATTCACTTTAGGTAAACACGTCAGTAACTTAATTCGCTTTACTTCTACTAAGTACGTAGTACCAGGGCCGCGCCGCCCCTGTGTGCGAAGTGTGCGGCGCACACAGGCGCCAAGACAATAGGGGCGCCGAGCCGCCACTGCCACCAAAATTTTTTTTTTAACTTTATGATTGTTTCTTATAGTGGAGTATCGACAAGTAAGTAGGTACAATAGGCGCAACATAGGCTTTGTAAACAACAAAACATCTATAACGCTTATTGAACAAGTCTCTCAATATTTAATGTTTATTATTATTCACGTTTATGGTATCATTTACGTTTAGGGTTTTAGTTTACATTCCTTACGATCTCAACGTTACAACGGCGGCAGTTCTTTGAACCACAGGAAAAGTACTAGTTATTTTAAACCGTAGAGGCGCCGAGTTTGTATGAGTATGAGTGAGTTTCTGAACGCAACCCGATGCGATGCGTGCGCGCAAGCGGGGAGGGGGTCACGGCAACGACTTCATACCCAATAGACACCTAATACAGGAGGAGCGTTTTCAGACAACACATTAGATAAATAGATCTTATGTTAAACCACGCCCACTGATGCTTCGTCAGTAACGACCAGTAGCGCTACCATGAGTTTAAAATTTACGGACTCGATATCGCCTACGTAAATATGTCTATGAAAAACTTGTGCAGCGCCCCTGGTGGTAACGCTAAGAACTAAACTCGGTCGTATGAAAAAAAACAACTCGATAGGTAGGTATTTAACGTACGTTAGTTTTCGATAGCCAACTCATGGTACCGCTACAGAACTGAGACCCGTGAACATCTCTGCCATGGCATACGCCTTGTAGCATAAGATGGTGTGAAAAATATAGCAAGAGCTCAAATTTTAAATTTGATGGAATTTCGTTTCACCGGTTAGTGTTAAAAACACTCAATTAAAACTAACATTTTTTTGTTTGACCGGAGGCCATCTCAGATGGCCCGTCGGTCGGCGTCATCAACCGCCCATCTCTTTCTTTAACATGCAGTTTTATATCCTTTATCCTTATCGTTCTCCGTGTACGTGTACGTAGTGCTGTACCGTACCAAATACTCCGAATCGATCGATTTAGATTTTCAATTGGATAATTATAAATTATATTTTCTAATATAAGAGTTGACTTTAATTAGAAAACATAGACATATTTTTTAATCTTATTTAGTAATCTTTATCTATATGTAATTTACTATATAGTCCAGTCAAATTAGGTAAAAATCTCGGAATTCGTGATACCCAGCTAAGCAAAAAACAACATTTAACAATTATTTAACTAGGCTTCCATATAAACAACGTGTTCTTAAGGTATAAAAGGTGTCGTCTGGAATAGGTTTACTGGGGTAACCACGTTAAAAACCGGCCTAGTGTGAAAAAAAAAACCATAGTTTTTGTATGAGAACCCACTTAAACAATGGTTTTAAGCTTTTTCTAGTATTAGATGTTATAGAGGCTACTGAAATACATCAGTTGTGAAAATTTTAACTGTCTAGCACAATCGCACGGGGGTCTGGAAGCTTTTGAAAATACAACTTTTTCAACTATTTGCATCGCTGTATCTCTGAAATGGTGAATCTTAGGAATAAAACGTACAGACAATTTTTATAGATACGATTTTTTTAGACTTTCGCGTTCCATTACACTAAATATTTGTCATTATGGGTCTACACGCGTTAATAGGAGTAGCAAATTACATAGCTACTTACTGCCCGACGTTTCGACTGGGTTACACCAATCGTGGTCGCGAGCGAACTGGCGCTGCCCGTCTTCGTCTGCCATTGCGGTTGTGAATATCTTGATCCACCCCCGAACCAGCACTAATGTCATTAGTACAGCTACCCACATTAGTCCGACACACAACACTCACTGCATCCGGGTTGATTTTAGACGTAACATTCCGCGGTATGCACTTATTAATCACTGGATTCCATGCCGACGATAACTTAAATCCATCTTCCCTATTGAAATTCTTGTGCTTCTTTATTTCAATAGCTTCTCGCACCATTCTTGTATGATAGTGACGATCTGTGGAGAGGACCTTCGGGTCATGTAGCTCCATCCAGTGATTAGTACCCATGTCTAATAGGTGCTCAGCCACCGCGGACTTGTTCGTTTGTCGATTTTTACAGCTGCAATATGTTCTTTCACCCTCACGGCTATAGCCCGTTTCCGTTTGGTTTGTCCAATATAAGAACTACCACAACTGCAATCGATTTTATATACACCCGGAGATTGGAAGGGAATTACGTCTTTCGGTGTCCGCAACATTTTAGACATTTTATATAACGGAGTATATACAGTCTTAATGGAGTATTGTTTCAGAACTGTTCCAATCTTATCCGTTATACCTCTTATGTAAGGCAAAAATGCTGATTGCCGATTAACACCCGGATTCCCCTCCTTTGTATTTTGCCTTCTAGTCCACCCCGGCACGGCTACGGTACGGCTGTCGGGCAGTAAGTAGCTATGTAATTTGCTACTCCTATTAACGCGTGTAGACCCATAATGACAAATATTTAATTTTTATAGATCATTAGATGATAAGCAATTTTCTCCTACACACTTTTATGATAAAACTTCCCGTTTCGCTCAAAAGTTCATAAAACTGATATTTGTGATATTTGACCTTGAAAATTTAATAGTTGCGTACACCCTACCATATGTAGGTTTTGAGACCACTTTTAGGGTGTCAATATCTAAGTATTTACAGACTTACAGCTGGGTATCTCGAATTCCGAGATTCTTACCTAGTTTAAGCTTAAATGACTGGACTAATATACATAAACGCGAAAGAGTACTGTAAAACTGGAGAACATTTATTTCAGTCAAAATTAACAATTATAAATATTCATTCAAAAATTATATTCGTTTTTTATGATGATTCGTTAAAAAAGAGGCGCTTCATAGGTTTCGCACACAGGCGCTGCTGGGGGTCGGCGCGGCCCTGCGTAGTACTAATGGAGATTCGATAACACCGTTTCGGGTTCAGCCAATACTGCGATATGGTGTATTGGTGAATCCTAATACATAGTTATCGATGCTATGAATTAGAACTAACGTACTTATGGAAAGGCCAAAGAAACTTTTCAAGCGTAGCATCTGTGATCAGTGTCCTAACTAGCATTTTATGCGCCCGGTGCAAGCATTGAAAACTGCACCCTTTAGAAATAAAAGTAGGTATTGGTCTGGTCATTTCTGCGCCCCTCCAGCGCCCGGCCCTGTGTCTGGGCATCGCCCTTCTTACGGCACTGTATGTAATTTCGGTGTTTAAACTTTTTAATTCCCGGTGTCACCTGTAGGTGATTGTAGTTTTATATTTTTACAATTTATTTTTTATTTCTATATTATTCTAGCACAGCTTATTGGTAAGCTATTCTTATTTAAAAAACACAAATAATATTTTAAAACTATTGAGTGTTTTATTAAAAATTAGGGTTTTATTTTTTAGAAACAAATGTAACCTATCTTTTGTCTTCGTCAAATGAATCTAAACTATTTTAATAAAAGAGAAATGCAAAAGTATTGTTTTCCTAAACATGGGATTTGAAGAGTTAAGTACAACAATCGTTAGCCGTCAGATACCGCGCGTGTGGTGCCATCCATTGACCGTCGGTGTTCCCCAGGTGATAGTGCAGCGCGTCGAGGAGCCGGCCAAGAAGCCGTCGCAGGCGCAGCGCCCGCGCGGCGACGTGCCCGTCGCGCCCTACGAGACCACCACGCGCGAGAACATGTGCTTCCAGGCCATCACCATGATGAAGGCAAGTGTCAATTGGGTATTTGACTACTTTTAGGGTTCCGTTCCTCATGAGGAAAAAACGGAACCCTATAGGATCACTTTGTTGTCTGTCTGTTTGTGAAGACCCTTTATTTTATTTTGATATAGTTGGATGGACCCCTCGAACATGAAGACACTGTTGAAATTATCTCGATAACTCGACGAGATTTTACAATTTTAATTGCACATTAGTTGGGCGAGCTCAAAAACGCTCCATACAATCGTCCACTGGCGTGTGACGTTACACGTTAGTTTTTTGTATGCAGCGCCTAGGAAGTTTGGTCGGCAGGTTCATCAAAAGTTGCGTTTATGGATATGTTTTCATCATGATCTAGACACGCGGTAGCGTGTCAAGCCAAGTTCAAGAAACAGAACTGGCGGACCGCACCGTGTGTAATATTACACGAACCATTTGAAACCACTTTTGAACCCCTCATAAATCAAAAACTATTTCACATAAACGTATCAAATTTGGCTCATATATTGTGACTTGCGAGATAAATATGTGTTCTAAATTTCATAAGCTTATCTCAAACAGTTATTTAGATATTAATGTCCAAAAATCCTCATTTTTATCATTGACTGACTGACAGATCAAAATTCTAACCCAGTTCCAAATGACCTAGAGAGTTAAAATTTGGTATGCAGATAGGTAATAACATGAATACAAAGGAAAAATTAAAAAACTGGCAATTTTTAAATAATTAGGGTTTGTTTTTTTTTTTTTTTATAAGAGGCTAACAAGATGACCTCACTCCACCTGATGGTAAGCGGTAGTGAGATCCACATATGAGGTCGACAGGCACAATAGACCATGTTGAGCCTGTCGCACTCACCCTGAAAGCCGTGAAAAAGGAGACCACTGCTGCGGTTAGGTTCTATTATGAACGCTTAACATAAATACCTAATTAGTGCCTGATCACGCCTATATACCGGGGAAGGCAGAGCACTAAGTATATATTTAGGTATACATACTTACTTATTTACAATTAAGAGTAGGTACTCATAGTCGGTTCTCATATTTATTACTTAGGGTTATACCCCGTAAACGTAGGAAAATACAGTAACTGATTCAATTGTTTTATATTTATAAAGTCTAGTTATAGTTTTGAATTTGTCCTTTTCAAAGGACCTACGGCGTTACGATGATATATACTTTTCTACAAAAAGTAATGATATCCAATCAAAAACATAAATGTGAAATGAGAGCCACGTTCAATATTATGATAATTGCCTTGGTTGTTGACTTCAACGACAAAAGAAATGAGATCTAAATGGGTGCCAAGTTCAATGTTCAACCCTGAAATTTATTTATAAGTAACACTATAACATACCTATCATATCTTCTTATAACATAAGATAATGTATGGTGGTAGCCTATGAAGGTCTGTCTTGGCTAGTTTTCTTTATTTAGTTAGTTAGTAGTCTAGTTAGTTGTCTTGGTTAGTTTGGTATTTGTCGGTATTTATTTTATAATTCCGAAAATTTGGATTGTTGGTAGAAACTAGCGAGCGAACATAATAATACGTTGGTAGGTTTATAGAAACTAGCCAAGACAGACCTTCATAGGCTACCACCATACATTATCTTATGTTATAAGAAGATATGATAGGTATGTTATAGTGTTACTTATAAATAAATTTCAGGGTTGAACATTGAACTTGGCACCCATTTAGATCTCATTTCTTTTGTCGTTGAAGTCAACAACCAAGGCAATTATCATAATATTGAACGTGGCTCTCATTTCACATTTATGTTTTTGATTGGATAGATGTTACTTATTCTAGTGACTTTATATACTAGTCTCAGAACGCTTTTTCATTACTGAATGTGTTCGAAATTATTAAGTATAGTCATACGAATCTTAAGTAAATTATAAGTTATTTATAACTAAGGTAGTATCTAAGTTACAAATTATAAATAACTTGCACTAGACTACGTAAGTATTCAACATGAGCTGTGTTACGAAATAATAGAATGAATATATCCGAGGTTATTATAATAAAGCTTGCTGCCAGCTTTTGTCGTAGGTAAACTAGGTTTATAATATGTGTGCGCCTGATACCAGAACACTGCAGTTGTATAACTCCTATTCAATTCTGGTGAATAGTTGTACAGGACTAGTAATTAACTGTCAAGATAACATGTTAGTGCTATTAGGAAAATGGACAATGGCTCCTGTTACTGAAGATGAGTGATGTAAAATTGCCTATCCTATGTATATGTACGCCGTACGTACAATGATCAGTTCGTCTGACGTAACACGTTTACTATGTTCATCCTTATGTCAGGAGCATAAGCGTTAACATCGAGCTCGGAGTGTTACGTAGACAGGCTGTTGAACGTACATCAGTTAACAATGTTGGCTCTATCGAACACACAGATGCATCGATTACACGTAGTTTCAAGGATGCAAATATTTCAATGTAGTGCTGCTTCATAACAACCCCATCGCACATTATTTGTATGCTGATCTACCAGCAAAGTGCAAACGCTTACAACTGCAGGCAGTTGAACTATAATATTGATTAAGTCCATGAACTAATTAGACAAAATGAATTATTGGAGCCGAACACAAATAGGAAATATAGCATCGTGACTTTTTAGATACAATACTTATCGATTTTTGTGACCTGAATGTTGACGAGAATTAAATTCTCTCGAAATCCAGCTCTGCGTCCAGCGATTTTATTCCCGGTATGCACTGCACATGTTGTGCCTATAAATCCGTTCAGTATTTATTCCGTGAAAAGTTAGCGCTATGCGCTGTGATATCCATCCGTGGAATTCGGGAAACATGACACTAACTAAACTTGAAAATATCTGTGCAGGCGTATCAGAACTATTCGTTTGAGGAGCTGCGCCTGGCCAGCGGGACGTGGGGCGAGCGCACGAAGGCGCAGTACGTGCCGGCCGGGCGCGTGCCCGCCGAGCGGCTGGCCGTGCGCGCGCAGAGCGACGGCACCTACCAGGCCTCGTGGTCGCCGCGCGCTCCCGGCTCCTACGTGTTCCGCTGCACGGTGGACGACCACCCCGTCCCGCACGTGAGTATTCTCCTAGGAGGGTTACAGCGGCGCCGTGCCAGAGACAAGAGATCCTCCGTGCGCGCGCAGAGCAACAGCATCTACCAGGCTAGAGAACACATTAGGGACCCCGCCCATTTTTTTCCTAACTGACTTACGATATGGCTTGGAGTAGTCATCATCATCGCCTTGCGGGGGAGCGGATGGCTCTCACCCCTAAGGGACCCGCCCGCGCACCCACTGGATTAAAGTGTGAGCTAAAAGAGCTACACCTAGTTCCCACTTAACGATCATCTTTCATGCCTGTCTCCTAGTCACAAGCTTCATAAAAAGTAGGCTGATTATTATTATGGGAATATAAAAACACCATCCACCGAAATGCAAAGTGTAAATTTCTGTATAACGACACAAATAGCTCATCTGATTTTCACAGAGGGCTTCTAGAATGGACCATGTCATTGTCGAGATTAATTTATTTCCCAATCACTGGGATTCCAGTACCTAGTTGTCGACCTCGATGTTCGGGATTAAAAAAGCGTGAACGCATTCACACGTGGGCAGAATTAAATCAATTATATGATCGGGCGCGCGGCGTGGGGGAGCGCATCGGGCGCCTGTCACTTTTTATCATTTAGCGTCCAGGCTGATATGGAGCTACGAGTATTCCCTCTCAATATGGAAGCTTTTACGTACTTTCAATATTCTGTGAATTTATCTAGCCCTAGGATTTGCGCATCAATATTGCTGCCCACACTTTTAATGAAGCTTTCTTAAAAATAAATTTGCACATTGTGTTTGTTTTAGAGATTGTAGCATTCTTTGCTATGCAGATGACAGCTTTGTTATTTCGGAAGACCGGGGCCAAACATACTGATACCGAGGGAAAGAGGTACTTTCTTGTCGTTGAGCGCGACGAGATCTTGGGCCGCATTTCGAAATGGGGGCGCGTACAATCGCGAAAAAGCATTTGTCGGATGAGGGCGACAGGCTCTATAGGGTCTATTGTTCCTGTCGACCTCACATTTGGACCTCACGGCTGCTTACTATGAGCTGGCGTAAGGTCATTCCGTCGTCTATTACAAAAAAATACACGACAACTTACACAACTTGTTGAATCTCTTGAACTATGAAATCTGAATATTATTTAATGCCGCATGAAAGTGAGAATGTAGGCAAAATTTCTGGGTTTTAAGTCGACAGAATAATGTAATCGATTTCTGAAATTCTATGAAGACGCCAGTAGGTAAAGTGTTCCAGTTAGGTGGCGGTTATGACGTCCACGCATATAAATCACAGATTGACGTCACCGCTAACCATAGCCTTCAGACTGACATATGTGTTCAGACAGCTCGTAACAATTTGTAGGTGAATGGGTCACCTACTTAGCTTTATGTAAAAGTACTACCTGTTATCGGAGCTTTATAATAAGCTTTAGTAATGTTTCTTACTATCATCTAGTGCAGGTGCAGTATTATTTTTTCCAGAATCTCATTAGTTTGACGTTTGCCTACAAAGAATTTCTTTATAACAGTGCCTACAGAGTGAAATCAGGACGTATGTTACACCTATGTTTATAGCGTAATTGAGTACTAAAATTTTGCGATATAGCATTACAGAGTTATCTAAATGTTAGAGTTTAGTTGGTAGTTAGGAGTAAATGGACACTGCGCCGGCGTGTAGTTAAAACTTTAGATAGCTACCGACTACGAATTCACCCTGTATGTATATGTATAGGTATCATAGCGCTCCTGTGCGCTTCTAAACTGTAGGTACCAGTAGGTACAGCACACGCGCAAAGCTCGTTAGAGCATTATTTTAACGTTCCACTACTACCTAAGGGAAACGTGGGGGCGCGGTGGTAGGAGCACTAACTTTCCCTGACAACACTTAACACGTTTTTAAAACCTAATGGCCTAATATTGAAGCGCAAATCATATTTTAAAACAGCTTTAACGATCTAGTAGTCTTTTTTTATTCATAATTAGTATATTAGTTTTGAGTTTAAGATATTTGATTAGCTTTTAAAAATTCAGACGTAACATAAACTGAGGAACATTCCGTCGTTCTTAACGTGATGTGGAACGCTTAGATATACGTCTTGCTCTGTGATTCATTTATCCTCTTAGGTTTAACGATTGTATCGGGTCTAGTTGTGACGATGGAGATGACTGATGATTCGTACTCATAGTTTACGTCTTTGATGTGAAGTGTCTTTAAAACCTAGTGGTTTCCAGGAGCTTATCTTTCTATAGTGTAAGGCTATAGGAGATCACCATCAAGGTCGTAGCACACATCAACTCGTAAACGGAACGTATGGGATCGGAAAGGTATCAATTGTGGCTTTCAGTATTCTTTGTATGAAACATTATGTTTAAACGCACACTAATCAGAATCGTAAAGTAACCGCCTCTCCTCGAGACGGCAGGCGATAGGGAGGGTGACGATCCCTTTTTGAGTTAATATGTGTGCTACGACCGATGACTGATGATGGCTTGTCCGTATGTCACGTTTGTGTAAAGCTGTCGATGTGTCCTATTCGCTACCTTTTTGATCGAAACTGATAGCATTAGCTGCCAGCCCAAATAAACACTACGGTGTGTTTATTTGAGTGTTTTATACATATATAGTTTGGATAGGTTGACAGGTCCTGAGGTCGCAATTTCTCAAGATCTGTTAACATTTCTATTTTCCTACGAAAGTGCAACACTTGTGTTGTACTCACTTTTTAATTGCTTTCGAATGTATAACTTCAACTTTTTGCATTCCGTGCAAGCCTTTAATTAAGGCAGCACTTCAAAATGTATTTCATACTTCTATTCTACAGATCTCATTGTAATGGTGTGTGCTTTGTTGGCTATCCTTGGTAGCCTTTAATGCGGCACCACTTTAAAATATATTACATGCTTCTAAGATTTCATTGCAATGGTGTATGTTTTGTTAGCTATCCTTAAATAAATAAGTAAATGTAAATTCGGTCCGGCTCAGGAGGTGAAGGTGGAGATGACGGACGACTCGTCGTCGGAGTGCGAGGAGCGGACGCGCGCTCGCTCCGCGCCGCCGCCGAACCTGCGCTGGTTCGACGCGCACTTCAGCGCCGGCCTGCGCGTGCGCGCCAGCCCCAGCCTGCAGGCCGAGGAGCTGGGCAGCGTCCCGCCCGGCGGAGACCTCACCTTCATCGATGAGGTGGGTTCGGAATAACAAGAGTACTCGATAAAATTGGCAAAGGAAATTGTACTGTCGGCGGGGAAAGCACAAGTTTGGTTTTCCCATTAATACTTATATTATGCACTCTTTACACAATTTTTTTTCTTTCTTACATATAATACTAGTGACCCGCCCTCGCTTCGCTTCGGGTATATTTAAAATAAAAAACGTCCTCTTAAATCTCTCTATTTAAAAAAAAACCGCATCAAAATTAGTTGTGTAGTTTTGAAGATTTAAGCATACATAGGGTGATACATTTAGTGATTTGTCAAAACAGGTTGATCACTTTCTTGGCCAACCGTACCCATGTAAAATTGCATATCAATGGTCTAATATCATCTAGATATTTAGTTACTATATTTGGATTGCGGCGAAAGACCACTGTAATAGCCAGAACTTTTTATCATCAGGGACTTACTAAAGGTACTCTTTTATTATTATATGAAATACAGGTATGTATCGTAAGTAGGAGAGTATTTAAAGTATTATGATGAACTCGTATAGATACTATATGCTAACGTTTTGTAGTTTTGGAATGGAAAACAGTTCACTTTATTTTTCCGAGAATTGAAATCGTTAGCGTTCTGACTACGGTCAGTTAAAATTTTTCCGTAGAATTCGAAGTTCAAACGAAACTTTTTCACACGCGGAAACTAAATCACGAAACCAAATCGACGTATAGCTTCGTATATCCATTGAGTATTTGAAAGTAATATTTGACTGTCTCTTTAGTGAGTGCATTTTGCTAGTGCTAGAGTAGTAGAGTAAAAGTACCCGTCGACGAACATGCATGAAGAGATTGATGGATGTGAAAGAAAGTGTGCCAGGATTGTAGCATATGGCAGGAAGTGATGGAATGAAGTGACTACCTACCCCTGTGGGAAAAAGGCGTGATTTTATGTATGTAGTAGCCTTTTGCGTCAGGAGTGATGGGTTCGCAATCCGGGACGAATAAATGCGTGGTGATCATATCAATATGTTGTTTGATATTTGTTCTGATTGGGTCGATGGTGCATTGGAGAGTGCCCTAGTCTCTTGCGCGAGTTTAGTTCCCACTCGGGACATATCTGATGTTTGGCTGGCATATTTGCATAGGTGGTGAACAAGGACGGCACATGGGTCCGTCTGAGCGAGGAGTCGTTGCGCGCGTACACGGAGAACGTGGAAGTAGCATGGTGCCTGCAGCACAACCGGCACATCAACCGCACGCTGCTCGCGCCCGTCGAGGATGAGCCGCAGGTAGGGACGTACAGACATTATTAAGGTTAAGGGTTCCCTACTTAAAAGGTAGAAACCTATAGACTTTTGCTGACTTCTGTTTGTAGAGTTTTTATTTAAATTAAACCTTAAGGAGTGGGGGCACATACAATAAACTTGTGGTTTCCCCGTTTTAAAATGCCAACAGTTTAATACGTTTTCCCAGACATGTGGTTGCAACACCGCTTACTTATTGACCCCGGCTGAGTCTTTACAACAAAAATCACAGAAAACGCAAGACGACAGGCGAGCTTTTTCCACATAAGACTACCCGCCGATCAACTTTCCCTAGAGCGGAGTGACTGTGCCCTAAGCTGTCGCTCATACTTTCAGTGATCGCAACAAAGGCCTTGAAAGGCTCATACATCTTAGCGTTTATATGGATGGTAACATTGTGACACTTAGGCGATAACTTATGCAATTGCTCTATGTTAAAGTAACTAACATTTTATCGTTATTATGATGTTTGCCGAAATGCCGGTAATGCTCTTAAAGCATACACACAAATCGCCCGCCGCGTTACGCACTTTACGTTGCTTTGCGGTCGCGGTGACTTATGTTTTTCGGACTTAGAAAAGTATTAGGTACGCAGTGATTACTTCGTAACGCATTAGCAATACATGGTGCCTTAAGACAACTTTCCACAGCACGCCCTTTTCACTTCACTGAGCCGTGAGCCATGGACTTAACGCATGTGACACAATCCTCCCTTTAATATTTACCTATGATAGAGGTGCCCTTCAATAACAATGGAGACAGTAAACAAGCTGCGCGTGGGCGTTGGAGTCACCTGAGAGAGCTATAACAAAATGCATATTAAGTATACAAGACTGAGGTAAATATGATTGTCAACTCTACATAGACTTAGCGGTTAGTTTTTAAGATCTTTATGTATTTTACATTGTTCGATCTGTGCAGACTTTCTAGTTAATGTCTAGAAAAAACTTTTATATTTGCTTCTCGGAACCCATTCAGTTGTAGAACACCTGTTGAATATTCTTGTAATAATTTTACAAAGTATCGGTATCCGATTATTTCGGATGACTTGACACCAGTTAATATATTGACTGTGGGACATTCTCGAATGTCACAATAATTTGTTTTGCGTTTGGTTGTTCGTAGGGAAGTGAATCTGTGAAAGTTTGGAGCGGCTACTTCGACGCCTCTGGCGAAATGCAGTCGTGGACTCAAGAGGGAGACGGGGAAGGAGAGGGCGATGGAGAGGGCGAGGGGGAGGGAGATGGCGAGGGAGACGAAGAGGAGAGTGACCCAGGATCAGGTATCTTGTTTAGTGACAAATCTTTCTTTGGTCCCTATTCCGTACTGGGTTTTGGTCCCTATTCCGTACTAGTCCTTTGGTAGTTTCAAATAAATTCACGATTCGAATGATGTATGCGTACAATGTATGCACGATTGTATTTATGTCTTCATATACGTTAATTCCTAATAATTTATGTTATTTGTAAGGCAGGTCTCCTGCGCCTTATAAAACTTCAATATTAATTTAAAAAAGATACTATTGTTTCAGAAGAGCAAGAAACGCGTATTGAAAGGACTTGCACCCCGCACGGCAGTCAGGCCGATGAGGTAAGTCATGAAAGTTGATTCATGAAATGAAAACCAAACCATTTCCCAAATTGAATAACATTAATTTCGAAAGAGAGGAATGCGCAATGACAGTTAAAATATCTAAAGAAATGGGTATGATAGGTACTATACAGTGGCGTAACTATACCCGTTGAAGTCCGTGGCAAAATTCTTCGGATGGGGCCCCGTGCACACCACGTTCTTTTTTTTATCTTAATGTGTATGTGTGTTAGCAGTTGAGATTCTGCTATGACCGGGGGTCCCTTTTGGCTGGGGCCCCCTACCGGGTGGGGGCCCGTGGCATTTTGCCGACTTGCCACCCTGTAGTTACGCCACTGGTACTATAGGTACTACAATGTATTTCTTTTTCAACTAGTGCGAGTTGACGGTTGCTCTGCCGTTCGTGTTCGGCATGGAGCCGTCGAAGCGCCACCGATTCATGCAAAGCAACGACTCGCCGTCTGCGTCGCCCAGGTACGTAACACTTGCTTTGCTATTGGAAATTAATTGCTCTAAAAGTGTTGGATTTAATTCAGGTGTAGCGTTCGTCCGTGTTAGCTACCCACGTATACTGTGTCCTATACACTCAACGCTATTTAACGCCCTGTATTAGCGATATAACGAATACCTCCTCATGTCCTTCTTCAAATTCTAAACTGTATATAATTTCAAGAAGAATTATTGAGTAGATAAAGCGTGAAAATCAACAGACAACACACTTTGCGAATTATAATATTAGTAAGGATAAGAAGCATCTGCATGCATGCCAATGAATTAAACTTATTGAATGGTAGCAGAGCTAACTACTTATACTTAATAATTATTGAATAGTAGAGCTGACTACACATATTTCATAATTGTCTTAATTTAGCCTAACATTCAACAAGTCGGATGCACTAAAATGCATGGCCTTTCCCTCTAATCTTATCACAGTATAATCTCTAATTGAGTCTTTTTCTCGTGCAGGCGTGGACGTATGAACGGGAACAACTCGGAGTCGACCGATTACTGGAGTCTGAAACTGCGCACGAGCAGGGACGCCAAGAAAAGAGATACCATACCTGAGGCTAGTAACACATTTTATTTGCCACGAGGAATACAAATACAGTAAAACCCGCTTAAGACGATTTCACAGGGACCCTATCAAAAACGCGTCTTAAGCGGGAAAGCGTATTAAGCGGGATAGGGAAAATAACACGAAGTATATATGTCGCAGTCATCTAGTTAAATCAGCGATTTGATTGGATCACTAGCGCGTTCATTGAATGACGACGTTTAATTGAATGACTAAAGGACAACTCGTGAAGATGTTGAATATAACGTTCAACATCTTGACTGAACGTCATTTAGCGTAGTAGTTGAATGAGATATAGCTGGGTTTGTAATGTTAGATTAGCGTGACCATAAGTTCGCAACTTAAAAGATAACTATCTTTAGATTGAAAAATGAGGACACGACATAACACACCTTAATAACCAGGACGTTTTGCCAGAATTTTTTATCAACACAGTGCTATTCGATTAGATCTGTACCAGCTGTTTGACGCCATCTTTGTTTTGACGAGCATTAACGCCGCAGTGGAAAAGAAATGAACTAAATTACAATCACCTGACTGATTTTAGGTCTGCTATGTTCAACGGGCTATGTTTCAATCCGCTAACTTGTTGGACGTTGAGTGATGATTGTTCATTCAACGTTCGACCTAGTCATTCAATTGAACGTCGTCATTCAATGAACGCGCTAGTGATCCAATCAAATCGCTGATTTAACCAGATGACTGCGACATATATATTATTATGTATTATTTTAAAATTTCGGTATAATAGGCATTAAATTGTACGTATAAATTACATTCAATACGTAGTGTAATTAAAATTACATTCACATTATATACTTTAACTTTTACTGTCATGGTTACACACATTAGAAAACTGAAACTGTCCGGGATATTTACCATGTTGTTTTTTTATTAATGAGCTCCCGATATTTCGGCACTGTTGCAAGCGCCATGATCACGGGTGAACTGTAGGACTGAGAGAATGACGGTAGGTCTAAGGGCAGACATATCGGTCTACCCTCTTTCTCAGTCTTTTATTACGCACGACACCACTACCATCGTTCACATTATTGTCACTACATTCACATTGGTTGATAAATCAGTCATACCCAAGCCCGAATTAGTGGACTTCCCTCAGTCGAAAGGCATTTGGGGACTCCTTCCCATACATAACACCTCAGTCATTAGACCCTACGGCATGCGTTACAGAAAGTTTATACGACGCGGGCCCTGTTGCATGCGTTTCAAAAATAAAAATGCGCTTTTAGAGCGCTCGATCTGTCGGTTTTGGGCGTATTAAACGGGATGACAATCGTATTAAGCGTTAAGAAATGTATGAAAATATATCTTAAGTTGCTGGGACTGGCATAAAGTGGCGTATTATGCGGGAAATCGTATTAAGCGTGATCGTCTTAAACGGGTTCTACTGTAGATACAAATACAAATGCAAGTATATTTATTGCTTACAAAAAAATGCAGAAATAGAATAGAATACGGATACAAAAAGAAACAAAATGTCAGCAGATGGTAATGGCTCAGCTGTTGTACCTTCAAACTGTGCTGATGCACATAGCTAATCTTAACTAATTGGGAGAATGGGGATCTTTACTGTGTGTAGTGTAAGGTACATAACATATGAAAATGTGGGACATAAACTTATGTACATATAAAGGGTTAAATAAAAGTCGTCTTGATACCAAAAATCTTAACAGTAAACACCAGGTTTTAGGGCTCTACACAGATACTTAACTCATATGAATGACAATTTAGTATTTTCTACAATATGAATGTGATTTCAGTAACCAATGTCATTTGTAGTGAGAAAAGAAATATATCTTTGAAAGTTTTTAAAAATCAGTTTATTTTACCTGTATGTATGACACGAATATACTCGTATGTATGTTCGTTATTTATCAATTTGTCGAATATTGCAACAGACGGCAATCGAACCCGAACCCCCCAAGGAGTCGAGCAGCGGCGCGAAGATGGCGCAGACCGGCACGCAGACGTCGCCCGACAGCGCGCTGGAGGAGCTCGGCGGGAACGTGCATCTGCTGTACGTCGGGAACGGACAGAAGGTGAGCGGTGATAAGAGATTACGCAGGACTCTGGCTCGGTGTTACAGTTGTTAGTGACCCAAGCTCATTGCAAATGGTCCCAAGAGTAGTGGGTTCGATTCGCACCCGGGGAAAATATATAACTTAAAACTGTTTTAACAAACTACCAAGATGACTTCGAGTAGGCGTGTCATTCAACTGTAACTTCAACCTGAAACTATAAATAAAATGTTGATCAACCAATTGCGCAGGACATATTATAGTGCACACAAGTGTACGCGCAAACACAAGTGCACTCTCTGTTCTCTTACCCTCGTAGTTCGGTGTCACGGTAATCCGACATGAATGATGAGAGATTAGGCGCAGGACCACCGGCTTAACGTGCGCGGAACCGCCAACTTCCTGACTCCGGTCTGAGTAATTTCTTAACAGAAAAAGTCTCACAAATTTTGAGACTCGAACCGGGGACCTCTCTTCCCTAACGCAGCACTTGCCACCAATAAATCAACGAGGCAGTCAAACCATACTGTTATATGAAACTGTACGCGTACCTTTAACACACAGGACGGTCGTCCGAACCCGCGCGTGGTCCGCGAGCGTCTGGCGGCCGTGGGGCGCGTGCGCAGCTACAAGAGCTCGCCGTCGCCGCCGCAGCCGGCGCGCGCGCCGCCGCCCGTGCGCAAGCAGGCCATGAGCCCCGGCCAGGCCGAGTGCATGCGGGCCATATTCGCTGCGCTGCTGTGGCATGAGGGTAACGTTACCTTAGCTTTATAAATAAAAAGGTTGTATGTATATACTAAAGACACATTATATTTAAATTCCTCCAGACCGTTCTTCTTCAATCCTCAAATGCCATGTTCATTAAATGATTTTAAAATATGTTTATTATAAGTATTAACCTTTTTCTTATTTAGGTGGCTTTAGCACCGCGATGACTGTGCACATACAGTGTTATATAGTAATATTCGTATAATTTTATGATCAGTTTTAGTTTTTTTTTTACATTTGATTTTCGCCCGATCGCAAATCCTTATCTAATAGTGGGGACCGTCTAACCGGTTCACGTCGACCCAAAGGGATCTTTTGTGTTACCCCTACATTTATACACCTGCTCACTGACGATCAAATGTATTAATGCAATCATGTCCTTGGGTCTGAGATGCCTGTAGTCTTCTGGTTTCGGAGAATCTGTTCCCAGAAGTCTGAGCCTGTGTCAGTTTCATGTCTTCCATTTCTTTCAGACTTAGGAAACTACCCCATTGCTGTTTGATGACAACAAACTCGCATAGCCTTAACTAGTATTAATGTAACATTGACTGCCAACAGGCATAGTGCACGACGCGATCGCATGCTCGGCGTTCCTCAAGTTCCACCCGCAGCTGCCGAAGCAAGGCGCTAAGGTGGTCACGCGCGCCGCCGCCGAGACCAGCGTGCGCCACCAGAGACACTCCGTCGAGGTGTCAAATGCTGGTAACTATTTTATTAAATAAATATAGATTTTTTCTTTATTTTATTAATAAGGCACACCATCAACATGTATAAAATACAATTTCGGTAGACCATTCACAAGTGTTTTGTTATACATGCCAATTAGAGGTGAGCACTTAACGAAGATAACGCAAAGATTATATTATATTCATACAATAAATTTATAAGTACATATATAGAGTAATCTATTACAAACAAAAATACGGCTGATAGATCTTACTCACAATTTCTTTACCACTCATTAGATAATAAGGAAAACTCAAGAAAAAAATAATTTAAGTTGAAAACTGAGACACACTGACTACATACACGTTGATTTACAGGTCTCATGCATTTACCCTCTGTAATAAAGGTTGGTTTAATAGTGCTATTTAATATTGCGATGTAACTTCCAGCAGGGCAATACCTCATCATGCAGCCTCCGTCCCTGGAGACGCTGGCAAAGTCCGACGAGGAGGAGGCCAAGCCCTCTACCTCAGCTGCCGCTATTGCAGCGGCTGCAGCCGCTACAGCCGCCGCCGCCGTCGCCAGTACCTCCTCTGCCGGTACCTCGGCTGCTAGTACCTCCTCTGCCGGTACCGCCGCTACCGCTACCGCCGCTGCCGCTACCGCTACCACCGTCACTGCTGGTACCACAGCTGCCACTATCGCCGTTGCCGGTACCTCTGCCGCCGCTCCACCCGCTGCCGCTCTCGCCGCGGCCGCTACCGCAGCTATTGCTACCGCCGCCGCCGACTCCGGGGATGACCTGGACACGCCCATGCCCGAGCTGGAGGAGGAGGGCGACGAAGCGGCCACCTTCGACGCCGCCTCTGCTGTTGCAGGCAAGTTATGCGAATCTATTCGTAGGTAGTAGTATTTGTATGCAAACAAAATTAAATGTGCTTTCTGCCTGTTGTTTTATAAAACACACACGCTTTAATATATCTTTTTACATTTACAAATTAAGCACTAAAAGTAGCTCGCAAAGTTTGTCTTATCCTCTCACTATAATTTTGATTTAACAAAGTCCACACATACACCGTGGTGGTTGTTTTCCCGCAGTAAAATGATTCTATCTTAGTAGTACAAAAGTTGCGTGCAGTTCTTTTTTGGTAAAATCAATAAATGCCGGTTTTACGAAAGGTTTAACCGTAACACGAAAGCACGTTCGAACCGCATTTTGACTTAGGGTGTAGAGATTCTTTAGCTTTAAGCATCGATTTCATGTGGTAAGCAGTACATGAATACGTCACATCTTCAAAAACAACGATAGCTTCTCTCGATTTCGAGTTGGAAAATTACTATTCTGAAAAATCGAAAAAAAAAAATTTTTTTTTGAGGAATAATTTGCATGATTCGATAGTATTACTAAAGGCAAATCGTACTGCCACGGGAAAACAACCACTAAAATTTCACGGTGTATAAAATTTACTTCAAATGATGAGGAATCAATCTATTGGTCTGAGTACTTTAAGGACGATTAAATGTCCTGTTTACATGACTCAAGATACTACAATAAATTATACGGGACATTTATGGGGTGATGATGATGATGATGAAGGTGTGATGACCAGGGTCCGGCCCCGGCGTGGTGAGCGTGCTGCCGCCCGCCATGCGCGCGCTCGTGGCGCTCTGGGACGCGCTCAACGAGTCCAAGCAGCTCCGCGCTGCCATTGACAAGTGAGTTCACAGTAACTTCAACGTGTTCTGAATTGTTTTTTTTTTTTCATATTAGAGAATAGAGAATGAGAGGAATAGATGCTGCCTGTGTGATTTTGTACCAAATATACGATAACAATGACTCGTACTAAAAATATTTTTAATAAAAAAAAATGTACCGGCTAAAAAGTGTTATTTTTTTTCTAATTTGATTATTTTCTTGTTTTTGGGATGTTTAAAGAAATATGAATTTAGAGTCTCAGACAGATTATCACATCGTTGCAGAGCACGAAAACTCGAATCTCGCATTAGGCACATTAAAAAAACCCTGATAGCGAGCTAAAACACAATTATATTTAGTAGAGTTATATTTAGTTGTAGATAATTATAGATAAAATATTGCAAAAACTAATCAATTGAATAGAATAGAAGATAAGATTTATTAAGATTAAATTAAGGTAGTCCCATATTTTTTGAGAATAATATATATAAGATATTATATAGATATAAGAATAGAAGATATTCTATTTCCCGGATTATATTATTTAGAAGATAAATAAATAATTATATTAAATAAGTAGTAAGTGGACAGAAAGAGGCTGATGATGATGATGAAATAAGTATTTTGAATTAGTAAGCTCTACTAAATTAAGTGATTTGCGATAGCTTTAGATACCTTTTATTTAAGTATTTTTCTTGCATACATTATTCAGAACATGATTATCAAGAATTTGATTCGGAAATTAAAATCCGACATTAAGACGATTTTTGCTGCGAATTTTGGCAGCGTGCATGGTAATGGTAACCGAGTTTGTGCTGAACATAAATAATCACAGTTGGGGTGGACATGGTGGTAGTGAATGGTGGCATTGCAGGGCCAAGAAACACATCCCTAGTGACAAGGAGGGTGACGACGACGCGCGGCCGATCATCAAGGCGCGGCAGAAGAAGGTGTGGAGGTCGTTGCCAAGGACGCCTTATTCAAGTAAGTTTGTTTTATTTATCTCTTCGGCTATATTATGAGGCCAGTAGAACCAGACTGGCCCATACCACAATTTGCATTTTTTTAAAAGGTTTTATTTAGCTCGGCCCGTACGGTCGGCATTTATTTGTTGGCTATGGAAATGTCCTCTTTCAAAAGTCCGAATGGTACAAAGTAATTTTAGTAAAAAAATGATGTGACGTTATGATTTTTATTCAATATTAATAGAGTAAAGGGGCCCAGATTCGGGTCACGCTATTTCCGTTCATGTCATTTGGGCCCCTCTGGTTCTGGTGGCCTTTTAATATAAGCACTGTTTCTACACTTTTTAATATTTCCGAGACGATTACAGATAATTATGTACAATTGAATGCTGTATTTTGATTGATTTGATATGTGAAATCTGTGTTTAATAAAATTTGGCTTCGTTTGCACTCAGCATTGTCACCCTGTTATGTTTTTTAATACGTCAATGATGTCAACTACAGCATTCAAGTTTGCTGATAGAATCGAATGAATATTTTGACCCCCTTATTTACAATATCCTGGCGTTCGGTTTTGCAAAATCTATGCACCTATCGCTATCAATTGTTTTGGTTAAGACATGGATACTTTTCGAATCCTTTTCCAATGCGTGTGAATAGAGGTGTTTGAAACCCTTTACGTTAGCCAGTACTTGTTTCTGTCACGTATGACTTTTTTTCCTAACTGACATACGATGATGGTTTGGAGTAGCTTCGTCATCATCACCGGACTTGCGGGGGAGCGGATGGCTCACACTCTTAGGTGGCTCTCACCCGTAGATGGCTCTCACCCCTAAATGGCGCTCACCCCTAGATGGTTCTCACCCCTAAATGGCGCTCACCCGTAGATGGCTCTCATACCCTATGACCAGAGCAATGACGTAACTTACATCGTTGCAGTCAGCTGCGAGCTGTGCGGCGGAGCGGGCGTGCCGCCGCCGCTGGCCGCGCACATGCGGCACGCGCACCCCGGCTGCCGCGCGCCCAGCACCCGCGGCTACGACCGCGCCGGCACCTACCGCCGCGCCGACGGCGTGTCCGCGCAGACGCCCACCTCGCTCTGCGGGCAGCTGGCGCAGGGTGAGTACTGAGCTACTGTCGCTAGTGTCGTCGCAGCGTCCCATACATGCAGCAAGCGCACCCCGGCTGCCGCGCGCCCATGACCCGCGGCTACATATGTGTCATTGTTGTCACATGCTCGTCATTTGACCGCACACTAATTGGGACGTATCGACCAGAAAGAGTCTTCAACAGTAACACACAACTCCTCTCTGTGATGCGCTCAAACTCGCTGGTTGTTATCGTAGAGCACATACTTTATCTCACTAAATGTTATTGAATATGGTGGTGGTGGCGGAGCACCCTCCCTGTGAACATATTAATTGTGACCCAAAAACATCATTTACTACGCTAAAGTCAAAGTCTAAGTTATTTATTTGGTCGTCAAATGAAAGTATCCTTCAATTTGGGACGACCCCCTTCTCTTATCAACAACCTGACGATAATAATCGACGAATACTAATACATATAAATTTCCCTCACGCAGCGTGCCAGCTGTGGTACACTTTCTGCGAGAAGTGTCACGAGAAAGCGCTGAAGAACGCACCGGCGAAGCAACCGAAGACCAAGTCCGTGTCCGAGGGCTACGACTGCGGCCTGCCGCCCGCCGACGTCGACCATCACGTGATCCGCGAGAACGCGATCTTCCTGCTCGACTTGGCGCCGCTCACAAGTCCCGGTGAGTCGCATATTGGCTTTATGATTGTTATAGTGACTAGGTCTTAAAGATAAATTTGTTTTAACAGAAATCGAACAGAAATAAGTAAATACTAAATCTTGAATTTCAATCCTTACTAATATTATAAATGCGAAAGTAACTCTGTCTGTCTGTTACGCTTTCACGCATAAAGTACTGAACCGATTTAAACGAAATTTGGTACAGACATAGTCCAGAGCCTAGAAAAGGTTATAGGCTACTTTTTAACCGACTGCGCTATAAAGAAGTAATGTTTTAGCCGTTAAACATCTCTACGCGGACGAAGTCGACACAGCCACTGGACGGATCGAGATGAAATTTAGCATGCAGGTAGATGTTATGACGTAGGCATCCGTTAGGACAGGATTTCCCGAAATTCCCACGG
This sequence comes from Maruca vitrata, assembly GCA_039566165.1. Lineage (NCBI taxonomy): Eukaryota > Metazoa > Arthropoda > Insecta > Lepidoptera > Crambidae > Maruca > Maruca vitrata. The sequence goes on along the minus strand of CM076911.1, from coordinate 17,999,244 downwards.
GAACGGGAAATAACGGGAAAATTCTTTTGTATGAAAAATACTAACCGCATAAGTTAGACGCTTGAAATTTGACATGCAGGTACCTTAATAAATTAAAAGCTTAATTACAACAGGATATTGTAAAATTCCCACGGGAACGGGAGTAATAGGGAAAAAACTTTTGTATGAAAAAATCTAAACCGCGATATAGATAGGCGATTGAGATTTGGCTTGCAGGTACCCTAATGAACTGAAATCTTACTTCCAACGCGATATTACAAAATTCCCACGGGAACGGGAGTTATTGGGAAATAACTTCTGTATGTAAAATCCCTTACGGGGTTGAAATATATTATATAGAGATAGAGATTTACCCGAAGCGAAGCGAGGGCGGGTCGCTAGTCGGGTTAGGGGGCAACTCGTCCGAATCTAAAACTCGTCCCTCTCGTCCCAACAAATTTTAGATTGGGACGAGTTGACCACTAACGAAAATGAAAGGTGGCAACTCGTCCCAACAAATTTTAGATTGGGACGAGTTGACCACTAACAAAAATGAAAGGTGGCAACTCGTCCCAGGGACGAGTTTTAGATTGGGACGAGTTGCCCCCTAACCCCGCTAGTCATAATAATAAATTAATAACATTTTGAATATCTATTGAATTATCAATATCGAATATCTTATTACAACAATATATTGTTAAGATATTCAATTATGAATATTCTATTAAAACACTGAGTTATCTAAATATCAACAAAAAAAAAACGTTATTGGTTCATAATTTATACACATGTTGCTTAAAATACTAAAAGAAAAGTGAGAAAAAGTAAACATCTCAGCATGGCTTATCTAGGAATCAGATGTTCCTGTTTCTTTATGTTACCTATAAACGTTTGGAAACTATAGAACATTGTTGACGACCTTCCATCCGGTGTACAGAGAAACTTCGCGAGGAGCGCCTCTCCCCCGAGCCGGACGAGAAGCCGCGCAGCCCGCCCACGCCGCCGGGCAGCGTGTGGCAGCCCGCGCCCGCCTTCCAGTGCCTGCCCGCGCTGGGCCGCGACTCGCGCCCGCCGACGCCCACGCGCTACCACTCGCTGGGCCGCCCGCAGGCCGGCGTGGGCGCCGTCGAGCGACCCAAGGAGACCGTGGTGAGTGCAGTCTGTGTATTAGGCTGTTGTATGCCGGCGAATACTGAACTATTCGATGTTTTTTTTTTTTATTTTTTTTTTTATTTTTATTATTGGGTCTATCAACTATTGTTACAATGTTTCTTAGGTCTAATGATACATGTTTATGGGATCTGAAAAAATTGCACAATAGATTTACTGATAAACACATCATACACAGTTATTCGCACGAGTGCAGAAATTTTTAATTCTGATAAAACGTTTAAATAAGTTTTAAAATTTTAAAACCTACTAACATTTGGTCAGAGTATGTATAACACAAAAATGAGAGAATTGCATTAAATTCTCTAATTTTCCGTTTAAATAACAGCACTCGACCGTAAACTACCGAAAACTAAAGAGTTTTCAAGTATGATTTGATTGTATGTGCGTGGATTCCTGTATTGCACACACGCTTGTTCACTTAACTACGTTCCTTTTAATTCAAAGTAATATTTCTAAATTGGCTAGTCTTTTTGATCCATAACATCATTATATATGGCATAATCATCATAAGTGGCGTGCCAGGACCGTAGCAATGGCAGGGGTGATCTCTGCCTACCCCTCTGGGAAAAAGTCGTGGTTTTATGAATGTATGTGTAATGGTATAATCATAATTTCATACATAGGAGTAGACGATAAAGTGTACGTTTGTGTGCAGTGGCCGGTGCAACTGGCCGGCGCGCACCCGCGCAGCGTGCAGCGCTCGGTGTCGATGGGGCACCCGGGCTCGTGCAGCCTGGCCAGCGCCGCGCGCCGCTTCAACACGCCGCAGCGCAAGATCGAGCTCGGCGAGGCGCAGGAGTCGCTGTCCGGTCAGTACTGTGTGCAGTGGCGGTGCAACTGGCCGGCGCGCACCCGCGCAGCGTGCAGCGCTCGGTGTCGATGGGGCACCCGGGCTCGTGCAGCCTGGCCAGCGCCGCGCGCCGCTTCAACACGCCGCAGCGCAAGATCGAGCTCGGCGAGGCGCAGGAGTCGCTGTCCGGTCAGTACTGTGTGCAGTGGCGGTGCAACTGGCCGGCGCGCACCCGCGCAGCGTGCAGCGCTCGGTGTCGATGGGGCACCCGGGCTCGTGCAGCCTGGCCAGCGCCGCGCGCCGCTTCAACACGCCGCAGCGCAAGATCGAGCTCGGCGAGGCGCAGGAGTCGCTGTCCGGTCAGTACTGTGTGCAGTGGCGGTGCAACTGGCCGGCGCGCACCCGCGCAGCGTGCAGCGCTCGGTGTCGATGGGGCACCCGGGCTCGTGCAGCCTGGCCAGCGCCGCGCGCCGCTTCAACACGCCGCAGCGCAAGATCGAGCTCGGCGAGGCGCAGGAGTCGCTGTCCGGTCAGTACTGTGTGCAGTGGCGGTGCAACTGGCCGGCGCGCACCCGCGCAGCGTGCAGCGCTCGGTGTCGATGGGGCACCCGGGCTCGTGCAGCCTGGCCAGCGCCGCGCGCCGCTTCAACACGCCGCAGCGCAAGATCGAGCTCGGCGAGGCGCAGGAGTCGCTGTCCGGTCAGTACTGTGTGCAGTGGCGGTGCAACTGGCCGGCGCGCACCCGCGCAGCGTGCAGCGCTCGGTGTCGATGGGGCACCCGGGCTCGTGCAGCCTGGCCAGCGCCGCGCGCCGCTTCAACACGCCGCAGCGCAAGATCGAGCTCGGCGAGGCGCAGGAGTCGCTGTCCGGTCAGTACTGTGTGCAGTGGCGGTGCAACTGGCAGCGTTCAGAGATTTCTGATCATAGGAGTTTGGACTAGCGATTTCGTTGCTTGTATGGATTCGGTACATAATGTAAGCACAGGCTTCTGGCTATTGGATGCAAGGCTAACGACTGTTGACACGTGATTTAGTCATCTTTCTTCCACCAACTTCAAATTTAAAAAGAAGACAATGATATGTCCAACTCAATATTTTTCTATTTATAAGAAATTTTCAGTACTATAAACATTTTTCCATTAGTAAGTATATGGACCTGAATAGACATATAAAAATTATATGAATGTTTATATTATATAAGATTTAAGACTTCGCAAATGTTCCATTACACTAAATATTAGCAACGTCGGGCAGTAAGTACGGCGTGATCAGGCGTGTAGACCAATAAAGACTAATATTACTGAATAGAAATATGTTTGCGTGTGCGCAGGCGCCGGATCATCGCTGCTCTCGCAACCGAGCGAGGCGCTGCGAAAGCTGGTGGGCGGTGAAAACGAGGCTCCTCTTCGGGTGTCGGCCTTCGCCCCCCCGCGCGTGGACCCCGCCGCGCTGCGCCAGCGCCCCGTGCTGGAGTTCGTGCTCGCGCGCCGCGACTTACACAACTACTCGCAGAAGCTGGACGGCGCTGTCCGCATCAATACTGTGCGACAGTACGCTTTTGAAGTAAGTGCTGGTTTTTTAGGGTCCCATACCTAAAAGGTAAAAACGGGATCTTTATACTAATTATGCCTCCGCCGTCCGTAAAGGTCCTGGGGTAGATGTTATAGAGGCAGCTGAAATACATCATTCGTGAAAATTTTTAACTGTCTAGCACAATTGCCCCCCGTGCAAGCATTTGAAAATACAACTTTTTCACCTTTGTGCATCGCTTGTGCATCGCTATGTCTCTGAAACGGTAAATCTTAGGAATAAAACGTATAGATAATAAGATGAAAAGTAATTTTGTCGTACACACTTTTATGATAAAACTTACCGTTTCGCTCAAAAGTGCATAAACCTGATATTTGTGACATTTGACTGTAATTTTTTTTTTGCACACGTTGTATCGATGGGGACTTATGACAGATTATTTGTTATAGTATTCCCAACATTCATGCCAATTTTCAGCTATATGCGAATTCATACAACCTTACCCCTAATTTTGACGCTAATTTGACTGGACTATAGTACTGCTAAAATGTATAAAGAACGGAGGAAACGCGGGCGTTGTCGTTGGCATAGCTAGACACCGCTAAAATAAACACCGCTGTTTATAATAATTGTGCTGATTCCTACCGGACCCTGTACCCCAAATCGACGTCTCTTGTATCCCGCAGGCCCTGAACTGGCTGCTGCGCTCGTCCACGCAGCCGACGTGCCTGCACGACGTCATGTGGTGGTTCTGCAACGCCCTCGACCGGTTCGCGAGCGCCACGCCCGCGCCCGCGCCCGCGCCGCTCGAAGACAACAAGGAGGTGAGACACTTAAGCCTTAAAGATAACCACAGAAGAGTTGGCTCCGGCCGCAATAACAAAGAAACTACTTAAGACTAGGCTGTACGGGCTAAGATCCCTTTGCCTTTCCCTGATGGGATAAAGTGGATAAAAAAAAAACTAACCCTTAAATGGGCACAGCATGTTAGAATATTTCATTGGACCTTAAGGGTGGAGCCATCCGCTCCCCCGCAAGTCCGGTGATGATGACGAGGCTACTCCAAGCCATCATCGTGTGTCGCGCTCACCGAGCCGACAGGTTCGCGAGCGCCACGCCCGCGCACGGTTCTCACACGGTTCGGGTACTTATAGAGCTGGAAAAAAATACTGCTTGCGGGATCTAAAAGGGGACAACGACATCTAGGTCAAATACGTGTTTCAAAATAGGTGTTGTGCTTTAACAAGTGTACTGCTGTAAGTTGATAACGATATAAATATAGTAACAAAACCGTCATTCGTAGCAACAACAGCCGTCCGCCAACGAGAACACGCGCAAGTCGTCGAAGTTCCCGGCGTCGTCGAGCATGTGCCCGGGCGGCGTGTGGGCGCGCGGCGCCCGCACCGCGTTCCACGCGTTCCTCGGGTCGGTGAGCGCGCTGGCGCCCATGCTGCCGCCGGCCAGCGCCGCCGGCCTGCAGACCGTGCGCTGCTGGGCGCTGCACTACTCGCCGCACGACCGCTCCTTCCTGCACCGGTCAGTGGGATTAGTCTAATTAGGGATTCATATCTAAAAGGTCGCCGCACAATCACTCCTTCTTGCACCGGTCAGTGGGAATAGTCTAATTAGGGATTCATATCTAAAAGGTCGCCGCACAATCACTCCTTCTTGCACCGGTCAGTGGGAATAGTCTAATTAGGGATTCATATCTAAAAGGTCGCCGCACAATCACTCCTTGCACCGGTCAGTGGGATTAGTCTAATTAGGGATTCATATCTAAGAGGTCGCCGCACAATCACTCCTTCTTGCACCGGTCAGTGGGATTAGTCTAATTAGGGATTCATATCTAAAAGGTCGCCGCACAATCACACCTTCTTGCACCGGTCAGTTGGATTAGTCTAATTAGGGATTCATATCTAAAAGGTCGCCGCACAATCACTCCTTCTTGCACCGGTCAGTGGGTTTAGTCTTATTAGGGATTCATATCTAAAAGGTCGCCGCACAATCACTCCTTCTTGCACCGGTCAGTGGGATTAGTCTTATTAGGGATTCATATCTGAAAGGTCGCCGTACAATCACTCCTTCTTGCACCGGTCAGTGGGATTAGTCTTATTAGGGATTCATATCTGAAAGGTCGCCGCACATTCACTCCTTCTTGCACCGGTCAGTGGGTTTAGTCTAATTAGGGATTCATACCTAAAAGGTCGCCGCACAATCACTCCTTCCTGCACCGGTCAGTGGGAATAGTCTAATTAGGGATTCATATCTAAAAGGTCGCCGCACAATCACTCCTTCCTGCACCGGTCAGTGGGAATAGTCTTATTAGGGATTCATACCTAAAAGGTCGCCGCACAATCACTCCTTCTTGCACCGGTCAGTGGGAATAGTCTAATTAGGGATTCATACCTAAAAGGTCGCCGCACAATCACTCCTTCCTGCACCGGTCAGTGGGAATAGTCTTATTAGGGATTCATATCTAAAAGGTCGCCGCACAATCACTCCTTCTTGCACCGGTCAGTGGGATTAGTCTAATTAGGGATTCATATCTAAAAGGTCGCCGCACAATCACTCCTTCTTGCACCGGTCAGTGGGATTAGCTTAATTAGGGTTTCGTTACTAAAAAGTAGAAATGGAACCCTATTACTAATAATAATTTATTTATTTATTGTCTTATCACAAGTTAGGTACAGTTAATTACATTATAATAAGTTTGACAAACGTAATGTTTAAACAAATTTTACTCTGATAGTACAGAACTCTTCGTGCGCGAGTCCGACTCGCACTTGACCGGTTTTTCCCTCAACTAGATCAGTCGGACAAAACAGTCGGACCCCGTGTTGAGACAGAGTACCCATCCATCATATCGATTTTGTTTTACTCAATACATATTTGTCCCAGCTAATCTGGGCCGCCTGGCTGTAGATAATCCGTTGCTGGGCCCTGTACTACTGACGCTTTCAATGAAATTAAGATTTTAAGATCTACTTTACTTTTAATTTTTTTAACCTCCTCCTTCTTCTATAAGGAATAAACGATGCAATAGACAAGAACGGAAATAATGTAGTATTATAATAATGCAATCCACCATGTTTCATATGGCTAAGGGTGAATAAATTGAAAATTGAATTTTTTAAATTAAAATTATAAATTATGTGGACGATTGTTTGTACTGAAACGTGTGTATTACTAATAATCATGTTCTGCATTTAAACGTCTTGAACAACAATGTTATGTGAAGGTGTGTTGCCCTGTACACGCTGCCTGGATAGCTCGCAAGTGTTCAGCGTGATCAGCAAAGTGCTGTCCCACTGCGAGGAAGCGGAGGACCCCGGCCCTCCGGGGCCCATGAGTGAGAGCTACCACAGCTACGGCATGAAGGTATGAACTACTTTATAGTACAATAGTGACATTAATGTAGACGAAATGACTGTGTTATTTCGACCATGATCACGTTTATCGTAGCACTCATCATCTCGGGAAGGGACACCGTCACGAGTTCCGAGGCGATTAGATTTCGATTCCGATAAGTGTGCATTGTAGTACCTAGTGATTTTCAAACAAAGATTATTGAAAGTAAGAAAGTTTTTCGAAATATTTAAACATCTAGTGCAAGCTTTCGCACTTGAAAGTAGAAAGAAAAGTCATGTTTGCCTCTTTGTTTTTCTTTGTATTAATTATTTTGGTAAGAAAATAATGCTATGTCATTCACACATAAAGCTTTAGGGCGGAAAAAGCGTTATACAACCACGATCTTACGTGTCGTAGCTAGTACGTATCTTGAAGATCAGATATTTTCTGTAGATACTATGAAGAAACAATCATCGAACCTTACCTTTTCCTTACCGTTTCTGCCCCCGTCTGTAACATGCCCTCTACCTACCAGGAGAACTACGTATACACGTGCGCGGACGTGACGAGCTGGTGCGACATATCGGTGTCGTCACGTCAAGGCATGGCCGGCGCGCTCACCGACGGCAGCACCGAGACGTTCTGGGAGAGCGGCGACGAGGACCGGAACAAGGCCCGCTGGGTCGAGGTGGCGTACTCCGGCGGCACGCCCGAGGACCGGCCCTACGTCGTGTGCGTGCACCTCGACAACTCCAGGGACACTGTGGTGAGTGGACGCTGTAGACAAGTGGGACGAGTAGGTAGATAGATTTCCTTCATCGTGCAATGAGGGTTTTCGCATATGAGAAATCCAATACATGGAAAGACGTATATCATTTCATTTATTATTTTATTAGTTTAGTTTTTTTATTAGAGCACGCACGCACTGACATCTCGGCGACTAAACGAAATCTAAAAGTAATTATATTAACAGTGCCTTTGTATTTGTGTGGTCCACCCAGCAGAAAATATTGGCGACTATCCATCTTATCGCAATTAGATATCTCGAATCTTTCACCAACATACAGATGAAACATTTTAACTAACTCTAGGCTTCATATATTTTAATTAGGGAACTATTTGCAGTCATTACTTTTATTTTAATTTCTATATGTGGAGGTGGCGCATCTCTTCTGTGGCCTACTGCGTGAAGTTGCAAGCCATCAACAACAGCATCATATTTTTATTTTGTCACCAGTTTCATGTATAGTATTTAGTTACACATATTGCCCCAAGAAGTCTGGTATCATGTCGAAGATGGGTTAAAAAAGAAAAAGGCATCGACCCGAAGAGGATTGCAAGTCTCGAAAACGTCCAGACCCGATCAAATATCCACCGGCATCTCAACACCCTACGATTGCCCTTTAGCTATAGGCCAACCTTAGGATGTTGAGGCCTGCTGGTGGACTCAGCGCCGCGGGAAGGACTCTCAACCACTGGACTTGGCAAGATTGAATTATAGTTGGGAACATACATTTTGATACTTCTGTTTCTTATAAATAATGCATAGCTTTAATGTGTATAAAATTAAATTATTATTAAGTATCAGTGGCGGAATTAATTATGTAAATGTTCATCTTTAAGTGCTTATTAATTTATTGTGTTATAATTCTGCTTTATTATTATGTTGTACTTAATTTAATCTGATTATGTTCAATGAACAAATACTGATAAGAAACCTAAAAAAACCGTCAAATTTATCTTCACTAGGACAATGAGTTCCAGATCTTATTCGAATAGTTGAAAGACTACTTTCAGTATCCGTTCCTAATGTTTATTTTGATGTATTTTAATTTAATTAATCAAATGTCACCTTTATGTAATCTTTTAGGGGGTAGGTATATTAAGTTACTCAAGATAAAGTATATTCATTGGCAATCTTTTTTCAGAGCAAGTCTATCCTTGCCACGTTCCTGTACAGCGGAGGGTCGGAGGAGCTGATACAGATGCAAGACATTGAAGTGGACCCGAAGAACGCCACTTGGGTCTGCTATTCATTACCAGGTACGTTTTTAACATGTTTCTATTGGATCTTAGAAATGTATGCATTTATTGATTCATAGAACTATCAACGGAAGAACAACTGTTACGTCGACGTTAGCAGTCTTATTCTGGAACCACACGGGAAATGTCACTGTATGGTTATGTTCAACGTAGCTGTAACTACTTATTGAGATTATCAAACCGGCATTCATATTTTTGTTTTCATCATTAATTTGTTTTGCGTTAGATTAGTAGCGATGCAGAAAATTGACGTTGACCGACTGCAGTAAAATAAGGAGATACATACATACATAAAATCACGCGTTTTTCCCAGAGGGGTAGGCAGAGATCACTTCCAGCGATCCACTTTTCACTTCTGTGGGAAACGTGACGTGACGGGTTGTGGACCACGTCGCCGCCATTCTGCCTTGTGCATTGTTTTAACAAGGTCATTGCGTTCCCACGAGTAGCAAGGATATATGACGGGGGAAGGAAAAGGGGAGGAAGGATACTATCGCCTCCGATGATTTGGACTGAGTCGATAGTAGCTCGAGGAGCCGGGGTCGCTTACCCGTATACCGTTCACCAACCACCGGACAGATAGTTGTGACTGGTATCCCCTGACTTGAAATAAGAAGATTGAGAAAGAAAATCATTGGCATTTTGAATGGTATACTGCCAGCTGCTCGACCTCGTTTGCTTCGCGTGCTCAGGTCGCTTGGCACTCGGTGCCGAGCCGCTGGCGGGTACCGCACCACACACGGTTCCATCGAAGACGAGATGCCAAGAACACCAAGAACCTTACCAGTACCAACAGTAAAAACACATACTACAAATTTAGATTATATCTACATAGGTGGATCGTTATAGCGGCCTTTGTTTTATACTACTTTCGTAGTGATTAAAAAACTGTATGTAAATTTTAAACTGTCATGGTTACACACATATTAGAAAAAATATAAATTAATAAAACAAAACGACAGGGTAAATATTTCGGACATTTTCAGTTTTCTCACTGTGCCTAAGTAAAGTTTGAATTTCGATCTCGTTAGAAAGAAAGTGTGGTTGGTATGAGAGTATTTGTATTAAGATTATGGGGGTGCGAGCCATCCGCTCCCCCGCAAGTCCGGTGATGATGCCAAGCAGGTTGGATTTGTTATGGTATTCTGAACATCTTGGCTCTCTTTCTTTTGATTTTAATTATCTTTATTTTAATAGTAGTAAATATAGTATATGGTACTTTTTGCTATGGCACACCCAGACTGCATGACTTGGCTCATTTACAATGTGTAACATGATGATTTGCTTAAAAAAAGAGTAACTATCGAGTTTCTTTTCGGAGTCTTCTCGATAGAATCGGCGTTCCGAACCGGTAGTAGAATCTTGTTATAACATATGTGCGATTTATAAGTGCACGTAAATTGCCTATATAAATAAAGACATTATGTTTTTTTTAAGCCACCCTTGACCACCCACAACTGACTTACAGTTAGGGGAAAAAATATTGTAAGGAATGGCATTTAGGATTAGAAATGATACGAGTCAAGTCTGAGTAAACACTGGTTTATTAATATCCGTAGATTGCAGGTTCGAGTCCTGTCACGGTCGCCATGTAAGGAATGGCATTTAGGATTAGAAATGATACGAGTCACGTCTGAGTAAACACTGGTTTATTAATATAGAATAAACTCTTTATATACTGTATAGCGTCTTAACACAATAATCATGTCATGTTACATACACTCCCTTACAATATGAGAGTAACCCTTGTGTGGTCTGTAGCGCCAACGGGCATGGCGACGACGGGCGTGCGCGTGCGCTGCGAGTTGCGCGGCGCCGAGCCGGCCGTGCGCGTGCGGCAGGTGCGCGCGCTCGCCGCGCCCGCGCTCGCGCCCGGCGTCGCGCCGCGCGCGCCCACACACGTGCTGCACGCCATCGCGGAGGCCGACGCGCTGAAGGTGTTCCGCCTGCTGACGTCACAGGTACGACTCCTTAGAGGTGAGCGCCAGCCGCTCCCCCGCAATACCGGCGGTGATGACTCTTAGAACCGCCAGCCACGGTCACTAATCACAGTTCCAGCGAGCCAGTAACACAGTGTCGATTAAGGTCCAGAATTTGGTGGGAATAGATATCTCTATCTAAGTTCGAATTAAGGAATACCGTTTTATCGAAAATTCTTAAAAGAAAAAACACTTTTTCAATCGCGTACCAGTAAAACTCTCCGTTTAGCATTTGCACTAAACCTACTGGACCAATTTAAATGAAATTCGGTACACAGTACAGTCAGCCAAAAATGTGGTCTACTACCGGTTAAGTTTCTTTTGAAAGTCATGAAACAAAAAGGTCAATTTTCTCTGGCAATAAGATTGTGTTAGTGAAAAGTCAACCTTAGCGATCGTTACATCTCGCAGAAACTTTTGTCGAATGTGGTAGACCACTTTTTTAGCTGTACAGTACGCCACTAACAAGGGAGAGTAACATTTTACGGAATAAACGGCTTCTGTAGCGCTACCACGAGTTTATAAGTTACGGACTCGATATCGCCTACGTAAATATGTCTATGAAAAACTTGTACAGCGCCCCTGGTGGTTACGCTAAGAACTAACATCGGTCGTATGAAAAAACCAACTCGCTAGGTTGTTACAGAGTCGCAAACAAAAACCTATCGAATGGACAATAATATCACGAATCACAAGTTCATATCTTTACAACTGGCCAATATCTACAAGCATAATCGTTTCCCAGGTGTTCGGCAAGCTGTTGGAGTGGGGCACCGAAGAGGAGGGCGCCGCCGCCGTGCCCGAGGACACCGCCACCAACGACTCGGACCTGCGCGAGCACGTGGTCGGCATACTGTTCTCTGGGAACAAACTCACATCGCTGCAGCGGCAGGTAATGTAAACACCGAGGAATCTTTGGCTAAAACCTCTTTTTAATCATTGTGATCGATACTTTCCAGCTACCTGCGATTTTAGGGTATATTTCAGTGCCAATGAAACAAATGTGCTGCTGCCTGCCCATTCTACCTGAAAGTACTTACGGGGCCAAGGTCTACACGACGCCGGACTGATCATTATTTTGGATAAATCACAAATAGACACAGTAATTTTGGTGTAATTGTAGAGAGGAAGAAGTGTAGTGTATTTCATCAGTTTTGGCAAAATGCAAATACGAGGATTTCAACGTTGATGACGACGATATTAATCCTCGGATTATGTCTGGATACAAAAACCTTAAACGCGATATTTACAAAACCTTAAACACAATATTCGCGGTAACTAGTACCGCGAATATTGCCATATATGATGCATTTTGTGAGAGCCATCCGCTCCTCCGGATTTCCGGTGATGATGACAAGCCATTATCGTAGTCAGTTAGGAAAACAATTAGGAACAATGCAACAAACTCAACTGTGTTTTCAATCTGAACTGAACAAGACTAACATTCTGTCAGGTTGTATCATAAACTGCCTCGTTGGTCTATTGGTAGCAAGTGCTGCGTTAGGACCGAGAGGACCCCGGTTCGAGTCCGGGGTCGGGCAAAATTTGTGTGAGTTTTTCTGTAATGAAATTACTCAGCCCGGAGTTAGGAAGTTGGCGGTTGAACGCCCGTGCCTCGGAAAGCACGTTAAGCCGGTGGTCCTGCGCCCGATCTCTCATCGGTTATGTCGGATTGCCGTCTCACCGAATTATGAGAGAAAGGGAATAGAGAGTGCACTTGTGTTTGCGCGTACACTTGTGCACTATAATATGTCCTTCGCACTTGGCTGATCTCAATTGAGATCGGCCGCCATGGCTGAAATCGGTCGGACGCCTTATATCATAAATATGGAGTTGCATTATTAACAAGTGCTGCGGTACCTACTACGCATTTTATGGCTTAAATATAGGAAGTTCAAGAAAGAAAATTATCGTCATTTCAAATGGTATACTGCCAGCTGCTCGACCTCGTTTGCTTCGCGTGCTCAGGTCGCTTGGCACTCGGTGCCGAGCCGCTGGCGGGTACCGCGCCTCGCACGGTTCTGCTGAAGGCACTTCTCCATGCTTCGAACATCAAGAACTAACCTCTTGTAGCATACCTACATATTTCTATTGTAACAACTGAGGCGGATTGCTGTAATGGTCTTTTGATGAAGATATTTATCTTTTGACGAAGATTAATCGGTTATTGATGGTTAAACAAACTTACCTAAAGTGAGTATTCGCTTTTCGTGTTCGATGCCTAATACATTGAAGAGTGGACTACAAGTGTTATCATAAATCTCGAGGATGCCACGTCGAAGTACAATTAATGTTTCGTAAGTACTTGTTTATGTGAAACGTAAAATAAAAACCATAATTGTCGCCAAATGAATGATAAAAAAAAATAAGAGAAAGACGCGAATCGAAACAGATATAATTAATAAGTACTCGAAATAGTTTCTGATGTCAATGAACGTCTGGAAAAGTTCGGTCCTTGTTAGAGCAGACGGCTTAAACACAACAACGAGCAGCATTGTGTACGTTAAAAGTCTTGTCACTTGATTAGCTTCAATAAACACCTGTAGAAAATAAATATGTTTGTATGTTCACGTCTTGTGTGATCTAAAAAGTACAATTATATATAGTAGTGTAAATTAATGGGTTGGTTGGTAATCAAAAGCATTTTAAGCTTTTTCATTTACTAGTATAAAAAAATTTGGTTAGAATCTAAAATCTAAATCTAACCGTTAGATGATAAAAATGGAGATAAGTAACGGAGTGGAGTACATATATATTTGAAGGGTGTATCGCAGGACGTTCAATGTCCCCCGCTTTAAGTAACTTAGACAAGAACTATAAGTTGTGGCTAAAGCTCTTTGTTCGCTCCAGACGCGGCGCGGGGGCGAGGCGATGCCAACAGTTTTAGGGTGTAATATCATCTGTTATTAGACCTGATTGATTCATTGTTGTTATCTATTCATGAGAAACACGTATTATGTTTCATTTTAAATGGTATGAAATTGATCTTTTCTTTATGAAACGAGAATAGCAATAATACACAATTTCATCATCATACATCATCAGCCCATATACGTCCCCACTGCTGGGGAACGGGCCTACCCTAAACTAGGGCGGTAAGGCCTTAGTCAACCACGCTGGGCGCGGGTTGGTCGACTAAACAACCTAAGAATTTCTTCCCAGGTGTGTAGGTTTCCTCACGATGTTTTCCTTCAACGTTAAAGCGTCGAATAATCGTACATATGAATTTCAAATTTGAAAAACACAGTGGTACATGGCGGGGCTGTGTGGATCTCATTACCGCTTACCGTCGGGTGGAGTGAGGTCATATAAACGAGATATCAAAACTCTGTTTCCTCCAGGTGATGACCCACATCGTGGCGGCGGTGGGCCACGAGGCGGCGCGCGTGCGCGAGGACTGGGAGACGGCGCAGCTGTGCGCCGAGAGCGCCGAGCGCGCCGAGGGCGAGCCGCCGCCGCGCGCCGCGCCCTCCCACCAGCAGGACAACTACTGCTTCGAGATGCTGTCGCTGGTAACCTACTATATACAAACTTACATATTAACCTAAAAAAAGACCACCTTTCATGACTGATTCGCAGATATGTTACATGAACACTCGTGTTTTAGTCATCAGAAACACATACATAGAACACACTTATATACCTACAAATTGTTCTCTTCGTGCCTGTTATGATGTCCGTATTCATGATAAAGTTAATTTTGCAAGAGTCTTGTATAGGCGGGACGTACAAACGTAGAACCTGTAGAGCTTGAGAATAGAGCAAAACGATCTTACATTTCAACAGTCTATTGTACCTGAGAAAGTCAGTCCTCGGACTTATAAAAACTGTGGCCCATCGAAACTTGCGATATTTACATAGAGACACGGGGCTCTATCGCCGAAATAGGGAACTATAGTATAGTAACCAATTATCCCAGTACCAGTAACCTGTATCCTAACAAATTTGTGTCACCTTCAGCTGCTGGCGCTGAGCGGCACGTGCGTGGGCTGCACGCACCTGTCGCAGCGCACGGAGCTGCTGCGCGACCTGCTCGCGCTGCTGCACACCGGCAGCGACCGCGTGCAGCGACAGGTAACGAGGGAAGGGGACAGGGAACACACGTGTGCTCCCTGCAGCTGCGGGCGCTGAGCGGCACGTGCGTGGGCTGCACGCACCTGTCGCAGCGCACGGAGCTGCTGCGCGACCTGCTCGCGCTGCTGCACACCGGCAGCGACCGCGTGCAGCGACAGGTAACGAGGAAGGGGACAGGGAACACACGTGTGCTCCCTGCAGCTGCGGGCGCTGAGCGGCACGTGCGTGGGCTGCACGCACCTGTCGCAGCGCACGGAGCTGCTGCGCGACCTGCTCGCGCTGCTGCACACCGGCAGCGACCGCGTGCAGCGACAGGTAACGAGGGAAGGGGACAGGGAACACACGTGTGCTCCCTGCAGCTGCGGGCGCTGAGCGGCACGTGCGTGGGCTGCACGCACCTGTCGCAGCGCACGGAGCTGCTGCGCGACCTGCTCGCGCTGCTGCACACCGGCAGCGACCGCGTGCAGCGACAGGTAACGAGGGAAGGGGACAGGGAACACACGTGTGCTCCCTGCAGCTGCGGGCGCTGAGCGGCACGTGCGTGGGCTGCACGCACCTGTCGCAGCGCACGGAGCTGCTGCGCGACCTGCTCGCGCTGCTGCACACCGGCAGCGACCGCGTGCAGCGACAGGTAACGAGGGAAGGGGACAGGGAACACACGTGTGCTCCCTGCAGCTGCGGGCGCTGAGCGGCACGTGCGTGGGCTGCACGCACCTTCATTGACCTTAAAAATTATTAAAAACGATAAAGATTATAATAGAAACAATCAATTTTGTTAGTGTATCTGACAGTCTCTTGAGAAGACATTACAAAATGTCAAGGTAAAACAATGACAAGATAGCAAGAAAGGGTTCACGTTCATAAGGTTTTCTATTTTATTTCAGGCTTTGTCACTGATCAAGAGGATGATGATTGAAATCAAACCTCAGAAAGCTTTGAGTGTTCTTAACATCAACACTGATGTGGAATCCAGGTAAATATTTATTCATTTAATTTTCAAACATACCTACATATTTTACATTCTTATCTGTTCCTAAAATCTGAAGTATGATTTATTTCCAGTGTCATGTATATTGAGATATGTTCGCTTGAAATACTTGCAATTTTACACGTTTCCTTCTCTCAGGGTGACTCTCCTCGACTACTTGATGACGTACGTGGCGAAGGCGATCACCGTGCAGACGAAGGTCAAGGGCGAGAGTGGCGCCACTCCCGCCGTGGCGACCATGGGTACCAGCAACGTCAGCACCTCCGCCGAGACGTGGTTCTATCGCGGACACACCAACGTGAAGCACGCGCACTTGGCGGCCTCGCTCGTCGCCAACATGGCCGAGGTGACATAGATAGATAGATAAGACATTTATTAACAAATAAAAAAATAACATGACACACGAGAAAATTTAAATTACATAATACAATACATAACATTAAAATTGGAACGGCGATGGGCGGAGCAGTGACCATGGGCATTAACATAGATTTTCCGAACATCGTCAAGATGTTGTTAATAAGGGGGCAGGAGGGTAAATATAACGTACAGGGCGGACTAAGTGTATCTTTCAGGGAACCAAACGCTACCGCGATGTAGAATTTGTAAAGTACATCGCCATCTATCGGTGGTACTGCGATACTAATTACGCGCGGTCTAAGGTTACCTGTCTAATGAACTGGAGTGGGGAAACGGGGTTAATATCAGCTTATGTCTCCTTCTCACCTCTCTTGCTTGTTTCCGATAACGCCGTGGCTACATTAGCGGAATATGGCAAAGATTCAGGTCTCCATCACTTTACGTTTATTAGAACGCGAATATTCGATGAAGCCCGCTAATGTAACCGCATCATTACGCTCATAATATCCGCCCCAACTGATTTTGTCTTTCGATGGGTAGGTTAGGTTATTAGTTGTAGCAAAAACACATCTTGATACCTACTTACCGCCCGAAGTTTCGACGTGATAGCAACTATCAGCTCGCGACCATAAAATATAGACTTTATGGGTGTATAACGAACACGACTGCACCGAACATTAATTCAATCCGTCCCAACTTGCAGAACAAAGTGACCCCGGAATGGGGCCAGGAGACGCGCGCGGCACTGTCCACGTACGTGGGACAGATCGCGCACGTAGCCGAGGCGGACCGGCGGCCGGCGCGCTGCGTGGCCGGCACCGCCATGTGGATGACGCTCGCCGCGCTCTGCGTCTGCGACCAGACACACATCGATCTGTGAGTGAGGCATTTAGTATCTAGGGATAGAAGATATTGCTACACTTAGATAGAAGCCTTACGGTCAGTGGGAGACGCTCGCGGCGCTGTCCACGTACGTGGGGCAGATCGCGCACGTGGCCGAGGCGGACCGGCGGCCGGCGCGCTGCGTGGCCGGCACCGCCATGTGGATGACGCTCGCCGCGCTCTGCGTGTGCGACCAGACACACATCGATCTGTAAGTGGGGGATTTGGTATCTAGGGATGGGACATATTGCCACACTTAAGTATAAGCCTTACGGTTAGTTGAAGAAAATGTCAAGTTAATCCTTCTCTGTGAACTGAGGCCACCAGAATCAGAGTGGCTCAATCCACAATTGACTATGAAATGTCCTCTTTCAAACCCTTAAGTTAATAGCCAGAATGGTTTAAAGGTAATTTATATCATACCTTAGTAAACAATCACAAGAGACGTTTAAAATTGATGAGACGTCATGATTTATATTCAATTGTAATAGAGTATAATAGGGGCCCAGATTACTTGGGTCATGTTATTACGGCTCACGTCGCTTGGGCCACTCTGGTTGTGGTGGCCTCAACTATCAATGAAACAGACATAGGCACATATCGTTTGTTGAATTTGACCATCAATTTAATATTTGTGTTACTTTTGTTACAACCTGCAACAGGCCAGAGTGCTATGTGCTAACGATACCATACTTGCGCAGTATAAACGGCGTAGAGAACGGTCGCGAGGCCCGCGCGGCGCAAGAGCAGCGTCCGTTCTGCTCAAACCACGACGACGGCGCCACCGTCGCGGTGGTGGAGTGCCGCGAGTGCGGCGCGCTGTGCGCCGAGTGCGACCGCTTCCTGCACCTCAACCGGGCTGCGCGCACGCACCAGAGACAGGTCAAACATTCATCATCTATACTTATCTATTTATCTTTTTAATATACATAATTCTGGTATGTGAATAAATTTTTAAAAAAAATCTGTATGCGTTTAAGTGGCGCCCTGGATGGTTTAGATTTACAAATCAACCCGGCAGATGGCGCTGATTGCTTGAAAAAGCGATCTCGGAAACGGCCCTAACGATTTCGCGACGAGAAATCGATCTAGCTCAGTCTTATGGAGAAGCGCATGTTAGATAGATAGTACCATTAGTCTATACTAATATATTTAAGAGGAAAGATTTGTATTTTCCGATGTAACGAATAAAATAAAAAAAACTACAGGACCGATTTCAAAAATTCTTTCACCATTGTAAATCTACAGTCACCTTGAGTAACATAGGCTATATTTTATCTTGGCTATATTAGGTACGGGAAGTCGTTCCGTCTGGACGCGGGTGAAACCGCGTGAAACAGCTAGTGTATTTATAAAGCTGAAGAGTTTTTTGTTTTTTCGTTTGTTTGCACGCGCTAATGTCAGGGACTACTGGTCCGATTTGAATTGATTTGTGTTGGATAGGCCTCGATCGAGCTTTAGGCTATATAACATTACGGAGCGACTATGAGCAGGTCTTTCCACATTTTTAACTACGTCTACGTCGCTGGCACAGCTAATCTAACTATATAACCAACTCGCCTGTCCCACAACAGATATGCAAGGAGGAGGAAATAGCGATCCGCGTGGACATCCACGAGGGCTGCGGCCGAGCGAAGCTCTTCTGGCTGCTGCTGCTGGTGGACCGGCGCACGCTCAAGGCGCTGGCCGAGTTCCGCGGCCTGGCCGGGGACGCCGACAACGCTTTCCAGGAGACAGGCTACGCTGGGACTTGCCGGTTCTGTGGCGCGCGCGGCTCGACCGGACTGCTTGCTATTGGGAACGTCTGTTCTGATAAGCAGTGTCAGGTGAGATATTATGTTTGTTTGATAGATCGGGCGTTGAAACGATTCGTAAATAATGGTACGTTATAATCGATAAACGATTAATCATACACTCACCTATAGTTTTATAAATTACATTTGAGTACGATTAAAGAAATATTTTTTTTTTATGAAATATTAAAAACTTTAAGAAAGCTTTGGATGCTGAAACAAGAATAGGTTTATTTTTTTACGCCTAAATGAGAATAAGTAATACTATTCAAGTGCTTAAAAATGATTAATGGACGTAATATATTGAAACGATAATTTAGATATACAAAAATGTTTTTAATCAAATAAAACAGAGTGTCATTTATTTGGTACAATGTATTTCAACCTTATTTTTTTTTCATTCGAGTCATCTATCATTGTATATGCCATGCGCGTGCGAAGGTAAAACTCACAGTAACACATTGGTGACGTATGCCAATCTGCATGCGCATGCGAAGATTAAACGAAACTCACAGAAACATAATTATTTACGTTAGGAGCACGGGCGCACGGCGTGCAACCGCGTGCTGAACTGCGGGCACATGTGCGGCGGCGTGCGCTGCGAGCCGCTGTGCCTGCCGTGCCTGCAGGGCTGCGGCGCCGGCCGCTGCGCCGACAACGCGCCGCTGCGCCAGGACGCCGACGACATGTGTATGATATGCTTTACCGACCCGCTGCAAGCCGCGCCCGCCATACAGGTGACAATCATATATGCACTTCTTTACAGCGGACGGATCGCGCGCGTCGGTTCGCGGCTGATGACACTTACGAGGTAATATCAATCGAAAAGCTCTTAGATCAGGGAGGATTTTTTTGGTTGTTTCTCTTTTGTGTTCACATTGGCAAACTCCGAACAGGCTCCGAAACGGCTAGCGCTATTCAAAAACTACTTTTCATCTTTACAAAACCACGAAACGTGAGTGTTCAACTTTTCATTGCTTTTGAAGAATTTAAAAGAGACTACTTTTTCGTTTAGCCCCGTTATTCATATTGTCTTTTTAACATGTGAATTAGGAAAATCTGCGCTCTGTACGTCGTTGTCTAGTTCAGGTTAAGAAAGAAATAAAGCACAGTTTCCAAATATACATCCGTTTTAGACACTTTATGAATAATGGGGCAGAGGTCTCGTTTGTTAATTCAATTTCAACAACATCCATGTTGTAGCTAACTATGCTTTAAAAAAAATCTAATATTTAAATGAAAATTGGCTGTAAATCTCTTTCGAGAGCCCCGCGGACCAAAATTTGTTTAAAGATTAGGTGTAACTTTATGTCCGAACAAAATTCTCAACTATGTATTTATTTTTCAGCTGCAATGCGGTCACGTGTTCCACCTGCATTGCTGCAAGCAAGTCCTGGCAAACAAGTGGATAGGACCGAGGATCACATTTTCATTTGCGCAATGCCCCATCTGCAAGGTACGTCTGACGGTTCAAGCTTATCTTGCACATGGAGGTATTGGTGGTAGATGATGACCTGAATCCGCCTCTGATATTATATTAATACTAGCTGCCCGTTTCTGCATTTAGTTTTTAGTTTGTATTATACCTATTAATAGTAACAGGAGGAATGTCTACTTTGTATAACATACATATAAAATACGAATATTTTCTGCAACATTTACTATCTGGTGTTCAAGTAAACTCAGATTTCGATAAGTATTTCACCATAACTTAACTATGCTACTCTATCCTATTAAACAAACCAAAGCTATCGTTTATCCCAAAACTGTTCAAAACCGAGCGTGCTAGACTCTGTATACATTCCTAAAACCGACGGTATGTCTAACGAGGTCCCTTAACAACTTCACCAGGAGGAGATGAACCACTGGACGCTGGAAGAGGAGCTAGAGCCGATCAAGCGGCTGCTGGCGGAGGTGCGGCGCAAGGCGCTAATGCGACTGGAGTACGAGGGAGTGTCGCTACAAGGAAGTGCACAGAAGAGATCCGATTTCGACCCCGCAATTTTCGCTATGGACCGGTATGCGTACTACGTATGCCACAAGTGCGAAAGGGTTAGTATCGTAGCAATAGTATTTTAGTTTAGTTAAACTTGGATATTTTGTGTTGGATTTTCCTTTTTAATGATTTCAAATCCAGTTTGGAGTGAAAATTACTCCACTTAGATAAATCATCAGTCCATATGCGTCCCCTCTGCTGGGTAATTTAAATAATTTATATGGAAGGAGCCCTTACCACAGCTACATTATGCTACTAGCAAGCTAAGGCAGAGTTCTGCACTCCTGACACAGGTGTTTCTAAACCTGATAGAGGTAGTCAAACCCTTGTTTGCCTGAACCGAATAAATATTTATTCTTAAGCTGAAACTCCCACGTTTGACCCGTGATCGTGGCGCTTGCAATATCGCCGAAATATCGGGAAATCTCCCGATCGTTTTTAGTTTTCTAATGTGCGTAATGATGACAGTTTGAAGTTATATACTTATAAGTATATATTATTTATTTATTACATTTGAACGAGTTGTTGTGTTTGGTGCAGGCCTACTTTGGTGGGCTCGCGCGTTGCGAGGCGGAATCGAGTGGCTGGTGGGAGCCGGCGGAGTTAGTTTGCGGAGGATGCAGCGATGTCGCCGGAGCCCACACCTGCCCGAAGCATGGCGCCGACTTCCTCGAATACAAATGCCGTTACTGTTGTTCGGTAAGTGGACTATATCAATACATATTACAAGTGGTGTAGCGCAGACCAATATAGACGTGGCCAAAGTCGCATCAACAAGACCCCTTGGCTATTCTTCCCAACCGACCGGGGGATTACCCCACTCCATTAAAAATTGCTGACATACAACTATTTAAAATTTCATCCGTCCCTATCAATAAAACAGACCTTTCTATAAAATGTACGACTGTCTTCCCTCTCTATTCAGAAACTTCACAGCTCCATTTAGTGAAGATATATTTTTTTAAAATTAATATCTTGTTATTAAAGCTAAGAATTATTAAAATAAAACAATAAAAAACCATGCATATATCTTATTGTTTAGTTTATTATAAATAATACAAATATTTTATTTGTGTTAATCCTCAGGTTGCGGTTTTTTTCTGCTTCGGCACCTCACACTTCTGCAACGCTTGCCACGACGACTTCCAACGTGTCACGAATATCCCGAAGCATCAGCTGCCTCAATGTCCCGCAGGTAATTCATCCTTATTGCTCAATAGATATGATTTACATTCGTTTACTAGTAAATAAATTGCTAATTACTACTGATTAATGTTAATGTCAGGTTTCATCTCGTCTTTGCTACCTTTAAATCTCCTATGTGCAATCATTGCACAACAGGGTATTTGTATACGTAGTTATCTAATTAAAATCAGTTTCATTAAAAGTGACACATAAGAGGTTTTAAAGTAGCAACGACGGCAAATTTTTGGTGTTACTATGCTATTAGACGTAGACTTCCAGAATATAGATAAAGCAATAGCACGATAATGTAGCGGATGCAAACATACTTTTTAAAACGATTATCTGCCTCTTAAACATAAACATTTCATAGTACGGTTTACTACAATTAGTCTCTGAAAACGTTAACTCAGTTCCATCGTGGTTGCAGGGCCAAAAGGCGAGCAGCTGCCGGGAACCGCTGATGCCTGTCCGCTACACGTGCAGCACCCCGCCACCGGCGAGGAGTACGCGCTGGGCTGCGGCGTGTGCCGCCACACGCAGGGCTTCTAGACTCACCCCTAGAGCCCTCACAGCCCACAGCCCACACACAGCCGCCACTAGCGTGCCTTCCTGGACTCTACTAAGACCACGAGTGAAGATGAATCTGATTGTTGTACTTGTTAGTATTGTTTTAAGTGCGACACAATTCATAAGCTGGACTTACTAAAGACAGCTGTCACCATTGTGCATTTAATATTATCAATGTCTAAACATTCCAGCAATAGATTAAATGTTGTAAGATTCCATCATGGTGTGATGTTTACTGAGATCGAAGACTACTTATTCACGGATATGAAAACATTTAGCCAGAAATTAAGCTTACAAGAACGATTTTTAACAGCATACATAGTGATGTATTGATGTTGCTAACATTTTCGAAACAAACATTTACCCGATTGATGACTCCACGGACACGACACCGCGCTTCTGCTTCCGCGGTCGCGCTAGGCCTGAAACACACCTAACTTAATATCGATATATATTTTCTGTCCAGAATTATCATTGGCCAATAATTATATTTACACATTACTGTGTGTTCAATCCCATATCAAACAAAATTCAAAATTACTATGTGATAAATTAGATTCATAATAATTTTATCCACGTGCAACACGAAAGCTCATATTCGATCCGTTCTTGCAAAAATACTAATATTTTGGTAATCACTTTATAAAAAATATCATGTTTTTACAAATTATAAAATTTAATGTTATTTTATTTTCAAAAAAATTACAAAACCATATTTTAGAAATCAGTCTGGCACAAGATTTTAAATTATTTTTAATGAACTGTAACTTTAGTTCTTTACTTTTTTAGTTTATGATAGTTGATTTACAAACCGTATGTTATACTACATGTCTAGTCATAATCAATAATGATCAGTAGTGGTTTTGTCTGATATTTAATCATTGGTGTTTAGTAATTTGATGCAAATTGAATGTTATCTGTCCCCCTACAGTCCCGGGCAGGCTCGCCGCCGCCCGCTCCGCTTGTATCCGCCCGAAGTAGTCCACTCAACCCCCACCCCACAGTGTTACACAGTGGCGTAACTACAGGGTGGCAAGTCGGCAAAATGCCACGGGCCCCCACCCGGTAGGGGGCCCCAGCCGTAAGGGGTCCCCGGTCATAGGAGAATCTCATCTGCCAACCCACATACACATTAAGATAAAAATAAAAGAACGGGGGGTGCACGGGGCCCCAACCGATGAATTTTGCCACGGACTTCAACGGGTATAGTTACGCCACTGGTGTTACAGTAGAATCGATGTATTGATGTGAACTTTTATCGTAGCTATGTTACTAAGTAGTCAATAACTGGTATAATATTCACACTCCAATGTTGATGCATTATTTTTATTTTGTAACCTAAAATGGGGAATGTTGTGGAAGTGAAATGATAACGATGAGGGTGGGTGTTTTGTGCCTCGATATTATG
Organism: Maruca vitrata; assembly: GCA_039566165.1. Lineage (NCBI taxonomy): Eukaryota > Metazoa > Arthropoda > Insecta > Lepidoptera > Crambidae > Maruca > Maruca vitrata. Next base: position 17,975,150 of record CM076911.1, on the reverse strand, counting down.
ATGACTGCAAGATCAATTAGGTGAGTTTAACCGTAGGAGGGAGATTGACTGTTTTAATGTTACTTGTGGTTAAGATGTAGTCAATTGACATATCCCCTCAGTGGCCCCGGGCCCGCTCCTCCGAGACCTCGGTCTTCCTTCATCCGTTTCGTTGCGACTCGACGCTGCACACGGCGGCATCCTTCTGTTTTGCGTATGCATCAACAAGCTGCTTTTTCACCCCTTGCGGGACGCTCTGTGACACTTGCAACTTTTTATTCCACGCAATTTTTGCGGCATCATAATCACAATAGGTAATAATGACTAGGATATAAGTGTATACTTAGGCATTTTTGAGCTGTTTAAATCAAAACCATTCCTTATAAGCTATACTAATCTTTCAACAGGGATAATGATGTTAAGTGTTTCTCTTTCCTACATGCTTTTTATGCTTACCAAAGGCAGTTCCGCGACAGCCTTTAGTTCACTCGGGCCGCTCTCACACCTACGAAGCGTCAGCCCTGTGACACGGCGAAGATCTCACTGTAGTACTGTGCAATAATTTATTATAAGAAGGAAATTTATCGGGTATACGCGTGCGTTTATTTGACGGTAGGCTCATATTGGCGGGATTTTAGGCAATGTATGAGATGAGAGAGTATTTGTGAAGGAAATTGGCTATTTTTATATTTTTTGATGATGCCGCGTGATTTCGCCTCTGCAATGGTGATCACCAGTTGTTAAGTAGTTGCGTAGCTAAATTATTGTTGGGCAAGTAAATATTTCTGCAATTCACTTTCTTTTCGCAAAACAACTGATTTGACTTTATTTTAGTTCAATACTCTAAACAGAAATGAATTCTATTTTGTCTATAGCTGTTTCGGCGAAGTATTTAAAACAGTATACCTACTCTAAGATTTCTACATGATATTAAGTTATCACAATTGTTTTATATACCCTCAGGTTCGTTACAAAATGATATTCGTTTGAATCTTGTGTTATTTGTGTTACGATTCCCAAGCGTCACTGACGCATTATGACTTAATTTTCATTCACCCCTTATCCGGCCTTTACGGCCGAGTTAAAGTAGATTCATCAATGTTTTAGAAATATAAATTCATGTTAATCTAACGTAGTCATGTATTCAGAGCTGGCAATGCGGTGGAGATGTGTCGAGACGAGAGGCGCCATCTGGTGTGAGATAGGAATTCTGTTTGAGTTTTCCGCGAGCCAGTTTTTCAGATATTATAATGGGTGGATTTTATGTATTCGTAGATACACATTTAATCAATTCAGTGAAACAATCTATTTGTCGTAGCAGACTTCTTTCAGTGTTAGTACTTGTCGGTATACCATCCAGCGTACATTTTGAATGGTTTACAGTGTTAGTAGTATTACACAGTACAGTTTCTTGATAAATAATGATGCATTAAGTTACATTTTCGGGCCATTGTAACTATGAGTTACTACGTACATAGTATAATAATAAAATATATTTTATCTGTATATTACTTTGTATATAAAAGGTGATGTCAAAGACATCTCGGTATAGTTTTGTCGCTAATTATAATCAACGAATTTCCTCCTGCCCCGTGCCTTGTCTTATTATTATTTGGCAAAGACAACAGTTGTATGTTTTATTTCAACATCATACTTTTTAAAATGTAATTCTGCAAAAGCGTTCCTATTTCTGCTGAAGGATTTGATTTGCAATAAAATTGAAATCAAGAAACTGTACATTATCACGTATATTGGTGTTTATGTGGAATGTTTCTCGGGATTATTACGTATTTTGGTATGTGTTAATTGGGTATTAGACGTTATGGCGCATAATTGAATGAACCCCCTTATATAGTAGACATACTGGTAAAAAATACTCTGATGGTAAGATATACTGTTATATGACGTTTAGGACTTTTCCAAAAACATTGAGCGGGGTTCGTAAATTATGTCGTTATATTTTCTTAGATATCTAGGTTATATAAAATGTTTTGGAGTGCTGCTGTTAAGTTTTTAGCTACTCGATCATTGTTTAGATATTTAATATTTGTTCTTGTTTTTTATTATTTAATTTGATACATTATATAATCAAATTTAGTCTAATTGTTTTTATATTGTATCAGATTATGTTAGTTTCATATCACAAGCAACATTTGTCAAGTACCCAATTAGCGATATTAATGCACTTTTAGGCATTTCTGGCAAAACAAATTAATTAGGTTAAGTACTTAGTTATTAAGGTATTATACAAATATATATTAAAGGCATCAAATTAGAGTTTTATTTCAGTAATAACACCTTTGATCGTTGGACGTGTCACTACCTGATTAAATATGATTATTTTATTTCATTGCCTGATCAATGCCTTACATTTTTTGAATTGTGGAATAGATTTATATTTAGGACCTACCCAATTATTTTCTCAACGATCTATTCAGTACTGTAAACGTTATTTTGTTTTATTAAATAATTTCTCGATATATGAATAACGGCAACTGATAGACGCATGAAATATCGTTTACTTTAATATTTAACGATAACTAGCTTAAGTATGAGCCACTCTACCTAACAAATTGAACCAAAGCAGCTGAAAAATTATATTGATGGGCCGCACCAAAAGATTTACTTTTCATTCAAGCAAGGGAAAGTAGGTAGAGTACCTACCTATCTGACTATTTATTGTCCTTGTAGGAGTTGTATGTAACTGCCTCGTTGGTCTATTGGTAACAAACGCTGCGTAAGGACCGACAGGTCCCCGGTTCGAGTCCGGGGTCGGCCATACTTTGTGTGAGTTTTTCTGTAATGGAATTACTTAGCCCGGAGTTAGGAAGTTGGCAATTGAACGCCCGTGAAAAGCACGGTAAGCCGGTGGTCCTGCGCCCGATCTATCATCGGTCATGTCGCATTGCCGTCTCACCGAATTATGAGGGTAAGGGAATATAGAGTGCACTTGTGTTTCCGCGCACACTTGTGCACTATAATATGTCCTGCGCACTTGGCCATGGCTGAAATCAAGTCGGACGCCTTATTTTTTTTAGTAGTTGTATAGGTAATTGTTGTTACGAAATATACAGAGGGGGATCGCATCCCTTACTTTTACCCAGGTTAGACGAAAAACTTGATACCTACATTTTTAGTGACATTTCGTTAGTGTGCTCTATCTACTTAACCAGGCCGCAAGAAACGGCGCTACAGGACAGTTCATATGTTAGGTAAAGCTGGACTCCGTCTGTGACATACTCACAGAGTCTTAGATAGTCGGTAGGTAAGTGCCTAATATAGTTCGTTTTTATACTTAGTAAGGATCCTAAAATACCCAACAAAATAATAGGTAACATAGTCTTCCCAAACAAACATTAGATATGGGCCGGCAGGTGACCTACTGCAGTATCTTAGATTAGCGGCTAGCATCTGCCCAACCTGGGACTATGTTCGATACCATTCTCAGAGAGATCGATTCCGCCGAGTCGTTCCTATTGATAATCGCCTTTATCTCGGCCTTATCGGGTCGTGCATTGCCGTCTTGTTTTTGAGATTTCTTCTGCAGTATCATTTCAGTATTTTAGGGAAAGGGTAACGCTTAAAAATCGTGATGTGATCCTGTTTTTGAAGAGTATTCTTTGGATTTTATTGCCGTTTAAATGTTTCAATTGACGAAGATGAGGGTGAGTACCTATTTTTTTGTTTTTACCTTTACCTACCTGTCATACAATGAATGGGTATTTATTATAAGGTAATTTGACTATGACAACACAATAAAACTGACTACCGATAAAATGTGGTTAGATAAGATACTTAGTAGGGACGACAACAGTAAAGGTGGGGGGAGGGCATCTGCCCCTACTTGATACTGCCCCTGCCGTGGTAAGTCCATTTGCAATCATTTAAATAAATATTTTTTATTTATTTGTTATTTGCGGGCTGGTCGACTACCTACACACACAACCTTAGAATATCTTCATAGGTGTGCACTGTGCAGATTACGATATTATTCCTTGTGAAAATTGCAAATTTCAAATTTGAAAACACAGTAGTAGTAACGTGGGGTGGGGGTTTAAACTGGCGGGGTTTGAAATAGCGATCTTTCGCATGGCAAGCAACGACCTTAACCACTCGGCCTTTGCCACTATTCACACTTCATGGGATTTCTCTTTTTCGAATAAGAAAGTTTAAATTGACGAGCATAAAATGAATAACTAAATTAGTCTTTACGGGTCTATACGCGTTATTAGAAGTAGCAAATTACATAGCTACTTACTGCCCGACGTTTCGACGACGACGACAATCGAGCGACCACGATTGGTGTAACCCAGTCGAAACGTCAAAACGCGTATAGACCCAGTCCAGTCCCAGTCCCAGATCCCGCGTATAACCCAGTCAAAACGCGTATAGATCCATAAAGACTAATAGTATAATGGACGAAAGTCTAAAATCTTACATAAAATGAATAACATTAGTAATGTATTAAAATACGCGGCTGTCCCCGGCAGGCGTGGGTGCGCTGGCCGCTGGTCCGCGCGCACCTGTGCACTCTAGCGGTCAGCGTCAGCTTCGGCAGCAGCTGGCGGGCCCCGCGGCTCGGCCTGGCGCTCGGCGGACTGCAGGCCGGCCTGACGCTGACCGCCGCGCTGGCTCTGATGGCGCCACTGGTGCTGTTGCAGCTCGCGATCGGCCAGCTCAGCCAGCAGGACGCGGTCGGGGTTTGGAAGGCCGTGCCTTTCTTTAAAGGTACGACAGCTAACCCCTACATATTTATCTATTTAATTAGGTAAACTCGGATTCAAAGTTATTAAGTAGGTATAGTTAATCAATATGTTTAACAGCTAATGGATCTTATTTCTGAAGGTAAGAATCATCATTTGATGTCGATTCTACCTTTGTAGCAGTGTAGTTACATATTATTTCTGTAAATACAGGCCTAAGAGTCAAGTGCAGTGGCCGCTGCTTAATTGTGTAATATTGTTACTTTAAGATGTATTTTCACCAAACTCTAATATTTCCTGTAAATGTTTTTTAGTTAATTTAGTTTATAAGTCTGTAAATGTATAAGAACTAACTTTCCTTTCTGGAATAATTAAATAAATAATAATTATTATCAGTCCTTACCAATGTCTTGGGACTACAGAGTCCTGGATATCTGGGAAGCGTACGCACAGGCCAAAAACCAACACGTAGAGGCCCTTTAATGACTTGTATTGCTAATAATATGTTATGTGGCACCTATTAATGAATGGTTCACTACCACAATCGTATACCTACCTAACTATACTTCCTCATTTCATAAGCATACTTACATCAATATTGTCAGGAGTGGGGTACCTGCGGCTGCTGACATCGTTCTTAGGCTGCGTGTACACGATGGTGCACGTGGCGCTGACCACCACCTACTTCTTCACCACGCTGAGCCAGTCCATCCCGTTCCAAGAATGCAAGGCGATGGAGCTGACTGCGGTGAGACACGGGAGTCGGCTTCCCGTGTTGTTCTTTGTTCCTATTCGTTTGTATTTTATTGCGATGCATTGCGAAAGGTTTTATAATATTTTTTTTTTCAATCGTTTTTTTTTAATTCTCTTATAGCTCAATGTAAATTTATCGCATTCCTAACCCCGCCTGAACGGCGATATTTTTATATGTTTTTAAACAATCTATAGATCGTTATGATTATTGATATTACATTCTTTGCTACCCGGCTCTTTTGTTAAGGGTGAGAGCCATCCACTCCCCCGCAAGTCGGTGATGATGACGAGGCTACTCCAAGCTATCATAGTATGCTAGGATGAAAAAACGTGGTCATTTTGTATAGCAAAGGCTCAACATTTAGAGGTCTGAGATGTTTCATATAAAGTGAGACATTAATATTCTGTTGTAGATATTATTATTATTTCCTCTTTATTCTTTTACTAGCGACCCGCCCTCGCTTCGCTTCGGTATACCTCTATCTCTATATAAAATATAGCTGTGCCCGCGACTTCGTTCGCGTGGACTACAGGATTTTGCATACAAAAGTTGTTCCCCAATAACTCCCGTTCCCCAGGGAATTTTGTAATATCGCGTTGCAAGAAAGCTTTACGTTCATTAGGGTACCTGCATGCCAAATCTCAATCATCTATCTTACGCGATTTAGATTTTTTCATACAAAAGTTTTTTTCCCTATTACTCCCGTTCCCGTGGGAATTTTATAATACCCTGTTGCAACTAAGCTTTAAATTTATTAAGGTATCTGCGTGCCTAATTTCAAGCGTCTAACTTATGCGGTTAATATTTTTCATACAAAAGGATTTTCCCGTTAATTCCCGTTCCCGTGGGAATTTTGGGAAATCCTTTCTTAACGGATGCCTACATTATAACATCTACCGGCATGCCAAATTTCATCTCGATCCGTCCAGTGGTTAGAGATGTTTAACGGGTAAAACATTACTTCTTTATAGCGCAGTCGGTTAAAAAGTAGCCTATAACCTTTTCTAGGCTCTGGACTAATCTGTACCAAATTTCGTTTAAATCGGTTCAGTACTCTATGCGTGAAAGCGTAACAGACAGACAGACAGACAGACAGACAGAGTTACTTTCGCATTTATAATATTAGTAAGGATTTGTCAGCTTGAGAGCTGGTGTTAATATAATAGTATTCTTTACAGGATGGCTACCAAAACACATTCAATGCGAGTGATTGCCTAAGGTAGGTACAGTTATTTTCAGATTTAATTACTTTATATCTATTAATTTATGTTCTCAATTCGAATAAAGTACATCCTTCGTACTTGAAGTGATTCGAAAAACAAACTTATAACAACTAGCTTTATCCCAGCTGAATTCCCATACTTTAAAAAAAATATATTTCTGTCTGTGGCTATACAGAGAGTAGTAATACTACTTGAAAGACCTTTGTCCTGGTTAACATTAATTCCAATTTCATGATTCAAATGCATTTTCTCACAGTGCAACGTTTATGGCGCCAGTGAGTCAGAAGCCCGAGTATTACACATCGATGTCATTGATAATCGCTTTTATGTGGATGTCTATTCCATTTCTGTAAGTATCTTTTCATACTTATTTCATAACTAATAATTTAGTAACTTTTGGCAACCTTGATTTATTAAATTTTAAATATAAATGACAGTAATTCAGACGTATGAAATAATAATAATAAAAAAATAAAAACAACTGCATTCAATTATATGGTATATAACCCTTACTAAAGAAAACCACAACATTCTAAAAAAATAATGTGCAACTAAGATTGAAAATGATCCGCTACCCTGTTCGTTGACGGTGATAATTTTAATAAATTCATTCTTGAAAGAACTTGAACTTCCTAAGTTACGCTGAAAGTTCTTTCTATTTACCTTTCCAATTGTCAGGCTTTACAGTCCCGTGAAGCTAATGAAGCGGATCTTCTACGTGCTGGGTCCTGTGGTGGTGGCAAGCGGGGTGGTGGTCGCCAGCTGCCTGGGTGCCCCGCAGCGCCTGACGGAGTTTTACCGCGCCGCCGACTGGGGGCGCTGGACGCATGCCGACGCTTGGCTCGGAGCGGTCGCGCAGGCGCTTGTATCTTCCCAGGTCGCCGGCGGATACCTCATATCGGCTGGCGATTCTATATACTCCAGCACTAATGTTCAGTGGTGAGTTTTACGAGGATGAGTCTTTGTCGTTCTTATTTTCTGTGAATAAAGTTGCAGGCGGAGGGGCGGGTTGTAGCCAAAAAAAAAGAGTAGGCTGATTGGCAGGTTGTAGCCAGATTCGAATTTAAGGTAGAGCAGCGTTAGTTACAGTTAGATTTTTTCTTAAACTATGAATAAACAATTTATTAGAATCATTTATTTTAGAATTTCTATGAGATGGGATTGTGATTTCAAGTAGTAGGTATTTGAGAATCGCAGTTCACATGTCTTACAATTTCAACGTTAAATTTAAAATATAAGGAGGTAGCTGCATGGCTCCTTAATAACTTTAAAAACTGAGCTAGACTCTTAGCTTTTATAATCGTTAATAAAAACTGGTACTTAATGGGCTACTTTTGCTGAAATCGGACTACAAAGACAGAGAGGTGGAAAAATCATAAAATTTGCCATTTGAATATGAAGTATTATTTGGACATTTTATTATTCCGAAAGTTAGTCAGTTTGTTAACAAACCTAAATTTAATACAGGAGCACTTAGATGCAAACATTTGGATAATCTTTTTTTGTTTAATTCAAGTTTCATTGCGCTAACACTGTTTTCACATGTAATACCTTTGTTACGACGAACTTGACGAACTTTGCTTTCTTTACGGACTTTAATAAACTTTTACTTATAAACTTTTTACAATAAATAATCAAAAACGATAACTTTTTTTTTTAATAAAGTTCCCATTTTTATACTTAATTAATTTTTTAAGTATCACTCTCAAGTGGTTATTTTTTAGCATTTCTGGTATAATTTTGATTGTTAACAATCTTATTAACTTTAGAAATAATAAAATGTCCAAATAATACTTCGTATTCAAATGGCAAATTTTATGATTTTTCCACCTCTCTGTCTTTGAAGACCGATTTCAGCAAAAACTGCCCATTAAGTACCAGTTTTTATTAATGATTATGAAAGCTGAGAGTCTAGCTCAGTTTTTAAAGTTACTAAGGAGCCATGCAGCTACCTCCTAATATTGTAAATTTAACGTTGAAATTGTAAGACATTATTTACAGAACGTAACTTTTCAGTTTGTACCATAATTTTGATATTTTCCATATAAGTTATGGAGACAAATATTTTAGGCATTAAAGAAAAACTCATAATAATTGATTTGCAAAAAGAATTACTTAAAAAACTCAAATACTTTTTTCTCTACAATATTTTTAGTCGGTTAGGTCAGTTGTTCTCAAAATTTTAGAAAAATAATCATAACTCGAAAACTATAAAAAATCGCGGAACATACATGGGGGTGATTCGGATGCCCCACAGGGTGTTCTATCTCAGGACTTCCGCTTGACACTACTTTTTGGGACACCCTGTATAGCCGGACTTAAACAATTTTCACGTTGTCTTCTACAGACAAAAGGATTAATCTATTTACTGTTTCGCAATTACGATACGTGACAAGTGAACGTGTGTAAACGCTACTTAAGGCACATTCGGTGTCTTATAAATATTTGACTGTATAAGATATCATTGACAGACATATCCATATAACTAATTACACCATCAGGATTTAGTGAATGCCAGTTCAAATATGGACCTCATGTATGTTGCCATATAAACTCAATAGCTTAGATTCACAAAAGAGGCAGTTAATATCACAGTTTCCGAATCCGAATCCGACGCGTTCAGGTTGTGAACCTTATTCACTGATAAATTTATTTAGGACTAGCTTTAAGTCCGCGTGGAGTCAAAATGTGCCCTGTGTCCTTTCTTATCTCTAGACTGACCGTGTGCCAAATGAGAATTGGAATGAGAAGCAGAATTACGTTCGCATTTATACTATCCGTATGGATTTAGTCTGACATATCCTTACAGGACGGCGATAGCGATCGTAGTGGCGACGGCGGTGGCCAGCTGGGGCGGGCTGTTGTTCTGGTTTGCGGTAGGGGGCGCTGGGGGCGCTGGGGGCTTCGGGGGCCCTGCTGCAGTGCTAGAGCACATGTACGCCGCCGCCGACCGCGGGGCCCTGCCGCTCGCCTGGCCCCTGGTGGTCTTCGCCACTCTGTTCCTCTCCGGGATCATTACTCTGGTCAGTTTAATTCGTTACTGAGTACGATGACGGCTTTGAGTAGCCTTGTCACCGGACTTGCGGGGGAGCGGATAGCTTTATTAGCTTAGGCTATGTTATCTGTAACTTAGGTTAACTCTTGCAGTCTCCTGAAGGTCTTTATTAGGAAGGTAAACTGTACTACATATCTCATATCTGTCCCTTCCTATGACATACCTATGGATACATTGTACCCCTGAGTACCTAGATTTAGAAATTAATGTACCTACCTTTTTTATTGTAGGTATGTGCCTACTTTATATATCTATGGTTTAAGTTATTGACGTTCCATGACATGCAATAATGTTTAAAATACGCGTCTTAACATTAAGAAAAGCAAATACTTAACTATTTACTGGTCACTCGCGACTACGATTGGTGTAACACAGTCGAAACATCTGGTAGTAGGTAAATCATATTCGCTACTGTTTTCCATAAATCTGTCCATAATCTCACCTTGTACAATAGTAACTATTATGCGTTTTGTTACACAAAAGTCATAAACTTACATAACATCTTCCTAGTAACTATCTTAAATCTACATATTAAACAACATACAGCATGAAGTGGGCACTATTAAGTTTATGAGTTTTATTTGTTTTAGCGGGTTTATGAGCATTTGCATCTTTAACGTCGAAACATTCAACAAATAGGTTTGTAGGTAGGTAGTTCTTCCAAGCGCAAATTGTATTACATACATGCCAAGTTATTACATACATACGGTTATTCTGTCAGTTCAAAAAAAAAGCATATAGTAAGTAAGTATGGTAATAACCGTGCATATGCTCAGCGCCAGCGAGAATCGATGCCCTAGGTTAAGGCTCCGGTAACCATAAGTGGCCCGTTGAACCCCCTTTAAAAATGTACTTTTATTATACGCCTAGCGATGTGATCGAGTAAACTTTTAAAGATACTTTCCAGTTTCTGTAAAGTAGACCACGCATTGTTTATGTTTGTTCCGTGTGTATTTAAATATATTAATGTGCATATAATATACCCAAAGCGAAGAGAGGGCGGGTCCCTAGTAGGTTATTAAAATAAAAATACTGCAAGTTCTATTGTATAATATTAAATGATGAAGAAAACAATTTTCCTATCCAGCTAACCCACTTGTACCCGGTGTTCGACCGGTTGCGGCGGGCCGGCGGGCCCCGGTGGCGCGCGTGGGGCGCGGGTTGTGCGGCCCTGGGCGCGGGACTCTCGCTGGCGGCCCTGGCGGGGCGCGAGCCGGCCCTGGCCGCCGCGGAGGACATAGCCGTGCCCCTGCTGGCCACAGTCGCCACTGTGCTCGAAGTGGTCGGCTTTGTCTTCATTTACGGTTTGTCTATGTGTATTACATTATTATCTATTGAGTATTATGTTTTCAGTGCCGTGGCATAATTACCTATTTATTAAACGGAGAAAAACAAATTATACTCATTGTCCTGAGCAGTAGAAATGGCCTGTATATAGATTTGTCTAGTTTTTACAAGCTCGGTAGCGCGTTGTACCTATAGTGAATGTCTGCGATGCATGGATTCGATTCCAACTTAGAAGTAATGTGAAAGAGTAGTGAACATCGGGCGTTGTTCCATGTTATTATACATTTTAGTTTATTTAAAATAAACATAAATAACTTAACTCTGAATCGGAAAAATGTTGCGGTATTATATCAGTTTTTACAACGAAGTTATACAGAAATCAAGAACTAAGTATTAAAAGATTTTCCCCCTACTAAGAATCCAATGCATTGAATTAGACTATAAACCGACCTGCAAACAAAGTAGTTGGGTAATGTTTAGGAAAGACACCTTTTATGTGCCGATGATGTTCTCTATAAGGTAAAATAATACAGTATTGTTCTTGCAAGACGTTCTTGCAAGACGATATCTGTTCAAGCAAGGAGACATGGCCGCAGTCCGCGCGAGACGTCTTATTCGCTGGACACAGCATCGTGTTCTAACTACTCTACAGACGGAAAAAATGTCGCAATAAAAACTTATCTGCTTACTACATCGATTCAACGTGAACTGTTATTGTAGCAATCCATTATAACTTAATGTTTCGCAGATTATTACGTCGCTAGTACAAAGGTTCATTTGTATAGTTTCCTTCTCTGATATTTTGTAAGTGACATGAATAAATTACCGCATAGTATAAAGCAAAGTCGCTTCGCGCGTCTGTCTGTCCTTATGTACCTATGCTTAAATCTTTAAAACTGCACAACAGATTTTGATGCGGTTTTTTTTAGAAGATAGAGAGATTAAAGAGAAAGGTTATTATGAATAATAATATACCTGAATCGAAGGCGGGTCACAAGTAAATTATAAAATATACAACTCAATGAAAAAACAGTAGCAGACACTTTCCAACCCGACGTTTTTTATCGTTTGAAGATCCATTTATTATTAAATCTAATTTAACGCTTCAGTCTGAAATCATAAAACAATAACCACTTCTATAGTCTTATAAATACGAAAATATTCTACAGGTCGGAAAGCGCTGACCGAAGACATAGAGTTCCTGACCGGGCAAGATCTCTCAAAGTGCTGGGTGGTGGGGTGGCACGTGGCACCAGCAGTGGTGATCCCGGTGACGCTGTGGTGGCTGGTAGAGTTGGTGCAGCAGGGCGCGTGGTCGCAGCCACCGTGGTCGGCCAGTGTGGTCGCCACAACCGGGGCACTCTCACTCCTCATCCTGGTCACATTCGCTGTGGTCGCCGTGGCCAGACAGGTCCAATATGATGTTATCGGGGTAAGTATTCTGCCACGTGTCATTAGGGCATGGAATGCTCTCCCTCCTATGATCCACTACCGCTTACCATCAGGTGGAGTGAGGTCATCTTGTTAGCCTATTATAAAAAAAAGCTTTATTGTGATAACAACTATTATTAACATGCTATGTAATCCTCAATTGATCTTGATCATTCACATGAAGTATCCCACTTAAGTGTGTTTGTCACATTGAAGCAAATAGCGTTCTAATTATTAAGTAATAGGTACACGTGCACTTATACAAAGACCGGCCAACGTCTCGGGCACAATATAACTTTTTGTTGTTTATAACAAAGGTGTACTTCAAGTATGTAAAAAGATGGGGATGGGAGAATATTTAGCGATGTGAAATATTGCCTACTGTAGTGCTGCTACAGTCAAATACTTATTTGAATATGTATTGTATGTGCTGTTTGTGACGCAAAGGGCCTCGCTACGCGTATTTACTTGCTCCGTTTCCTATGTGATTTCCTTTGCAATGCGAAATAACACTTTTCCTCAAACATCTGCTACTATTAAGGACGGGGCCTTGCCTAGTCTAACCGTAACATCTATGTGCTGTGAATTTAATATTAGATTATGATTCCGGTAGTGAATCTCGGAGGTGACGAATGATGAATAAGTCATTTCCTCAGAAGCTGAAGTCATCGTTCCGGGCGTCGCGGCACTGGGGCCCGCGGGACCCGATCACTCACTACTACTGGCTGGCGCGGCGCGAGGAGGTTGACCGGGGCGCGGGGCCCCGCTGCCGCTACCGGCGCGCGGGGCAACTGGCCGGGGCCCCCGCGCCGCCCGCCGCCCTCGCCCTGCCCTCTCCGCCAGATCTCATCTGCAACGACGCCAAGAGACGCTCCAACTCCGACGACTGGGTCTACACAGTCTACCGACGGAAGTACCTCGAGGACGCGTTCGCGCAGTATTTCCAAAAAAAGAGATCCATGTCACTCGATTGGGGTAAACTGCCAAGAATCAAAAAAGATTCTATGGAGTTGAAAATACTCGACAGTGCTTACTTGACTCCTATTGAATCTGTTGAGACGGTGTTCAAAGACGCCATAAGTGACGTAAAGAACAATGACAGTGTGTAGTGTAGGTTTTAGTAGTTAAGTTGTTTTCTGTTGCGAATCAATTATAGTTTATTTATATTTAAACGTATGTTTTATTTGCTAAATAACCAATCATTGTCCAGTTTCCTACATGTGTCATGTCTTCAATCGCAACCTTTCGCTTGAGACAAACGGCTTCGTGTAGCAAATCGTACACGTACCGAGGTACATCCCCGTTATTTACATGTATTTTACTTTAACAGGTCAATTTACTGTAATTTGTAACTAGAGGTAAACTGCGAGCCTTAAACACACGCTGTCCTGTGTTTTAATAAGTTCATCGCGAATAATTATGTTCGTACACATGTATTATTGCACAGGAAAACTGTTTGGGTATCGTAAAAATGTAAATGGCCTATTAAAATTAGATCTTTGTGCGAGCAGGAAGTGAGTCACGCCTCCGCGGCTTCGGGTCTACGTGACATTTGTTCTTGTTTGTTGACCTTCGTATGGAGACGAGGCCCTTATGCGGCGGGTCCTTAGCGGGCTGATGCGCGATGAGTATGCGCGGCGGGCCCGGGCTCGCGTGACGCCAGAGGAGCCGACGGAGAATCGCTCGTCAAATCGCTTTGGGTTATGAATGGTCACTCGCTCGGGCTTATCCTCCAGTGCTAGAAGTGATATAGCTATGCTTTGTAGCTATAATCATTCAAATAGTGTAATCAGTCGTTAAGTTTGCAGGTATCTCAATTTGTATAATTGTATTTTGTGAAAGAAATAAAATTGTAGAGCCTTCAAATCAATAGGGTTTTACTGGGATTTTTATTATGTTTAGCATGCGAATTTGTGTACTACTAACAATTGTAACCAGCAAAATAGAGAGTAAGATGAATATCTACAGTCTAATGGTAGTTACGTTGAACTCCAGATATAAGTAGAGTAGTGTTGGTAAAGAAGCATGCAAGGGTCGGAAAGCTCTGAGGGTCTCTATGTGTCGATGTGACTCTATCTAGATAGAGTAGCGAAATAATTTATGAGTAATCGATGGTACAAAAGCGTGCAAAGGGGAAATATAGAAGGTCTCCGTCGATGCAAACTCCGTGGGCGCTCTCCACCGTAGGTACTACAAGTACTGCAAGGAGTACATACATCAGTTTCCTCCATGGTTCTGGCAGCGCGTGCGCATACCGAAGGGCAGGCATGACCCGCCGCTATTGTGCTGTCCAGTCTCGTACGGCGTAAGGGCATTATGCCATTAACATATTATGATCAGTTCCTACTCATATATCTAGGCATTGTCTGAGGTTATCACTAGGCGTTGTTCAAGACCGACGCGATCAATTTGATTTTTGGGTATGATCCAATTACGCATTAATCCAATACATATCTTCCTATCACATAATAATACATAGTACAGTAATGGATAGGTACAAATCCATTGATCACAGATTTAATTATGAAATACCTAAATTTTTTTCACTATTACATCGATTTTTTTTAATTATTTTCCATTAGTATTAATTGTTTTTATATTAATCACACCGCCACGTTTTAATTTATTATCTTTTGTGTTAAAAAAAATCAATAATTGTTCAATGAATGAACAAACAACATCGTAAATTTATTATAGGATTTGTCTTTTACTGATTCACATGGACGGAAGAAAAATAGCGAACAAGTAGATAAGTAAGAGCTTGCTTCTAAACAAGTTTATGACTTCTTTTTTATTATAGATACTGAATTTAGATTGTAATGCCAACTTTTCTACTATTTTGCTTATACATATAGATAGACCATCTATTTGATGGCGATCAAGAAACTTTCCAAGCGTTTCCCACTCTTGTCGTCAGAGGGCCTACCATGGCTATCGAAATACGTACGTTAAAAACCTATCGAGTTGTTTTTTTCATACGGCCGATTTTAGTTCTTCGCGTAACCACCAGCGGCGCTGTACAAGTTTTTCATAGACATATTTACGTAGGCGATATCGAGTGCGTAAGTTTTAAACTCATGGTAGCCCTACTGGTCTTCCTGTTGTTGAAAGTAGGTGAAAAAGGCGACATACCTTTTCCCGTAATTTTAACGAACTACTGTAAGGATGTTGAACCTTTAGTTTAAATTTAAAGCCAGCCGATTGGATGGATAGCTCTGTTAATATTTTATAGCTGCATTGTTCCTCGTTTGAATATAATTTATTCTTTCCGAACGAACATAAATCACCAATGACCCTATAAATTTGGATACAAACTAATTTGGTACGTATGTATTGTATTTTACCACATCACTACACATGTTGCATAATGTTAGTTTTAATTTAACGATGAGACTAGAGAAGGTTTCTGTAATTTCAACAAATACTTTTTAAAACACATAACCTGAGAGAAATCAAAATGTATGCCCTTAGGATCCGTCATTCAAAACAGAATCCAGCTTACTACTTTTGTTTATGTAGTGTCTATAGGATATAGTCTTGGTTTATATTCATAAAAGTGACACTTGAAGTAAATGTAACTTTAATAAAATAACGAGATTTGAATGATATACTTAAGGTATACAATCAATACCTTCCTAAAATTAAAATTATTTAGAAGACGCTAAATTTGATATTACGAGTATATTATGTAAAATATTCCAAAGATAAGTGCAACAGGTTGGATGCGCCTCGTCACGATGCGGCCGGGCTGTCCTCGATCGTCTGGCTATTTATCTCGTCCAATAACTAATTAACTTCCGCGGTTCTGTTCAATATTTAAACTGGTCGGCGATCGGCCGCGGACATCAGCGGCCTTCTACTTGCACACAAAAACCGCGGCTCTTCCGGAAAATACCTACTAGACCAACCTTCCTGCGGCTTTTTGTTTTAACACTCAACGGATCTGACTTATCTATTTCCCTATCAGAAAACAGATCTAATTCCATTGATCTCATTCCATGATTAGTAAGTACATGTGTTACGGAAATGCAGTACCTAGTCCATTTAAAATAAAGTATCAACTTAAACAAATTTGAAATACAGTTCGTTGATATCAGTGTCGACTTCAAAATACTTACAAATCACAATCTACAAGTTATTAAATTTGAGTAAAACCTGTATTTTTGGAAAATCTTTATAAATGTATGTATACTCTTATTAACTAAATGACACCATTGGATATTAGATGTAAGACTATCACTCACGATACATTTGAATAGTCATAAGTTAGGAATTAATTAAACTGTTAAGACTTTCTAGTTTCACCAAAAACTGCTTTAGGACGAGTTTTTTACTATATCCCTGGAAATTGCTCTGTAACTTACTCGTAGTATAATTATGTACAGGACAAAATCAAAAATTTTAAAAAATCTTTTTTTAGAAAGAGGCGATGGCTGTATCGCATTTTTTTGTTATGTTTGTCTAAAGTAACATAATACAAGAACAAAACTGAACAAAATGTTATGTCAGGTATATTAGCCGACATAAAGTTTAATTTGTCGTAGTTAAGTCTTTTATGTTAAAAAGCCATTGTAGAGCTATTCAGAAATACGCACGGTTACGGTTAGGGTTCCGTGGAAATTTATAAATTTAACGTCTTTTGTATAGTATCTTTAAATAATTTCAGATATTCGATTTTATGTTTCTAGAAGGAAATAGGTACTGATTATCTTTTGGCATTTTGAAATTGAATGTCAGCATCTTCACATGCTTTGAGACTAGATAGACATCTATTTTCAGTTTGATATTTTAAAACTTATGGACTGATGATGATGATGATGATTTGAAAACCTCAAACTATAGACAGTACTGTCTATTAATAGCGCGAACATATCGAAAGATCTGTAATATTGCAAAGATAGCGTACCTACATAGAGGTCTTAACGTACGTGGAAAAGATGTTTTCTTGGCAGGTATACGGACAATCCTTTAAGATTTCCGTTTTTATGTCTGAGGTACAGAATCCTACGATTTTGTTTGTTTTTCCACAAATGGTAGGTAGTAATGGTTGTTCCGCGGCACAGTTCGGCCGCGGCGACCTTCAGTCTGAGACACCATTATGATCTTTATTATGCGTGACTGCTTGTCTCTGTTGTTCAAATAATATTTATAAATGTTTACATCTCGCTTTGTTTAACAAACGCTTTACTATAAGTTACTACTTTTATAGGCGATTGTCATCATACGATAGTTGTTTGTGCGAGTCAATATAAAGAGGTTTTTATGTGTTATTGTGACTTACACTAATGAATAATAGGTACATAACAAAATACAATCACTTGTGATGCAAGTTCAGCGAGTGCCTAAGTCATAGTAACAGGCGTCCCTTAAATAACAAACTATTTATTATATATAGATTAAGGTTAACCCAAAGTTCTTAGGCGTTATCAAGCAAAAGTTTTGCTAAACGCCTGGACTTTTGTTGATGTGGTTGTTTTGAACATAGTTCTCTTTCTCCTTTTTCTTTATTTTTTACATACATTAGTTTGATCGCGTAATAAGCAACTTAAGTACTCACATGCACAAATAAACTTAAATATATCAATAGCACACCCAGACACGGAACAAACATCGATGTTCATCACCCAAATATTTGTTCCTAGTGGGAATCGAATTCATGAGACAGGGGTACTATCCAATGGGCCGTTGAGCCGGTCAAATGAAATAATATCTAATAAATAAACAAATATCTGGGATATTTCCACTCACGGTCAACGGATCCCAAACTAAGCAGAGCTTGTACTAAGGGCGTCAGAGACTGATATACATACATACATATTTATAAATAAAAAATCACACTCAGACACAAAACACACGCCGATGTTTGTGACATAAATATTTGTCCCGAGTGGGAATCGAACCCACGACCCTTGGAATCGCCAGTCTGGGTCACTAACCACTGTTCCACCGAGCCAGTAAATTAATGAGGTAAGCGTACAATTCTCTAATCTGTGGTACCGGTTTCGGGCCCATTCACCGGTCTTCGGATGCTATGCACCGGCAGCTAACGGCTCGCACCCACTCGGCCAGGTCGGCCGGCCCAGATTCGACGCTGTTTGTTTAACGAGTGATTGTCCAATCGGCCAGCAGTGTAGGCAGTTAACGAATCATTTGATACTACATTATTTAGGTGAGATATGTACTTATTCTTTTTATTCTGACATCGTAGATTTTGATGTATACCATGTATATATTTTAATGTTGTGAGCATTTATTTGAATAGGCACTCACTCTATTTGAGTGTTATCTACGCACTAACTGTTTATGAATTGAAAAACTATATGTTAGACTGCTGACCTTACTCAAGAACATAAGCGAAATAAATAAGTAAGTGGGTAAGATTCATTAATGCATGTCTCTTTATAGGATATACTTTTATACAGGGTGTAACAGGAGGGGTGGATCATCGTAAGTCAATCGATGGGGGACTTCAATACCTATCGATATAACCCCCATGTATGTTCAGCGATTTTCAGTAGTTCCAAAGTTATTAAGATTTTTGTGAATTTTTTGTAAGAACCCGGAATTCAGTATAAAAGTCTTCACTGTAGCTTAACTACTGGACCTGCTTGCATGATTTTTTTTCTAGAAGTAGTTCAATAGTGGGTCTTTATAATTACGATACCGATTTGAGTCATAACCCTATCATATTGGAATAAAAAAATAATTCTTCACAAAAGTTATACGAATCGAATTGTGTCTACCAACTTTCAAAGCCTCTCTAGTGAAAAAAAGTACTTGTGTTTTTTTTCTACAACTTATTTTAAAAACTCCTCACATTCATGGATAATATACCCTGAAAATTTCATACCGCTACTGCCAGAGCATCAAAACGAAAAATGAACGCGAATGGCACAGGTGCCATAAATCAGTGTTTTTATTTTTCATGTAAAACTTACATTTAAAAAATAAATCGATATGTTTCAGCAATTTTATGCTATGTTAGTAACATTAGTAGCAGTAAATTTACAGAATTGCAAATTAAAGGGGTGAAAATCAAACAAAGAAAATTTACATAATTTTTGTTAATTATTTTTTTACAGTAAGTGTTCATAATGGGCACCATTATTGGCTATGCATACACTACACCTTTTTACAAAGGTTTATCGGATGTTGCAAAATGCTAATACTACATTTTGCCTTATCAGAATTTGGGCCCCTGAAAATTTGACAAAAAAGAAGCATTCCACAACCTCCAAAAAAGCTTTTTAAGAAGGTCTAAGCTATGCATAGCCAATAATGGTGCCCATTATGAACACTTACTGTAAAAAAAATAATTAACAAAAATTATGTAAATTTTCTTTGTTTGATTTTCACCCCTTTAATTTGCAATTCTGTAAATTTACTGCTACTAATGTTACTAACATAGCATAAATTTGCTGAAACATATCGATTTATTTTTTAAATTTAAGTTTTACATGAAAAATTAAAACACTGATTTATGGCACCTGTGCCATTCGCGTTCAATTTTCGTTTTGATGCTCTGGCAGTAGCGGTATGAAATTTTCAGGGTATACTATCCATGAATGTAAGTAGTTTTTAAAATAAGTTCTAGAAAAAAAACACAAGTACTTTTTTTTCACTGGAGGCTTTGAAAGTTGGTAGACACAATTCGATTCGTAAAACTTTTGTGAAGAATTATTTTTTTACTCCAGTATGATAGGGTTATGACTCAAATCGGTAACGTAATTATAAAGACCCACTATTGAACTACTTCTAGAAAAAAAATCATGCAAGCAGGTCCAGTAGTTAAGCTACAGTGAAGACTTTTATACTGAATTCCGACTTCATACAAAAAAATCACAAAAATCTCAATAACTTTGGAACTATTGAAAATCGCTGAACATACATGGGGGTTATATCGATAGGTATTGAAGTCCCCCATCGATTGACTTACGATGATCCACCCCCCCTGTTACACCCTGTATAGTAGTGTAGTACTTTTATATTTGTTAGTAGTACTTAGTTATTTATTTTAATATTACTTTTGACATTATAACTATGACTATTTGTGTTAACTTTAATTTGTAAGCTACTTGGATCTTTATCTGTAAGCTTGCAAATGTACCTGATTGATGAATAAATAAATAAAATAGGTATGTCTACGTTTTGATGTTACCCTGATAAAAGCACGATGTTTTACAAACCGGCATTCCAGTCTAGAGCCTGAGCGATTGGATTCCAGGAACGGGAGTAGTCTGGGAAAACCCGGGCAGGCGGCGGCTGTGGCTGCCAACAGTCACGCATCGCCAAAAGCCATCGAATGCAAATGCATACGCTTGCATAATCGGTGGCGGGGAATACCGGTGAGACGAGAAAAGTAAAGCTAACATAGCTTACTATCTTATATCTATCATATATCTATGTTAGCTAGACCTTTCGCATAACCGGCGCTGTTGGGAAACCGATGGGATAATGTATAACATTAACTCATAGTCTCTACACTACATATACTACCTTTTTTGTATCTAACTGTTGTTTCTTATATGTGTAATACAGGTGCATAGGAAACTTATTTCGGAATCGGAACAATGTATGCGATTTTGTGTTAAATATAATGTACACCTAGTAAAACTAACAAATATAACCACTACAAAAACATTTTAAAAAAGTGGCTTTTGGAAATTTACTATTTCACTAATCCCGATTAATTAAGCCTAAGCCTATGTAACAAAGTTTATTGAATCCTCATTTAAATGAATTGATTCTCCGCGTAGCAACGACTCTGTTTATTTTGCTAAAATGCTTGTTGCACTGTTTAGCCGTGAATATTAAACCAGTTTGATGATAAATAATAAAATTAATTTTTTTTTTTTATAATAGGCAAACAAGATGACCACACTCCGCCTGATGGTAAGCGGTAGTGAGATCCAAATATGAGGTCGACAGGCACAATAGATCATATTGCGCCTGTCGCACTCACCCTGAAGGCCTGCTTAAATGCCGTTTCACGCCCCGCCTGAAGAGCCCGGGATCATAGGAGGGAGGGAAAACATGAGCTGGAAGGGCATTCCATGCCTTAATGGCACGGGGCAGAAATGAAGAGCTGAACCTCTTAGTCCGAGCCACCAGCGACTGCATTGTATGTGGATGGCAGCGCTGTCCTGCACGTGTCGTTCGGGAGTGGAAAGGGGAGGGAGGGATTAGCTGAAATAGCTCTTCAGAGCATTCCCCATTAAAGAGACGGTAGAGAACACTAAGACCGGCAATGTCTCTACGTAGTTGTAGAGGCTCCAGAGTTTCGGACACCTCTACATCACCGACAATACGGATAGCACGTCGCTGCAACCTATCGAGAGCGTCGAGCAAGTATTTTGCGGAGCCATCCCAGAGGTGACAGCAATATTCCACACATGGGCGAACTTGTGCCTTATAAAGAAGGCAGAGCTGCACCGGTGTGAAAAATCGCCGCACTCTGTTCAGGATCCCCAGTTTGCGGGAGGCTGTTCTAATGACGCTCTCGATGTAATCCCGTTGGTTCAGGTCGCGGCGAACATCTATGCCAAGGATGCTAAGGCTATCCTGTATTGGTAAGGGGGTGCTCTGAAGAGTAGGATGGGAAAGGAAAGGAGACACTTTACTAGAAAAAACACACCTGTGTCTTCTTGGCATTGAACTCGACAAGATTGCATGAGCCCCATTCGGAAATGCGGTCCAAGACCCCGTCAAGCTCGGCGACAAGAAGGTTCCTCTTTTCCTCGGTTTCGGTCTGCTTTACCCCAGGTCTTCCAAAATAACGTGCGTGGACAGTGCTGTCATCTGCATAGCAATGAATGTTGCCTAGTGACAACATGTCATTGATATGCAGCAGAAACAATGTCGGCGACAGAACGGAACCTTGAGGTACACCGGAATTTATTGGGTGGAAACAGGAAGTGCGTCCGTCACAGAGGACACGAATCCTGCGCCCCTCCAAAAATCCCGCAATCCATTCGCATAAGCGAGGTGGCAGACCGTATGCCGGGAGCTTGGAGAGAAGCGAACGATGCCATACACGGATATACAAATAAATAGATATCTACGTATCTTTGAGACCATGATATCTGATGTACCAATAAACTAGAAAGTACTTCTCTTATAAGTAAAGGCTTACGTTAATGAATAAATAAATAATTTTGTGTTTGTTTGCATTAAATAGTATTTTTTTATTGTATATATGTATAGGTAGAAAATATCTACATTTACTTATTGTACGTAGGTACAGTTACGAGCAGAAGCTTATTTAGATGTATAAAATTAGATACTTTTGGTGCTGACTGTACTCAGGTGGTGCTTCAGCGACAAGTGGACTACAATCGTTTTAAAAAATACACACACGTTAGATGTAAACCAGATGTTTGATTTATGTTAAGCGCTCGCTCAGAGGTACCTAGTTTCGTTTACAGTTACCTACACTCTTCGACATAGATTGCATATTGAGTGGCAGTGTAGTCCGCAACATTGTTGTATTAATTTTGTGCGTTTATACTGGTTTACAAAGTATTTTTGAAGTTCTCGCACGTACCTACTAGTTCTATTGGCGATTTCTAGTATTACC
The DNA here is from genome assembly GCA_039566165.1 of Maruca vitrata. NCBI lineage: Eukaryota > Metazoa > Arthropoda > Insecta > Lepidoptera > Crambidae > Maruca > Maruca vitrata. Next base: position 17,952,142 of record CM076911.1, on the reverse strand, counting down.
GTATACTTGGAGATAATTGGAGTATGAGAGTAAATTGACGGGGGGTTACGTACATGCTACTAGCAAAACCTACCGTCACATAAATGCTAAGGATCTTACACTACGTGGTCGGCCTACTTCATTCTTCAGTGGAATTAAAGCCCCGGCCTAGAGTTTTAGTAAGGAAGACATTACTGGCATACAGTAAATAGTTTTGATTTCTTCAGTTAATTTATTATCTATGTACTTAGGCACCGGCACTTGTTCGCACAAAGCGCAGTTAATCGGAAAACATTATGTCATTGTGTTATTGTGCAATGCGTAATCTATAAGAGCTTAATTCTTATCTTCAAGTACCTATCCATAAGTAATAGTTTAGTCAAAGGTTTTCATTCTTTCTTTAAGGGATTTCCCCGTGTTTGTTAATAGCTAGCTAGGCTAAGCTAGGTAACTATCAAGGTTTAAGCTGCCCTGATGAAATATAGTTAGTTATGTAGCAACTTCCGTCTGACTTCCGAATTATAATCATTAGGATAGATTATTGATCTAAATCATATCCTAAAACTTGCATGCAAGGTTCATTATAAGTCAAACTGTGTAACTAAAATAAATCGACATAAGCTTCAAAATAGGAAAAAATTATATAAACTACCTACCAAGGAACAAATCATAGCACAAAAGATCATAGAACATTTTTTTTTATTTTTTTCATTTGAATACTTTACTTTTGAGACCATTGACATTCGCTTAATGCAGTGTCTATCGATCAACGATCACCACTTACATCACAACATACTTAAGTTAATCAGATCATACAAACATACGAGTATGATTTCTATTTTCGCTACATTTTAGTTATTTTTTCACAATAATCCTTCATATCTCAAAATTTGCATCTTTCTTCATCTGATTTAGATTAATGAATTCCCTAGAGATCAAATCCAATATGTATTAATTATTTGAAGTTATAAATGAGAACTGGATTTACACAAAATTGCTACAAGGAAAAAATATACCGGTTTGCGAAATAAAAATAGAATCGAATAGAATTTTAAATCTATCAAATTACTCGTAGCAATACATCCTCTCCATTTATCACTCAAAAATGTCAATGCCAATTTGATCAACCAAGATCTAACACGTTGGAACGTAATTACGTCCTCCATTATTTTAAGTCGGTTAAAAATCGTGAAGTCTATACTTTTAACTCCTCGCAATAATTATCATTCACAAAATGCCTGAGAAAGAGTCACATTAGGTCTAATTCATTTTATCTTTATGTAAAAGATGGTTAAGTATATCGCCATATATGTAGATACCTAACCGTTTTGATTCATCATGTGGTCCGGTTCAGTGTGAACTCACGGGCAGCACGCGGCGCGGGCGCATGACTAACGAAAGTGCAAACATATGTAAATCTTTTTGGTCAAAAACAAAAACAAACGCACCGAGCAGCGCTCGCTGCCCGATATGGAGCGGGCGAAGGGTGCGCGCGGGAGCACGGTGAGGCAACGCCACGTCACTGAGATGTCTTGAGCTGTACTGTTTTACAGAGCTATATGTACGAGCGCGGTATGTATGTGGCTAAGAGTTTCACTGAACCGACGTACTCGTACTACAGATGTTCTTCTCTATTATTCCTTAGTTGATCTACATCTTCATAATTAAGGTATTCAGTATCATTACAAAGCAAAAAATAAAGTTGTTCCCGCTGTCTCTGTGCCCCTATGTATGATTAGGTCTTTAAATGTACGCAACGGATTTCGAATGGTTTTTTTTAATAGATAGAGTTTGTTATTCAAGAAGATGGTTTATAAATATTATACATTTACCGAAGTGAGAGAGGGTTAATCTCCTAGCACCTTTAAGTATGTCCACAATAACATACGGGTAAAGCTGGAAAACTCATTTGGCGGAGACCATCCGCTCCCTAGCAAGTCTGGTGATGATGACGAGGCTACTCCACGCCATCGTTGTATGTCAGTTGGGAAATAAAGGAAAACTCATACCTACCTATACGTCACACTTGCCCCTATTTACATGACAGCGGCGTGGGCTCGTGACGTCGCAAGGCTGCGGCGCCGGCGCAGGGCCGGGCGGCGCGCGCCACTCCAGTACGAGACAGCGCGCGAAGCGGATCGCCCCGCGGTTTCGGTCGCGCGTAAACAGTAACAGTACAGTAAAACCAACCTGATAACAGTGATGTCGAAGGACAGCTCTCGGTTCAGCAGGCTGGGGGTGCTGGCGCCCGCGGCGCTCTCCGCGTGCATGGACGCGTCGGTGCTCGCCGTCCCCGCGGCCGGCGCCATCGTCTCCACCGTCCTCAAGGAGCTCAGCAAGGCGTTCATGCTTAAGAAGTGAGTACCACACAATTAACACTCAGTCAAAAGCCACGATACCACATTAGTTGGCTCGCGACCATGTTTGGTGTATCCCAGTCGAAACGTCCGGCAGTAATTAGCTATGTATTTGCTACTGCTAATATCGCGTTCCCATAAACACTAATATTTAGTCATAGGCATTACCTATGGACCTATAGGACCTGGAAAACAGGATGAAATGAAGCAAAACCACACAGGGGCTAACATTTTCCTTGCACCTTTAATGCTATGTTATTGAAATACGTATGTCTGATTTACATGAAATGTGCTATACAAACGAACTGCATTTTCTTGCCTAGTACTGTCACTGGTAATAAATAAGATATTTATTTACCAATAAACAACATTAAATTTTAATTTACTTCTTGCGCCGGATCTGGAAAGTTATTTCTACCGAGAAAAACGCAGGCAAGAAACCTGTTAGTTACCTACTTTTAGCGTGATTTCTCGTCAATTCTCGTGCATCGGAAGGTGATTGCGATAATGCTGGTGATCAGGCTAAGTGCAGTTACATTAAGCTATCTCTTTGAATTACAAGTTTTCCACTGAGTCCAAGTGACAGTTTTATATAAACACTTGTGGGTACTGACAATTTTGACAAATTAACTGTTAATGAAATTCCACCAAATATAGCTTTACAGCTGCGTTAAAAAGCGAAAATGTAAAAAGTTGAAGCGTACAAGCAAGCCGCAAGCTCACTTTCGTGGATCACGTTTATTCACTTGGGTTTTGACGTCAATCGGTTTATTTTGTTTCTTTTATGCGACATTTCTGTATGGTATAAGCGGTTAATACGCGTAGGTTATTTCGGAGACATTCTCTCTCACATTTTGTTACCGAGCCCAGCTTTAAGTTAAGTCTTAATAAATGTAGTACTTAAGTATTGGTTTCCTTTAACATGTATATAATTTTCTCCTCTCAACTCTCCTTTGATAATCACGAACAACCCTTGAACATTTTTTTTATCACGGAAAGATCCATCCATATCCTTATGACTCAACCATCTTATAATGATCTGGTTCTCGAAAAAAGCTCCGGTAAGCTTTGTTAGGTAGTTAATTGATTACGAAGCAGTATTATTGACTGGGATACCCACTTTCGGTAAAATTCTGTGTAATACTCAATAATCCCCGATTGGTGGAAGAATATCATGTATAGTAAGTGCAAAAACGAGAACACGCAAAAAAAATATTGATCGATTTCGGCCACGGCTTCAAATCTCATCAGAGGTACAATTCCTGTGCCCCGACATTTAATAGTCCCTCATTTTCATATCGGTGAGACGGAAATTCCAATGAGAGATCAAGCAACGCGAACCACCTTTAGTGCGCGCTTTAATCGCATTCGCAAGCTTGCTGACTTCGGTCTGAATTCAACAAAAAACTCAAACAAATTTGGCTCCACCCGGCCTTTCAGTTCTTAAGCAGCCCTCGTCACCAATAAACCATCTAGAAAGTTACTCGCCCTTTTAAAACGCCTGCGCAGAATCCCTTTATCGATGCTCTACGCAATGGTGCGCGTGCGCGTCGGAAAACCAGAGCATCTCAGATTGATTAAATCATTCGCAAACTCACGGCGCGGTTTTCTCCCGCATTCGGGGCGGTTGCAGTTTTATTTCAAAAATACGAGAAATAGCCGATGATCATCGTCCACAAACGCGGCGGGCGTAAGCCGCAAGACAGGCGGTTGTAAGACGGGCAGCACAAAAGTCGAGAACTGAGTTCCTGTCAATCACCGCAGAGGCTGCGGTTACCGCGGCCCGCGCGGTTTCTTGCCCGCAATACAGCCGCGCGCGCTGCGGGCGAAAACTGCATCGTGAGTTTTGAATTCTGTTTTTTACATACAAATCTGCATTTGAAGCTGCGGTCCAGCAACCGCCGCGGTCGCGTGATAATACCTCGCCGTGAGTTCTGACCGTTAAACTTAGACTATTGGTCTAAGTTTAATTTTCTGTTGCTTTAGGAGTGGGAGCCAACTGCTTCCCCGCTAGTCCGGTGATGATCTCAATGTCATCATCGTAGTCTACTGTTGCTCTATTTCCTACAAATATCTAACATCTGTCAAGGTTGCGATGATTTGTTACGAGATGTTCTTTATGTACCGTTTATTTATTTGAGTCTAAATGTTCTGTTTACAATATGTGGGGTCTTATTTGCTCACATGGTTATTGTGTGTGTAGTGTAGTATATAATGTGTTAGATAAACACGATTATGATGATACTTAAATGTGAAACCGCCAGGTCTATAGTGACCAAAACTGTATGTCTTCAAGGAAAATAAATGTTTGTTGCCTTTGCTGTGCGTGTAAATTTTTTGTTATAGCATATTTACTCATTTTATTTTTAAGAAATAATTACTAATTTATAACTATTTGTAACAGTATCTATAAGAATTGTTATACCTAGACAAGAACATAAATTAGTAGCACGTTATTATCATTATTAACTATTAAGTTTTATAACAAACTAAATACATATTATATCGTCTAAATATTGACTATAAGTAAAGTTTTAAAGAGCGCACTAAAACACCACATGATGTTTGTAGTACATTTAACGAGATGCTAAGCGAATGCATATTACATACTCTGCGATGATTATTTACGAGTCAATATAGTACAGGCATGTTGACATATCAGCATAATAGTTGCCCCTCACACGAGATGATTTGATATGCAAACATAATAGCTATTCTAGATATTACTGCATATTAAGTAACCGGCGATCAGGCTCCTATGTTTTACTGGTTTCCATCCGATGATACCTTATTTACGACTTTATTTATAGAGACACTTATAAAAGTACTTAAGTATATTATGATATTAGGAATGCGATTACAGATACTGCTGCAAAATGAAGAATTAAGTTTAGCACGTAGGAGTAGGTATACGATGCAACCATATTAAGTATTAATGATATTAAGAATACAGACAATGCTGCAAAATTAAGAATAAAGTTGACGTAAAATTTTAGACTTTCCAATACAGTAAACATTAGTCTTTATGAATCTATACGCGATATCAGGAGAAGCAAATACATAGCTACTAACTGCACGACGTTTATACAATATTTGAAGTTTACATACTTAAGTAATAGGTACGGTATATTTTATCCATGCCAATAGTTCCATGCATGTACCTATATTGCTCGCGAAATTTTATCCGGAATCGAAAATAACAAATGTCTCATTTTCAAATATTCAATAGCTAGGACATCAGAAAAAAATATCCTCTTACGCCTACCGCGTAAAGGTTGCGAACCTCCTTGAAAAACCTATTGGTCAGGTGTCACAAACCTGGCGACATGTAACTGGACCTTTGTTATGTGATCTACTCTGGTCTATCTAACTATTTAAGGGCATAACAATATATTGTTTCTGGAGGCAGCAAGGCGGCGCCGACGACGTCAACGGTGAAACAGGACACGCGGGTGTCGGGTCGCCTTTGGGGAGACCGGGGTCCTTAGAGCTTAGAGGAAATAGACTAGTGTTAGCGTAAGGTGCGAAGGGGATTGTAGACATCTGCTGGTAGGAAGGGGGTTATGTGTTCTCTACCGCGTAGAAACTTAATTCAGTTCAGGTTAACAAGTAGATTTTTTTACCGTTCATGTATGTGAAATTTTAGTGGTTGTTTTCTCGTAGCAGAATGATTCTCCTTTAGTAGTACTATCGAATCATGCTAGTTATTTTTGAAAAAAATAAACACGTTTATTAAATTTTTCAAAAAAAGCTATGCGAAGCGATAGTTCTTGAGTTCTTAGAGATGTGACGTAAAATCGGTATTTATTGATTTGAATAAAAAAATGCACGAATCTATTGTACTCTACGATAGAATTATTTTACTGCGGGAAAACAACCACTAAAATTTCAAGGTCTATAATAAAGGAAAAAGGCGTAACATGGGCGTTTCGCATGACGTTCTCGTAAACATTATTTTTTCAAGCAGTATTGTTAAAGCAATATTATTCTAAATCCCTCTCTCAGCTAACAATGATGACATACAATTAAGTTTATCGCTTTTCAACATTATTAAGGACTGCTTCCTGCATTGGTTCCCATTCCCGCGTTTCCCCTACATCTACCGAGCACTTGTTTCCATTACAAACTAGTTCTAATGCAACAGCTTTAATATTCATCCAACTAAGCCCATGCACTTATAATGACGGTTCTAAACCACATTTTCCAGTAAACATTTTTGGAGTGACTTTTAACTAATAAGTCAGAATCTGGCCCAGTTACCTAAACACCTATCTCAAGCCGTCCTGTGGAAATATAACTGACTAGATTTGCCAGCGTCTTCGTCCGCGTTTTCCCCCGATTTTTACACATTTTCCATTTTTTCTTTACTCCTATTGGTGGTAGCGAGATGTGATATAACCCAAACCCATACTCGATAAACGGTCTATCAAACACAAAGAATTTTTCAATTCGAAGCAGTAATTTCTGAGATTAGCTCGTTCAAACAATGAACACTTCAGCTTTATAATATTAGTATAGATTAAATTGGAAATGTGGCATAAACAAGTCTATGAAGATATTTTTCCGGTACGAACAAGTTATAGCTCTTTTATAAACAACATGCATAATAGTTACCTAATAGGTGGTAATATTCTTTGAACTAATCAATTGACAAGGGCTTTATCGTCGTAGTTTAAGGTAGACCTCAGTTGTGGGAACGTATATGGGCTGATGATGTATTGACAAGTTTAGTAATAATTCACGTTGGAATTCTAAAATAGTAAGTAAAAACCATCAGTAGAATTTAATATTATAAAATAAATACAATCAGAAACTCTTCTCTAAATACCCTTGGTCGTACCAAGCTTGTACGAACATACCTGGCGAACTCAAAATTGTTTTGATTCTATATGAGTGACGTTCTGAATAATTTATTTGATTTATTACCTACTGTCCTAGCAAATTTGCTTGTAGCATTACCGGCGTGGGCGGAAAAGGTAGGTTACACTTAATAATAAGATCTATACTATACATAATTAATAAAGTGTTGAACTGAGTCACCAGAAGACATTATAACGAAACCTAAAAAGCAGGACAAGTGCGAGTAGAACCATGTTACCCAAAAAGTATAAGCCTATCTGTTAGAAGTTGTATTTGGCTTAATGAATGCAGATATTCAGCGCACGCACGGACACTATGAACCGCGCATACTCGTATATACGTATACTTGCGCTGTATTCAAATCAACACATGAATTAGTTTACCATTAATCTTTACCTATTACCTACTAATATGATAAAACTAAAGAGTTTGTTTGTTTGAACGCGCTAATCTCAGGACCTACAGGTTCGAATTGAAAGTCTTTTTGTGTTGGAAAGATAATTTTTTCAAGAAATATACGCTGCGACTAATAAGAGCAAAGAAACAATCGAAAATGTGTAAAAAACTGGGGGACGAAGTCGTCTTGTTTAAAAATAAAGAGCTAGTTTAAAATAAAGAGTCCATAATTCCGTGACAAAAGCACAAAGTAAATCGTAGCATATCTAAATTAGTTAGCTCCATTCGTTGGGGTCTCAAATAAAGTGCATAGCATGTTACAAAATCTATACCGGGCTACAGGGACCAAAGGTGTGTACCTTAGGTCCCCTGTAGCCCGGCTGATACGGCAGGAGATACTAACATGAGTGTAGTGTACTACCTACACGGTACAAGATGGACTATATTAAAATATTTTCATAAAAATAAAGGAGAAACATCGTGACGCATTAGTCAACTACGCCGCAGAGATGAAATGCAATGACGATGAAAATAATGATCCGTACGTCTCACTCCATTGTACTTACAATAACTCCCCCTATATTACTACAGTTACCTTACAAATACAAAACAGACATTCAAGTAAATATCAAGTGCTGAGTCTCTTGACATGAGACAATCACCGGCAAACTAAGAAGTGTCTGACAATAATGGAGTATTTGCGCAATCTAAGCCATGTATGAGCGATGCAAAACAATAGCGACGACAAAAAGTGAATTCGAACAATATACAATAAAGGAATCAATCGGTGCTATGAATATTTCGGAACCACTTCCATACCGGGCTTGCATTAAAAGTCGAGCAAAAAGCCGAGCGATGCTCGAGATACGGCGCGTGGGCCGGAGGTCGCAGGCCTGAGGTCGAAATGTCTAAGGCCATTGTCATAACTCAATGTAACTCATGGACTGCCAATAACTCACTAAACGCAATCAATAACACTCAGAACACGCGGGCGAGTTTTGTTGAGCACTTTGACTCAATAACGTTTTAGGAGTTGTCAAGCTTAATATTACCAGAAAACAGAAAACATTAATCATTATCATAACATGTATCATGTAGTTAGTAAATTCTGCAATGTTAACCTTTTCATTACTCGTATTAGCTTATTTTATGGGTGGGTTTGTTGTGTGTGAATCACTCTTCTTTTATTCGGGCTACCCGCGAAAACATATTTAATCCTTCATAAAGTATGTTACTTGTAAAATCATACACAGAAATGTATTGTAAATGCAGGCCACGAGTAAAGTCATCGAAACAATCTTTATGAGTGCAGCACTTGTATGCCAACATCTCTAATCAGCGACCAACCAAACTATTGTACCATTGGCAGTATGGAATTTATAGATACATATTAATTTTATTTGTGTCAAAATGTAAACAAAAACACGAGACCCACGTGATGACAAAAAAGTGTTTTTTAATAAGAATAATAATGAGTGCGGTGGTTGAACTTGGCCAATGCGTGGGTGTAGCGCGGGCGGCGGACGACTGCCCGCGCCTTCGGAACTCGGAGTGAGGACCGTATCGAATGACACGCCTTTTGGAAGCCTTGTATAAACAATAACATCCAATTTCGATAATGTCATTAACGCTACATTGTCAACAAGAGTGTGAATGGATCTAATTCAGAAGGAATCGATAGAGAGAAGCATCAGGTATTGGAGATGTATAAAATCTATCTACGTATATGAACGTGATAAATGTAACAGATCGCTGTCAGTAAATGGAAGATACATTATGTAAAAAAATATATTACAGGACACATTTATATAATTACACAGTACCTACCTAAAACGATGTTTTTGAAATGTTTATCTATTTGTCTGGGCGTTTGTTCACGCTATTCTCAGAAATGGCTTTTCCGATCAGATGTAGTTTTCTTTCAGTAACATATTGTAATAAGCTCTACTAAGACTAACATTATAGTTCACGTCTATGCCGCCTAAAGGCTTTTTTACGTGGACGAAGTCGCTGGCACAGTTAGTTAATAATTACATTTGTTACAATTTAATAATCTGTGAAAAAATAAAAGATTAAGGTCTTCCAACTTCCAAGAAAAAAAGGTATTCTTCTGTGATCAAAAGGAACAAACACATTAGTAGCCAAAGCTTTGCGCTCATTGCGAGCTAAAACCTGCGTTTGCGCAGCCCACAATGTCCGACATTTCCGCTGCACGACTTACACATTAATTGTTTTTAGGGATGTCACATGAAGTAGAAACAGTAGGGTATTGAATTTCTTAACTTTTTTTTTCAAAAAGTTTAACGTATATATTTCTATAATATTGAAAAATGTGGCTCTAAGTTTCGATCAAGAACAGTACAAATGTTAAATACCTATCAAAATCATAATGTACTAATGTTCCGTGTCTGGGTGTGATTATATATATATATATATTTAAGAATGTATTTAGAAATATATATATGTATATATATAAGTCTCTGACGCCCATAGTACAAGCTCTGCTTAGTTCGGGGTCAGATGACCGTGTGTGGAAATGTCCCAGATATTTATTTATTATTTATTTATTAATAACACAAAATCAATCAACCAATCCAATAATGAACTATTAAAAGACTGTACTTTTTACATCCCTAATCGTGGTCCATGTATCATTACGGTTGCACTTAAAGCGATTGTTTTTGAAGTTTCTCTTGTACAGTTTAACATCGTAAACAACAAAAGTAATTTTTTTACCTTACTATAACGGTGCCAAACTTTGTTACATCTATATTTTGTATTAATTCATGACTGTTCATTCTATTTCATACTAATTATTTAAAGTAGTCAATCAATTCTACTGATAGGATAGATATTCGTTTAAAAGAAGTTACAACATAAAGCAGCATTGAAATAGAAGCTATCGAATTTCTTTAAGAAGGTAACACCGTACAAAGGTGAGTATAGACTTGAGCATTTACTAACGTTTTTACATTTTTTATTTTAATCGTACCACGATGTTTTATTGCCGTTTAAAAACCAACGATCATTTTGGTGTAACATTTAGTCGAGCTATTGCACGAGTGCGAGCTATGTGCGGGTATGTTACAACGAAATGTTGCGGGTAAATTTACATTACATGGAAATGCTAAGCCTCAACTGAGCTTTTGGTTGTATTGTACCATTCGTAAGAACCTTACATTACACCGAAACGCTCAAGGAAATGCTCAATACTGGAAAACCTTAAGGATAAACACAACGTCACGTGTACAAAGATTATAATTACGGTTACAAACAAGCTAATTAACTGGCCATATTACTACTCTAACGAGTAAATTCCTGCTGATTTAGTATAAATAAATCAGCGATAATCAATTACATCTAATTAGAAAGAGAACATACCTACACATTAAGAGTTTTATGAGTATGCTAGCTGGCATTTGTTTACCGAAGTAAATAGTAAACAGGGGGGACTCATTCACATTCCTAGAATGATGATGCGTGGCACTGTCTTAGAGTTTAGATGCTCTTTGGAATTTTTATATCTTGTATTACTTATCCTTATTAATAGTATAAAGCCGCTACAACTATTGAAGCGATTAAAATGATATTTGGTACAATAATAGAGCCTGGGAAACGAAATAGGTAAGCTACTTTACTTTTTACTCCTACTTTTTAAGGTAGGTATAATAATTTAGTAGAGGAACTAAATATCTAGAAAAATAAAATCAATAATGTCTTCATTTATTATAGGCAATTTACATGCACTTATAATCGTCACATATGTAATAGCAAAAAGTAACATATACTTTATTTACTACTATTAAAAATAACATAGAACATTGTGGAACTAGTGGAACTGCATAGTAGAACTATTAGAAATTAACCCTTTTGAATCGTCTATACTTTATGCGATAAATCCTTCCGCGATGAGTCCTTGCAATGGACTATTTAGTAAGTAGGTACATATATGGAAATTGGTCCTTATAAATGTCATCGAAACTGTTTGCATTTGTTTACTTTTATTTGTTCACTATCATATATGATTGTGTTATTGTTATTCTACTGGTTAATAATACGCGGTCCGATATCACCTCTATTTTAAGCATTTCAAATTAAATTACTCTAATAATTTTTCACAAATACGTAAATAACGATTTAGATTATGTACGTACGTGTTGTAATTTCTTTTAATTTACATAGATTTTTCTTTTTAATTGAGTATAGCTCAAATTTTCTTTTAAAAGTAGCAGGACACTTTTACTTCGCTTCGTTTACACTTTTACTTTGCTAAAAAGTACGCAACAAACGGTCGATTGAGCATCCAATAAAATAAAAACCTACAAACCGAGCAGAAAAACCACCAGATATTATCGTCGGGTGCGGGTCGTCTGTGACGCCACTGAGTCCATATAAATCTCCTCGTTCCGGCAGTCCGTGTGTTTGTATGTGGCCATATCTCGCACCCACGTGAGCGATGGATTGTTTATTACGCATTGTGCTGGACCGAGCCTCGCCCATCGCAAAACAATAAAACAGTTTGCAGCTTAAGTATTTACGGAACGGATAATTGCTGAATAATAAGTTATTTTGATTCATGCAATTGTCTAAACTAGCGCCAATTAGCACGTGCATATATGCCGAATAAATGAAATAGTTTTTTCATTTTATATTAACCTGTATCATCCCACTGCTGGGCAAAGGTCTCCTCCAAACCTGTCCACCTCTCTCTATCCAAGGCCATTACTTGCCAGCTCCTTGATAGCTGGACCAAATGAAATAGTTTATATATCTTAAATGAAACCGAATGTATGCACTTTACCATAAAGAGTGGTATGTATTGTATTTATGTAGTCATCTGACGATGTTGCACTTTCTTGCCAATTTAATGAAGATACTGAATTCATAGCTTTGATTATAGCAAAATTTGATAGAAATGTGTCTTAGATTCTTTTTCTTTGAACATGCTGCCAGTTTTGAAGACAGTTCCATAAATCTATCTGCGGCTAATAGCCCTCTAATCACATTATCTCTATATGTGTCAGTGTGAGAGAGGATACTCTCACACACACACTGACACATCTGATTTAATGGTATAGCCGTGTAGTCAAATAAATAGAAATATTTTAAAAAGTGGAGATTGAGTGGTTGCATCAACTTACTGTTATTAAACTGGACTGTGACTTAATGTGACCTTAACACTCACTATGTGGCACATCCAAGTATTATATTGATTGGTCGTCATTCCACAAAGATGGATGTCTTTACAACTGTACATATACAAACAATGGGAATTGACCGAGACTTGTTGTAAGTCTTAGTGTTGTTTTAATACCTACTTCATTAATAACACTACAAATACGCATCATTTTATCGAAGCAATTGCTGCAAAATGGACATCGAATACCTGTGGGGCTACCATGAGTTTAAAACTTACGCACTCGATATCGCCTACGTAAATATGTCTATGAAAAACTTGTACAGCGCCGCTGGTGGTTACGCGAAGAACTAAAATCGGCCGTATGAAAAAAACAACTCGATAGGTTTTTAACATAAGTAAGTTTTCGATAGCCAAGGTAGGCCCTCTGCTATGTTTATTTATTTATTTATTTGACACAAACACATTGCAAGCAAACAGAATGTCCAACACGCTTACAATCTAAATGTTCACATTAAGTAATTATTGTATACAATATATAAATACATAATACAAATACAATTTCAATAATTAGAATTACCATAATATTATTTATACCCATGTGTAGTCAATATTATTATGTAGTTAAAAAATAACAATCACACAATTATAAGTCAGAAAATTACAAAATTATAAGTCAGAAAGAAGTTTAGAAAAATTGTATTTATAGGTTCTGTGATTACAAGTTAAATAATCAAAATAACACCGAATCATCATTCGTATGACTTTGTGAAATCACACGTGCCTAGGTAGGCAAGGGTGTTTAGGTAACAGGGTAACATTTTGGCGAATCTAAAAAACTAAATTAAATCGATGGTAAAATATAATGTAAATTAATTGGTCTGTGTAGCATTTAAAACACGATTTAAAATAAAATTGAATGTTTCCGCCCTATGTTACTTAAATTCATTGGATGAATATGGATTGCATTTGATTTCGAAAGCCTTTGGGAAGTTTATACCCCGTCGGTGGGCGCTTCTTGTTTAAAACAATCCAAATGTATTAAAGTACCTAATATACGAAGTCAAACATGAAACACAGTCAGCCCATATACGTCCCGACTGCTGGGGCACGGGCCTACTCTAAATTAGGGCGATAAGGCCTTAGTCAACCACGCTGGCCAAGTGCGTGTTGGTTGACTACACACTCGTAAGGATTTCTTAGTAGGTGTGCAAGTTCTTTTTTTCTTCACGTTGTTTTCCTTCAATGTTAGTTAAATAATCGAATAATCGTACGTATAAATTTTAAAATTTTGAAAAATACAGTGGCCCTGGCGATCTCCCCCTTAACCACTGGGCCATCGACGCTCTTTGAAAACACATTAAAATTGCTAGATTGATGATTAGGGGTGAGAGCCATCCGCTCCCCCGCAAGCCCGGTGATGATGACAAGGCTCCTCCAAGCCATCATCGTTAGTCAGTTAGGAAAAAAAAAAAGCTAGATTGATGACAAACAGCTAGATAAATTGTATTGAACACTTGATATCTAGGTAGTTATTGCCTTTATTCGTGTTGCACTACTATACTTTACAAACAGCTGATATTATCTATTGTAAGTTAATTTAAGTAGATTGCATACTGTATAATTATCGATGTCCTGTATTTGTGTCACCACAACTCCTCGCCTTCGCTGGACAATTAGTATCTACTTATTGCGAAGGAAGCCACAATTACACAAATAGTGTTCTAATAGAGGATAAAATATAGTTCGTGAAATACCTTGGACTGACGAGAAAACCATAATATAACTATTAAATAATGTTAATTAACCAACTATAATAAATGATTCAATAAAATCTGACGAACATACTATAGATAAGATAGGTATTAGATAAAAATATATAAACTTGGTTTATGTCGTTTTATTTTTATCATACACAAATTATAATCCACAAGAGTTCAGTAGGCAAACTACAGGGACTACCAATAAGTTATTATCGAAAGATGGCCCAACGCTATATTTTGGGCGATTCACCACGAGTTTTACTCGTTTTACTTAGCAAGCATGCGCGGAGGAAATATGCGGAGGAGATTATATTATAATAAAATTATAATCGATAATGAGGTAATAGAATAATAGTGCGGAGAGACTCAGAGCTTATTCCTATGTAGCCATGCTTGTCAAACCTTCAATCTTTGTTTTAACTGACCATAAACCATTACTTTAGTTACTAATTCCCTGTAGATTCATTAGTATATTTCCTTAGAACTTTACAAGAGATAATTATGTAGATCGTTCAGGTAAATGTTTAAAATAGTGGATGTCAGGAAAATTTGTTCTAGTACTCACATAAGCGATCGTTTCTGTCGATAGGTTTCCTCAGATATAATAAGGATGGTATCGAGTTATGCAACATGCGTTATGCAAGGTTAACGTTATGTTATGATGATCGTGGTAGTAAGTACGTACTAATTTATAGGTCGTATGCCTAATGTTATGTTTTGAATGCAAAGGGAGGACAATTTAACTGGGACAGTCTTAATCCCATCGTTAATTTTTTTTTTATAATAGGCTAACAAGATAAATTTAAATAATAAATAAATTTCTTTATTTGCAATTTACAAGATTCAATAAATTAACCTAGTACATACAACATTTGCAATATTACAAATATGATGAGTAACTAAATATAGGTTAACGTTAGCAGCCGTAGTAGTATTTAAACTGTGTCACAGCTGCAGACGTCTTCCACACGAGGACCCCAAAACAGGTTCACCAGAAAAAGAAAAAATGTTTTAATGTAAGTCTTTTACAAAAGAAGAAGAATAATAAAAAAGTAAATGTGCGTGAGTGTGTGTGTGTGTGTGTGTGTGTGTGTGTGTGTGTGTGTGTGTGTGTGTGTGTGTGTGTGTGTGTGTGTGAGTGTGTGAGTGTGTGTGTGTGTGTGTGTGTGTGTGTGTGAGAGTGGGTGTGTGTGTATGTGCCATTTTATTATGTTTATAAGTTTTTTGGTAAAATTTGTTCCGTATCTTCGTAACTCAAATGAAGCAACCATTTTTGAACCACTCTTTTGCAGCATTTTGTATTCAGAGGATAAATATTATTAATTTTATTTGCTGTATTGTATAACTGAGATGAGATGACATAATAGTGCTGTTTAGCCAGTTTAGTTTTGTGTTGTATCAATGCACAGACTTTGCTCTTATTGCGCTTATTTTGGTTTGGGACATATGGCAGTGATTTGTGCTTACGTAATATCACATTCAAGACGAACAGTTGTCTCACGGTGAGAACCGAGCATTCTTTATAAAGGAGAGAAGTACTATATCTACGAGGCCTACCACAAATTATCTTAAGAATAGCTCGCTGAGCACGTTCGAGTGGCAGCAACGTCGTAATTCCAACACCACCCCAAGAGACAACACAGTATTGGAGCAGAGACTGTACAAGTGCAAAGTAGACACACATCAATGTGTCTCGGTCCGCAGAGTACCTTAGCTTCCTAAAAATAGGAACAAGTTTCCTTATACGACATGAGACAGACTGTATGTGTGCGGTCCAGTTGAGGTGATTATCCACAATTAGACCTAGGTATTTTATGTTAGAGGTAGAAGTTATGCAGGGGCAGCTGCATACCACATCCGCGCAATTGTACGTATGGGCCTTAATACAAAATTTACTCGGGGGTTGCGTAACGTCGCGTTGAGAAAACGTGATGTACTTGGTTTTTTCCAGATTTAAGGTAAGCAGATTGACGTCCAGCCACCTCATAACTTCCCTTAAAGCATTTTCCACGTGCAGCTTTGCCTCGGTCCAGTCCTTTCCGTAGACAATCAGTGCTGTGTCATCTGCGTAGGTGATTATTTTACAGTGACTTAGCGATAACGAGCATAATTGATTTATAAAAATTAAAAACAGAGTTGGACCCAGTACGCTGCCCTGCGGAACTCCATAAGATAAACTCATATCACCACTAACATACTCACCTATTTTGACACACTGTGAGCGATTTGATAGGTAGTCACAGAAAATATCTAGAGCCTTTCCACGCACACCTATATGCTCCATCGTTTTTAAAAGCAGTGGCACAGAGACAGTATCGAAGGCTTTCGATAAATCAAGGAAGACTCCAATAACTTTTTTTTTGTCATCCAGGTGTTTGACTATAGTCTCAGTTAGTTCTAGGGTGGCGTCATCAGTAGATTTACCTTTAAGGAACCCGAACTGGTTTCTAGCAATCAATTTCTTATTTTCCAGAAAATTTGTAAGTCTAGTATTTATTATTTTTTCTAGGATTTTCGAGACTATTGTCAGCACCGAAATGGGTCTATAATTTCCGACACTGTCTCTAGCGCCATTTTTGTGAATAGGGTGTACAAGGGCCTTTTTCAATGAGTCGGGGAAAACTCCAGAAGTTAAACACTGGTTAAAGATATATGTCAATGGTGGAATCAGACTAGATCTTGAAGTTTTAATAACCTTAGTTGGGATTTTGTCAACACCGGTAGCACAATCGTTCTTTAGATTGAGAATGATTGCTTCAATTTCACTAGGATCCACTTCATAGATAGCCATAGAGTCCCTACACGAATGTGTTTGGTACATGGACCTATCTGTGTTTGTTAACACATTTTGGTGTTTCAGTAAAATCGCATCCGCTAGATTTTTACCGATGTTGGCAAAATACTTATTTACTTGATCAAGCGACATATAGGGATCAGTGGAACACTTGAGTAAATCAGTAGGAGGTGAGTTGTTCTTTTTAAAATTAGTTATTTTGTTAATTGTTCGCCAGGTACCTTTCGGATTATTTTTATTATTTATAAATTCCTGTTTTTCATATGCTATTTTTATATTTTTTAAGAGTTTGTTGCAGAAATTTCGATATCTATTATACGTTAGTTGTAAAATTGCATTATACGGTTTTTTTTTTGCTTTGTCTTGTAACCTATCACGATGCCTAATACATCTCACGAGACCGGGTGTCATCCACGGCTTGATAGGGTAATTACGGTGTGGAACTTTCACTAATTTTGTGTGCTTAGATATTGTTGAGGTTACAATTCCAATAAAGGTGTCAGTAGCCACGTTAGGGTTTGGTTCTAGGTAAACCGGACTAAAGTCTGTTATAGACAGCTCATGGTCCAAATTGGGGTAGTCTATTTTTGAAGTACTTATCCTCGGACGAGCTTTATTAATATTACATTCTATGGCAAACAAGATGACTCACTCCACCTGATAGTAAGCGGTAGTGATAACCAAATATGAGGTCGACAGGCACAATACATCCTGTCGCACTCACCCTGAAGGCCTGCTTAAATGCCGTTTCACGCCCCGCCTGAAGAGCCCGGGATCTTAGGAGGGAGGGGAAACATGAGCTGGAAGGGCATTCCATGCCTTAATGGCACGGGGCAGAAATGAAGAGCTGAACCTCTTAGTCCGAGCCACCAGCGACTGCATTGTATGTTCTACTGTTCTCTTTGTTGATATCTTGAACAATCACATCGTTAAAACACAAATTATTCCGTATCGTAATGTAGGAAAGTAATGTTCCGATTTCGATGAAATGTATCTATTAAAATATTAATATAGGTTAGGTACATTGTCTATTATTGGCGCGAACAATACACATTTGAGATGAAATACACGTGGTCACGGGAACACTTAAAAAGTCGGGTCTTTAAATAATTATGTTTAGAATCATAATAGGTATGTAAGTGTTTATTCCGTAAAATTAGTTTCATCTCCAATACATACACATACCATTATCTTTAAAACTTGTTGTGATAAACCAAAGTAGTAAAGACTAAAAATAATTCACTATCTATTTCTACTTAAAAGCTCCACTTTGTATAAAAAATTGAAGGACCAGTTATGTAAAACAAAATCATGAATTAGGATGAGTTGATTCATAATATCAAACATGATTACAAAAAAAGAACATGGAATCTGCCATAATCATGACCTTAGAAGCCAATTCTGACAAAGTGTAAATTGGTGTACATTTTCACACCTTAATATCAAGTTTAACGTATAGTGAGTGATAATGCCTTGGGCGGACGTGAATCATAAGGCTTAACATCTGTTTTGGAGACAGACCGACTTGCAAATGAGTTTCCCACGTTTACAAAATTTGTCAACACTGGTACGACGATTAATTTGATTTTAATTTTACCTTAATGGTTGTCAACATAACGAGTAGCTTTTTAATAACGTTTTTTTTACTAGGCAATATTGTGGATGCGGAAGTAAAACTGTGTGTCGTAATTAAAGTATCGTAAGCATAGAGCCTAATAAAAATGACGTAGGCTTCTTTTTGGCGGAAAGTTCATGATATTTAAATTTCCTTTTAAGGTTTAAAGAGAAATGAATAAAAAATTTAAATTCAATTGAATTGAAAATACATGATGGATTTGATCAATGAATATATTTTTTGAGCTCAATCCAAAATACCTAATAAGTAAACTTGTAGTTTTTGACGCAATATCTCAAAGTTAGTCAATTCAATAATATACATAATTTTGATTACTTATAGGTCTTACTTTTGGCTGAGTTAGCTGAAATACTATGTTTATACGAGCTTTGTGTATGTTAGATAAGTTCTCAAGAAACGCTCCTCCCTCATATTATAATGAAGAGTTTGTTTGTTAGAACTCGATAATCTCAGGAACTACTGGTTCGGATTGAAAAATATTGTTTGTGTTAGATGGACCATTTATAGAGGAAGGCTGTAGACTATCTAACATCACGCTGCGACCAATAGGAGTAAAAACTATGGAAAATGTGTTAAAAACGATGGAAAACGCTGACGATGTACCTAGCTGGCACAGCTAGTTTTATTATAAAAACAAAGGGTTCCATTAAGCGTGACCGGGTGGCGTAAACCAAGGTCATGAGCAAGGGCGTGATCCAAGCCTCGGGAGGGATCGACCCACGGAACCGATCACAAGTAATAATGAACTGCAATTGCAACACTATCACTGTAAGGGCCACTTGAACATCCATCAATGATTCAAATACTTTGTCACTTTAGTAAGTTGCTTATAGTTACTTTGTAATACTATTGACAATCATTACAAATATAGTAGGTAAATTCATCATCATCATAATCCCCTATACGTCCCCAGTGCTGGAGCACGAGCCTACCCTAATCTACGGCGATAAGGCCTTAGTCAACCACCCTGACCAAGTGCGGGTTGATTTACTTTTAAAAAACCTACTGAAGTTTTTACAGAGAATATATCAATGTTTTTATTTTGTTGTTCTAGATAGATAGAAGAGGTGTCGTAGAGTAGGTACTCCATTAATGAAATTACATAATTTATTTCATAACACGTAATGATTATTACATTACTTACTATAAAATTGTATCATATCCACTTGATTCAATGTAACTATTAATATTAAGATTAAATAATATCATAAAGTGCCTCTTCACATGTTTGCGTAATGATGTTATAACTATATCTATTAATTACTAGTTATCCGACCAGACAGACTTCGTCCTGTCAAAAAAAATTAAAAAAGAAAAGGGCTGTTTTTAGGGTTTTCCGGCAATTATTCGATTTTTTCTCGCCGTAAGAACCATCCTTGGACTTCATTCAACGAACATTTTGAAAAAGAATTGGCCAAATTGGTTCAACGTTGTTGAGTTATGCGCTTACCAACACATTGTGAGATTCATTTTTATATTATAGATGTTGATCCATATAATGGGGGTTCGATGCTTTGGAAGGTACCTAGAGGTATCATTTTCACCTTCTTAATACTTAAACTGCCAGCATACAAAATTATTTTAAAAAAATCGTGAATTAAAAAATTAAAATAATCGTAAAGTAAATGAACATACTTATATTTAGACTTGTCTAAAGTGTTGTTAATTGTAGAATATAACATAATTATCTCTAACTAAAAATTTTTTTTTTCAGTCAAGGTAAAAGAAAACGTAGGTCATCGGTGACCTACGCGGCAGTCACAGTATTAAATACAGTATAAAGTAATACAGTAATATAATAAATACTAAATATTATTATCGTGTGATTATGCGACAAAAACGATTCGTAAGATCTTTTAAAGTCTCTGAAAAGAATCAATAAATTATCAGCTTCAATTATTAATGTCAATACTAATAAGTTTGCGTTCGGGACTCACAACCGGGAAATCCGGGATCCTCGTGGTTTACGCATCTGCATACTGACTTTAAATTAAACGCAGCCGTTAAGAGCCGATAGGTATTTATGCGATCATTAAAAACCAGAAGCACAACATATTTCCATTTTACGGTACAAGGAAGCGATGGAGCAACCGAGAAAATACTGATTTAGGTGAAAGGGATAAGGCAGAAACAGAATCCACTTCTTTTAGCGTAAACCGGTATGGCGGCAGTGCGGGTGCGTTACGCGGTTCGTACGCTTGAAGAAAATTTAATGCAATTACTTTATCTTCCTAGTACTTAGTATAACGAAAAAAACATTCATTTTTCATTAAAAAACGAAAAGGTATTGTTGAACGAAATGCACCTTGCAAGAGTTGTAGGTCCATTAATGTTCCAGGTCAAGTACCTATCCATTTTTGTCAGAAATTCAAACATAAAAGATCGAATTTCTGAACGGCCGTGGAGACTACTGAAGTAAATGGAATTGCGGGCCCAAATGATTGGCTCCTATTTAAAGGATGAATCGATAAAATACTCCTGCCCCAATATTCACAAGTCGTTCTGATGTTTGGCCACCGAAGCAAAATGGAAACACGAATAATCGATTTTTCCTGAATGTCTACCATGATAGCCTAGAATAGCCTTCACCCGACTTGCGGGGGAGTAGACGGCTCGAACAAACAAAACAGACTACTAAAATTGGTTCCCGCACCGTCTAATGAACGTCTATCCTTCCAGATGGTTCCACGGCGTGATGTCGGCGTCGGAGGCGGAGCACCTGATCATGGAGAAGGGCAAGAACGGCTCGTTCCTGGTGCGGGAGTCGCGCGCGCACCCCGGAGAGCTAGTGCTGTCGGTGCGCGCGCGCCGACGCGTCACACACGTCATGATCCGCAGACAGGTAGGCAGAAGATACCAATATAATATGTATAACTACGAAGTTTCTGTATCCACAGACAGGTACGACACAAATACGGTAACGGACGAAGATCACAATATAAATTTTAGTGGTTGTTTTCCCGCAGTAAAATGATCTTACTAGCATAATAGATTTGTGATTCCTTTTAATTCAAATCAATAAATGTTTAAAAACCAGTTTTACGAAAGTAATATACGAAACTCGAAAACACTCTCTAACTGCTTTTTAACTTACCATAGAGCTTCTTCAGCTTTGAACATCGATTTCGAGTATCGGATTAAGTCACATCTCTTAAAAGAACAATTCCTTCGCATGCTTATAGGAAAATATTTATTTTGAAAATTTTGAAAACCTGTAGACGACATGTGGTTCAAAATTGATAGATGTTGCGACATGTTGTAAATGTAATGACAAACACGAAACAAACACATGATGTTCCACGAGTAGCAATCAACCCGAGGTGTAAAAAAATAAAAATTATTAAAACCGTTTCGTTTATTGGGATACAAGTAACATTTATAAAACAATCAAAAGTTATTGTATATCATGTAAACGTTTGGATGGCAATGAGCCGAAGCTTATAAAATTTTAAAATTAAAATCGAAAGCAAACAGGACTTCCGGATTTTTTTATGTTAAAAGGAACTCTACCAGCTCAAAGCCTAATTTGCAGTATCTCCATGTGCAAACTTGCAAAATTTTTTGGTATTCTTCATAATAAGTCTGAGAAGGTTTTTTAAAAAGTGGCATAAAGCAGTTTTTAAATTTAAGACCGTACCAAAAATTAGGATATGGTATATAAAAATATTATATATGTATAAATATATAAAAATATTTTTATGCACATCACATTATACAACTGAGTGATGTGAGTGCTGGCTGCCAATAGATTTTATTGTTGTTCAATAACATCAACAAAACACCTGTAGTAATTGATTTTTTTTTAAATGGATCAAACTTCTTGAGCCTTGGAAACCAAGACATTTCGGTCTTAAGGTGGCTCTTGCCCCCAATACATTAATGCTGTCGGTTTGTCGGTACTTATGCTTGTCATATTATGTTTAAACTCCCACTAGCATAATGCCAACTCTCATTTTAAACAGCCAACGTAGCAATTAGTAATAGTAATACCTAGTATGTATCTTATAATAAGTGCTTTTCCTATTGCTGTGACCGAAAGATTATAAATTGAAAACATATTACGATTGTGACATTGAACATTATGGAAAAGAAATAAACATGTTAGTGCTCGTCTTGTGATCGGGTTAGATACGTTTGTAAAACAATATCGCCCCCATTCAGAGCAAGGTAGAGCTAAAGGTCTGTTGCCCTTTCTCCTTGTAGATGTACTAAGGAAAAAGGGCAACAGATCATGGGACTGCCGGGACTCGAACCCGGCCCTGCCGCGTGAACGCAGCCGCTCTAGCCCCTGAGCTACAGTCCCTATGCACGAAGGGGATGAATCTGGTCGCCGCATCCCGCACACTGGTAGCTCGTTTCAGAGAGTTTATTTCGAATTGAAAAGAGGTTCAATAGAAGAATAATATACCGAAATCAAGCCATAGGTAAATAAAAAAATAATTGGGTCGTAGATACCAATAAGCACCTGAAGCTCGTTAGCTGATAAAAAAGCACACAAAAACATTTTTAAGCTAATCCTTTTATATTAAACTCATCAGACTATTTAATTAAGTGCCTTTAGATTCTTCTGAAAGGTATAAAATCAAAATTACAAAAAACATTCAAACATAATGTTTTAGTGATGAATTAGGATCTGTAAAAAGCAATGGAATATAAATCAAAAAAGAAGCAATTAAAAACGTGATAGATGAGAAATTAATCTCAGGTACACAGATATATGTATCGTTGCGCTATTCGTAGCTGCAACGCGCCGTTGTTGCAGCGATCGATACCGACCTGACGCGAAGAGTCACGTTACTAGAAGTTCATGTAAAAAGCTGGCCACATGCAAATCAAAAAGTTCAATTTTGTTAGTGCACCGAAAATCTTACAAAATTGGAGAAGAATATTTTGTGGTGGAACAAAAGACTTCTGTCATATTTCTATAGGTGTCACTTTGTAGACGAGGCACTTTTACGATCCAGCAGGTTTCTATGTGTTTCTAAGAAAGTAATTCTGATTTCTGAGACAAGCCACACGTCTCTAGAAGAAAGTATGCATCGAAAACAGTATTGTCGTTATCATGACACGAAGCTATCTGCTGCTAGAACGCAGAACCTTTACTTGCCCAATTTTAAACTAGGTATTCGGAAAAGAACCCCATTGATTTTGGATGGTTGGAAAATATAGAGTTAAATGGCCTTATGCACTAAATAGGCCTTATCCTTTATATTGCAACGACTAAACATACGTATAAAAATAATTAGTAATTGAAATTGGATATCTTCTCACACGCGACATTGAGATAAGGCTTGCTCAGATAGACAGACGAACAAAAATGTATTTACTAGGTACAGAACCCTAAAATATGAGAAAAATCGTACACTAAAAATATACCTATTTGACTGATGTAACTGACTAAGAGCACAAACCATCACAGATGATTGGCTTACAATATGTGATTGTGTGACACCAATAATTTAGGAAACCCATTTTTTTGCCAGTTGCCCCTTTTGAACATTTGACTTCTCGATCGATTCGTACAAAAGATCCACAAGGCCGTCATTAGGTTTCGCTCATACTGTTTAAAAAGGGCCCGGTCGCTTACCCGTAAACCAGTAGATAATTATCCACTTGTCTGTCGCGTAGGCTCCACATTATGGGATGTCATTCCAACTACGCCTCTGACCATTCAAATTGGTCCTCGTACAATCAACTGTAATGAACAAAAAATCTTGAAACTACATGAAGACAATGTTTTTTGCTTGTTAAGCTCACTAAAGCGCCGCCTACGTGGTTGTAGATAAAAGAAACATGAATAAGACCGCCGTATTGAACGGGACACTAACTGCTGATTGTTATGGCATATGTCAATGGTTGGCCGCTCTATAGAAATAATAACTAGCACATAATATGGTTTTCTTAAATAGCACGAATTGTTGAAGTCGGCATAAGTTTGGAAACATATCAGCATAATAATGTTTGAAGGGATACTTATATGATCATTGACCATACGCCAATGAATATATCTTTTTTTACCTAATCTATACTAATATTATAAAGCTGAAGAGTTTGTTTGTTTGTTTGATTGTTTGTTTGTTTGTTTGTTTTCTATACTAATATTATAAAGCTGAAGAGTTTGTTTGTTTGTTTGATTGTTTGTTTGTTTGTTTGTTTGTTTGTTTGTTTGAACGCGCTAATCTCAGGAACTACTGGTTCGATTTGAAAAAATCTTTTTGCGTTGTATAGAGCATTTATCGAGAAAGGCTTTAGGCTATATAACATCACGCTGCGACCAATAGGAGCAAAGATACAATGGAAAATGTGTAAAAAACGGGGGAAACGCGAACGAAGTCGCTGGCACAGCTAGTTAGTGATATTAGTGACCTTATTATATTTTACATACAACAACAAGCAAGCATTCATCTCGCATGGACATACCCAGAATCAGCTAGAATCTGGTTAGAATAAGATAGGAAGAAAGATAAGTATATAGAACATACTTTATATAGGAAAATCGGTAAATTTGAAATTTGTTCTATTAGAAATGGAATATTCTTCTGATATGGTAATAGTGTGAACAAATTTCTCCTGTAACCCTTAGGGCTCGCAATTTGCCGGCTGTAGTTAATAGTTATTCTAATGTTTAAACCAAATTCCAAACAAATTAAGAGGAAATGATTTATTGGAATAAGAAGAAAACCACTTAATGTAAAATACAATTTAATACGGAAATCCCAAATCGAATGTGGTCTCACTGCATTATGTCCGAGTTGCTTCAACACATTTTTATGCCAAGTTAGAGTTGCGTGCCGGTTCGGTTCTCGTTTTGAGAAAACTCGTTTTTGCTCACCAGATCAGACTCGCTGTGAGCAAATTGTACCCGCATCGTAATTAGCTACACTTTGCTGACGGCGGGGTACACTCATTATTTGATCATTACGGAAAAATACTTAGGAACCAAAGTGCCGAAATTGAGAACAGATTTAACTTTATGGAAGGTTTTGGAGAGGCTGACATGAGTAATAGGTAGGTACATGGCCTTATTTAAATCTAGCGCCATCTAGATATTGCGTTCATAAATAAATGTTCCAGCATCCCTTGGGGGAGTATGAGGTGTACAAAAAAATTGAAAATATTATTATTAAAATCTGTTATTAGCTTATCTCTCACAATTAGACATCATTATAACTGTAAATTCGTTTGAGTGAATAATTTAAGAGATTTGAAATAAGATTACAATGTTTGTCTGTATGCATTTACCACCGGTTCAAAATACTGATTTTACGTATATGATATTGTGTAAAACAAATCCTATACGAAACCGTCTGGCATTTCAAAGTCTTTTGAGCACCAAAGCTCACTTCGATTCCTCGCAAGGTTGTAAAAACGTGTCAAAACGGCTGTACTGTTCCGAAGTCCAAGGAACTTGTTAAGTAGATAATTCCATTTCGAGTGGATTTCCTGAAACGCTTCATACAGTTTGTTTTGTTGATCGTTTTACATACTTACTAACTGTAAATTTACTGTCCTACTAGGTCAATTTCTACGCGATTGTCTTTTAAAACGTCTTTAAATTTTTACAGTGTAAGAGGAACATTGTGATTAAGCTTTGACGATTCTTTTCCTGAACATGTTTAATAGATTGAGCTATGTTTGTACGCTATTGAGCGAATTGTGAATAGGTCAAATGAGACTATAAAAAAATGGTAGAGTATAAAAAATGTAATTTAAAAATTTAACCTTTGGTGTAGGTATGATGATCTCCCGTGGAATTATTTTTTTAAATTACCTAATTTATTCATATCGTTTAGTCTGGTTCTTCTATGAAGTTCTCAAAGAGTCATAAGTAGTACCTATAATTTGTAATGTGAGACCCAAAGGCCTACTTTGTGAATCTAGGACACAATGTAACGATCATAGCAGTTAAGCAACAGTAAGTTAACTTTCAACGATATAGGTACAAACGGACACACTTACATAGATAATTCATCAAAATTTTAATGATAAGTACCTTCATCCATTTTAAGATTTCTTAACCGTTAAATGCATGCTATGTCCAAATGTTAACATACTACTTTGAACTCTAACCCCTTGTAATAAAGCTTGAAAACCATAGCAAAAATTTGTGAATTCATGCATTTAAGGGTTAAAAAATGTCCAGTGAAAGATAATTAACACAATAAATTTCTAATAAATATAGATTACTAAGTATAACCTAAAGTGTAGACAATGAATTTTATTGTTGGGTGTGGTTTCACATTTCAGTTTTACAGTCTTCAAAATCAATACCCGATACATAGCTCTTTACTGCCCGACATTCCACACCTACATTAAGAGGGGTGAGTAAGTCCGGTGATGATGACGAGGCTACTCCAAGCCACCATCTTAAGTCAGTCAGGAAAAAAAAAATCTTACATAAGGCGTGAGCACACTGTCGTGCGCCGCGTTGTGCGCAAGGTCTAATTTGGCTGTGAGGTCGCGGCCTAACTGTGTCAAATGCTTTCTGTGATCGATTCGTACATTTTAATCGTGAGTAATTACATCGGTAATTAGATTGCATTCGGCGTGCGTTTGTTCGGGTACGGCTTGTTGCAATGCGCTGTGGCAAGCATGCGTGCGCGTTCAACCATCCTTGACAGGAATGAAAAGGTAGAAAGGATTAAACAAAATGAGTAAATTAGGGTGAAGTTTATGTAGTTTTTCGGCTTTATTAATATTGAATTATTATAAAAAACAACATTGTTGTTATCATTGTTGTTATCCTTGTTTTAATGTAATAGGTTCGTTTATATGTCTTTGAAAATAATTAACTGATTTACAATGTATTAAAGCTCAGTGACGTGATCCAAGGCGTTACTTCAAAGACCCATAAACTGAATATGTGAGTCACTTTTGATCTCGAGGCGTCACGTTTCTACTCAGAACGCTGATGATTCAGTACTAATACCTGCCTTAATAACATCCCTTTTTCGGCGTACCTACGTTGTGCAGCAGTCATGACGATTTTACAAACATAAGATTTGCCTATTATGGGGATTCGAGGAATAAACGATACAAATAAGATAATATATGCAGTGGGACTATAGATGACGCCTCAACGTAAATATGATTTTGAGCTTTGGTTAGTTAAACCTAACTTCAAACTATTTATTTCAAAGGTACATCTATACATAAATACATGCATGTCACTGCTACGTCAAACTTATGCTTTACGTGGGCTTATGAATGTAATTATCATTTAATTAATATGTAACACAGTCATAAATAATGATTTGATGTAGCTGTATAATGGATCGCTCCCAGCGGCATGTGCTCGTATCATGACAACATTTATCATTCCTATTAAATGAGCTCGCAATTATGTGAGCTTTACTTTTTATACAGATTAATTGTTCATTAAATCATGCCGGGTAAGAGTGCTCACATGGACTGGCGCGTCATCAGAGGGTCTACCATGAGTTGGCCATCGAAAACTTACTTGCGTTAAAAATCTATCGAGTTGTTTTTTTCATACGGCCGATTTTAGTTCTTCGCGTAACCACCGGCGGCGCTGTACAAGTTTTTCATAGACATATTTACGTAGGCGATATCGAGTGCGTAAGTTTTAAACTCATGGTAGCCCCACTGATTAAGAATATTAAAGTAGAACAGTTAAAATGTAAGATTATGAAGATTACTATATAATAAAAAGTGATGATAAAAATTCAGTGTAGAGAAGAATCATACAATACACATATTTTAACTTTTAAAAGAAATCATAACGAACTGTATTTTGTTACTAGGTACGTGAATGTCGTGGTTGTTGTGAGTGAAAAAGAAACGAGAATGTTCATTCCTCCTATTCGGTCCGTCCACCCTGGAAGAAGGTTGCATGTAAATGCATTCTGTCCAGACCTGAGGTCACAGCTTGCAGTTTACCTGACGGTAGAGCGCTGTATGCACCAGGAGTCCAGTACCGGCAAGGCATCCGGTGCACTAAGACTTTTCCCACACGGCTATGCACTTTTCTTTCGGCGGAAAATATGCACCTGCACCTTTACGGTCGACGTCTATTTGCAACCTACTGCAGCGCTGTGCATGTTTTTGAGGAACTTGTACCTGGCTATCATAAACATGTGAAAGTAGATTATGACTAGGACAGAGATGTTATTTGCATAAGTCTTCACTAACTACGAAGAATATGTTAAAAGTTAGTAAAAAATATGGTTAGTTTAGTTAAGTTAGCAATCACG
This sequence comes from Maruca vitrata, assembly GCA_039566165.1. Lineage (NCBI taxonomy): Eukaryota > Metazoa > Arthropoda > Insecta > Lepidoptera > Crambidae > Maruca > Maruca vitrata. The sequence continues at coordinate 17,923,006 of CM076911.1, read as the reverse complement.
TTTTGTTATTATACTCTTAAAATTAAGTCTAAGGTAACAAGGAACTATAACGAATACACAAGTCTCTAATTAGTGAGAATCATAAATTCAATATTCAATGTTATTTTAAGTATTTAAAGACACAGTTACAACAAAAGAAAAGTTGTATATGCAATAAAAACTTCCCCCATTAATACGTTATGTTATGGGTTAATCCAAATCAAGTTTAATGTTATAACTATTCGACCTTTACATCAAAAGTGTGATACATTATTCAATATTCTAGATAAATAGCATGCACAATCGTCTTTGTCAATCGATTGATCGACAAACGCACTTCCAATTACCAAGCAATTAGCCCACATCACCACACAATCGATGACGTTGGATGGGAAAATGTAGTCCGTAGTTTTATGCTAACATCACCTTGAATAGAAGAGTGTTTTGTAGCATAACATCAAAACGTTATGCATTAAATTTTTTCATAATTTTCCAAAGACTCTGTTTCTGTTATCTTATCGTTCTTGATGGGTTCCTACGGCGAATACAATGTTATAATAAACCTAACAACATGCGAATTTATTATTTTATTTAATGAATGTCCATTCAAAATCTAAATATACATAACTCAGAAAATGTGACTGACTCACTGACTGAGTGATCGATCAACGCACAGCCCAAAACACTGGACGGATCGGGCTGAAAATTGGCATGCAGGTAGATACTATTGTCTAATATTTGTGCGAGCACTACACATTTGAAATAAAATTTATTTTACGAATTAAACTCGCGTGTTTTGGTATTCTAAACATTATTTAGAGATCCGACGTTTCGAGCGAGGTCCCATGACCACGAGTGCTGTAAAGAACAGCGCTCGTGGTCACGGGACCCCGTAGAATACTAATACACGCGAGTTTAATCCGTAAAATTAGTTTTATTTCAAATGCAGGTAGATGTTATGATGAAGGCATCCGCTAAGAAAGGATTACCCGAAAGGAAGCGAGGGCGGGTCACTAGTTTGATATATAATGGAAGGAATTTTTTTTTAAATTGGTTGATTGTACAGATATTAAACCCAACACGTGTTTTAAAACGTACGTAGTGAGAAAACACAAGAAAAATGTTGGCATTATCCGTTTAGTAGGTAATCGTTAATTACTGATAGGTATTGTGGTGCAGGTAAGAAAAAGAATATGCATTTTTCGTCATCAGATTCTGTAATTGCCCTGGGAAATATAGATACAGGTTATACACGTATGACATTAGAAACTTCATGATTGTTAACCGTCGAGGGATTCACCCAGAACGATTCAGTCTTTGGACTATCCTCTTCCATCATGTACCTACAAAATAAATGGTCTATACGAAGAGTGACCACAGTGACAATGCATTCGTAGTGGATGAGGATAATTGAAATAATCTATACTTTGTTACTGTTATAAACTAGGGGCCGCGTTTTCGTACGAGTTGAGTAAGATATTATAGATATTATTTGGATAATACTAATACATTTTTATAAATTGTATGTGTTATTTTAATATGCAAGTTAAACTGTTTCGAAGTTTCATCAAAATCCGTTCAGTACTTGTTGGGTGAAAGAGTAACATAATACACAGTTTCGATTTTTAATAAATTTTTGATACTTGTATAACTTAATGAAACACAAAGAAACAAGTCGCCAAATCGATATGTTCAAAAATCTAGTCCTTATAGCAACAAGCCCGTGTATCTTCGCTAGTAAACACATCGTTTCAAGTTCATGAGTAGAATAATAATTTCTTAATGTTATTACATTGAGGAAAAAAACAGTATAATGACGCGTAAAAGCTTAAAGCTTGGACTACGTGACAAAGACGGGCCTTGAAAACTGGAAGATAGCCCCACGTGGCTAAGAAGCACTTTTATATTTGTATTTAAACATATATGTCTATGTATATGAGTATCTGACGCCCATAATACAAGATCTGCTTAGTTTGGGGTCAGATGATCGTGTGTGGAAATGTCCCAGATATTTATTTATATGTATATTTTTTTACCTAACTGACTTGATGATGGCTTGGAGTAGCCTCGTCATCATCACTGGACTTGTGAGGGAGCGGATGGCTCTCAGCCCAAGGACGTTTATAACATTGCCTTATAGCGCGTTTGTCGAACATTACTTCCTGTTTGCGCTGTCGCAGTCGGTTCAAAAGCATTTAATAACCTTTTTCAGGATCTAGACTAACTGTCCACGAAATCTTATTTAAATCGGTTGAGTAGTTCACAATCACAATTTAGACACTAGGTACTAGGGCTTTTTGATGCGTTGGTGATCGTGGTAAGGAGCCTCTTAGGTAAATGTTAGTATAGTTTATCACATTCATAATGACACAATGAATATGATAAATCCGTAACATAGCGTCATTATATCAGGCCCCAGCAGACATTATAAGTAGTACCTACATAATATGTATTTATAGTTATTTGTGTGAGTTAAGTAGGTAATTTGAAATTGTGAGTAGATTGCGGCGATTATTTGTCACATTACCTGTCTCGCCGTCTGTAATCAAGATAATAGTGCTTTTCTTAGATTTCTTATTATTTTTTTTCTTACACAACTGGGGAAATGGTTTGTCGAATTCTCTTATCGTGGATTCAAATTTAATTTATGTTACCGTAGGTATGAAGTTGTTTATAAATCTTGAATTGGCTAGAACTTAGCAGTCTGTGGAACTTAAACCGCATTAAGTCGTTTTCTTTTATTATTATGAAAGTAATCTTCTTTTGGTCAGCTCAGCCATCACAGCATTACAGTAATTAGCACTCTTTCTTGCAACATCAGATATTTTGTTTCATGGAAGTATCTTGGCCCTTATAGGCCCTGTTAGATCAAGACAGGAAATGTTATTAGTCAAACAAACTATAACTAAAATGTGCCCTTTCTTTACAGCATAATTCTAATACCGATCCAAACCAATTTCAATTGAATTTTCTGTCATACGCTCTCAACTAAGATTTCGTTATTAATATAAAATTATTCCAACCAACACATTAAAAAAGACGTGTGGCACTCGGGGACTGCCGCGGTATAGCTATTGCATAGCATCGTCCGATTTAGGAGCAGCTCGTCTCGATTCGTGCGAGTTTCGTAGAGTCGTACAATACGTCTAACCGCACGCACACAAACACCGTGCCGAAGTCTACCGAACTGAAACGACGTTAGACGATTGTGAGACGTTTTTCGTTACGGAATTTCTTGGTTCGGTCGCCGCACTCAAGGCCCGCGATAAAAGCTATGCAATAGCTTAATTATTCCAACCAACACATTAAAAAATAAAATGGACAATGGACATGCACCGCACGTGTTATTCCATTGATCACATTCGATTCAAGGTCAAAACTGTTCATGAAACAAATACCTACATCACTTAAAGATTCTAGTGTATTCGCTTGACAGACCCCCATATTATGGAAAAGTATTCCGTGACGGATGATGGTTAAGTCATATATCTTAGTCGAGATAAGTGATAGGTTGTTCAGATAGAATGATTTTACTAAAATAAAGTATATTATGCTTGGCTTATTGAAGTTATAAGGACCATGTGGCTACATATTCGATTCCCGGACCAGGACGAATTCGTATAAGTTCGTTCTATTAAGAAATTACTTAGCCCGGGGCCAGAAAAATGGGGGATGCACGCCCGTGCCTCAAAAAGCACATAGATATAATGATGGCCTGCGCAAGTCGGGTTAACATGTTTTTTTTTTTATAATAAGCTAACAAGATGACCTCACTCCACCTGATGGAAAGCGGTAGTGAGATCCAAATATGAGGTCGACAGGCACAATAGACCATATTGAGCCTGTCGCACTCACCCTGCAAGCCCGCTTAAAGAGGAGCCCACTGCCGCGGCAACAACGAGACAAGGCGTGGAGTCTCGCATTGGTATTGAGCTGTGCGGGTCCGAGTTGGCCAGTCCGCTGGACGGAAGGGCCCCCGTTTCTACGGGTCTCCCTGGCCGGCGGGCTGACCCGCTCCGCCCGCACAATGCCGCCGCTAAGACTCCACTGGTCCGGCGCTTGCCGCAAAAATGGTTCCCCCTGGCTCCGGTTCGTACAGTGCTGATCCCGGAACGCGACCTGACCGAGAGAGGCCAGAGTCACTTGGCGGGTTTTACGCAACTGTATGGTGGTAACAGCAACCGGTCGACAAAACGTCTCCCACCTGAGCACAAGAGTTCTTTTTGTTCCCTAAACTCTCTATAATATCATCATCAGGATCAGCAAGATGATGATGTTACAACTCATTGTAACATATGAAAATATTTCTATTTTTTTTATTTCTATTTCCATTTCTCACTCCTGTAGTTAAGTAAGTGACCCGACTTGCGTGGTGTAGTGGACTAAAGCCTTAAGCTTAGTTTAGGGCAGGCCCCACGTGGAGGCCTTTATCCTCATCATTAGACTATCGAAGGCCACTGCTGGACTTAAGCCTGGAGGAGACCTTGGAGGGCTTAAATAGGCTAAATATTTCTTTTTTCTTTTTAATTTACTGATTTTCCTATTTACTTATGATTTACTAATTTCTTTGTTTTTTGTTCAGCAAAACAAGTACGATGTGGGCAGCGGCGAGCAGTTCGACGACCTGGTGGGGCTGATAGAGCACTTCCGCTCATACCCGATGGTAGAGACATCGGGTGACGTGCTGCGCCTGTTGCAGCCAGTCGGTGCTCGCGCCCGAGCGCACCAGATCGACAAGAAAGCGAATGAGATACAGGTAAAGATCTAATAGCCTGGTGGGGAAGATCGGGCACTTCCGCTCGTACCTGATGGTAGAGACGTCTAGCGACTTGCGGGGCCTGCTGCAGCTTATCGGTGCTCGCGCTCGAGCGCACCAGATCGATAAGAAAGTGAATCAGATGCAGGTATGGGTCCAGGCTATTAGCCTGGTGGGGCTGATCGGGCACTTCCGCTCGTAACCGATGGTTGAGACGTTGGTGCACAAACCCGAGCGCACCAGATCGACAAGAAAGCGAATGAGATACAGGTACGAATTTAATACATTAGGTACAGTTTTTTACTTGTCCTCACTGGAGACTTGATTGTACCTATCAATAGTTTCGTACACAAACCTAAGCGTAATATTCAAATCATTTAGCAACTTGAAAATGGTGCTCGGCCTTTGCCCACAGCGATGCAACGCTATAACAGCTATTCGGGTTTCTCTTAAGGTCCACTCCATCATGAAAAATGGCAGTAAATGATTGTCTTTTGTTTTAAAATAATAGTCAAAAATTTCCAAAAAGAATAATATTTAATTTTGTTCTTAAATAAATGAAACTTCAATATATTTTCTAACATATCTATTCTTGTGCTTTTAATTGTAATTAGGTAGATAATGGACTTATAGCAAACACTAAACGAACACGACGCTCTGTCAATGTCCGACATGATGATATCATTGTTTTTTTTTTTCCTACACACCATTTTGCCTATTCCCATGCAATCTGTCACTGTAAATGAGTGTCCGCAAATTTAATTATCACATCAGTATGATAAACGAGTTTAGCTATGTGCGGCGGGCGGCTTGAATAAAACATGAAACCCCTCGTCACGTGGCTCCCAACATGTACTAATGCAATTAACTGCAATGAAAAATGCAACGATCATAAAATTTTATGTCATTTTGTGTGATTTGAACGCTGGATTCTTGTTCATTGTTCTATTAAGATTTAGTCCACCTACGTGAGGGCTTGTAATCGATAATGATAGATTTACGACGATCTCTTTGTAGTACTGATGCGCAAATAATAAGTATGAAGAGCGTGATTGATGGAAGTAGGACAAATATTAATAGTATAACTTTTTTTTTCATTTACTTTGATTGAAATTAGTTAAGTCGCATTACATTTTAGCTTTATAGGGTTTATGTTCTTCAAGGAATTTGTCACGGAGATGTGACATCTTTTATGTCTGGATTTACAGTTTTAAAGATAAAGCTCTCTAAGTGTTTTAGGTTAACCAAATCCTCACAGAGCCATGATAATAATGTCAATATAATGCTTGCAAACCGATAGACTAACAATATCTAGTGATACATCTTATACCTTATAGGCAGGCCTAAAGGCTTTATTATTAACATGTAACAAATCGAAAACAATAAGCACTCCTACAGAATTGTCCTTTGTAGACAACAATAATTATTCAAATGAATTCTCGAATGAGACTGGCAACCACGTGAGCGGTTAACGTGACAAATTCCTCATATAAATAGTTCAGTTGTTTTCCTTTGTTATATATTTTTTTAATTTATCTATTGGCACAGGTAGTGTTATGTTATCTATGGTACAAATAAGAACCTTCATAAATCTTCAGTGACACTCGTTACACTTGAAGTTCTACAAAGTGAACCGATAATGGAAAACAAGTAAATTTTTTTAAAATCTAATCATGAAATTGTGTCCTTGTATACTCTAAGTATCTACTTTGACCTTATGATAGATTAGTGGATTATTATTGGATCAGGTATCACAATAAGACGAATCACTAAGCCCCCCTCCCTCCAGGAGATACCGCGGGTTTGCAAAAATCAGTAGTTGCAGTTTTGAATATACTTTCACACTACACATGAGTACTTTATTATATGTTCTATGTTGAGCCTCGAGCAAGACAGACCAATGAGCGCAATGCGTTGATGACGCGTCAAGCTCAATTAACCAATGACAGTTCAGACGCATCTGACTGCAACTATATATGCAGTGGATACTTGATCGGTTTCCCAGAACCCTCATAGGTATCTGCACGTGAGAAAACAATGAGGCCATTAATTGTAACGTCGTTCAATTGCTTGGTCTCTTTGCAGCAGAAAGTGGAAGATCCTCAGAAGCTAGAGAGCAAGGACAGCTTCGACAGCGAGTTCCTGATGCTGAAGATGCTGGAGGACCGCCACGTTTTCACCACCACCGAGGGCATGAGGCCGGGGAACATGTTTAAGAATCGCTACCGGAATATATTACCTTGTAAGTGAAAGTTTATCTTAATAGCATTTATGATGCCTTGGCATCCTTGCCTTGCCTTGCCCAGCCTTGTCATCATCACCGGCAGTGGCGTAGCGTAGACTCATATAGGCGTGTGCAGTGGTATGATTTTTTTTTAATCGACACCTTATACAATAAATCGACCGATACACAATTTAGACGCCCTTTTAAATGTGTGGCCGTGACTTTGCCCACGCCTACTACGCCACTGATGACCGGTCTTGCGAGGGAGCGGATGTCTCTCACCCCTAATGATAGCAGTGATATCTCTTTGATAGACCCGGGAATCATGCCTAACATGATTCCTACTGGCCTACGCTGCTACGGTATAGTTTAGGTTCTTGGCAAAGCTATACCTACTTGCTAGTAGGTACGGCGTAACTTAGTAGTCCAACGATCTTTCTGTTAATTTAAATATTTGTGTCAATTTTATAATTTTAATTTGTCCGTACGCTGCAAAAGCAATAATATCTTTCTTTTAATGTTGGAAAAGTAAACATTAAAAATCATAACTGAATTTTTACACAACTAAGTAACAAAAAACATTACAAAAAAAAACAAAAGTTAATAAAAAAACATAAAATTAATTCAGATATTTTCAGTTATACCGACATACCTAAGTTGCATAATATATGCGCATGCTGCATTAAGGCGGCTCCTAAATAAATCCCCTAGTCCGAAGAATTCGGAGTTTTGTCTTTCATAGGATCTTTGAAAAGGTCGCTCACCGATTGATTACCTATTAATTTGCTACTGGACAGATGACCAGACCCGCGTGATCTTGAGGCGGCCCTCCGGGGAGGACACGGACTACATCAACGCAAACTACATCCGGTCTTCCAGGATCTACGAGTCCACCAGTTCAGTACAGTCCTCCAACGAGAGTCTACATAGCGCCAAATGTGAGTCTCCTTTTATTTTAACGCGGCGAATGAGTGACGCATCGTCATTTTGGGTAAAAGCTTATTGAAGATGGTGTGAGAGAATGACCGTCAATTGCTTTTGGGCGAAAGTGCATTATAACGGAGAAGGAAATCATCGTAAGGAAACCTGCATACCTATGAATAAATTCTTAGGTTGTGTAGTTAACTAACCCGCTCTTGATCAGCGTTGACTAAGGCATTATCGCCCTAGTTTGGATGATGATGATATAAGTGCATTGCTCATCCACAAAAATCCGCTCATCGCCTTAGCGGCGTCATAGTTCCTATATAGGTATAGCCCAACTACTACAAAACTATCGGTGGGATTTTGAATCAATTTGCGTTCTCGAAATCTATCTGAGGTGTCTTCTGCGAAGTTTCCTGATTTGAATGTCACTCAGTTATACTTTTTGAGACCTCGCATATAAAGAAGGAAGAGGAGAAGACAGATGATGACAGTAGCTACACTGGAGGATTTAGTTTAATGGTTTCTCTCCTGCATAAAAATAAAATCCTACAGCATTTTTTTTGTCTTCTGACGTTTTACAGCTGGCCAAATAATAGTAGGCATATTGTGATCTTTAGCGTGGTAGGTAGGTACTCTCCATTAGTACCGCATGCCTTAAGATTATAGCGAGAAGTAAGCTGTCGTTCGTAACTACTTTACAAGGTTATAAATAACGTAGCCGTCCGTTAAACTTCACATATTATCTTGGCCCCATATGTTTATCAGGGTTCAGTACATCATAAAGAAATACGGGAACCCTTTAGGATAAACTATTTTCAACAACAGCGTGATACTGTGGTTTCTATGGCCGCTTTATAAAGGGAAATACAGGGAAACATCATTATCGTCATCATCATCATCAGCATATATACGTCACCACTCCTGGGGCACAGGCCTACCCAAAACTAGGACGATCAGACCTAAGTCAACCACGCTGGCCAAGTGCGGATTGGTCGACTACACAACCTTAGAAATTCTACGTAAGTGTGTAGGTTTCCTCACGATGTTTCCCTTCACCCTTAAAGCGTCGAATGATCATAGGTAGGTTGTACACATATTAAATGTGTACATTCAGTGGTTAATCCGCCTTATACGGTCTCTCGGTAATTAATTCACGCAGTGTTTTTCATTCACCAGACTCACTCAAACATCCAATTGTATGTCGACAAAGAATGCAAATTTTTGGTAATACGAACTAATAAGGAAAATAACCCTATGCGTCATTTGGTACTTGAATTCCATACAAATGCGCTAAACGAACGCGGGTGGAATTCCAATCATGATGAGAAGATACCTAACTTGTTCGATCCAATAATTCTGTATATCTTTTTCAATATAGGCATAAGTAAATACTGCATAGAAATCACAGAATAACTACGAAGAAGAAAAAAGAAATATATTATTTAAATCTTAAATAAAATATTGTGTACAATGATGTGAATGAATTTACAAAATAGAATAGTCAACACATTTTTTAAATATGTTTAGTTACTTCTTTAAATCGTTCATAGATACAATAAAATTAGAATTATAGTTAATATAGTAAGAACTTCACTGGACTATTTTGGCGGACGTGCCAGAGTACCCTGGCACCCTAGCACATAAATAAAAGTTTTCTGTACCCTACATGTATCAGACAGGGGGACTTTTGATTGATTTGATTAAACACTTCATACGACCTATTGGCGGAGAATAAGTAAGTATATTACGATTACTTTAATATTAAGGGATGGGAATGATTAATATGGTTTTTCTTTTTATTGAAGCCCTGATCCTGAGCAGTGAAACAAAGAAACCGACGCCACTCGTATCCAAGTCCCTCTCTGATGACGCCTTGAGAGAGGTCAAGATGAGCATAAAGATGGACAAAATTAATGGCAACATTCCTAATGACATTGGTAAGTGAACATTATTTATCTAGCAACCTTATTATTAATAGGTAATAAATCTGAAGGTAGCTTGTGTACGGATTTATATTTCCTTAACAAATCTACGGAATTACTTATGAATAATAAAGCACTTAGGCCGTGACAATAATATCTATTAAAAGGATGTAATCTGAGATTTAAAAATACATTGAAAGAAAATAACCGCGGACATTAAAAATAATAAAAGTTGTTAATACCATAATGTTTTACGTTTGTTTAATATAGATAGAAGTTATTTACCTTTTATCTACTTGAGGAAGAAAATAGAAGATTGACTGATTAAATGTAGCTATATCTGGCTTTCTCCCTGAAACATTTCTAATTCAGTCTATTTCAATCAAGAATCAGATAATAAACACAGAATCAATATTCATAAATCGTATTATGAATTTATCTTTTTTCAGTAAAAGACAAGGTTTACATCGCGGCGCAGGGTTGTATGACAAACACTAAGGATGACTTCTGGCGAATGATCTGGCAGGAAGACGTACGGATCATCGCCATGATCACCAACGAAACAGAGAATGGCAAGGTATGTGTAGGCTATCGTATAGACTACAGATTGATTAGAGATATCGTAAAGATTGGTTGGCTAGCTCTGTGAAACAGTGGTAAGAGCTAAGAGTCGTGGGTCCAATTCCCGCCCAGAAGAAATATTCATGTCATGAACATCTGTGTTTGTTCTGTGTCTGGGTCAATACCCAATACGTACATATATAATTACTTACTATAATACTTCAATAAGTAGGTACATACTTATATAATTTTACTAGTGGTGCCAGCGACTTCGTTCGCGTTTCCCCCCGTTTTTTACACATTTTACATTGTATTGGTCGCAGCGTGATGTAATATAGCCTAAAGCCTTCCTCGATAAATGAGCTACACAACACAAAATTTTTTCAATTCGAACCAGTAGGTAGTTTCTGAGATTAGCGCGTTCAAACAAACAAACAAACAAACAAAATCTTCAGCTTTATAATAGTAGTATAGATAAATACCTCAAATATTTTTTGTCAAACCTCTCTTTGTCCTTACTATTATTATAAATGCGAAAGTAACTGTGTCTGTCTGCCTGTTACGCTTTCACGCATAGAATACTGAACCGATTAAAATGAAATTTGGTACAGAAATAGTCCAAAGACTGAGAAAGGACATAGTGTTTTTAACCGACTGCGCTATAAAGAAGTAAGGTTTTACCCGTTAAACATCTCTACGCGGAAGAAGTCGCGAAAGGAAAGCTAGTTACATATAAAACAAAGTCGCTTGTCTGTCCCTATTTCCCTATGAGGTTGTTTTTATAAGAATACGAAGAAAAAATGTAGATAGAGGGATTCAAGAGGAGGGTTTTTATATAAAAATCACCCGAAGCAAAACGAGGGCGGGTCATTAGTTTAGGTACTACAAACCAAATGTACTTGAAAAAATATTAAATAATAAAAATTTTAGAACCTTCATCTTTATGGGTAGGTAACGTTTGTGAGGGACTGAACTATTCAGATGTCGAGGAAAAGTTCCCGCCCCGGAAAACGCTGTCTTTTCAAAACCTTGAGATTGATTGACATACCACTTATGTACAGTTCTTTCAAAATAAATATTTTGGGTGACCCATGTCTCAATCGATGTCAATAACATGTTCGTTGTTACTCATCAAAAGGTACTTACAGTGCCTACTTTCAGATGCTTCCCTTCATTTATAAATATCTACCAATTGAGGAAGTAAGTTAGCGGAAATGCTAATTAAGGCAATGTTTATTGCTTATTACGATTTATGGGGAAATACAGGGGTTTGTTTGTAGAGAATCTTTGAAATTGCATAATTAATAATGACTTAAATGATGTAGGTACTTACATGCGCAATAAATCGGTATATTTTCTATTTACCTACTGAAAAGACACGGAACGAACAAAATACATTAAAGGAAATAATTATATAATGGTCAGAGAACCTGTCGTACGAAGGGATCCGTTCTGGTAGGTAGATTTTAGTTTTATTATACAGGGTGTCCCAAAAAATAATGTCAAGCGGAAGTCCTGAGATAGAACATCCCGTGGAGCATCCGAAACACCTCCATGTATGTTCCGCGATTTTTTATAGTTTACTTCGAGCTTATGATGCAGTAGTACCAACCTACAGCTTGTATGGTTCTTTAGATATTTAAGTTCGTTGTTCATCCAAAAAAATTATTTGGTCAAAGTACCTACGAGATTTTTTATTGAGACAGAGGTAGCTACCGCCGTATCAATGATACTGGGTTCTCCCGCTACAACTAGGGAACTCCCCTTACATATGTTCAAAGTGCGAATAGTTACGTTATTTACCTTTCATTTTGGCGAGCCAACTAATTTAAATCCTGGCGAGTGTTTTCATTTAGACAAATAATATTTTTTTTAGAAAAAGTGCGAACGCTACTGGCCTCTATCTGGACAAGAGGAGAGGTTCGACGGGCTGCTAGTGAAGTCCATCGCGGAGACGCAGTATGAGGACTACCTGCTGAGGGAGTGGGACGTGAGGGAGGAGGGCGGCGTCTGCCGGACCCTCTACCAATACCAGTTCACGGTACGGATGTCGTACTTTCTATATTAGACTGGTGTAGAAAAAGATAAAAGTTGATCGCTTTCTATTGTTTTTAACCCTATTACAGAGGATTAGAGTTCTAATTATGTATGCTAACTAAGTAATTTATTTCCTGACCCAGGATAAGGACCCGGTTCTTGGTCTTTAAGCGCGCTTAAAGACATAAGCGCCGCGTAGGGCAGGATTTGTACGACATAATAGCTAGGTAGGTTAGGTATTCATTTCCTCAAGCTGATTACAAAGTAATAATCTGATTACAGGCGTGGCCGGACCACGGCACACCGCCGGAACCGAACGGTGTTCTGAGTTTCATCAGAGATATTAACAGAAGAATGCTTCTAATCAGACTGGATAAAAACCCACCAGAACAGGTAAGGAACATCAGCATAGTACCTACCTAACTAGAAGGGCTGAAGCAGTCGTTTGCGGTATTTTTTTATAAGAAGTGGGGTAACTACAGGGTGGCAAGTGGGCCCCAGCCGAAAGGGGTCCCCGGTCATAGGAGAATCTCATCTGCCAACCCACATACACATTAAGATAAAAAAAAAAGAACGGGGGGTGCACGGGACCCCAACCGATGAATTTTGCCACGGACTTCAATAGTAGGGGAGCCCACGATGCTAAATTGGGATTTACTCGAGCGTCGTCGGGACCTATTTGATTTTGATTATTAGATGGTAGAAAGAAAAAAAGTTCATATGATGTATACCCTTTCACCAGTGGGGTGAGCTTCTGCAGGCTCGCGAAAATGTAAAAAAAAAACAGTTACATGGAAATACTCGAGCGCGTCAGATATCGATAGTGTATATTCCCTACGTATCTTTGATGACGAGCGTATGCTAATCTGCCAGTTTGCATAGTGGGGGCGGGCATACAGAAGGGTTAAAAATGGGAAAAAAAAAATTAACTCGAGCGCGTCAGATATTTGGAGGGGATGTTGAGTGAGCCCCAACGAAGTTCCTATTCAAAAGACTGACGATTCGGATGTGACGCAAGCTCGTGGCGGTTTTTTGAAAATGTAAAAAAAAATCGCCATTTTGAAATACTCGAGCGCGTCAGATTTTCATACAGACGATTCAGCTTGATGTCCTTGATGTGCTGATTCATAATCTGACAATTATTTGAAGGGGTTTTCTTAATCTGATGGCTTGAAATAATTTTTTTTTACGTTTTTTTTATGATTTTTTTTTTATTTCTTTTTTTATAGAGTCCATCGTGAAAACGAGCATTATAAAAAAATATTTTAAAAATCTCTATTAATTTTATTATCGAAACTAAAACTAAGAAAAAAAAAATTGTACATAAAAAAATGTTACAAATAATTTATTTTCAATCTTCATCTTCATCCGTGGAATTATCATCATACAGCAAATTATCATCATACAAGTCTGGTTCAACTGGATATCTGTAACAAGAAATTATTATAATGCTTCACAATATTTTTATTTTATGAAAAGCATAGTAATAAAGTACTGAAAAGTACTGAAAAATAACCTCGCTTCTGATTCCTAAAAATATATAATATATAATATTAGCACTTACTCGTCTGTCGATGTACCAGCAACCTGAATCGTCGAGGAAGTAGCAGGAGCATTCGATTCGAAATGTGGGATTTTCCCAGGAATTTCCGACGCATTGTCGCATTCCGCTGCACTTTGCTGTTGCTTCAGCTTTTCAAAACCGGAAGGTATTTTAATCGCTGTGAACAACTTATAACACTGCGCATGATATCCTTCATTCAAGGATGTTTCAGCTGGAAGTGTAACTTTATCGTACGTTACACGTAATTTCCTGCTACTTGGTTTGCTCTGACGATACTCCAAAACTATCTTGGCTTTTTTTAAAGTTTCTGCAGAAAATTTAATAACGTTTTGAAGAGTAGTTTCTTCACAAAACACACACTTCATAGTATTGCCACTCATTGTCTTAGCAAATATAAAACTCACGAAATTAAAATCACAAAATTTGATTCAGAACACTGCAAACATAAACAAACAAGCCGGAGCATCGTTTATGCAATACTACACGTGCTGTGACCTGTAGTTGTAATGGCGTGATGGCCGACGGAAAGTAGTTTGGTGATGGAGCGAGAGAGATAGAGCGAGTGGCGCGGAGGGCATACATGCTTTACTACAGCTGCACGCGCTACACGTTATTGACGATTTTTGTTACTTCGGCTTATGGTAATCGTCAGATTATATTTTTGCCGTTATCCTTGAATTATTTCCTTCAAAATAAAAAAAAATTCAACCGCGCTCGAGAATGTCCAGGTGTCGTTTTTTTTTTTCAACTTTGTCACCCTCCCACACTCTTACGTCACGCGCAAATCGTCAGATTATTAAAATGCATACTTTTTAGCATGTAATTAACCTACTATACCTTAATCTGACGCGCTCGAGAATTTCCAACTATCGTTTTTTTTTTACTATTCTGATGGGCTGCCCTACGCGCGCGGCCCTATATAGAGGGCTTAGATATGCTGGAGGTACTCAACAAGGTGCAAGGTATCACCCCGTATGTTAATCTGCCACGCTCGAGTAAATCCCAAAATCCCCGCTTGGGCTCCCCTACTACAACTGGTATAGTTACGCCACTGTTTATAAGTCAAACCTTTTTTTTATCGCGGTGAACGCCTTACGCGACTTCCTCCTCCGGGAAGAAGTGAGCACCACCAAACCGCTTTATGATGGCACCATTGGAAAAAGTTCTAAAAACCAGCCACCAAGTCATCAACACAACATCGAAAAATCCCCAATCATTGCCGTTATAAGTTATGCCTAATTATGATACACTATGTTACAGAACATTCTCTGTGTGCACTGCTCCGCTGGCGTTGGGCGAACTGGCACGTTCATCGTCCTGGACATGTTGATCGACAAAATTAAGTCCTTAGGTAAGATTATAACTATCTGAATACCTACTACCTCTTTGGTACACAACTAGTTACCATAGTTACTCTAGGTAGTTATGGTAAGCGTGTTTCTAACATAAATGCGAACGTTTTACTATTTTATTTTTAAGCTAAAAATTTTTATTAACCTACTGTGCATTGTTTGTAATTATTTTTTGCTGCTGCGATTTTTCATATTTCAAATGCGAATTTGAACAACTCAAAAATTGTATCAATGGTAAACGTGTATTTTAAAGAAAATATCGAGCGCTAAGCATTTGTATTTGGACGGATTTGCGATATTTTTTACAGTCAACAGCACGTTAAGTGTACCTAAGCAGTGTTAGCAGGTCGATCATACCGCTTATACTCTATTCCAATTATGAAGCTTAGACTGTACAACGTCCAAAGCGTTAGATCTGACGGGCTGTTGACTGTACCACACTCTACAGAAAGACGTATTGGCTAACGGTAAAGTACAGATAGTGCAGTGGCAATGAAAAAAAAAAGTTACGAATTTGGAACTGTCCTTCAATATTACTGGTTAACTAGACTGCCACAAAAAAAGTTCTGCCAATTTGAAACATGAAGTTTGTACGTGTTTCTATTTTCAAACGTAGTCCGTTGCATGCGCCGCCATGATGTGTCTTGTGTGCAGGTTTCAACTGTGACATTGATGTGCACGGAGCGGTCCGGTGTGCGCGCGCGCAACGAGTCGGCATGGTGCAAAACCAACAGCAGTACAGATTCATCTACGTAGCGCTGCAGGAGTACATCAACGAGAGGTGCCTCGCGTCTAGGAAGAGGGTAGGTACTTATCATTCAGAACTTAGGCTGCAAAGTGGTTTATTTAAAAAAAATGTGGGATCGTAAAGTTGACTTGACTTGGCCAGTTTTCATTTCATCGTTATTAAACATTTTCTCTTATCAAAGCTACTTTAAGTTATCACATTTTTTAAATTAACTATTGACATATAACTTGGCACTCATTTAGATTTCCATTATTTTTGTGGCGAAACCCACAGCCAAGCATAATTTTTTGTATTGAACTTGGTTCTCCGTATTTGCATTTATGTTTTTGTTGGCATACTATCTATCACTACCTACATAGTATAAAACAAAGTAGCTTTCCTCTGTCTGTCCCTATAAATATGAATGATTAGAACTTTGAAACTCTATAATAACGCATTATTGTTCTTGAATAATGAAGGTCTTAAATTACCTAGATGCTCTTACAATACACTTTATGTAGTAAATTTTTATGCGAATAGAAGAGGTAGGTACCAACATTTTTATTTGGGTTGGTAATAAAAGAAGGTTTGCTAAGATTTATTTTCTATTGCAGGTATACACATCAGACGCCTAAGGATCGAATCCGCCAGTGAACCAAAGTGCAATGAGACTGCAGATAATCTACCTAATAATAAATAACCTACCTAACAAAAAACTCAATCATTATGATGTAGGAACTTATTTAAGTGATCTTGTGAAACATTTAATTTTCCAGTCAAAAACATTATTATTATGTCTAAGTAATATTACCTAATTAAGTTTTAAATAAAGAAATGTATTTCTTAATCTGCCTTTGTTTGCTAAGGACTAGCGTGTATTCATGATCAGTTGTCATAGACCACCCCAAGTGATCATCTAACGGCCATGTACTGAAAGTAATAGATATTTCAATTAGCGGATTAGCGGATTTTTTTTATTCGCGCGCCGTTTTTAAGTTCCAGTCCAGTACCTGCATTTAGTTCCCACTGAATATATTGCAGTGGATATGTGAAAGAACTATGTGAATGTATCGTTTTTATGGATCCGTACAAATCCTAGGGTGATCAGTACTGCGGCACCGCGCGGTACCATGTGTGTAGGTAGCCTAATTGTAATGTTCAAGTCTTTATTACCGTAGTGCTGACATGGAAGTGCAAAAAGGATAAATGAAGCCGGTGTTAACTTGACGTGTATATATTTATTCATTTAATTTTACAATTAAAATATTTTGAAGCTATTTCAGTTTAACTATACAATTAACATGAACTATTATAACTAAATCAAAATTACAATAGCAATAATATATCCTTTGTTAACGTAACAACACAATTCATTATTATAAAAAGCTTTAAGCTAAAATGATTATGTGAAATTATAACAATCAATAACTTATAGTATAACAATACCTACTCTTATTCAAATGAATAGTGTAAATCTTTAAAAATCATCACAAACATCATAATTTTTTTCTTTAATCATAAAAAAATATGTAGGTATCTAGATTTAACAAAAATTCATTGTTTTCATTTGGCACTTTTTGAAAATTTAAACAATGAAATCCAGATTGATATTTTTTTTTAAATACTCAAAACGAACCACACTACAGTAACATAAATTTATTTTTTTCCTACAAAAGTGTACAATAAAATAAATGAACGCAATACATCGGCACTAAATATGTGTAAATGAAAGATTTCCAACATTTATTTTCTACTCACATTGAACGCTGTTTGTTACTTTACCATTGACTTTTACATTTAGATATTTTAAATTGATGTTTATTTAAAGTTGATACTTAAAGCTAGTTAACTTGTGTAACACATTTGGGCGTAACTTAACGTAAAGTCGCTCTAGCCAAGCCGGGGCCGACTGCAAGAGTCGGGGACATGGATGTTAGCTGTACCTAATATGATCAAACCAGCTTGAGTAGAGCCCAGAACCATATAAAAACAATACAAATTGTCATAATTACTTAACTTACTCAAAATTACTAATATAAACTAACTCAGAATACTTGGTACAATAAAAACGAGAAATGTTGAATAAAAATAAATACTTTAACTAAGTACTAAGAACAAACCGAGGAATGTAAACACTGTAAATTACAATTCCTTAAAGTTAACATGGTATCTGATTGGCATCGCCTTAATTGGTGTCATGATTCATAAATAGGTTTCACGTGTGAAAATACTTAGACCTTGCTAATGCTTCAATAGTCTTTCCTCCACGGAGGAGTGCAGTACTAAACAACCAATAATGGAATGAACACATCTCTTTGCTAAGTAATTTCAGTTTTGCAATATTAATTCCTTTTATAAACTCTCACGAAAATTAGTCCTAAGTGCTTGAAAAGTTTGTGCATAATGATAAATTTTACGTGTTATTTGCAAAACATTCAAAAAGCTAAAACATTTACTTGGTATAACGTATAAGGTACAGTACTATCGCTAAATGTCTAGACTCTATACACGTTCTAATCGCCGTCCCCGCAGAATAAAATGATAACAGCCAGTATCTTAGTTTTAGTGTTATGCCATTTTCTGGATCTGTGGGTGCTAATACATGTACTAAATTTTTTTGGGATTTTTATGGAGTTATTTCACGAAGTTACAAAATGTTATAATAGTATTCATAGATTTAACACATGCCATAAATTACGAGAATAAAATTTTAATATAACATTATCGAAATGTACTCTTACTTGTTAGTATGACAAACAGTCATATAATTATATTCTCGTAAAAATATTTCAACTAGATAATGATAAACGCAGTTATCATTTTATTCTCGTTCAAAACGCACCGATCGCTAAGTATATAGTTGAGTAAGCAAAATGACTTTTATAGTTAGAAGGATAAGACTTAATATCATCAAGTGGGAGAGGAAAAAGTTGGTTGGAAAGAACAAGTTGAAAAAAAATCCTTCTTAAACATATCATATCCTACCCAGATAATTATATTTGTATGTTCGTATTATTGACTATTATTTTGTAATTTTTAGTGTGTCGGATTTTTTGAACAAAGGTTTATTTTTTTTCATACTTTTGATTTTTGCATCTTAATTTTTTTGTTCAGCTCACCTGAAATACTACTCATATTATAACTACTAGTCTGAATGTGGATACAGATTTGAAATAATTATCCTATTACTTCTTTCTTTTAAGGAGATGACCAATTGCTAGGGGGTCAAACGGAAAGCCCCAGCTTTCAAATAAAAAAATAATCATCCAAATCGGTTCACTCCAGGTGAAAGTTACGAGGTAACAAGCATAAAAAAAATACAGACGAATTGAGAACCTCCTCCTTTTTTCAAGTCGGTTAGAAAGAACAAGATGGAGAGGAACAAGTTGGAGAAGAGCAAGTTAAAGAGGAGCAAGTTGGAAAGGATCAACTTGGAGGAGTAAGTTGGAGAGGTGCAAGTTGGAGAGTAGCAAGTCGGATAGAAGCAAGTTAGAGGGGAGCAAGTTGGAAGGAAACAAGTTGGAGAAGAGCAAGTTGGAGAAGAACAAGTTGGAGAGGAGCATGTTGGAGAGGAGCAAGTTGGAGAGGAGCAAGTTGGAGAGGAGCAAGTTGGAGAGGAGCAAATTGGAGAGGAGCAAGTTGGAGAAGAGCAAATTGGAGAGGAGCAAGTTGGAGTGAAGCAAGTTGTAGGGAAGCAAATTGGAGAGGAGTAAGTTGGAGAAGAGCAAGTCGGAGAGGAGCAAGTTGGAGAGGTGAAAGTTGTTGAGTTGGATATAAAAAACATGATAAAATAGAGAGTTTGTGAGAGTGTTTCGCAAATAGAGTTTTACAATATAATGGGGTTAATAAAAAATAAGAACTGGTTCAAAAATGAGGATGGCCATAAATTATCGTGGACTAAAATTATGGAAGTAAATGTTTCACATTCGTTGTTGCTTGCCATGCGAGAGGTCGCCAGTTCAAATCCCGTCACGTGCCACTGTATTTTTCGAATTTGAAATTCATTGTCCGATTATTCGACGCTTTAACGGTGAAGGAAATCTGCCCACCTACGAAGAAATTCTTAGGTTGTGTAGTCAACCAACTTGCTTTTGGCCAGTGTGGTGGACTTAGGCCTTATCGCCCACATAGGGTAGGCCGTGCCCCAGCAGTGGGGAGGTAAATGAGCTGATGATGAAAACTTTGATTCCAAATTTTGTAGTATAAGAAGTAGGCGGGGTACCAGCCAGGTACCAAGCCCAAGTCCTCCTGGATATGTACTCGAACGCCAAACCTTATACACAGAGTCAATTCCAATAAGCACAACTTACTATGATGACCTTTTGTGCCTCTGCGGGTGCAGAAGATATTCCATGTTACTACCACGGTTTTTACAAGTCCTTGACTAATTATGACCGTAGCGCAGCGTGTTCCAGTAGCAAAAGTGATGAAGAGGAAGATGATCACGATTAATCAATCTTATTTAACTTTTGCACGTCAGTAAACAAAGGACTGATTTTATAAGATAAATAAAAGGTTGATTTATTGATTTTTAGAGAGCAACAAGTTGAAGAAGAAATTAAAATTATATTACGCGATTTACATGACATTGTTTATTTCTTCGGTATGATAATAATGATAAAATAAAAGCGTAAGGATGAGACAACCCCACCGCCCCCTGGTGGGAGTCGCTGATTTTCGCACCATGAAAGGTAACGACACTCTACCAGTGCAACCAGTATCCCCAGGGCAGCTTGTGGCGGGCTGAATGGGATTGACACCCCTTGGGACCCGTGCCTTTAAGAGTCGACCAGGCCCCTCTCACCTCTGGCTTGCCTTAGCCGGCCGGAAAGAGTTGGGCGTCAGAGCTACATGCTTGCAGGGTGGAAGTGAAAGATATACGTCACGAGTTGGCACAGTGGCGTTGCGCCACTGGGTAAAAAGCGGTGAACACCTTTCGCCACTAAGAGGCGCTCACACTAATGATTCTCCCCGTCGCTCCTGCTTCGTGCCTTGCATGTGCGACCAATGGGGGACCCACGACAGTGAATGGCGTGTTACCACCAGCCCATTTTAATCGTGTTTATGAACATAGATCGGGGCAAGTACCATAGTCCTTCCCGATCTATGTTTACATAGTCTCGGTTACCCAGTCCACTAACACTCAACCAAACAGCCCAGATTATTTGTTCTTCCACGCCATTCCATAGTCTTACACTGACTGGGGGTTGTCCTTGGCTACATTTTATAGTGTATATATAATAAGGCGTCCGACCGATTTCAGCCACGGCGGCCGGTCTCAATTGAGATCAGCCAAGGGCGCAGGACATATTATTATAGTGCACAAGTGTCCGCGCAAACACAAGTGCACTCTCTATTCCGTTACACTCATAATTCGATGAGACGGCAATCCTACATGACCGATGAGAGATCGGGCGCAGGACCACCGGCTTAACGTGCTTTCCGAGGCACGGGCGTTCAACCGCCAACTTCGTAACTCCGGGCTGAGTATTATCATTACAAAAAAACTCACACAAATTTTGCCCGACCCCGGACTCGAACCGGGGACCTCTCGATCCTAACGAAGCACTTGCTACCAAATAGACCAACGAGGCAGTATATTATATACAGGGGTAATCGTCGGCTGATGCCACATAACATTAACATACAAGTTATTAAAAGGCTTTTTATTTTAAATGACAAAATATGATTTCTAAGACTTAGAACAACACTGAGAACCTATTTTTTTGTATTTGCAGCGATTCAGGATTGAAAATCAATACATAGGTTCCAAAGTAAATTTTAAATACAAATAATTTAACTTCATTAAATAAAACGAATGTTGATTAACATGTAACAGGTTTGTTAAGACAACAAATTAAAGTCTTTTATAGAAAAAAAAGAATACAATATGTACGAGAATAAAATGATATAAAAGTGTTATCATATTCATGTGTACTCTAAAACTCAGTAGAATAAAATGACAAGTTACGTGTGCCATATTTGACTTGAGTCTGGCGAAACGGAGAATAAAATGATAATGGATATTACTGACTTCAAATAATTACTTAATTTCACTAATATTTTATTTCTCGAATATTATCCATATTTTAATATGTAGGTATATACCACTTAATTATTTCTATAGTACTAAAAATTAGCTTTATTTAAAGTTATCAATCATAAGCCTATGTCCAGTATTTACGGAGCAAAAGACAAAAATATGTTTTTTATTTTTCCTGAAAAGTTGCGTTTCTGTAGTTATCATTTTATTCTCCGGGGACGGCGTAATGTAATACGAGTCTAAAAATAAGGATTCTTAAGTAATGCTTAATTTTTCATTAATATCACCATTCCTAATTCAATAAATTTTTAGCATCTCTTTAGACGTTATAGAAGAGAATGAATAAGGATTTTACTTTATCGACTCGAAAAAGTCTTGACACACGTATTATGAGCAATAGTGTATGAGCCATAGAGTAAGTAGGTATAGATAGTCGATACTGAAGAGATGCTAACAATTTATTTGATTGACGCATTTACACTTATTTCTTTATGAATAATGCTTGATTTAACTATGCTAATATTTATGACGGTTTCTCTGCGAGTGTATATTGAAGCAACGATATCCATTTATTATATTTATCAGGCGGCTCGCAAACAAAATAATCATCAAATGGACGCGAATCAATCTTTCTTAGAGGTAGGTAATTTATTAATGATACTCCTAGATATTACTATTTTTGTACTAAGCACAGGGCTTTGGGATTATGTCCTTCTACTGTGGGTTTAATGTTAACAGTGACCGACGTGCGACCACATCGCTTTAATATCAAGGGTTAGGTATCTCTATGGGTGACCCGACCTGAGACGGGCGTAACTAAGTCGGTTTCTATGGAAGTAGATAGATAATGATTACAGATTCGCGCCTATTTAAGTACACTATTATCTAGTAAGCAAAGGAAAAGCATTTAAGTATATTCAATTAGTGTTTGAGTGTAAACTGCATATAAGTATGCACGTTCATTTTTTGTGATTCTGATAGATCTCTAGGTCAATGTTCAGTGTTCACCAAACGAATAAATTGAAAGTGCCCTATTGGTTAATTATGTGATTTTCATATGATGTAATGAAAAAAAAACACAAGCGAACCGTGAACCTGACTCGATAGTTCACAATGTGTCACTTACATATAAATTCGGAAACTAAGAATGCTTTTTCTTTTTTAAACTTCACGATATATAGGGCATCGATTTCCGAATCGTATTGTCGAAAAGACTGTGGAATAAAGGGGCAGGATTTAAAAGGCCTCTGCAATCATTGTATACGATTGTACCTATATCGTGAACACGTGCGTAGAATTGAGAGCTTGCAGAATTATTTCATCAATAATTATGAACTAACGACCCTCTCTCGACCTCCTATGATGCCGGTCTGCGAGACGCCTAAGTCAACTATATCAAAATTTCTCATAATGTCCTTCAGTGATGGAGCTCAACCTAGTAGGGCGGAGGGCGCGGGATAAAATTAATGGAATACAAAGATGATATTATATTACTGTAGAGAAAATTACGAATTCAATTCTTACGCATTTTTAATTAGGTAACTTTTTCTTATCACAGACGATTTTTCATTAAATATTCGTTAAAACGAGCCGTCAAAAATATTAAATAGTTTACTATAGAAGAATTTTGCTAGTAGTTTTCAAAAGTTTCATACAACTCAATTTTCGTTGTACAGAGATCTGTTCTGTAAAGTGAACTTAGTGTCAAAAGGTAGGAATTCCTTGCCTGGGAGGGCGGGCCGCTCCGATGGCACGGCCGGGGGTCGAGCGGAACACTTTGGCACATGCTATTGTAATATAACCTTAAGATAAGGTTACTTGGTATACAGGGAGTGGGTTACAAGTAAAAGTATGCCTTACTTAGAGTCCTATGTACAAAACGGGTCAGAGAGAGTTATTTAACACGAATAAATAGGTTAAAAACTCTCGAAATGTCACTAATTTAAGGTCAAATATAGACTTACGACATTATGCCAATATTGACATTATGAGTTCGAACTACAGGTTACTTTATTTTAATATGATATTTCGTGTTAGTTATTTCTTAGTGCTTTGAAAGAAATTTTATGCATAATGCGAATACGATTGGGTTTTCAGTTGTGGCTATCTCATTAGTTATGCAGATGCGATTTTGGGAAATTTAGCTGATTGTAGCTATGGCACTAATTGATTATTTGTATTTGCAATAATGCAGATATTTAGGTAGTGGGATTTGAATTGTTGCGAAGTGTTTGATTTATTGACGTTCAAGATGACGTAAGTATGCCCGGGGAACTTGAATTAAAACCAAAGAGGAAAGATCTACAAAGCGGATAGGTAACCGAGCGCGGGCGGCCGGCCGACACCGCGAGCGACGAAGAGAACGAGAGTCTATACAGATATAAAGCAACAGCCGTTGCTCGGTCACAGAATATCAGTCTCGTAAACCTTGTTGGTGGTCGCTCGGGCGTCGGGCTCCGGCGCGGGCGCGGGCTCGGGCGCGCAGTCGGCCAGGCGCGTCATGCTGCCCGAGAGCGCGGCGGGCGCGAGGTTGAGGCTCATCTTGGTGAGGAGGTTGGACTCGCTGCCGGTTTTCTTGAGATCGGGCTGGGCCGTGGGCGGGAGCGCGGGCCCGCTGCGCTGGACCATTTGGAGGCGCGCGTACTGTTCCTGGAGGGCGCGTTGTTTTTTGAGGAGTTCCTGGTGTCGCTGCTCGAGGGCGGCGGTGCGCGCGGGCTCGGGCGGGTCGGCGGGCGGCGGCGAGGCGAGCGGCGAGCGGCTGGTGGTGCGCGGCGGCGGCGGCGGCGGCGCGCGGCGGGCCAGCGCGAGCAGCTCGGGGTGGCGCTCGGGCACGGGCGGCTTGGGCGGGTGGTGGCCGCGCGCGCGCACCGGCGGCGACGCGTCCGTGTCGCTGCCGCTGGGGTACGAGTGCAGGCGGCGCAGCGGCGGCTCGCGGCGCTCCGCCGGCTTCGCGAACGTCTGCAGCTCGTCTAGTAGCGCGTCGAGGGCGTTCTCTGGCCGCACGTCCGCTGCTCCGCGGGCCGCGCCTCGCCCGCAGCCGCCGGGACCCTGCGCACCATTCCATGCACTTCTAGCTGTGCCCGGGAACGCAAACATACAAACGCGATTGCAAAATCCGAAGCATCGTAGACGCATCGCTTCATTAAGCTACAAAGCGCCGTAAGCTTATAGAGTTTGCAACCGCGCTTCTTTTAAATTTAACACTTATTACCAAAAAGAAATTTAAAAACACTCATTCAGAAGAATCCATTAAGAACTTTTATTAAATCACAATGATATTAAAACTAGATGTTTTGACAATCATTCAAAAATAATAAAAGACAAACGATAGGCGATTTACTTTTGTGGTGGAAGAATAATAAAAAAAAACAAATTTTGTTTTGAAAGCGACAATAATACTTACTGTTAGGAAAAGTGTATAATATAATAAAGTAAGAAATGATTAACAAGCTCATGTTATTCCACGACAAAAATAAAAATGAAGTGTATCGGCTTTTGACTCGTGTAAGTTACCGAAGTGTCAGTCTCGGAAGGCGGGCAGGCGAAGGAACAGTATTCACGCATATACATCGAACAGTCAGATACGTCGGTTTGATGTGATATGAAGGATATAAAATAACAAATTTAAATTTCGTGATAAAGAGAAATGCTCAAAGATATTTAAATATTAGAGAAATAACTTCACTCTTAACAATTGTGATGATTTTGCCATTAGTCAAAAATTTTAAAAAGTGTGTGTAACAATAACATGATCATTGAACCAACTGGCTACTAATAAAGGAAGCTAAATGCCGGAGTGACTTTATAATAACTAATCTAATGAAAGCTCATGTGAATCGCATTTACTACTTCGATTAACAAGTTTTTAATTTTAAAGGTGGGTGCTGTAATCCAAGATAAAGATATTTTAAAAGCGGTAAGAGTTTGAATAAACAACTAAATTTACCTGTGCGTCCGGATGCCTTGGTAGTTGGTTACAAACGTATTCAAACATAGTTATTATGAACAGCCAATAAAGGGTACAATTGTTATATCTAGGGGAGTTGTTGTCTTCCATACTTCGGTCGTGGTGTAATGTACATAAAGTGCGTGTGTGTGAATGAGTGGAGTTCTGGTGTAGTAAGGCGGTGTGTGGACGGCACTGGAAAATTGAACTGAGAATACCAGAAGACGAAGAAAAACCAGGAGTTTAATGCATGTCATTCATTCCTGAGGTTCTAGCTTGTTGGTCGCTCCTGACATTGAGAATGCGCTGCAACAAAAAAGACAGGCGAGTGCGAACCATCACAAAGCGGCTAGATTATACGACATGCTTATTAGTCTCAAACGTGAGAAACTAGATACTACGTAAGTAAACATCTCTAAACTTCATTTACTTATGTCAATAGAAATAATCATGCTTCATTACAGAAATGAAAACTTATGTAGTAAATAAACTGTTAATGAGTAAAATCATTTGCTTATTCTAAATAATTATCTATTTGCAAGAGCCAACACCTACGCGCTACTCTTGTCGGCTAACATGCATAGTTGCTCAATAAATATCCTACCTATCATAAGCATAGTTAGATCATTATATTTGGAGGACTTTTAATACTTGTTTAACGTTAATTGATTTACAATATTGCATGAATTTCCTCTAGGAATCAAATTCTATGTTACAATTATCATTGCATTATGTAATTCCATTAAAGGTTCTGTTAATTAAATGTTCTTGATAGCATAGGTAGGTACATTTATTGTATCTGTGAAAACGACAGTTGCATTTGTAATGGTAAAGAACACTTTGAAACTGATTATATTCGTGTTGACGTTTTCAAAGATACACTTATATTAATCACATGACAGTATAGTAGTACCTATGCACACACAGTTAATGGTAATGTAAGCATGCGTACCGATTCATTCAAAACTGTCTGTACTGTAAAAGATATTTAAAACAATCGATAAGTTTTCCCATTATTATATCAAGTACCTACAAAAGCGCATTTTATACAATATTGCTAAAGCGTCGTGAACTCTGTGCTCATGCCTACAGAAAATAGCAAAATCGTGTTATTTACATGAACAAAAAATGGACATATCGAAAGGAAAAATGTAATTCAAAAAAGTAATAAGAATGTGATATAAAATATCGAAACAAATATATAAACTTATTAATGAATAATAATAATGGTATATTATGAAGAGATTTATTACTCGTTTATAACTATCGCCTCTCTGAAGTAATTGCTCTTTCTCCAGGCAAACTGACGGGTACCACGGAAAAAGACCATGAAAACCGTTAAAACAATTCGATTAAAATGACATAACGTAAAATAGTAAAGTACGCCAAAGAGTATCAGGGACTGGGGTCTGTCGTGATTGGCCCTTGAGTCGCAGCAGGGAGGCATTGGCTACGACCCGAGGCCACTTCAGCCCCGAACACAGAAATCGGCAGAGGGTCGAGACAATGTATGAAGTGACTAGTCAAGATGTGACGTGTCAGGTTATGATACATACACAGGGCCTAGGCAGCTATTATACCTCTAGTTTCTGAATGTTGGAGTAGACAAACCCAAGACACACGATAATAAACCGGACGAAAAGGGTCCAGTAACACAATCCGGTCGACCGTCGATATTTCATTAAAATTGGCATTGTTTTCCTGAAGCAAGGATTAAAATGCAACGTTTACGGATAGTGCACTGGTTGCAGGGATTTGTGCAAAAAAACTTTCAAATTCATTTGTATTCTGTTTCTTTTTTTCTCGTCACGCTCTGTCTTATATAACTAATATGATATGATAATATATCATCATCAATTTTAATCCCCTGGTTATGGCAACCATATTGCTACCATAATTTAAACCAAATTAGTATAATGATTCAAGGGTTAAAACATTACTCCCTTGTAGGCACATCAGTCAAAAGAAGCCTATATCCTATGTTGTAAGACTCTAGTGTCTAGCTAAACTATCTTATTTGTTTATACGATTTTTACAATTTACAATTTTGTTTGTACTTAATAAATAGCACGTCTGTGACGTTGAGTAATGTTTTTGTTACTTTCAATATGTCTTTCCTGCTTTCATAAACTTATTCAGTTTATATAAAACTCAAGTATGAGGAACGCGAATGTATTCCTTACTTGTATAATAAGATACGCAAACGAATAGGTTGTATGAATACTTACCCCATCATAAAGCGAATCTAATCATCAAGCGGACATCGAGTCGTCATGAAGCGTACTATGCTAAGGGAATATTGTTTTCAACCGAACCATTTTGGGTTAACAGTTGGGACTACTAAGTGCTCCATCGAGCCAGCAATGACGATTTCATTGTAACCGTAGAACATTATTCGAATAAGCAAGCACATCGGCTTTTGATATTATTTTAACCTCACAATTATCAAATATCGGCAGTCTCCCCATTTTACTTTTTTGAGGATGCGGTTTCCTGCCTTTGATTGTAGGTCTGAGATTTCTTTGTAAATAAGTAAGTGTTATTTCACTTTAACGTATGTGGAAGTTAATTACGATACGACAGTTATATAATAATTAATTAATCGATTTGGACAGAGCGTGACGCAATTATGGGTAATTTTGATAATTTTGAATTTTGTATGCCAATTTTGTTGTTGTAATGCAGTATACTGACGAAATAACCAACATTTCGTGAGTATACTTTAAATTTTGAGCCAATCGTAACATCCAGAATACATGGAGCTCTACCAATACACCGAAGCATTCCGTAAAGTAAGTATAACGTCCACAGAGGTGTTGGACAAAAAAAGAGTGTACAAGATAAAATGATTTAAAATAAGCCACTAGTTTAAGGCACTACCAACGATTCGGTGATATGTTAGGGCATCTAAATAACTCATTACTAGAAAATTAATGCAATTAACGTCATGCTGTTGGTGAAGTGAAAATAAAAGGGGCGCATGCTTACTGTGTTAAGGGAAGCGGAGTTACTCTCACAAACTCTAACTAGATAGGCTTCAAATAAAGCTACTAGGAATCACCTGGGGAGCAAATCATATGAAAGATACTCTACAGACACTCCGCAAATGAAACGAAGTGATGGAAAAAAATGCAAATTTTAAAACCTTTGGCAAACCTGCAATTGTTAAGTGAATACATAATGTAATAAATATAATAAGATAGAGTATAATCCTAAATGAGGATGTCCGCATTACTGTTCTGTAAATAAAATATATCAGATACCATAAGA
The DNA here is from genome assembly GCA_039566165.1 of Maruca vitrata. Taxonomy (NCBI): domain Eukaryota; kingdom Metazoa; phylum Arthropoda; class Insecta; order Lepidoptera; family Crambidae; genus Maruca; species Maruca vitrata. The sequence goes on along the minus strand of CM076911.1, from coordinate 17,893,698 downwards.
CAAGAAAACAGTTCATCCTAATATGCTTAAAACCGCTGATGCCATTCAAAGATGCCTAAGCAAAGCGGCGAAATTACTTGCTCTCCTGGTTCGTAACTTTGCTCTTGTTGACTGTATGATTTCAGTACATTAACTAAGCAGTATGGCGAATCCTTCTATACTATAGCTTATATTTCATTAAGACAATAATAATTTTAACGCTACAATAGAAACCTATTAAAAGAGATCGTTGAAATGGTGCAATCACTAGCCCACTCATTTCTCTGGTAAAAAAGCTACGACTTAGTTTACGTATGAATACTTATATAATGTTAGTGAGTATATAATGAGTATGTAAGTATAAGTAGTGGGTACCTTGTTATGCGGTGCCTGTGGGATATGGCAGGTGCTGTCGGAGTTGAATTCGTCGGACGACGGGCCGGCCGTGAAGGTAGTGGAGCTTTGAGAGGAGCCTGGGGAAGTGCGGCCGTCCGCCATGGGCAGGCGTTGCTCTTGCACGCAAGCCAAACTGGAATAGGGGGTAACGAATCTATGTGAATATGTATTAGCACCGACGGCACTGACTTTAAAAATGAATCGGAATTCGATTAGTTATATTCAAAGTCAAATCTCTTTATTTAAATAGCAAGGAGGTATATCGTTTTGTGGCTCACGAGGTGGCACTGCTAAGTGAGGTCCTAAAATACGGCTGTACAAACTTGTTACGGGTGCCAAAACCGAAATGTACATTTATATATACTAAAACGTGAACCTTTTGGGTAAGCCAAAAAAAGGCGGACGTAAACATGTGATATTTAGAACACCTCATGCAACACATGCATCCCTAGCGGCGAATTGATACGCGATAGCCCTCATTGTCTCGCGAGTACACCGAGTCACGGGTGAATCATCGATGTTCATCATACTAATATTTTTCTCCTATGGGAATAGAACCCAACCCAATCTGACGCAAGAAACTGAGGCACTACTAATTAGGGTTTTGATGCACGAGAAATCCACTAGATGGCATCACGTAGATATAAGGTCTAACTGCTACATGATTGGGGAATTTTTACTCTGTCAACGCCATATCAAAAATAACCTACCATGCAGCAGTTGGACATCACGCCTCCTTATTACCGTCTAGTGGATATCTTATGCAAAAATTTTGTTTTAATGCTATTTATAGCTATAATGTAAATTAAATCTGAAATTAATATGCATTCATAACCCCGCCTGAACGGGGACTTGAGCCACCGGTCTTCCGATATCCCGTCGAATGCGATCATATCCGTTCAGGCGGGGTCATGAATGCGAATTTTTTAAATTTCAGTTTACATTAGAGCTTTAAATAGCATCAGGCGGCACTGTTGAGTTTTGTCCTAAAAACCGCTGTACAAACTTGTTACGGGTGCTAAAACGGAAGTATATTTAGATCATATTTAATATATTAAAATATAAACTTATTGGGTAAGCCAGTGTTCTTCAGTAAGTACGCTTTTCCTCACAAAAGATGGACGTAAACATGGTCATGAATGCGATTTAAAAAAATATATATTTAAATATTTAATATTTTGGTGGAACAGTGGTTAGTGACCCAGGTTCACTACCAACGGTTCCAAGAGTCGTGGGTTCGATTCCCACTCGGGACAAATATTTGTGTGACGAACATCGGCGTTTGTTCCGTGTCTGGGTGTGTTATTAAATATATTTAAGTATATTTGTGTATCCACTGTCGTTTCTGATTTCCGTAACACAAGTGCTTAAGCTAATGCTTCAATTCAGTCGTCAGCTGACGCGCGCGCGAACGGTTGAGTTCAGTGACCTCCAGCGTAATCATGTCATTCCCGAGTGAAATTATGTGTTCAAACTGTAAAATCGTTATCAACGAAGTGTTAGTATTCGTGCAGAACAAAATAGAAGTGATGGATGAAGTCAGTATTGTCCAAATATGTGCATCGGCTTTTTCGGAAGAGGAAATATACGAAGCGAAGACGTTACTGTTTAAATCTCTGCCGGAACTAAAGCGTAAAATGTCACGAAAAAAAGAAAGAAAACCGTGCCTGGAAGAAATTATTGCAATTTTAAAAGAAATAGATCCGGAATCATCTCCTATTTTTGTCGCTAGACGTTTGGAAAAACTTCCCCCGGTGACTTTTGACCATGTAGACGTAACTAAGTTACTCAAGGATATTGTTCTACTGAAGTCCCAAACCGAGTACTTAAAGCAGAACACTGTAACCACGGAACAGTTCACTGTATTATGTGAGGAAGTGAATATTTTGAAATTAAAATCGGCACCCAATTACGAGATTAGCGCAAATTTTAACCGTGGGGGGTATGCGTTTGATAGCGGGCCGGTTGGTTTATGCATAACACCTGAGCCGGCGCATAGCGAGCGACGATCTGCAGTTGAGTCATCATGCGCGGGCGCGCGCTCGCCCTCTCGCTCGCGCCCGCAGGCGCACGGTGCAAATAAATCATCTGCCGTCCTGTCCGCACCTAGTGAGCCCAGCGTCCGACAAAATGTAAACACGAAAGATAACGGGCGCCTGACGTTCTTTCGTACGATACGCAGAGAATCAGCTGATGTACCTGTGGTCGATTTAGAGACTGTGAAGAATACAGATAAAATGACTGTTGCAGAGGTGGTGAAAACACCGGGTGAGTGGAAAAAAGAAGGGAGAAGTGATGAATGGGAAATCGTGCAGAGACGTAAAATAAGAAACCGGTTTGTTGGTCAAACCGGGAAGGCGATGACCGAGTTGGAAGGAAAATTCAAGGCAGCGGACACTAAAATACCCTTGTTTATATCAAATGTACATAAAGATGTGTCACAAGAGGATATAATACAATATATTAAGAATAAAACGGGTGAAATTATAACCATAGAAAAGGTGTTTATGAAAGAAGAAAGAAACTACAATGCATATAAAGCATTTGTTTCGAAGAACAAACTATCGTCCTTTTTAGACGAAAGTGTTTGGCCTGATGGCATTAGTTTTAGACGTTTTGTGAATTTTAAAAAGCAAACCGGTCAAGATAAAAAGACTCCGATAACGGATAAATTATAAAACAATATGGTTAGAGAATCAATTACATGTAATACCAGTACCAGTTTGACTACTTTAGTCAGTTTTAATTGTAAATCGGTCAAAAGGTCAATGCCGAATATAAGACATCTATGTGGCACAGCTGATGTTATTGCCCTGCAAGAAACCTGGCTGTTGCCCCACGATATTCCTTTCCTGGGAACCATTCACAGTGACTTCGAGTACACAGGCAAGTCAGCAGTGGATACCTCTGCAGGTGTACTTAGGGGAAGACCTTTTGGTGGAGTAGCTATACTGTGGCGAAAGGGGCTTTTCCGTTCAGTGTCTGTGCTTCAGTGTGCGTCTAACCGACTGTGTGCTATTAGTGCATCTTTGGAAGGGCGTTCAATTATAATATGTAGCATTTATATGCCGACGGACTCGGCTGATAACTTATTAGAGTTTACGGAGTGTATGGCGGAGATAAGTGCCATTGTGGAAAGTTGTGATTCGGAGTCGGTGTATGTACTAGGTGACTTTAATGCGGACCCTAATGGACTTTTCGGTAAGGAACTCTTAAAATTTTGTAGTGAACAGAATTGGATTTGTGCTGACATAAAAATGTTAGGAACTGGATCTGGTAGCTACACTTATGTTAGCGAAGCCCATGGCTCAAGCAGCTGGTTGGACCATTGCTTAGTTACATTGGCGTCTTGGATGACTGTTAAGGATGTATATATTATGCAAGACGTACTTTGGTCTGATCATTTCCCTCTTGTGTTACGTTGCGATCTTAATATTGTTCCGTCTAAAATAGACACTCACGATCGAGTAGACAATAAAGTAACTTGGGGTTCACGAACACCAGAGCAAATTGATGTATACACAGATTTATGTAACGTAGGGTTGAGAAATATAGATTTTCCATCTGAATGTAGATCTTGTGGCAATAGTATGTGTAGAAATAATGAACATAAACTAGTTCTAAGTAATTTGTATGATGAAATAATTAAGATTTTATCTAACGCATCGAAAGAAAGCAAGTCTCAAAGGCCTTGTCAGGGTAGAAAGCGATGTATTAGGGGGTGGAATACACATGTTAGTCAGGCGCATAGGGAGTCAAAGCTAAAGTTCTCTCTGTGGTGCCTTCATGGTAGGCCTAATTGTGGTAAATTGTATGATGATATGTGTCTGAGCCGTAAGGTATTTAAGGGGAAGCTCAAATGGTGTCAAAACCATGAGCAGCAAATTACTATGGATAGGATAGCTACTTTACACAAGGAGAAAAACTTTTGCAAATTTTGGAAAAGTACTAATAAATTGAATCTTAGACCAGGGAGGTCGACTAAGGTAGGGGGTGAAAATGATCCTTTGTCTATTGCGAATCAATTCAGAGATAATTTTATAGTAAAATCTACACCAACAGCAGATGTAGTTTTTGAGAATACGACTAGTCGTGAGGGGGGGATCATTACTTTTACCGCTGGGCAAGTAAAAAGAGCCGTAAAACAGATGACCAGGGGTAAATCGCCCGGACATGATGGGCTCAGTGTGGAACATCTGCGATATGCTGGGAGACATGTCTATAGGGTTTTAGCTATGTTCTACTCCTTATGCATAAGTCATTGTAACTTGCCGTCCAAAATGTTGGAAACGATTGTTGTTCCGATAGTTAAGAACAGAACCGGGGACATAGCGGATAGTAACAATTACCGACCAATTTCTCTGGCAACCATACTGGCGAAGGTCCTGGACAGATTGTTGGACGAGCTTTTAAGTCCTATAATAAAGCTAAATGACGCGCAGTTTGGTTTCCAGCGTGGGTTGTCAACGGAGACTGCAATACTGGGTCTGAAGTCCATAGTCAAATATTATAATGACAGAAAAACCCCGGTTATTGCATGTTTCCTGGATCTGTCCAGGGCCTTTGATCTGGTACGTTATGACATCCTCTGGAAAAAGTTGCTAGATGCTAATGTTCCTGGTGAAATAGTCTCGGTTTTTGATTATTGGTACCGCAATCAAGAAAACCGTGTTAAATGGCATGACGTGCTTTCTGACCCTTACAGATTGGAGTGCGGGGTGAGGCAGGGGGGTTTGACCTCGCCCAGGCTCTTTAACCTGTATGTCAATGGACTGATTGACGGTCTCAGTAGTGAGCATGTCGGATGCTACATTGACGGCAAATGCATGAATAACTTGAGCTATGCGGACGATATGGTCCTGCTGGCACCGTCAATCAGTTCCATGCGTCAGCTGTTGGAGAGATGTGAGCAGTATGCCCGAGATCATGGACTGATATACAACACCAAAAAAAGCGAGTTTGTAATTTTTCAGTCTAAAAACAAGCTCTCTGAAAAATTGCCACCAATCAACTTATGTGGAATACCGCTTAAAAGACAGAGACAGTTCAAGTATCTTGGGCATATTGTATCTGAAAGTATGTCCGATGACAGGGACCTAGAAAGGGAGCGTAGGGCTTTGGCGGTACGGGGTAATATGTTGGCCCGCAGGTTTGCTCGTTGTTCACAGGGTGCTAAAATCACATTATTTAAGGCATACTGCCAGTCATTTTACTCTAGCAGCCTGTGGATTAACTTTACTCAGAAGTCGTACAATGCCTTACGTGTGCAATATAACAACATCTTCAGGGTGCTTTTGGGGTTGCCTCGTTTCTGTAGCGCGTCCGGCATGTTTGCAGAAGCACGCACGGACGATTTTTACGCTATCATGCGCAAAAATTCTGCATCTCTGCTAACGAGACTTCGAGGCAGCACCAACGGCATTCTGAGGGTGTTTGCTGAGAGACCTGACTCTCCTTTCGTGCAACACTGGCTAGGGCTGTTAATTTAACTGTATTCTTGTCTTGTCTTGTCTTGTCTTGTCAGTCCTAGCTAGTGGTTGCTGAATGTTTTGTTTTTTTTTTTTTTTTTGCCTTGTGTCTGTCTACTAACATATATTATAAGAAAAATTGTTACTAACAAAACTGGATCATTTTAGTTGTCTGAATAAAAAAAAAAAAAAAAATATTATTATTATATTAAGCTAAAGTGACACATAAGTGAGTATTACCGCTTGAGTGTGACCAGAGTCCCGGTGAGCTTCTTGCAGCGGCGCAGAGCCAGTTCCAGGCGCTCTGGTTCTTCCTCCAGCATCTTCTCCTTACGGACCACCTGGAATGGAGAATGTTGCTGTGTCTTAATTTGAAAATAGAACGTTGAATCACTACATAGTACTCGTATAAAGCAAAAGTCACTTCCCTCGTCTATCTGTATCTATGTATGCTTAAATCTATTAAACTACACAACGGATTTTGATGCGGTTTCATTTTAATAGAAGGATTTAAGAGGAAGGTTTTTTTGTATTATACACCGTGAAATTTTAGTGGTTGTTTTCCCGTGGCAGAACGATTTGCCTTTAGTAATACTATCGAATCATGCAAATTATTCCTCGAAAAAAAAAAATTTTTTTTTCGATTTTTCAGAATTATAATTTTCCAACTCGAAAACGAGAGAAGCTAACGCTGTTTTTGAAGATGTGACGTATTCAGGTACTGCTTGCCGCATGAAATCGATGCTTAAAGCTAAAGAAGCTCTTCACCCTAAGTCATAAAGCGGTTCGAACGTGCTTTCGAGTTACGGTTAAACCTTTCGTAAAACCGGCATTTATTGATTTTACCAAAAAAGAACTGCACACATCTTTTGTACTACTAAGATAGAATCATTTTACTGCGGGAAAACAACCACTAAAATTTCACGGTGTATACCCGAAGCGAAGGGCGGGTCACTAGTATGTTTATAAAACGAATACCATCAAAAATATTAATGTTAAAAAATGAAAGCCAAGTTCAAAACAAAAATTATGCGAGACTGTGGGTTTGCCTCAAAAATAATCAAGATCTAAATGAGTGCCAAATCCAATGATTTTTGTTGTTGCTTTTAAATATGTGAGATTATAAAGTACGTTAGGCTCGACTAAGCCAGTTTCATGATATCGTTATTAAACACTAGCTGACCCGGCGAACTTCGAACCCCCTTAGCGTAGCTTTGATCCTCTGTGGCTGAATGACGTTGACATCTATTACGCGCGTTTTTAAAATGTGGAAAATAAATGTATATTTTTCAATATTTCTGAGAGGTATTTTTAATGTTTTTTTGTCTAGCCGTTTTCATGTTATGGCATGACAAAGGGACACGTCACGTCTAACCTACTTAAAGATCTCACATATTTTCTTACCTTCTCCATCTCAGCGGCCAGCTTGACCTTCATGGTCTCCTGCAGTATGGGGAACTTGAGTTTCCAATCAGCGACCGTCTTGCTGCTCTTGGACAGCACCATCGCGATTCGCTCCACATCCCCCATATTGACGCGGGTTTCCCTAGAACGGTAGTAGGAATTTTGAAATATTATGGTTCTTTACACCAGGATTAAGAACGATGTATACCGTTGTAAGGATTTTGGGAGATAAGTGTAATATGGAAGGTATGGTTTTGTCACCTTATATGGGAGCTGCAAAGATTCTAATTTGTTTTAAATACACAAGTTTGGTTGGCGCCATTTAAAAAGGTCTTTTTGATATCGTAGCGTAGACTTTCAGTATATTATTAATTTTATGGACTTATCGGGGCACTCTTTTTTCCTAACTTACTTACGATGATGGCTAGGAGTAGCCTCGTCGGAGCGGATGGCTCTCACCCCTAAACTTTCTCTAATTAAATCGGATACCAAATACGGAACGAATAATGGAAACTTTAGTGTGTTTACATTGAGATTGGCTAGTGGAGTTAAAGCAAATTGATGGGTTTTTCATGAAGTTGATCTCCTACCTATTAGCCGCCTGACCGCGCAGACGCTCCACGGTAGCTTCAAGTTCGTACAGGTCGTTTTCAAGCAACAGCATATCTTGACGGTAGATCTCTTCCTCGCGGGTCAATTGCTATAGAAGTTGACATACGAAATAAAAGTCAGTAACAGATTTTTTTTTCCTTCAGGAAAACAATATAAAAAAATAATAACATCATCATAAAAATCCACAAGAACCTCTCGATGAAGAAACTCTGTAATGTAAAATAGTTCACATTTAAGGAATCAGAAATAATATATAAGTCGAAAGTCGCTTTACGATAAGCTAAAACTAAAATAGTACACAGAAAAATAGGAATGCACTCACAAGTCACTTGCGTCAAAATATGAGGAAATAGATTAATAAGAATACTAAGCATCAATATCGTTCGCTTGAGTCAACTCTAAACGTACCGAGTCCGGGTCTTGCTCGCAGAAGCTGGCTGCGATAGCTCCGATCTTCACGATGGTGTCAGCCATCAGCTGCCTCATCTGGATGGCGTGCGTGAGCGTAGACCGGCGCAGGTTGCGGGTCTGCGAATCGAACAGACACTTAGAACACAACAACACAAACATCGACACGTCATTCGCAAGAGCAGGCAATTCGCAGGAAGCCAACATTCGCTGTAACAGTTCCAGCATCCGATGTGAACTCACCTCAATCCTTAAGTCACGGCTCTGCTTCTGCAGAGTACGGAGCTGGTTGAAGAAGTCCGGAGTGACGTTGATGTTGTAGGTTCGCTGAGACACCATCGTCAACTGCTGCTGCACCAGGCCGGCCGGCTTCGGCGGAGGCGCAGGCTTCAACCGATCGCGCTCTGCAATTCAACATCCCCAAATTAGCTCATATCATTCGTGCCGCGGCCATTCTACCCAATGAAAGGTCAAGCTGCTATTATATACTCCACCGTTTCAAAGATTGCAAGCAGTTCTTATCTATACAAGCACCCCAAAGCTTAGTTCATTCAACAGTTGGTAGGCACATAAACTGGAAATATTAAGCTCCTCCCAAGAGTCAGCCATTTGATGCAGGAGTTGGGAAATCGGGAGGGGCTGGGTTAACCCGTTGAGTTGCGGTGGCTTAGTTTAGAACATCTCGAAGCGCCTATCACATCCACATTTATGCGTTATTTACTCGCTAATTACAAGTAAGCTTCCTTCCGTCAGTGCAGTACAGCCCTAAATATTACATCAATATCAATTGGTAAGAATTACCTTGCGACGAAGTCCGAGGCAATGTCGATGATTTGATAGCCGGCTTCGTCGGCTTTGAATCAGCTTGTTATGGCAAAGAAGTAAGCGGAAAGAAATCAAATACAAGAATTATGATCATGGTTATGGCAGTAACTACGATAGTGGCTACACAGAGAGACTCAAAGAAAGGAATCGTTATGAATCCCAACAATCAAATGACAACCACTTTATTGGCTTCATTTGATTCTTGGAAGATGACGACATGACTATTTTATGTTATATCGTCAAAATGCCAACATAAGATGAAACAAAATTAATTAACTCATCTAAGGTGATCCATGAATGTAATTGGATGTAAGGTTGGTAATTTTAAGGAATGATTGACTGTCGGCATTTATTCGTTCGATATAGGCACAATATTCACTTATCATACCTTTTGTACGGAAATCTAACGGGTAATAGGATCCATTCACCTTTTTAAAGGAAGGTTATTAAAACAATTTTCATGACATTATATAAATATAATACAATTTAATCTGGGTAAGGTTTGAATACGGTTATAATTTCACTAATTTTGCTCTGTACATTCGTGTAGCAAGTTTATCGTTACACGGTTTATACTTGAGCGGTGACACATTACTAAATATAATATATTACACAAATGTATTTATCTAATAAAAGAACCGTTACCTCTGTAAGCTAAATATTTGACTATACTGATACTATGTTAACTTATATACGAATGTGGTACCATTCGTATTTGATTACCATTAGTTAATATCAATGTGCTATGCATACCTGAATGCTGAGGCGAATGTTGTTTGGGGGAGTTCATGTCAGGTGGATCATCGCTAAATGATACCGATTTCTCAAATGACACTGACTTCTCTGAAATAACAAATTTTCATAGTCAATCATAATTTTACTAAATCTTTCAGAACTGTAAGGTTTTCTAATGTTGGACCAGCAAACAAACTACGGGAAGGTCACGTCAGGCGGACACAGAGGAAGTCGACAGTCGCCGCCAGCCACGTGCCGGGTGTATCTGTTCAAATTAGGTGCACAAAATTTCAATTCAGACAACTCGTGTTGGGATAAAGTTTATTGTGTGAACAAAAATTTGCTTCAATATTGTAGTGCATAATTTAGAAATCAAGAACAGGACTGTGTCAGATATTGAAGTGGTGAGACGTGGCAAGACTTAGTAAATGCAACCAACACAAATGGAATTACTTGATAGGAATTCGGAATTTTGGTTCGAAGCGCACTGTGTCAGTTAAGAACGAACGAACTGGGAACAATACAATGCCAGCCAGTAAGCGACTGCTGCGAATTACATTCCATGATCAAACATTCGTTCGAATTACATTTTCAACACTCTCTCTACGGCAAACGCTGTTACAATGATCTAAATGCTCAAATGATACTTCTCAACTACACCAACCTTGAGCGATGGCTGACTAGTCATGTGAAGCCTCACTACCTGAATCATGTATGAATCCAACAGCTCAAGAGCCAATTTACAGAATGGAACTGCGCGCTGGTAGGTGTCTATGTATTTATGAATCTCAAGGGCGTATTAGAAAATAATGGAATGGTTGTCATACAGATGATATAACTTGCAGATTATGATAAGACAAGACTTAAACCTAATTTGTTGTAACAAAGCTGAAAATAAGAAAAATCGCTCGATTCAGCAAGCAAGCGTTATTGGCATGATAATGTATGGAGACGGGAGGCGTGCATTGCGAATGTCGTTCGTCGCCGTGGGGGGCCGATGCGTGACGTCACTCGTCGGCGAGAGTGACACTTTCTAAGTTTCCGACACCGAAACCACCACAGCGCACGGAAGCTCGTGTAGTTTCTCACCTAATTGAATGTGGCGGAACACGCAATTTGCGGTCATAATTTCCCCATAGCATTGTTTTATGTGTTGTCTAAAATCTCTTTGACGATTAGCAAAGCAAACATCCAGCGGAATAGTTGATGGTGGATACTCGGTTGTTTCGACATTAGGAATGCATCGCCGGAAAATCGGCCGCGTTCGAATCAAACTTACGAAATTTATCCCGGCCTAATTTAGGGGGTCTCTCGTTGCTGGCGAATCGCGCGGCATCTGAGTGGAAAAGGCAGCCGTGTTAACGATCAAGCCGTCGATAGCAAGCCGCCAGTACTCAACCGCGCTGTTCGGAACACCTGACGTTTCGGTCAATGACCTTGATACTATGAAAATCGTCTCGTATCAAGTATGTGATACATATCTCCCATTTTAATTTTACGAATAATTCATTTATGAAAATAATAGTAGGTACTTTAATAGAAAACAAAATCATTTTTACGATATTGATTTGTATATTAATCCATAACAAATAAAAAAGTTATGTTAAATTTTACACACAGATTAAAAAGAAACAGTCAATACAAACGTAAATAGAAATCAAGTGTTTGAAAATCTTTAATCGAGTTTAAACAATGTCCATCATTTTACAATGGGAATCGAAATGCAATAGGATTTTCCCTATTATCATGCTATAATATCAAATAGAAATTAATTTTAGGACTATCCACGCGGCACATTTGAACGTAATTGCAACTCAATTCAATTACAAGTTCGAGCGCTTTGAAATGGACATATTGATATTTATGTTAAGTACTAAAAGTTTTAATTGGACGGAGCGAAGTCAATTCAGATAAATACGAAATAATCACTGACAGAGCGTTAGACCCTTCAAGTATAAGAAGATTGTTGGTACATCGTGGAAGCTTTAATCCGCTGAGTATTAAAATGCTTTATAGAAGGTAGAAGAAGTACTGTTACTGTACTGTACCTGAATGGTTCTAGCTTACCTTGAGGAGGCGCCCTGGCGGGGAAGGTTGGGAACTCCTGGCGCGGAGCCGCTGCAGGAGTGGGGCTGGGTCCTGGCACCTGGAGAGCCTTCTGCACCAGCCCCGTCAGGTTCGCCAACTGGCGTTCCATCTTCTCCACACGCAGCCGCTGCATATCCTCCACTTGGGTGTTCAACCTGCAATTCCAGCATTGTAGACCAACCCTTTCAACTCCCTCAAATATACCCCTTTTCACAAAGTTGACTTGAACCTTTTGCAAATATATGGTGGGAATATTCGGATGGTGGTATATCGCTCAGCTGTTCTTTCGCTTTGCCGGTTCCCTACTTTATTGTGGCCACAATAGCACAGCGTCTTAGAGTGAGAGCCCTAAAATGTATGTTAGAGAAATTGGTTTACAATCGAAAAATCATACAAATCACAGTAATATAGAAAATAATTCACGTGTGTAAACCAATTTCAATGTTGGTTCAGGAAGTCATAAAATTCGAAAATAAAATAATTCCCGTATTTTAAATGTCCGATCATAGGCAATAATGTCACTTAATTTACAGGCAACTTTTCACCGAATTATGCATAATTGGATTTCACACAATGATTCGATATAATTCGGGCAAATGCATTAAACTTTTATAGTTTCGTTTTACGCGAATCTACATGTAAATAAAACTTTTACCCACACCTGTGTGCAAACAAATTTACAAGAGTCGGTAAAAAAAGACATTTAAACTACGGGTATTCATTTTCGAACGCGATGTTTCGAAGGAGGATAGAACTTTTGACAGCTTGTGCGATCAGCTGGCTGGAGCTTTGACAGCTGTTGACCGGTCAGTTCTGCCTCAGGGTTACCTGGCGTCGTACGGGGGCCGGGGCATCGGCCGCGGCGCCGTGGTGATCGGGTTCACGCCGTACATTTGGTACGCGTCGTCGATGATCACTCCGTCCCTGGAACAGGTTAACAGACACGTTTTCGAGACTGGTAACTGTGTGAATGAAGACGATGATTCTCACTCGCTATGCAGATGGAGACGTATGAAGTTTCCATTTCACTCGTGACCATGATCAGTGCAACCCATTTGAAATGTTGGGCAGAAAGTATCTAATTATTTACTAATGATTTAATCGATTGGAATTGCTGTTCATGAAATAACTTGCAGATGATAATTATCATCTTCATAGTTTATTCACGAATTAGGTTTTTAAATTGTTAACACATTTTACGATAACTGTAAGTAGTTAAGTAAATAGATATTCGGGGATTGACCGATTGGGTTTTCATTTCCTGATCAATTTTCTCGTTTAAAGTTTGTATATTCTTATTACAATAAATGTAACATAACGATCCATATTAATAGAGTATAGGATAGGGGCTCAGGTCACTCAGGCCACGCTAATACAGCTCATATCACTTATGCCACTCTGGTTCTAGTAGCCTCATTTCTTCTCATACTTAACAACGCAGTCAATACTCACCCAGCTTCTTCGTCGATGACGGGAGTGATGGTGGCGCGGGCAGCAGCGGGCCCCAGGTACTGCGTATAGTAGGGGTCTTCATACGGGGCTCGGGCCGCGCCCCGCTCCGGCGACGACATGTACCCCTCCCCGCTGTGACCTGCGGCGCCATCTCCACATCAACATTAATAACCATCACCCCCCAAGACAACTACTGCCATAGATTGGATAAAAACGGAAGCTAGGATAAATAGCTTGGAGCACGCATAACTGAGAGCCAAGTGGACACTAATGAGTTATTAAGTGGCTCGACACCAACTAGTATTCGATTTTTAAAAATTAATTTGGGATCAGTTTATACAATTTCAGTCTATACAATTCTCAATGTTGGGTTAAAACAACGATATGCTATGAACTCTTCAAGGGAGGGGGGAAGCCTTGAAAATTCCTTAGCATATAGTTATTTTTAATTTTTATAGACTATTTTTTTTGCTTGCACGAATTTAATCTCCTGTCATCTAATGTAGTTATGCGTGCTCTATGGAAAATAGTAATACTTACGAAACATGCATAAAAGATAAAATATCTTAAATAAAAAAATATAATATGTCGTATTCTTCAACAGTAGACATACTTAAGTTGTATACATTACCTGTGTTCGATATAATTTCGTGTTAATTCGGACGAGTGAGATTAAAAAAACAATTTCAATGAATCCAAACCAATCGTGTTACCAAAGAAATTTGTAAAACAGGTGGGAATATTTATTCGAAGGTGTTGAAGAAATTCCGAGACCAAAAATGTGCCTTTGACCGGGAACGGAGAGTCGTAGTGGGAGTTACAAGAGCGGTACATCCATACAAAAACAAAAGTGCGTTTAGCACAACATTAAGAGTTGGTACAGATAGCAAGCGTTAAGCAAATCAAGTATCTGAAGCGGAAGTAAGTTGTTACGAGGAGGAGGTTACCGGGGATGGTGTAGAGTTGTTCGGAGCCGCGCGGGCACTCCGCCGCGAAGGGGAAACAGCGTTCGGAACCGCTGCCCGGGAGGTATGTACGCAAGGGCTTGGCGGGCGCCGGGGGACCTAAACACAGACGGATCTGTACCTATGTTGCATCGTCATCATCAGCCCATATATGTCTCCACTGCTGGGGCACGGGCCTACCCTAAACTAGGGCGATAATGCCTTATTCAACCACGCTGACCAAGTGCGAGTTGGTTGACTACACAATTAAGTAAGGTACAGTCGCCAAATATCGTCCCCTTTTTGTAAAAAATACGGTAAAAATAGAATATTATAGCTAAAACTATGAATGAAACGCCAAACACTAGGCAGATTACTTCTTTATTAATAAAAATAATCAACAGATCTATAACTTTGTTAATATTTCTACAATCATAACTTTTACAATAAACTAGGAATTTTAGGAACGTAAATTTTGGCGCCTAATATCGTCCCCGGTACATTATAAGGCGTAACATATATGCAGTACTTGAATTTAAATTATATTCTAACAATAATTAACGCTAATAATTATATTCCTGATATCTAATTAGACTCCCATTAGTATAGCTTGAAATAAATAAATTTTCAAGTCAAATTGTGCAAATAGGCTGCAAATCAGAAGGAACTATAAATTAATATGGAGTCTCTGCATTAAAATCTTGAATTCTAGCACTTGATATCGATTCTGGCATTAAATAATGGAAACAAATAAATATTGAAAATAATTACACACTAAACTAATTAAATAAATTAAGTTGTAAGTATTGGCCCCGGGGACGATATTAGGGTCAAGCGGGGGGACGAAATTAGGAATATGCTACTTGTATTTAAAACATGAATTTCATCAAGAAACATGTCTCGTAACCCAAATGTTGTTATATCCGAATAAATCTATGAAATAAAAATAAATTTGGAAAAATAAAATATCACAGTATGTCAATCCTATCGAAAGTAAAACTATTTAGACAATATTTGGATCCAAAACTCACCCTCAACAATTTTTTACCTTTTTAAATATTTTGTGACAGGAGCAATATCTCACCAAGAATTGTTCGCCATGGCCGATTGACAGTTCGAACTTTTGATTTGGACCAAAAAAACTAGGTGGCGTTAAATACAAAAAAAGAAACTAAGGGGGACGGAATTAGGTTGGGGGACGAAATTTGGCGACTGTACCTTACTTATTCGTAGGTGTGCAGGTTTCTGCACGTTCTTTTCCTTCGGCCGTTAAATCATTGAATTTCAGATTTGAAAAACACAGTGGTACGTGGCGGGGTTTGAACTGGCGACCTCTCGTATGGCAAGCAACGAACTGAACCACTCGGCCATCGAAGTTTTAATGTTGCATCGCTGATCGCCATCAAACGGCCATAAGGGGCTCATCATACAAATACCGACTTAATGTCTTCCCCTTATAAGGCAGGACATTGACTGTTGAGAGATTTTTTGAGATGATGAACTAACTATGTATATGATGTAATCAGACTTAGAGCTTGCAAACCTTCATAAACCTCAGTCATTTTATCTTGCTAAAGAATGTGATTATACTCGTACTAGGTATAATACCCTAATGGGTAATCCTGTTTGATAACTCAGATGTAAATATATTCTAGGCTCAACCTACACAACTACATCACTTTAGGAATCCCGTGTTCTACCGATAAAAGCTTTGGTTACGTACATACGAATAGCCCACAGTAGTGGGCATCAAACCTGCCTTATTTTGAATTCATCACCATAAACAACTCCGGGTTATAGGAATATGGGATACGTTTGAATCAGTTTAAAAGTCTGTTTTGATGTTGATTGCAGACAATCCTGGGTAAAACGTTGGACACGCTAAGTTAGAATATCAGCGCCGTCGCGTCCTTGCGATTGCTACGGCACATGCTGAGGCAGAACCTTTGATCATTATACATATGTGCATGTTTGTCTATTTTTAGATAATGATCAATAAATGTATTCTTTCTTTCTTTCTAAGTTACGTCCAAGAAGTTGAGGAAGGATGGTAAGTAGGGGGTCATCTTACCAGCTCCGGGGATGGTCTTGACTCGGTCGGCAGGCACCGGGGGCGCGGCGGGCGAGAAGGCCCGCAGCATCGGCCCCCCACGTGGGAGAGTGCTGGGCGCCTGGTTGCCGATGTAGTAAGCCGGCGCTTTCACCTATAAACAAACATACATGTTTAGTCTTCTCGTCTCAGGCCTACCCTGAACTATTTTATAAAAATATTTTATACTAAATATCTACAAAAATAACCCTTCAGTTTCTTACCCTACTCACAATGGGATATTTATTCCAAAGTGTTTTAATTTGGCTGGTCCCTATCATGGTTCAGCCCGTAATTTTCCTCGTCTCAGGCCTACCCTGAACTATTTTATAAAAATATTTTATACTAAATATCTACAAAAATAACCCTTCAGTTTCTTACCCTACTCAATGGGATATCAAATTTATTACGAAGTGTTTTAGTTTTGCTGGCTAATATCGAAATATTCATATAACCAGTGTCACTCCGATAGTTAAATGACCCATACTTAGTTGACAAATTAAATAACACATGCTTAGTTTGACCAAATACGTCTAACCGTAAGACCCTCCCGGCTTGGCGGATTTCGTCATTCGCCTAAAGAAATGGACATACATAGTTTGTGGGTATGCATGGATGTTGTATACCCACAAACATACACATAATATGCGCGATAAACATTAGAAAGATTATGCAAGACCTAGATTATATAAGCTTATGTTACACATTTGGGTATATAAAGGAGCAAGCAAGTCGTTAGATAATGATATCATAATCAAGTATAATAAAATTTGTTGGAAACATCTTAAGGACAGGCTTTAAAAGGAAACGAATAAATAATTAACTTAATTAAAATAGCTATATTCCTGATATGATGTCACTTCGTTACTGAGAGGAGGCATACATGGAAGCGATTTCAAGGCTGAAACTTTAATTTATGTAATAATATGTTCCACATCATTACACCGAGTTGTCTAGCTATATAAGTAGCTCTATCAACATTAAACCCACCATATTGCAATGTTAATTAACATTTCAGATCAATAAGGCAGTACAAATAATAAACAACAAACTCATTTAAATAAACAAAATATGTATATACAGAGACTTCAATTAATATCATTTATTGCATGTTACCACCGGCAAGTCAGATATTTATGAGATTTTTATGGCAATCTTTCGTAGGTAGAGTCGGGCAAAAAATAGGTCTATCTATTCAGTTTTCATGTGTACTTATGTAACATAGCGATACGGTTGTTGTTGTTTGACGCCATGTAAGGTGCATTAGTAGCTGTCAGAATATCCGTTATGGGAAAATCAACCTTGTTATAAAAACACAAATGATTTTCAACTTAGGTGATAGACCACTATCTTAGCAGACAAGGCAAGAGCAATTAATGTTTAATTTAATATTTTTCTTTGAATAATCATTTTACATCTAATCTGAACTATTTCCGTACTATAATTGTTGGATTAGAAAAAATCGCTTTGAATATAAAATGATGAAGAGCACACCAATTTTAACTATATAACTTAAGATACTGCTACTACATACATATACCTACTGTAAATGTAAGATTGAATATTATTATGATCGAGTATTAATCATTAGACATGATCATTAGACATGATGAATACACAGTCAAGATGCAACAATGTATTGTAAGAAATGACTTTGTGGTTTACAAACATTATTTTATAACAACAACAACCACTGCGGCAACTGGAAAGAATTGTCAGTTATCGTTTTGTTGAACGGGAGAAAGCACGGCGTCGTCGTATTGTTGCACAAAGAGGATCCGAAAAGTTTCAAAAAGGTACATAGTTATAATAACTACAAGGGGATTGTCGGCAGTGAATCCGGAACAGAATTTCACCGACATAAAATGCAATATGCATACGAACGGAAATGTTCGTGCAATTTCTCCAAATGCTTAGTTTGCATTGAAGATAAGTAGTGACAGAACATGCTTTTCGGACCCTTCGGACTAAAATATGATAGGCAAAATATAATAACTTAGTTTATTGGGATTATTGAAACTCAGTCTTCATCATAGTAGAATTGTTTGGTTACTATATCAATGTAATTGCTTAAGTGAAGAATCTAGGGCTGAGAGCCATCCGCTCCCCCGCAAGTCCGGTGATGATACAAGGCAAGCTAAGCTATCATCGTATGTCAGTAAGTAGAAAAAAAAACCTTGATCAAAGGCGTTAAATGTACAAGACAACAATATTAATATGCTGATTACTAGTCTAAGAAAGATCAAAGTATTCATACCCTGCAAACTCACACGGAATAAGCACTAACAGGACATAATATAGAAAATTTTATACTATTTCCATTTTTTTTTCAGAAGGAGTCTCATACAAATGATGGTGTTGTGGTTTGACGTAGTCGTGATCTACCTGATGCTGGTGAGAACAGCGAGTGCGATCAACAGGCCAGTTTATAAAATTGTCCTGACCCAAAAGGGATTTACTCAGGTACCTATTGAATTCCTATTCTATTTCACTAATATTATTTATAAACGACCGCACGAAAACTACAAAGGTTGACATCAATACAACTAAATTTGAAATTGAAGTGTCTTTTTGTAATATTAACGAATTTTTAATAAATGGGTATAACTTGATATTGTGTATACTACAATTAATAATTTTTTTGCCTGTCAGTATGTTCTCGCTAATCTCCGAAATTCCAAAATTTCTACTGGACTCTCACTAATGAATAGCTAGTTTTATAAGACGATTATAGGTTATTTAAAAAAAAAACATTGCCGCTAAAATTAACTATTCCACGCGGAAAACCAATAAAATAAAATACAAATTAACTCCGATTTTTAATCACAATATTTATAATACTATTGGAATAAAACTAATACTACTTACTAATAAACTTGTGTAATTACTATTCTAAACATAATTAATTAGAAACCCGATCACGGGCAAGATGAATTGATAGACACAAAACACAATCATCAAACAATTATCTTTAGAATTAACAATTATCTTTAAAATTCCAAATGTGTAGTGTTCGAGCAAATAAAGACAATACTCAATATGCAGGTGCAAGATTTTGCCCCAAAGAGCAAATTCATATAGATCACATAGAAAAATGTTCCTATTAAAAATTCTCACTGTGCTCAAAACTTTGTTGAGTTGTTGAATGGCTTGTTTCGTGTCAACTGAGATAACGCAAAGACCTTGTAAAACATATACGATACGACAAAAATGCCATAAAGCTTTCTTGGAAGTTTAACAAACAACTGCCATTAATCAATGTCCCATCTGAAGTAACTTGAGGCCGGTCTTACGTAACAATGTTTTTGTGATGACTAACAAAGATTTAGATCTCATGATAATACACCAGAATTGGCGGGTAGCAAAAGAAAGTAAATCAAAAGCAATGCAACATAAGGTCAGTTTTCTTTTGCAGTTTCTGCAATACGACGTGGAGACGCCGACATTAAGAGAGTTCACGTTTTGTACTTGGATTCGTATTTACGACCTTGGCGGTGACCAGAGTATTTTCACGTATGTAGGTGAGTCGGACAATGAATCTGCAATGTATCTGCTTAGACAAGACCCTAACGTATTTTCTATGTCACAAAAGTATGAGCACTTGTAATAAACGAACACCTGATTTGCGTTAAAGTGTATCAGCCTTTTGTCAATTTAGTCAAATACATCTTTCTCTATTCAGACTTTTTTCAATTCTGTCCCAAATTAAACTTCATCAAGCTCCAATAACAGAAGTGTAACACTATATCAATATTCAGAAAAGTGAACTAAAACTGGACCACAACTGC
This sequence comes from Maruca vitrata, assembly GCA_039566165.1. Classification (NCBI taxonomy): domain Eukaryota; kingdom Metazoa; phylum Arthropoda; class Insecta; order Lepidoptera; family Crambidae; genus Maruca; species Maruca vitrata. The sequence goes on along the minus strand of CM076911.1, from coordinate 17,873,510 downwards.
AAAGAATATTGAGCAAATGATATTGCATCATCAAAATATGACCCCCTTAATTTTGGACCTGTTTACGTAGGCCCGGTATTGCTCAACGAAACCACATTTGCCCGCATGAAATTTTAATACCTGACAGCGTTATGAGCAATTGTAAAAACAATGGGATGAATACCTTGGGCAGCGATCACATCGCTAGAGACTATAAAATTAGGAGTTGTGACCTTTGAACCTGTTCGAAGAATGCGGTTTGATTCCGAGTTCAAACGCAACTGTCCATTCGCAGACGCAATCAATCAGCCCTCGATACGGATCTGCTGTAGAACAATTGAATAGCGGCCACCGTTCACTTTGCGTGATTATAAAGAACTGGCTACCGGGGCCTAACCCGTCGCACGGATCGGTCCACGGGCCGCCGAGCGGGATAGGGTGGTCACTTTCGACCGATTAACCTTTTCTCAACACAACCCCCGTGTTGGCGAGCAAACGATCGCCAAATTTCACACTGATACACTTTCGAAACTTCAAGGACACGACGGAAATATTGCGAAACCCTTTAAAACTCGCTCTGCTCCTCTCGTTACATATGATTAGACCAAGTAGGGTTACATTAAAATTCATAAGAAACTAGATAACTTCATGGTCAAATTATGGGCTTGTCAGTGTCTTAATTGGATGTTTTGCAGCTCATGGAGACAACCGAGTGGTGAGACTATGGCTAGACTCTGGTGGCCGATACATGAAAGTTTCAATAAGCGGAAAAGTGACGTCGAGCGCGCCGGTGGAATTTCTAAAGGATGTCTGGCGTCACGTCTGTCTGTCGTACCAATCGGACTACGGAGCCTGGGCGCTTTACATCGACGCTAAACTAATATCGTGCGAAGTGCGACAAAGTGTGAGTACACTGAAAATGAATCAGTAATGCTACAGTTTTAAGGTTCATATTCATCCCTCTTATTACAATTTTAGACGTTGTAATTACGAGTATAAATTTAGTAATCTTTGGTACAAAACATAAATGGATTAGTGTTACGTAATTGTTATTATAAACAAAGTGTACCAGTGCATGCCAGTAAAATTACAAAATACATAATCACCATTTTATATCATGTCATCGGTTGCGGTTTCGCAGATAATAAACTCGAGTGTGTTATAAAACTTTATTACTATTATTTACACAAAACTATTAACGATTATTTTTTTAATCGTTACTGTTCAACGATAGGCCATATTAAGCACGACGTACAATTGAAACCTGAAAGAATCATCTGAGCATAATACTTGAGAAGACAAATGACCGCATAACTTTGTTGACTGAGTGAGGTCAAAGTGTTCACGACTTCAAAGACAGTGATTATGACGAACGTGATAAATCGATACGGACAATCATTACGAAATTAGATCTCGTGACAAGGCTGCTCTATCTATGAATATCCAAATTCGGTTTTGATTCAAGTATTATAGTCACCTGGGGGCAGCCGAAGGCCTTGATAATTAGTTTAAATTACCTATAGTTCTCTTTATTTGGCCTTTGGCATAATTAACTGCAATTGACATTATTTCTTCAGTGAATGACGAAAGTTTGGTTTCCAGAACACCATTAGAACAATGCATCGTTATATTTTGAATAATTTACATGTTTATAAACAATATAGTATTCGCCAGTTCGCTCGCGACCACGATTGGTGTAACCCAGTCGAAACGTCGGGTAGTAATTAGCTATGTAATTTGCTACTACTAATATCGCGTGTAGACCCATAAAGACTAATTTTAATATAGTATTAACAATTAAGTAAGATTTAAAGCTTAAAGCATTTTAGCATAACGTGTGAGCTTAAAGTGACTCTCGTTACTAGTGACTACTTACTGTATACTGCCCAATACAATTTTGATAGGCTTGCATCAATTGTGTTCGTGAGCTGATAGAAATTATTGAATCCGATTATTTATTTTGATGTCTATAAGTCAACTATTATATTTTACAGCTTTATGGCTTCACTCTGCCGAGGGGCGGTAGCCTCATAATCGGATATGGTACAGCTGATAATGGTGAGTGATACTTTTCGATATTATAATTCATGTTTATTTTACGCAGATTTGAAACGAATACGACTATCTTATGTTAGATATTCGCTAGGTACTCTATTCATAATCCTGTACAAGTTGATAGGAGTAGAATAAAATTTTATTAACGTTACTGTCAGACATTAAGACTGAACATGGAATACCCCTATGTGTCCGGATATCTGCCGGCCAATTAATGTAACGTAGCTTCCAACGGAAGGAGTCCCAAAGTTAACGCCTCCTAGCCTCGGACAGATGTAATTCAATAACGGGTGTGCCGGGTCCATATTAAGCTCTTTGCCTTATGCTTTTAATCAAAGGTTATATGAACCATTATTAATGTACATAATTATTTTCAATTACAGGAGTACCAACTGGTTTGGAGGGTGAGATATTTGGAGCTAATATGATTTTAACTTCGACGATCGAAAGAAACCATACTACCAAATTGAATCACTTATTTGAACAACAATCATTTAATAAAAATAAAATTAAAACTGACGACAACACTATTAAATATATCGTATTGAGTGATTTACAAACAGATGAAATACATAATAATTTCGAAAAGACACAAGCTCCACTCATAAATAAAACAAAAAGTTTTATACGCTTGAGGACTCCATTCAGTCATGTAGAACATGCAGTAGGAGTTAACACAGAGCCAAAAAGTCCGAACATTTTAGATGTATCAAATGAAAAGGAAATTTTAGATTTTTCTTTAACCGATACTATACATACAACAACTGAAAAACATCCCATGAATTTTTGGAATATAGTAAATCAAGCTGGACATGAAGGAAAATTTAAAATTTCTAAGAAGCCGAAACCTTTTGGTGAGTTATCAGGGTCTAGTACACGAGACTTAGCAGCGATATCCGAATATGAAACACCACCACCTCCAGGGCCAGTGATTAATCTAGATAAAATTCCAAATACAGAACAGCCTACATCAATTTTCCCCATAAATCAACAGTTAACTGGATTCAGTCCACCCGCAATACCGAATAAAAGGAAAGGAACTATAATATTACCTGAAGTGGAAACTCCTCCTCCTCCTGCAAAAGATACAAAAGTTTACGGCCAGTGGACAAGTTCGAAGTTTGCAGGAAGTGTTTTGAATTACCTCAAGAGTATTAACTATTATAATAAAGATAAGAAAACTCCTTCAACAATACCATTATCAAAAACTACGGACAACTATCCATACGCGTCTGATTTCAGAATTACCAAACTTCGACCACCCTTACAATTTCAAAGAAGAAGTTTTATGGATCGTAAAATCAAAATTAAGAAAAGGAGTGTCAACAAAGATCCCCAAATAAATGTGCAAATAGTAGAAGAGGATTTAAGAACTGTTGCATTAAAACAACACGCTACAACCAAACCGAAATTTGTAAAGATTACAAATCGTGGCAATCCTTTTAAGGAAATGGATAGATATTACAAAAATGCTGGTAGTGACTTATCGGATGAAAACTCAGAAAGTCAAGAGACATTTAAAACTAAGCCATTCAAAATCACAAGTGCGAAACAAAAGAAGATATTGAAGGATTACGATTTATATAAAAATAACAATTTAATGACCATTTTGCCATTTTTAAAATCATTAGAATATTTTGTTGAAGATTCTCAAAATAAAGCATCCGAAAATATAGTACGTAGCAGTGAAAATGATCCATCAAAGAAGATGTCTAAAATGTATTCTAAAACTTTGGCGAATGCTAATAAATGGCATAATGTGAAATCTTACAGTAATGACTATACACCTCGGCGCATCCATATGGATTTAGAAGAAGCAGGTAAAAGTGATCTAGATGTAAAAATAGCAGAAGCTAATAGGAAAAATCCAGCAATAAGACTAAAATACAAACATGAAGGCAACAAATTGGTCAAAAATAATGAAGATCCTGCTATTTTGAAAGGGCGAGAGTTAGCATTGAGTGTGTCGAATCAATCAAATACTAACGGTGAATCTATCTCGCTTGTTAAGTATAATCATGGGTTTTTGCCTTCCCATGAAAAAAAAGTAAAGAATTCACAGAAAATAAGACAAAACTCAAATTTAAACCTGAAACGGAAAAAGGAACATGGAAAGCCCAATTTTAATAAATTTGTCAAGCTCGGTAATGCTCTTAATGAACGACAAGTAATTGGAATAAACGAGAAGCAAAAAAAGCAAAGTTTTATAGGAGGCGATGAAAAAATACCGGACATCAACCGGTACAGATCCGAGTTAGATAATGAAAATATACACGTACCATCATCTTTAGGACCACGAGTGTGTAAAAATGTTGAAATGGATAAGCGTGTCCTTTATGTACAGCAAGATCTAAGCATTGATACCAGTCACATAATGTCACCAGTAAAAAAGAAAAACATAGGTATAGAATTTATACTGCAAAACTATAAAAAGTGTTCTTTAGAAGGTTCCTTTTTTGAAAAAAGCTATTTACTTTTCATCGATTGGAGTAAAACCCCGGTAAGACTTTTTGGGGGAGCGTATCCTAAGACAACGACAGACCTTTGCGGTTTTTTCAAATAGTAAGTCTCTGTAATAATTTAACCGCTCCAAGGTGTGGTTGTATTGATATGCAAATTTTATTACTTATTAAATACGACAAATGCACATTTCTTTATTTATTTAACTAACTGTTCCATATTAGACAAAACTTATTAATTATTTTACTCAAGGCATAGACTAATAAAATATTACTGTTCAAATTATGAGAATAATCATTTGACTGTACGTTTTTTTTAATAATTCAAATACGATCGAGTCGCATTGAGTGATTGACAGTAAAATTATGTACTTTATTCTTGTTAATGAGTGATTTATCGCTTTCTCTTTAGCGTGTTTAACAAAGTATTCACTTTCCCATGAAAGACCACTTGTAGTCAAAATTGTTACAGTCCAATGTCTCCATGCAAATCTCTCGTCTCTGGTAAATCTGAAATATATTACAATTAGGTTCATTCGAAACTAAGGATCCCATTTCATATTCTTCTTTATTTTGTCGTTAATTGTATTCGTGTTCGTGCGGAATTACCCGGCATTGTTTCATCATTTGCGGTCACTTGAATAATATCAAATTGTCTCTTCATATTGTAATATTCATGGTATAATTTTGAATTAACGTCAAGTTTCCCAGCACATCTTTTTACTTGCAATTTTTCTTTGGTGGTCAAATGAAAGACGATGAGGTTTTTAAAAAAGGTTATCTTTCAATTTTTATTCCGTATACCGTTTTCTGCTGTTTACTAGCTTATAACAGTATTGAAGGAAATGCCGCCAGGAAATTGCCCGATTGGCCCTATTCCTATTGGATCGCGTAAATCAGACAGCATTTGAAGGTCACATTCTTATTACTGACAAACCAAACATATTATTATCGGGTAGTGTATAATATTATTGTTATTTAGCTAATAAAGATGTTCGAAATACTCTACAATGATTTAGCATTCATTAAATAAAAAATATTGCGTGTAAACATTTATGATTATGTGTAATAATAGAATTTCTAGCCAGCAGGGTCCCGGCTGAAGTTTTTGAAATAATGCATTAATTTCAATTATATTATATTAACACGATATAGATCATGATTTATATGATATCCCGTATATGTGGACCTTAAACCAGTTCAACGGAACCGTACTGTCACAACAACGGTTACGGTGTTGCAACAGTTGAAAACTGACTTTTATCTGTCACATTTAGTAGACATAAATGTGCGAGTAATTGTTTGGCGTCGCCATTAGTGAAGTTGATTGTAATTAAATTAATTAGTAGAGCATCTTTCCGTCACACGAACATGAAAAGTGTGTTGCAGTAATCACAGCGATGAAAATTAGCGTCTTCAGTTTGGTTGTCGTAAATGTGACAATTATTTATGCGGTTTACTTATTTGCATCTGTTTTCTTCAACTTGTGGGATGTATCTAGAGCAAACTAATATTTTGTAACTGGTACAACGAAGTGCGAACGTTGTAGACGTCCGATAGAAGTCAGACATGCTAATACTTGTACATTGCTAACTACATTACTGTCCACCTAAAAACAAATAAATCATACGTTATATGAGTTTAATATGCATATAGAATGTTTATTGACCGCGTAACCAGTATAATGTGAAAAATGATTCAAGTTTGATAGACTTGTTTACACATGAAAATGAACATAATTAGTTCGTTAGTCGCAGTATTTATTCAAGTTGGTAGGTTCGTTGAAATTTACTTATAAATTATTAACTAATAGGCGTTGGTACTCTTAATATATTCTAATGTATACTTTTGGATTATACTAAAAGTGATTTAAATACATATATCATTCTAATTAAGAAAGTTATGTTGCGTAAAAAGTAATAACATTATCTTATTTCGAAAACTGTTAAAATACAAGGTTTTTACTCTAATGTTTATAATGTATTAAAACTCGTTCTGGATCGGATTTTTTAGTAAACTAAGAATGTATATTCTTGCTTAGTAAATTCTAACAAAATATCGTGACTTGAGTGTTATCCCTATGACTGATATTAATCGATTACGTACATGTCTTATTTTGCTGATATTGAATATGTTTGCGAAATTTATAGAACATTACTATGTTCTATAAATTTCGCAAACATATTCAAGTAACATTGCTTTGCTGTGTCTTTTCTGGTTTACATATACGATACGTTATTAGGGCTATCAAAGATGTACGATAACATAAGAGCATGCCGGTGATAATGCCTTTTGAACTAAAATAAAGTTAATAATTAGACCCCTTGACCTAATTTACTTTTATTCAAGTACCAGCTTTAAGCTGAACAAAATTTATCACTTTGAAATAGTAACATGGGATTACAGTTATCTAAGGTATCGGTAATCACTTTTTAGTCAGAGACGCTGTCACATCAATAAACACCATCCTCCAGTAATAAGGCAAAATAATATGCCAAATAAAACATGAATGATAAAACCAGGACACGAATTATTAAAGTTATCAAACTGATAAGGTGAAATGTGCTAACTTTTGAAGGTTAGACAAGGGGGTATCCGCTCATATGTGGTACAGTCAGCCAAAAAGTGGTCTACCACTTTCGACAAAAGTTTCTGCGAGATGTAACGATCGCTAAGGTTGACAATGGTCACTGACACAATCTTATTGCCAGGGAAAATTGACCTTGTTGTTTCATGACGTTCGAACGAATCTCAACCGTAAGGTGGTAGGCCACATTTTTGCCTGACTGTACACAGGTCGGATTCACCTGCGGCTTGAACTAAACCACTAAATGCGCGTTTGCGTGATACCTCGCGTACGAGATAATTATGTCATCACCAAATTGCGGTCGTCGCTAAGATTAAATTAAAATTCAAATAATTTGTGGAATGATTACTTAACTGAATTGAAGACAGATTCTATTTAGATTTCCTTATTTAACATTAAAAAAACCGGCCAAGTGCGAGTCGGGCTCGCGCACAAAGGGTTCCGTAGCAGCAAATATAATAAAAATCAACCTATCTCAAAAACTATAAGAGATACTTTGATCAAACCAAAAATCGTTGAAAGAGTTAATTAGCATGCATCACCTCTATTTTTTTTAGAATTTTATACCCCGTAGTTATAAAAATAGAGGGGGGGGGACATACTTTTTACGACTTTGAGAGCTGATATCTCAAAAACCGTTCACTTTAAGAAAAATGTTTTTTAGAAAACTTTATATCATTTTAAAAGACCTTTCCATTGATACCCCACACGGGTATGTACATCGAAAAAAAAAATTTCATCCCTCAGTTACATGTATGGGGGGCCCCACCCCCAATTCTTTTTTTTACTATTTAGTGTCATATTTTTGTAGCGGTTCATACAACACATATTCCCATCAAATTTCATCACTGTAGTACTTATAGTTTCCGAGTAAATCGGCTGTGACAGACGGACAGACGGACAGACGGACAGACGGACAGACGGACATGACGAAACTATAAGGGTTCCGTTTTTGCCATTTTGGCTACGGAACCCTAAAAATGAGACACACTGCAAGGAAGTTGGGAAAGCATTTTTGGCTTCACAACTCATTCTAGAGGAAGAGCCGTTTGAGCGTTGATATCAAATCGCTCACTACTATGGTTTCATACCCTACAAACCCAAGCTATCAAATACTTAGACAAGCTAATAAACATTGCTATAATTTAAACTGGTTTTTCAGTTTTAGTCCTTCAGCAATAGGTTAACCTCAACCAATCAATGTTCGATCTCATTACCGAAAAGTATTTCAGTGCCATAATCCAGTAGGCACTTTCAAAACTGATCTTGTCACGTGATAAAGCGCCACATGACCGAGCAAGTTGCGAAACGTTCACGCCCATGTGTAAGTTACAATTATTACGAACGGTCAGATGAAAAAAGTAAAGAGGCAAAGTAAGTAAGCAGTCTAATTGTTCGGCACGGGCGGAAGAGAAAGCTGTCGTGTGCAGTTGTTTCAAACACACTGCACGAATCTAAAAAAGCAAAATCCAAGTCTTTATTACATAAGGTGCTAAGCCTAAATTTCATCGTCGAACTGCGAACATACATTTGTGATAAAGGTGACATAATTAGACTTTGATAAGTAAGGCAGTGATTGCGTAATCTAAGTAGCTGTTGGTTATGCAAATTGGCGTTGTAAAATACTTAACAGTGTTTATAGAAGAGGCAATTTATTACTTAGCCCAATCAAGAAATATTCTTGATTTATTTAACATAATTAAAATTGGGAGCTTACATAAATTTAGGTAAATGGAATCTCTTATCGCTTCAATGTAAAATTACCCTACCCTTATTTCTTACCCTTTCAGGCCCTTAGAAGCCTGAGCCATGAATGAAATTTTACGTGTCGTAAAAGCCCCCGATACATAAATAATGATTAATGCGATACGGTAATGGAGCAAAAAGTTAAATACCTATACAAACAATGTTTCGTATTGGATTTTATATTGCAAACCTAAAAAGCAATGCAACCGGAATAAATTCATTAGAGAACATTTAACAAAACTACACCCATTACAATATGGCGGGCATTGTTAGTAAGTATTAAGTAATGAAAAACAGGCCAAGTGCGAGTCGTACTAGTTTTCTGTACCATATGGTAATTTAAAATATCACGTACGTTGTATGAGAGCGCCCTTCAATAGTTCTATTATTTTTTTATGTCAAAGCAGAAAAATAAATACATTATTCGTGAACATTTCATTAAATAAAGTTATCACGGTTCTGGAGTGAAGCCTGGTGAGGGTGACGGAAAGCGAAGTCTTAGTACTCTTAATAAGGTGCGAAACCGAAATGAGCAGTGTGCGGTTTAGGGGTGAGAGCCATCCGCTCCCCCGCAAGTCCGGTGATGATGAGGAGACTGCTCCAAGCCATCATCGTATGTCAGTTAGGAAAAAAATAGCAGCGTGTGGGATCATAACCATATAAAAGCGACAGAATGCATATTCGGAAGAGGATAGTTTTATTCTATTCTTATTTATTATATTATTCTACTGTACATTTATGCTCTATTTTTAATCATATCTGGTCTGTATGATTAATTTGTTTTTAAAACTACTAAATAATACTGTTGCGCTCACTTTATCATAATAGTGATTTCATTTATACTTCAAATAGATAAATTATCTTACAAGCGATTTAAGAAAACATTTATTGCGCAAATGGTTATTAATGACAGGAGATGCTAATTCACGCTAGAGATTTAGATTAAATACGAGAAATAAGCAAACGCCAATAGTTCAAGGAAGTAAAACTAATCAGGAAATCATTAGATAGTTAAAAAAAAGTTTCAATTATATGCGAACCTTTTTAAATAAATCCAAACGATGATAAATTGTAACGTTCCACGCTTCATTTTTAAAGTGAGTTTCATAACGTACCTTTATGAAATAATTGAATAAAGTATTAGGTAACCCAAACTATTTGCCTAATTTAGACTTGTTGAATGCTAACAATCACTTTAAATTACTCCAAAATAATAAAACTTCCAACAATGAAATTATATGAATTGCACAAGCTATCATAGTCCACAATACAAACAATGTAATGTAGCTGTTGATAATGACCACAAGTAAGAAAGTTTGGTGCAGCTATTGTTTTATTATTTACACTGCGATGGAATAATCGTCACCGGTACAGCTGAGGCAATATCATATAGCATACACTTTTTCTTTATCAAACAATATTTCTTCAATACGTGACGCAACTCGAGCTTTTTCGAACTTTTAGACGAATATTCTGTTTACCATTCGGTGGAATTTCCACTCGGGACAAATATTTGTGTGATGATCATCGGTTCCGTGGTATTTATTAGTACTTATAAATTTATATGTATGTGTATTTATATCAATTTCTGATGCCCACATTACAAGCTATGCTTAGTTTCGAGTCAGATGATCGTGTGTAAAAAGCGTCGATGGCCGAGTGGTTAAGGTCGTTGCTTGTCATGCGAGAGGTCGCCAGTTCAAACCCCGACAGGTACCAATGTGCTTTTCAAATTTGAAATTCATATGTACCATCATTCGAAGCTATAACGGTGAAGGAAAACATCGTGAGGAAACCAGCACACCTGAGAAATTTTTCAACGGTGTGTGAAGCCATGTCAGAGGCCTACCGCCCGCCCGGTTTAAAAACTCTGTCACCAGGTTGTTCATCAACCATACGATAAGAAGAAGAAGAAGACCGTGTGTGGAAATGTCCCAGATATTATATTTATTTATTTAAATAACATGCCTCTTTCACGACGTCTCTTCACTTTACAAGTTAATAATTTTCTGCAGTGTATTATGGTGTAAGGTTTCTGTTATTAGTGCACGAAAGTTTCCCCATTCATGAAAGAGCTGTCAATATGTCACAAGTTTTATCAAAGAGGATGTTTCCTTTGTCGATACTTGAGTCTTGGCCTTCATCGAGACTCGGGAAAGCTCGATATTACATTTCTGTAAGCTGAAAAGGTGCAAGGTAGGTAAGGTAACTTTCAAACGTGTTTTTCTTAAATTTAAGAAAAATCATGGTAAGTGAAAACTCTCTAGCTGGGACGGCCTCAGTCAAACTTCCATTTACGAGTAAATATAAATAGTAGCTTATTCAATGACTTCACCAAAGAATAAACGTAGTAGCAGGATGTAACCTTCCGAACATAAAATTGACTTAACTTCACGGAATTCCAGACGTCATTGTGACCGCGGTCCCACACGATTATTTATGTGTAGGCAGAATAGTCAATACAAGTGATGTAATCGCAGACATAATAATTACCACCTCGATTTATCACTTTAAATGCAAATAATTATATCGTACTCTTTTTTATTTGTAAAAATTAAAACACAAGAAACATTTTCCAACTAATCTGGTTTCCAAAAAAAAATATAATTGAAAGCTATCGGATTTCGGAACAAGAAATCCGAAAACATTTCATGTTGCAGTTGGTTTAAAATATTGATTACATTTTCCTGTAACGAAAATACCAATATCGCAGGTACAAAACATCACAAAGTGAATTTGATAGTTAAAGTGGCAATATAGCGAAAGCTGATTCGGCGAATAATTTAATTGAAACGATGCCCTAATTCAAAAAAATTCGTGCAAACTGATCTAGCTATAGTAAGTTCGATGCTTATTTAGGAAAACATACGGGTATAGCTACAATATTTAAAAATATATATGTTATAGGCAATGTGTATAATCCGGTATTGTATAGATTACCTAGGTATTCTATACAATGCCTAAAACGTTCAGGCAATGTGTATAATAAGATTAATTTCACACATTGCCTAGGTATTGTATAAAATGCCCGAAGTGCATCAGGTAATGTGTATAATGAACGACCATGGGTAGGACCTTAAACATTTTTATTTATTTATTATTCAGACAGATTTAATCAACCTTTACCTCGGTATATTTTGAATAATATGTTATTATTCAAAATTGCTTTGCATATAGGGGTTAGGTAGCATTGGTTTTGAGTCCGTCCATTAACCCATAAATGGTCTATCCGTCCATCTGTCAGCAGGCTTTAACTCAAGAACAGTGATATCTAGATATGAAGTTGCAATTTGTTGATCATATACATACACTAGCTGTGCCCGCGACTTCGTTCGCGTGAACTACAGATATTACATATAAAAGGTTTTTCCCAATTACTCCTATTACCGTGAAAGAAGAATTTCTCAATATCGCGTTGCAAGTAAGTTTTTCGTTTATTAAGGTACTTGCATGCCAAATTTCAATCATCTTTCCATCTCCCGTTCACGTAAGAATTTTTCAATATCCTATTCCAACTAAGCTTTATGTTTACTATGGTACCTGCATGCCAAATTTAAAGCATCTAACTTAAGTGGTTTACATTTTTTATACAAAAAGATTTTCCCGCTAATTCCCGTTCCCGCAAGAATTTCGGGAATTAATTTCTTAGTGCACCTTTACGATACCTTAGCTACGTTATTTCCAAATTTCAAGTGTCTACGTTAAGCCGTTTAGGCTCTGCGTCGATATATCAGTCAGTCAGTTTCTCCTTTTATATATTTAGGTGTAACCGGACAAACTCGTTTGGCCTTGGATAAACTATGTAGTACTTGCGAGCTCAGGACTTCCTGGCACACTAGACTGAGTTAAAAAAAAGAGTCCTATTTGTGTTAATTTTTTTTAAACCACCCATATATACCTGTGATGGAAAAACTAAGTTTAGCATAGGCCAAACTAGTTTGTCCTAGAACTCCTATGTGGCAAACGCTCAATACGCAAAAAACACGGCATACCAACCGATAAAATGCAATATGTTTATTCAGAGCAATCTGCTTGTGACAGTTAAAATTAGGATAAGCTCTCAAAAGATCAGTAGGTACCTATCTAACTAACCAAATTACGGAGAAGACAAATAGATTAAATACATTACCTAAGCTTCAACCGGCATTCTATACAATGCCTAGGTATTTTATACATTTCCTAGGTAAAGTGTGAAATACTTCAAACATTGAGTATCATTTCATACATTGCCCAAGCCACCTCGGCATTCTATTCATTTCCTAGGCATTGTATAGAATGCCTGCATTATACACATTGCCTATGACATATATATATACTAGTTTATTTCAGACCTTGATTAATTTATGCATCAAAGATTTGATATAAATAATATATTACACTAATTAAATAATATTAAAAATGTCCCTGATCCAAATTGCCTATCCCTGAAGCGTGTAAAGAAATGTTGCACATTCTTCGAATACTTTTACAGCCATCGGTTAGCAAATTGGTTGAAGGTGCGTAAACGTAAGAGTGGCAATGTGTCGGATACGTGGGCAGCCGATGGTAGGGCTGTTGTCCCGGGTGGGGTGGAGTGTGGGACCCGGCGTGCGCGGGCGCAGCGGGCAGTCCGAACGCAGTCCGTGGTCGCGCGCGCCGCTCGGAGCCACTCAGCCCACCGTAAGTGTTGTGAACCAAGTGTTATACGTGCTTGCATGTTCGAGACGCACCGCGATTTCAATTTTGCTTGGCGATTTGTTGTTTCCCTTATCACTTTTTACGGTTCATCGGCATTTCGGTTAGATTACACACCGATCGGTGTGAAATTTGGAATAATTTTACTGGATTGATTATTCGCGTTGCAACCAAGTGATTTGATAACGTTTGCGAATTTCTGGATCTTATGGTCATTCCTTTTTTATAGAAAGTGAGTAAATGTTGTTAAAATTCAGTTTATTATAAATGTATTAAATTTTATGTTACTATTAAATTCACAATCGTACACACGACATATTTGTTTAGTAATTAATTCAAATTTACCATAACCGTTTTGAATTCGAAAATTTTAATAATAAAAGCTCATTCACTGATAAATTTGAATGAGATATCTGCAGAAGTATTAATGTGATATAATGCGAGTACATTTAACTTTTATTTTTATAGCCAAATTGAACGGCTATTGGTCTATTATAATGCGAGTAAATTCATTACAATGTAGATCAAATACAAACTTCTCGTAATTTTTTTCTCATTTCGCCGCACCGTTTTTGCCGCTTAAATGGAAAGGCAATTTGTGCTATTTAAGGAACAAAAGTCGGCTAAATAGCTTTTGGCCGATCACATCCTGAATCGGGCGATTGACATTTCACTTACGATTAGTGACGGATTGAAAAAATAAATGTCGCGGCTAAGCAGTCGTGTGGTAAAAAATGGTAGTATTAAAAATAAACCGGAAGACGTGGGTCAGACTCGACGTAAACGAAAGTGTTGTGTAGACGTTGTTTGAATGCGATATGAGCCACACCGGTTCGGTGGCATTTGTGTGGACATCCATCCGACTGTTGAACTTCTTCGCGGGGTCAAAGTCATGATTATTATAATAACACTATACGAAAATGCACTTATATGTACTTAATATATACAGTAGTATTTACCTAATCTAAGAGAAGTTACTATCGTTTATGAACCTTCTAAACAGATTTTATTTCCGGCAGAGCATCCATGTAACTTAGGGCTCTGCATATAGTATGGCGTACGCAAATTTATTCAAAGTTTATTATCATAGTACCTGTAACTTGCAATATTATAAGTAATAATATGTATGCCAATACAGAAATAAGTATTTATGTCAAACAGTCTTATATAATTAAGATCCGGGTAAAGACCGATTTCAGTGTTTGATGTAATATATTGTTATATGTAAAGTAGTGACAACTTTAAAACTATATTCATAGAATGTAAAGTAAAAAAGAACTTAGATTCCGATGAAGTATAGTGTTCATTATAAATACGAGTAAGTACGACTGTATGTAATAAATCTGTCTTTATAAAACTAACAAGATATTGTTGTGATTTCATTAATACACTTTGATTTTATCGTGCATGCAATGGTGCAGCCACACTGCAAGTACTTTTTATGAAGTAACGCAACTTAGCACTAATTATGAATATAAAAATAAGAATTTCTTTATTGCTCACTTGAATAAATCACAAATACAATCTAGTAAAAATTCAAGTAATGAGCATTTTCCGCAACTCAAATGTCAACTAAGTTGGTAGGTGTGACTGTGACAGTGTTTAAAAAAAAGGTGTTTAACTCTACTTAGAAATATAGAAGTGAGGTCTCAAATGATATTATGAGGTTCCTATCTCGCTCACTGAGTAACTTACCATCCGATATACTCATTCGTACAGTCAACAGTTAAGAGACGTAACACTTTGGACTTCGTACTGCGTTTACGTCGTGGCCATAAGCTTTAATATCGTAATGCCAGTGTTATGCCCAACAAGCTGAGAGCTTTATTTTAATGCACAAATTTTTCGACGAGATGTTTTAAAATGCGTAAGTCAAGTTTTTTATTTCAAACAATCCGATCCATAGGTTCCTACAACTGCTTGAAATAAGAGTATGCCCTACTCAAATGCTGTTGAAATTTAGTTTGCTAGTTAGTTGCTGAATTAACGTATTCTAAATTATTCATCTCTGAAAATCTAAAATATTTGCACCATTAAAGCCGCAGTATGAATACATCTCTAAGCAACTAACAATCAATGGAGAATCATGAATAATCATGATAGTTATTTATCATCCGTCTACAGAGAGGTAATACAAATATTTACAATATTATTTAAGATTTATTATGTCGAAGTCGGTGTGAATGGCATGAAATATTATTATATTAGAGTATACTACAATATGAGTACATAAGGATTATAACGTCTTTGCTGACTCAAACAAGTCACTTAAACATGTTACTCTCATTATTATTTTAAGTTAACCTACATCATATGAAGTGATTACTAGTATGTCAACTTTACGAAGACAGAACAATTGAATACAACTCATTATTTCATCCCATTTCTTTAGTATGCATAATCTTTATCATGATATTGAGCAAACTATAGTAATTAACAAGTTCCTCAGTGTCCAAGTTATAAAGGCATACTGGCCGACAACCAAAGGACCATCAGCTTTTTGATCTTTGATGTTTCATCATTTGTTTCACAAGCAAAAATATATGCTTTCATACATTCGTTTATTGGTTAAGGCCGGGAATTCCGCTTGAGAACAGATCAGATCGAAATCTTCTTTAATTGTTTTCATCAAAACCTTGAAAATGGGTTCTAGCTAAACATTTTAAATTGTGTTTTGTCAGCAACAGTAACAGTTGCGCTTTTAACATTGCTTTATTAGTAAATTGTTAACTACTTCCTATCATACTTGTGCAGCTCATAAGGATATTGTACGACGACTCTTGCTTGCATTGTATTCGACAACATTTATTATATTGTCTAGAACGCACGCACGTCATGTAACGCATTTTTGATTCATTTAATTTTTATAGTATGATAATGATGCCAATATATTTAATCTATGTCATCATCAGTCTTTAATTAACTTGCAAGATATTTCTAAAGGATTTGGGCCATGTTCATGAATCACATTTTGTCAAACTAAAGTAAACAATAAAGTAGTTTAAGGATCGGTTTGCATACCGATTTCAGTTCAGAATTGTAAATAATTTCATACCTTAAAAGTGTAAGGATTTTTAATATAAATGTATGTTATTCTCTTCATCTTTATTTTGATCAAAATATAATTAAAATGTCATTTAAATTTCGCTCCGATTAATCTGAATTAATTTGGGGTCAGAAAGCATGAAGCAGATGCAAGTCCCGTGATTGATGACACGGTTACTCTAAGCCATCGTCGTAACCAGTTAGGAAAAATCGGATTTAAAACCTGATATTATCGTATGTCTTCTTATATCTTCCTGCCTAGGTTTTAAAATTATAAAAGATGCGATTGTAATATTTTTAATCAATATTTTATTGAACGTGCCTACTTTGTTTTGCTTACAAAGCTATTTTTTATGCTGAGAAAAGGACTGCTGAGACTTTGAGATCGATTTTCGAGGTTTGACGATAATGAACATACATCTATTAGAAATTTATCTCTAACGCTATAAACTAACTTTGCAGCCCTTGCCCTTCTGCAAACCACCCGTAACGTTAGTTCCCCTATTACGAATGTTAAGTAATACTTACTTGACTGAAATATAACAATCAATTTGCAATATGTTCAAGTTACTATAATACTAAAAATATCTATGCGAGCACTCCTGCATTAGAGCAGTCAAAACAACCTCAGCACAGATCGACCGTCCTTAGAACGTTACCGGAAGGTAAAAAATGCAAACCTATTACGTATGTAGACGGGAAACTGCAAAAACGTATTCACATTCGAATGTGTTTTAAAGTGTAAATCTTGCATGTCCGTTTCTAAGATACAATCAGCGAGTCGCTGCGGCAAATTGGATTGGTTGATACGCAACGTCCCGGGTTCATATCCCGAGTAGAGAGGGTGCGAGTACCTAATTGATTAATTGGTTAGTCAGAGCTCGCGCAGATTCGTTCGTTAGAAGACGCCTTTAATTGACGACAGGTTATTTCATTTTAAGATGAAGGAAAATTAAGGTACTGCCGATAATAATGACTATTTATTTTAGCACCTCTTTATAGTGAAACAACATTTTCCTGCCTGAGTGCGACCGATTAGCTACAATTTACGCCTAAATTAGGGAGCTTAAAATTTGGAACACTCTTGATTCAGACAGGCATGTTTGTTATAAAGACTTACGCGATGAGCAATTGAGTTATCATATATTATTTTAGATTTCTAAGTACCTAAGTAGCATAATTTTAATACATGCCACTGATTATTCTGATATCGCCTCGTAATTGCGTCATAGTATGTTCAGTGTTCACTGATACGCACGTGAGCTAGTAAAAGGAAGACAATGAACGATCATGTGCAAAAAAAGAGTATGGAATCAGTTAGATGGAAAGTGCTGACGATCTAGCGGCTCCCAGCATAGCCGGAAGGATTATGCAACCCGCTACTCGCGCCTCGAGCGAACATTATAATTTCACTTAATCACCGACGCAGTCTCGCACATACTTGTGATCACGCAAATTGAAGAACAGATAAAACTATCGAAATCAATTGCTAATGAAATCATGCTGGACTTCCAACTTAATGTTGTGACGCCGACGAAGGAAACTTAAGGGCTTATTACACACTTCAAGCGAGTTCAAACTTAATATTTCAAAATACCTTATCTATTTGAAAATAATACTTTCTGACATCAGCCAATATACTGGCGCACGGTCCTACCTCAACAAGGCTGGCCAAGTGTTGGTATATTTATCATATTATAGATTCTTTGGTAATTATATAACATTTATTATATTAGCGTTGGCCTTAAGCGCATCTCACGATTCTTAATACAAGAAACAACTACTCTACAAAATTCACCATACTTATCATAACGACGAAAGATAAACCATTATTTGTGAAACATATCAAGTATCAAGCTGTCGCAATTCTTGAATTATAGCCAGGTGAGGAGACAAACGAAAATTAGCATCATACCGTTGCACTCTAAAGGATTGATTTTTATTAAAATAAAATAATAAATAAATATCTGGAACATTTCCACACATGGTCACCTGACCCCAAACTAGGCAGAGCTGGTACTGTGGGCGTCAGAGACTGATATACATACATATATATTTTTAGATACATACTTAAATACATAATCACACCCAGACACGGAACAAACACCGATGTTCATCACACAAATATTTGTCCCGAGTGGGAATCGAACCCACGACTCTTAGAACCGCCAGTCAGCGTCACTAACCACTGTTCCACCGAGCCAGTCAAACTATTCTTATTACGAGATAAATGCGCTGAAAACATTTTAGACAAAATAAATGAACGTTTGAATCATAAAACAAAAGTCACATGACAAATGCAACTCTCTATCAAGCCAAAAGGCTTGATAGAGAGTTGCATTTGCAAATTTTAAATGCTGCTAAAAATAGCAGCATTTAAAATTTTTCATTTCTTTAATTTTATGTAGAACGACGCGATGTAAACTGAATTATGAGCTAGCGCTATGATTACATATTTTCTTGCTCTTTGTCTAACATGAATATTTAATATTTAGTCTAGTTCAAAGACATATAGCGAGTGCAAACATATAACATAGATACCCGCTTATGATTATTATGTCATCTCTCTCAGGTCCAGTTTAGCAAAGTTGCATACTATATCATTATGTAATCAGAACTCGCCATAAGCTATAGTGAATGAGTATACATCGCTATTCCAATACCCTACATAATACTAAATACGTGTAATAATATCGGTTCAAAAGAAAATCCTGCTAAGTATTATAGTGTAGTATAGTATACTGCTGAGAATGAGAAGTGTCAGACAGTAGTCGACTAATAGAAAATTTCAAATAATAAGCAATAACAAAAGGAAAGTGGCATCAAAAAAGGTTGTCGGTCCGTATTCACAATAGACCAAAAATAAAGTCGACGTTTTATTTTTTTTTAGTTTGCATTGAATAGTTAGGAAAATCGTCACGACAACAAAGGGTCAGTTTAGCCTTAGTGCAAGTTAATTAAATTACTGCCAAAGCTATAGCTAAGAGCTTTTCAAAATGGGTATTAAATATTCTGATACCCGGAAGCTAGGGTCCGCTGACAACTTGATAAAACCTAAATACCTAAATGGTCATTACCATACTATTTTTTTTTCCTAACTGACATACGATGATGGCTTGGAGTAGCGGACTTACGGGGGAGCGGATGGCGGTCACCCCTAGGAGCATACTACATATCACATGCTACTGCGTAAGCAAACGAATAACAAAGCTGTTACAATGTACTCCGTTTTAAATCATACTGTATCCAAATACAAACGGGTGCATTAAGTTATCCTATGATGTCACGTTTCTTAATTTTAATTTCGGCGACATTGCTGCTACTCATATTTTAATTGCTTTCATCAAAATCACTTACGCGGTTCAAATTACCTACAACCGAGCCTTTAATTTCAACCTGCTGCCTGCTTGAATTTACTTCTCAGATTACTCAATAACAGTATTGGCCCGCGAACTACATAAGGCAACTAATTTAATTGTCCCATGTAGTGTAATGTGACATGTAGCAAGACGCCAGACGTGTAAACGTAATTATATTAATATCGCCTGAGTAATTCGAGCCTATTAGTGCCTGTGCAGCGAAGCCTGCTTAAACTTATGTGCCCGCTCAAATTGAGGTTTCAATCAGGGATCCGCATCAGGCGTATTGAGGGTATCTCTTTTGTCTCAGCTTCCGTTTGTATAAAAAAATTGCCAATGATATCCAATATGTATACGCCGTAGAGAAGAAGAATCGCGAGAAGGAGGATCTTGATGAATAAAAATTGTAATATTAGCATTTATTGTTTCGATAGATAAATTAGAAAAACTTGGGTACTGTAATTACATACAAATGTTTAAGTACCTAACTCTTTCCGTTTCCGTTTTCACGGCTAGGAGTTTGTTTAGGGAGCCTCAAAAAGGATATACATACAGAGCACAAACTAAACGACTATGCTATAAGGGAGTTACATTTTACCCTACTTCAGGCGAATAGAGTCACGAGCCTAAAGCTAGTGATCGTATAATCTTAAATCCTATATGGATGGTGTTGATGCATAAACAGTCGAGCGTGAAGCAGATGAGATTCCATTGTCTTTACTTCCACCATGGTAACAAGGTGGCTGGAGGCTGTTGTGCTCTCACAAAGGTCGGCTTACCGGTCCATTCAATTACGGGGTGACTAGGAGATAAGGCATGAATCGACGCAGTGTCAACGCCGTTACTGTACCTGAGGGCCCACAACGGCTGGAAAACGGACCACTCTCCGCTTAACATGTGTTTGTAAGACGTGATAAATTTAGTTGATATGACAATATGATAACTATATGTGATAACTTATTCTTAATAGCTGGACCAAAACGTCGCACCATCTCTTTTTGGGCCTACCTCTTCGGCGAAAACCGTCTTCTGGTACCCATTGTGTAACGATTTTGGCCCATCTGTCCTCTTTCATCCTGCACACATGCCCTCTATAAAAATCATCATCCTCTATAAAAAGTCATTTAAATAATTTATTTAAATCAGATATAAAAGGAAAAACTTGTTATTATCGTATTGTAACATTTCAAGTAGTCTCATTAAAATGCACCTTGTCCGTCCGTCCGTACTTAATCATCATCATCATCAGCCCAAATACGTCCCCACTGAGCACGGGCCTCCCCTAAACTAGCGCGACCCTTAATAACAATCATTAATAGAATACCTATACCCACCCGTATTTGGTTAGATACACTCAAACTTGTATAACATCGATTGATGTAGTGTTCAAAGAGTGTTGTATTGCAAACATATTCAAAATATGCATCAACCACACGTATTATCAGAGCTAGTTGATTGTAAGTTGCACAATAAAGTTTAGAAAGCATAGCGGACTGGTGCCTATAATAATACATCATAAGCGATCGGTAGATAAACACAGTGTATGCATAAATGTTACGGCGCTCTACGAGTCGTGAGCATTGACTGAGTGTAGCTGAAGTTCAGCGTTTGCTTTTGATGACAGAGAGAAGTTATCATAATGTATGTATTGCGATAGAATAAGTTGATCATCACTTACATTTATTTAGCACAAAAATTAAACTGAAATTAATTATTAAATTATAAAAAAAATATTGAATTTGTGTTTTAACATAACTTAGGTTTATTATTTAAATTTTATTAATTTAAAAAAATTTAGTCAGAGCGTAGATAGCTTAGCGGTTAAGGCTGATGATATCAATCCGACATGTAGCCAGTTCATACCCCGCCACGTACGAATGTGTTTACAAATTTTTAATTCAAAATTACATTTATTCGATCATTTAGACAGTGATGGAAAACATCGCGAGGAAACCTCCACCTGGGTAAAATTCTCAGGTTGTATGAAGTAGACCAATTCACTCTTGGCCACAGTGGTTGACAAAGGCATGTTAGGCTAGTTTAGAGTAGGCTCGTGCCCACCGGTGTGGACGTATATTATACACCGTGAAATTTTAGTGGTCGTTTTCCCGCAGTAAAATGTTTTTAATTCTATCTTAGTAGTACAATAGATTTGTGCAATGCCGGTTTTACGAAAGGTTTAACCGAAACTCGAAAGCGCGTTCGAACCGCTTTATGACTTAGGGTGTCGAGCTTCTTCAGCTTTAAGCATCGATTTCATGCGGCAAGCAGTACCTTATTACGTCACATCTTATAGAATAACGATAGCTTCTTTCGTTTTCGAGTTAGAAAATTATAATTTTTTTCGAGGATTTTTTTGCATTGTTCTGCCACGGGAAAACAACCACTCAAATTTCACGGTGTATAGGCTTTATACGTCCCCACTGGTATAATAAAGTAAGTATTATTAATTTTTATAAAACTTTATTTCCATATTACGATCACACACATACATACATAAAATCAGGCCTTTTTCCCAGAGGGGTGCCTACCCCCTAGGATATCTGCCTAGATATCCTCCTTCTGATATCCTTTTCCTGTTATATGCTATGATCCTGACACACCACTGTCGTTTCTTTAACATCAGATTACGATTACTTCATGGTTAAAAAAGCAGTTCGCTACGTAAACAAAAATCCTAGCGCCAAATGTTCTCTTGCCGGAAATATTTTTTACGTTACTTGTTTTATGCAAAGAAAAAACTCCAGGTCTAGTTAACTACGCTGACTAGAGCTCAGAATTTCACCGCGGGCTAGGCTAAGTTTGAACAGCGGACTAACTGTAATCACGGCTGCAACGGCGTTTTATAAAAAAAACATAACTTTAGGTTATTGGAGAGTAGAGCACTAATCCTCTATTTTCATAGAAATATAAAATTGGAAATGTAAATACAGCGCTGTTTTACAAATATTTCACTATTTAGACTAGCACAAATTAATTGTTGAATTTTTGAGCCGCTTTAACATAATAAAACTCAATTTCCAGTTTTTACAGAGGTTTCTCTTATAAAAAGGAAATAAATTAATATTTTTTAAAATGCATGCCTTCTTTGGTGTATTTTGCGGAAGCGATCAGCAGAGGAAATTAGTCCCTTAATTGTATAAATAGTGGGATGCATATTTCCACGTAGTAATAGTTAACTAAGATATCAGTCCAAGATCGTTTGAAATGGCAACTCTATAGAGTGGTGAACGCTGTTAGATTGCAAACTATTGTATTTTAAATATTCCCCACATTCAAACCAGCTTTTAGCGGAATACCTTTAACCAAAATACTAAAACGCAGTTACGCGAGCTACTACAATCATTATGAAACCAAGCCAAAATCATTAATAAACAGCGACTCGGAAACCAATATTACGTAAATATATCCGTGAAGTGCGTACTATAACTGCAACAAAATCATTTGGAATGCTTGTTGGGAAGATGCGGCCAGTTTTAAAATTCTGTTGCAAGAAAAAAATAAGTGGATCAGTCCGCTGTCGAATTGGCCTAGAATACGAATTGAATCACCGCGAAAGACGCAATGTGTTTTATTACGTGAGTACGCACAACTTAGTTCCGGCATCTCATCCGCAGCACGCTATGAATACCGGTTTGGAGGCTTGTTCCGATGTAATAGAGTCGACATTTGAATGGGATGTACAGCGGTATGAGAACTGACGTTACAACATTTCTATCGATGTTGTGAGACACCTCTGCTGAGGGGTTTAGTACCGCGTAGTGGTCCTTAATGAAGGAAATGCGAACAGGTAGAGATATAACGCAAACGTGCCTTTTGAGCGGCCCGGCAGTCGACAGCGCAGAGCGCTCTCAAATTCAATGGACTAATAAATCCGTATCCCTAGCGCTTTTTGTCTGTTTAGCCAACTATATGTACACATAGTGTGTGCGTCGCAATGGTATAGTTTAGCAGTCGAGAATTAAATTTACTTTAGAGCTTTAAGTAGCACAAAAACAACTAAACCAAATGGTGTAGTATTTTTGAGTTCGTTAAATACAATATTCGTATTGCTAATTTATGTAACTATACTACCCAACGTAAACTATCATAATATTTTCGAATAACGTATTTTTGTCGAAACAATAAAATTTAAAACAAATATTCAGATAGCTGGGTCGTGTCCATCACAACAAGAACGCTGTAGCCATTTTCCACGTCATTCAATTAGCCTGTCAGGACTAAAAAAAGCCAACGTGTATATTGTTTCCCGTTCCCATGGATGGCCTATCACAAATCAAAATTGGAGCTACGTAGGTTTTTCCTCTTTTAGTGAAAAATATAAAAAAATATCTCTACAGAACGGAAATCACTGTTATTCCAATGTTCAAAGAGTCTCATAACATTTCTTTTAAGTAATAAGGTTTAACTCAATAAGCGGTGAAAGAAATATGTTAGATCAAAAACTACTACTGTATGTAAATATTTGTCTTTATGGGTCTACACGCGTTATTAGTAGTAGCAAATACATAGCTACTGGCGCGACTACACCGCGAGCGACCACGATTGGTGTAACCCAGTCGAAACGTCGGGCAGTAAGTAGCTATGTATTTGCTACTCCTAATAACGCGTGTAGACCCATAAAGACAAATATTTAGTGTAATGGAACGCGAAAGTCTAAAATCATACATACTACAGTATGTATACTAAAGCTCAACCGAAGGACCACGCTAGAATAACTATTTGATTGACCGGAGCAACACAAACAAACCTACAAGAGTATGATAACGGTGACTACTACGATTGGTGTACCAAGTGTGTCGTAAATACACATAACTCTCTCACAGTCCATGAAAAGGTACAACAAATCAATAAATTGTTTTGAAGTCGATACCCACAAAAGAAAACGCGGAGCTGCCTAGTGCATCGCAACAAACCAATTACAGATACGCACACTGGAAAACATTTGCTGAGTGCAACGAGCGAATGCCGGGTATTCGGCCACTTGTAATGCGAGTGGCCTATCAAACATGATAGGGCTGGTAGATTGAACTACTGGACATCGCGCATCTAGTACAAGTGTTTCGTTTTCAGGCCTCAACTTGTCGACGATTGACTGTCAATCGTGGTATTTGTTACGCTACCCCAGCTTTGAATAAAATGTAGAACGGTAAAAAAGATGTGTTAAGTCGACACAAAACTGTGTTAAAGTGGTTACTGGCCCTGTTTGGATAAGGCAATTTTAGCATCTCTTATAAACTTATAAAGACAGAATAGACAGCAAAAGGTTCGGAGGGCAAGAGAGCTAGCGCACATCGCAAAAATATACGGCGCCTTACAATTCTAT
Organism: Maruca vitrata; assembly: GCA_039566165.1. Classification (NCBI taxonomy): domain Eukaryota; kingdom Metazoa; phylum Arthropoda; class Insecta; order Lepidoptera; family Crambidae; genus Maruca; species Maruca vitrata. The sequence goes on along the minus strand of CM076911.1, from coordinate 17,848,280 downwards.
GGAGATTTTTGTACTGGATTCACTTAGCGGCTCGAACAAGCCCTATTCAGAAATCAGCATTCCGCTCACCAGCCAGATGATCCTTAAAGTTTCACTCACGCTGCGAATTCCCGATCGACCGCGAGGCGAATGACAATGCTCCTTTATTGGGCATGAGATGGAAAAAGACTTGTGTTATTATTTTTTCTGTGGCTTAGGAAGTTCCTTAATTATAATTTTAATATTGGAAGCACATATAACTTCAGCAAAATATCTGGTAACATCTCGTAATCTATGTTACATCCGTGGGAATTCGTATAATAAAAACAGTACTTGTTCAACTAAGTATAAAACCAGTGGAATTAATGATTGCCTTGCTTTATATTGAAGTCTAATGAATCGCAAAATGTCGAGGTCACTAAGAACAAGCTTGTTAGAAAACTAGTACGGTCGATAATCATGTATTGTTAAACTGTACTGTATCCAGATTGATAATGGACTAAACTAAAAACTCGTAGAGGAAATTCTATCTCGAGATTGCTCTGTTAAGGATGATAAAAACGAATCAGGTAATGCTAACGAATGATGATTAAACAGGGAAAACGCGTCAATTCCCGGTCTGGGATTCAATGTTAATATTAGCAACGTTAATAAGCAACCGGACCAGTGTTAGGAACCTAAGAGTTTCCTACACAGCGACTACTTTTCTCTTCCGCACCTATTTTTGTACGCAAGCCGTTTATTCTGGAATTTTTAATAACAGCGTTTTGTTCTGCACCAGTTTGTTTAGAAGTTCTAAAAGACTTTATCTCGGGAAGCTCCAGTTAACCAACTAATGCTGTGCTTGAAGTATTATCCGCAAATAAGTAAAACAAGAAATAAGACACTTACAGGGATTCAGTGACGGAGCGTGGGGAGGTAAGGAGGCAAATAGTGCCCCGGGTGGCTAAGAAGTAAGAAGTTGTTTAGAGTTTACTAGGAGAATTTATTAAGAATTTTTACTAAGCTAAATGTTACGGACTACGAGTATAGGATAGACAGGATATGAGGATACGAACATAGTTTTATCAGAAAAATATTAGACGCCATTGATTAAAACAAGTATCAAAATGAACACGGTACTGATCAGATAAGCCATAATTACTGTTGAAATTAATAAAACGATCTTATGAGCTGTAAATTGTTTCACTTTTATTTTTGCCGCAACGTATTGCATTCGGCACAATTGATATGATAAAAGTCAACAACCGTTCACCTTTTATAAATTGCATCATGGTTTGGACTTTTGAAAGCAAATTTTGAAGTTGGTTGGAGTATTTTGAACAGTAGTACCGAATGTAGTTGCTATTCATCTTTGATGACCAATTATTTTTCTTCCAAACTGGATTGCTTACACATGATATGACCCTTGATATTTCAATGAAAAAACTGTAATACTTTTGTTTGTTACAGAACATGCGGATACTATTGGTGTGTGCCCTTTTCGGGTTTGCCATCGCCGAAGACGAATGGCAGCCGATCCTGCCCGACCAATCCTCTCTGTCCTACACTTCCTACGTGAACTCGCCGGACCGCTCTTTGGATGCTAGGTAAATACTAGATGCTAGCTTTGCTATTTGGCCACGCTGACCGCGATGCTGTATTGAGAGCTAGCAAATATTTGCGGCTTCACAGCTATGGCTTCAGCTGGCTCAAAGAGAGAGCTATTAAACCATTTCATGCAATTCAAATGGCGAATTTCAGTGCCGACCAATACTATTTAGTATTGTAGCTAACTTTTAAAACGTCGAAGAATTATTTTGTTTGAAGTTTTTTATTTCACAATAAAAACACAATTGTCACTTGTTGCTTTATAAATTGTTACACATTTTTATGTTAGCTGTAAAAGTTTGAATAGTTATCAAACGCGTGCGCACGTGCCACAAGTGTTCCGAATTGAAAAAAAAAAATAGTATTTGATATATTGACTTTATATATAAAGTCAATTTATCCACACATAACAGATCCCTATCGCACTGCGTCAACTAAAACAAATAGACAACTAGATGAATCATACGAAATACAATCAATCAAATTTTTTTTCAGTGGTAGTTTAAAAATAATAAACCGGCACCCTTCGTACCCGGCGAGCAACAAGCTCTCCCTGCTAAGTCCAGCGCCGGCGCACGGCTCGGACGCCTGCAGCGTCTACAAGGTGTCCATGAACCAGGAACTCCACTACCAATACTTGGAGTATGAGAAGAGCCTCCCCGACCTGAAGGAGTTCACGCTTTGCGCGTGGACCAAGTTCCACAACCATTCCACGGACCATCCCCTGTTTTCTTACGCAGGTAGGCTTCGAATACTTTTTTTTTACTGATATACTTCAAGACACGTGAAGGGTGGAAGATCGGTGGACCAAATTTATACGTTTTTTTTTTAAGAATTTCTTCACTTCAAGAAATCCTCTCTACATACTAGCTATAATTCTATGTAATTCTATGAATCATAATACTTATTCTGTTAACATAAACGCAATAACGCATGTTTATATATTTTTTATAAAATGGGTCAACATCAAATGTACTGTACCTTGTTATATTCATCAGCGTCGTAAGGACAATTTTGATAATAAAAACGAGGATCCCAATTACGCAACAAACACTGCGTAGTTAGCGATTACAGCAGAGGAAAACACGTGTCCTGTGCCACCTGTGTAGGATTATCACGTTATTTCAGACCACTGCACGCTGCGGTGAGCTAGCCTATACCCCGGGTACAACGTGATTATACCTAATCCAACCCTGGACACATAGCAATCCACTATCATATTATTCCATTTACATAAATTGCTGGAAACACATGACCCTTAACGCAACCTAACCAAATACCTTTACGTGAGCGAATACCTGGGTGATTGCGTTTACCTGGCTGACTGGTCACAAACTGATTGACTAAACAATTTATGGGTGAAGTTTACCCGTGTAAATAGTTACGTCCGTCAGGTAATGTCAAGACCTAAATGTTAATCTACGGGACGAATTTAATATGTAATTGTTTTAATAATTATTACAACATCATTTTCGGTTAGACAATATTTAATATTGGAAAATGATTCACATAGGCTTTTGAAGATTATTCACAATGAGAATTATTACGTTTCTCTGCCGTATATTCATATAATATGTAGATAATCTACATTTTAACTTGATATTACACATATTAAGACAAAGCGATTCCTACGTGCCTATAAACTGGGAAGCCGACAAAGGAAGGCTATGTATAGCTTTTACAGCTATGGTATGCGTTCAAATTCCAACCATCATGAAGCTACCTACTTGAACACATATCTTAGTATTTACAGCTGCAAATTCACCATATAAGAGTATTTAGTACTTGGTTTATGTTCAAACCTCAATTCATTACTCTACGTCAGTACATTGATGAAACATTTTGAATTCAGTGATTTATTCACCATTCAAAACATTGAGATAGCTAAATAAGGCTTATTCGCGTAACTATATGTCTTCGATCAACATGGCAAGAATTTAGCTTAATTAAATAATGTTTCCGAGATGTATTCCATCGATGTGTTTATTAATCAAAGGCTGTTAGGGAGAAAATATTATGTAAACTTCTTAACTGAACTTTAAAGACTGTCTGAACGTTTACGAGACCAGAACAGGAGGAACTTACAATATTGTTAAGGGCACTTAGTCACAACAGTCGTGTTATAGCCTGTACGTTTGGTTACAAGCGTATGGGAAATCGGGAAGTGCTTACAGAGTCAAGCGAATCCATAGATTAATATAATTTAGTAGCCATGTTAATAGTTCATAGAAATATAATAATCATATATTATGAATGTATAATCTAATGTTAAGCGTTGCGCATTGTACAGTTAATTCATTTATGCATTTATTACGACTAAAATCTTCTAATAGGTACGTACAGAACAACTTATAAAGGTTTTATAGCCGCTCTTTCCCGAGATTTTACGTACATATATTAATGTTGTTTTTATAAACTCAAACCTCACTTAAGAATAAAATAATACCGTTTTATGTTATTTCGTATTCTTCAATCTTACAAGATGTCCTGATGGATCACACGCAAATATCATTAGCAGTTCTCAGTACTGTCTTTGTATTGTAATATAAAAAATAAATATGCTTGTTAGTCGGCTCAACGAAACATACACAAGTTATAACTCAAAGAAACGTAAAGCAAGGGCACTTCAGAAGTACAGATATTACATTTACGTATCTACGATTGATGTACAGAGATATTGTTGTTAGGTATATTTATATACATATAGTATAGACTCCGTTTCAAATTAGGTACCACAATTATTATGTGGACTCGATTCAAAGTACCACTATCTGATAATTGGTTAGCAAAACGATTTGTAGAAAGAGTGCTTGTTATAAAATGACCAACATTTATTGAAATAAAATAATTTTGTTGGATGAAACACTCTTGCAACAAACTATTTTGATCAATAGGTTGTTGGTCTTTTTTGACCAAAGACGAACGGAGAACGCGGAAAAAGAAGAAAAATATGAAATTATGTGCGGCCGGTGCACGCGCTCGCGACTGAGGCCGCAACATTTCCCTTAGGGATATGAACATATCATCTGTACATAGTTATTTGAGAACCAAAAAAAAATTAAACAAGACTTTTAGGGCTCTCAGTTATTGAGAAAGAAGTGGCTGAGGAGACACCGTATTCAGGTTAGGGTTGGATTTAAGTTCAGGAATACACATAATGCTGTAAAATGAAACTATAACCAACTAAAATTACAAAAATCACGCGGCATATGCGAAATTCACTAAAAGAAAGTAATTCGTAATAAATCATAACATGCTTTATATATCGTAACTTGACATTATTATACGTAGTATTAAAAATACTTTACCACTAATAATTCTGTTAGATATCTGAATTAAGCTCAGTGCCAAAGTTTACGCCGACGACGATGGAGTTTCATATAACATTAGTCCAGTTCACTTGACAGTAAAACGGCGTGAAACTAAAGCATTCCTACATCAAATACTCGGACTACCCTCAATTCCGATCTCGCAAACTGGATATTCAGTTGGCTTCTACGTGATTCGATCAGACGTTTGGCCGGAGACCACAGCCAAGACGACTTCACAGGTGCGAAGCACATCTTATACCTACGTACGTTATCGAAATCAGGTACAGTTTAACTAAGATGTTAAAGCGCGATACCCGAGGATTCTGGGCTAGACGACTCTTGTGAGTAAATGATAGTCTAACTCCGGGCTGAGTAATATCTTTACAGAAAAACTTACACAAATTTTGATCGAACCCGGACTCGAACCGAGGACCTCTCGAACTTTACGCAGCGCTTGCTACTAATAGACCAAAAAGGCAGTTACGCTACTTATTATTATCAAATACTTAATTGACAACATTTATCGCTAATGTAAATGTAGTAAATATTATATTTGGTACTAGAAAAATTTAAATAAAATGGTCTTTGGTGAATATTATTAAAAAGTTTAATGAAACGCAAACAACAATCGATAATGCAGCATTAACAATGGCAATACGCTACGGGCGGTAAACAATTCGAATTGCTGGACACGCACGACTTATGAAATCGTTTAATACTCTCTTGATACACTAATTACATAATCAACGAGATGCCGAAAACCAGCCCGTCGGCCTTTCTGCTCGTGAAAGGGAAAAGGGATATACTGGATGCTGTTTCCTTAGAACTGTTAACCCACTTAACACAAGTTATGTATGTCAACACAAGTCACTTTCGATTTGCAAAATAACAAGGTGAACAGTTAATACGCCCAAATAACGTAATAGCACAGTTTGATGAATGCGTAAACCTTATTAGCACTTTAAATTTGTTATGTATCAATGCCAATATAAATGTTACATTTACTGCGTTTTTCTAATGAATATGAATTATGGCAACTGTTATATTGTGAGCTACTATGATGAATGAAACTTAATAATAAAATGATAAAGTAAGTTAGTAAGTTAAAGTGTTGCAGTTTCTAATAAGATGGATGATTGTTTCAGTGAGGGACAGCCCAAAGGAGATTCTGGCATGGATTTCAAATACAAACGAAGCTAGTTACTTCAGCATGGCGGTTCACGGACAAACCTTCTTTAGACTCAACTACCCGCTCAAATTGAACAAGTAAGTAATGCCTCCATAGTAGAGCAAGCTATCATCTTCGCGAGACAACAACGGCTCGCGCAGGCAACTGAAATTTTCTTAATCCTTATTTTCTTACCCACTAATAATAAATACTAATGTCATAATCACTCTGTCACGCTTTCAAGCCGTAACCACTGAACTAAATAGGTTCTGTAGTCTTAGGGGTGAGAGCCAACCGCTCACCCGCAAGTCCAGTGATCATGAAGAGTCTACTCCAAGTCATAATCATATGAGAGTTAGAAGAAAAAAAAAAAGGTTCGGTAGTTAAAGAAATTTGGTACAAGGATAAGAATAGTTTCGAGTCTGAAAGGGATAGGCTACTTTTTAACCGACTGCGCTATAAAAGAGCAATGTTGTACGTGACGAACGACATCACTCAGACGGAGTCGCGGGCCGGTAGCTAGTTCTCTGCTTTCCTCGCCTGACTTTGTTGATTGTGAAATCAGTCCTAATTTCGAGTCATCAGCTCATTATTTTGATACACCTGAGTTAATGTTACGTGATATGACGAATCTTCGTTCGTGTAACAATACCACACAAATACGCTCTATTTGCCTCAAAAGGTAACACTTTGTGTTTATTTAGAAACACTTCAAATGTGTTAAATTTTAATTGAAATTAGTAATTTCAAATTACATGTTTTGTTTCTTTTACACACATTTATTTGTGTGATGAACATCGGTGTTTGTTCCGTGTCTGGGTGTGATTAGATAAATATGTATGTACATCAGTCTTCTCAGAGAGAAACTGATGTAATTTAATGTGACTAAGAAGAGCTAGTACCTACTATGGGTGTCAACCCATAGTAGGCACAAGCTCTGCTTAGTTTGGGGTCACGTGACCGTGAGTGAAAATGACTCAGATATTTATTTATATAAAGAAATTTATATTTTTTGATTCATGTTGGATGGTTTCGTCTTATCAAAACTTTCATAATTTAAATATAAATTTATCTCTGGATGCTTCCTCCCCTTATAAGTCTAGGTAATATTGGAGTCTATTTGTAAGAGCAAATAATCCATTTGGGATCATATTCATATTTTCTCTATTACGCGCGGATCGTGTGCAGTGCAGTCTATTTTACACTCTGACGGGCACAACCTATGACCGTGCTTTATTATATAGAACTTTTACTTTAGCAAATAGCTTTCGCCCTTATAAATCTTCACTAATATTTTATAAGCGAAAGTAAATGTGTATTTTGCTTTTCACGGTAAAACTACTGAAACAATTTATATGACTGAAAGAGGACATATCTACAGTTATTAACCGACTTCGCTTTAGGGCATTAATGTTTAACGCGATAAAAGTCGCGAACAGAAAGCTTGTCTATACAATTGAATAAAATTGAAGTGTCTGTTTGTAATATTAAAATAACGAATTTTTACTAAGTGGGTATAAGTATTTATCGGGAACTTATGTCAAAAATCTCTGTCTGTCTGTCTATCTGTTTTTCAGTCTGTCTGTCAATTTAGACGGGACTTTCAATAATTCATAGCAAATTTTACAAGGTATATGCTATTTTAATTTCCACGCTGACGAACTCAGGCTGGGCGGCCGGTTCCATATTAAATCTTAACTACGTCTTAACCTAAGATAAACTTTAAGTTATGTTCATATCTCTTATAAGTGGGGGTTAGTAACAATAAATATTTTTCCGTATGTTACGGGATAGCGGAAGCAAACAATTAATTAAATTTCTTTTGAAGCTCGTCATCAAAGGGTCTTGTTTGTAATTTGCGAAACAAACGCTTATTTCCTTCAAATGCTTCCTCATTGTTCGGGACTTTTTAAATAAAGAGGTTTATGTACTTATCTGTCGCAAAAGCGTTATGTAAACAACATACTTTTATTCTCGTCATAATTATTTAATATTTTTTGTAGAAGCTTTTATTTTTGTACGAAACACCTTTATCTAGACGTAAAACCTGGCAAGTGTAACTGTCTTTGCCTTTCGAGTGATTTTATTTAAAGTAATCTAATAGTTTTTGAAGATAGTTAAGGGGCAAAATTAAGTACGGATAGGAAGGAAAGTTGTAAAAAAGTACAATATTACTGCAAAATGAATTAGCTGGGCATAACATTAACAGTTTGATGCAATCGTACCACTATTTGCATACGCATTTCCTTAACAGTTTTACAACGTAAAACTCTAGAGTCGTAATAATTATCCTACGTTTTCCAGGAATATATCATTACGGAGTTGTAAGAACGTACTATTTGAGTTAATGAGCTAGTACTGTTTTATTGATAACGAGTCAAATAAAGGCAAGGTACATCATAATAGTACGAAGCTATAATAAAGCATCGTCACGGAAATCGACACCACTTTTTTATGTCTTAACCTTTTTTTCCCTTACTGACATACCGCATTGCGGGGGAGCGGATGGCACTCACCCCTAAAACATGTCTCAAGATCAAAAATTACATGAAGCTTAATATAACATACTGTACTCAAAATGCTTAATACATTGCTATTTAATCATCCTGTACTTTGTTAGCCATACGCCAGTGATCCACCTTACCAGTGCTATTATGTAACGTGCGCCGGTCTAACCACCGGGTCTAGTAGATCGTAGATGGAAATAGTTTTTTGCGGGTTAATTATTGCGGAACTTATTAATGATCGCGGTCACTATCATATTACGTGTTCGGTAACACATATTGGGACACTTACGTTTGCAAATTTTGTACTTATCGATTAGTTAGGCATTTACTTAACAGTAACAATTAAAAAAAAACTTTTACTCTTTCATATTTTCACAAACTGTTACATAAATAACATGAACTATGAAAGGCATTTGGTATTCAACGCATATTAAAACAGCCAAATTGTGAAGGCCAAAGTTTACATCAATTTGCCTGAAAAATTGGAGGGCGATCCGACAAAGAATCATGTAGCTGGTATTCAATGGTACGTGTACAATATTTTTATTGAATATTCACGCGCAATAATCCGGTTATTGCAGATTTTCAGTATTCACTCATGGGGGCGTACCTATTCCAACAGAGGGAACATACTATAGAATACGTGATATTTTTTCATGTTCAGTGTTAAAGGTAAAAGTTGAAATAAGAAAATAATCAAACCAAAATAAAAAAATCAACAGCAGATGGAGTTCAATTTTACACTTATCAAGCAGGTTTCAAGCTGAATTGTAATTACGATTTATTACGCATTGATACATTTTCGCAAAAGTAAGTTTTGTTAGTGAGCCAAGACTAGCTATTTAATCATGTTCTAGATACATTGTAGTTCAATCCACATTTCGTTCATACATTCCATTTCGGTTTACGCAATGAAATTGCCACTCAGCCCCGCCTTTCATTTTTTATTGACTAGAAATTGTATTCATAAATGAAGTATTTGCGTAAATGAACGTTCTTGTTACGACTGCATTGCATTTCGGACGGGTTGCCCAATCCACAAATATGGATGTATGAAAACAGCTTAGAATAACACATTCGCGCGAATTAGAATCTTCATGTGAATTTTTTACAAAATTGTTATGAAATTGTTCAACGATATCAAGGCTATTTTACCTACTCAAAAATGCTAGTAAGAAAAGTAATGAATGACAAAAGTAGCATATCGCATATTCTACGGGTAGGATGCATTTTCAGCGTCCATCAGAAAAATTAAAGACTAAGTAGAATGTGCAAATCAGGCGCTTCATCTACATTTTATTTGTAACAATTACTTTTATTGTTTATAAAACCATCCAACGTAATAAATTTATTTTGTAGAAAATAAGTTCATGATTAACTAACATTGATTGTTACCTAATATTACATTATAATTTTTATTACACCCAAATGTTTTTATAACGTGTCCATGACACGGTGCTCTACATTTATTATTATATGCGTGTTATATATTATATGACAAAATCATGTTCTTTAACTAAAATAATGGACTTGTATGAAGGTTTTTTTAATAGACCCAGGGCGTTTGCTTTTGCAAATATATTAATGAAGAGCGTATTTTTGCAGGTGGTACCACTCCTGCCAATCTTGGAACGGCAAAACTGGCGAATGGCAGATTTGGGTGAACGCCGAGAGAGTCGGCAGGGGCTTCCACAATAGAGTAAGTTTCATTAAAACAACCTACCCTAAGAAGAGTAATAAGAATACATAGTGACGTGTATTTATTTATTTAAATTACTTCTTCCACAGCTGGTCGGGCATGTAATCAAAGGCGGAGGTGTCGCCGTGAGCGGACAAGACCAATCGCTTCTATTCAATAAAGAACCGCATCTTGAACCAGTAGCCAGTAAGTTAATAAACAAACATTTTGTGAGCACATTATTATTATAAAATGTTTTATTGTAGGCGCAGACACTATTACACTATATTTAAAAATACTTGTAAACGTTTCCTAACAGCTTTGGTGCTTTGAAAACATTACAAATTGTATCAAAATGTAACAAACTATTTCAATGTTTAGTAAGTACCACAATAATAAAAATATAAATATTTAGTAAATGGCCTGCCCACAGACGCTTCTCGCATAATCAAAAGAAAAAATATTCTAAAGTTCGATAATCAATAACGAGTACGGGTTTTCTCATAAATATTCATCAACTTCCAGGACAACCCGGTTTGATGGGAGAAATAACAATGCTGCAGATATATCACGTCGCTCTAACCGCTGGCAAAGCACACAAGGACCACAAGCATCATCACGCCCACCACTTCAGGCACGACGGGACCCCCATCGAGCCCGCCACGGAGCCCCCCACAGAACCCCCGCCGCCACAGGCCACACCCCTCGGCAACGGCAACTTCCTCATCGGCGGCCAACTGCAGAGACCTCAAAACCTGAACCTGGCCGGGTCTCAACAAATGATCCCCATCCAACTGCCCAACGGACTTCAAATACAACAACAATACGTCAACGGACAACTCGGAAACAGAATCGTCTCCGAACAGCTGGCGAGCGGCGCGCAACCGCAAGTACCAGCTGACCCGTTGGGGTCATTGACCCTTTCCCAAATACCTCTCGTTTCCGTGCCAGTGGGAACACCCATTCGCCAGCCACAGACCTTCCCGGCGCGCCCCGCAGGACCCGGCAAAGGAACCACTGTGGTTCTGTCCGGTACTTTGCTAAATCCAGCTAATGTACAATACATTGACGATACAGTATCTCACAATGTGTTCAAAAGAGAGTCCAACAAACGAGATAAGAGAGACAATCCAGAAAAAGAACTGACCGAAGAATTGAAATCAGGTAACTATAACGAACAAGATTTTTTGTTTATTGCAACAGTAGTTTTACATTAAAATTGTCCCACAAAACCAAAAACATTGTTCATTAATTTTACATTTTGGTTTTCGCACTGATAAACTTCATACTAAAATTGAATGTTACAGGAAAGAAAGATAAGCGTGGTCTGGTAGCTTTATCAGATGGATCTATAGTCGACGAGGCTTTGCTGAGCCCAGACCTAGTGGAGGACAAGGAAGACGACATCATCTTCGAGGAGTCTCTGATGCACGGCCTCGCCGGCGTGGTCGGAAACTTGCCCGTGCAAAACTTACAAAAGCAAACGGTAAGAAATATTAAAAGCTAATGCAATTTATTATAGACTCGTCTATGGATCCTAAATAAGCACAGAAACTTCTACAGGCACTTCATTATCTTCATAGATAAAGCAGTTAATGTGTAATCACTTCTACAGTTGTTATTTAAGGGGGTGAGGGCCACCCGCTCCCCCGTAAGTCCGGTGATGACGACAAGGCTACTAAGTCAACAAGAAAAATTTGCAGCTCGAAAAAAACACTTGTTATAATTTAAATCCAGAAGTGGAAAGAACTTATAATGTATTAAAATTGGTAAAATTTTTTCCAGGTGGATGAAAGAGAGCCTGCTGAAGCCGAGGTGAAGGCTGTTATGCAAGTATGCAGTGGATGCGCCCAGGAGCCTTTCAAAAAAGCCCTGGTACTTTCGTGGAGAAGTAGTCCGAAAAAACTATACAGTGGAGCACATTACTACAAGGGCCTGCCAATTTGTAGAGCGTTTTAATAGAATAACAATTAGATATAAATATGATAGCAGAATATTAAACCGGTTTTTAATGAACTTTCGGTATACGAACATAAGTGTACAAAATTGCCCTGTGAGGAGATGAAATATTTAAAAGATAAAATACGAGTTCTGTTTTTAAGAATGTCACCAGCCAAGCTCTGATGCTTTTACCAGGTTTTAATTTTAACCATTCATGTTAACATACATAATTTTACTTTAATGTAGGCTTAGAAGATTAAATATATTACAGATTTATTTACAAAGTAGAGGCTGCTAGTTGTAAAAAAGTATCGTTTTTCACCATTATCTTTCCCATTATTTGTAAAATTAGTCATTTCATGATTGGATTTTGAACTTGCCATTGCGAGTTAATGATTATTTATTATAGTTACTAAGATTTTCTTGTATATTATGCTTCTTTCTATAATTACTTGTTTTAAGAGTAAGCATTGCGTGACCATGAGGATTTGTTACCATTTTTTACTATTTTTAATAAACGTCAGAATATATTTTGGATCTTTTTTATTTCTCATAAAAAACACAGTTGATGGAGGAAAACTGACAGAATTTTTATTGAAAAAAAAAAGCACAGATGTACATTTGTATCGATGCATGAATATTTTCCACCGAAGATAAGGGGATCATATTAAAAATATATCGGTGTTCAAGTAGACAAGAAGTGGATGATAGAATATGCTCATGACAGACTTTTAATTGAAATTTGCAACCAACATGGGTGCTAATCAGAAAATATATGACCCAAAAAGATAAGAGTATGTAAAATGTACATAAATATCTCTATTGACATAAAGTGCATAATGGTGTGTCAGTAAATAAGAAACAAAACCTTTTTTTTGTGATACAACAGCAGATGATTCCATAGTGTGCCTTTCCTGTGTTCTTAATTGAAATAGAGTAAGAATAATTTGGATTTTATGTGAAAATATCACTTACCTTGAGACGGTGGTTATTTTTTTCTTATTGTGTGACTTACCTTGGACTTGTGGACATGCTGGTGATGGTACTCAGAGTCTATCTCAGGCTCGCTGAAATAGCTCTGCTCCTGCAGCAAAAAAAAATATAATTTTAAAATTTCCATTACTACCATCTATAGGTAATTGAAACGCCGACTAAATTGAACCAAATATTCATTTCTGAACCCGTTGGATTCGCATATCCTGCTATTCTTAACGTCTAAATAAATAAATAGCTCCATCAACCAGGAACTAATTCATGACAATAATGACGGTAGCATACAAAATACAGGAAAGATACATTGCAGTTTTGTTATTGCACTCAACTATGGACAGTGGCAGGTGGTTTTCTGTAATGAAATTACTCAGCCCGGAGTTAGGGAGATGGTAGCTGAACGCCCGTGCCTCGGAAAGTACGTTAAGACTGTGATCCTGCGCCCGATCTCTATCGGTCATGTCGGATTGCCGTCTCACCGAATTATGAGAGTAAGTGAATAGAGAGTGCACTTGTGTTAGCGCGCACACTTGCACACATATGTCTTGCGCACTTGACTGATCTCAATTGAGATCGGCCGCCATGACTGAAATCGGTCGGACGCCTTATTAGGGTGAGGTTTATCGAAATGCGTAACTTACTTGATCCCAGCTAGATGGTCCAGAGCAGGTGGCGGCGCCGGCCGGCATGGCCACCGATCCCACGCCCACAGCCCCGGGGAACGCTCCCCCACCGATGTCCGTCGCCTCAAACAGGCGCAAGACCGACCGGTCCCTGATGTCACGAAGGTGGGCCCTGGAAACAAGGCATCGTTTAGAATCCTCAGCTTAGGGGTGAGAGCCGACCGCTCCCCCGCAAATCCGGTGATTACAAAGCTGCGAAGCTAGTCAGGAAAAAAACCTGAAATAGTCTACGATCCGGTTGCATGGACCCGCAGGTATCTGTTTATGTGATGAAACAAAATTTGTATGGATGACTAGCTGTGCCGGTGAATTCATAATCCCCCGTTTTTTAGACATTTTCTATTGTTTCTTTGCTCTATTGGTCGCTGCGTGATGTTATATAGCCTAAACTCTTCCTCAATAAATCTTTCAAAAACAAAAATATTTTTAATTCCAACCATTAGATGGATCATGGATCTCATGCAGCCGGATCTCGGTGTATAGCTGATCTAATCGATTATGTTCGGGCATCTCCAAATTTTATAAAGTATATTGAATTACCCACTGTAGTACAGGACCAATTTCATTGTTGGCCTGCTACATGGGAAGAAGGTTCTTTTTGATCAGGAAAATACATCGAAATTATTTAATGATCCTAAATAGTATAGTTAAACTACATCTAACATTCAAAAATGGAAATGAACTAACAATGAGTACCATCACAAAATATGTGAATACAATGGAATATATATGTTACGGTCAATGTGAGCAATCGGTAATTATCTATAATCACCGGTAATTATAGATAAATACCAACGCACATGGTTAATGTAGTGAATTATTCAAATTTACCGGTAATTATATAAAACTCCCTCGCGACTAAGGTAAATGTTGACATTGCTGACAAAAATCACAAGTATTCTGCAATTCCAAATGTCACAAAACTCAAACCTGCAAAAATATATTAACAAGAAAGAATTTTAAGAGTTCCACTGATAATTGCCTGCTAATTTGTTAATTTTATTTCACTTTATTTTTAAAAGATTTTATATTTTTTTAAATAAAGTGATTCTAGATATGTCTTGTTTATTTTATAACTAGCTGTGCCCGCGACTTCGTTCGCGTGGACTACAGGATTACAAACAAAAGTATTTTCCCAGTAACTCCCGATCCCGTAAGAATTTTGCAATATCGCGTTGCAAGTAAGATTTACGTCTATTAGGGTACCTGCATGCCAAATTTCAATCATCTATCTTACGCGGTTTAGATGTTTTCATACAAAAGTTTTTTCCTGCTAATTCCCGTTCCTGTGGAAATTTTGCAACATCCTGTTGCGATTAAGCTTTAAGTTTAATAAGGTACCTGCATGCCAAATTTCAAGCATCTACTTAAGCAGTTTTAATATTTTCCTGCTAATTCCTGTTTCCCTTCCTTTACGGTACCTAACCTACGACCCTTCCAAATCTTACGTTCCAGCGTTCAAAGTTGACGGAGTTTCATACAAACTTACCCCCATATTTTATTTGTTAATTTAATGAGAATATATTATATGTTTTGCTTAACCGAAGAGAAGGTTTGTCCGATGTTTGTAAACAAATTTTATTATAATTATGACTAGAGTTGTTTATATCCTAATAAACATTTGATTCAGATGTTTACATAAATAAATAAATATTTGGGACATTTCCACAAACTAAGCACAGCTTGTACCTACTTTTGGCGGCAGAGACTGATAAACATACATATATATTTATAAATACATACTTAAACACATAATCACATCTAGACACAAAATAAACACCGATGTAAATCATAAATATTTATTTGCTCCGAGTGGGAATCGAACCCAGGACTTTTGGAACCGCCAGGCAGGATCACTAACAAAACCATTGTTTCACCAAGCCAGTCAAGTCAGGTTGATTTTATTATTTACCACATTTACAAAAAGGGTAGGGTAATTTTATATAATTACCGGTAAATGTGATTAATTCGATAGTTTTTACCACCTATACCACGAGCACTGATAATTATGCATAGTTACCGGTAATTATACATAATAACCTCTCTATCCACATTAACCGTAACATATATATATGCTTTTATGGAAATACAAAATAGATTTTCCATTTATATTTTTAAGTTCTGCTAGTAAAAATGGGTAAAAAGAACAAAAAATATTATATTTAGGTTAGGAGGGACCTAGTAGTTTCCAAAAATCTTAAAACTGAATGTATTATATTTGATATGTATTGAGTGAATATGTATGTATTGAATTATATTTAAAATGTATTTCACACTTTTCATGGTAATTTTACTAGGGTTATACAATGACGAATTGCATACATTTCTTGTTACATTCAAATTAATATCGAAGTAAGAGGCTGCTAATGAAACATTCGTATTGTTCCGCTACGGGGCTACTCATCACTGCGATTAATAATTTCCATTTAATTAACTGAATGCGGTTCAAAGAGCTTATCGCTGAACGTCGATGCCTACCGGGGTGTAGACTGACTTAAGGGATTACAGATCTGGTTTTATGCATTTCCATCAGTGAAATAGGAAATATCTATGCAGAGTTGAATTTCAAGTACAAAAATGGAAATACACGTTTGATAGTCATAGATTTTTTGTCAGTCATTTGCTCAAATCCAACGAAGCAACGACTCGAATCTCTTTATGCGATTCAGTAGTTATTAATGATTAGGTTTGAAATAAAACTAGATTTACGGATTAAAGTCGCGTGTATTGTTATAATAAACATATTATTTGGAGACCCGACGTTTCGAGTTTTTTACAGCGTTCGTGGTCACGGGCAAGACTTTAATCCGCAATCCGAAGTTTAGAGTTTAATCCGCAAAATTACAAATGAGTAGTGTTCGCGTAAATAATAGGCAATGCTAATGGTTAGGTTGTTTTTTTTTTTTTTTTTTTATAAGAGGCTAACAAGATGACCTCACTTCACCTGATGGTAAGCGGTAGTGAGATCCAAATATGAGGTCGACAGGCACAATATACCATATTGAGCCTGTCGCACTCACCCTGAAAGCCTTGAAAGAGGAGACCACTGCTGCGGCAACAACGAGACAAGGCGTGGAGTCTCGCATTGGTATTGAGCTGTGCGGGTCCGAGTTGGCCAGTTCGTCGAACGGAAGGGTATCCCCGCACCACCTCGTCTCTACGGGTCTCCCCCGCGCCGGCGGGCTGACCCGCCCCGCCCGCACAATACCGCCGCTAAGACTCCACTGGTCCGGCGCTTGCCGCAGCAATGGTCCCCCCTGGCTCCGGTTCGTACAGTGCTGATCCCGGAACGCGACCTGACCGAGAGAGGCCAGAGTCACTTGGCGGGTTTTACACAACTGTATGGTGGTAACAGCAACCGGTCGACAAAATGTCTCCCACCTGTTTCTGTACGGAATATTCTTTATTCTAATGTACCATGTTCCACGTTTTACCATGTTTGTTTTATGCATCGTTTTTGGGGTTTCGTATCCAAAGAGTAAAACCGGCAGCCTAATAAGACTAGGACTTCGCTGTATTTCCGTCCATCGAGAATGGTGATAACTAGCCAAATGATTTTTTACGGATGATGTATTTCTATTAACGCTTTAACAACAAATACTAAAAATAAAATAAATTGTGTGCAACCCATTGTACCTCTACATTACACAATTTGTACGGCACCAAATAGCAGCTTTTTCATCATCATCATCAGCCCATTCCTGTCCACTACTGGACATAGGCCTCCCCAAATGCACACCGCTTCTCTTTCTCCTGGACCACTCGCATCGCTTTTTATTCATCACGATTTTTTAAAGAATGTAAAGTCATAAATTCACCGAGGCGCTTACACAAAGGGCATCTACATGGGTATTATGTTAATTAACTTCGGTTTCAGCTTTTAATAAAATATCTGTACGCGAAATCCCGTGCGTGAAAAACGTGGCATACAAACAAGCATCGCCAGCATTGAGCGGAAAATCAACAGTATGCCTGACAACCACGGTCAAAGGTATGTTGCAGTTGAAGCTCGGCGACATAGTTCCAAACAGAGCCACATTCGTGGGTGGAAATCAATCGTAGCTGTAAATGATGTTCGTTAAATGCACATAAATGGTACTTGCATTTTGGATGATTCGATAAAAAAATAAAAGATAGAAAACACCGCCATCTGTAACTTGACCGGTTTGGAGTTGCAGGACTCAAAACTTAAGTGATGTTCTGATCCGAGAGAAGACGTTACCTTAAGACTATCTACGAACGAAGAGATATTCTCAAGAAAAATTTATAAGTATGACTGTCCTGTAATTTTTTAAATGGATTGGGAAAACTTTTAATACTTGTTTTATCGTGGTCTAGTCATAGATCGCAACCCTAGCAAATGCAAAGCTTACCAAATTCCTTGTGTACACCGGAAAATTTGGAAATAAGAATACTTGCATACCAATGCAACAATATCAAAAATCAATACACCACAAGCCAAATTACGAGAAATAACGTACTCGTTCGTATTCCATTATCATATTTTTCGCATTCATATTTTCACGCTCACGTTATTGCAGGTATTTTTTTTAATTCGATTTAATTCGAAACGTTTAATCCAGAAAACCAACAGTACACCGACGAAATGTCACCATTTGCGTCGACTTGTTAGTGGCCAGCTTTTGAATTCAGAATTTCATGAATTGTTTGCAGACTGGATTCAACAATTTTATAAACTACTAGCTGTTTCACGCGGTTTCACCCGCGTCCCGAGGGAACTACTTCCCGTACCGGGATAAAATATAGCCTATGTTACTTCTGAATAATGCAGCTTTCTAATGATGTAAAAATTATTGCAATCGGTCCAGTAGTTTTTGAGTTTATTCATTACAAACATACAAAAATACAAATCTTTCCTCTTTATAATATTAGTGTAGAAGTGTAGATTAGTGTAGATAGTTATATAGTTACCTTCAAAGTAATTTGCGTTTTAAACTGTGCTGAGCAATTTTTAGAATTTCAAATTTGATATACACAGTGGTACGTAGCGGGATTTGAACTGGTGACCTCTCGTATGGCAAGCGATGACCTTAACCACTTGGCCATAGACGCTTTTTTATCATTTAGATATAATTTATTGCTTATTTCTCAGAAAATCTACTTTTTACATGCTTGAGTGCGGAAACGAATAGGGATGCAATTCTCAAGCGATAGGGCCCTTTACACATGACTTCTGCACGCTAGGAATATGTAGAGCGGAAATTACAATTTATTGAGGTTCAAAAACACCTAGCTATATTTATTTTTAGGAATGCTCATAAACCTTATTAGACATATTATGCAACCCTTTATAAACTTACACGCCTATATACAACATTCGCCTATGTACTACATTATTACTACACTAGAACTACACTATTTGAAGACACAATGTATGAAATTTGAAAACGTTTAGCTTGACAGCAGAGTTATTAAACCCTCAGCCTCGTTCTAAGGAAACGAAAATGAATTATCAACAAATATTTGCCACGAAATAATTCTAGGGATTCTAGCACGATATGAAATGTTTATGCCGAATTTTGTTGCAAAATTGATCAGGTATTTAGTTAAATGTCTGTATAATACCATAAATATGTTTTATTAAAATGATGGGGACGACAAAATTTCTAAATTATGCCACGGTATTTCCGCATTGTGCTTACAAATATTTCACACACAAATGTAAGTTCGTTTCCACAAACTCATTTAATGTTCAGTATATGCAGTGATGATTGAGCCCTCATTCCATCAAATCACTTCGCATCAACATCTAAACGCTACGCTAAAGCAGCGATTTCGGATGGAAAACCATTTTCGGCCTGGTTGAACAGGCATGTCTAATTGGCGCGCAACACGGGCAACCATCACAAATACCTAGTGTTAACTCATTGGTGACAAGGTCTCTGTTTGACTAAAATTGGTAAAGCCTCTGGGCACCGGAAGTCCACTATGTTCCTAACGAACCGGATATTCCAAGTAAACTATTTATCGGCGCACTCGTTTCCTATACATAGCTGTTTATAAGAAGTGTTTCCAGGAAATCTCATGTCATTAATTGGGTTCGATAAGAATTATTCGAGTCAGGGAATAGTTTCGGATGTTCCTAGATTTAGAACGAACGTTTCACGCTCCAAGTAGTTAACGTATATAATTCCAGCCACTTTTACTTAGGTGTTTATTTATTTTGGTGGAAAGTTAGATGTTGTAACACGATGTTGTACGAAATTCCGGAAAGTTCTGCATGTTGTTTGATATTAAGTGAAAATTCGATGTTCTAATGAACACGAACCCGGCCCCTCCTGGAGGTAGATTGTAATTTTTGAGTGAACAGTTTCAATGGCTAGATACAATATGTTTTAGATTGATAGATTTCACATAACATAAGGATATTAGGTTAAGAAAGGTTAATTTAAATTTTTCAGTATGTACTGATTATACGTATACAATGTGTTTGGTTACACTTGTGCACATCTAGTCAGCCAATCGATTATGAGGCATTATAATTATATAAACAGTATTAGGAATTGATGTTCAGGGAAATGATGATAATGATTAGGAACATAGGTAAGCGGTAGCGGCTTAAGGTATTTTAGTCGGCTGGGTATCATGCATGACGAATGTAGTGTGAACACAAATTGTGGCGACAAAATCGTTTACACAGGGGAATGTCCAGTGGCCATAGTAAATTGAGCCTTCAGTGCACGAAAATGAATTTCTATGCGAATAAAAATAAATAAGTAATGTCAGTAATCATTTGTACAATCGCTCTGTAATCGCCATGTTTATTGAAGTGTTTCTCAGTTAAAACGCAAATAATATTCAATTACTTGCATCAATTAATGGATCATAATCATCATCATCAGCCCATATACGTCCCCACTGCTGGGGCACGGGCCTACCCTAAACTGGGCGATAAGGCCTTTGTCGACCACGCTGGCCAAGTGCGGGTTTTTATTAATGGATAGACGATATTAAAATAGAAGTGTATGCCAGCGCAAACGTGGGTAAAGACGCTACAAATATAAACAAATATTATTCTTTGCTATTTCAACCATCCTAACCACGTTTTCATTAGTTAGTAATTCCTGAACAAGCTTTCTGTTTAAGAGTGAACGGGTTATGAAAAGAATGTTTAATTTATTAGTTATTTAGTTTGTGCATTATAAACTTGTGAACTCGCCACAGTAAAATAATTCTTCAATGGGATTGTAACGATGACCAGCTTGCAATAGAATCTGCCGCTGTATGAATTATTACAGCTTATCACGTATAAGCTTCTAAGCCTTTTGATAACAAAGCTGACCGGAAGTTCGGTTTATTTTTTTTCAAGAATCTACCGCATTTTGCGTCACGAAAACTGTATAAAAATATACTTACTGAGCAATAATTATCAAGAGTCGTTCTTAGTATTATTTACTTAAATTTGTTCTGAGATTATAATGATTACCATGTTGTGCTATTTTGATCCTGATTATTATAGGTAATATAGGAAATATTTATTTTCAATTGAAAAAGGACAATACAAGCACATGATACTGTGGAAAAATTATATAAATAGAAGCTAGAAATGAATTGGTACATCGGATTATTGTCCCGTTAAAACTATTGGATTTTGTACTTTACTAGTATGTAGGTATAATGTATATGATTTTTACGAGTATCTATACGTATATATTTGCGTGGGTCTGCGGTGTGCTGACATTAATCGTAAGGACGTATTTAACAACGTGAAGACAATGTATTCTGTACTTGTTCACAACAGTACCAATATATTGAGGTCATTTGTTCTTAGAAACTTACTCAAACTCGAATGTTTTACTTAATAAAGGATTTTCCCCCGCACCATCGCCAGATTATGGATTTTAATTTGAGTTTTTAATTCATGACTGACGGCTTACGTTCCCCTCATTTCATACAATTATTGTTTCAATATTTTGTTAAAATTAATCCGTAAAATTCTTATGAACTTCTTGTCATCGCCTATTGACCGAAATCAGGTTTTTAAGATTTCATTGATAAGTATTTCATCGATGTTTCATTATACTTACGTTATAAAAAAAATTTAAGACGTTCAATATATTACTGGTTTTTTAGCCCATTATCATATCACTATATTAAATCAGCCTTGACTAGCTAGCAAAATATACATAAAGTACAAAGTACTAGATTAACTAAGACACAATTTTAAAAGAAATATACCACGGTACGAGTATTCAATTAAATATTATCACAATTGATAGTAAAGTTTACCTAACTACATTAACACAAATACTCTATAACTTCACTAATTAATACGAGCGACAAAAATTCAAATCTCACCGTCACTACGAGCAATTGTATTATTATCATATCCACAAAAGGCAAACCACCTGTGGATTCAGAATAAATAATAGTCGTACCAACGGTAAACGGTACGCGCAGCTTTACCAAAATCCGAACTAAAAACTTTCAGTTAATCTAAATTAACATTAACTCACCCGCAACGGTGGTCATGTTCGTGGTATATCTTCTTAGAGCTCATCGCGAATGGCCTTGCAACTTGGCAGTGAGGGCAGCGCGTGATCCGTATGTGTGCTGCGACGTCACGAACCAAACTGTGAGGGCGGAGAGCTCGGGCGGCAGATCCGCCTAGGTCAACAGCCCTTACTGTACTATGCCTTGCATAACACCATCCCATTCCGGTTCAACAGTGCGAACGCATCTATCCCTGCATTTTCAGTTTTCAAGGACGCAACGTTGCGTTAGGTACTTAAGAATTTTCTTGAGTTTGTAAATGGTTTTTGTATGTAGATGTTAACTTAGTTAAACATATTTTTGTACCTAGTTTGGGAAGAAGTTGCTAATAAATAAATATATTATATTATATTCTATTCGTTTTATGGAACTTAAAAGTTTTAATTAATTTGTGTATAGCTAGATTTTAAAATTTGAATTTGAAACAATCTCTACTAATATTACAATATGAAAGTTTGTGCGTATGTCCATTTGTAGATGGATAAATTAATGTTTGTTACTCTTGAAAATCTACGTCAGGGAATTCAATTAAACTTCACTTTAATAATAGCTTAAATACACATAAGATAACTTAAGAAAAACAAACGTAAAAATAATTTATAGTTTTTGCTATTGTTACTCTAGCTCTAGCTCACAAGAATCAGACAATAATTTGATAAATTAATTTGTTATTTAAGTCTGAGAGAGCACCGGCAGCGGGAACGCTTTGGCGAGTGTTCTTCAAATCAAGACATAATTTTCACCAAGTAGCAAATGTAATTAGAGTTATCGAAACGCACAAGGTTTTTTTTATGTATAAGCGCTGATCTGAAAATTCTGTATTCCTACTCCCTTCGGTCAAGGCATCACGCTCGATCAGCTGGGCTGATTTCGCTAATTCTTTTTTGTTATGTTTGTTACTGTCCGGAATAGAATTTTTACTAGGTACATAGTATACAAAAAGTCACTGTCTCCTTCTGTTCGTATCTCAGTATAATATTGAAAACTACGCAAGAGATTTTGTAGCAATTATTTTAGGATACAGTGATTAAAAAGGAAAAATGTACCTACAATGTAATATTGTAATGTAATAGTAACACTGACATAATTTAAGAGATTTCCAATGTGATGTCGCATATTTACTTAACCTGTCGCATTAAAATAATCTGTCTTTAATAATAATAATATTTCTCTTAAAATATTTGATATAAATAAAAAAATCTAAGATATTACGGATTTAAGCGACTGAGACCTATATGGTTGAAAGAAAGAAAGAAAGTTCGGGCTTTGGCGCGGCACCGAGGCTTTGTAGGAACTTTATATTATTATAACTATCCACGATCCACGAAGTCACGGGCGGGTCACTAGTATGAAATAAATATTAACAAATCGCGCGGGTAGTACTAGGGGATCGCCGGTAATATTTATTGGTACAAAATCATCTTACAATGAGAAGTCTGAGTAGTTTTTCACGGCCTGTTTCGTAAAACGAAGATTCAGATTTATATTTTTCTATTATAGCACCTATTCGGCACTATGCCGAATCTGTGAAACTAAAAATCAGACAAAATCATGTCTCTTAAATTTAATCTAATGCTGAGAAGACCGAGTTAATCTTTTAAAGCGAATCGCATGTAAGAATTGTGATAGGCCAAGTCAGTTTGGGTTTGTCGTAGTAAAATATCTTAAACTACAGTTACTACCAATAATTGTGAAACAGCTAAAATTATACGAGTATTACGGGCACCTACGGCCTACGCTCAGAGGGTTTAGTTCCGATTGAGTATCAAGCGCATTCCCGCAACCGGACTAAGCGGAAGTAGCAGATTTTAGAATAACGTGATAATATTTGATACGTAACGAATGTTTATTTCTTTAATTGGAGAAAAAATATATCGAACAAATAAGATCGACTTAATATTAGTCTTTAAGTGTTTACGCGCGATATTAGGAGTAGCAAATACAAAGCTACTTACTGAACGACTACGTGTAGACTCATAAAGACTAATATTGAGTGTAATGGAACTCGAAAGCTTAAAATCATAAGATCAACTTTTTAATAATCAATAAAGATTGACTTTTGTAAAACGAAATTATTGGACATCACATAAATTCATCTGATTCTGTGGTAAGAAGCGTAAGCACTTGTGTTTCGGATATCAGAAACAACAGTGGATACAAATATACTTAAATACATTAAATAACACACCAATACATTAAAAACTAATCAGTGAAAACAAAGTTGTATATTATTTACCCATTCGTGTAACGAAGCACTCTTTTTGCACATACATATATATTTGTAAACACATAATCACAGACACGGAACAAACACCGATGTTCATCATCACACAAAAAATTGTCCCGAGAGGGAATCGAACCCACGTCTCTTGGAACTGCCAGTCAGGGTCAGTTACCACTGTTCCACCGAGCCAGCCAAATATTCGTCTGTCGTTACGTTTTGCGGGAAGCGGATTTAGTTCGAACGCATTATCTTCAGCCGCAGTCGCATCTGAGTACTTTCGGTAACATTCGATTCTACATACATCGGTACAATAGTTATTTGGGCACATCATTATCGGCTTTCGCCAGAGCGCATTGTTACCGGCCAAACATTGATTTCGACAGGTACCGGCAGGAAATAATTGTTCGTTACAAATTTTGCAAAGCTACCTCAAAACAGAAATATAAATGAACGGTTTTGTATGTACACAAATTTAGAAATATTATTTATTCATGTAATTAAAAATATTTTTACCTCTAACTACTGTTAGACCTGTGTATTTTATACTATTACATTTATGCTAAATATAACCATCAAAAGTTATACATGGAGTTATGTATACTTCTATACAACTAAATAAAATTGAAATGTTTGTTTGTAATACTAAAATAACGCTAGAAATACTTTTTTACTAAACGTGTATGAATCTTTATCGGGTAACAAAAACACAACTTAAAACATTTTTGTCTGTCTGTCTGTTTGTACTATAAGTGCTAATCTCCGAAACGGCTGGACCAATTTCGACGGAACTTCCACTAATACATAGCTGATTTTACCAAGTACATTATAGGCTATTTTCATTTCCACGCGGACGAAGTCGTAGGCGGCCAATACAAAAATAACTACAGGTCGTTATGGTCCGATAAAAAAATTGTGTAGAAAAGGTGCCTGAAAGCCTGAAACCTGATGGTGCTGCTATGAATGATGACCGCATGTTTCCGGACGACGAGGCGAGGCTCATATAAACAACCACTAAAATTTCACGGTGTATATTAAAAACCGCATCAAAATCCGTTGTTTAGTTTTTAAGATTTAAGCATACGCGGGAAGCGACTTTACATTATACTATGTAGTGATATTTCAATTTATTCTTGCCAAAAATCCGTTCAATTTAAAACTGAAAATAGCCGAAGTAAAATGAAAATCCAAGCGTTAGGGGCAACAAAACGGACACGTAAACCTGTCGGGCATCCAAAGGGTTGCGATATGTGCCCGAATGCTTGCTTTGGGCATTTTGCAAAGGAAAGCAAACTAAGCGTTCAATCGCCCTGCACACAGCGGTATGTCGATAACGCGGACCGTGAGTAGTGGTATGTACGTGACAACTCAGAACGAGTCAGCCGTACAAAATATTTTCACAAACATTTTAAGTTATGCTGGATAATTTTAGTACGCAGTTTGCCAAGGTTAGAGGACCCCCGCTACTTTGTCCGGTGATGATGACAAGACTCCATGACATCATAGTAGTGAAGCAGGGAAAAAAAAGTTTTCTTAAAAGTCTTCAGTAGGTTATCCGTTTGCCTTGCAAAAAGGGAATATTATCATTGTAGATAGATATCTACGTTTCATAAATTATTAAGCTATTGCATAGCTTTTATCGCGGGCTTTGAGCGCGGCGACCGAACCAAGAAATTCCGTAACGAAAAAAACCTTACAATCGTCTAACGTCGTTTCAGTTCGGTAGACTTCGGCACGGTGTTTGTGTGCGGTTAGACGTATTGTACGACTCTACGAAACTCGCACGAATCGAGACGAGCTGCTCCGAAATCGGACGATGCTATGCAAAAGCTATACCGCGGTAGTCCCCGAGTGCCACACGTCTTTTTTTTAATAAACAGGTACATAAACTAATTAAATATTTCAATTTGTTACACAATCATGCTCTTATAAAAATTTCTTATTAAAAGCTTGAAAAAAAAAACTCTTGATGCTTTAGGATTCCAGCATTTGTCCGTGCGTTTCCATTGAAATAGCACAAAAGTTGTGTCCTGCCGTTTTTGACAAAAAGGGCATGACGTATAGAAGAAGGATGGCAGATGGCAAAAACGTGTTTTAGTTCACTATTTCTTTTTAGCTTTAAATTTTTGTGGCGCCTCTCGTGTTATGAGTGATGGAGCGGGGGCTACGCGAGCTCTCCTGATCATGGAAAAAGAATGAACGACGAATATGATTTAAAAAAAGTGAAAATTTAACAATGAAATTCATGTACGGTTAAGTTTTTAAATAAAGTTCCACGAAATTACAACTCGACGGCAGAGCCTGTAGACAATAATTTACGTAATATAATTTTGTAAGAGACTGCCGGATTGTAGCTACCCGAAAATTTTTATCATAATAAAATGCAGAGTTCATTGTGGTGTTGATTTAATTTGTCGTACAGAAATTGGGGACCAAAATTGTGCTCTGAATAAAATCGCGTACACACGTCGGTCCAATAGAATTACACGCCGGGATCGTAACTATTGTCGCTGAAGCTGGATAAAGCATGGGCGAGTGCAACAAAAGGCCAGTTTTTAATTAAATCTTCGAGTAAAACATCAATTTTTACAGGGCTAAAATATTTTAGTTGTGTGGCGACATCCGACAATGAACACCGCATGGCAACCAACAGATGGCGCTTACCCAACATCTCCATACTAATGTCACTGACACCCGATATCAGTATGGAAGCCTACTACTCGCTATCAAAGTTATTCTGGCCACTAAACATATATACAAAAAAACCAAGATGGTATATTGGACTATGGTCCCCGAGCACAATCACCTAGCTCGGCGGAAGATCTTCCCTTTTAGGATCACTCCTAAAGTTGTAACAACCTGTAACGATGTAAATGTGACTAGCTTGGTGGAACAGTGGTTAGTGACTCTAGCTGGCGGTTGGGTTGGCTGGCTTGGGTTCGGTTCCCACTTGGTACAATAATTTGAGTGATGAACATCGGTGTTTGTTCCGTGCTTGGGTGTGATTATGTATTTATAAATATCTATGTATGTCTCTGGTGCCCATTTTACAAACTCTGCTTAGATTGGGGTCAGAATACCATGTGTGGAAAAAATCCCAAAATATTTTTTTAATATTTCCTTTTAGGTACAAAGTTACAGGTACCTCATCTAAGAATTTTTTTTGTATACTGGTTTGTACGCACCTGTCGTCTTCTAGTTCATAGAACATATCCTTGGAAGAGTCGTGGATGTAGATCTTCACTAAGGGGCTGTCCATGTACTGCATGGTGAGCTGCTTCGGGAAGCTTCGTACGAACAGTGCCTTCACGGTGTCTATCGAGGTGATCTCGTTGGGTAGGAGGGCACGCTTGGTCTCATTCCTGTACTGCAGGAACACCAAACCTGTGGAGGAAAAAGAAACTTAAAACACATGCTCATATTATGTTTTCTTATGTATGGGCATAGTTACAATTTGTACGCGAATAAGTAAAAAAAACAATTTAAAACATTTAAATACACACACCGTAGTCAAGGATGCAGTTCCAAACAGAAAAAAGTGGTAGAAAAATCTAAAAATCTGACTAAAGCCTATACAAATCTGATAGATCTCTTTGCTTATTTAAAAAAAGAATACATAACCACTGCTTCGCGATACGCAAAAACCCCAAACAATATTAGGAGGTATCAAACTGTTTGGCACGCCTTTGGATATTTATCTGGATCACAAAGATAAACTAACTGTGTAGTGGCGAACTTTGACGCCATGTTTTCCCGTGGTCGAACAACTGTAACGACCGACCTCTCCACTGGATCATACGCTTGTCGGATGCACGAGATATTTCATGTTGTTTGAAAATTGTTGTTCTTGCTTTTTTTCGTCGTTGCGGTCACGGCACATGTATCGTTTGATTTTACAAATAGAGTGTCTGTATTTTTTCAGCACAAGGATTATTTTATTGAGTTTACTCATCAAAATTGTACCACGAAAATGTTCTCCATAATGTTTTTTTAATTCAGTTTGATCTGCCTATTCATGTGTGTCTATACTATTTAAAAAGTAAAAGCAAATTTTCCCCAGTGAAGATCAATAGACGAATACTCATACGAATATTGTTAGATTACAATAAACACGTTTTCCCCTCAGAAGAATTTTGAATGCGTAGCTCCGGTCGGGCGGTAATGAGCATTCCGGCCGGATTCGATAACTTGCCGAATATACTCTGATAAAAGGCTAGTAATAACTAACGATGTGCCAGGATTATTCGTGCGTAAGTCCGTATAATTCTGGCCGGTAATTCGTTTAAAAGCACGCTTGAAAATTATGGAATAAAGTATTTTTTTTTTATTTTTACGATTGCTGAGAGAGCTAAGGTATTTTTTTGAGAGCTGTAGCTCTGAAAACATACATAATCTTTTTAACCGACTTCAAAAAGGGGGAGGTTATCAATACGTATTCCCAATCTTCGGTCACACACAAGTTAGGATATGTGTTTTTCTAATTTTAATTGTTGGATATTGTATATCAGGACGTGTGCAACGTATTATTTATCGACTTAACCTACCCGGTTATTAATCATTTCATTTCCTTATAGTACAGGATCCGTGGTGTATTTTTTCACTTGATTACTATCAAGCTAATTTTCCGTGAGTAGCTTCATTTTGATAAGACGCCCAAAAAATTCCTGTGCGAAAATTTTTGATTGTGGTAGCTAACAGAGGTATCAATGATTAAATATTTAGGACCGTAGGACCGGGACAAAGTACCACGGAATTTGTAGGATAATATGACCGTTACATTATATAAATATTAACTAAGTAAAATAATAAAAATCAGCTGGTTAGTAATCATTTTTGGTGATCTCCTCCCCCTCCAACTTGTATCGATAACGAGATCACCAAAAATGATTACTAACCAGCTGATTTTTATTATTTTACTTAGTTAATATTTATATAATGTAACGGTCATATTGTCCTACAAATTCCGTGGTACTTTGTCCCGGTCCTACGGTCCTAAATATTTAATCATTGCTACCTCTGTTAGCTACCACAATCAAAAATTTTCGCACAGGAATTTTTTGGGCGTCTTATCAAAATGAAGCTACTCACGGAAAATTAGCTTGATAGTAATCAAGTGAAAAAATACACCACGGATCCTGTACTATTATTTAAACAGCTTAAGTTAAAAATCCTTTCCTTTATTTCTTGGTATGATGTGAGGTGACATTTTCTCTTTACTCATTTCTCTTTGTGTCGAACATTCGATTGTAATTGAACAGAAGTTGCGAACACTAGAAATAAACGTTGTATCTAAATATCATGCAATACGTCTTAAAATTTTAGTGGTTGCTTCCCTTAGCAGAACAATTTAACTATAGTAAGTAGTAAATTGTTAAGGTCGTTGCTTGCCATGCGAGAGGTCGCCAGTTCAAACCCCGCCAGGTACTGATTGCCGCATGAAATTGATGATTAAAGCTAAAGAAACTACCCTCTTAGTTATAAAGAGGTTCGACTGTGCTTTCGAGTTTCGTAAAACTGGTATTGATTGCCTTAATAAAAAAACTGCACAAATCTATATACTACTATAGATATAGATAGATGGAGTCATTTTACTGCGGGAAACAACTACTAAAATTCCACGCTGTATAAATAATCCTCACGGCACAATATCGAGACCACACGTGCACACAGTCGCGCGTTGAAATTGTAATCTTTTCGGATCGCTTTTAACAGAGGTCGAATCGGGTTATATATTGGAAAAGTTTAAAAATAGTGACCAGGGACGAATGAAGGTTACACTAGTAGGTCACATCACGCATCGGCCGTCATCATACAGTGATAGTAGGGCGTCGAGATCATCTAATATTTTATGAAGAATTTTTTTCGGCCCGACATCTTCCGTCTAGATTATTCTGCCTTTCGCAAAATAAATAAACAAAATAAAATAAATATTTGGGACAATTAATAGAACAAAGACTCGATTAATGACAAATAGCACGACACGTAGGGTAATAGTCGATAGGCAGCTAATACAGTTCGTCGATGATTATACAGGGTGTCCCAAAAAGTAGTTTCAAGCGGAAGTCCTGAGATAGAACACCCCGTGGGGCATCCGAAACACCCCCATGTATGTTCCGCGATTTTTTATAGTTTTCGAGTTATGATTATTTTTCTAAAATTTTGAGAACAACTGACCTATCCGACTAAAAATATTGTAGAGAAAAAAGTATTTGACTTTTTTGAGTAATTCTTTTTGCAAATAAATTTTCATGAGTTGTTCTTTAATGCCTAAAATATTTGTCTCCATAACTTAATTATGGAAAATATCAAAATTATGGTACAAACTGAAAAGTTACGTTCTGTAAATAATGTCTTACAATTTCAACGTTAAATTTACAATATTAGGAGGTAGCTGTATGGCTCCTAAGTAACTTAAAAAACTGAGCTAGACTCTCAGCTTTCATAATCATTAATAAAAATTGGTACTTAATGGGTAAATTACACACAATAAGTGGAAACGCTTTTGCAAATCTAGATTACACCAATTGAATCGGGAGGGCCTAATCACTCTAAAAGATGGCACAAGAGCAAAAAGCTCTCAGTAAGTTCTTGATTTACCATTTTCAAATCACTACCAGCAAACACTTAATTCAAAATCGTTACATATTAAATGTACATTATTATATAATGTTATTGTCAGAAAATGTTGCACTAAACCAATATCATTTGACATTATGCTTACTCAATACAAAACAACAATGTCTCCTATTCCGATCTGCGAATGTTGCGAACTCCTAGCAAACGGCACTACTTTAATACTCAAAAGGATATTGATACTCCATACATAAGCAGTTTATTGGTATCTAGTTATTGGATCCGATATTGAAATATTGAATATTTTTATCCTGCCGTGTCATGAGCTGAATATTAAAATTATGAAATCGTCTACAACGTTCCATACTCATTTAATATGTTCTGGTTGCAACCATAGTTAATCACTAAAAATATTGATTGTCTAAGACTGCACCTTGCGTAAAAAGATACTTTTAATTTTCAAAATGCTAATATCTGCATTTACGTAAGAGAATGATAGCGAAAACCCGTTTCAAGTACGAGTCCCATTCTTAATTTCTATGTATTATCCTTACAAACAGTTGGAAGGAAAATCGACGAACAAATTATGCAGTATTCCATTTAATTCCACACATCTCGGTAATAAATTTTCGGGTGATCCTGCGGGAGCTTTCGGACAGTTTGTCTTTCATGATAGCGGAGGAGGTGGGGGTCAGTTGAGCATGAGCGGGGGCTCTGGTTTAATTGAGTCACAGATATTGTACCAAACATAAGTAAGGTGTCCGATCGATTTCAGCCATGGCGGCCGATATCAATTGTTGTGACCAGCCAAGTGCGCCTTTTTTTTTAAGCAAGTGCGTAGGTCATATTGCACAAGTATGCGCGTGAACACACGGGCATGCAACCTCCAACTTCCTAACACCGGGCTGAGTGATTTCTTTACAGAAAACCTCACACAACAAAATTCCCCGGACTTGAACCGGGGACCTCTTGATCCTTACGTAGTGTTCGCTACCAATAGACCAACAACGCAGTTACCAAACAAGAGATATTTCAGCAAACCAGCCGGAAAAAACACGCCACAACACCACGGCAGGACGCGAAAAAACTACAGCGACTTTAATTCCTCCTTCATACAGAATACTTTAAAAGTTTTCGATGCAGACTTATCCTTGATGAAAAGATTTTACAGAATTTCCGTTTTAATGTCTCAGTGTAAATTCTTTGGAGTTTCGATGAGATTTACCCATTACACTTTAAGAGATCGGTACTTACGAGTTACGCAAATGAACATTCGTATTACGCAAATGAATATTCGTATTTCCAGAAACTTTCAGTGAAAAATAAAGCATGTGTTAGCCGAGATAATTTTCAGTTCCAAGAACTATTCGCCTTTATATAAAAAGAGAAAATAATAATTTCTAATTGATAGGAAAATTTTATTTTATCTCATTTTATTTTTTCTCATTTAGTTTTCTGCATAAATATTTAAATATAGTAAATGCGAGAATATGTGTGAATGGATGTAGCTATATTTTTCATGATTCTTTTACGATAAATCTGCGAGATGGATTTGATAATTAATTATGATTTTTCACAAGAATATAGCTTACAAATCACACATAAGCTACAATTTATTTGGATATATTACATAAATTCCGAAATATAGCAACAACTATCTCAATGCGAACGGAGTTTGTGGCGGTCGCTACTGTCGCTAGTATGATATGAACAAAAATATTTTGGTTTTGTAAATCATGCGAAAATAAAAAAATATATACCATATCAAAATCTACGACTGGGTAAAATAATTAAATACCCAACACCACATCGTACTGTTAGCGCTACCATGAGTATAGAAGTGACAGACTCGATATCGCCTATGTAAAAAATGTCTATGAAAAAATGTACAGCTCCCCTAGTGGTAACGCTATGAACTAAATCGGTAGTATTAAAAAAACAATTTGATAGGTTTTTAACGTAGGTAAGTTTCGATAGCTAACTCATGGTAGCGCAACTATACCGCGCTTTTGTAACGGGTACTTATCAGAACTAAAAGTAGTAGTCTACACACACAAATGAGTGCTTTGATCTTGTATGTACCTATAACAGAGAAAGCCCTTTGATATTGGTTCAAACCTGAGGATGTAAGTAAACTATGAATGTGAGATATGAAGCTCAGTGAGATGATCCCATTGTTGTGAGGAAATATGCATGTTTTCTCATAACAATGAGAGGTTGCGTTTTAGAGGTCGGGGTAAGTATTCTCAGACGAATATAGTTCCTACTTTACTTTTCAAATCCAAAATATTGTTTGCCACCGCCTTCAAACACATATCAAATTCTTACCCTGATAATTATAAATGTTTGTATCATATTATTTTGTATTGGTTTTTGAAGATGGTTTTTCTTTTTTTTAATTGTTTTTAGTAATACTTGTTTAAATTCATGCGCGAATGTACCGAGCAGTGTAGTTTGCTTCCAAACAATAATCATATTATGTAATCGATGCACATGTGTGTTCTGTGCGTGGGTGTCGTGATCCAATCAAAATGTTTCGGTTGTATGGTCGCGGTCGCGGTGGATTACAATTTAGCATCTTGATAATCGGTAGGTATCTATTATGTCATAACAGTTAGTAGGTATGAAGTATACACCCCGTAACGTAACGTTTACGTAAGTATACAATTAGATCTACAACATTGCTCCCGCGGTTCTTTTTCCGAATTTTGCTCTTAGTATTAAAAAAAAAACTTTTTTTTATTCTGCAGCTGTGCCAGCGAATCCCGATTTGAAAAACTCATGTTTTAAAGTGATCAATGAACGTCGGTCCACCAGGACGTGATAATCCGAGGGAGCATTAATATCCACCTTCCAGGAACTACATCTTCCTTGTTTTTTTTGGCTCCACATTTTATTTGTTAGTAACGTTACAAAAGGTTTGAAAATTGACTGCTTACTCCGTATTAATATCGGTACCAATATTTATATAACTTTATACTATAAGTTAATTTTTATTCAATCACAAAATCAATCGTTTTACCTCATGAGATCTAATAAAGGTTGCCTGTTTGCAACAGACTTTGCAATTACGTTTTCTTTGATCATCTACAGGCGAACCTATGCAAAGAAGAGCTAATTTCACCCAGCTAGACAGTGACGTCGATTCAGTTTGACTTTCTGATATTACAGCGCCATCGCTACCAATAGGTAGCGGAAGGGTATGTCAAGTCGACCGCTTGTAACGAAGTTAAACGGATAAGTCGAGAGCATCCTATCCAATTACTGGTCTTCACAGGGGCGGGTAATGGTTCCCTCCTACATACAGGCAACACCGGGAATTTTAGGTCCTCTTACTCTCCTTAGAATAATAATGTATCATTATTGCCTGTTTAATCAAGTTTGACTCCATTTAAAACAATCACTGATAATTGGATTGAATAATATGTCTGAAATTCGGAAAGAACACGTCAAAATCCATAAATTTGCCAATTTTTAAAACTCCTTGAAAACTTCCCAGGTCCGAATGTAAAACATGATTACTATTGTATTTCTTTACTTTCTTACTTTGCATTTGGGATTCCGACTACTCTCTACAATGTTATGCTATAAAGGCGAGTAAAGAACAGCTTAAAGATATCGTTGTTGCCTGCGTTCATAATATTTAGGGGCCAATTTAAATGCGACAATTCTTAGGAAGTTACAGTTATAGTTAGGTAGGTGGGATTCCTGTAACGCCAAAGCTCTTAGGCTTACAAAGCTGTGGGTGCCACTTCCGGGTTTTGCCAACGTTTCGCTAGGACCCAATGGACACTTCTCGTCTCTGGGATTAAGATAGGGAGTCTGAAGGGAAACTTTTGACTTGAAAAATATGCAATATTTCTAATTTAAAAAATCAAAAAGTATATTAATATAGTTTTTATTTTATTGTCTAGTCTGATTACCAGAACAAAATATAAGAAGGAAATATTGATCAAGTGTCGAAGAAAGTTGAAAAATAAATAAAAATTTATAATTGTACGATGATTTGATTTTCCTAACTGACTACAACGATGGAGGACCTTGGAGCCTTGTCATAATCATCGGATTTGCGGGGGAGCTGACGGCTCTCACGACAAAGCCTGTGGTACTGACCAGCAGTACGGATTGCTCCGTACAGACCCATATGTAACTTCAAGGAACGTTTAAGTTTGTATTATCTGTGGCACTGACTATCGCTGCTAAACAACTCCGCGCGTATGTGATCCGCTCCGCACAAAATATTGGTCGGTACCGACGGTCAGTGTTATACTAAAACCAGCCTTAATAAATGACTTACCAAGTGGGCGTTCCAAGGTCTTGCTGGGAGTGCGGACGACAGGCAGCGAGGACCGCTGCTTGCCGCCGCGCCGGAAGCCCGTGGAGGCTGTCTCCACCTCGGACATGATGCCAGGGTCGTCGTCGAACAACAGCGCGTTTGGTGTCTGGTAGTTCCGCGGCAGAGGCGGCTGCGAAAGGAACGATTCTTTAGCTTGAGAACCAACACACAACACACACGGCGTGAAGTAAGCTGCGGATTCAATAAGCATGTGATGGGTCGAAAAAATCTGATGAGATTGTATTCATAAATTCAAGTCGACGTTTTATATCTGGTTTGTTGTGAAGGAGTTGGAGCGACTATTTAATGCAACGAAGTTAGGGTACGAGTACGTATGTCACTGTATGTTATGACGAGCATAACGAGCAAAAACAGCTGTCCAGATATTGTCAATATTTTTTCAAGACGTAAACTTCCTAGGTTCCTTACACTTTCTTTCATCATAAGCTTATATACGGCCCCACTGCTGGAACATGGTACACCTAATCTAGCGCGATAAGGTCATTGTCGACTACACTGGCCAAGTGCGGGTAGTCGACTACTCTACCTTATAATTTCTTCACAGGTTTAACGGTAAATAAAACATTTTCTTTAATGTTAGACATTATTTGCTTTTAATATCCGTTATCAGGTAATCATCTTACGATCCAGTCAACAGAATATCCATTAGTATCTAAGTGTGCGACTAGTATCGTATTCCACATTTTAAAGATACCTCTGGTGGATTCTGAAAGAGGTTCAAACAATGAGCTAGGACGCATTGTTTGAATATTTAAAGTTTATTTATCCTGAAATACACAGGTTGATATTTATTTTAACATTATTTATATGCAATGTGGAGGTAACACCAGGTAAATTAAATCTCTGAATAAATACACGTGCATAGAGTCCTGTAGCGGTACCATGAGTTGGCTATCGAAAACTTACGGACGTTAAAAACCTATCGAGTTGTTTTTTTCATACGACCGATTTTAGTTCTTAGCGTAACCACCGAGGGCGCTGTACCAGTTCTTCATAGACATATTTACGTAGGCGATATCGAGTCCGTAACTTTTAAACTCACTGGGGGCTTAGACAAAGTAACAACATCGAAACGATAACGAAGTTCGAAAAGAACAAATGTATGGAATTGATCTCGTGACTTATCGCGTCTAGTGTCAATCCCATACATTTTATTCTTTTCGAACTTCGTTATCGTTTCGATGTTGTTACATTGTCTACGGGGCCTGAAGATTAAATAAAGAATATTTTAGGCAGGATGCATTGCGAATTAGAATAAATCTCATAAAGCAGTATATAATCATTATTTTTGAGCGTACAGTTTAAGCAAAGAAAATCAAGAAAGTCGACAATTTAAGACTTACCGTGCAAATACGAGTATAAAATAGAAAAAAATGCAATAGTAAACTTTTGTCAGTTCATAAGCCGAACCTTAAAGACTATAAGCTTTAGTACTTTACTAATAAAGCATTTATTTAAGATTAGAAATTAAAAACGTAGAAATGGGTAATGTGTACCACTTTTCACGCCACAGTATTCACTCGTTGGTTATTTTTAGATACACATAGGCGCTAGAAATAGGCCGAGATCGAATCTGTATACCGGCGTGTACATTTGGCGGTGTGAATGAGAATTTATACCTAAATAAAGCGGATATACTCGTACATGCATAGAATTAAATTTAATAATGCCAGCATATCATATTTGTACACAACTGAAATGACACACAAGCTCTGCAAAGCTGTTTGATGTTAAATACGAGGCGATTATCCAATGACATCTGCTTTGTTTCTTTTTGCTCAAAGATTGTAGAAAAGATGAGTGGTAATAAAATAAATACACACTTTAATTTAGTTCCATAAATATATATATATAACACATATTTTTGGAGTTACAGCCTACCAATATTGTTTGTGATTGTTTGCATTTATTGTAATTGTTGTCGCTCTGTTTTGTGTACCTAAAATAAATAAATAAATATAATTTTATTTTAATCTGCCATGGTTACACACATTAGAAAACTGAAAGTGTCCGGGATATTTACCATGTTGTTTTGTTTTAATGAGCTCCCGATATTTCGGCACTGTTTCAAGCGCCATGATCACGGGTGAACTCGGGAATATCGGAAGCTCATTAAAACAAAACAACATGGTAAATATCCCGGACACTTTTAGTTCCATAAACTTCGGTACAGCGAAATCACAGTGAATCCTGTACGTTCGTCGTGAAGATTTCCACCAAATAATATTATCATCGCTACATTAACGACGATATTCATCATATCCATACAGATGATGGCCGACATAAAGTACACTAACATAAGCTAAATATTCAACCACGAAAATAATCGCTATCACACCGTCGTAGACCAGATACAATGAGTCATTGGGGGTTAACGCGTATGAGAAATTCACTCGATGGCAATACGTAGGCGTGAGGTCCAACTGCAGCACGATTGGTGAATATTGACATGTGTCAATGTCACATCAAAAATAACCAATCATGCTGCAGTTAGACCTTACGCCTATGTATTGCCATCTAGTGAATTTCTTATACGCGTTAATCCTCATTGAGTCGATAAGCCCTGTGTTAGTATTGCTTGTAATATTGATGCGTGATATTAGTGAGGAGAACATGGACTTTACTCATTCGTCGTACCTTCTTGGCGAGCAGAATAACATTATTATTTTTCTTGATGTCTCGTATTTTGGTTATCATAGCATACTCTGGGGGATTCATCCTTGACGGCTGCATGGTGCGATGCTGGAGGATAACATAACATGTGATTGATGTTGTAAATGAAAAGAACAAAAAAATTAAGTGAAAAGAGTAAAAAAATAATAAAAAATAATACTATGTGACACTAGATCATATGGCATTCTTAATCGTGATTTCGTGTCGCCCGTCACTCGTTTAGTGCACTGTTCCCTGCCAGATTTGACTCCCAGTCCTAAAATGACGGTTTGCTACCGTGCAATCCCAATAACTTATCGTAGAAGTATATTTTTAAAAGTTTACCCTTAGTAAGGAAACGGGAAAATAGATCCCACCTGCTTTTGGTAATTATGCGATAGCAATACCGGCGAAAACTGTTGAATTTGGATTCTCCCAATTAATACGAAACTTGTTCATGTGAAGTTTAATGAGGACTACTCAAACACATTCAACATTTACATCCTCTTTGCCATTGCATATACATATCCACTCATAACAAGTGAGCGCAAACAATTAAATCCACCTTCCTAGAATGAAATTGCAACGTTAATGAGGATTACTTGGAAACCATAATGAACATAGCTTTAATATAATAACAAAATAAAATGTAGGTACATCAATGGTATAAAGTGCACGTTACACGCATCAATAATGTTTTATGAAAATGGAATACAAAACAGGAGCTCATTTTCCTTTTTGTATGTGGTATTTCGAGTGAAAAGGGCGTACAATAGTATTATAACTGCTAAAAACGGGATAAATAGAACTCTACCTACAGCCTGCATACCGTATTTAGAGTAGTATTTTAAAAAAATATGCCATGCTTCTCGCACAGTACTTTATTCAGGCGATTATGACCATCTAAGCGGAATATCCATATCGGATCTTCCGTAACGAAACGTCAATACCTACATGTTATTGCATATAATAACAAATGCGAGCACACTACGTGGAATGTAGGTCGCTATAATTTATACACTCGTGAAATTGTAGTGGTTGTTTTTCTATGGCAGAATAATTTACCCTTAGCAGTACTATCGAATCATGCTATTTATTACGTGAAAAAGAAGGAACATTATCTTTCAAAAAAAAATCATCCAACTCGAAAGCGATAGTTCTTTTAAGTAATGTGACGTAATCAGGTACTGCTTGCCGCATGAAATAGTTGATTAAAGCTAAAGAAGCTCTACGCCTGAAGTAATGAAGCAGTTTGAGCGTGCTTTCGAGTTTCGTTTATCCCTTTCGTAAAACCGGTATTTATAAATTTGAACAAAAAATAACTGCACAAATCCACTGTACTAGTAAGATGGAATCATTTTACTGCGGGAAAACAACCACTAAAATTTCACGGTGTATGACAATATTGCCGCATGGAATTGATGATTAAAGCTGAAGAAGCTCTACGTCCTAAGTAATTCATCGTATGTATTGGCGTACCGAAACCGATGATCCGCTACAGAATTCCCTTCAACGTGTGCCGCTAGCCTATTTCCTTACCTCCATCTCGTGCGAGTTGTTGATCTGCGATCCGTTCTGGATGTAGAAGTGGTTGCCGGCCAGCGTGTGCCGGCGCGGGTCGTCCCGCCGCGACGACCGACTCCGTGACGAGCTGCGGGTGGACTCGCCGTCCGACAACCCACCTGGGGAAACAGACACCGTTAATAGGGTGGCTGACTGTTATTTTAAACTATACAACTTAATAAGATTGAAGTGCCTGTTTGTAACATTATAAATATGACTTTTTATTCTAATCTATACATTTCAATAAAATTTAAGTATTGTAATATTTGTAATATTACAATAAGGACTTTTTACTAAATGGGTATGTATTTCTATTGGGTACAGAAAACAAAAACACAAATAAAAATCATTTTAGTATGTCTGTTTGTTGGTTCCCGCTAATCTCCGAAACGGCTGGACCAATTTTGACGGAACTGTCTATACCATTTCTACGCGGCCGCTAGTTTAACATAGATGGGTAGACGTTACTATTATTAAAGATACATAATAACAAATAGATTAAGTAATTTTGATTTATATAAAATCTTAGATACAAGTTGATTTGCGACACCCTTACACGGTTCATAAAAAGTACCTACTATGTTATATTCTTTTATGTGTGCAATAAATAAATAAATACTGTTTAAAATTGGATTAATAACCCGAAAACTCACTGAGATATCAAAGTTACAATAGGAAATTATTAAATCGACCCCAAAATGCTCCATAACTCCATTTATCATTAGAGCCCTATAGAGACCTGAGTCGTTTTTAAGGTTCCGTACCTAAAAGATAAAAACGGGACCCTATTACTAAGCCTCCCTCCACCGTCCGTCTGCCCGTCAGTCTGTCTTCAAGCTGTATCTCATAAACTATTATAGCAAGAAATCGGAAATTTTCACAAATGATGAATTTCCGTTGCCGCTATAACAACAAATACTAAACATTAAAAAAGATAAAATACTAACGGGGAACCCATAGAAGAAACGTGATTATTTTCGTTTCTTTTTGCTCAATATTAATAATATATATCTATAACCTTTAAAAAACAACGAACGTAATTTTAAGCAATTTTTACTCGGTCTTAATAAACATGAAGAAACTTGAATATTATTAAGTAAGTGGAAATAAAATTTTAATAAATATAAAAGTATTTAGTGGAAATTATAAATCAATAAAGTATAGATGATAGTACGGAACCCAACATTCGCGAGTCCAACTCGCACTTGCCAGGTTTTTTAAAACCTAATATTTTACATAATTTTTTTACAAGAAAGACAATACCTAACTACAAACGAAGTATCTATACTCCATTCATTTTGGCGAGCGACAAAACGTAAACAATGAACCTACGGCTATCAAACTTTTGAATAATGAAACGAGTAGACCTACAATACAAAAAAACCACAACACATTTTAGCCACGAAAAACAAATCCAGAACAAAAGAAAACAATTAAAATACTACTTTTAATTTAACAGTAACAATTAAAACAAATAATCTGAATAAGAAATTAACAAAATCAGGGAAATGCACACTCGCGTCAACAGCTTTACCGGCTGAGTAAATATGGCCGCCTAAAGTTTGAGAATTGTTTTTTATTTAGGACTTTTTTTATGTCAACTTACGTTGTCAAAATACTTTTGACAGAAAAAAACGAAAATATACAAAAAAATATCATATAAATTGAGCATTCAAATATAAGATTTAATTTTTTTTAGTACATACAAGCTTGGTTTTTTAAATATTTTTTACATAATGGTTCATGGCTATTTATGAAAAAAATATATATTATTTATACTCTTTCCAAAGACGACCTTTAAAAATATAATTTTTTTATTTGTTTACATTTTGTCGCTCGCCAAAGTGAATGGAGTATATCTATACTAATATTATAAAGCTGAAGAGTTTGTTTGTTTGAACGCGCTAATCTCAGAAACTACTGGTTCGATTTGAAAAAATCTTTTTGCGTTGTATAGACCATTTATCGAGGAAGGCTTTAGGCTATATAACATCACGCTGCGACCAATAGGAGCAAAGATACAATGGAAAATGTGTAAAAAATGGGGGAAACGCGAACGAAGTCGCTGGCACAGCTAGTAAATATATAAAAGGAGAAACTGACTGACTGATTGACTGACTGACTGACTCACTGACTGACATATCGACGCACTTGAAATTTGGACGGGATGTAGCTTAGGTACCGTAGAGGTGCACTAAGAAAGGAATTCCCGAAATTCTTTCTTTTAATGAACGGGAATTAGCGGGAAAATCTTTTTGTATGAAAAATCTAAACCACTTAAGTCAGATGCTATAAATTTGGCATGCAGGTAAGTACCATAGTAAACTTAAAGCTTAGTTGGAACAGGATATTGAAAATTCTTACGGGAACGGGAGTTAGCAGGAAAATACTTTCATATGTAAAATCCTGTAGTCCACGCGAACGAAGTCGCGAGCACAGCTAGTTCTGTATAAAATATCTTTAAAAAAACCACATACTTACAATAGCCGTTGCTATAGTCAGATTATTCAAACAGAAACCAATAACAAATGTAACCTTGACAACTTAGTTGATTACAATATACATTTACAAAGCGCACAACAATCTAGGTCACCTAGACACACAAATACGGCAATCCTGTGACGTAGACAGGCGATGCTGTTTCCCTGAATGGCTAAATACCCCCTCAACCCTCTCTCCCCCGGAACTACGAGGCATCGATTACACCACACATTATATTACACAAATTAATCCCCTTGAAATTACTGTTTACTAACACAGGCATTGAGATGTGCATGTGAACTAATAGGGATGGCGACTAGGTCGAAATTGTATCATTCAGTTTAGTCCGTAAAATAGTATACGTCGTGAAAGTTTAGTGGTTGTTTTCCCGTAGTAAAATTATTCTAGCTTACTAGTAAAATAGATTTGCGCAGTGTGTTTCAAATTAATAGATACCAGTTTAAGAAAAGGATAAACGAAACCCGAAAGCACGCTCGAACCGTTTACTTATGGCGTAAAGCTTCTTTAGCTTTAATTACCAATTTCATGCGGCAAGCAGTACCTGATCACGTCACATATCTTAAAAATACTATTTCTTCACACACTTTCAAGTCAGATGATTCTTTATTTGAAAATTAAAAAATAATGTTTATTTATTTGAAGAAATAACACGATTCATTAATGAACTAGCATGATTCGATAGTCCCACTAAGTGTTAATCATTCTGCTACGGGAAAAAACCACTAAAATCTTACGGTGTATAAAAAAGTGGGATACGTAGAGGTATCTTTTGGTTTCTAAATGATCAAAAGTTGTCACTCTTTCGCACTAATTGTCCAAAATAGTGACGACCACCAAAATTTCTAAGAACTATATCTTCATAATTAGTTGTTAGGTAAAATAAAAAAAAGAAAAACATGTACAGTACTTTTGATTAATCTAACTAACTTACTAAATTTTTTCAGTCATCTACGACCTTTGCCGTGCTGACAATACGACGAAACAAAATTTCATAACAAATTTAGTATTTTACAAAAATCTGGATATACACTATATTTAATTATTTACGAGATCTTTCAAATTCGATTGATGGATGTGAAATAAGCGAACGTGGTGTGCCAGGATCGTAGCACATGGCAGGAAGAGATCTCTGCCTACCCCTTTGGAAAAAAGGCGTCATTTTGTGTATGTTTGTATGTAAAATTCGCAAATCCCGTAACGACCAAGGTTTTTTGCAGGCCAGGTGGTGTGACGATCTGCGCAGGACGGCTGGTAGGAGCTGGATGCGAGTGCCCGAGGAGAGAGAGAAGTGATGTGCGTTTGGAGAGGCCTATATCCAGCAGTGGACTATTCCAGTCCACTCATAAGGGCTGATGATTATGATGATGATTTTCAGCGAGAAAGTGAAGGTCGGTATCGACATACCCGCTATCACGGAGCTGTTTGTCCAGGCAAGGTGCTCCTTGCCTGGACAAACATATTTTATACGTTTAATACTTTCAGTCAGGTTAAAAATCTTAACATCTTGAAACATTTCATTAAAAATATTTATTTCTAAAATACTTTTTTACATCCCTTTGTTGGCATTATTTAAATACTAAATTTGTTATAAACATGTTTCATTGAGAAGGTCCGTATAAACTTCAATGACTATTTCAAATTGATAAATTCGCTAAAGCTTTGATAAATATAAAATATTTTTGTAAAAATAAAAAATACTGAATAAGATGATAAAATACATTATTAAAATTTGTGACCAATTTTTTCCGACATGCATATCGTACATATTTCATGTTCATATTTCAGCGATTGTCTATAAAGTGCTTGTAAATTATTACCGAGCCACAATATATCCGCAATGAACCGGAATCTAAATAATCATTCACTTAATAACTTTAATTGGAGACTTTACAAATTAGTTACTTACACGTATTTGGGGAGCAAATTCCTGGGTAGTTATTAAACTGCCCAAATGTGCGGACATAATATGTATTAACGTCCGAATCTATATCCGAACCAGGTGTAGTTACAGCGTTTGGATCCCGTGATGGCCAACCGTCCGGAGCTTCCTCATCACAATCACAAAAGGGAAATAACAACTTTACACGCCGTATATTACATCCCAAACGCATACGGCTGCAGGTGTCAAATACCACTAATTCAAAGTCTACTAGTTAGATGGCATAAAATAAAATAAAAACTGG
Source organism: Maruca vitrata (assembly GCA_039566165.1). NCBI lineage: Eukaryota > Metazoa > Arthropoda > Insecta > Lepidoptera > Crambidae > Maruca > Maruca vitrata. Next base: position 17,803,868 of record CM076911.1, on the reverse strand, counting down.
CAAATGCAATGCTACGAATTTACGGGTGATTTTCTAATGATCGCATGTTTAACTTTCATATGAGCTCAATTATTTCATCAAGTAATAAATCAATCATGGTGGCGATGCAAATATGAAATGTAAGCGGAAATTAATAAGAACGTGAGGGTGAATGATCGTTTTTATATGGGGTCGCACATCGTCCGAGATGCAACGCCACTGAGGCGTCGCGGAACCGACTGCCAGTGTTGCTGTAAACAAACGTCAATTTCTGTTCCAAAACCACGCTCGAAATAAAACACCTACTATAATAATAGACCAATAGAGTCTCCCGCTCACAGCATTCAGTTTTCGAACGACGCAGACAGGGACGGAAGATTTTCAAAATCGCAACAAATACCCGTCAGTAACAGCTCAAGCAACTTTAATATTTAACGCCACTTCTTAAGAGCTAGAACGAAATGCCGGGAGCAACGATTCTAGCGTTCTAAGCCACATGTTGCATTCAGTGCGTAGCAGCGGCATGTCAAGCGAGAGTGGATTCATTTTTCAAATTTTATAATGCTGTTCGTCTCATAATGACAGGTGATTGATATATTTAGTGTCATCTAAAATTCAGATGTTGTTATAATGAACAAGTCAATTCTGCGCATTTCATAGTGTACCTACTGCGCCGGCCAGTTAGCTGACGAAAACAAGTTTTCACATCTCATACGAGCGCGCCCGGAAAAGCGCGGTAGTGTATCATCAATGGGATAATTATTTTTATAGTGAAAGTGACTACTACTAAATACTAATATCCATGGAAACGAAATCGACAAAAAAGTGAATAAACTGTAAAAGTGTGACAATAAATCAAAATGGGCCAAGTGGTAATTTACAGTGAGTTCACGTCGTACCAAGATTAATATTCGTACTGTGCCGTAATAAAATCCGTGTTTTATCTTGTTATGAGTGTAATATATTTAACGAAACTATTTAATTAGTTTTCTCTAGTAGCAATCGATTTTAAATTTTATAAAAAGCCTTGTCAAAATGAACGAAATATTAAATACGAGTCCTCGTAGGTTATAAAGAGGTATGAATGATAGAATATTTCAATAAACAAAGCACACAAAATTGATAAATAAATTATATTATTTTATAAAAAAAATAATATGATAAATATTAGTTAAATACTGTAGAGTAAAGTTAAAGATTATTTATAAAGACAGAATTTTAATTGAAAAATATAAAAAAGGCCTGTAAAGCCTTTATTGAATAGTCCCGGAAACTGGGTGATTGCATGGTTTTAGCTCGGTTACCCTAATCGGTTTTCATATTTAAACTTACATAGTGGTTTTTTAAATAAGTAATAATAAAATTTATAATCTACTATTATAGGTGGCGTGACGAGAGTTACAATTTATTGGGAAAATATATGACATACACCAAATAAAAAAAAAATATTCGAAACATAGCAAAACCCAGCAGCAAGTAGTGAAGTATTTCGCGATTGCAGGTAATTAAGTAAGAAGATTACATAGATATTATTTAATTAAGGACATATAATAATATTAATACCGATATTGATCAAGAATATTTGGGTTAAGAATTAGTTTCAGGAAACCAGGGAAATGGTTACGTCCTTCACAACCCGCTAGCCAAATAAAATCAATAGCTACTATTAATAATAATACATAAACAAAATACAAATAAAAGAAAGCGTTTATAAATTCATAGATCTTACTCATAACATACTTTCTTGTAGCTTAAAAACTACAAGAAACGTGAGAAAAAGGAAACAACTCAGCATGGCTTATATAGGAAACTAGATAATGCTGCCATTCAGATGTAGGTAATATAAAGTGCACTTCAATGTATTGAGCAGATTATCTAACCCTTCTTAAACTTACTCATTACAATCAATCAGACACTTCCAGTGTAATGTGTTAGTGTTCAACTCAACCTGTAGCTTGTTTATTGACTCGATAAATTACATCTGGTGTTGTAGTTGTCATTTGAGCTTACGTATGGATGTTCAAACAAATCTATTTGATAAGATATTTTTGTAAAGCTTGCAAAGTCTTGGAACAGTATAGTTCGAACCTCTTGCTGTTTTACGGACGGGAGAATATAAGAGGTAAATGTGTAGAGCTCGTAAGAACTCTGATAGAGTGGGAAATTTGAAATAAGAACAGAATTTATATGCCCGTTCAATATCCTTGACAAAACAGTAAATACAGTATTTCTTTTACTCTTCTATGATTTAAATGATACGTGTCTACCTATTCGAAGGCTGTGATCAGCGTAATGAGGACATACATACATATACAGTCTTACAATTTTCCCAGAGGCGTAGGCAGATACCACATCCTGCCATGTGCTAGCGTCCTGGCACACCACTTTCGCTTCTTCCACATCCATCAATCACTTCATGCATAATCGTCGATAACGGGTACTCCTAATTACATATATCATTTTAACATTACCTATCCGAATAGCGAATAAACACCTGACACCTGAGACCTGAGACAAATAATAACCGAGGGTTCTAGACTAACCGATAATGTGATAAAAGCTTATAATATAAATTCATTTCCACTTGAGACCTCCACGTATTCTTAAGACAGATAGATAAGGAGGTATATAGAAAGCCAGATAGATATTTTTAAAAAGACGGCAGGGCCGACCTGGAGCAGAACCGCCGCTTCAAGACCTGATTGGAAGTCCCTACAAGAGGCATACGTTCAGCAGTGGACATAAATATGCTGAAGAAGAAGAAGAAGATAGAAAGCCAGATAAAAATACAGAACGACAACAGGATTCTGGATTGGTAATTACGCTTAAACAAACAGAACACCAGTGACACTGCTTTGATCAATGTTTGCCCATCAGTTTGCCAGATTACCAAAATCATAAATCTATTCCTTCAAAAAATTACGTCAAGGTTATGTTTAATTACATGAACGCTCAGCTGTTAACTAGATACAAGTAATCAATATAAATGAAAGTAGGACTTTGATAACACAGGCGCCATAGCTTTTCTAAAATAAAAAAGTATTCAATATTGAAATATGTATAAATATTAGGGACATTTCTACACTCACCCCACTAAAAAGTGATACTCATATATATTTATAAATACATACTTAAATACTTAATATGATTGCAGATAATATGGTATCAGGATGCGTGGTGATTATATACCGGATAGATTCCAGAGCCAGCAAAGAATGTCCTTAATGATGTGGGTATTATAATAACAGTGTAGAGAAAAATCTTACCATCCATTCTTGATCCATCTCCATGCCAATCTTCTTCTGAAACAAATACAGATTGTATTAGTTTTCATGACCAATGTTTACACTTTTAATGAAATAAACAAAATTACTATTTCTCTAGTGCGCTTTTTAAAGCTGTGAAATCGTAGTTTATGATAAACTGGCAAACTTCGTTCGCTTATCGAATTTAGAGTGTACCTATTTTATTTTAAACTTGTCTTAAAAATAACAAAGACAAACAAAAAAAATCATTAAATTCGATGCAGTAGTTTGGAAGTTACGCGCGTTTATTCATTTCGGCGGTTCAATTTTATTCAACCACTCGATCAGGTCAAATTCATCGAAATGATGAGGTATAGAATACCAAAACGACTAGTAGAACCCTACCATTGTGCGGATTCGTGGCATCACAAAACAGGGGAGGCTTCGTAGCGTTGGAATCAGATAACATTGCGAACTGTTTTGATTCCCACAATATTTTTATTAATAAACAGCAAAACCCTTGTGTGACACCCATATAATATTAGGTTAGGTTTTTTTTATCGTGATTCAATGATAGACAGAAGTAAAACCCTTTTTTTTAATTTTCCTAATACTACTTCTACGTAAATATTTGTCTTTATGGGTCTACACGCGTTATTAGGAGTAGCAAATACATACATAGTTACTTACTGCCCGACGTTTCGACTGGGTTACACCAATCGTGGTCGCTCGCGACCGCGTGTAGACCCATAAAGACAAATATTTAGTGTAATGGAACGCGAAAGTCTAAAATCATATACTACTTCTACGTGGCACAAGCAGCATGCATATTTCTATAAAACACATTGGTACAAACAAGGAATAATTTTGGTTAAAAAATAAGTTTGTCTACAAATACCCTGCAGCTATAGCTAATTGGTTCGGTAAAAAATTTACTTGTAAAACAATAGTGAGTCATAAGAATAGTCTGTAAGGAATGAAAATGTGTGCACTTAGCGCTCTCTATTCGGAAAGCTAGGAAGGACTGCGGAAATAGCGCCAAGTGCACATAGGGAAAGCTAAGCGAATTTCCTAGGTTGTAGCATAGCTGTTCTGAGCTGCAAGAGAGCGGCGCAGTTAACAAGGAAAGTCACAGATGGCGCTATCCGGCCAAGCTTAAGTGCAACGAAGATTGCATGAACTTCATTTACTGTGGCGAATGCATGTAGACCATTGTAATGTTAAAATTTAAAGGCATTAACTTACGTTTTTGATGAATACCCAATTTTATTTCGTAAATGTGTAGAGAATTGGGTAATTCTCACTCTTAGATAACATCTTACAAGTTACTATGATGAGTACAGCAGCTTTTATAGGATCGACATAATATGTTCATTTAAAAATACCACTGAATAAATTAAAATCATTACCTCTCCATGCCCCAGCTCCCATTCATTAAATTTTATGTTTTTTTTCATTAACTGAAGCAGATTAAATCAAACCAGTATCGTCAATTCTATTAAAAAGCGGTGACTTTAACATAAAACATTAAATAGCAGTTTTTGCATACAAATTACTAATTAAATTTCAATGACACGTTTGATGGTGTCTCCGAAAAAAAATGAAATACTTGCTAAGCAAGAAAGTTTAAAAACAATATAATTAATTATATTTCTAGCTATCATTTCCTCACGTCTTTTAAAAAAATTACATACATACAATCACGCCTTTTTCCCAGAGGTGTAGGGAGAGATAAAAAAGAACTTAAAATAATAGGAATTATACAGTTATGCCGTCGTTAAGTATGTAAAACGCATAAATGTATAGGTATAGAAGAATGAAACCTATTGTCAAATTCCTTTTAGATTGGGTTTCATATGGAAGGGCTTTCCACTAAAAATTGGAGGAAAAATAAATTACGGGCGATCTGTCGTTGGAAAGGGGTTGTCAAAGGGGGTTTAAGAGGGATAATCGGTTAATCTTGATTCCCAACTAAATGGCAAAGTTGTAGAAGATCTTCAACTTTTGTATTTACGAAATGTGAAAAATGCAAAAAAACACGTTTTTGTCTTCATCAAATAATGAATTATTTCTTGAAATCTTGTGGGAACTTACTTCTTTATGTCCCAGACACACTGGATTTTTTTGGATACAAAATATTTTCTTTTCACCTTATTTTGACTTATAATATCGACAAAGCACATATTTCGATCGAAAAATCGCACATCAATATATTTGATTTTTAAAAAAAGGTTTCTGGTCTTTTAATTGGATCCTTACTTTCAGATGGTGTACAAAAAAATATATATTATTATAGAAAATATTTTCAGAATATGCAAAGCCCAAAGATGATTTTACTTGAAATATTTATGTATATCATACATTTCACGCAATCATATTGCAAAAGTTTCTTAAAAGTTTTATAGTCGCTTTTGATGCGAGATAACGGCATCTAAGAAGGCTACTCTAATCTTTGAATTTCTGGATTATATTTCAAGAAATTCTTGGTGATGATGGTAAATGAATAAATATATAAGAGTATTTATTTATTCATTTAAATCACAAATCAAATCAACCACTCGGCACTGTGATATATGTGACTCTTCCCATAAATCGTTAAGGTTTTGCTATTCATGCAAATGTAGCCAGTTTAAACCCCGACACGTAGAAATTTGTTTCCTAATTTTAAATCTATACAACTAAATAAAATGTAAGCTGTTTGTAATATTAAAATAACGTCTTTTAACTAAATTAATCAATATCGGGTACCAATAACAAAAAAATATTTGTCTAACGAGGGCGGCCCCTTCCCAATTACACATAACATCCTTCATCGAAGAAAAACAATCTATTAACAGACATTTTCATACATATAATTTTTTTTTATATTATCTACAATAATTGATCTTTATCTCATAAAATCAAATGGTTAATTTGCTGTAAAAATTCACAGAACTTCTTATAAATCTACATATTATTAAAGCGCGTTATAGGATATGTTTTATTCTACGAATGACTTTCATTTATCGAGCCATGCCAACCAGTAGATGTTCCTTTGTACTTATATTATCGTTGTCAACGGAATAATGAAATCATAATGGAAAGCTTTTAGCATCCGACACCTCAGAGTATATAAATAAGAAAAGCGGTCTGCTAGTGGAAGCAATCTAGTCCATTTTTATCGGTAGAGTCAACGGATCGATCAATACAGAGCTCTGCGGCAAAACGCAGTGAATTACTTGAATGCATGATTTTGTTACCAAATCACTTTTTTTACCATCACACCAAACCAGGACGATCCTATAAATATAGAAGAACATTTTGATATACATAGTAAATCAGGAGATGCTTAGGATAGGGTAAGCCCTATGCTTATTAGAATAATAGAATTATATTCGCACTGAAAATTTGTATTTCGTACTATCATCACTATCACGCGGTAATTCACGGCAGCACATTTTTTCTTAAATAAGCATAGAGCTATTTTAAATAAAAGTACATTCTCTATACCAGCTTTTCGTAAATCCATTATTTTTTCGGGCTGAAAGGGATTTCCTTCTCCATAATGAATTACGCCAATACGTATGCCAGTATAGTTTTATTAAATTAATTTTAGCTATCAACCTTACTCTACACCATAATCAGAATTTACAGATATAGTCTCGGTGTTTTTTGCGTTACTACCAAACAACAAACACACCTGCATTTTTGGGTTTTAAACTGTATTCGTTTGTATTTCAACTAAAAGTAAACGTTTTCAATTATTAGTTCAGAAATAAGTTCTGATGGAATCAAATGTAAAGCGGGTTTATAGAAAATAGTAGACTCATCAAGAAGGTTTTTTTTTAAATAATGATTTTAAACAAAATTGAATCGGCCAAAAGTAAAAGCTAATGGTCTCAACTGGTCATTCAACGTGATTGACAAAACAATGCAATAGAGGGATTGCATCACAAAGTTAACTTCTTAATCGCAAAGCGAAAAAGCATGTTTCATTTTATACAGGAATTGCGTAAATAAGGCTACCACTGCAATATAACTCCTAAAACCCTTTTCCAATCTGGGCGTGAAAAATGTCACCATTAAAATAATTGTCACCAAAAAAATTGCATTTACGTTTTATTAGGACGAAAGACACGACCCAAAACCATTTCTATTGAATGATCGTGATATTTATTACATGTGTCACAACACAAATCTAGACGCAGTGCACCTTTTTCCTAACTGACATACGATGATGGCTTGGAGTAGCCTCGTCATCATCACCGGACTTGCGGAGCGGATGGCTCTCACACATAGACCGAGCAGCAGCAACAAACGTGTCCTTGGCCTTAGCGAGAAACTATTGACCTAGAACTGCTGGCGCAGTAGGCAGTAATATTACAAGTCACACGAGGTCAATGAACCTACAACCAAATCAATAAAAGGTTGGTTATATTAATACTAATTAACAAGTCGACTCTTCAGAATACAGTCAACTACTGAAGATTAATGCAATGAAGAGAATTGGAGTAGGGGTACAGGGTAATATATCTAAAAACACAATAAAACACGTTACGTTATAATGGAAACTCGAATATAAACTACACTTTACATGCTCAGTAAATGAATTCTGAACAGATAACTAACCTCATTCTAAAATGCGTACAATGTGAGTACATTTCTGTAACACACTGACCGAAAGCGCGGGAAAAATAACTACAAGTGTCATCGGGTGAAGGCGCTTCCCCTTTCTTATTTAGAGTTTCTAACTAGATGCGGTGGGACATACTCTAACCAAAAATATAAATATGTATAAGGATAAAAACAAAACACTACACATTTGAAATAAAACTAACTTGACGGATTAAACTAGCGTGTATTGTTATCGTATACATACATATTATTTAGAGACCCCACGTTTCCAGCTCTTTACAGCACTCATGGTCACGGGCAAGACTGTCTAGCCCGTGTCTAGTCTAGCCAGAGACTACAAGCGCTGTAAAGAGCTGGATATGTTTAGAATAACAATACACGCGATAAATACGTAAATTTAGTTTTATTTCAAATGGATAGTAAATAAAACAATAAATGTAAAATATAAACTAAACTATTTAGTAGAAATTTAAAAAAAATTAAGTCCTTAAGTTTGCAAAATATTACTCTAGCGTGAATTTTAGACAAACTTATTATGATAACAAAATTGCACTTTTGTTAAATGAAAATGTAGACCGAGAATTACTTAAAATTTGATAGTAAAAATGTACGATACGTCTAATATATTTAAAAAAAATCAAATTACTACTTATTGAACAAACTACAACAACTTCACAAACAACACTCAGACACGTAGTGAAAAAGAAAAGACAAACAGATATTTAATTTCGTATTCAGTTAGTTAACATCATATGAACTATATTTTAACTGCCCAATAAGTTTATGGACACTAGATATTCTTTTGAAAGCGTTTACATTAAGATATTATTTACATATTTGAAACTCAATTGACTACTGAAATTACGATGGCAATGTTTACAAGCAGACCTAGCCGGCATTTGGGCGGTAGAAGCCGGCAGCCAGCGAAATAACAATGTTTGTTTCAACTTCTTTTCTTTTGCACCAACATCAACTACACTATATAATTTATAGGTACTGCAACGAAGTTGCATCCACACTCACCATTGTCTCTGCCTTTTCTTTTCTTCTTACTGCTAGAATTGGAAGACTTGCCGGACTTTTCCGTCTTGTCTTTGCTCTTCCACCGACTTAGCATTTTGGACTAATATTCGCACTGACATCGATAGTATACGCGCATTTTTACAGTTCTATCTCTTAAACAGTTCACTTTCAAACTTTCCACGCACCTCACGTGACATAGTTCTTTCGGCAAAAGTCACATGTTCATAGAACAAACTTTATGATAAAGTTTAAAAAAACTACTCTGCTCTCTATTTTATAATGCATTTTACGCTATATTTAGTTTCTAGATATGTATTAGTAATTCAATTCCAGTTTTCGTGAACTTGTTTTGGTGTGTCATGTGTTGCTGAAATTCAAAAAAGCCCGCCAATTTTGACATCTCGGTCGGTAAAGTAGCATTAGTTAACTGTGTCCGTGACTGCGCGCCGCCACTCTACGTTATTCCACGAATCAGCCGGCCACACTAGTAGTCCACAAGAGAACACGCACGTGTCGCATAACCTAAAACTGCTCCTAATTTCTAATCATAAATTCGAATCGAATTCGCGAATCGGGATTGATTTTTTATGTCTGGTCAAAAACGTTGCGTTAAATATCTCGGCGGCCGCTGCCGCGACACGCTCACTTCCCTCCCATCGCTCGTTCCGTTCGGTCGCCTTCGCGTTGTGATGGTCACTGTTCTAACATAATCTTTTTTTTTATTTAGCTAACATTTGTTGTTTCACGAATCCGTTCATTTTACCTATTTTTGATATTTATGTATTATCAAAACGAGTAGTCGAATCAAAGAGTATGTAAATGTTCTCTGATTCGACTAAATGCCAAAGTACCTACCCTACACGAAAAGACGATTTAGCTAATATTTTTTAGAATAATAAATAATATAATATCTATACAATTATTAAAATAATGACTTTGTACTAAACGGTTATGACTCTGTTTTTTTGACTGTCTATCTGTCTGTCTGTTTGTTTCCGCTAATCTCAGATCTCCGACGGCTGGACCAATTTTGACAGGATTTTCACTAATAAATAGCTAATTTTACAAGGTATATAATAGGTTTTTTCAATAAATCATTGCTGCCAAAACCATTTCCAAAGGGGACTAAGTCGTGGGTTTTGTTTATTACAAACATGGCTAGGAAAAAGTCCCCAAATAATAATTTTACCAAATAAATTATGCGAAATGTAGATAATATAGACGTAGTTATCTATACTTGTTAAATGTTTGATTTGCAAAATAAAACTTGGGCGATAAGTTTATTGCGAAGTGAAATTTGTGAAAATATTTAGCCAAATGGGGATACCGCTACTTTTTTTATTTTTACTTAGCCTATACTGTCCCACTGCTGGGCAAAGGCCTCCCCCAATTCACTCCAAAGCTGTCGGTCTCCAGCCAAGGCCGACCAGTTCCGATTATGGGCATCCAGATCATCTCGCCACCTCTTTTTGGGCCTTCCTCTTTGTCCGCTACTTATAAACATAATATGTAAATCAAGTTAAAATAAAAAAATAATTCCCAAAAACTAACTAAAACGAGATTATTCGATATGTATCAGATAAAAATGTATGGGGAGTGGGGGGGGACATTTTACCACTTTGTACAATATCTCTCGCGCAAACTATGGGGGAAGGGTGGTGGGGAGGTTATTTTACCACTTTTTTAATATCTCTCGCGCAAACTATGGGGAAAGGGGGGTGGTGGGGATATTTTATCACTTTATTACTATCTCTCGCGCAAAGTATGGGGGGTGGGGGGTGAGGGCATATGTGTCCACTTTCTTAATATATCTCTCGCGCAAACTATTCAGTGTAGAAAAAAAATTGAATTTACAGACTTAAGACACTTCAATATCACTTTTGAAGACCTATCCATAGCTACCCACGCACATGGGTCAGACTCAAAAACAATTATTGTTTTTTTTTTCTGTTTTTAACTTAACCCTAACAAACCAGTACGGATTTGTCATTTATATGTAAATCACGGCAGCTTTTACCGAAACTAATAGGAGCTTTATGTTGAAACTTGGTAAATATATTATGTGCTAAAAGATGGCCTTACTCCCCTTAATGGTAATCGGTAGTGAGGTTCAAATATGAGGTCGACTTACTGTCGCACTCACTCTGTTTAAATGTCAGTTTACGCCCGGCATTATGGGAGGGAGGGAAAACATGAGCTGGTAGGGCACTCCTTCCCTAATGACAGGTCAGAAAAGAGGACCTGAACCTCTTGGTTCTGGCCAACAGCAACTGCATTGTATGCGGGGGCGGGAAGGAGAGGGTTCTTCTGGGAGGAAAATATTTTATTGATGTTTTTAATAATCCTAATCTGACTAGTTTTTGTCAAAGACATGCAAACTTTCGCCGTAAATTGGTTTGAACGATATCTCATAAGTAGTCCTTTCTTAATACATCATAAATCATTAACCGTTTGCTCGTACAAAAGGTTAAGGTTAAGGAGCTCCCTCTGTGCGTTTCTCCGACTCTTTAAAACAAACGGGCTTAGTCCGTTTGTTTCAAATAATTTAAACCTGATTTCTACTTTTACCTACTTTGACTAGAGAAAAATACACTGTTATGGAAATGCGATGTATTTTAGATAATCGGTTTCTCTACTGAACTTACACATTTTTTATGGTCTATAGTATATAGGGTACTTTCCTAAGTCTGATTTTACATGCAATTTCACAATTAACAGTAAGATATGGTAAATTAATAACATTAAAATCAAAACCGTCAAATCGAAATTAAAATTTCTGACGAAATGAGACAATAATGGACATTCTAAGTACCCAACTTCGTATACCAAACTACGAGAATATCCATTTCAATAGTGCGTAGTTCCTCAAAAATATTCTTGATCTTCTTTATGTCATCTTATAAACTACAAAATTAGTAGTAACTTTCTCTTTGAAAATACATATCCGTAAACGCAACATTTGATAAAGCTACTGAACAAAGTTCTTTCGATATGCATACGGTATTACACGGGGTGACGTCATAAAGTGCTGCGAAATTTGTATGATGTATTTTAAGCTCGCCCAAATGATGGGCTAAAAAATAGGCACCTACCCTTTTGTATTAATATGGTTTAATACCGCAACAGCAACTTTTTCTTAACAACGCATAGATATAGAAAATACATAAATATGAGATGTCGCGATTTATTTAAGTGTTTTGTGATTTATGTTATGTCAGATTTGAAGAAAATGCAAATTTTGATTGACAGCGCTGGTAGTGTTTGTAATATCATATTAAAAATGCAAAACTGAACGGAATGTTCAGTATAACGGGATTATCAAAAGCATCATACTCAGAAAAGTTACATACTACAAATCTTCGAGTTGCCTCTCACAACTTGGCACACAAACGTTAATTCCGTTTCATTTCGTTCCTCTAGACAGTTAGCTGTTGCACCCCGTACGAGGAAATCAGAACGGGTGGAGATAAATAAGACGTTTGACAGTTGTGAGCAAGTTTACTCATAAGGTTTAATTAAGAGTCGATTTTCGCAGCAGATAACACCACTTTTGATTAAACAATGTGGACGTTTACAGGGTGGGGCTGGCTGCGTGCGCATGAACAAAACTCGAGTCCACAAGGACGATAACTCCTGTCAAATTTAAACGAGGGAGACGCGAGTACATCAGATGATTTCGTTAGGTATGTAAAGGGGAAACGTCAAACATCACGCAAATAGTGAACGAAAAGACTATAAAACTTCTCACATTGCCTTTACGTATTATTTTTTTAATCGTTAGCCGATTAGATCGAGTCATTATCGAGCCCATTATGTTTTTTTTTAATAACCTCATCTCTATCTTATTACTGCTGTACTTCTGAATTTTGTTAGTTGATTAATTTTGTAGCTACTAAAATGATCAGATTATTTTTGAAATGTTAAAATTACACAAACGAATATAACATTAATGTACTTTACAAAACCTTTTCAATATCTTTATTTGAAAAAAATATTATATTTCTAAAATAACATAAAAATCCGTAAAAGCCAGAGTAATCTCACTGTTGCCAAACCCTTCGGTAGTACAGTAAAGCAAGTTCAGTGAACTATCTTACTAATTTAAATGTTCTTTTTTATAATGGAAGAAATAAGTATTTGGAACATCTAATTGTCTGCTTATTCTACTTGTCCATTAAGTACCACTTATTGTATTTTTAATGTGGCTAAAATAAGAAAAAAAAAGGGAAACAATAAACACCGACACTTAATAACGCGATAAAAGTTATCTATTATAGCATAATGATATGATATACGAATAGTGATCCAAGCTAACACGGTAATTAAAGTTGCTGCTAAATGTTTGTACATGTTACAGATAATGTATGAAATTCGTCATTGTGAAAAATGCCTAAGAAATATTAAGAGCTCGAACATCGGGTATTCATTATCTTAGTTTTATTACTAATATTTAGAATAACTAAAAGCACTAGAAAATGTGTGAAATAAATTCTAGTTCACATATTTATTAAAAAATCCAAATTTTATCTTTTCAAATTCTTATCGCTTAGTTGCATAGTTATAGCCGAAGATCCGCTATAATAAATGTACAATGCTCATTGGTTATGTGATGACGAAGATATATGTATGTTTAAAGGTTTTTGTCAAAATTGCAAAGTTCGTGTTTAATCAACTAGTTTTTGATATGACACCTCATTAAGCTTTAGGACCCTCCCTCACCCACCGCCTTGCCACACTTCGTCGACCGCCTTTCTTCCCCTTAATGTGTAACGTAAATAGATGGCCCCTAATATAGCCTAATGAACCTTACTGTAAGCTAAAAATAACAATACATAAATGGAAGTTGGTTAATTTCCGAGGTAGTTGATCATTGATCAATTCTCGGATATTAATAATCGGCAGTTGTAACGTACGTTTTTAAATAAATTGATTTATTTACGGCGTCTTCCCCTTAAATCATCCGGCGAAGGCGAGGTGTACTACGTTGATTGGTTGAACTACTCACGTGCTTTTTACCGGTCGTAAACAAACCGCACTTGTTTTGTTTTTTAATGCTTTTAGCTTTAGAAACAAAAATATATATAGTATACCGGAGCCGCTCTTAGATGACTGATTTGACACTTTTTATTTTATATTTTGCATTTATCCTTGGTAAGTGGGACATATTTAGCGAATCATAAAGAACAACTTTTAAAAATAAGACGTTATTTCAAAATGTCAAATTCGCCTAATTATCTAATTATTTGTCTATTATTACCTAAAATAATTGAATTATAAAAAGAAATCGTAAAATTTCCACTCTGTATTACGCTTTTACAAGGTTACGCCGTTTGACACGTTTTCATAGTGACGTAATGGGTAATACTCACCAGGTATTTTTTTAAAAATAGGATGAAGGATTTAATAAGTATTGTATATTAAAAAAAATATTTTTAAATGAAAAACTTCAATTCAATCTTCTGGATGTGAATAAATGTTTTTAATAAAAATTTGTTATAATTAGACCTTGCTTGGTTATAAAGTGGAAATAATTGTTATATATACTTCGGCAATTTTACCGTTGTCCCTCACTAGTGCAGTCAGTCTGACATGTATCAAATCAGTCAACTTAGAGCGGCTTTGGTATAATATGAAACCTAACGGAAAAGGAAGGGTTTCCCTCTTAAGTTAAAGGAAAAATAAATTACGGACGATCTGAGGAGAGGTTGTTAGGGTCCCCTGATCTGGGAAGGGGTTGTTAGGGGGGTCAGGTTGTAAAGGCAAACTTATAGGTAATGAAAAGATCTACGACTTTTTATTTACACTTTATCTCCATAACCTCAAAATTCGTGGGAAAAAACCACATGTTTGATTTACTATTTTTATCTTTATATATTTCATGAAATACATTTTCATGAAATTGAATGGGAACTTCTCTAGACACAGTGGAATTTTTTGGGTTTGAAATTAAGTATGTTTATCTTACTTTGACATTTTTTTTATTTAACCTACGTCATCCTACTGCTGGGCAAGGGTCTCCTCTAAATCTATTCACTGCTCTCTATTCAAGGCCAGGTCGTGCCAGTTTTTTGATAGCAGGACCAGATAAGCGCTGAGTTAGGACCCAATGGTACGAATCCGGAATCTGGCAAGATTTGTACGAGTTCTTCTGTTAAGAAACTCACACCAATTTTGTCCGACTCCAAACTCGAACCGGGAGCCTTGCTGCCTCGGCAAGCGCCTGATCTCTCATCGGTCATATCGGATTTCCCGTCTCACCGAACTATGGGACTGAGGGAACAGAGAGTGCACCTGTTTTAGCGCGTTATCTTGTGCACTTTAAATATGTCCTGTGCTTATCGCCATTAAGATCGGCCATGACACCCACAATCAGACAAATTCAAAACGGTTATTGTCAAATGGTGAAACTCGCCCTTAAAGTTTTTGTAATTGCTGAAGTAGGTTGATTTATTCATTTGATTGTTTAATATTTTTTTAACAATGCTTCCAAGCGTTTAGGGCTTGTCGTGGCAGTTTGTAACTAAGACCACACTACATACTTTTAACTGTACCAACCATGTTTAATATCAATGTGTTTTAGTGTGTGACTTGTAAACTGTCCTCAAATAAATAAATAAATAAATAAATTTACTGTGTGTCACTATAGATGGGCAAAGCACCGGGTTCATTCCCGGTGCTTGCGAAAAAACCCGATAAACCCCCGTAAACACCCATAAGCACTCAAAAAATCGGGTGTTTGTTTACTTACATTGTGAAAACATATTTTAAAAACAAAATTTAAAGTAAATTTTTGTAAATTGCTGTGATTAATTCTCTATTGTTATTAATTTGAGTATAGCATTACTCAAATTATTGTAAAATTTATTAGATAATTAATAAAACCAAGACTAGCGATTGATATTCTGCCAGCTGTAATTCGGCTTTCGGCAAGTGTGAGGGGGTTTTTCCGTGGTTCTCATATTAGATTCTATATTAAGATTTTCAAAATTAAGATTAAGATTCTATTATTTCGTCGATTTATGTTGATTGGGGTACTCCCCAATCAACAGTACTTGGAGGTACTTTTTCTTTTATTTGCATGGCTCTAAGTTATAAATAAATATTACCGTTAATATTCCATGTTCTTTGAAGAATGGTTACAGGAATCATCATTTGGCCATCCTCAGGTTTAGAGGATACCTTGGCCCAACAGTGGAATACAGGATTAAAAAAAAGTTAAATCTATTAAACATAATAGAGCATAAGTATCTATAAGAACAGGTTAGACCTAGTTTAGGTACTTAAGCACCAAATGTAATTTAGTTTAAGTTACCTTTTTGACCAATATTTTTTTTATTACATCAACCAACTTTGACACAAAAATTGTATTAAAGTGTAACAGATATGAGAATGATACTAAATATATAAACCGGCCAAGTTCACTCGCAGGGATTTGCGCACGAAGGGGTTCGTATCAACATTGAAAAATTACCTCGTATCAAAGGAGCACGGACAGAAATGTAAGTGGTATCGTTGGAATCCTTTTCTTAAGACCATCTTCGACGATATTTTAACGACATTTTATAAAATGTTAAGTTTATTTTTTCACGATTTACTGAACTCATACATAACATTATAGCGAGAATCCATACAAAAGGAAATAAACTGTTTTTTAGATATCTAGAGTTAACATTTTTTTTTCAGACGCATATTGCATTTTAGTTAAACTGTAGCTTTTTTCCCACAAATAATTGTGATGTGGGCTTCCCATAACAACTAATGCTAGTCATGCAAAGAGCTTTCTAACGACTTACGCCTGGTCGTTATTGGTCGGTGGGGACTTTCTGCCCGTTCTCCAGAGCCTCCTATACCAGAGCCGCTCTAAGTTGGCCGATTTGCTACATGTCAGACTGACTGCACTAGTGAGGGACAACGGTAAAATTGCCGAAGTAAATTATTGCCGAAGTAACAGTTATTTCCACTTTATAACCACGCAAGGTCTAATTATAACAAATTTTTATTAAAAACATTAATTCACATCCAAGAGATTGAATTTAAGTTCCTTATTTATAAATATATTTATTTTTAAAATACAATACTTATTAAATCCTTCATCCTATTTTTAAAAAATACCTGGTGAGTATTACCCACTACGTCACTATGAAAACGTGTCAAACGGCGTAACCTTGTAAAAGCGTAATACAGAGTGGAAATTTTACGTTTTCTTTTTATAATTCAATTATTTTAGGTAATAAAAGACAAATAATTAGATAATTAGGTGCATTTGACATTTTGAAATAACGTCTTATTTTTAAAAGTTGTTCTTTATGATTCGCTAAATATGTTCCTCTTAACAAGGATAAATGCAAAATATAAAATTAAAAGTGTCAAATCAGTCTTCTAAGAACGGCTCCGGTATAGCAACTGTAGGCTTCTGAAAATTCTAATTTATTTTCGGGACAGGTTTCTAATGAGTCTAGCGTACCCCTTGATGAAATTATTAATATATAGCAAACCAAGTTTGTTGTATGGGTGCTCCCCCTAAATATTTGATTTATATTAGGTCCTTATCATATGGCTGTCAGTGGTTGCTAGGGAACGCTTTGTTAGTAAACATTCTTCATCTGATTTGGCTGGAATATAGGTCAGCCTTTTGTATGTATGCAAGTAATTATATGCATAAAATATCACACCAAGCTCTTCCCAAACAAGTCTTGTCAGTTGTTTTGACTGACTAAAAATATACTGATTTCATTTTTGGCATCATTAATCACAAATCCTCAATTATGAAATAAATAAAAAAATATAAGTTAGTGCCAAGACTTATCATCACATATGAGATTAGTAGACTAGTAGTAGTATAGTAGTCTCAATTTGTTGTGGGAAAGAAGTTACAGTTAAACTAAAATGAGAAATCTTCGTATGAAAAAAAATTTAATTCTAGATTTTTTAAAGATAGTTGATTTCGTTTTGTCAGAATTCTCGCTCGACGACTAAATATACTTTCAGAGTTATAATTTCAAGTATGAGTCGGAAAATAACAAAAAAAAAAGTATTAACAGATCGTCGTAGATAGTCATTAACAGACTTCAGAGACATTAAGAAAAGTAGTCATTGGTCGTACCCACAAAAGCACCACGAAAATCTCAAAAAATCGTCAGTCTTTTTATAGCCTTCGCTGTGAACGTCACATCTACATAAAATTTCTGACTTATGTATGTGTGATACCTATGTACCTAACCTAAAACACAATGTAAAAAGACATTGAATAAATTGTAATTGATAAATATTTCCCATATAGCAAGGTGAGATCATGACGAGACACGGGCGTGCCAATCCACCAACTTTCTAACTCCGGCCTTAGTATTTTCTTATTTAAGCTCGAAAACTCCCTCAAAATTGACTCGCGCCGGGGCCATTCGGTTCTAACGCAGGCCAACCAACGAGTCAGTTTTTGTTGATGTCATTAATTACACTACCAGCGCCCCAAATCCAAATTTACAGCATCATTACCAGACCTGTTAACCGTAGATATAAAAATGAATCCCTAATTGCCTTGGTCACGGCATCACGCGTGTATTGACGAATTAAATAATTTTCATGTTCAGGGGAAAGTTTGAAAGAAAAATTAATTCTCGCGGAAGAAATTATGAACTAACGTAATGAAGTTTGTCGGATCATCTAGTAAAGAATATAAATACCTAACTCTGCAGCATTCGAAAGCCAGCCAGCCAAGCCCACAATATCTTTGGTATCAAAGTAGACTGTTCCTATAAAAATCTCAACATAATATGTCACAGAAAAGAATAATTTTTTTTTTTAATTAACTGAAGTTGTAAATTGCATGTCATAAATTGGCCTAAGAATTGTAGCTTATTCGGGAAAAAAATTATATTCGCGTCGATTTTGGCGAAGTTCCTTTCTTTATAGAAGAAAACAGAACGATTCTCTTTCACTTTAATCTACCTGCAGCTGATCTTAATCCGCAAAAAAAAAAAAAAAAAATAAAAAAAAAAATAAAAAAAAAAATAAAAAAAAAAATATTATTGTTATTGAACATACAATATTTTGTTCTATTTATGTTCCTATAAAAACTTTTGATTTTTAATTTATTTTATTACACGCTGTAGTGGTGAGAAAACCAGGACCACTAAAATGGTAGTATATCATAAATAAATAATATATCGCTTTTAAAATTAATTCGACTATTGGAAAAGTGCGAAGACCGTCTTCATTAGTACTACGATTGTATTAATAAATTCTCTCAGCAAATAGAGCTGTAATTAAACAGTAAAACTTAGAGTGAAAGCTTTAAATTCTAGAGAAAATCGTGAGACTAGACGGATTACGATCGCTGTAAATAAATACTAGTACTTAAATAGTTATAACAGGATAGATAGGGTGTTTAACTATGTCTAATCTTACACGTCATTTCATATTAGCAGTAAGGTTTATGTGAATCAATACATAGTGCAAAGCAAAGTCGGTGCCCGCGTCTGTCTGTGCGTATGTATACTTAAATCTTAAATCTACTCAACGTATTCTGATGCGAGGAAGGTTTAAAAGGAAGGTTTTTATGTATACTAGCTTTCCGCCCGCGACTTCGTCCGCATAGAGACTTTAACAGGTAAAACATTACTTCTTTATAGCGCAGTCGGTTAAAAGTATCCTTTATCCTTTTCTAAGCTCTGGACTACACTACATCTGTACCAAATTTCGATTAAATCGGTTCAGTACTCTATGCGTGAAAGCGTGACAGACAGACAGACAGAGTTACTTTCGCATTTATAATATTAGTAAGGATATACCGGAAGCGAAGCGATGGCGGGTCTCTAGTCTGTAATATAAATTAAATTGAATCTTAATTTTCTGGTGAAATGACATAGCAATAAATATTTTGACGCTATACACAACTACACAGCTTTTTCACACAGCAACTACAGAACTTTTTTTTAAACAGGCAAAGTTACATGCATAAACGAGGAGTTAACCTGTATTAAAGTTTTAATATATTTCAAGATGATGAAATATTTCTATGCCATGAATATATCCTACCTGCATTATTAGCTCAGCACCTGCCCTAAGATATTGTCCATTACAACGCTACGAGGTAAAGTGTCTTGGGAGTGCGTCAAGCCATAATGGAAGTGGATTTCTAAGTAGAACTTGAAACATAGAGTGGCCAACTTTAAAACTAGGTTTAAATATTTAAGATGCACCAGAGCGTGTTGATAATAGTGTAGGTATTTAACTCGGCTTCCTCCGACCTGCTTATTCCACTGCCCTAGATTATTCAACCGCCTACTGTATTCCAGGCCGAATTAGGGATTTGAAATATTAAGTTAACATGTTTTGTCAATAATAAGTGACTATCGATAATACCGCTTGTCACTGTTAGGCGTTTTTTACTGTTATTTTTAGTGTTAATTACTCATTGTTAGATATAATATGTATTGCTATGGTTCACTACGGCTAGGTACTAGGATCCGCAAATCAATCTATAGATCCATCAATATAATATGCCCGAGTATGTGAAAGGAGCAGCTGGCTGACTAACATATTATGAACTCAGGGCTAAGAATAACGGGTTAGAAACATGATACTTTTCACAGGGCCTTTTTCAGAAGAGCACAAAAAAAAGTATTAGAAGATTCTTCGCCTTCTACGGTTTTCAGTACGAAGAAATTCAGTATGAAGGTTCCCAGCAGTCTTGAAACACGTGTAAAATATTTTCGAATATGTCATCTCATGAGCGTAAAAAAGTTATATCAATGAATAAAGAAACTTCTCGCGGATACAGTCGCAGGCGGAAAGCTATTAGCGTATATCATCATCATCGTCAGCCCATATACGTCTCGACTGCTGGGGCACGGACCTACCCTAAACTAGGGCGATCAGGCCTAGGTCAACTATGCTGGCCAAGTGCGGGTTGATCGATTAGAAAACCTCAGAATTTCATAATACACCTATAACTACGTTTACACCTACAGTACAGGTTTCCTTACGTTGTTTTCTTGCACTTGACAATAACGCAGTCTGCCTTCAGCTATTGTTATCGAAACATTGTCACTGTGACATCTCGATATAAATAATAAAATAAGTGTTTATTGCTCTGTGTTTTCAGCATCTTTAGCCAACTCATTATACAGTCCACTTCACTAACTATTAGTAAAAATTATTAGGACAATAACTTTTACTAATGTAAACGATTCTATCAAAATAATAAAATGTTTTTTACAACACCACTCGCATACATCGTCCGTTCCCATGGTAAATAGCTTAAACGACAGTGGATACAAAAAAAACTTAAATATAAATAACACACCAAGACACGGTCCAAAAAAAAAAAACTTTTGGAACCGCCAGCTAGGGTCACTAACTACTGTTCCACCAAGCCAGTCGATGTCAGTTAAAGATTAAACGCATAACTGACCTCGCGTTATTATGTCAGCATGTTGTATTCGTTGTGCCTCAAGTATTTCGAAGAAGCAAGTCGAAAGTCAAGCGGAATTCAAAATAAAATAAAACGTTCAGAGTTCCCGTAATACGGCACTTCCTCAGTTTCTAAACCAATATTGGGATATTATTACATTTTTGAAGTAATTGTGTTTTTCAATATTACTGCTACTAAAAATGGGCTATTTTAAATGCCACAAACGTATGTTAAAAAGTACAAAATTTTTTAAATCTTGTTTTTTTCCAGTTTCCTTTTATAATCAAAATCGATAATTATGATTATACAATGTGGCATAGGCATCGGACTTCCTATATTTAACCAATGTGTTGTATGTTAAATTTTATTTAAAAAAATATCTCCTCTGAATGGGAGTCGTTTTAAATATTACTACAAGTGCGGGTTGGTCCACTACACAACTTCTGAATTTCTTCAGGTATGCATGCAGGTTTCCTCAAGATGTTTTTCTTTTACCATTAAAGCGTCGAATAATCGTACATATGAATTTCAAACTCGAAAACAATGTGGTACGTGGTGGGGTTTTAACTGGCGATCTCTCGTATGGCAAGCAACGCCCTTAACCACTCGGTCATCTACGCTTCGAATAAACAATGTATTGTTAATTTAAGATACTTGTCAATTTAGTGACACTAAAAAAAAGCCCTGAATTAGGCGAAACACTTTTTTAAAAAATATATTTTTGTTTTTTTTTTGTGCTCTATCTTACTAGATATGCTTTTTTTACTGTTTATGTGTTTTCAAAAAGGTATGCTAACAATTAAATCTCAATTATTTATCACGCTAATAATAATAATTATGAAAGGGATTCTAACAAACTATCAAAGTGTACTTGTTTACGTTTATAACGGGGTCAATAAACGGTTCCTATTCTATTCTAAATCGACAAAAGTCACGGTTGGTGACGAAGACAGAATATCTATAGACTTAATTCATAAATGCTAATGATGATGAATATCCAAAATCTACTGACCTATATTACAGACTCATTTTAGAAACTTGTAACCTTGGCAATTAATCGTCAATAAAAAAAACATAACTCGCTAATCCTTACTAAATTATAAATGCGAAAGTAACTCTGTCTGAACTCTGTCTGTCTGTCTGATACGCTTTCACGCATAGAGTACTGAGCCGATTTAGATGAAATTTGGTACAGATATAGTCCAGAGCCCAGGAAAGGTTAAAGGCTACTTTTTAACCGACTGCGCTATAAAGAAGTAATGTTTTACCCGTTAACCGTCTCTACGCGGACGAAGTCGCAGGCGGAATGCTAGATAAACGACGCTTTGTTTGACATCAAATAAGAGTACTACAAACAAAAAGCCCGGACAGATATTTCTCTGATGATGGCATTGAACAAAACAACAAAAAAAAATTCTCTTCTTATCACCACCCACTCACCAAAAGAATCCTTCAGATGAAATCCATAGAATCAAATAAACGCTTAAATTCAGGTTTCGTGGAACTACTAACATTAAATAATCTGTCCATTCAGTAAAAATATCAAGAAAATCATACATAGTAACGACTCAGCAAAGACTCCGAGCATAGTTCGTGAATAATCCGTCTCGTCGCTTCTTACAGTAATCATGTTCGAGTATTGAGGCGAAATCATAAAAGGTATGGTCGCATGAACATATAAACATTGACATGAACAATTATACGCACCAATGAATCAAATAATATAAAAGGATTCGTGCACAGAAGTAATTGGAAACCTTTTTTTATAATAGGAATACTATTTGTATTTTCATGTTCGATTACGATTAAAACCTTAATCTTCTTCAAGTACAGGAAGGATTATAACACTAAACATTCGAACGTACTTTCAATAATTAGATCAATAGGCTAATTAAATAAGTTATATTCAAAATAAATATCGTTAAGACACATAAATATACATTTATGTGTCATAGAAATAATACTGGTATCTACTATTTCCGTTGTTGCCTCTTATAATAAAAAAACAAAAGATTTGATTTCATTACTTTTTTTATAATTACTTTTATTTCTTCAAACTCGCCAAGATATAGGTTTTAAGATATAGTTTCGGGCAAGCTCAAAACGCTTCATACAAAAACTGAACTAATTAAGACGCCACTTCTATGGTATTTGTACGCAACGCGTTATAAAATGATTTTGAAAGAGACTCGTACACCCTACTTTGAATGTCTATTGTTGTCTCAATTTCTAAAAAGAAATTGTTAACACTTCACAAACAGTTTTAATTTCAATAATTCCCACTGGTAAAACCGGATGCAACATCAACCCCTACGATTCTTCCCGATTGTATTGCGTAATTTGACGTTGGATTTAGTGACAGAACATGTTAGGGTCATATGACCGTTACTACGATGCATATACAACCCTATCAATTGCAAATCAGATGATCGTTGCGTATATATATAATGTATATAGCGTCAGATAGATTACTACGATGCAGTACGGCGATTGAAACTGAATACGTCTACCGCCCTCCCACCCGCTAGCCATAGCAACCGTAAACGCTAGCTATTAGGACTCAGTTCCGCGTAATGCCTACACGCTGTTCCCGCCAAATCAATTTCAGCCTAACCTAGACCGTTATAACGTGCTCTTTCGCACGACACAGCTTCCTACTAGTATCACATGCAACGTGGTACACTCGATCTATCACGTGCCGGCAGGGATGACTAATTCTTACCAAGTTGATTAATTGCTACGAACCACACCCATTGGTACTCGTTGTTAAAACACTACTTTAAAAAGTTATAAACGTAACAGAAACTTCGTGAATAGTTTATTTTGAACCTAAAGTTTAAGTTTGGTGTTAATTATCACAGTTATGGGTGCATGGAGGTGCGGAAATCGTGCGAATCGGATTCTTTCCACTCGTCGATAGTGGTCGCGACGACCCGACTTAGGGGCGTCGTCTGCGTCCACAGACGCCCTCTTTGAAACTGAACAGGCTGGCTTATGTTTTTACTATACACAGAGAAGGTTAGGTTGGGCCTGTTGCGCGGCATGTGCGGTGCCGCACAGGCGCGAGGGTTGTCGCAAGCGATCGATGCGGGCAACGACCTTGCGCGGAGGAATACCCAAACGCTGATCCGACACCACCCGGCCTGCTCTACACAAGTAACAATCCATTCCTACCAAAAAAATCGGTATGGAACCCATCAGCTGACTCTGCCAACCCCTAAACTTACAACAGTGCCCGTATAACAAGATACAAAGACCAATAAACAAACAATCAATAACAGAATCGTAAACCAATAGTAAAACATTTGAATAACCGTACGGAATACGTACGGGTGAACATCCAGAATATTACAAGTTCATATTATTAATTCCCACTAATACCAGTACAACTTTGGAAGCGATTCAGAAAATATTATTCCGGTATAATTGCTCGTTCACGCGAAACGCAACCATATACGTGGAGCACAAAACTATTTTCCACAAACCGCTCGGCGGAACGCGAAGCCCTGCCTGAAAAGCAAAATAGTACACACCCATTTAAACGCTTTTCACAGCTAGCGGTGGGCGGTCACAGCAGCCAACGTCAAGCAATTTCAATTCCATACTGCATCAAAGGAAAATGGAATGCCATTTATTACGAAAAAATACTCTTTGACAACAAACTGTTTTCATAGAAACAACAATCGAAATGTTTTAAATTCCTTTCCTACTAGTTTTTATTTTTGCCAAGCGTACCACGTTTTGCGTTCTTAATTTGCAGTAAAAATCGGATACCGAACACCAGAAATAATCTTATATTGGAAATCGATATTTATTACAAAACGTCAACCGTATCAAAACCCTACATTTTAATGCGTTCAAACATATTACTCAACTAGCTGTGCCCGCGACTCCGTTCGCGTTGGAGCTAGAAATTAAATAGCCTATCCTGTGTCCCAGATGTCTATGTGTTTTTATACCAAATTTCATCAAATTCGGATAATTGGTTTAAGAGTTATGGAGGAACATACATACATACACACATACAGCAAAAAATTCTAAAAATCGTGAAATTATTATCAGTATCATATATTTAGCCTATAAACACAATATCTCTGAAAACAAACTAACTTACTCCATGACCGACCCTTACAGATTTATTAGTTTAGATAGATGAATTAAATTTTCAACGCTATAAAATAATCACAATATTGTTGTTCCTGACTAATAGCACCGACCTTATTTATAATAAATCGACAAGAACTCCAAAAACCCATATTTGCGCCTTAGCCGATTCTATGAACTATGAGACTGAATTCGTAGAAATCTAGTGGGAGTAACTACCTAGCACGTAGCAGATAAAAACGATCGATTCCGCAGAAAACCGCGATTTGCTCGTAGCGCCCGTCCGTGTCATAGAATTTGTAATCAGATTTTACGTTGTTAAGGAAAGGAGTGCCAGTTTGAATTTTATATCCCTGATGATGAAATGGTGACAAGGTCAATGTCATAATTAATTTATTTTTAAATGAATTTCGCATACCACTCCGTGGTTAAATAGTCGAACCATATTGATGAATGTCAACTTAATGTACGCTATTTTATGTGAAATATATTTCATTTCATATTTTTAATAAGTAATTATTACAGGAATCCAATATTATGCATACTCTTATATATGTAGTACTTAGTATACAAAATAATAAAACTGCAATTTAATTGGAGTAATAATGAAAGATATGGCCAGTAACAATGTAAAACTTTCTATCGGTAGCAGGGATTTTATATCGGCATCAAAGATCTAGGAAGGCTCTCTCTATGGGTGCCATGTCACAGCTTAATTAAGCTACACTCTAAATGTCCTCTAGTCATATGATAATATCACGCTAGAGACGCTTTCGAGGTTGCGCAAAAGCGGGCTAACGCCTACAGTTGCATTTTTAAATTAGGTTTTCAATTTGGTTCGGTAGGGTTTAAAGGAGAACATAGATGAATTATGCGAAATAAACCAGATCAGAGATACGACAGCATTTTTGGTACGCAATAACTGACCGACCCCGCCGAATATCAGCAATCTAAATTTAATTTTGAAGCACCTTCAGACATGTGCTAATTTTTCGTGTACTACAAAACACCACGAAATGTTGGCACCTTGTTGGTGTATTTCATTAAATTCCCAAACTGGGCGTTATTACGAAAATGTTACCATAACAGTATAAGTAAGTATTAAAGCAGACAAATTTGCGGATTGAGAATGCTGGTTTGGGAGTGATCCCGATGACATCAAATATTATGCTGTAATGACTGGAATAAAATTCAAACTCTTAACGTAAAGAATTATTTATGATTAAGGTTAGTTTATGTATATTTGCTTTGCGTGTGTGTGTAATTTGTAGGACTCCAGATCTCAAAAGGAAATCCGGAAGCTATTTAGGATCACATTGTTGTCTACCTGATACGTGAAGGCAGATTTAATGTATCATAACATTTTACATCACCCTGCCGACAACTAAGTAACGGACAGTCCGAGTCACAGCTTAGCTCACAATGTCTCATTAAGCCGCAAACTCGATTTACAATTACTCGGTTTTCAGTTTCGTACAAAACTTCTAGCGGAATATTACCGGCGCGTCGGTCGAGACTTGACTCCTGCCTGGACCCCGGCCGCCCCACCCACCCAGCGCCCCCCTACTCACACCCGGCTCAACGCACCCCCCCAGGAAATATTTCATTCAAAATACGAGCTACAAACACGTTATAGTGAACTCGAGTGTCATGACCTGTGCTCTGGGCTATTTTCTGCACCACGCAAATACGGTTAAAAATACAACGTCCAGCTTCCAATAGAATTATCACGTTCCGAAAATTCCGGGAGAGCTTTTAGTAGCCGTTAAGCTTCAGGATACGTAGCGTATACATATTTATTTATTTTAACCCTGTGCAGGCACCATTTTTGCGTCATAATTCAATGACTTTCGGCATCAACCAGTTGTCATGACAGTTAACACGTTACGGGTAGGATTGTAGAGTTAATATAAAATATACCAGCAGTGAAAATTTAAACTAAACCATTAAAAAATCTGCTTTGAATACATTTGCAAATTTTATAGGTAACTAAAAGAGTGTCAGCAACAGGGAATTGTTTATTTATTGTCGAATTTCTATTGAACATTTGACAAAAATCTTCAAACAAAAATCACATTATCTTTTATCTTCATAACGTGCGTCTAATTCAGTGAATTTTTACATTATCGTCAATCATTTATTTCATTTTTTGCATTAATTTTGTCTCTTGAGCATGAATACGCAATAAAATAAATTTCACTTCCACTTCGACACCAATAAACAATCAGTCGAGGTTTATTGATTGCACTAACACATTTAATTGCCCCGGGGGCAGGGCGGAGAACGACAGCGGCGTGTTCCATAGTCGCAAGGAGGATCATCTTGGGTTAACCAATTCAGCTTATGTTCACAGCTCTCGGAAAGGTTGTACCCCAACTCTTACATCTCATTTGGGAGTTTGAGTGGCGATCCAGCGCCAGATTAAATATCTAAGCGTGACTCTGGACGCGCAGTGTCAGTTTCATCCGCACTTCAGTGTGCTGTCGTCGCGCCTTCTCAAGGCGGCTGACATTGACTAGCTCATTTTAAATTTACATGGGCTAGCTCCTTCACAATCTGGGGGGCAAGGGCCAAATACCTGCAACTGTTGCCCCATTATCTTCCCGGAAGGGGAGGAGTTCTGGAAGAGTTCACTGGACTGTCTGCCAGCGGCGTTCTGGCTTAAGGGGTATGAGCAGGGGTTGGCATAGGACTCCACCCAGGAGCTGTGACTGGAATTTATTAGCACTTCGTCAGTCGCCGAAGAGTCCACACCACGGGAGAGAACCTCATCTCCCAGCGACGGTGGGTACCGAATTTTATAGCGTCAAAACAAGGGTTCCAAACAAGAACACCACGTATAATCAAGCAGTCAGCAAGAGAGCAAGCCTTTAGCGAAGTTAGTAGGCGTAATTCAGTTTGCAAAGTTTACATTATCTCGCAGAACTCGATTCAAGCTTCAAAACAAGCGAGTCAGCGACTAAGCATAGTAAATGTTTAGCGTTTGGTACTTGGTACTAAATGTGGCTACGCAATGACAATTTCTTTAGAAAAAATCATCATAAGAGATTTATTACAAGTAGTACATATTACGGCTCCTCTTTCTATTCAATATCTGCTATTCTCGGTGGAATAGTGGATAGTAACAGTGGCTACCATAGCTCGCCTAGAGTCCTGGATCCTGGGTGGGTTCGATCCTTACCTGGGATCAACATTCATATGATCAACATTTATGTTTGTATCGTGTCTGAGTGTATTTAAGTAATTATATAAATTACTAATATCTAGATTATTATGAAAGATAACTAAAAAAGTAACTAGATTGGCGCATCGACCCAAAACGAATTATGAAAGAAAGACTTCTAAAATTCCTTGTTTTAAGATTTATCATAGGTTTGAAGGTAATTTCCGAATTATTAATAAAAAGTAATGACGATCACTGATCATTTACAAAAATTTTACATTCTGACTTCATCAACAAACAACAAAATAATAAATAAAGATCACGTCCATCTCAGGGACACTAATCATACAAACATGTAAATTTTGTTAGTCAAAAGAAAAAGGCTGATTTTATGTATGTATGTAAAAGTAGAAGCAAATTGCAACACCAAAATTTGTCTGCAGGTATGAAATATTCTTAGCTAAATTGTAAAATAGATCAACAATCGCTCGAAGCTCACTAAATAATTCTTTCAGACGTCTGACCTACTTCTCTTCTATACCTAGAACTGTTAGCAATAGTATTTCGACTATTCTAAAATTAGCCCCAATCAGCATTTATTCCGCGGCAGTTTGTCCAAAAATCTTATGTCCTTAGGTAAATAATTACTTTTTGAGTATATTCAAAGTAAACAGACGAATAAATAGAAGGTAAAATATTTCTTCTGAATTTGGAATCTATTCAATAGATGTTATGTGTTAAGTCCAATAAATATTTGATTTATTTTGCAAAGGGGAAAAAAGCTTAATATTTTCACAATAAATAGGGCACATAAAGGCAATCGAATAGTCCTCCTTTATATTCTGGCTTTATAAGGCACAAAGAGACGTAAAACCATTTATACTACCTACTTGTTTATGTTATGTGGTCAATTAACGATTTCTATTCTATTCTATTCTATTTTCTATTTTGGTCCTTATTCCATAACCACTACAAAGTATTAAGCAAGGTCGTTCCGATATCGTCTCTGTGCTTTACAACTATGCAGTTTATTGTTGCGGTTTTTTTTAATAGGTAGTGTGATTCAATAAGAAGATTTGTTTAATATATGCATAATACAACTCGTATCGAAGCGCGAACGGGTCCCTAGTTCACTATAAATTATTTAGAGTGGAAAGTGTTTTATTGCTAACCAGCTCAGGCACGGACGTCAACAGCCGCACAAAGTTATAAGATAAAAATGTTATTTGTAAGCGGGTTTTGTTCCTTTAATGATAGTTTTCCCAGTGCAAACAATAAATATTTTATGACCTGGGCTGCCGTTTCGTAACCAAATGTTTGAAATAAAAGTTGACCTGGGCTTTACCATATCTGGCGCTTGTTTTTAATCCCAGGGCCACCAGACGTCACGATGACATGACGAATGAAATGTGGACCATTAAGTAGTATTAGTATGTACTACGAACGCACGCATTACTACCTGCTAGCTTGCTTAGCCGGCCAATTTCCAGGTATCAGATAATCAAGGTATCTACGTAAAAACATTACTTACCCTACGCAAATTCTCCAAGCTGATTTTTACGTAGATTTTATGCAATATCCTTAAAGAGAAGTCGCCAATACTCCCAGACACTTTCCGTCCGCCGTATTGCTTTGCAGACGCTTTAAAACTTCCAAAAGAATTACTAAACTTCTCGTAAATTCTGATGCTCTATTTTTATTATATATGTCCACCAGACAACTAACAATCCAAGGCAATATATCCTAATACATGACTCACTCAGTCAATCTTACGGCGTAGATAATGCCCTCGCGCTCCTACCCATAGACGCATTAAAATTGAATTTAGGGGATGATTGACAGAGCCTTCACTCACGACAACACGACGAGAGAGCCCGTGGAGACTCCCTGGGGGGCGTGAAACCTGATGCAAATTATTCCAACTACAATTTCAACTAAGTAACAAACCTGTGGCACGCAGGACATGGACCAGTAAGTAGGACAAGGGCATTCCGAACGTTTAAATCTGCTCTTGATAAAGAAACTCATTCCACGCCAGAAAATATATTTACTTTGAAACCCAGTTAGTTTTATTCAACACTTGGAAAATGGTTTCAAGCAAAAAAGGCATAGGTCATTCGCATTATGCTTTAAAGAAAATGCATTTTCTATAGAATAAACCACATCATTCTTCATAATACAAACACAAATGCTATTCAAACGTAAGCCCGCCTCGCGTCCTGAGAGTTCCCGACTAACAATTTTATTAAATTAAATAGGAAAAAATATAGCATATTCGATACGATCAAAGTTGATTGAAGATAGTTTTCGTTCCACCTCAAGGAATCGCTTAAGTAAGTGATTAAAGTAGTAGTGAATGTTAGGTAAACTTTTTCGTTCTTTCGTCATCTTTCAGTGGAACCGGACTTGTTTTTGACCACATGTTTTTGAAAATAAACGCTTTCTGTGTCCAGTCCAGATGATTTTTCCTATAGTGTAGGTCTAAGAATTATGCAATCTCGAATCCTACAGCCAGACAATGAATCTGTATAGCAAGTATTTGCATGCACTATTAACTAACCGCATATTTAAAAAAAACAACGGGACCGATTTTTTATTTTTACCTCGTAGTTTTAGTAGTGTTTTGGAATTCTTCATACAGGCCCCAAACCATGCCTTGTTACAGTAAAAGTTTCTATTACAGCATTTAATCAGATTTAAATACTACATAGTTATCGAGATGCAAGCATTTCTTATTGCCACGATGCAACGCGTACAGATCTATTAGCAAGTCAGCCACGACACGAATTTCGCTATTTGGTCCTTCTCTGATGTTGTCACAACCCGTCGGGCGCTTTTTCAAAAAAGCCATTACACGAATTTGGCTAAGTAAAACATTCACTGTAACCCCAATGCATTGTGAACCATACTTCCACCCACTGGGTATTTGAACATAACATTTTACTGAAATAACTGCTAATCTTTATAAAAACACCAAAAAATAAAGCGACTCCGCGTCGCAAAATACTTCTTTCTCACTTCAGCTTGTCTTAACCACACTAAAAAGCGTGGGGCGTAAAATTAAAAGACGAAAAATTATGACTACGAGTATTACTGGTAATGCGGAATCTATTGTCCACGGCAGTAAGAGCTTTGAAAAAACTCCGTTTAAAGTATACACCGTGAAATTTTAGTGGTTGTTTTCCCGCAGTAAAATGATTCTATCTTAGTAGTACAATAGATTTGTGCAATTATTTTTTGTTAAAATCAATAAATGCCGGTTTTACGAAAGGTTTAACCAAAACTCGAAAGCACGTTCGAACCGCTTTATGGCTTAGGGTGTCTAGCTTCTTCAGCTTTAAGCATCGATTTCATGCGGCAAGCAGTACCTGATTACGTCACATCTTATAAAAGAACGATAGCTTCTCGCGTTTTCGAGTAGGAAAATTATTATTTTGAAAATTTGAAAAAAAAAATTTTTTTTTTCGAGGAATTATTTGCATGATTCGATAGTATTACTAAAGGCAAATCATTCTGCCACGGGAAAACAACCACTAAAATTTCACGGTGTATAATTAAAGTTAATTTTAACAACTCATATTATTGGCGTCTGTCACACAGTTTCTACGTAAACTAGTGCAGACGTTAATGTGCCTTCTTACTTAATGGCCCCTTTTTAACCGACTTCAAAAAAAGGAGGAGGTTCTCAATTCGTCTGTATGTATAATATTTTTTTTTTATGTATGTTCACCGATATTTCCGTCAATTATAGACGGATTTCAAAAATTTTTTTTTGGTTGGATAGAGTTCACTTCCGAGGTGGTCCCATTTTCACCAGTCTCGGATCTGATGATGGGATCCTGGAGAAATCGAGGGCAACCTTCAAATTTTATAGGGACATGTACCGCGTTTTGCATATTATCTGAAGTCATATTGGCATTTGCTTCTGGCAATTATAATCTTATGATGCTGAGCTGATGATGGAAGGTCAACTCCTTAGTATTTATGAGCAAAAGAATAATTATTTCCTGTATACATATTGAGACTAACTAGTTATAATATCAGTAGCATTACAGGTGAGCTAAACTATTAGGTTGACCAGTCTAGGATCTGATGATGGGATCCAGGAGTAATCGAGGGCAACCCTCAAATTTTATAGGCACATGTACCGCGTTTTACATATTTTCTGAAGTTATATTGGCATTTGCTTCTGGCAATCATAATGTTACGATGCTGAGCTGATGATGGAAGGTCAACTCCTTAATAGTTGGGAGTAAAGGGATAATTATTTCAAATCTGTGTACATATTGATACTACTAGTTATAATATCAGCAGAATTATAGGTGAGCTGAACTAATAGGGTGTAAAAAAATGTAACACTAAAAAGGATGAAAAAAAAATTGTAAACAAAAAAAAAAACCGCCTTCAAAAACCCGACTCACTAAAAATTACAAAATAATATAATACGAACATTAATCTGGGTATGAATTTGATATGTTGTTGAAGGCGGTGCCAATTAAATTTTTGAGGAAAACTGCATGAAATATAAACGGCACCGCCTTCAACAACATATCAAATTCATACCCAGATTAATGTTCGTATTATATTATTTTGTAATTTTTAGTGAGTCGGGTTTTTGAAGGCGGTTTTTTTTTTGTTTACATTTTTATTTGTAATTTTCGTAAGCTAAAATGTGTACCTTTAATTTGCATCAATAAAGATAACGATAATTATAAATTATTATTCAAAACTAGAGTAAAAACCATATGATAACATAACAATATTATTAGTAATCAGTCGCGCGGGACCTCCGGAATAAAAAGTAGCCTATATGTTATTCAGGGTCTTAAGCTACCTACATACCAAATTTCATCGTAATCGGTTTAGTAGTATTTGCGTAAAGATAAACTAATATCCATACATACTCACTAACTTTCGCATTTATAATATTAGTAGGATTAAGTCATTTCGTAACACAAGTTTAAGATTTATTTTCGAAATGAACTGTATGTGAGAAGATTCTTGCGAAGTGAAATTTGACGAAAATAATCTGACTAAAATACTAAGATTTAATTCAACGCGTTCCAGACATTTTCGTTTGGCAATTATATCGTAGGGATATAACAATCAATTCTGTAATTAATAATAAAAAAATAGGTGACTTACCCTTACGCTGGTTATACTGTAGAATCCTCTGTATTTCACCAGCTTCAGATCCACTTTCTGATTCGGAATATATTAACTGACCGGACACAGGTACACAGTTATTTTTGCCGCTATTGATGACTTTTTGATTTTTACTCATACTAACACTTGTAGTGCGAACCGGCGGCTTTGGTGGTACATTCAACGGGCCTCTTAAGTCATTTGAGACTCTCAAAGGATTTGGAGAACACTCCGCTCGAGAAACATTTGTTCTTTCACACTCAGCCATGCCTTTTACCAAATTCATGTCATCCTTTTTATTTGTATCATTCGTTTCCAAAATGGTTTTACCCAAGTATTGTTCTTCAAAACTGACTCGTTTGGGTTGCTGACTATTATCCCTTGCCTCTCGAGTTAATGAACCTCGTTGGAAAATCGGCATTGGCTTTTGATCATTCACAACCATCATCGGCATTATATTATTCTTAACGAATTTTTCTGGATGCCTATAAACAATGTTAGTGTCATGATTAATAAAAGAATTACGACCTTTTATGTAAGTGTCCGTACGTCTTTCAGGAGCTCTCCGAATAAAGGGCGATGTAGAATACACAGGTTGATTAATCATACAACTTGCAAAATCTTTTCCACGTGGTAAACTATTACTTCTTGGTTCAACTACAAAAGAATTAGGTGTGCTACAAGTTGAGTTGGAATATGTTGTACCGTATGAAAAAATATTGCGCGTTGGTGAATTTATTGACTGTCTCATTAGCATCTCATCCTCTTTTTGCTTTTGTTCTTTCAATTTTTGCCAATAAAAAGCTTCGACTTTTTGCCGCGTTTTCACTTTTTCTACTGCAACATTTTGTTCTACTTTGAGAGTATCTCGGCTTACCTTTGTTTCGTCATAATCTGATATTCTAGGAGAAGGCGTAGATTTATTTAAATTACTAGATCTATTCAAAGAATTTCGTTTTTCCTCTGCTTCTATCATCGTCTGTCTTATACGTTCATAAGGCGAGACAGTTTTTGGCATGTGTGAATGTTTATGACTAATAGGCATGGGTGAAGTGGGTGCCGAGTAATTATATGGCTTTTTAGCACCTTCTTTTAAGTTTTCATTCCTTTGAATAGAAATATCTCGTGATCTGTCATTATTTTTGTCTAGTGATAAGCTTCGAGCTCTATTTGGCTGTATAGTCCGAACTTCTGCTTCTTTTTTTGGAGATATAAGAAATTTAGTGCTTACTTTTTTTATTTCTGCACCAACAGGGGCTGGATCGGCTCGAACTTTAGATGCTCTATAAATGTCAATTTCATCAAGGGATGTTATTTTATCCGTCAGCTTTTCCAAGGAATGATAGTATACGTCCGGATATTGAGAATTAGTAAAATCTTTCATAATACTTGTTGTGGCGTCTGGTTTCTCATTTTGGGGTCTTCGGGGTACCTGAGGTCTAGCAGTATAATCTGTGAAATCATTTGATCTATAATCTGTGCTTTCATTTTCGTGGCTGTTACAAAATGATTTATTTTTTACGCTTTCTGAAACAAGCGTACTGCTAGAAGAATGATTGCTGGGAATATCATGAACTGGAATTTCAAATTCTGACTGAATACGTTGAGGACTTGTTAGATTTTCATATATATTCTCATCATCGCCATCAGCTATTCGACTTGATTTAGCAATTACAGCCAATGGATCATGATACTGATTGCATCTTAAAGAATTATCAGCATTATTTTTTAAATCTTTTTTGGCAGGCTTTTCTTTGACTTTGTGTGAAAAAAATATATTTGGGAACAATTTACGAAAACTATTAGCACGTTTTTTACTGTTCTCGTTCATATTTCAGGTGGTTTTAATCGTTCTTTTAATCTGCAACAAAAAGTACATACAATTATTTATTTGCTTTATTTACAGTTCACGGGTAAATGATATTAAGAACTCAATAAAACAAAGATTTATTTAAAGTTTCCAGCGCTACCAAGCTGAAAAAGACAAGCGCTTCTACGGTGATGTGTCAAATGTAATTGTATGTATCAAAAATTATAACTCTGGTAAGCATAACCAAATGTTTCGGTAGGTACAAAACAGGAGACATTCCGTCTCTTGAAGATTGTGTAGTCAAGCAATAAATATTCAAATAGCGGAGTCGTTTGCTGCTCTGCGATCGATATTAGTTGAATATTTAATATTTCATGAAGCTCCCTAGAGTTTTGCTGACATAGGTAACTTTGTTTTTTGTGAATCTCACTGACCCGATATGTACGTACAAGGTTAGATAATGGGAACTATCACATATTCTTTCCGATTAGTTTTTGGGTTCCGTACACGAAGGGTAAAACGGGACCCTATTACTATGTCTTCGTATATCTGTAGGTCAACAGGTTATGACTCAACTATGTCAAAAGTCTAGCTATCGTGCGATAGCTAGACTTTTAATGAAATGTTGCCGCTCCAACAATAAACACTAGGAGGTCCTCCCATGCAAACCATAATTATTTAATATGGTTTTTATTGCCTGTCGGTTGCAAGCGCCACAGAAAAACCGAGAGCTCCGAGGTATGATACTCAAAATTACTGCCATTTTCTGTGACGCAAATTACTTTTAACGGATAGAGGAAGTTCATAAAGCACTAAGTTGAAATTGGTCTGCCGAGCTTGGCTTTCTTTTATTGACAAAACAATTTAATTTTTAACTATTTATTTTTATTTTTTTACTTAGAGAATTAAAAAAGCTTCTCCTTGTCTTACAAAAGTCATCCGACGTACCTCCAGGTTGTTCGCGGTCTGCGATGCGGACTGCTTCCCAGCATCTTTGAGGCCGGTCCTCATACATCTCCCTCCTTTCCATATTCTTCTCGGCTTATGCCGGAGCTTCCATGCCCTTTTAACAATGCTTGGTGGTCGAGATTTGTACGCATACGGGTCTATTGCAAAAGCGATTTTTTTTTTTTAGTACGAGTTTTAGGCTAGTTAGCTAAATGACGTGGCTAACGTGGTTTTTTACTTTTTTATTTTTGTTTTTTTTTTGTTCGATTCTGGGCTGGACGTGGCACTTTTGAGAACGTTCCATTCCTTTTTATTTTTTGTAGTTTTCCGTATCTGTACCTTTGTATTTCTTTTTTAACCTCTGTCATTCTTTTTTGTATCTTTGTTTTTGTTTTTCCATTCCCTGTATTGTATTTGTAAATTGTACCATGTTATTTGTGTGATGTAAATATTTTTATTTGTTTTATTTGTTTATATCTATATCACTTATTTATTTTTATGCGTAGTTAAGTTATTATTTATTATTTAGATGATTTGTTGTTAGATTAATATATATATATATTTTTTTTTGCGTCGTTTATGTGTAAGTTACTACAGTCACTCGGGGTACGGCCAGAATACCAGCGCTGCAGCGGCTCTCGGGCTGATGCGGCATATGCTGAGGCCTGTACCTCGTTGACCACTTATGAAGTCCTTATATAATGTGTTCTATTTCTTTGTGTGCGTTTTGTGTCTTGTGTGTGTATCTATGTGTCATTGTTACCATAAGTCGTGGTCAATAAAAGTTTTTCTTTCTTTTCTTTCTATTTATTAAAACTAAGACATTATTTACGGTTAAAAAGAAAAACTATCGAGTTTCTTGCTTCTACTCGGTAGAAATGGCAATCAGAAACCGTGGCACAATGTATAACTAGCCTTAGCCTAGCAATTTTGTATTACTTAAGCAACAGTAGAGTATCTAGTTAGATGCGAGCGGAGTTTGTAACAATAGAATTGTAGCAAGAAAACATCTCGGAGCCCCTTTGTAAGCTCGAATCTGTGGTTTCGCTGAGCCTAGGGTCTCGTTTTCTAAACTAAAGTCTACGTTGTGCTATTTTATGTGCTTTTAATACTTATGCCACGCTGGAAAATGGGGAGAATGAATATGAAATAAATGCCTTATATCTTTTTCGTATCTAAAATTTAGTACTCTTCGTACTTATACACAAAAAAGGCTTGGTAACGGTTCAAATTTAAAAGTTAGTATGGAATTCGTGCTGAGGGTAGAAATGTTTTTTCGCAACTTCTGCCGACATTATAATGTAGACCACACGACCATTTGCCATTAGGTGGAGTGAGGTTATCCTAAAAGTATTTTATAAAGAAAACCAGGGTCATACAGATGGGTCTATTTGACCATTATAACACGACACACCATTATAAAACAAATGCACTCCGCATTTATTAGACATTTTTAGTAAATTTCGAAGTTAGTTATCTTTTAATGTTTAGTATAAAACTTCAGAATGAAACACAGACCCAAATGTTGATTTATAATTTAAAATATGTGTTTGTGCCTTCAAAAAAGGTTTTTATATTTCCTGATTATTATCGTCCGCAAATGTGGCGGGCGATAATCGCAAGACGAAGAGTTGATCAGTTGAGACCAATTGTGTTCGCGGTTCGCGGGTAGAGCGTGCGGGCGCAAACCGCAAAAGCTGCGGTTTAAAATTCGATTTTAGTTTTTATTCCTGACGCTTCATTGTTTAAACACCGTAATTGTAGGATTGGGGAAGAATGATGTCTGCACGCCCATTCCACCCTCACGGGTGCTAAATAAAAGAGAAATGCTCTATAACGAGCTGGGCGCAGCGTGTGAGACGACATCTGGTGAGGCGAATCAGAACTTCCTTCCTGTCTCCTCGGTATTCAACGTATAACACACAACTACATTTCCTAATTCTAAGTACTTATTGAGAAAATTGTTTTATTGCCGACATACAACAGAATTACCTGCTACGAAGTTTCTACACTTCTTTCAATGGGTTCTTGCGTATGAGAAAACCACTAGACGGCAAGACGTAGATATGGTGTCTAACTGCTACGGGTTTGGTAAATATTGACATGTCTATCATTGTCACGTCAATAATAACCAATCCTGCTGTAGTTCGACCTCATGTCTACGTCTTGCCGTCTAGTGAATTTCACGCGATCACCCCCGTAGGAATTACTTTTTGGAGAGTTGGTCAAAAATAAAATCTTCTAAATGCAATAAACTTAAAAAATATAACTTATGTTGCATCATTTGAATGGTCAAAACGTATAAATTAAAAAATAAACAAACAATCAAAACGGCTGGATTGATTATTCGACAAACAATCAAATTTTTCAATGAATCCGGACTTTTCAGTTCTAACTGCTCGTTATTACTTTGAGGTATATTTTAACATAGTTTCGATCAGAAATGCATCATATTTAAAAAATCTGTAAAGCTGGACTACAACATTTCATGAGATAGACACATACATAAAATACTGAAGTCTAAGGGTCCCGTTTTTACTCTTTGTGTACGAACACCTATACAAACTGAAAGTCAGCAAAATATTAGATAAGATAACCGTTGCGAAGATAACAAAATGCAATATCTTTTTTTTAATGCACACGAATTGCGATAGCGGGAGATACACGAGTTTTATCGAATACGAAGGTGTGGTTGATAACAACTAACACCGTTCCTATTTATAAAAGGTACTCTGTGCTAACACCGACAAAATAAGGTCATTATGACAACGGTAATGTTATAATAGTTCCGTATTTCTTATAGCATTAAATGTCTAACATATATTATAAGAAGAAAATAACGCTACCACCCAATTTTATCATCATTACTACGTAGTCACCACATAGTGTAAAACAAAGTCGCTTTCTCAGTCCTTTTATATGATTAAATCTTTAAAAGAACGCAACCGATGTTGATGCGGATTTATACCAAAAGCAACATTGAGACGAATAGATAACCTCTTCCTTTTTGAAGTCGGTTAAAAATTTGGCTATAGATTACAACAGCGCCAACTATGAAACGTCAGCCAAACTATTTGAATAGCAGACAGTCACGTTATGCTAAAATCTTAAACCTTACCTATACCGACACAGCACCACCCATTTCTCAGAGTAATTGTTATTCAGCGCTCACAGATGGCGTTGCTTTGTAGGGGATAGACATATGGGTTCCGCACTCAAGGGGCAGAATGGGGGGACCCGTTACTAAGATCTCCAACTGTGTTTCTGTCTGTCACCAGGCCGTATTTCAAGAACAGCTGATTTTTGATAATTTTATAAAATTACTTTTACTTGGATAATTTTATTGAACAAAATTACTACATCTAAGACCTTAAGAAATTATACTTTGATGAAGAAATATTATAGCATAGCCAAATAAATGACAAAACAAACGACTTCTCGTGCTCACGATCGCTGTGAAGTGTAAGAAACATCGGGCTTCACTTTTATGTGTATTGTGTATACTTAAGTTTTATGTTTGATAGAAAGCAATTTTATTGAAAAACTAGTGATCCCGGCGAATTTCATACCGCCAATACTGATATTTTTTCTATATTTTCTCATTGAAACCTTCCCTGGACTACGACGAACATTTTAAAACCAAAATTACCTAAATCGTTCCGGGCGTTCTCGAGTTTTAGTCAGACTAACGAACAGCAATTCATTTTTATTTATAAGAAGATTAAACAATACTATTAGCACATGTTTAAAAGCTGGTGCGCCTAAACCATTTACTGATTAGGCTGATTATTCTCTGGCGTACTTTGCCGTTCGTAATATACTACTCTACATTTATTCGAAAAAGATAATGAAGTATCTAGAATACATTCAACTACTAAAACGATCACCAAAACAATCAACATTAGGTTAATGACTAGAGAGGCATTATCAAATTACAATTAATTATTTAGTTAAATAAAACTGGTTATCTGGCCAATTAAGACACTAGCTTCACTTAGTTTTCTGTATTTTTCATCGATTAAATACGTCTGGCAGAATAAAATCACAATTCGTTTGTCTGTGAGACCTTCCTCTCTAGAAGTTAAGGTAATAAATAGGAAATACATGAAAATAGGAGGGAAAGATTTACGGCCTAAAAGAAGCACAACTCTTACGAGCTGTGTTATATTATTTAATTTACTAGTGACCCACACTCGCTTCGCTTCGGGCATTCTACGTAAAAACCTACCTTTTGAATCACACTACCTTTTAAAAAAGCCCCGATCCAAATCAGTTGCGTAGTTTTAAAGATGCATACAAAAGGCAGAAGCAGGAAGCGACTTTGCTTTATCCTATGTACTGAAGAAATAAGGTATTCTGCATACATTATGTCTTTGACAGTAACAGTACAAGACTCATACTTATTTCCGACGGATGAAGATGACGCAATCGGTTTCAGTGGTGTTGGTACAACTCCAGGCGCATTAGCCTGGGAGGACAGTACATCATGCAAGTTTTAGGGCGTAACCTATAGCCAAAGGGTCCGAGATTATTTACATGAAATTAACAAGAGGATCTTATTGAAATCCACAACATGACTGCCATAGGGCAGCTATGCATGGATCCGTGTAGCTGCAAATGAAGTGTCGGTAGGATTCCTGACAGACGCTATAGACTAAAGATTAGTCTTAATGGGGCAACACGCGATATTAGGAGTTGGCGTAGCAAATACATAGCTTGACCATAATTGGTGTAACCCAGTCGAAACGTCGGGCAGTAAGTAGCTATGTATTTGATACTCCTAATATCGCGTGTAGACCCATAAATACGAATATTTAGCGTAATTGAACGCGAACGTCTAAAATCTTACACGCTATAGAATTTACTGTTTAGTTCAGGTTCCATAAAGCAAGATACAAATAAGAACGACCCTGTTACGAGTATTGCCTGATTTACCTACTATTTGTTAGTCGCCATGTGAAAAACTGGTTTCCGCAACTCGACGTCGATGCAATATTTTTCAAGGAAACGCTTTGTGTCTAGTAAAAAGTTTCTGGGAAGGATTCTTAGATACCCTAATAGCTTGGTACACAACACAAGACAGTTTCCAGAGCCACAATTGATTCTTTGATTTCGTTTTGGGTGGGGCTTCCCACCTGAAAATGGGTCGCGTCAAGCTTACTCGAGAATCATGAGATTCCAATAAGAGAAATCTGATTTTCAGTTACCTAATAAAAAAAATTATACCTAAGTACACCTACTAAGTATAATATGCATGCAGCTATCTGTAAGTATGTAGTGTGTTTGAGGTTGTGCCTGAGATTAACTTTAATTTACGACTCACACTTCCAGTAAACTCTGGAAAAGCGTTATTTTTCCCTGGGCAGATATTATGTTCGCAAATTCAATTACACTGGATCTTATTAACCACACCTATGATATACAGAGGAGATAGAATGCAAACTGTGATTTTCTAAAATCTTGAAACTGCATCTTTATGTGTAATCTAATCAGGATGTAGCTTTATGCCATATCTTAGAATTATCCATAACAATGCCAAAAGCTAATTCAAACAAATGTTTGGATGTCAGACACTTATATCAAAGAGATACTTTGAAATGATATCTTTATCAAGGCAATGATAAAAATGTTTTAATTGGTATGTGATTTCATGTTTACCAGTGGTAATTACATGAACAACATTTTATTGGTAAAGTCAAGACATTTTAATTTTTCATTAAGACAACAATAAATATAATCAGGTGGGCAAAACTATTCAAAACTGTAAATTTAATTCGAAATAAACAATCTTATGTTTTAAACTAAACACAACTTCCATTATGAAATAATTTCCATAAATGCAATATTTGGTATACCTGTCAAAAACAAACAGATGTGATGTCACTATTTGCATGGAGAATATTGAGCTTGCCCAAGTTATGTGCCATTGAAACCATAATATCTCAGCGATTTTAGGCTTTTAGTTATCAAAGTAATTTTTTACATTATTCTAAATTATTTATGTGTTTTATTATTGTGTGACCCATTCGCCTACTTACATCAAAATTATAAATTGTCATCATCCATAGTCAAACTTGCTGACACATCTTTTATCGCAACAGTAACTCTCCACTATTTTCCTTGTTCGACTTTAGCAGATATCATAGATACAAATAAGAATGGTTCTGCGTTCTAATTTTATTTGCATACTATGAAAAAGTTAGTTAAGTATAAGTCTTAATTTAATAATGATTTTTTTGTATAAATGTTGTGCATATTTTGGATGATAAATGTAACCCCCCCTATAAGGGACTTTTTGTAACTGTGTTTTTTTAATATATGTATTTAAGTAAATTGGTTAGCTTTATTAAATAAATTTATATATTAATTAAGTGCAATATACATATATTATAGTAGTAAGTATTATCGTAAATTTCAACTTATAACATTGTTTCCACAAGTTAAATGCAGACTGAATTTTTATTATACATGATTCTGATTATTGCATTGGATTTAATAATTGAGTAATAGAGAGAGACCACTTAGGTCAATATTAAAAATAAAGAAATAAACTATTCTTGTGAAAAGGTAATAATTACACTTCAATGTTTACCTACTCTAAATCTTATAAGAAAAATTCTATCATCATTATTGAAATACCTAAGTAGTAACTGAGTATTTATGTGAAACCACAACATTTCAAGGTAAATACTTGGACGCTCAGTAGATAGATAGATCTTTTAATGTCGAAGTCG
Source organism: Maruca vitrata (assembly GCA_039566165.1). NCBI lineage: Eukaryota > Metazoa > Arthropoda > Insecta > Lepidoptera > Crambidae > Maruca > Maruca vitrata. Next base: position 17,760,691 of record CM076911.1, on the reverse strand, counting down.
ATAAAGAATTGTACAGATTCTTAGATAAGCGACGTTCTCAACAACTACTACAGCATAATATACTTACTCTAACTCTCTATTAACTAAATGTACCAACAGCTAGTTGTAAAATAATGACATTCATTGTTGTAATACTCACCAACGCTTTGTGGCCATGAGTCATAGCAGAAAATAAACCAACACTCGAATTTGCCGCAATTCTTATGTCATACGTTAAAAACTTAACCTCGTTAAGTTATGGCAACGTAAAGCTTTTACCAGTCGGTAAACACACTAAACAAGCGATGCAAAAACACTAACAGTACATTAAAGAGTTTGATAACACATCTATTAACAAAATAAACAGAAACACGACGTCTCAAAACAAAATAATTTAGACTTTAAAACTTCCACACTAACTTTATGGTCAAAGTTTTTAACTATTATAAACAACTGTCATAACTTTTACTTTCTTAACCAAACAATTGGTAAATGAACTTGTAATTTTAAAAAGTACATTCAAACATCTAGATTGTCAATTCAATATTTTTGTTAGAAGTTCTCTACATCATCGCTTCTGTATCGTTTAAACTCTACTTTACAAGTTGAATGAAGGCCATGTAAGTTTTATGTTCGTATTAAAATCTATACTCTAGCTGTATAACATTAGAGTTGATTTTATTTTGTCGAACTCTACGTCACTTGATCGTAACTCCACGTTCCATTTCATTCAACAATCAATAGACGCATAAACCGATTGTACAATATTTTGAATTATAAATTATAGGTATTGTAAATGATAATAATCAAACAATAGTTATTATAGATACCACCTTCACTCAAATAGGCTCCAGCCAGAATACCAGCGCCACAGCAGCTTCATGTCGTTGTGGCATAATATGCTGAGGCTGAGACCTAGTGTTATTTTATTATTATTATTATTTTCCTTTGTATTTACATATTTGCGTTAGAAATATTCTATGCCTATGTCACTCGTGGATAAAGTAGCTTTCGAATGGTGAAAGATTTTTTAAAACGGTCAAGTAGTTATTGAGTCTATTCTTAGTAGTCCATACTCCATACTAATATTATAAATGCGAAAGTAACTCTGTCTGTCTGTCTGTTACGCTTTCACGCATAGAGTACTGAACCGATTTAAACGAAATTTGGTACAGATATAGTCCAGAGCCTAGGAAAGGATATAGGCTACTTTTTAACCGACTGCGCTATAAAGAAGTAATGTTTTACCCGTTAAACATCTCTACGCGTACGAAGTCGCGGGCGAAAAGCTAGTTTATAGTACGTCATTCGAAGGTTTATTATAACGAACAAAGATCGAAAAGTAAAAAATATAAAGTATGGTATAATATCTCTTTCTAAAACTTTAATAAGTGATCGTAGTCCACCTCATTTTAATAGATTTTGTTCTTCATTTACTGGAATTAGATAGGTATGTTTTGCTGCGGTAATCCACTTTAGTTTGTTTAGTGTACTGATTATAAACTAGTTCCACTAGTAAGAAAAGTCTAAAAGCTACAAAAAAGTAAGCTAAATGTACCGCAGCCCTGATTTCGAATTCATAATCTGTGACCAAGATTGTTCATTTTAAAAAAACTAATGTCATTAAGGCCCGGCCCCGGTAGCCAATGCTATAGAACTCACTAATAAAAAAAAAAGTATAATACGTGTTGACTGTGTATTTGCCGATGTGAACTTTTCTAAATTCCCAAATTTATTATTACGTGGCCCGTCTTTGCGTTGGTGATATATCACAAGATCTAGATTTGATTTATTATGTACTAGTGTTTGCCTCCAACATTTGATTGTAGCGATTTTCATTTATAATCAAGTAGTAAAAATGGCTCAAACACGAAGTGAATTTCGGTTTATACTGTACTCGGCTGGAATTCTATTTTGTTATTTTATTTTTGGTATGCTACAAGAGAAAATAACACGTGGAAAATACGGAGAAAATGAAGATAAATTCACTTGTGCTTTGTCTTTGACCCTCGTCTTATGTGTTGTGAATTATATATTTGCGCAAATACTAATGGTAAGATGATATAAAATTTATCTTATATTTATTTAATAACTAATGCATGATTATCGTTAATTGGTCCCAACACATGAAAAAGTTTACTCTAGAGTCTTACCCCTTCGCATACAGAATCAATACAACTGCTCTTAGAACTCAAACTCAAATATACTTGTGTATGATGGGGCTTACTCTATCATGGTTTGATCATAGATCCACATTGAAGTACCTACTTCTTTATTAGTCAATATGGCCTTATTTTGACAGTAATAGAACTAAAAAGGCCTAAATAGTATACCAAACAATTTAATTTCATTTAATTTTTTCCAAAGTGACTTACCATGATGGCTTGGAGTAGCCTCATCATCATCACTGGACTTGCTCTCTCCCCTAATAACATTTGTATAATATTTGTGATTGTATATTATTGGATTTTTATAATACAGTGTTTATTACATAGTCCTTATTACAAAATTTAAGGGATTTTAGAGAGTTATCATTATATGGAGTGAACAGAAAAACAACAAGAATTTGGAAGCTTTTTGTTCCATCCAAGAAGACCGTCACTTGAAGAAACAATGTGTTGTACTGCATGTGTTCATGGCAATTTACGATTACAAATGCTTGACCAACCTTGAATGTTTCGGAGCTTCAAAGTCTTTTGTTACCTGATAACATATTGTCTAAAAATATGGACACATTTCTTCGTAATTGAGTATGGCATATCACTGTAAAGAGTGTTTCATTATGTGGAGTGTTTCATACCAACCAAGTTGGGTTCACTTCAATGTTACAGGGAGTTTATTGTTATGCAGGATAACATTATAAAGAGTTTACACTGTAGAAAACTGAAACTGTCCGGGATATTTACCATGTTGTTATGTTTTAACAACATGGTAAATATCCCGGACAGTTTCAGTTTTCTAATGTGTGTAACCATGACAGTTTAAAATAGTTTACACTGTATTTTTACATTCTATTGAATAGAATTTATTTTATTACACAAAATTATTATTAAGGTTCAAGAAAGCATTGGCCTTTCCATAATATCTTTTTGTACTATTAGTGGCAAATCATAATTCAGGCTGCACCAACCTGTTTTAATAAATTCAAAGGTTCTTGTTGTTTGTCCAAAAATTATATTTAATATTACAAACAAGTAGTTAATCCTTTCCATATCTCCATGTGTGCTGCAGCAACTGAAGTCGGTCAATGCTCAAAACGATAGGGAGTAGAACACTGGTTTTTAGCCTAGCCTTTGTTCCCAACGAGTAACACTGTAACCGGTAACACTGTGACTTGTTGGGAGAACTTTTTAAAATTATTAGACTTTTCTTAAATCATTCCCAATCAGTCATACTATTACATATATTTTGTCTTGCCGCTTTCATAAATCATATTGTTTTGTTAAAATGAACAGGTGTTTTATTGCTCTCAACTTATTTACGCAAAATGTTTTTTTTTTGAGTCTCCGAAAAAGCAGCCGAAAGGGTATAATAGTTCGCGCTTCTTTGTCTGGTTATACCATAGAATATTTCATATTGATTTTACCACTTATCTTTTATTTCAAGAACCCTAAATTAAATACCAAACAAAAATGTATTGTAAGCTGATTGTCCTGTTACCTATTCATTAACTAGCGTAGCTGATTATTTAGTCAAACTAGGGCTAAAACGTAACAGTAATCATACCCCCAGATCATACAAAAAATACACCTAAGTAAGATTAGGTTGGCCTAATAACTCAGTGTAAGTGGTTGGGAATGATTTAAGAAAGGTCTCCCAACATGTCACAGTGTAACTGGTTGGGAATAATTTTAAAAAGTTCTCCCAACGAGTCACAGTGTTACCGGTTACAGTGTTACTTGTTGGGAACAAAGAGTTTTCAGCCTAAGCCTGGATTTGTTACTATCACTTCTGTTTATGTGTGAGTTTAATAATATTAAAGCCTGTATAGTGACATAATTGGCGGAAGCCTTCCTGATAATGGAATAATAGTCATGAATATATTTTTTTAAATAGGTAAATAATATTATGCATCACAATTACACTTCTTGACTCAGTACTAAGTTGCTTAAGTTGTATTACAGCTTTCAGAAACAACAATCCCATCGTTGTTCCTAGTAATGTATATCTGATAATATTTAACTAAATGAAACATTATATACTTTGACTTGATACTTAGTTGATTAAGCACCTATGTTATAGATAACAGACACAAAAATATCATTGTCGTAACAACAGATACAACAATGGTATTGTGGTTTCTGACATCTGTACACAAATATACTAAAATATTTAATTAACATACTCAGACACTGAATAAACAATAAACAACAATGTTCATTACACAAGTTTTTGTACCAAGTGCGAATTGAACCCAGATCTCTTGGTGCAAGAGACAACAGCACTATCCAATTAATAAATTTTCAAGCCACATTTTCAAAAGTTTTTCAATGCATAATATGTTAAGTTTGCTTCATATACCAGACCTGGAAACACATTTTTTGGATTTTTAATTTAGCATTTAAAGAACCTGACACATTATTACATACATTGATCTGAACCTGTTGTATGTAGCTTATAAAAATTTGTGTTACGGATATTAGAATCATTGAAATAGCAGCCAGAATACCAGCGTCCAAGTGGCTTCTTGTTGTTGAGGCATACGCTGAGGCTTGGACCTAACTGACAACCAATCAATGTTGTGTTTCTATGGTATTTTTTGTTTTTCTGTTTTGTGGTCAATAAATATTTTTTATTATTTATTTATTTAGAATCAACAGTCTACACATACTGTGGACTGTACGTCACACTAATGCATCCTGTGTGGGAATCGAACCCACAACTCTAGGAACCATAGGTAGTGATCCTGGGTCACTAACCACATGTTTAATCTATGAAAACTTGTGAAGATCAATGACAGTTGGTCCCAGTTTTTTATTAAATATAGTTCATGGGTCTCACACTATTTTATTTATTTATTACAGTGGTCATGGAAGCATGAGGTGGACACTACAAGGAAGCTATATTATTTTTCTTCATCATTGACATACCTATTGGGTATGGTATCTTCAAATATGGCCCTACAGTGGGTCAATTATCCTACACAGGTACTATTTTTTTTATTACAACTAAACTATGGTTTCATATTTAAGCCCGAGACACATTATTTTATTATAAATCATACAAACACATTGTCTATGTATCTTCCTTATGTGTGCATTTATCACATCTTATCTTTTATTTCAGGTTGTTGGCAAAGCCGCAAAGCCTATTCCAGTCCTTATTTTGGGAGTATTGATTGGCCGCAAATCATATCCCCTTAAGAAATATCTATTTATACTTCTTATTGTCATTGGAGTAGCATTATTTATGTATAAAGATCAAGGAAGCAAGGGTGGCGACAATGCATCTTTTGGGGTCGGGCAGCTGTTACTAATTCTTTCTCTCACAATGGATGGTTTAACTGGTGCAGTACAGGTAATAATGATTTTATTATAGATCTTTAAATAAAATAAACAAATCAGAATTCAATCTGTTGTCAAATTACATGAATTGGTTACCCATATATGTGGTTTCAACTGACAAACCTTTTATAATTTTCCAATTGTATCTTTCAGGAGCGTATCAAGAGTGAATCTTCACCAACCGCCTACTCTATGATGTTGAATACAAATTGGTGGTATGTAATTTTTACCTTATTCATACTAGTATACCTTAGTAAATATGGCATATTGGTGTTGTCAAGAAAATATGAGTTTGATGTACCTCTAATATAGGTAAATCATGGACATACTCGTAATAAATGTGAAAGGGATATGTCTTCTTTTTGTCATGTTGTGTCTTGGAGTACTGATGTCAGTATTGTCACACCAGAATCTGAACTGACTAGGAGTTTTGTCTGAAGATTTATTATATCACCCTAGTTTAGGGTAGGCCCGTGCCCCAGCATATCAGGTGATGATGATGGTGATGATTATTTGTATTCGTTTACACTCAAGTTATACATTTTAAAACGAATTGAGTACCTATTTATAACCGTACCTTTTTTTGAATTATAGAAGTGAATTATGTCTGGTGGTGGAACGAAGTACTTCTACTAGTTATTTACCTAGATTACATGTTTACATATATAGATTTACAGTTATATTTACATACATTACACTGCTTGACGTTGCTGCAGCCTTTATGTACCTTTAGTTAGACTGGTGCATTATATGTATTGTTTGCTTAGCGAAATGGTATTATGCAATGCTGAGTGTTTAATTTTATAGCGAATTTTAATGTTTTGTAAATTAATTTTGATCTTGATGGTATGTGTTTCTTCCATTTTAACAAGACTTGTGACTGCGTCGTTGGTCATGTAAGCGAACAAGTCTTGTGTTCGAATCCAAGGCTAGGACATACGTGAGTAAGAATGTTGGCGATCTACACAAATGTATGTTCACACTTTGAGACTATAATGTCAAAAACTACAGTAACAGTAATGCGTTGTTGGTCTATTAGCAGCAAGCGCTACCGAGAAGCCCCTGGTTCGAGTCCGGGAGTGGACTAAATTTCAAAGCGTTTTTGATTTAATTTAAAAACGCTTTAAAATGTTGCCCTATCGAATCAGAGGATCACGAGGCCGGGTTCGATTCCCGTTCAATCTAGGAATTACCTACTCTAAATAAATATAAAACAACTAGTTGGAGTTTTATATGTATCGTATTAAAGCCTGCGTCATACCGGCAGGCTGCATGATGCATTGCGAAGGCGATATACACTTATAGTCGGGCCAACTAAAGCCTGACCCACAATAAGCTCATTATTAGGATTCCGTACCCAAATGGCAAAAACGGGACCCTAATACTAAGACTTTGCTGTCCATCCGTCCGTCTGTCAGTCAGTCCGTCTGTCCGCCCGTCTATCATTAGGCTGTATCTCTAGAACGACGATAGATATACCGTTAAAATTTTCACAAACGATGTGTTTTTGCAGTCGGTATAATAGCCTTACAAAAAACCTTATCTTTGTATTGGTAATTTCCTACAGAAAATTCGAGCATTTTGTGAGCAAAGTTTGGTTTATTTGTATTTAGATGGACTATGGATGTATGCTCGACGACATTTCTCGTGATAGACAGTTGTTTTAAACGAATGATCCGGAAAATGGTTTAGGATTTAGTTATCTGATTGTACGCGATCTGTGCAAACATAGCTGAGCGATTTTATACACTGATTATAGACTGGTTAATCGTATGCACGTCTCTTACTATCCAATGCTAGCGCATTCGATTCCTGCGGCTGTAGAAACGTGCTGTGTTCCAGCGACATAGTTGCACCTACAAACCTGCAAGTTCGCCGTAATCGTTTAAATTAGCATACCTTTTTTTATTTATATGATTAATAAAGATAATGATTATCAGGAATCAATCATTAAATTTTAAGTTGAGGTCACCACAATAAATTACTGAAACCATCTGGATTGGATACACCGTTTCTAAAATTAGCGTTAACAAACGCACTATAATATTATTTTTTGTATCATCGATCATAGATGTACGAATAGCGATCACGATTTTATTAAATCGTACCGTCGGTAGAACATATTGTTCGTATCGTTTAAAAGTGTGTTTTTGACTGAAGAGACAAGTATTTTTCGACTACTTTAAAGGAAGCCAGGACAACTATATTTTCTTTATAAAGACACCCACATTCTCCTAAAAAACCCGCCAGGAGCAAAAAGTCTCTTTTTCTTTTTGGTGTCTTTACTTTTTGTTTATTTTACTAAGTTGACGCGACGCGTAGTCTAAAATAAATAATAGATTTCATCCGTTTTGTGTTACAGGTCTTCGATAATGTCTTTCACTGGAGTGGTGCTGAGTGGGGAGCTGTTCCGTTTCATCTCCTTCGTTTCGATGTACCCTGAGATATTGCTGTACCTCGCTGGCTTCTCCTTGATGGGAGCCTTGGGACAGTTATTCATTTTCTTCATGGTAATTATTCTTACCCTATAATGGGGTGGCATTGATCAGTCTAAACTAAAATGATAATGTTTTCAAAAATATTGAAGAAATATAAATAAGGATATCGGTATTTTCGTTACTTTCAAGTTGCTAAATGCGTATTAGATTTAATTAAAATTATCAAAAAAAAAAATCATGTATTACCTATGTATTTGGGATCACTTTGATGCCCCTAGAAGCATTGAAAAAAAATCATTGCTACAAAATTCATGAATTCATAAACTTTGAAGCCCGCCTGGACGGGGAGATGCTACCAGTCTTTATTAATCGCGTCTAACGCTCTAAACCAATTCAACTACCCAGGTGTTGACTCATCAAAGCGATTTTCTATCACTTTTACCCGTAAGCCACGGTTGGCGCCCTCCCCGGTAGTGATCAAACACTGTCAGTCCGCAAACATTTCTTTACAGAAATAATATTTCTGATTATATTATACAGATTGTTGACTTATTATACAGATTGTTGCACCCGGCAATACATTTTTATTTGTCGTTTTAATGCTAACCCCTGCAAATCAAAGTACCCCATTCTATCAGTACTAATATTACAAATGCAAAGGACCACTTCACGCTTTATCTACGAAATAAATCTTCTTCAAATTTCGCATTTATACAGATATGTAATTTAATATTATGAAGATGGACATAGTGTATCTTATCACAAATAAAATACGGGCTTTGCGAAAAATCAGTATATCGCGTATAGATGGCGCTATATGCGCAAGACTCTAGATCAGCGGACTGCTACAGGCAGCTCGCGGGCCAGATCCGGACCGCGGGTTCACTCAGCAAATACTATGCAGTTCCCCTCCAGTACATTAGGGTCTTCAAAGTGTACTGGTATCTGGATCTTGTTCAGATTTTCCCACTGTATCCGGACCGCACCTAAAACTACTTGTCGACCGCTGCACTTGTTGTCCTCAGTGTATTTTAAATCGTGCGTGAAAAAGAACTGTTGCTGTGGGAATTTAATGTGGGCCAAGCCTCGAGCTAAAGTTAGTAATATTATATTCTACTTTGATTGGCGCGATAGTGCAGGAATCGTAGGTTACCTATTCGGGATATATATTTGTGTCATGAACATCATATGCGTATATATTTATTTATGACTGCCTCCTTAGTCTATCGTTGCAAGCGATGCGTAAAGACAGAGTAGACCCCGGCTTGAGTCTGGGGACGGGCATTTTCTATGCATTTTTTGTTAAGATTTTACTCAGCCCGGAGCCAGGAAGTTACCAGTGGTACGTACTACGTACACTCGCGGCTCGGAAAGTACGTCTAAAGAATGTCTTATGGAGTGATATAAGCTATGTGTATTTTAGTAGTAAGTACTATAATAAAACTACTAGTTGTAGTAAGTGCTAACATCCTACTACGAGTAGAAATAAACACTAGAACTGAAAGCAAAGCGTGGATACTTTAATGACTGATGATAATAACGATGATTGACAACTTCTGGGATACAATTTGAACTTTTTAGACCTCGCAAATACAAAGGCACTGTTACTTTGATAACTGGACAAGTTGCACAGGTATTACAGTTTTAATAGCATATTTTTGGGCGAGCCCAAAGCGCTTCATACAAACGTTAAGTGCTCGTATTTTGTATGCATGATCTTGGTTGGTATATCAAATGTTGCGTTTACGAATATGGTTTCATTATTAAATATTTCACTTTTCAGTTATTATTAAATTAAATTATCTACAACAATAAATAAAAAAATTACAAGCAAAAGTGTACAAAATCGCAAAGATTATATTTTAGTACAATTTTTTCTACTACGTTAGGTTTTAATATTTCACGCAGAGTCACGGGCAAAAGCTTTGTAGTATAAACAAAACGTGTTTCTTTACGTGGAGAATGTTACAAGTGTATTATATATTATACAAGTGACCCGCTTTCGCTTCGCTTCAGGTATCACATAGAGAAACTTCCTCTTAAATCCCTCTATCTATTAAAAAACCGCATCAAAAACCGTTGTGTAGTTTTAAAGATGTAAGCATACACAGGGACGCACAGACGCGGGATGCGACTTTGCTTTATACTATGTAGTGATGATGATTAATCCATTTCTTCATCAATTTCAGGTAGCGGAGTTCGGTCCGTTGCCGTGTTCAGTGGTGACGACTACGAGGAAATTCTTCACTGTTCTAGCATCTGTCGTGATATTTGGAAACGTCTTGCTTGGGCGCCAATGGATCGGAGCTGTTCTAGTTTTCTCTGGTAAGTTCTTTATATTTTATTTATAAAAGTAGTAGATAGGTACCTAAACATAATTTATATAGGTAATTTTTTAAATATTTATTAGATAAAGGTAATTAAAGAGGTAGGTAGACGGAAAAAGAAACAAAAGAATAAAGTTTTTGTAGAACTTTTGAGTATTTGATATTAGGGCCTTCGTTCGGCCCAGTGAAATGGAATGCCCTTCCAGCTCATGTTTCCTCCTATGATCCTGAGCTCTTCAGGCGAGAAACGGCATTTAAGCAGGCCTTGTGGGTGAGTGCGAAAGGCTCAATGTGGTCTATTACCTGTCGACCACATATGTGGATCCCACTACCGCTTACCATCAGGTGAAGTGCGATTATCTTGTTAACCTATTATAAAAAAAAATACTGGGGGTTTGTTGTAAATAGGAAGTTACGGTAATATTTTAGCTTGCGTGCGTCCCAGGTTTTGATTTATATTTTATTCGTCAATGGCTACCATACTTACTTTTTGTTGCAGGTCTGTTTCTGGATATATTCTACAGCAAAGGTAAATCTCATCCCAAAAAAGTGACTGGGAAATGATTAAAAGTTTATTATGACGATATTTTAATAGCATAATTTGATTGGGTTATATTAGCCCACTTCCATTAGTTGTTTTAAGTATGTTGTAACCAGCGAATGAAATTTATATCTGATGCGATGAACACATTTGCATACCAATACATTTATAAACAATATGAATTTAATTCATACAGTATTGATTTCTATTATTCTTCCATTAGAGTCCATAGAAACTTTGTGTCACAACCAATGTACTTTAAGTAACATATTTTAATAAAGGTAGTACTAAAAGTAATTTCCTTCGCTGGTTATAGTTATTAATATCTTATACTTGATGTTGTGTCACTACATAACCTGCGTTAGATGTGTTTGTTCGAGACACAGTGTTAATGTAAGGTGCATTTATTTACACTAAAATTTTAATGTAAATCGCATATACAGGGTGTCCCAAAAAGTAGTGTCAAGCGGAAGTCCTGAGATAGAACACCCCGTGGGGCATCCGAAACACCCCCATGTATGTTCCGCGATATTTTATAGTTTTCGAGTTATGATTGTTTTTCTAAAATTTTGAGAACAACTGACCTAACCGACTAAAAATATTGTAAAGAAAAAAGTATTTGATTTTTTTGACTAATTCTTTTTGCAAATCAATTTTCATGAGTTTTTCTTTGATGCCTTAAATATTTGTCTCCATAACTTATATGGAAATTATCAAAATTATGGTACAAACTGAAAAGTTACGTTCTGTAAATAATGTCTTACAAATTCAACGTTAGATTTAAGTTATTAGGAGGTAGCTGCATGGCTTCTAAGTAACTTTAAAAACTGCGCTAGACTCTCAGCTTTCATAAACATTAATAAAAACTGGTACTTAATGGGCTACTTTTGCTGAAATTGGACTCTAAAGACAGAGAGGTGGAAAAATAATAAAAATTAGCCATTTGAATACGAAGTTTTATTTAGACATTTTATTATTTCTAAAGTTAATAAGATTGTTAACAATCAAAATTATACCAGAAATGCTAAGAAAAAACCACTTGAAAGTTTAATTTGTGATACTTAAGAATTTAATTAAGTTTAAAAAGTGGAACTTTATTGAAAAAAAAAAGTTATCGATTTTGATTATTTATTGTCAAAAGTTTATGAGTAGAAGTTTATTAAAGTCCGTAAAGAAAGCAAAGTTCGTCAAGTTCGTCGTAACAAAGGTATAGCATGTGAAAACAGTGTGAGCGCAATGAAACTTAAATTAAACAAAAGAAAGCATCCAAATGTTTGCATCTGAGTGCTCCTGTATTAAATTTAGGTTTGTTAACAAACTGACTAACTTTCGGAATAATAAAATGTCCAAATAATGCTTCGTATTCAAATGGCTAATTTTATGATTTTTCCACCTCTGTGTCTTTGTAGTCCGATTTCAGCAAAAGTAGCCCATTAAGTACCAGTTTTTATGAATGATTATGAAAGCTGAGAGTCTAGCGCAGTTTTTAAAGTTACCTAAGAGTCATGCAGCTACCTCCTCATAACTTAAGTTTAACGTTAAAATTGTAAGACATTATTTACAGAACGTAACTTTTCAGTTTGTACCATAATTTTGATATTTTCCATATAAGTTATGGAGACAAATATTTTAGGCATTAAAGAAAAACTCATGAAAATTGATTTGCAAAAAGAATTACTCAAAAAAGTCAAATAATTTTTTCTCTATAATATTTTTAATCGGTTAGGTCAGTTGTTCTCAAAATTTTAGAAAAATAATCATAACTCGAAAACTACAAAAAATCGCGGAACATACATGGGGGTGTTTCGGATGCCCCACGGGGTGTTCTATCTCAGGACTTCCGCTTGACACTACTTTTTGGGACACCCTGTATAGAGTTATCATATTATTGGATATTTTCATATTTTAAATTATCACCAAAACAACTAGCAATATTAAGCGAAAATGACATATCTATATGTTTCATTAATGACAATTTTTTGTTTCTTAATCCACGTCGGTAACTAAAGTGGTTAAAGAATTGTGATACCTCATATAGTTTTTTAATTTGTGTCGTTGTTTTTCTTCATAGTTCTTTTTATATTATACATTATTTATTTGTACACCGACAACATTGATTTAGTTATAGGATACCTGTGTTACAAAATAATAAAGTGGATATCGAGCTCATTACAGTTCGTTATGTAAGATTTTAGACTTTCGCGTTCCATTACACTAAATATTAGTCTTTATGGGTCTACACCGAACTACCACTAATGTTCGTGGGTGGATCTAGTAATTCACAACCGTTGTGGCAGACGAAGATGGGCGGCGCCAGTTCGCTCGCGACCATGATTGGTGCACCCCAGTCGAAACGTCGGGCAGTAAGTAGCTATGTAATTTGCTACTCCTGATAAAGAGTGTAGACCCATAAAGACTAATATTTAGTTCGGTACGTATTGTACTTCATGGCATACTTTTAAAAACTTAAAAAGGGGAGAGCATGCAATCGCAGTCATGTCGGTCGGGTTGAAGGTGCTAATAGTGGCCAGACGACTTGGAAATCGGTCTATATAGAAGAGCTAAGCTCTTAAAATTGATCGATAAACCAGCAACAGTGTGTGCATAATACATTCCTTGTAATATATTGACTTAGATTTGAGTCGGAGATATTGTCTAGAGGCTATTACAAGGTAGTTAAGCCTTTTATTTAAAGTACTTTGGATAAAATATACACATTTAAGTACGTGTCGATTTAAGACATTGTCGAGTGTTTTGGGAGTAAATGCCTAATTATGATTGTTTCACTAGCATTGCTAATTGTATATGTAAAAGTTTTCTGTAATGTAATAGTGAATGAGATAATGTATAAATAATACCAACCATATTGTAACAACGTATCCATAATGTGAAAAAGTTGTAGTTAAAGTTTAAAATGTTAGCTTACCTACCATTGATTATTATACTATTGTAAATGAACCCATTTCATTTTAGGTAAACGTGTCGATGTTTCTCCACCAATAAGGGTGTTCGCGTATAAGATATTCACTAGGTGGCAAGACGTAGATATGAGGTCTAACTGCTTCGTGATTGGTGAATATTGACATGTCTGTCAATGTCACGTCAAAAATAACCAATCACGCTGCAGTTGGACCTCACGCCTACGTATTGCCATCTAGTGAAGTTCTTATACGCGAACACCCTCATTAATCATCAATTATTGCTTTTATATTATTTACATGAAGTATCGTCACCCTGGGCTTTTATATTGTCTTTATGGAAATTCTAAATTGTGGATTTGATTGATATAAAAATGACTGCGCCTAACGTTGCTATTGTCATTCAGTGTGTAAATGGCAGTAGCCAATCAATATTTTTGTATTTTATATTATTAATATAAAATAATCAACTTTATCATGCCCTAATTTTATTCAAACACTAAGTGATTTTAATGAATAAAAGATAATGAATGTATAGCCTGTAGTCTTTTCAATGAGTAGGCCCTTTTGCTACAGTAACAGTGAACCATATACAATACAAATATTCGGATATAGTAACCTGCATAATTCATTTTTCTTTTTTCATTTCCACACGGTCATCTGACCCCAAACTAAGCAGAGCTTGTATACTATGTGCGTCAGAGACTGATATAAATACATACATATATATTTATAAATACATACTAAAATACATAATCATACCCAGACACGGAACAAACACCGATGTTCAACACACAAATATTTGTCCCGAGTGGGAATCGAAACCACGACTCTTGGAACCGCCAGCCAGGGTCACTAACCGCCCTTCCACCGAGCCAGTCAAATCAAGTCAAAGTCATTGCGTAAATGTTGTGATAATTTGGATCATTGCTAGTTGCGGGAATGTGAAGGCGGATGAGTACCCTCTGTCATCATTAACTTGTCGCCCGAGTGTCAGAGTTACTTTCTAACAGTCTCTGTGACAGACACTGTTGTAGTTGTTCATAGTTGACTGCAGGTCACCTGGTGTCGCCCAGGCTTTAGCCATTCGATGAGATATGGACAGCTCGCGTGAATTCATTCAGTGTTATGGTCGCACACATATCGACTCGGAAAGGGATCGTCATCGTATCGACTCGCGTCTCGAGACGAGGCGATTAGAGAGAGAGAGATTAGAGAGAATAGAGAGACGTTAGATACGTTATGATTCCGATTTGCGTGCGATGCATTAGGGAGATTCATACAAAAAACACAGAAAATCAGTGTTGATACGTTTACGAGTGGTATATTTACCACGACCTTTATAAGTCTACAGAAATCTTCTGTTTGTGTGTAAGAACCTAAATCGCAATCTCATTTGGAAGCAATACTAGCATCACTCATTCATTCGTAAATGTCTCGATGTAAATTGTTATTCGATATATAATAATAAACAGCTTTCGCGGCGCTTTTATAAGGCTCACGTGGGGGCACGAGCGTAACACAACTTTTTAAGATATTTGATCTAGGCACTATGCAATGGGTTATACCTACAGGCCAGGTCCTACATCTGAATGCATCAATCTATTCACTTACTGATTACTGCTAAATTACCAACGGGAACGTTTGGAAGTAATATTTTCTGACCTGATCTAGTGCAAGTCGGACTCGAGTAAGACGGGTTCCAAACCATTATATTTAAAAAATGATATGATATCTCCTTTGAGCCCCTTAAATATATTTTTTAAGTCTTTGCATAGCTGCAACAGAAATACCTCATTTGTGAAAATTTCAACTATTTAGTTACGTTAGAAAACTGAAACTGAAAATGTTGTTTTGTTTTAATGAGCTCCCGATATTTCGGCACTGTTGCAAGCGCCATGATCACGGGTGAACTGTAGGACTGCGAGAATTCTCGCATGGTAAATATCCCGAACAGTTTCAGATTTCTAATGTGTGTAACCATGACAGTTTAAAATTATATATTTAGTTACGTCTTACGGTTCTTGAGATACCTACAGCCTAATAATAACAGACAGCCATATAGTTAGTTTCCTATACCCTTACCCTTGAAGAAGTCCTTACCCTTCAGGTACGGAAAGAATAATTAGGAATATAGACGGGAGACAGTGCCTCGCTTCGGTCTAGTTGTGTCCCCAAAATTAGCCTCCAATCTATTTGCATTGTATCGAAAGACGCGAACTTTTTATGCCTTCCTATACACAGCGTCCTTACTGTTTTACGGAAAACAAAATTAAGTATAGGTCAACAACTTAAGTTATGATACAAACAGAGCATAGTGTCCGAATTAGAATCCGATTCAGTTGCGTTCTTAATAAGGACACTGTTTCGCTGTTATTACGCGGGTTGAGTACATCACTTTTGAGCAGTATACTCTTGCGGTTCACTATTCATATACTAACTAAGGCGTCCGACCGATTTCAGCAGGCGCAGTGCGCAGGACATATTGTAGTGCACAAGTGTGCGCGCGACCGATGAGAGATCGGGCACAGGACCACCGGCTTAACGTGGTTTCCGAGGTACGGGCGTTCAACCGCCAACTTCCTAACTTCGGGCTGAGTAATTTGTTTACAGAAAAACAAATTTTGCCTGAACCCGGACTCGAACCGGGGACCTCTCGGTCCTTACGCAGCGCTTGCTACCAATAGACCAACGAGGCAGTTAACTATTTATATAATAAAGCAAGGCAGATGTATGGGCGATGACGATAGGTTTCCCCGGAGGGTTTGGGCCCGTGGTGCCGAACTAGCAGCTACTGGGTGCTGAGACTTTTCAAGATTCTTATTTACTTACTCGATGCGCTGTTGATGCTTGTTGCTGGCTTTGCGAAATACATACTTACATACATACACAAAATCTCGCCTTTTTACCAGGGTGGTAGGCTGAGATCGCTTTGCGAAATGTTATCATTCATTTGATGTCAATTAAAACTGTCCATACGAGTGTTGCTTTTGTGGGAGGATGACAGAGGGACCCAAAATACGTCTTGATTTAATACAACATGGCTCTGCACTCCGGTCTGTACTGTGTAATCTCTTTATCGTAGGTTAATTTGTGTTAGGGCTCATTTAAAGTTCCTGTGGCACTGTATTCCTATAGTAATGAACACGTTCGTCTGCAGTGCTTCGGCCGTGCGGTGCGGTACAAGGTACTGTGCGGTACACGGTATGCAGCTAATTTAAATAAAAAAAAAGAAAACTAGATTGTCAGAGTGACCCAAAATGAGTCTTGGCCTCCAATAACTAGTTCCTCCACCAGCGGTTATTTTGAGTGCTCCCTTTATTTCCGATGTGGTACCTTTCTGCGCAAATGAACAATATATTATGACTCGATTTTCCTAGACTCGATAAGTTAAGTGTAAAACTATGTTATGCCATTTCGAAAGACAAGAGGACAGGCGGTTATCACTCCACTTTTATAATCATTCAGACAAAAACTTTACCATACCTTATAACATTTGGAGCTGATCGTGTAAATTTGAGATTTGAATATATACAGGTTGAATACTTAACATGGCATTATTTTGATGATTTCTATAAATAAATAAATAAATAAATGTCTGGGACATTTCCACACACGGTCATCTGACCCCAAACTAAGCAGAGCTTGTACTATGGGCGTCAAAGACTGATATACATACATATATATTTATAAATACATACTTAAATACAGCCAGGGTCACTAACAACTGTTCCACCGAGCCAGTCTATGTGGTCATCACCACCGGATTGGCAGGGGAGCGGATGGCTCTCACCCCAAAAGCAAATCATTGAATCATTGGTTACTTTTCCTTCTTGCTTTGGCATCTAGGTATCCTATTTAATTCTAGGTCAGAGGGGAATGGGGTCAGGTATTAATGTATTGATTTTACAGCTGCTGCGGTTTTGTTGTAGGGGGAGGGGGATCATGGCCAGAGGGTGGAAAGGCAAATACTCCACCTCCCAAAGACTGACCTATATGTATAATTGATCTGCGCAGTGCGTATTGCACATCCGGGGTTTTCAGATAATAATAGGTACACCTTTGTTATAGCGTATCAACTAAGGCAGATAAGGGTTTTTTTTATCTGCTGAAGTCAATATGCTATTAATATTCATTATTTATTTATTTAAGGTAAAAAAAGGACATCTAAATTATTTTTCTCATAGGTACACATTTTAGAAACATTTATTAAGAAATGACAGGGTACTTAGTAGCATGATAATATATTATACCTTTATAATACCTAATATATTATACCCTTATAACACATTATGCACACTTTGTGTTTGTAATATAAAAATGTAGTGTATTTGTAAGTTTAAAATAAATAAATAAATAACTAGTTTACTGTGTTTAAATTAGTATACCTAAATATATTTACTAGGAATCCTGAACTAACTTGTAATCGCGTGAACGTCCTATCTTTATAATTTTACTTTTAAAGATTAATAACTTGGTTTGAAAATAGTAACATGGTACCTAGGTATTACGTGGCATACATATATAGTATAGAATATATCACACAAACTCACTATATACTATAAGTACGCCACTTACTTAACCTTCTAACAGGGCAGAATTTTTCATTGGTTTTGAGTCCAAAAACAGGACATGAAAGTCTTATGTCCGGTAAATAAGGTTCAAATTATGGTGTCAAGGGTTAAGCACTTGTTTTGTTGTGTAATGGATATCAGTAATAACAGTAGTACAATAAGCTAATTGAGAATTTTGTCCTGGGGATCGAGCCTACGATTCCTAGCGCAAGTTTTTGACCTTGTGTGCCTGGTCTTAAATACCCGTACCATCTACCATCCACCTGACTAAGGTTTTATTCTAGAATTGATAATCTGTTATTTTTAAGACATTCTGGTGGGTAACTATAAGGGTTGATAGTAAAATAAATAAAACGTGTATTTAGTTATAAACTTTTTATTAAAATATTACATAAATGTAGCAAAATACTGACACCGCGCGGTGTCAAGCAGCAGCTAAGTAGCGAGAGTGCGATACAAAATATATATATATATATAATATATATAATAGCGACCTTCAACCACACTCACGCTTATAAAGTACATAATCTCTTTCCCTAGTGTCCAAAACCAGACACTAGAAGCCGCTATTTTATAGCTACCTAGAACTTAACGCCAATAACATATTAAGTGCAAGTTTACCTAATGTAAGTTTTTTTTTCACATTTATTGTCACATCAAAAAGCTAAAGAACTAAAAGCTTTGCGTTGTCCAAATTACACATTGATTTCATAATTTATACAGAACACAGATTTTTTAGGTGATAAGCAGTAGTTTCTAAACGTTAATTTAAATTCGTTTTAAAATTCCGATTAGACAAAGGGATGTAGCCGGGTGATAATGTAAATATGTCACTAATATGTTTAAATATTCATACATATGTACATATATTTATAACCATTTTCCACCAATCTATATTCAAGAATTACCTTATTTTAATTATACAAATTCGTCAAGAGTTTTCCCAAAACCATTAAAATAGTAATTGTGTTACAATACATAAAATGCATTTAAAAATTTATTAATTGTTATTCTATCTGCTTACATTGTGTTGTGGGAAATCGGTTAGATTATGAATAGTAAGCAAATACATTCAGTTATATTTTATGTTACAGAATTATTAAAGTTATCTAAAGTTTATTCGCCACTATCTCTTAGCCTGCGCAGACGATGGGATTACAATATAACAAACAACACAAACGAGGGATTATATGTATATATACTCGTATACTTCTTACTATATAAGTTTATATAAGTACTTATGCCTAATCACCGAGGACATACAGGGCGCAAAGCCGACTAAAATAGTCCGCGAATCAAATAAAACATGATGTGTCGTAGCAACGAACACGGTAGATTTTGGTCCGCTATTGAATTACGCCGATATTGCAAAATGATGCACGAGTCACGTGTGTTGCGTCCGCGGTGAATCCGCGGCGGCCTTCTTAACGGATTGACCTGTTTTCTCTGCCTACTAGTCCTACTACTCATTTCTACTGCAGTACATTTAGTCAGTCTACATGTACTGCAGTAGAAATCAGTAGTAGTAGAACTGTTACGGTTAATGTGGATAGTGCGGTTATTATGTATAATTACCGGTAACTATGCATAATTAACAGTGCTCGTGGTAAAGGTGGTAAAAACTATCGAATTAATCAAATTTACCGGTAGTTATATAAAATTACCATACCCTTAGTGTAAATGTGGTGAATAATAAAATCAAACTGACATGATTGGCTTGGTGAAACAATGGTTTTGTTAGTGACCCTGGCTGGCGGTTCCAAGAGTCCTGGGTTCGATTCCCACTCGGGACAAATATTTGTGTGATGAACATCGGTGTTTGTTCCGTGTCTAGATGTGATTATGTTTTAAGTATGTTATATTTATAAATAAATATGTATGTTGCCAATAGTACAAGCTGTGCTTATGTGAAATGTCCCAAATATTTATTTATTTATTTAAACGTTTATTAGAATAAAAGCAATTTTATTCTAGTCCTAATTATAATAAAACTTGTTTACAAACATCGGACAAACATAAATATTCCTCAAATATCAAGAGACCAAACTTTCTGTTCGGTTAAGTAAAACATAAAATATATTCTCATTAAATTAACAAATAAAATATAGGGGTAAGTTTGTATGAAACTCTGTCAATTTTGAACGTTGGCACGTAAAATTTGGAAGGGACGTAGGTCAGATACTGTAAAGGTGCAATAAGAATAGAATTCTGAATTTTAACCCGAACCCGAAATTCTAACAGGAAACAGGAATTACCGGGAAAATATTAGAACTGCTAAAGTTTGACGCTTGAAATTTGGCATGCTGGTACCTCATTAAACTTAAAGCTTAATTGCAACAGGATATTGCAAAATTCCCTCGGAAACGGGAATTAGCGGGAAAAAACTTTTGTATGAAAACATCATAAAACATCGCGTTAGATAGATGATTGAAATTTGGCATGCAGGTGCCCTAATAGACGTAAAGCTTACTTGCAACGCGATATCGCAAAATTCTTACGGAATCGGTAGTTACTGGGAAAAAACATTGTATGTAAAATCCTGTAGTCCACCCGAACAAAGTCGCGGGCACAACTAGTTATAAAAATAAAGACAAGTATCTAGGAAACAAACGTCATGTTTGGTTTTTAAAAATATATAATCTTATAATAATTAAGTTAAATGAAATAAAAAAAATGGCAGGCAATTATCAGTGAAACTTTCTCGTTAATATATTTTTGCAGGTTAAAGATTTGTGACATTTGGAATTGCAGAGTAATTGTGATTTTTGTCAGCAACGTCAACATTTACCTCAGTTGCACGGGAGTTTTGTATAATTACCGGCAAATTTGAATAATTCACTACATTAACCATGTGCGTCGGAAATTATCTACAATTACCGGTGATTATAGATAATTACCGATTGCTCACATTGACCGTAACAGAACTACCTCCTCTGCGCAGGCTATACTCGTATGAGCCTATGTAACGTTAGGTCATTTTACACTCATACTCATTGTATACTTTCCAAACATTTCAGAATCACGATTTAGTCCTACATTTTCAAAGAATGTATTTACTTATTGACTAGAATGTACGTAGATAATATATATAAATACATTTGAAATAGTCATAAAACTACTTAAATCAGCTTAAAACTATCAAGTGTACCACATAGTAGGTAAAATTGGTTGACAAATACATTGTTCACCGGTTATAATAGGTAGGTATATATAGTGTATAAATGTGCTTCCATACATAACGAATTATGTAGAATTAAGTAAAACAAAATGGCCAATGTAATTATTGGCAAAAAACCATAACAGACACTTTAAGGTAAGCAACTTAACTTTAATAGACGGTTAGAATTATTTTATAATCGCATTGAATATTTATGGACTCCCAGGTTATATGCTAAATATTATGATACTATGATTATGTATTTTCTTTTAGATTATTAAAATTAGATATGCAATTCAACCAAAAAGATGGATGGCGTCAGATCTTGGATAAGATCCTAATGCATAGTACCTACGTGTTTAAGAACGTGTTTTGATTCGTTTTTAGATCAGACCGCTACAGATCAAATGTGTCCAGGTTCGCTAAATACTTAAAATAGTGTAGGCTCAAGCCTCTCGGTGGGTTCGAATATTGGACAAATCAATCAATCAGTGTACTGATTCAGATAATAAAGTTGGAAGGTATATCTGCCCTACAAAATTAGGTAGGTACATTTAGGTCCAAGTGAAGATCTGAACAAAGAAAACTAGGTCCACAAAATAACTATAATGCAATAAAATTAATGATTAAATAATTGGCAATTATGTACACATTAAAATATTTTTTTTTTGTTATTTTTTTCATATTTTGCATTTTTTTAAATAATATATTAATTGTTATAAAACTTACCAGTCATGAACAAAATCTGCAATGCTCCGATACAAAAAAAAAATATAAATGCGTTTTTTTTTATTTATAACGTACCTTACACAGTTATATTTCTTTAATCTGGTGGCAGGGAGAATTTCAAAAGGTTGTTGGTCTAGACGTTAGGAGGAGTGTGTTATTGACAAGCATGTGAGGAAGAGGTAGGTATCTTCTTTACGGTGAAGTTTAGGCGTAGTCACATTGCAACGAATACTATACCAGAGCCGCTCTAAGTTGGCCGATTTGCTAGATGTGAGACTGACTGCTCTAGTGAGGGACAACGGTAAAATTGCCGAGCAAGGTCTAATTATAACAAATTTTTATTAAAAACATTAATTCACATCCAAAAGATTGAATTTAAGTTCCTTATTTATAAATATATTTATTTTTAAAATACAATACTTATTAAATCCTTCATCCTATTTTAAAAAAATACCTGGTGAGTATTACCCACTACGTAAGCGTAATACAGAGTGGAAATTTTACGTTTTCTTTTTATAATTCAATTATTTTAGGTAATAAAAGACAAACAATTAGATAATTAGGTACATATGACATTTTGAAATAACGTCTTATTTTTAAAAGTTGTTCTTTATGATTCGCTAAATATGTTCCTCTTATACCAGAGCCGCTCTAAGTTGGCCGATTTGCTACATGTCAGACTGACTGCACTAGTGAGGGACAACGGCAAAATTGCCGAAGTATATAAGTAACAGTTATTTCCACTTTATAACCAAGCAAGGTCTAATTATAACAAATTTTTATTAAAAACATTTATTCACATCCAGAAGATTGAATTGAAGTTTCTTATTTAAAAATATATTTATTTTTAAAATACAATACTTATTAAATCCTTCATCCTATTTAAAAAAAATACCTGGTGAGTATTACCCACTACGTCACTATGAAAACGTGTCAAACGGCGTAACCTTGTAAAAGCGTAAGACAGAGTGGAAATTTTACGTTTTCTTTTTATAATTCAATGATTTAAAGTAATAAAAGACAAATAATTTGATAATTAGGTGCATTTGACATTTTGAAATAACGTCTTATTTTTAAAAGTTGTTCTTTATGATTCGGTAAATATGCTCCTCTTAACAAGGATAAATGAAAAATATAAAATAAAAAGTGTCAAATCAGCCATCTAAGAGCGTCTCCGGTATAACAAGGATAAATGCAAAATATAAAATAAAAAGTGTCAAATCAGTCTTCTAAGAACGGCTCCGGTATAGTAGATTTTCAATTTGTTTTTGAAAAAATCAAAAATACCTATTTTTGTTTAAACGAAGAAATGTATAAAAGTCAAAGTGAATGTAAACTGTGAGTGAATTAACCGTGTGGAATTTAAAAGTAAATTTGTAAAAAGTAAAGGTTCGTCTTTAGAAGTATTAGTTCGCATTTGACTACGTCAATTTGTAAATTCAATTATGCTCATCGAAGAATTGATCATGCACCTGTATACGAGTATTATTATTATCCCGTATATATGTATGTACAGTTATGTACAGATGTGCCGTATACACTCGCACTTTTATATCTCTTTATTTATATTAACCTAGTTATTGCTTTAATACACGTTCAGAATGGAACTAAATTACGGTTCGCCTTGTGAGGGTAAACCGTACCCCTTAAAACAGAACCATCCACCGTCTTTTCGGTGAGCGTGATGAAAATGCTGTCATTGCTTTGGAGGCCTTGGCATTTTCACCACGGATGTCACACCAAACAGCAAATACAAGTATTACGGTGCCTACCAATCAGACTATGCGTACATGAATTTAAGGTTCTGTTTTCAGTGACAAGGAGGTTGGAAAAAAAATTATGTGCTGACTTTAGATGTTTCCCTAAATCTGGCCCACAATATATTAAATAATCCAAATGAAAACGTCCAAAAGAGCTGACTGTATCAGTGTCCTGATTTGAGTAAAAAGCTGACCAATATTTGTTGTGTATAATGTCGCGTCTCATTTGTAGATGCCCTAAGACTTATATGCGAGTTTGATCAAATCCTATGTTACTAGTTAATGAATATGCTTACACTGTAAGTCGCTATCCGTAACGGGAAGATTATATACAACTGGACAGGTTGTAAACATTTGAAGAGATTTAATGTCATATGTGGAACTCGCGAACAGTTAAATATAACCTTGTGCCTGGAAGGACTTCTGAGAGGAGAGTTACGAAATGATCATGTCCTACTACGCTGCAATTTTCAATGGAAACATAGGATGGAAAGGAACAGATGTGTTGGGAAATGCATACTATGGATTTTCATGTGTAAATCAAATGGGAAAAGACCGCGTTGGTTCGCCAGCTCCTCACACGAAATACCTACTTATTTACAGTAGTACTGCAATAAACTTTTTAAATAAATTAAATATGAATGAACGTATAATACAACTTTCCAGTTTCAACGGTTTCCGGTTTCAAATAGGGTAGGTATTATGTTTAGTAATATTTAAACATTTTCTGATTGTAACCGGTAATACTTAGCGGCGTTGACTTTAAAGTAGTAACTTTGCTTTGAAGCCAGATAGTTATACCTACTAGAGTGTTAAGTGTTTTTATAATTATGAATGTCTGGGGTGGGTCATGAAATTATCACCTGTAGTAGTATAAACTGTGTCATTTAATAACACTGCAGATTTTGTTCAAAACTGGCTCCAAATAATATAAGAATTAAAATATACCTATTGTTATTTCTTACAAGAACATAGTTAATTTTATGATCCGATGATGACAAGGGTGGAAACATATATTATGTATAAGTACCTGACAAACCATTGGTTTAGTACCAACTTGTTTGCAGCCCTAACCTATTATTTTTGTGTTTTTGACTAATTTTTGATATGTGTAATTCTATTTTACAAAGATACATACGTGTTATAGGTAAAGAAAACCATGCTATTTATATTGTATTAACCTAATTCCCATCTAAACGCTGAATCGAATGTTGCGGATTATTCCAATGTAGACCTATTTATATACGGATAGGCTGTGTTATGGTAGCTTTAAAACCGTACTGAGAAGTGTTGGTAGTTGGTACGTAGAGGAAGTACCGATTTATGCCCTTAGTCGCCTCTTACGACACCCTCAGGAAGATATGGGGTGGTGCTATTCTGCTCTGCCGGACACCACACGGCTATTACTAGGTATGAATAGTCTTGACTATACTTAAGTTCTTTATATTTGTATTATGTGTCTAAATATGTAAGTATATGGCACTAAATTCTTATCTACTCATTAATATATTGCAAAATCACATGTGTCATGATCGGACCATCAAAGTAATGATACTTAGCTATGCTATGATTTATGTACAAATTATGTATTTTCTTATTTTTGATTATCTGCTATATTTCAATATATACATATCCACTAAGTTTGATATTATTGCTTCCATGCGCGTTGTCAGAATGTACATTTAACTAATCTAATTGCTACTATGACTAACGGTAGTTAGGTATAGCTCTCTTTAGAACAGAGTTCATCGTCATCGTCAAAAACAAGAGTTCGAGAGGTAAAATTTACTGAAATATAATGGTAGTAGTTACGAGTTTGCACTTGGGCATGTAAACGGCAATTGGAAATGTTGAATCATGTCCAGGAATTTGGCTGTAATTGTGTCTCTACAAAAAATGCTACTTGCTGCGATCGCCTGATAGGTCTATATATGCTGCGGCTGGGTCGCCTAGCGCGTAATAAGACTCCGCAACTTTTTCTCACCGAATGTCGGTTTTTCGTAAGAGAGTGGTACCATCCCAAAGCCAGGCTATGAATACGACCAACAAGTTGGATTCTTGTGGCTCTCTCAAATATCTTTAAATTGTACATCTGCTAACTCCTATTTCAATATGACATTTAATGATAACTATCGTTCTATATCTACCGATGAGACAGTAAAAGTTGATTTTAGAATTGAACTCAATAGCGAATGTAGTTGATTTGTGAAAAACCGTGATTACTGTTAATACATTGAGTAATGAACCAACCGTTAGTAATATTAAAAAAAACTATGCGCTCGTATTCAGATTAACAAATGTTGTTCTCTGACACACTTTGAAAGAGTGCGTTTACAAATAAGTACACAACTAGTAAGTAATAGACCGCTTCTGCAAATTAAAATGGCTTTAGTAAAATAATGACATGAATAGAATGACTGAGATGGTGGGGTCTAAAACTATTCTGCTTAGTAATTAGTAATTAATAAAGCGTTCCGATTCCCTGATGTACATGTAATATATTAATTGCAACTTTTTTGTTGCTGAGTCGCATCCTCTGCGTGTGTTCTAGATGTAACCATCAGTAATCGTAGAAATAAACTGGTATAACTGATCTAATAAAGACTAATATACGTAATCTTTGTAGAGGAGTTAAGAGACTGGGAACTAAAAAGTTAATAATGACGTTGAACAAATAAATCTCAAAATTATCAATTGATGTCTCGTAGAATGAATATGTTGAGTTCTAGATCTTTTTGAGTTACACTCATTGAAAGCAAAATAGTCGGCAACTTTTGTGTTACTGGAAAATAGCTTATGGGATTAAAGTTAAAATATTACTGACTAGTGACCAGATGCAAAGTGCTGCTGCATCGATTTAGCATTGATATAAATGAATGCAAAATAAAACTAACTATTTAAAATAAAACTAAAGAAAAACGCAAGCTTTGTACCGTACTAAGAATATACTAAGGTACGGTACGGTACAAAGCTTCCGCTTAGCTAGTGCTTATACTAGGCCGTTAAAGGCAAATAAATACTCAGTAATACAGTCCATATCGGTTGTTGTAACCTTGTGATATATAAAATCAGAGACTCTGAGACACATTTGTGGAGTCAGTCACAAATAAAGATGATGATGAAGTTGTCAAACGCTCAAAAGTAAGGAGCACATATAAATTACTTTGTAGGTTGACATGTTCAAGTACGAGGTACTACCTATTACTAAGTTCAAACGACGTTTTTTAATCATGTAGATAGTGCTATTAAAACACACGCAGAGGTTACGGCTCTTCTATAGGTACACTATAAATACCAATTTCATTATAAATACTCAAAAAAATTAAGAACAAGATGAAGGTACACATTATACAGGGTGTAACAGGAGGGGTGGATCATCGTAAGTCAATCGATGGGGGACTTCAATACCTATCAATATAACCCCCATGTATGTTCAGCGATTTTCAATAGTTCCAAAGTTATTGAGATTTTTGTGAAATTTTTGTAAGAAGCCGGAATTCAGTATAAAAGTCTTCACTGTAGCTTAACTACTGGACCTGCTTGTATTATTTTTTTTCTAGAAGTAGTTCAATAGTGGGTCTTTATTATTACGATACCGATTTGAGTCATAACCCTATCATATTGGAGTAAAAAAATAATTCTTCACAAAAGTTTCACGAATCGAATTGTGTCTACCAACTTTCAAAGCCTCCAGTGAAAAAAAAGTGCCTGTGTTTTTTTTCTAGAACTTATTTTAAAAACTACCTACATTCATGGATAGTATACCCTGAAAATTTCATACCGCTACTGCCAGAGCATCAAAACGAAAAATGAACGCGAATGGCACAGGTGCCATAAATCAGTGTTTTTGTTTTTCATGTAAAACTTTAATTTAAAAAATAAATCGATATGTTTCAGCAAATTTATGCTATGTCAGTAACATAAGTAGCAGTAATTTTACAGAATTGCAAATTAAAGGGGTGAAAATCAAACAAAGAAAATTTACATAATTTTTGTTAATAATTATTTTTATAGTAAGTGTTCATAATGGGCATTATTATTGGCTATGCATAGCTTAGACCTTCTTAAAAAGCTTTTTTGGAGGTTGTGGAATGCTTCTTTTTTGTAAAATTTTTCAGGGGCCCAAATTGTGACAAGGCAAAATGTAGTAGTAGCATTTTGCAACATCCGAAAATCCTTTGTAAAAAGGTGTCGTACTCGTTTATGCATAGCCAATAATGGAGCCCATTATGAACACTTACTGTAAAAAAAATAATTAACTTTAATTTGCAATTCTGTAAAATTACTGCCACTAATGTTACTAACATAGCATACATTTGCTGAAACATATCGATTTATTTTTTAAATTAAAGTTTTTCATGAAAAACAAAAACACTGATTTATGGCACCTGTGCCATTCGTGTTCAATTTTCGTTATGATGCTCTGGTAGTAGCGGTATGAAATTTTCAGGGTATACTATCCATGAATGTAGGTAGTTTTTAAAATAAGTTCTAGAAAAAAAACACAGGCACTTTTTTTTCACTGGAGGCTTTGAAAGTTGGTAGACACAATTCGATCCGAAAAACTTTTGTGAAGAATTATTTTTTTACTCCAATACGATAGGGTTATGACTCAAATCGGTATCGTAATTATGCAGACCCACTATTGAACTACGTCTAGAAAAAAAATCATGCAAGCAGGTCCAGTAGTTAAGCTACAGTGAAGACTTTTATACTGAATTCGGGCTTCTTAAAAAAAATTCACAAAAAACTCAATAACTTTGGAACTATTGAAAATCGCTGAACATACATGGGGGTTATATCGATAGGTATTGAAGTCCCCCATCGATTGACTTACGATGATCCACCCCCCCTGTTACACCCTGTATAATACACCTATACGTAGGTACAAACATTGTTGAATACATTTACATAGGTAGTTATATAAAATATATTTATTTAAAAATGTTTCTTTGCTGTTGTTATGATTAAAATCATAACATCCTATTCCACTTTTTTGATAATTTCGTCAAAAATATTAAAACGGAGCATTTGTAACCCGATCTAGAGTAATAAGAAAGACTAATTTCGTAGCGATATTTATTTGATCAGATCTTGAAACTGGTATTTATATTATCTTATGCGTAAGTATTTATTTCATATGACAATATTGTATGTATTTTATACATTCCAACTATTCCTTACCAAATTACTTATAGAGTACCTACTTTAGAACTATAAATTTACAAAATATGGATAACTAAATTATATTTAATAATAATACAGATACCCATTATTGGCTGATTATTAGAGTTTTTTGGTAAGTTGATTTTCTAAAGGCAGGTAATACGCAATATAATTGTTCATGATGCTAATATTTCTTGTGTATTTTAGCTGAATTGACTTGATAACTCCACTTTGCGATGTTTTGAATATTAATTTAATCTTGGCCATTTTTAGACTAGGTAGTGCTATTAGGTTTAGAAACAAAAAAAAAGTAGGACGAAACCTTTTGAAAAAGGAATGGTTTACCGCTAAAATTAAAGGAATAAATAAATAACGGGAACTAAAATTAAAGGAATAAATAAATAACGCTGGGAAGAAGTGGTTAGGAGGGGTTTAAAGGGGAAAATTGGTAAATCTCTATTCCAGCTCAACGGTTTTACCAAATTTTCTGATTTGTTGATTGTTAAGAAAACACAAAAGTTGTAGGTAGATCTTTTTTTTATTACCTGCAACTTTGCCATTTAACGATAGGACTTTTAGTTTTAACAGAAATCGAGATAAACCCATTATCCCTCTTAAACCCACGTAACAACCCCTTCCCAACGTCAGATCGCCCGTAATTTATTTTTCTTTTAATTTTAATTGTATACCTTTCCTACTACAATAGGATTCATTCTACTATAAATTTATTTCGTTTTTAACACTTGTGCATGTGAAATGCCTTTTTGAATAATTTTTGATTTTACTTAGTGTTGCGGTTTATTAAGTTATAATCAATTCCCCTCTTGATTGATCAATGAATGTACCTCCAGTTAAAGTAGTGGTATGGAGCAGCTGCGATATTTTTATATTTAGTTCTTAATATCAGAATCAAAAATTCCTATTCCCCTTTATTCTTATGTTATGTATTTTGGGTTCACTTATAAATTCTAGTTCGGAATGCCTATTGTACCAAAAAGAGAGAGAGCAAGACACTCGATAGTTATTTTTTTTACCGAATACTAACCGAATGTTTATACATATTAAAATTTTAAATAGCCAATTCATATATAGTGGGTTTGTAATGGTTAATATATTACATGTGCTACTTATATAATAGATAATAATAATAAATATCCAATAATCATTAATTTTGCATCACCCTTCGTTATTAAACTTTATTTTTGTAACGACATTTTATAGTTGCAGACTGAATGCAAAAAATACTTCTTATACTTCGTTGTATGAACCCAGACATTTATAATATATAGGCTTAACACGTTTGTCAGTAATAATTATCTTATGCTTAATATTTAACATACTTCTAAACTATTTTAGGGAGTCCATAAATATTCTATCAAATAATAATATGAATATGGCTGTGGTAGTTATGGTGAATGTTAGTAGGTAGTTATAATATGGTTAAAAATAACATAAAACCGCCTTTTTTAGAAAAAAATAAACAACACGTTCGTCAAACTTACTTAATCTTACAAATTCTACGTACAGAAACCAGCATTAATTTGAATATTTTCTAGGTACTTCTGTAGTTTTGTTATCATGTTAGAAATAAAAACGATATTTAGATTTCCATATTGCAAAAGAAAAGGCTATTAACCAACTTTGAACCAACATTTGGACTAGAGTTTTAAAAGCAATATTTTTTCTAACATAACAACTTTTTTTCATAAATTAACTACAATTTACAATTTAAATTTATGACTAGATATATGCATTAATCAGCCCATTATATATGTAGATATAAATACATATTCATAAATTACAGACAATAATATAATAGCTCTACAAAAATATACATGATTTGACTATTTAGTAAAGGTTTGGTATAATTATAAAATTTTTAAACTATATTTTAACATCGTAGCGACGTTACCATAATGTCCAAATATAAAAGTCAAAGTCAAAGTCAAATGTGTTTATTGCATTCATGAATGTAACAATACAGGTGGTATAAACATATTCCAGTACATCATGTTACCCTCTTGGGCATAGCTAACACAAACAAAATTAAGAAGGTTAGCTTTTTATTTCAATTCGAAGGAATTTAATTATATACTGAAAACGTCCCCATAGGTCATATTACAAAAAAATTCAATATTTTTCTTTGAATTTTTTAATTCTTACATAAGAGTTTGGAATGTGAGCTAGGTTACCTATACAGATCTCTGGGAAAGATATAGTCGTTGGGTGACGATAAAAAAAATAATTCTAGTCTTTGGTTTCTTGTAAGGTAAAAAGTAAATAATATTTTAAATCACATAGACAATTTTAGTGATTTAAAAGTGTATATAAATCTTTCTAAGAATGAAAGATAGTCAAGTTCCTTAAACTCTAATTGACAGCTAAGGCAACTTTCCCTCGAGTAAACATTGGTACGTAATGTCCACACTAAAATGTTTAGCTTTCGCATTTTAGGATTTTTCTTCTAACATTTTGACAAGTAGGTTTTTCATTAAAATTTTCCTTGGACTAACCTTTTTTTTTATAACGACGATCATATTGTTCAAGTTTAACAAATCTTCTGCCTATACTACATCGAAATATAATTATGTTTATTAATATTGTTTGTATGTGCCAAGTTCATAATATGCAGACTTTTAGAACATACAAAGCTCATTAAAATCAGGCGTTTCGAGAGCTCAGTTAATGATTCCTTAGCTTCATCAGTATTCATAAGATCTTTAAAGATTTTAATCATTTGTCAAATAAAATATGGATAAAGACTTTATCTCAAATTAAAGG
This sequence comes from Maruca vitrata, assembly GCA_039566165.1. Lineage (NCBI taxonomy): Eukaryota > Metazoa > Arthropoda > Insecta > Lepidoptera > Crambidae > Maruca > Maruca vitrata. Next base: position 17,728,817 of record CM076911.1, on the reverse strand, counting down.
TTCAAGATTCAATAGCTGTTTTGCTCAACTTTAAGTAAAACAGTACGGAATTTACTCTAGCGAGTAAAATCTATTTTAAACTACCTATAAGAGGGTTGTGGGAACCCTCAAATAGGTAGATCAAATTTACAATTTGATGGATGTTTTGCTCTACCTTATATTAGCAGTAAATACGGTATTTACTCTAGCGACTAAAATGTATATTAAACTACCTATCAGAAGGCTGGGCACCCTCAAATAGGTAGATATAATTTACACGATGTAATAGGTGTTGTGCTCAACGTTAAATTATTAGTAACTCTACGAATTAATGGATGTTTTGCTCAACCTTATAATAGCAGTACGGTATTTACTCTAGTGACTAAAATGTGTATTAAACTACCTATCAGAAGACTGGGCACCCTCAAATAGGTAGATCTAATAAACACAATTTAATAGGTGTTATGCTCAACGTTATATTATTATTATGGTAGTAGCTCTACGAATTAATGGATGTTTTGCTCAACCTTATACTAAGTAAATATTAACTCTTACGACTAAAATGTATATATTAACTACCTATCGGAGGGGAGTGGGTACCCTCAAATAGGTAGGTCAAATTTACATTTAACAGGTGTTATGCTCATCATAAAATAAATTGGGGCCATCCATATATTACGTCACATGACTTTTTCAATTAAACATTCAGAAAATCAAAATATAGTATGTTTTTTTTTATTTGACTTTGCACTTTGCACTTTCACTTAATAGTTTGGGTTCGGAATGCCGATTCCACCAAGAAGACTCCGGAAAGAAACTTGATAAACAATTTTTTTTATGTACAAACAGATAGAGTTGCAAAATTTTGTTGCTGTTCAATAGTGTAAAGTGCGTATTTTATTTTAGCGAGTAGTTTTTGAAATGTGACGTTACAAAAATTATAACCCCTCCCAACCTCTTTTAACATAATGTCAAGTTTCGCCGATATTAACGTATGACGTAATTTATGAATGGCTACTAAATCCTAGTTTTAATAGGTGTTGTGCTCAACGACTTATTATAAGTATGATACCCTTATTTCTACAATGTATATATAATAAACTACCTATGAGAGGGTTGTGGGAACCCTCAAATAGGTAGGTCAAATTTATACAATAGGTGTTTTGCTCAACATTTTAATAACTACGGTATTTACTCTATCGTCTACGATGTTTATGATAGTAGGTGAGCCCGGGATTCTAAATTTGCAGTAGCTTAGGCGTTATAGAGACCTGTTGGATTGTGAAGATTACCTAAGTAGATCTTAAATAAACGAACGTTTGTCATTTTAGTAAAAAGCTATTTGAGCAAGTGTCCTAACCTAATCAAATGACCGACTTTTGGACGAGACTAAAAGACAGACTTTATGCTAAATAAAATAAAATATGTCCTTGAAAAAATCGAGCACGTCAGATCTTTTTGACAGATGGTTCAAATAGATGTCTCAGTCCAAAACTATCATCATCATCATCATCTGACAAATATGATTTTGCTTTTTTTTCTGGTGGACTCGCACTTGGCCGGTTTGATTTCAACCCAAATTTTCACTGATGCCTGGTGTATATTGATATTAAGATTGATGATTGAGAAGCTTGACGCGCGCGAGTATCGCTAAAATATCTGCGTGGGCTCCCCTACTATAATAACCTATCTGGGTGGAGAGAGAGTCACTCAGATAGGCACATCATAGTTTGGAGATTTAATAGATGTTGCACTCAACGGTATATTGGTAGTATTCACTCTTCCCTATACAATGTTTACTCTAGCACCCCTGTTTTCCGATATTCACCATACCTTTGTTCACAATTTTGATCTATACTTCAGCCAAATTAGATGAAGAAGGTTTAACAACTAAGCGTTGCCTAGCAACCACTGACTATTTTTATATAAAAAAATAAGTTAAGTGCAATAATCTGGTCAAATAGGTAGTAGTAATTTTTTAATAAATGTTTTTATTGACCCTAAAATTAATTCGTCATTGAATTTGACTGAACCATAGTGTATTATTACGATTTTGCACGAATAAACTGTTCGCGAACACATTGACAATAGAGACAGACTACACAAACATACTTTTACATGTACGCTTACCTCTTACATATGATTTTTTATCTGAAGTAATTTAACAATATTTTTAGGTAATGTTAGGAAGCATACATATATAAGTATGAAACTCGCTTTTTCGCTACAGCAGGACGTACAAAATATAACTATGCATATTCGTTTACAGAAAAAAAAACATCAACTAACTTAAGTGTAAAAAATAAATCAATGATACCTATTTGGGTCAGTGTTCAAAATGAAAACTTAATATTTGCAGGGATACTAATTTAAAGAATAAGTGGCTCGTGGCTCTTACTGTGTGACCTTTCTAGTTTAGTAATAAATATTCGGACAATGACGATCGTGTTTGAGTTCCGTGTTGCCCCTTTTTTTTGTGAAGGTATTAATTGTATTTGATTCAATCATCCTAGTTTGACCGTGGACGGATTAAGAGTACGCGAGCCTAATCACGACTGTCATCGACAGATAACGTTAACTGCAGTATAGTTATGTTATCTGTGCTGCAGTGTAGGCACATAGGCTAACCGCAAACACGCAATATTTAATCCAGCACTTTTTTGCCTGAAGGGACTACGTGATAAAATGGAGTGGAGCTTTACAGTATTGCCACAGGTGGTTGACGGAGCCGTTTAAACAAATGATATTGTTGAATTGCGGAGTCTTTAATCTTCCAAAACTTGGTTTGGCAATGATGTTGCGTGTATGCGGCTAAACAAAGCCGTTCAAAATACTCGGCGGGTGGTTCTGTCCGCCGTCGTCGTCGGTCCTGTGGGGCTACCATGAGTTTAAAACTTACGCGCTCGATATCGCCTACGTAAATATGTCTATGAAAAACTTGTACAGCGCCGGCTGGTGGTTACGCGAAGAACTAAAATCGGCCGTATGAAAAAAACAACTCGATAGGTTTTTAACGTAAGTAAGTTTTCGATAGCCAACTTATGGTAGGCCCTCTGTACGCCGCCGCTGTAGCAGATTTCCACTTATTCCTTAAATTAGATCTTGTTGGTTGGTAAAGCAATATCTTAGTTGTGTATAAAACTTAGAAACCAGTTTTTAACCCTCAACCAGAAACGTAGGTGCGCGACAAAAACAGTAGTGTTTTAGGTGTATGGTTCTCGAATGAACTTTTCTTTTTTACTGGAATAAGAAAAGTTCATTAGAGCGCAAGGCGCAAACTAAAAAAGTATTTTTTTTTTAAATTAAATATTTGAAAATGATTACTAAATTTAAAGAATACCTTATTCGTTTATTCAATAAGTACTTGAAAGCATCGTTATAAAATGAAACAACCATGTACCTAATCATAAATAATTACTGACTTAGGACTAAGTATTAAAAAAAGGGTACGTCGTTGGACGTACACCGGTGTTAATGCAAATACACGTAAATGGTTGAAGGTTAAAGGGGTACATGTACAATTTTGATAAATTAAGCTCTATAATCATATCTAGCTCTATAATATAATCTCTCTAAAAGCTCAAAAAGCGAGTAATTGGGAATGCTGGAGTGCCTAAGTGCTTGTCTCTTCGTAGCGACCGTAGCTGGTGGACGGGCGGTTCGACCTCCTTGTGTAATAATCGATGTTCCTGTATAATTTGAAATAAAAAAATGATATGACGTCACGTCTGTGAGGTTTCTAACACACGAGCAGCAAGTTAAAATAGAAGCGACAGTCAGCGCGGTATCGGAATTCCAGATGATATAAATCGAGTATCACAATAGTGGATGCGGCTAGCTAGGCAACATCTGTCGCTGTAGCCGCCAACGAGTCCACAACACTTCAGCAGCTAGTGTTTACACTTGCCTTGGCGGTATGCTGTTATATAAATCGGCAGTACACTGCTGGTCGGGTATCAGAACCTTCAGGTCGTCGCATCTATCCGATCGATATGCAGGCGACACGCCCAAGTAGTACGCTAAGTGGCAGTGGTATTCCTATGTATAACACAGATTTGGGAACTGCTATCTCAAAGACATCTTATTATGCTTTCTATATGCTATACCGCTGACAGATTATGACTGGTAACATTTTTGTGTAGCAGAACTAACTACGACAATGGCTTGGAGTGTAACCTTGTAATCATCACTAAAGTTGCGGGGGAACGGGTAGCTCTCACGCCTAACTAACTGAACTTCATTCAGTAGTTCCTCTACGGGAACTAGTGGGAGTGTACTTTCAGTTCAGGGTACTTTCTACCCCGTGACGTGTGAAGGGTTTTGTACATACCTGGTCTCCATTTCGAGGCTGATGGAAGCCGCAGACATCACGCTGGTGGAGGGGCGGCGGTAGCCGTACACTACGGGTCCGGTGGAAGTGCTCGTCGAACGCCTTTGACTGAAACCAAACCCTATTTTGGAGGCTTTGGTCTTTAACCTCTAAACATGCGTTATTCGAGAAGCGAGTCGAAATGGGGAATTTGCATGGATTTTATATTTACTCATCCTATTATTTCATAATACAGAAATAATAGAGGTATGCTTAATACTAACAATATGTGCGACTTTAATTAGTAAATACACAAAAAAAAAATATATTACTCAATGTGTACTATATACTTCAGCATGTCGCCCGGGTCTAGCCCGTGACCAAGAGCGCTGTAAAGAGCTCGAATCGTCTCGTCTCTACATAATATGTATAGAATAACAATACACGCAAGTTTAATCCGTAAAATAAGTTTATTTCAAATATATATTTGAATATTTCTTAATTATAGGGAGCCTTTATGTATAAAAATGCCGTGTTCTTCACTGAAAAGTACAATCGCTTAGCAACCAGCTCGCCCGAAGAATACAATAAAAACATTCGCAATAGAGTATCGCAGAGCATTAGAAGGGCAAAACTAAAAAAATCGTTTGCTTTTGAATAAAATAAAATTATAATATTAATAACTTATATTATTATATTTAAGGGTTCTATAGAACGGATAGGTTTAGTAACACTATGTTTTACAGCATAGTATTATGACGCAATAGTTCTAAGATAGGTCTAACTAAATGATTCGCAAAATGTTGCACAAATATACTTTCTTCCGCTACTTTAACAACATAGTAATCATATCAACTGAAAGATGTCCACAAACAAAACACAACTGTCCTGCGCTCGTACATGTATGTATACCTTATTAGTTTTGTTTAAATCGTCGGTCCATCTTGTAGAGACAAAAATAATCACAAAACGGACCAACGAAACATCTTATAATAAAAAAAATAATAATAATAATAAAACGCATTTATTGACCACAAACAAAAGAACAACAACAAAAAAGAAAAAAGAAATAACACAATAGAACACAACATAAATTTGTGGTCAACTAGGTCCCAGCCTCAGCATATGCCACAACGACAGGAAGCCGCTGGGGCGCTGATATTCTGGCTGGGGCCTATTTAAGCAACGTTTTGTGATAATGAACAAGGAAAAAAATATATATATATGACGACTTGTTTAAAGGACAATCTAAACTAATCAACTCACCCGTCTGGGCTCTGCTCCGGCAAAGACATCTGGATGTCATGAAGGGTCCTAGGTGTGTGGGGGGACCGGTTCCAGTGCATCATCATCTGTCTCTTTATCGGTTTCGTCTGTGTGGCACGATTGCGCATCCTAAAAATCACACATTCGATAAGTAACCAAATATAAATGGATAAATACTTATAATAATAATACTAAGGCGTTCGACCGATTCCGGTGATGGCGGCCAATCTCAATTGAGATCAGCCAAGTGCGCAGGATATTATAGTGTACAGCGTGCGCGCCAACACAAGTGCACTCTCTGTTCCCTTACTCTCATTGTTCGGTGAGACGGTAATCCGACATGACCGATGAGAGATCGGGCGCAGGACCACCGGCCTAACGTGCTTTCCGAGACACGGGCGTGCAACCACCAACTTCCTAACTCCAGTCTTAGTAATTTCTTTACAGAAAACCTCACACAAATTTTGCCCGATACCGCACTCGAACCGGGGACCAGGGAATGCCAATAGACACACGAGGCAGTGAAAATGCTTATATGCCTAATAATAAAACACCCAGACACGGAGAAAACGCCGAAGTGCATCACACAAATATTTGTCCCGGGTGGGAATCGAACCCACGGATCGAACTGAAAAGTAGCCAGGGTCACTAAACACTGTTCCACCGAGCCTGTCAGAAACTTACTCATGTCCAAGGGGCCATGAGAACTATTTAATATGATAATGATAAAGGTATCGTTATCATCATCTCAGTCAGCCAATAGTAGTGTGATTGAAGAAGACGCATGGTACATGATTAGGGTTGCCAGGTCCTCAGACGCAAAAGCCGGACAGACCTGTGAGTTTGTCCTGACATTAGGGTAAAAAATCCGGACATCTTGTTTTTTTTTGTCCATTTTTTATAAAAAGTGTAAACCTAATTTTTTTTTACCCAACATTCGGTCGAAAAATCTGGACGACTTACATTTTTGAAAAATTTTGGTGTTACTTAAAAAAAACGCGCGATCGGCGTGATTCGATCTCGATCCGCGCGCGAATTTCGAAATTAAATAATCCTACCTAAATCCTAACAGGCCGGATGCCGCTAACCTAACAGCTTGCCTAACAGCAATCAAAAATCCTACGTATGTCCTGCTTTATCCTAACACCTGGCAAGCCTATACATGATAGTACCTTTCTACCTTGACAAAGGCAAGTATTTTGTCTCAACACCATTCAGTTCTAAATGAGACCTCGAAGCAATTGCTTCGACTTAGGTCCCCGCCAACCACCTACGTGTCTAGTCTATAACTCGGTACACACCTAATTGAAAAGTAAATTTAATTACGATTTTATAAATTCAACTAGCTGTGCCAGCGACTTCGTTCGCGTTTCCCCCCGTTTTTTACACATTTTCCATTGTATCTTTGCTCCTATTGGTCGCAGCGTGATGTTATATAGCCTAAAGCCTTTCTCGATAAATGGTCTATACAACACAAAAAGATTTTTTCGTTTCGAACCAGTAGTTCCTGAGATTAGCGCGTTTAAACAAACAAACAAACTCTTCAGCTTTATAATATTAGTATAGATATGCGTATTTACTCGATAAAAACAGTAGCAAATATAAAGCTACATAATCAAAATCAAAATTGTTTTATCCGCTTGTAAATAAGGAAGGTTATAGTATTATGTAGATGTTAATTAAAAATAAAGAAGCTTAAAACCTGCTAGTACATACATAGTGGCCGTTAATCGCTCGCGACTATGATTGGAAGCCAGTCGAAACATCTCGATTATGAAATGTAATACTTACTTGGGGCGGATAGGATGTGAGCGCCCGTTGTTCCTAAACAAAGACGCGTTTCGTCTTCTTGTCTCTCTCATAGCCTTATAATTATCATAATGTTTACGGAGTACAACCCTCACCTGATCGACAAAAAAAAAACAAAATTTAGTCAACATTTAATGAAGTTGTCCTAAATAGATAAATTGTACTATTCCTATTTTTTTGTCTGTATATAAATGAAACGTGATATAAACGTAATAGGGTAGTTTCCTATTTTTTTATTTTTATATAGATGGATGGACCACACAATTGTAAAGGTAATGTTAAAAGAATGGTTTGATATTTGGAAAACCCCCGGAGATATTACAGTTTCAATAACACATCATTTGGGCGAGCTCAAAACGCTTCATACAAATGTCGCATAGAGCTATGACGTCACCGCTCTGTATACTGTATGCTTATCGTAAGGGCTTTCTTCAGCAGCTATACCAAATGTTGCATTTACGAATATGTGTTCATAGTGAAAGTTACTACTAATTCAGTAATTTATAAGATGGCATAATATTTTAATTGAATTTTCGCATTTTAGTAATGGACTTTCCCACCTAACTTCAAATGTCTATTATTGTCTGATTTCGTAAGAAATTTTAATTTCGATTTCACTTATGTTATTGATTTACCCATATGTTACTGTAAATTGTGAAATTTTATGTAAAATCAGACTTAGGAAACTAGCCTATTTCATACTTAATGTAAAGTTATAGTTAGACATTTTCATTTCTAATATCAGAAGGGATACCTAATTATAAAGTTAACGTTTAGTAATAAGACAAAGGCACAAAAAACAGCACATTATATGTTATATTGTTGTTTTCAATTTGTTTCCACACAGCTGACTCAAGAGCAAAATTTAACAACGTTTGAAGAGATGCAAGGCTTTTCAGCGGTCGCAACTGCAAAATGGAGGTGATAAGTGGACAGTGGACACTTTGGACTCTTTGTCAAAAGCAAAATTTAACAATGTTTGAAGAGATGCAAGGCTTTTCAGCGGCTCAACTGCAAAATGAAGGTGACAAGTGACAGTGAAAACTTTGGACTCTTTGTCAAAAGCAAAATTTAACAACGTTTGAAGAGATGCATGGCTTTTCTGCGGTGGCAACTGCAAAATGAAGGTGACAAGTGGACAGTGGACACTTGCAGTGCTGGTCGGTCCGGCGTCCGTCGAGCTCGTCCGCCTTGCTCAATGCGCCCTCTCAACCGTGTATTTCTTACCTTGGCCTCTCGTTAGGACCCTCAAGATTGTCGAGGACGTACCTCCTTTGGAACATAATGGCGGCACCGAACAATGCTCCAAGGTCACCCCCGGTGTCTAGCTCGTTCTTGTAATTAGATCGCGTTATGATGATCGTTTCAACGGTCCTTCACATTACTGAATAGTGTAGGAATTTACTGGCGTCTAATTTTTTTTTTTCGAATTTCGTGTCGCCGTTTTTTGAGATTTTAAGCAAACAATAAAATTATATCAATATAATTAAGTATCCCGACCGCTACTAACAATTACTGTCCTGTACCAAAACGTTTTGTTACTTTAACCTTACTCACTTACTAACTACAACTTACTTACTTTTTATATCTAGTAAGGTATAAAAAGTGAGTATTAGTAGTAAATAAGATAAGTATTGATCCTCACCTCTGCGTTCAAAAAACAGTAGATTAATGCAATGAAAAATCCTTGGAATGAACGCAGAAAGTGAGTAATGTAACTCCAAAGAGCGAACACCCACACTTGTCCGCTCAATGGAGTTTCAGTCATATCGAGTGCATTCGTGATGCCCAACAGTGGGAGCAACACGAAGGCAGCACGAACTGCTTTTCTGTGGACAAAGAAAACGTAGATGTCAATGAAAATCGTGTCTATAGAAGATTGTGAAGAGAAAGTAAATTATATTAAAAAAAAATTTTTTTTGGGAAACATTATTCTAAAATCAAAGTATTTTATATAAATTGGTCGTACTGAAAGTTTATGTCGAATTCGTAAAATTTTGCGGTATTGCTGTTATATTCCTTAAATTTAACAATTTTATATAATCGTTCTGATTCGGCTTGGTATTGCTGTAGCAATAAGATTGAAGGGAAGTTCTAGGTAAGCTTTTTAAATTAGTTTTTCTTTTAAGTGATTTTGTATAAAAATTTAAAGTCAAAATTCAGTAATAGATTACTGATTCTACATCACTGGACACATATGACATTTACTTCTTAAGTATGTATACTAACCTCACTTTATTAACTTCAGAATTTTCACTTCGTCGTAGCTTAAGTACTAAAACCTTAAGTATATTTAATAAGAATATCATATTAACCTGGAACAAAACAAAAAGGTGAGTCTCTGCTTTAATACATGTGTCCTAAAATTACTCTAAACTATTTGCAATTCCCTATTACAAATTTGAGAACATGGCATTGGCTTGCTAGAACGAAGCACACTCCTAATGATAACTAACTACGACTTTTACTAAGTTTACGGATAAAACTCGCGTGTATCGTCACTAACTATTCTGTAGGGCTACCATGAGTTTAAAACTTACGCACTCGATATCGCCTACGTAAATATGTCTATGTGAAAAACTTGTACAGCGCCGCTGGTGGTTACGCGAAGAAAAATCGGCCGTATGAAAAAAACAACTCGATAGGTTTTTAACGTACGTAAGTTTTCGATAGCCAACTCATGGTAGGCCCTCTGCAGTGATGCGAAGTCACGGGCCCGTCTTTCCAGTGACCACGAGCGCTGTAAAGAACTCGAAACGTCGGGTCTCGGTCTCTTCATCGGGAGAATAGCAATACGCGAGTTCAATTCGTAAACTTTGTCTCATTTCAAATGTGCAGTGTTCGCGCAAATTATAGACGCGACAACTACTATCGATTGAATTAAAAAGATTTTGAACACAATTAGAAACAAGAATTTGTTTCTAAGAAAAAGAATGGCATCACAATTACTTTTTAACTTTTTAATAAGCGCCTCTGTTGCTTCGATCGAGATGTTTTACATTGTTATATCGGTTTTTATTATGAACTAGCTGTGCCAGCGACTTCGTTCGCGTTTCCCCCGTTTTTTACACATTTTCCATTGTATCTTTGCTCCTATTGGTCGCAGCGTGATGTTATATAGCCTAAAGCCTTCCTCGATAAATGGTCTATATAACGCAAAAAGATTTTTTCAAATCGAACCAGTAGTTCCTAAGATTAGCGCGTTCAAACAAACAAACTCTTCAGCTTTATAATATTAGTATAGATTATTATGTATAAGCATTAATAACATAATTTAATTGTTTAATTCAATCAAAATAACTTTATTGTATCCAATAATCGATTCACTCATAATAGAGATTCATTTAAGTGATATATTCAGCGTTACCTATTGTATGGAAACTATAAATATTTTACTTATTAAAGTTAAATTCCATGGCTTTGTTTTGGACTGTAGTTGATTGAATGAAAATGAATTCGTCCGAATCATTTTGTTATCGCTACAGACGAGTGAGTGCATTAATATTTAATTATTGTTCAAATTTGCATCTGGCATCTATTCATCATTCATTAAATATTGGGTATTTTGGGTACTGATCAACAAACTTGTTAATGTTATATATAAAGAAAATCTCAGTGTATAGGAAACTTGCATTACTACTGCAATATAATTATCAATTATATTGATCTTATTGATTAAAGTTCAAACTTTAAGATGTCTCATTCTCATTTCAGAATCAAGAAGAAGATACCGTAAATTAATGAGGTCCTAGAAGTCATCCTTGACTGCCGATATTCTGATTGGACAGGATCAGGGCCGGATTAAGAAAGCGTGGGGCCCGAATCTTCAATTGAGGGAGATTCGGGAATTCCTTTCTTTGTGCACCTCTGCGGTGCCTAAGCTACGTCCCATCAAGTTCAAGTGCCTACGTTTAGCCGTTTAGGCTGTGCGTCGATATGTGAGTCAGTCAGTCAGTCAGTTTTATATATTTAGATACAGCACTGAAAAGTGCATGGCCACGCGGGTCGGGCCCCCCGCCGGCCTGTCACCCGCACCCACCACGTGGTGTGCTAGATGACCGTCATATGAGATGACGCACGCTTCTGTACACGTTTTGTATAATTATATTTTCATCGGGTCCGTTCCCTGCCAATCACGTCTACAAACGGCTGAGCACTGAATTTACTGTAGAATTGTTTTGTGACAAAATGGTCGCGGACGTTGGAAGATTTCATAGGATTTTAAAATTACAAAAATCACTCATACTAGAGTTCAACAGTTTTTAGATCACAGGGAGACAGAACATGGGTGGAGAGATACTGGTAGTATTCCGTCAGCATCGACGGAATACTTTAGCTAAGTCCGGTACACTGAAATTTTCTTATTAACTAGTTGTAAATTTTAAGTCTAACATAAAGGTACATTTTAGACTTACTATGACAACGGCCAATCGGGGCCCTTGTACTATCCAGTAAATGGATAGGAAATTATATCCATACCAACATCTGCAACAATAATAATAAATGTAATTACCAAAATTGAGACTAAGGTAATAATGTCAGATACATTGTTCCGATTCAAAAGTCAGTTGCTTACTGCTTCAAAATGGTTATGATATCAGTATATAAAATATTAGGGATATCAAAAACAATGGCGATATACACAAATATACCCAGACCAAGCATCGATGTTCATCATACAAATATTTATACCGAGTGAGAATCGAACCCACTATTCCTGGCGCAAGCGACAGAGGCTTTATCGGATGCCAGTACCATTAAGCCAGTCAAAATGCGTTGTTGGTCAAGAGGCGAATAAGGGTTAACGCGTATGAGAAGTTCACTAGATGGCAAAAGGTAGGCGTGAGGTCCAACTGCAGCATGATTGGTTATTTTTGACGTGACATTGACAGACATGTCAATATTCACCAATCATGCTGCAGTTGGACCTCACGCCTACGTTTTGCCATCTATAGAATTTCTCACACGCGATCTATCGCGTTGTGATTTGATGTAGAAGTTACTTACTGTTTTACTTCTTCTCTCTTGTAGTGGATCGCGGTAATGATCGCCCAGATCACAACCACCACAAGGGGCAACACCCACCCGAGCATGAAGTAGGACAAATATGATATTTTTTCTCTGAACACGTTTTTGGTCACCAAATTGTTCAGGTATAAGCCCTCTATGAACATCCACATGAACATTACGGTGATCGCGTATTCGAGCAGTGCGTAGGATATCTCGCACAAATAAGGCTGTAACAAAGGGCATACATGTTAACAATGGACTGAATTCCATACTGAAATTATTTCCGTGAAATATGTACCAATAATATGCTATACAGTCCTAAAATTACAAAATTGAATGATAAACCTAATTTGGTGCAGTAGTTTCAGTTTCATTCATATAGGTTTGTAGTTTTCGTGCAAATTATGGACTAATTGTACGTTAATACTGCCTGATAATTACTTTACATTCGCTAACGTTATGCTTGCTTAAGAATATCAATTGGAAGTTTAGTGTACATACTAAAACAGATGCCAATATTAGTATCTTTCTTGAGGCTGTGGTTTATTAATATTGTAACTACCGGATGGCTCTTCGCATCGATACTCAAAACTTCTCCAGTACTCTCAGGGTCTTGACAGTGGCCGCAATTTTTAAGTACTCTCTCAACTTTCTTTGCGGTCCTTATATCGGGCTTCGGATACGGCTCTGTCATTTCTCTTTTTCGTCTACTGTATTCTTATACCCAGTAATGTGATAGGGAAATGTAAGGTGTTTATAACACCTCAGATGGATTCGCTACTAACTATTAAATTATCCCTAAGGGTGAAAGATAATTTTCTCGACTGCCAACTATATATTTTTTTTAAATAAATCGTTGGGAATTATGTTTTTGTTAAGAACTATCGGTTTTAAACTGACCATTATATTAACCGATATGAATAGTGATACTAATGTTACCTGAGGAACTTCAAGCGATAAACGTTATAGTATTATGTTATTCTCGTAATTTTAGAGGAATGACGAATGAGACGTAAAAAAAGTCTCAACTTATGTTATTGGAAATTCCTAATTATTGAGTGGTATGTTTTTTAGCTATTAAAATCTTATGTTGAACATAAAACGTAAAAGTTGTTTACCTATATAATATTATATTTCACTCATCGATCTGAAAATATGTAACAATCAGGGTCACCCGAGGGTCAAGTCTCTTGAAAGAATCCTTTCGTAACTCGCTATTTGAATGTTAAGATCGTCTGCGGCAATGGCGGAACCAAATCCGTACTTGGTCGAAGTCTTTTTAACCGATTTCACAAAAGGAAGAGGTTATCAATTCGTCTGAATAATAAGGTAACAGATGGCCTTTTCTCAAAAAGTAAACTCAGTCGCTTACATAAGGACATATTTAAACTAAAAAGCACTAATTATACTATTTTTTTCTACTTATTACAAAACGTAGACCATACTGTAGCGGTACAATGAGTTTGCTATCGAAAACTTAACTTAAAAACCTATCGAGTTGTTTATTTTCATACGCCCGTTTTTAGTTCTTAGCGTAACCACCAGGGGCGCTGTTCAAGTTTTTCATAGAAATATTTACGTAGGCGATTTCGAGTCCGTAATTTTTAAACTCATGGTAGCGCTACTGGACTCATTAAGCGCGTTATTTTTCTAATCCTTTACTTTGTCACGTATTGTGCACGTTTCATTTTAAATGCACTAAGTGAGCTTACCAAGTTTAGCAAGCCCGCTATGTTTATAACGGTAAACAACACAGCTCGGATTTCAATCTTAGTTCTTTTCAGAAAACTAAAAAAAGAACATACTATCTCCTATATACCGACATAACACTTTTTTTTTTTCATTTTTTTATTCGGTAATTTTTAATTTTTACTAGGACCGATAAATGTCGTCATCAATTACTATGACTAAATAATATAAATATTAAGTGATTATGTAATAAACACAAATATATCCCGTTCCAACATCTAAGTTAGCTAGATCATATGCACCTAATTCAGTTAAAAAAAAATCCGGCATTTCATTAGTAAGTACTAAATGTCCGTACTACAATTGCCAAACTACTAATAACTTTCGTATTTTTTGTCTATTCATTTTAAAGGTCAATTAAAAGTAGAGCATTTCCTGGCAGCATTTCGGTGCACGAATTAAACGTTCTCACTAACACAACAGATTTCAAGAAGGCATTTGATTTGGTACACAATGACATCTTGTTGAGAAAATTGGCGTTAATAGGCTTTGAAACAAAACTCGTCGAGTTCTTTTCAAATTACTTAAGTAATCGTCGACAATACGTTAGATTAGGCAAATACATATCTGGAGACTACTATACCAGATCAGGAGTAAGTCAAGGAAGTACGTTAGGGCCATTACTTTTTCTCATTTTCATCAATGACCTACCAGATAGCGTCAGGACTTCCAAATGCCTACTATTTGCTGACGACCTTAAACTAAGTTTGGGTATAGAAAGTGCGTCCGACTGCGTGGCATTACAGAGAGATATTGATGCTGTAATGGAATGGAGCTTGCATAATCATCTGCCATTTAACATTAGTAAATGTAAAACATTGACCTTTTCACGTAAACGTTGTCCACAAAACGTTACCTATAAACTGTCTGACGCGCCCTTAGAAAGAGTAAACGAAATTCGTGACTTAGGATTAATATTGGACACTAATTTAAACTTTCATAACAATGTGACTACTGTGTGTAAAAAAGCCAGTCAAATGCTTGGCTTTGTTCTTCGTACTTCATCTCAGTTCAACAAACTAGAGGTTGCTATGGTTCTTTATAATGCGTATGTTAGAAGCAAATTAGAATATTGTGCCCTCGTATGGGATCCATATGAGGAGAAATATATAATAATGGTTGAGAAAATACAGCGTAAATTTGCACGTTGGCTCTATAAGAAGAAATACGGGTACTATCCAGGTTTGTATCCGTCCTTATTTGTATCTGGCATGGTAGGACTAGATACACTTAAATTTAGAAGAGTTATGCAGACTATTTTACATTATTTATCTGTCATACATAATAGGATCGATAGCCCAACTATACTTAGTAAAGTGGGGCTTCTAGTTCCTAATCGTATAAGTTGGAACGACGAGGGGACGGTGGCACCTCGACGGCGGCCACGGCTGTTGTTGCGTCCTGGCACGCGCACCAGGTACGCTGCTAATGCACCTACCACTCGCGCTATACGCCTCATAGGTGATATGCTCGTACATAATTTTAATATTGACCTATTTGCCGACAACTTTGGCCAACTTTGTGCCAAAGCTCTAGAATTTATAAATAAAATGTAATTTTCTGACCTATAATTTTTTTATAATTTTCTGACTAATAATTTTGTAATTTTCTGACTTATAATTTTGTATTTTTTATATTTTAATACAGAATAATATTGACTAGACATGGGTATAAATAATATTATTGTAATTCTAATTATTGAAGTTGTATTGTATTTGTATTATGTATTGTATACAATAATTACTTAATGTGTTCATTTAGATTGTAAGCGTGTTGGACATTCTGTAAGCTTGCAATGAGTTTGTGTCAAATAAATAAATAAATAAATAAATAAATAAACAGTTCAATTAGCCTAAGCTATCCTAATAATGGCCAATGCTCGATGTTCAGTAGCGCTACCATGAGTTTAAAAGTGACAGACTCTATATCGCCTATGTAAATATGTCTTTGAAAAACTTGTACAGCGCCCCTAGCCGTTACGCTAACAACTAAAATCGGTAGTATGAAAAAAACAATTCGATAGGTTTTTGACGAACGTAAGTTTTCGATAGATAACTCATGGTACCGCTACTGATACGAGTAAATGCTCTAGTTTATAGTCATCTTAAGAACTTAAAGTTGCAGTTTCATGCTTAGGCGGGTTTTAGAGCAGCGCTGACGACGCGTTAATAACATCTGCTCTGATCGGTCTGCGTAACTTAAAAACGTTACTCGTATATGCAAACTGAGAAAGATTTAACTGCCTCGTTCATTTATTGGTACTAAGGTCCCCGGTTTGAGGGTGAGTTTTTTGTAAAGAATATAAAATCTGTAAGCGTTGGAGTTCAGCTTGCGGTCAGCGCGATTCTAAAACCAACCTTAGGTACTTAATATTTTAAAAACGGAAAAAAATCAAATTGCTCCACTGTTCACCGGGGATATGAAGTTTATATTACTGCAATGAAATGTCTACGGCCATAAGTGTGTATCTAACAGAAGATGGCGCCACCTGTGGCTAACAGGTAATATACGGGAAAAAATCGACGGCTTCAAAAAGCTGTTGTTTGGTAATAGCTTTGCACGTCTGGGCGCGATTCCTGGAAGGACGGCTGTTCAAATCCTCGGTCAACAGCAATTGAATTTTGTCCGTTTTTCAAAACAACTAGTGCAAGCTTAGCGCCATGTGTATCTTTTTTGTGTATGTACTTTGGTAACACTTAGGTACTTATGGTAAAGGTGTGATTCTTTGTTTTTATGTATGTATGTATAAGTATGTATGTATGTACTTATGAATAACTGACCATGTTGTCTATCCCTCGCACGGTGTTGACGTTCATGCCCTGGTCCACGCTGCGTGCGAACACCTGGTCGATGTACAGCACCAGCCGGACGATCACTTGCGTGGTCATAGCCCAGAACAGACATTTGTGTATTTTTGTCCGACTGTTGTGCAAAGATCTGTGGAAGCGCTATTTTATTACAATTACCGCATTACCGAACTAGGCTGTATCTGTATTTAAGATAAATTGTTAATTTTTATTTCACATTTTTGCATTAAACAAATTTACTGGCTATATTTGAGGATTGATGTAGAGCATTATCTTTAGAGGTGAGAGCCATCCGCTCCCCCATGAGTCCAGTGATGATGACGAGGCTACTCCAAGCCATCATCTTATGTCAGTAAGAAAAACACAACTTTTTTTTGTTAAGACAAATCCTAACTTGTGATTAAGTGGGTAAGTTAATAGTCCCAAGTTGTAGAAGCCATGATAAAAACATATTTGGCCTTTTGTTAGCATCTTTTACTAGCAATGATGGTGGCTTGGCATTGGCCTCATCCTTGGAAGCCTTGATATCATCATCGTTTTTGCAGGAGAGCGGACGGCTCTTACATAATTATGCAAGTAATATCAAGTAATCAGAAGTAAGTATCTACACAAGACTTAAACAAAAGTCGGTAGTTAGTCTGAAGTTAATAACTTATATTTAACAATTTTTGTTTCTTGCTGTAGGTACGGTCGGCTAAGAAAATGGTCTACCAGTTCTGATGACAAAAAGTATAAGTAAAATAGCCATGAGATTGTAGGTTAACTGAATCATGTACAGTATGCATTGGTTGTTTAGAATATTTGTCACTGGAAAATCAACCTTGTTGTTCTGTGACTCGCGAATAGTTTAACAAGGAACTAAGAAATATAGCATAGCTCTCTTTTATTGCCATGCCATAGCGTCGTGTGTGTTACACAGGTCTGGTTTTAAAATCGTTTTTATGTAGTGTGGTCAATTGCGATAAGATTTGATTGAAACCTAAGGCTGATAGACCGCTCTCTTAATGGACAATACACATAGCAATTCACTTACCTGTAGTAAGAAAAAATAAAAAGTGAAATAATAAGTGCAACTAAACTGAGGCTGAACCCAACTATTTCTAAGTATCGTGTACGCTGCGCTATTTCAAACTTCGCCTGAAACAAAGGATGTAGTGTTATTAAAGGGTAAAACTAACGAATATTTACTAGCTTCACAATGAACCTTACTAATATTATAAATGCCAAAGTAATAATAAAAATAGTCTGTCTGAAAAACAGATCTGTTGCGTTTTTACGCTATATTACTAAACCGATTGAAATCGCATTTGGTACACTTATAAATCTAGGTCCTGAGAAAGAACATAAGCTATTTTCAACCGACATACCATATAGGTGTGTTGTGTGTGTGGTGTGTGTTATTCGGAATAAAAAATTATTTCTTTTCATAATTAATGAAAACCTACTTTTAAAAAACTCTCATTTTTACATTATTTACATTTACATTCAAATTGGGTTGGGTAACTTTGTATGGAGCGGTAGCGTCATTTTTTTTGAGTGGCCATCGATCTTTATGTTCCTTATTTGTACCACTACCTTAACTTAACATACAATAAAAAGAAGTTTTTAAAAAAACTCAAGTGATAACCACTTAAAGTTCGATAAGAGCGCTACAAAGTCCAAAGTGTAACTTCTAATATGTAGATGTCTATTGTTTCCTGAAAAAATTAATTTAAATATAAACAAATATATCTGGAACATTTCCACACACGGTCTTCTGACCTCAAACTAAGTAGAGCGTGTACTATGGGCGTCAGAGACTGATATACTTAAGTATATATTTATAAATAAGTACATACTTAAAAATATATTCCCACCCAGACACGGAACAAAAACCGATGCTCATCAGACAAATATTTGTCTCGCGTGGGAATCGAACCCATGACTCTTGGACCCGTAGCCAGGGGGCTTAGACAAAGTAATATTATCAAAACGATAACGAAGTTCGATAATAATAAATTGTATAGGATTGACATTAGACGCGACGCGATCACGTGGTCTATCTAATGTCAACCCCGTACATTTTAATCTTTTCAAACTTCGTTATCGTTTTGATTTGCTACTTTGTCAACGGCACCTGGTTCCTCCGAGCTAGTCAAGCGTTCAATTGGCGATGCAAAGATTATCTGCGCGCCTCTATCGGCCAAATTTAGACTAGACTAGCTGTCTAAGAACGACACTTTGACGGTTTTTAGAAACAATACGTCACATAAATCTGAGTCGTATTTAATAAATAAATTTTCCGTGACGTTTATTGTATCGATAAACTGTCAGTGTCGTTCTTAGACAACTTAAAAATGTTTTCACTTGAGGCTAGTTAGAATCTTTGCTTCGCCACTTGAAGTTTGATGTTCATGAATCATGATTATACCGGAGCCGCTCTTAGATGACTGATTTGACACTTTTTATTTTATATTTTGCATTTATCCTTGTTAAGAGGAACATATTTAGCGAATCATAAAGAACAACTTTTAAAATTAAGACGTTATTTCCAAATGTCAAATGCACCTATTTATCTAATTATTTGTCTTTTATTACCTAAAATAATTAAATTATAAAAAGAAAACGAAAAAATTTCCACCCTGTATTACGCTTTTACAAGGTTACGCCGTTTGACACGTTTTACATAGTGACGTAGTGGGTAATACTCACCAGGTATTTTTTAAAAATAGGATGAAGGATTTAATAAGTATTGTATAATAAAAAAAATATATATTTTTAAATGAGAAACTTCAATTCAATCTTCTGGATGTGAATAAATGTTTTTAATAAAAAAAAATTATAATTAGACCTTGCTAGGTTATAAAGTGGAAATAACTGTTACTTCGGCAATTTTACCGTTGTCTCTCACTAGTGCAGTCAGTCTGACATGTGTCAAATCAGTCAACTTAGAGCGGCTCTGGTATAACACGTTATGAATTGGTCAAAGAATGTCGCAAATAATAATATAATATCCACACATAGCAATTTTATCTAAAATCGTGTAAAGATTTAAGGAATTCATGTTTCGGTAAATTAGAAATAAAATCAAAGTTCAAATTAAAATAGATATCCGACCTAAGTAATTTAAATGTTTTGTGTTCTTGTATAAATCAGCTAAAAATATATATTTATATTAATCTTAGCTAACTAAATTAGATAGATGGGCTAAAATCGTAACACAATGGTTACCTGGGGACGGCTTTCGCCGAAGGGGAAGGCCCAAAAAAAGATGGTGTGACGATTTGGCCCAAATATCAAGGAGCTGGGAAGTGCTGGCCTTGGCTATCCAAGGGTGGAGCGGTGGACAGGTTTGGAGGAGACCTTTGCCCAGCAGTGGGATGATACGGGTTAAGTAAAAAAAAAAAGTAAATTAGAACAACCTGTCAAGTTAAATAAATTTCGTTTGGTCATAAAACTCATATTAGGACCATACGAAATTGATTTAGGATATACATGATCAAGCTCACAAATAAAAACACGGCTATCTGAAATAAGAACATGATCACTTTCCTTAGGTATACAATTGTTTGATCGCTTACCTGGGCATCCAGGCCAGCACTGTCGTTTCTTACCATCCTGGCGGAATGTCCTCTATCCCATGATTACCTCAATTACGCCTGAAAGCTCTTGTAAATGAGTCCAAAGCTATATTCTAAATTTGGTGAAAGCCAAAGCGTCAAAAGCATTTCTCGAAAATATCAGTCGATTTACTCTTAAACAACGTCAGTTCTTTATCAAGTAAAAAAGTGTGAAGAAAAGTAAGGTAGTACTCAAAACATCATCGGACTCGTCTTGAAGATTTACGAAAATGAATATTAAACAATAAAAAATTATAACAAACCAAGTACAATGTGTGTGTCTGTCCTGTGAATGTGAGTATGGCGAATGTCTACGTATGTGTTTGATAGGTACAATGTGTTGTTAAAGAATTATATTTTGAATATCTTAGCTTTTTAGTTTTGATTTAGTTTTTAGTACTGTACCTTCTGTATCAACTGTTACTTGGAGCGAAGTGAAAACACCTCAAGAATGATTATAATTTATCGTGCTGTCTTGTCTTGTTTTGGCGTAGCTTCGTTTGAGAAAATACATGATATGTATTGTATGAAACACTGTATTCTATTTGCACACTAGTTTGCTAGTATTGTTATTTTCCAGCGGACATTTTAGACAAATACCTAGTTACGTACACAATCATGCTCGCACTAACATTTATAATACTCCCTGTTCTATCGCTCCTGAATAGTTCGGATGATACGGGAACCGAAGTGATCAGAAATCTGGCGCTGGCGATCACCTTAGAAGTATAGATGGTCACGGTGGATACACTCCTCTTGACTCGTAGCTACTGAGCTAATACTCATTGAAACACATAAACAAATTAGCCTAACTCTGAAATTTTGGATTGAGAGCCAAAACCTCTTCAGCCAATGGGGGCCAAAAAAGTTGTGAAGACAAAAATTTTACAATGAAAGGATATTTTCGGCTTTAGCGCCGATTTTGACAGACTGGTTCTATTTTGATGAACATGTTCAACTTACTTGGGCGTATTCATCTTCAGAAACTTTGTCAAACAGCGTTTTTACTTCCAAAGGAAAACAAGGAGTGTAGTTAGTCCAACCAATGGGGCTGGAGTCGTTAGGACGCCGACCAGCCCACTTTCCGGTTTCGTCACAAAGCCGGAACGCCAAGCCTGCAGAAAGATCGTATGTACTATAATAGTACTCCTTACTGCCTACCTACATTTAACTAAAAAGGTGTGCTGCTAAGACCTGCTAACACAAGTTTCTTTTTTAATTTTTGTCATTTGATTTTAATTTTCTCATTATTTATAACTTAGAGAGATTTCTTGAGGGTACTTTATGAACAACGAAAACCTTTAGCCAGCTCTGAAAGTTGGTACTCCCGGGAAATTATAATCTACCATTTACCATCCCGGGAATTTATAGTACACGATTATTTGCACAAAAACTGGTGAGCTTGTTTTTTAAACCTTTCTCTTTGGCTATCCTCGAAGAAACCACCGAAGCAGTATTATAGAAGATTTACCTACAAAGGTAGAAGATTTTGTTGACGATAATCTTACATACACAAGACTTAATAGACATTTAAAAAACCTCCCTCAATTCTTTTCCTTACGGCGCTACCTAAACACAATATATGGGAAAAGGGCTACTTCCTACCATATAATGCAGTTTTGGTCTGAAAATAGATTTTTAGGGGGCTATAGCTTAGTTCTGGGAACGAACTAGCACAACACGATAACGATAGTCCTAGCAATTTTTATATTTCGTACCACTTCTGAATCAACTAAGCTACGCTTTTAGTCTGCAGACTGTCAACAAAGGAAAAGGTATAGAAAATGAAATTGTTAACACCATCTGTCAACTCAATAGGAACGGTGCAGTGCGCACGACTGACTCTCTGCGCTTTATTACTGTGTCCACTTGCATTTTCAAGGAAAAATGTTGCAATTAACTACGTTTTATTTCTTGTAGTCTTGTGGAGATATTCCGAAGAATGTGATATTGCGCCCCCGCGCCTCTATGGTAAAGATAGAAAACACTTGTTTGAACTTGTTGGAATTGTTAGGAACCTAAATTGTTATGATGCCGGTCCCCATCGGAGGTGATCGACACTTTCCTCCATAACAATGGATCAGATACAACTATAATATTCCCTAATTGGGGTCCGATCAGGCTTGCTTTCTTGCGTTGTAATTGTACGATCGTAATTTCTTTTTAACCGACTTCAAAAAGAAGAAGGTTTCTTAATTCAACCTTATTTATTTTTTCCTAACTGACTTACGATGATGACTTGGAGTATCCTTGTCATCATCAGCGGACTTGCGGAGGAGCGGATGGTTCTCAAAATAGATTTTTCACCCCTAATCGTAAATTCGACCGTATAATGCTTTATTTTACGAATTTTTCATTATGACCATCTTTTGCGATGGTAAGTTAAGATATTTTCGATAACACTAACCGTCAAAATACTCCAATCGTGATCTGTTAGAAACTTTAGTCACTTTTAACTTTATATTATTTAGAGACGGCTTTATAGTGCGATTAAGTTGATGCCAAGAATGAAGTAAAGATATCTTTTTGTGCAATAACTATAGTTTATTTAGTATAATTTTTTTGTTTAGTCGCAATGTCCTTTTAGGCGTTAAATTATCTATGCCTTCTTAAAGTGGTAGATTCGATATATCTGTATAAATATTTCGATACATCTGCGTGTGCGGTTTGGGCACGGTTAAATGCGTAGTGCATTTGACATCATCACGAAGATAACTATAAGATACTATCCTTACATTTAGTTCTACCTTTACATCTTTCTTTAATTATTATCTCTTAATAACATAACAAACATATTAAAAAAAACAAATTCATGGTTGACGCCTATTTTCAGTAATTGTGATATTTTTGTTATCTTGACTGTAATAATGTTAATGTTTTGATGTGTTAACTCAACGTTAAATAAATTAAAACAACGTTAAAAAAATTAAGATTTTTTTTTGCTGTAAATTAAGTACCTGCTTCATAACACTTGATTTGGTGGGCATAAGCAATTATTGCGTATTCATATTGAATGTATGTTCGCTACTTACGAGAGGTATCGCTCAACCTTGCCGGAGGGCAATACTGATGAGCGGTCTTGCCCGCCCGTGTGGGACCCCAACATAGGAAGGAGTCGAACACAATGTCGCAATACTTCACCTCTGTGGACAAAACAAAAGTGTTAGTGATTTACAGACAAGAAATAAGGTAACAAAGAAGATTCGCATTCTGTTAGAATGAGGACAACCGACTGAGGGCCGATAGTGTTTGATCACTACCGGTGGAGGCGCCACCGTGGCTAACGAGTAAAAGTGAGTTGGAAAATTTATTTATTTGTTTATTCAAAATCCACAGCTCTTAAATAAAAATTACAGATAATCTTCTAAATCATAAAGCAAATGACGGATTTTATATACATAGTTTTAAGTTATATTACGCTATTACCATCAGAGAAGGTGCAAAGTGCAGAATATTTCGCGTTCATGACACAACACCTGGATAACTCAGTTGTTTAGAGCAGCAGAAGAAGGGTTCCAGGCGGGGTAATGAATGTGATTTTTTTCACATCGGGGTCATAAAAGTAAATTCTTAGCACAAAAACATCTTATTTATAAGATAAACAAAAATTAGGGTACCCATTATGCGAACAGTAAACGTGTGTTATGTGAGACCCTTTTTCCGTTGCGAGCGTTTGATTTGGCACATGAGTGTCACACAGATTCCATCGTATAATACGTTATTTTCTTTAATTGCGTGCTACATACATCATCCGGAGTGTAAAAATAATAACATTTGCTCACCCCGCAAGCGGGAAAAACATGATCAATGAAAATTCCATGAAAACATACAGAATCCCACCAAGTGCCCCCCACTCAAAGCAAAAGGCAATCTTTCCACCTTCAGAGAAGCAGAACAGCTTGGTGGGTCAAATGAAATAATCCTATGAACCCAGATTTACCACGGCATGCTCTCTGCACATCCAGAGCGGTTTTTATTTAAATCTAGTGGTCCCGGCGAATTTCATCTGACCGATCTGAAGGATAATCTAACTCCTCAGAAAATTTAGTGCACACGTTTGTACGCAAACACAGTGGCCGCTCTATCTCTTTCTCACTCTCTGTTCCTTAACTCTCATTGTTCGTTGTAAGGACAATCCGACATGACCGATGAGAGATCTGGTGCAGGACCATCGGCTTAACGAGCCTAACGAGGAACGGTGGATTGGAGGATTTCCTTACTCTGATGATGGGTTAAATTGTGAAAAACCAATTTCACCTTACTTACAATATAATTTTATGTAGATAGAAAATTGTACTAACGCGGTTACATTGGCAGGTCACAGCATTTTTTTCTCCAAAGAAAACCCGATCCAGTTTATTACGATACAACAAAACTATATAAAATAAATAAATAAGTGTGTAGTGTTTACTAGTCGGATTTGCTATTTCATAAATGAAAAAAAAAATGAATAAATATTTATTTACAATCACAACATTTTCTTTAAATACAAGTATTTGTATTTCTGTACAGTCCATTGTATATTTAAGGTAAGGGATGCCTTATGCTCCCAACTATCTCTGTTTGTGCTTTTCGTGGCAGCCTGTAATTAAGACAGCAGACAGCACCATGTCTTGTGAACCTGATGTTATGTTCAATTATTACTTTTAAGGTGTATGTTCTTGTTGGTTGCTCAAATAAATATATAAATTGTATTAATTTTTGGACGAGAACCTTAAAAACGTCTTGTATTATTTCAGATTTTACTTGAAAATCCTCTTTGCAACCAAACATTATTCTTCTCATAATAAATCGCTTTAATTTGTTTGCATTGGCAGTGTCAAAGGTTGAGATCTGCAACGTATATTTGTCAGGAGATCTTATTCTTCTATACAATACAATGAACACCTTACATAAGATTTTTTTTAACATCCTTTCTACATTAAGTAGGTAGTCTTCAAATAAAAGAAAACGATATTCTTAAAATAAAGGTTTATTATTAAATAAGATACATTTCTCAATGTTGCTAATTTATATAACAAATTAAAAGTAGGACTTTATAAAACTAAATGTAAGTAATTCTACAAAACAATGTACAAGACTTACGAAAGGTGAATAATCAATCACATAGCCACCATGTAGTTATTTAAATTAATTTTTGCTCGGCATTATAAATGAATTTCCTAGAGATAGTAGTTATTTTAGTAACATTTATGAATGTCGACGTTTTGAAGTTGTCTGTAGTAGTGACAATTATAAAATGCAGTAACAACTACGTTAACTGTAACTATTTACGACTAACAAGTAGCAGTAGTTAGCTGTACTTAGGTATTAAAATAATAATAAATCCATAAAAAAACAACTATGCAGTTCCACTCCAGTTCTTTAGCTCCACTAAATGTATGGCACTGGAACTGCGTGGTAGAAATAGTTTATGAGACACGTAGTACGGAGAGGTATCTCCCTAGAGTCAAGTAGTTTTTGCAAGTTATGGCAGGAATCAACCTCTACATCGGCAGTTTTTCTTTCGGTTTGTATGTCAGGTAGAAGTCCCGGTACTGAGGCACCACTATTGGAATCTGACCAGGGAGACCGCAGTTGGTCAGCGTGTCTTGCGTCTTCTCTTCATCCAGTCCTTTAAGAACGCACAAATCGGATAAGAACTCTAGCCATTCTTCGAAGTTTATTTCGCTTTTGCTAAAATAATAAAAAAAAATCAGCTATATTTTTGACTTGATATATCTATATAAAATTCATCACACGTCTGTCAGTCAGGTCAGTCCATCGAAGAAACCACATAATTTAATCTTGTACATTATCAGTTTAGTTAAATAAAAGATATCTCCGAACGTATGAATTTAATCTTTGACAATTAGGTATTTTAATTTTTTATCCTAAGATATTTGCACGGATTGGATACCCCTAATATGTTACCTCTAGCACATGTGTAATTTTCTAAAGTGCCATTATTATGTGTATAAATTTATTCAAATGACTGAATGATTGTGATAATAATTCGTGAATGAATGCGTTCTCTACGAGCTTAAAGCTTGCAATGTTTTACATAGCAAGTTGGGTAAAACATCAAATTCATTTTACGACGCGATAAAAATAGTTTGAACGCAATTTATCGTTAGAAAAATATCCAAGCCATCACGATTGCTCATATCTGTCAGAGTATTTCCTGATAAATAAGTTTAGTAAAAAATGACTGTGTACTCGTTCCAAACTCGTCTGTTAACATGGTATATTTGCAATCACTATGATGTTTACTAGGGTGTCCCTTATATTCTGAAAATTTCCCGGTGTATTTAAGATTCTAGTCAAAAAAAAAATTTTTTTTTCAAATCTAATAATGCATACTCTTAAATTTTTGTCAATATTATAGCATATCCGTATGCGAAATATAGTTCTTCTATGATTATTGGTACTCGAGCCGACATGACGTCAAATATTATGAACACCCTCATATTATTTCACTCACTTCTAATAATCATAGATTAATTTAATTTCGCATATGAATACACCATATTATTGACAAAAGTTTAAGAGGGTATGCATTATTAGATCTGCTAAAAAGAAGTTTTTTTTTAACAAGAACCATAGATACAACAGGTAATTTTCAGAATATAAGGGACACCCAAATGTTTACTATTGAAACTTTTTAACTAAGCTTACAGATCTCAAACGGATCAAATTTGTATTGTAGCGTTCGACGGGTGGCTAAATATAGTTTGTAGAACTTCGGTCATGGTCAAAGCGATGTAACAATATCAAAAGTTTTCAACCGTGCAGCCAGTGGGTGTAACGATGTTCAATAAAATGGATAGGAGCCAGATGTTAACCTGTATTTATTGAATAGGATTCCGGTGTCAGTCATGGTTACTTTCCTATCGTCTAAGATCTTTGCCTGTCTCATCCAGAAGTCGGAGCGGTAGAGTGTGATCGTTAAACCACTCCTTTTGTTGTCCATGAGTTTTGCAAATTCGAAAAATTGACCATCAAGAGTAGCAGCTTCTTCATCTCCCATTGTCAAACTTTATGGTAGCGCTCTAGGAACAAAAATGTTATATTCATTCTGATAATTGTTAATAGTAGTTCCAATGATTTTTTCAACTTTATGGTATTAGGTATAGGCAATCTCTAGTAACTGTTTCAAAAATATAGAGTATCTTAGTGTGATTATGATATTCGTTTATTGTCTTTCCGTATTGTAATTTATAAACGCTAACATCAATAAAGTTTAAATTAATTGGACCGTGTCGTAGACTAGTGCCAATGCCATCGTTAAGTATGAAGAACGAAATAGATTTATAGTTGGACGGAACCTATAGCAAAAGGAAGGCCTATTTACAACTTTATAAAATACGAACCAAAAACTTACCTATATACTTTTAAGAAATTTGTTAATTATACGAGGAATGCTAAGATTACTGCTTGGTCATTTTATAACAGGCTAAGAATCACCATAGAAAAGAACACAAAAATTATTCGTTTTGAGATTTTTATGGGGTTTTGCAAAGTGTGTGACGTTTATGGTGACAGAAAGTGGCATGAGTCGTAAAGTTGTTAACTGTTCCCTTGGTAACGAATAGTATTTCTTCAAACCATTGATTCAAATGTTGTATCCATAGCAACAAGTCATCCGATTTGAGATATGAACACACTGATGAATAAGGAAAAAATTAAAAAATCACTATATTTACGTTCCTGAAATATTAATGATCCACGACCGTTTTTTTATTGAATTCATTATGACTTGTTATTATAATATCGCGCGACCGCGAAGTGGCGGGTCAAAGCGATAATACCTTAACTGGAACTTCGATTACTTGATCGCTTATTATATCTTGTATACATGGGTATATAAGTATAATTATATATGCGTATTAAGACTAAATATTGCCGATTTAAGACAAATTGGTGGTATCTATACATTTCTTGACAGAAGATAATCGAAATTGTGTCTTATTAACGACTACAAACAGTTCCCACTGGTTTATATTTTTAGATTATTAAGCTTATGCGTCGATTTTTTTTTACAAGGTTTGCGAAATCTCTGAGAGGCGCCTCGTCCGCACTTTGGCTAAGGGAATATTGAAGTGCCACTCCGGCCACGCTGCCCCACTGAATCATTTGCGGATAGCGAATATTCATAAACACAATCTCTGTAAATTTGATTTATTCGGTCTAATGATAACGCACATTGAGCAATTAAAATAACTTAATATCACATGCATTGTACTGATTACGAAATAAGTTGCTCAAGCACTTGTGTTAC
Organism: Maruca vitrata; assembly: GCA_039566165.1. Taxonomy (NCBI): domain Eukaryota; kingdom Metazoa; phylum Arthropoda; class Insecta; order Lepidoptera; family Crambidae; genus Maruca; species Maruca vitrata. The sequence continues at coordinate 17,700,029 of CM076911.1, read as the reverse complement.
TGTTGTCGGAAACTACGGTGGTATACGCAAATGTAATTAAATATATATAATAACACACCTAGACAAACAAAAAATGCTAATGTCTTTTTTGTCATACGAATATTTCGGGAATTATACCCACGGTTCTTGGAACCGTAGCCAGGGTCACTAACCATTGTTCGACAGAGCCAGTCACTCTTATTGAAGTAGAGATCGCATATGGATGCATTTCTGTAGCGCTACCATGAGTTTAAAAGTGAAAGACTTGATATCGCCTATGTAAATATGTCTATGATTAACTTGTACCACGCTCCTAGCGGTTGCGGTAAGAACTAATATCGGTAGTATGAAAAAAAATTCGATAGGTTTTCAACGTACGTTAGTTTTCGATTACTAACTCATGGTACCGCTACTGGGCTCTCGATAGGATTCGAGTCCGATCCGATGGTTGATTCATACTGATATGATTTCAACGGTTTGTGTGAGTTTGTGTAAAAGATAGTATCTTGTCATATTATTATCTCATCTATGGAAAGAAAATCGTGTGAAATTTTTTCCATTCCTTACTTTTACACACACATTCCCTAAAGATATTTGTATTACGTCACTTATGTGCCAATTCAGTTCAAGCGTTTTAATTGTACATCGGGTAGAGTTTTCGTTGATATTTTTTTAACTCTTCTAGATAAGGCTTACCATTCATTTGAACCCTTCTTTTAAGTTCTCGCTCTACGACAATACTAAAATGAACACCAACCTATACTAAGCTAAGCTATATATTGCATTAATAAAATCTATTTTACAGTAGATTATCAACAGTAACATTCATTTTACCGCGGTGAGTGGCACCCAAGTCCACAGAGATTCCGTTAAAGTCTAAACATGCTAAGCCAACTTGTTGCATTCAACTAAATGGATCTATACTTTTTACAAGTGTTAACGAATAACAAAAACACTTATAGAAAAAAAATTCTCTGTCTGTCTGTTTGTTCGCGCTAATCTCCGAAACGGATGGACCAATTTTGACGGGACTTTAATAATAATAAAAAAAGAATACAACAAAAAAGAGAAAAAAGACCATAGAAACAACATAGATTAGTGGTCAACTAGGTCCTAGTCTCAGCATATGCCACAACGACCTGCCCTGGTATTCTGGCTGGGACCTAATAGAGCAACGTTTTATACTTTCACTTACAAATAGTTAAATTTACAAGGTATTAAAATTAATTATTGTTGCCAAAACCATTTCCACACGGACGAAGACGTGGGCGGCCGCTAGTAGGTACTAAATATGAATTTTCTTTTGTTTTAAATTTGATTCCCATGAAATAATTGATCATGTAAGATATTTTAAGCGTATCAAGCCAGGGCCATGAGAATAAGAGTTAAACAGTTGAAATTTGGCACAAGGATTTCTTTTATGATGTAGGGAGAAGAGAAAGAGGTTTTTTGAAAACACCGCCTGTTCAGCTGAAATGGGGGTTGTCAAAAGCTAGCATTTTATGAACTTCGACGGACGGACGAGATATCTTACTGTCAGTAATAAGGATGGCTTTTACCTAAGTCTTCGTGTAATCAACGACCAAAACAGACTGTTACTATTTGAGGCATGGAATTTATGAATGTATGAACTTTTAAAGCAAAAAAAAAAGAAATAAAACTAATTTTAGTCAAAGCGGCTCTGCGCGACAAGTCTTGCCCGTGACCACGAGCGCTGTAAAGAGCTCTATACGTCAGGTCTCTAAATAATGTTTAGAATAACAATACACACGAGTTCAATCCGTAAAATTTTAAATGTGTAGTGTTCGCGCAAATAATAGACAATACTATGCAAAAAAATATTTTTTTGGCACATAGCCCATTTGTGAATGCCTCAATTATCAACTGTGCGTACCAGTCTAATAAACATACTTATAATAATGGAAACATTATCAATGTCAGTGTGTTGTCAGAATTGATGGCCGACATGTTTTACGAGTTAGATTTTCTAATTTGTAAAAGGAGAGAATAAAATATATAGACAATTTGGTTAAATTTGAGGTAAGTAGTATTTATGATTATCATTAGGCCACAGCCTCATGATTTAGAAATCATAACATGATTGGGCAGTCAAAAAAAATCTTGGAATGAGAACTAAAGAGATTATTTTACACCTTCCATTCTGATGATTTAAAGTGAAATTAGAATATTTGGATTATCTGTTTTTTATTTGCATTAATTCTAAACAATGTTTTGATTTATTTTATTTTATTACGCTTTGTAAAGCATGAGTTTTGGACTCATCCACATATTTGAGATATGGTTTCATAAGACAAAGCTCGGAGGTACATGCCTATACGTTCTTTAATGGACGATGATGACTGCACTTACTTGAATTATTACCCAGCCGGCTATCAAACGTGTGAAACAACTGGGCATTTGCAACTTTCATTACTGATATCTCATTAGTGTTTGTGATGTCAGGCGTTGCGGCTTTCCAACAAAGTTACTTTCCCACTGACGTACGACGAACGTAATATCGTTTACAGCGAGCAGAGGATATTAAAATCCTAGAGGCCCTTGAAACTTTGACAAGCGTATGTGGTTAGATGCACTTGAATAGAACAGTCATGGCATCTCATATCAATACGCGGCCTGGGCAATGGACATTGGCTTATTGCAAATGTGAAATTGCTTTACTTCAAATAAAGGTTGTAATAAAATGTCACAATCGCATCGTCGCTTCTGCGCGCTTGCTTTTTATGGTTAAAGGTAAAAACGGGACCCTATTACTAGGACTTGCACGGTGCTATATCTCAAGAACGTTAGACAGGTGACATTTTCATACATGCAAGTATGTTATGTACTTCGGTTACCGCTATAACAGGAAACAGTGCTAAGAATAAAAATATATAGGACAGCTCTCATACGACAATCGTGTTTATTTTTTACTTTTTGTCTGATATGATAACAGATCAGCTGGATACTCTACCCATTCTTGAGGAAAATGGTCTTGACAGGTAGACAGACAGGTAGACGGACAATAAAGTGATCTTATGAGGTTTCCATTTTTTCCTTTCAAGCTTCGGAACCCTAATAACCAACGACCGTTATTCTCTCTATTTTCAGTGAGAGCCATCCGCTCCCCAGCAAGTCCGGTGATGATAATGAGCTACTTTAATCCATAATCGATTGTCAGTTAGGAAAAAAAAACTTGTTATTAGTTATTTGACGAAATACGAATATATTAGGAATTTGACAGATCCTTTCGATTCATCGAACGGATCGTAACAGAACTATCACGCCCATTTACATAGGTACCCATAGGAGTGACTTTTCCCAGCCTACTAACGTGTCAAGGCTAGTCTTTACATAGGTGGCTAAAACTGCTCTATGTGGGTTTTGCATGATTCGATTTTTAACCAATTTGTCCTACTGTTTGTAGCACCTTTTTTAAGACATTACTTTTGGGTTTATTACCCTAGCTTTCCACACGTGACTTCGTTCGCGTAGAGATGTTTAACGGGTAAAACATCACTTCTTTATAGCGCAGTCGGTTAAAAGTATCCTTTCCTAGACTCTGGACTATACTACTATACTATATAGTATTCTATGCGTGAAAGCGTAACAGACAGACAGGTAGACAGAGTTATTTTCGCATTTATAATATTATATAAGGATTTATATAAAAATATATAAAGGAAATAATTGAACAAAATAAATAAAACATTTGTAACTAAGTTAATATATGGTTTTTGATCAAATACAAATAAAATGAGAACACCAGTGTTCTTTTAACAGTGTGTTAAAATGATTTTTGGAAGTTCGTCCCTTATGGGGGAGAGACGGGGTTTCAATAAATACGTGTAAAATATTTTTTCGCTAATCACTGCCTTAGGACTTTAAAAAACAGTTTTATTCATCAACGACTTCACAGGAACTTAACCGTGGGCGAAAAGCTGAGCTATAAATAAGACCTCCCAACGATAAATAACTATTTTAAAGATCATTATTAGATATTAAGCTTTCGACATCAAGAAGATATTCCAATAAGTAGACAAGAATTAAGTTAATTAGACTTACAAATATTAAAAAAATACTAATAATTATTGATCATAATAATAATCAGACATTCTCAGTACAGCGCTGTAACATGCAGTATAGTAATTGCCTATTACGGCACAAGTGTCTATAGGGTAGTTTCCTAAGTCTGATTTATATGCCATTTCTCAATTAAATGTAATAGGTAAATCAATAACATTAGTGACATCTAAATTAAAATTTCTGACAAAATGGGACAATGATAGACATTTGAAGTTGGGTGGGAAAGTTTGGTACTTGTAAGTAACAATTAAAAAGTGCGAAAATTCATTAAAAAATGCTAGGCCATCTTATAGATTACAGAATTAGTAGTAACTTTCACTATGACAACATATTCGTGAACGCAACATTTGATAAAGCTGCAGAACAAATTTCTTACAATATGCATACAGGATTTGAAGCGTTTTGAGCTCGCCCAAATGATATGCTTTTGAAAGTGTAATATGTCGGGGAGTTTTCCAAATATCCATCCATTCTTTTAACAGTACCTTTGCAATTGTGTGGTCCACCCATCTGAAAATAAAGAAAATAGGCAACTGCCCTATTGCCAATGTACTGTGTAAATCCGTCAATGTCCACTCGAACTCGACCACTGGATCTTAGGCTAACGGCTTTCATCTCCATCTAACTTGAGATTCATCGACAACTTCGCGTTAAAGCCAAGTAGTCAATAAAGTTAATAGGCAGGGGACATCCGTTAAATCTACATAGATCCATATATGAGCCAAATTTCTTCTTCGTTCTTTAGTAACAATTGCTTTTATACATTTCAGTATTTAAGAGACGGCGATTATTGCTGTCTACAACAATAATAATTGTTATTGAAATGATTCTGTCTACTAAACGTAAATAATTAACTCAAAACAAAAACTGACAATTGTCATCTTCCCTATTAATCGGAACAAAGATCATGAAACGCAAACATTGTCACTCACTTAAAAGCGAATTTCTGTTTTTTTCCAATACTGTAAACCAGTATTTAAGTACTTACGATTGATACAAATGAACCATCCTTTTCCAGATAAAAAACAGCTATGGATGACGAACCAGCGACTCTTGACAGTCAGTTCTTTGAGTTCGCGAAGTTGATGGATAACAAACGCGATGGGACCACCATCACTCTCTACAGATGGGATTATTGGATGCGGCAAAGCAAGCTTTTGGACGACAGAAAAATCACCATGACCGACACTGGAGTTTTGTGGTGGAAATTTTGGTAATATTCAATAATATAACAGTTAAAACCGGCTTATACACGTGGTTGATTCATCCAAAAATACGCTCACAATATTTCAGTTAGAAGATCATATTGAAGATGTGTTTCATAATTACTGGTGATTTCTGAATTACGTATAGTTAACGTAGACAATGCTTGATCAGTAAGGTATGTCAAATCAGTGCATAAACTCGTTCACAGACAACTGGAAAGCCTTAGTCATTTTTAGAAACCTCAAAATATTTTGGATTATGTGTCGTGAGTACAATGAGATGTTACAGGAACACGATGAGTTGATATTTTTAGTTTAGGCATAGAGTCAAAAGTATTCTCAACTGAGCTGTCCTTAATTTTCTAACAATATCTTTCCATTTTCATTTGTTCCTATTTTTAATATAAGTTTACGCGCTGTTGATTAACCAAGCTGTGTGTACACGTTTTTGGGTCATAATCTAGATCTGTAATTTTTAAATCATCATCATCATCAGCCCACTTTCGTCCACTGCTGGACATAGGCCTCCACAAATGCTCGCCACTTATATGAATAGAGTAATGATTGTTACCTGTTGTGTATCCCATAATAATAAATAAATAAATTGTGTGAAAGAATCATCCTGCCAGGCCAAATCTCTAAACTTGTTAACAAAACAAGAATAACATAACAAATTATATTATATTCATTATTTATTCTAAAGATCATAGGGAACGAAGATCATGAAACGCAAACATTGCCACTTAGCCCTTAAAATTGAATTTTTGTTTCTGTTCTATCAATTCTGTAAACCAGTACTTAAGTACTTACGATTGCATCTAAGCGGATGGTTTCAGATAATTTAATACAACAAAGTAGCCTCCTATTTGCTATAGATCGCATGTGCGAAGTTTAATAATGTTGGTGCGCTCAGATCGTGTGTTCGGTAGCTTGATGCACATATTAAACTTACGAAAATAAATATTTAAAGTTCCCCGTTCTTCGTGTATTTACACTGGTTGTTTGACTGGCACGTTGGTGTTTTTGTGTCAAAAGTAAACACGTATACAGAGAGTGTTTAATATCCCGGGCATAGCCCAATATTTGCCGCCGGATTTTCTGATAGCACTATGCTGGCCCGGACTCGGGAACGGTAGTGCACATCAGTACACCTCTGAAAACAGTTTCAGCCTTTGGTGCTACCGCTTTGATCTCTCTTCAGTCAATAACATTGTCATGCAGGAGCCGTGACTGAATTTAGAGTGTATGTGCCTTTATTTTGTACTGCGATGCAGAGACAAATCTTTTATTATTTTTATTAACACTGACCGCTTGTGGCCAATGGTAGGAAGATGGCAATTTTGAACACTATCATAAAAATCTTTCATTGGCAAAAGCATTTACAAGAGTAGAAATAGATTGAATGAATTATATTACATTAAATCAAAATTATATTATACTAGATGTGCCCGCGACTTCGTTCGCGTGGGAATTTTATAATATCCTGTTGCAACTAAGCTTTAAATTTATTAAGGTACCTGCATGCCAAAATTCAAGCGTCTAACTTATGCGGTTAATATTTTTCATACAAAAGGATTTTCCCGTTGATTCCCGTTCCCGTGGGAATTTTGGGAAATCCTTTCTTAACGGATACCTACGTCATAACATCTACCTGCATGCCAAATTTCATCTCGATCCGTCCACTGGTTTATATAATAGCATAAAGCTCAAATTGATTCTACGTTTTAGGTTAGAAAACGTTTGTATGTGAAAAAGGGCTGTTTTTAGGGTTTTCCCGGCAATTATTCGATTTTTTCTCGCCGTAAGAACCATCCTTATACTTCAACGAACATTTAAAAAAAAATAATTGGCCCAATGGGTTCAGGCGTTGTTGAGTTATGCGCTTACCAACACATTTTGCGATTCATTTTTATATAATAGATTCATATGGGCGTCCCTACTAAGTATCTTATCTTAGAAAAAACATCTGATTTGCCCCCTCCTGGATTAAGGCTATCATACATCTGGCCTAGAGTAATTTTTTTCATGACGCATGATTACATTGCACTTATTAATTACAGCAAAACGGAGCTTAATTTCAACGAGTGGTACGAGTGTCTGACAGACCTGGTGAACCTGAAGGGTTTGGACCAGGAGATGGTGGACACCGCGTTGACCAACTGTGGGATCCCAGGCACAAGCCCAGTGACAGTTCCTCAGTACCGGGACTTCTTCCTCACGTACAAACCCAAGGAGAAGCTGATATGTTGATATCTACATATAGTAGATTTAGAAATGCAGAAAAATATAAACTGCTTCACCACCGCTGCTCAGATATGGACTGGGAACGGTGCCTGTCTATTCATCTACTTGAAAAATTAAGGAGGTATATTCAACTGAGGTTTTTTTTACAAAAGCTGTAAAATTGTCCCCTACATGCTGAGAGTTATTAAAGGATGAATGAGAATGGAAATATGAAATTTCCGTATTAGGGTTAATCTACATTTTAATGCAGGAAAAAGCTGTAAATTTTCATCAAATTCACTTAATTTTTGACTAAAATGTTGTTCGGAGAAGTTGTGAACATCCGCTTTCTTAAACATATCTGCTTTCTTGTTAAATCAACTTCAATGTTTTATAAATGTTTGTTTACTCCTTTACAGGCAAAGCGGAAAAGCTGACCTCTGTGGGTTTAAAATGTTCAGATCATGAATGCGAACACTTGCGTTCAAAGACGCTATTTAGAAACGAACAGCGAATGATGTTTGTCATGTACTGAGAACTAAAAATCTTTTTTTGCGTAAACTTCCGAATAACTATCGGCCAAATATTCAAGATTCAAAGGAACAAGTGATATTTATGACAAACGAAAAACTAAGGTTCTTGAGTCATGATATGGATTTCTTCTTATTGTTTAACGGGTGTTAATATTTTTTAAGATAAATATAATTTTAACATTAAACATTGCATCTAACGCGAGAAAGCTTGTGAATTTTATGTTTACATAGAAGTGATATTTTTAAAATGTTTCCTCTTGAAGATTATAATACTTAAGACATTGTTTTTCTTAAGTGTTTAATTAATTATGTAAGAACGAATTTAATTTTATGTTTATTGGTAATTTTAGTTCAATTATTTGTTGTCCTTGGGTTTAAATGAACTCTCATTTCTGTTTTCATTTCGATATAATAATTAATAGTAAATGTACCTTTGGTTTGTTTCGTTTTAAGTTCAGTGTATAATAAAGGTGTACTTATGGAAAACATCGTTTGAATTTTTTACTGTCAAATTTTTGTTTCATATCTAATTATCTACAATGATTTAAAAAAATAAGCCGTAATTAATGCCAAAACTTTTCTTTTGAGAGTCTATATCAAAATATTTGTGTATAAGAATAACTTTTTTATTTATTAATGACTTTTATATTTGATCACTAATCTGCCACCTAGGCAAGAAGTCCTATCATTTGTCTAAGTTAATAAATAAGTAATAATACCATTATTCATCTTTCGTCATCGTCATTAAGACTAACATTTTAATCATGATTGCATTATGTCCGTGCATACTACCTTCCTACCTACCTACTACTACCTACATTGCATTTATAGCCCAAGTACTAATTGCAGTATGAGCAGTGTAGCTTACATGATGGTTTCTGATGATACTAACTAGATATTTGCTAAGGCTGACCGCTCTCTCTGCAGTTGACTGAGCTAAATTGAATTAATCAAGCACAGGTTTCCAGTGTCCACAAGTAAATTATATGTTAACTGGTCTGTTAAGTGATATTGGGTATCATAATGAACCCACCACAAAGATATCTATTACTGGAGCTTATATTTTTTTTCAATAAAGCTTGAACAAAGAAAAATCAAAATTGAAATCAGTAGATTTCACAATTTGGTTTCGATTCGAGATATTTCACCCCTCCCTCCGCAGTTACAGTCAATTTTATAAACGCCTGGTTTTTCCAAAGGGAAGCTATCCTTTGGGGAGCGTAGAAACTGTGATATACTTTTAAGGATTAAAACAAAACAACATGGTAAATGGTAAATATCCCGGACAGTTGCAGTTTTCTAAAAAAACATTTTTAAGATCCACAGTTCTGGTAGCGTTGACGAACTATAAAAATATTACTTATATCGATTCGTTTTAAGAGCAAATAAGTATGTTAATTATATGAGTTCGTTTGGGTTTACATGTAAACCTTTTTTCTGCTGTATATACGTACTCACTACTCAGTCCATTATCAAGAAATGAAACATGAACAATAACATGTCGAACTGTTTATTTCTTCACTGTACAAAATAGATGTTAGCTAATTTAGAATAGAGGTAGGTAGGTTATAGTTTCAATTAGGGACCCTGTCATTCACTACAATCTTAGTAGGAGAGAGGAAGCGTTTGTAATATACGTAGAGGTAGAAGCTTGAGGTAGATATATTGTGTCTTGTTTTGCCTTCATTACAGGTATTAAACATAATTCATCTAATGTAACTATCTAAGCGTCGATGGCCGAGTAAAAAAGCGTCGATGGCCGAGTGGTTAAGATCGTTGCTTGCCATGCGAGAGGTCGCCAGTTCAAACCCCGCCTGGTACCAATGTGTTTTTCAAATTTGAAATTCATATGTACCATCATTCGACGCTTTAACGGTGAAGGAAAACATCGTGAGGAAACCTGCACACCTAAGAAGAAATTCTAAGGTTGTGTAGTCGACCTACCCGCACTTGGCCAGCGTAGTCGACTAATGCCTTATCGCCCTAGTTTAGGGTAGGCCCGTGCCCTAGCAGTGGGGACGTATATGGGCTGATGATGAACTAACTAACTTGTGTACGAAGGCTCGGGCGACCGTTGATTTTAAAATATAATACCTGTCTCATTAAGGGTTACTGTCATATATTTCATTATCGCCTGGTTGTTGCAGTCCTGTTTCTCAAAGGGGATTGGATGTGCATAATTGCATTAAAAGTTAATAAAGCTCGAATATTGGGATTACGAGGTGTACACTGTACACGTTGATTTTCAAAGGATTTAATACTTTTGATCTGACGTAATACTATTAATAAATTTATTATCAGTCCCCCGTAGACAGGTGCTTGCAAACTGCGCCATTGTTTGATGCAAGTAACTGAATATTATTTAATTAACGGCCGGCAGGGAGGAGCTTGTTCCGCTCGTTAGAGAATACACTTTATTATCTTGTATGTGGAGAATTCAACGAAGTTATTAGGATTTCGACAGGTTAATTTGTAAGAGGATATTCCATACTCTAAGTGCACGTTGCCCAGGTGCAGTAGTTTAGAGAAATTTTGATGTTTGGAATTCGGCACAAGAGAATAACGAATATTCGGAGCTTGGATTGAATTCTTGCGTTTTAATGAAGAAGCTACGGATAGGGGGCCTTCGGGCGGGCATAAGGCACACGTGTTGGGCGAACAATTCTAGCACCTATTTTTTGTTTGAATCCTACAACCATTATTCCTCGCTTTACCTGATTTCCCCTACCATAATTGTTTAAAACTTATTTGAATATTATATTTTTTATGTTATAAAAACTATTTTACGAACGTTGATTTAATTTGGTAGATCCTAATGATTTGTATTTTAATCTCAGATCTTGTAACGATGTAACTATATTTTTAAGGTATACGATTTTCGACATAAACAAACATAATATTATACTCGGTCCAATTGCATCTTGACCATAACCAATCAAGAGTCCAGTTCCCGACGTCTAATCACAAATGCAGCAGAAAAAAAGCATTTTATTTTTGATATCGGTTTCAATAGAGATAAGCAAACGTCTATAGATGTAACAATGCTTTGAGAAGCAGAATGGATTCAAACCGCAAATCTCGATTCGAACACCTGCATATGATAAGCTATTGCCTCGTGCCTACGCGAGAGGATAGCTATATGTACATACTTTTATTTTCTGTTTCCGGAATTGTGATTTGCTAGTATGTGATTTAATTTCAGAATATTTCAGATCAAACCAATCCTTGAAGAAAGGTCCAATAATGTGGAAGAAACGAAAGTGGTGTACTAGTACTTTAGCATATGGCAGGAAATGATCTCAGCCTACCCCTATGGGAAAAAAGGCGTGATTCTATAGAAGTATGTATGTATATGTTAGCTAAAGCATATTTTTAGGGTTCGATCGAGCAGCCTTTCAATTTGTTATGTTCTAACATACAAAAAATGTTATACTTAATTTTTGTCATTGTTACCTACCAATCTCATAATTTCGCAAGCAGGTAAATTTCAAAGTGTGTTAGTTTGAAATTTCACGATGAATTTTGTAGTGTCCCTGTCTCTTACCTATTCGCAAACCGCTGCTATGATAAGGCTCTTAAGCCAGCAGATCATATACGTGATGCGTTGCTCACACATCGTCAGTGGTGTGGTCAGCACGGGACACAAACGTGCATATGAGCTTATTACATGGATTTTACCCTGTGGCATACCGTGAGTGTTTGCTAGTTTTGCTACAGCCACAGTAACATCTGTCGACTACTGACAAGCATGTTTGCTTTTACTTGCTTTAATGTTAGGTGAGCACAGTCTGCGGGAAATATGCCAGCGGCGTTTTGCCTCTTATTTCCACTTTGATATTCCAACAGAAGTTAAGTCCGGGAATCCTGACTTGCCGCGCTTGCGAGAGGCACCTACCTGAGAAGTGCTTGATTTCTTGCTACAGAAATTGCCAGGCAGACGGCAGCAGGTCGTGCAAGCAGATAGTGTGGACAATTTTAAATTTTAAGTGATAAGGGAAGTAAGTTTGTTTCCCTTCGGCCACTTTCGAAACCAAGTTTCGAAACCGGTTCTGAAATAAGAATTTTTTTTCTTCTTTCGAAATTGGTTTCGGTAAAAGAATAATATTTCTTAAATCGAAATTCGTTTCGAGATAAGAAAATAGTTTCGTCTTTCGAAAGTATCAGATCGTAATCAAATCCTATATATTTAGATGTATAATAAGTAAGACTTGAAAGTTAATATATGTAATTTTTATATTTAATTAAAATAGAAAACAAAAAAAAAAATATTGCAATGAAAACGGTGCAACAATTTCAAGGCATTGGCCAACCGGCATTTCTTTTTTTAAAGCTGTTGGGTTGTTAATTTGATGTCTTCATCTATCTCCATGTATTTTTGTTTCTGTGTTGCTTGCAAACCCCGGTTGCATTCTTTCAAAACATCCAGGACTTGACCTATTGTGGATTCGTAATTTCGTACGCGCAATGAATCTGATTAATTTGGAGTGCCACCCCTCCAAGTGGTTACCCCTTTAATTTTTGGCTTACTCGAAAACTGGAAAAGGAGACTTCTAAAGTATAAATATTCCGATTAATAAAATCACAAATGCCATCATTTGAACCACAGAAGATTACTTTAGATTTTGAGTAATAAGCCATGCTAGGAATCACCCTTAAAGTGATGTCTTTCCAATGATCGAAATAAAGTTATGCTACTTCCATTTTAACAGGGCATTATTCCGAAAGGCAAAGAAACTGAACTTAAACTCCAGTGTCAAAAAAGAGTCACGTAGCTCGTTGTGCAGGCTTAGCCTATTTGCCGCACATTTATTACTAAAGGATATAACTATGTAATGAATAAAAGGCCAAATGACATAAAATTTCAAAATTTTAACAAATCTTTTAAAGGCAATGTTTTGAGCAAAACAATTTTCACAAAGTTTGCAGCAGCAGCGAGGAAGAAATAAGAACTACGAATCACTTGGAGTTCTGTTTAATTTCGAGTGCCACCCACTCCAAATTAAACAGATTCATAGTGCTTACGAATCCTACATTAGCTAAGTGAAAAATGAAACCGGAGTTTGCAAAAAAGCCACTAAGAGGAACAAAGTATACATGGAGATAGATGAAGACATAAAATTTACAATCCAACAGCTTTAAAAAAAAGAAATACCGGTTGGCCAATGCCTTGAAATTATTGCACCGTTTTCTTTGCATAATTTTGTTTTTCTTTTACATATATATTATTAACTTTCAAGTGTTACTTATTATACATCCAAATATATAGGATTTGATTACGATCTGATAGTTTCGAAAGACGAAACTATTTTCTTATCTCGAAACGAATTTCGATATAATAAATATTATTCTTTTACCGAAACCTATTTCGAACGAAGAAATAAAATTCTTATTTCAGAACCGGTTTCGAAACTTGGTTTCGAAAGTGGCCGAAGGGCCCATCAAATGTGCTTCAGAAGGGCGTGGTTACAAATTCTCGAGCTCCTCTTTCTAATTTTAGCAATGTGATTTTGTCTTGGTAGCTTTTTGTGTCTCTTGTCGTCATCCGAACGACCGCAGCTTACCTGGTCAAGAAGAGGCATGTACTCCACTTAGCTAGAAGGCCAATAAAAGGAGGCATAGGAAGGAAGTTTATCACCAAGCACCAGTTTTCACCGCTTAGCTTGAGGGTTCACTCACCTTTGCAATGTGACTCGCAATATCTTCTGTAGCTGAGGTGTCTGCTGGTTTTCTTCCTCTGCTCACGAAGATACACTAGATCAGGCGACTAGTAGCAGACCAGTTCCTTGAGTAATTTTTTTTTTTGAAAACTTTTATTTTAGGCCTTAATAGATATCGAACACGTTAAGCCGGTGGTCCAAAGAGCTGATCTGCGCTAGCGCCTAAAGCTTAACATGGTACTTACTAACCTGGTTCGTATTTGAAGTGCGTAAATTTGTCTAGGCATTCCTGCCGGACCTTGCCTAGTGATGGCAGGGTGAAGCTTTACAGTAAACCCAAAAATTTTGAAGTTTTAAATACCTGAAACAAAAAAACAAAACTGTTGTGAAATCAGTTTTAAATATTAGCTCAGTATGGAACATCTTTTTTTATCTAGTATTTACTACGGTAAGCACCTACCGGAAAGTTAAAAGCTAGAATAGGTTATTGCTATAATTATGTAGAAGATGACTATTATTATTAAAACTCAAATGTAAATTTCGTCGATTTGAAATGACTAAAAAACGCATTATCGTCTATTAGAAAGTGTGACGTCATAAAAAGTACAACAAATAGAAATACAATTAGATGAAGGCGTACTCAAAGGGGTTAGCCTTCCAAAGGGTATTAATATTTAAGGTTATGTAACCGTACAGTGTTTTTGACTGACAGACTAGCATTGTTCTAAGCCCCAAAGAGCGGAAGAGGGGACGCTCAAATTAGCCAATTATCATTTGCGCATTGTATTATTTGCTATAATTATTGTTTTATGTCAGATCTATACAAGTAACTAAAATTGAAGTGTCTGTTTGTAACGACTTTTTACTAAATGCGTATGAATCTATATCGGGTAACAATAACAAAAACACAATATTAAAATGTTTGTCTGTCTGTTTATTCTCGCTTATCTCCGAAACGGCTGGACCAATATATTTATAAATAAATCATTACTGTTAAAACCATTTTCACGCTGACGATGTCGTATGTGGCCGCTTGTGTTACATAAAAGTTTAATTGTACACATTACGTTTGGTTTATCTGATTATGTCAAGTCGACGGACATACTACTAGACACTTTCCATCAATAGCTATAATGATGGAAACACGTCGTTTCAAATTTCTCCGCGTATTTTCGGATTTATTAAACATAAAAATTAACTTTAGGTACTTAACCTTCGTTAACGAGAAGCGAAAAACAAAACAAAAAAATGTTTTAATGTTCTATTTTACCGAGAATATCCTGTATCCACGCATCGTAACAGATATTATATCGTTTTGCTACGCAAACGTAGTCTGCCTATTCAAAAGCTCATCTATTTTCATAATACAAATAAATTGTATATTATCGTCTTTGTTCCTCGTTCTTAACGTCTTTTAGTTCGTTAATACAAAAGTGACGTACAAAGGAGAAACTAAAGACGTATTACCTCTACCAATCCACTAAAACCATCGTGACTATTGTATGAGTGGAAAATCTAAATGCACCGACAACGACTAGTGGCTTTTCAAGTTTCAAGTCACATCAAATCAGCCAACACTAATTCCTTAAGAGTTTAAAAACGTCACGAATGCTGGGAACTGTTGGAGAATTTCGAAATGTGCTTCTAACATTCATGCGGTTTCAGCTGTGATTGCAATTCCTGGTCCTGGAATATCTAATTTGACGGGGGAGATTATCACAGACAAAAACCCGAGCCCAAGCGTCGGTCGTCCGCCCAGGCGCCTGCTCTGATTATTCATAAGGCTAGTTTTGTTACAGACCAGCGACCGAGTATCACCCACCCAATGCAAATAAGCATATTTTAAGCTTATAAATGCCACTAATTGGACTGAAGCAAAAGTTGACTGGCTGCTCATTCTGATGCGTACGGTCTCTCAAAGTGAATGTATGGCTTTCATTAAATTGTGTAGAATGAAATTTCATGAAAGTTGAATACAGGTTAATATATGCCTTTTGGGGAAATGATTTTGTACCTAGTTTGTTGCAAATAAATGTTTTTGTAAATGTAGACTTTACCGTGCACGCAAATTTACTATATGAGTGAGTATGTAAGCAAGTTCAATTAGAGATAGAATATTATCATGATAAACAATTTAAATTTGCGTTTTTGTTTTTGTTATTTAAGTAACTAAATGAGGAGAGTATTTAGAGGTATTATATTTCCAATGGTATCCACTTATTTTTATCATGCTGCACTGTAGACTCATCGGCAAGATCTCAATTCAATAGGAAAAATTAATTAATAGTATCGATTTACTATAATTTGTGTATCGCGGCGAATTCGCAAATTTCCATTTATGCAGTCTATGTTTCGTGCCTCGGAGTATTGAGTTTACGTTGCATCATATATGGGAATTTCGCATCAAATTATCATTTTGCAATCACGCGCTAGGATTGAGTCGTCTGCAACGTGAAATTACATTTACTTTGTTGTCATCCACGAAATCTCTCACATTAATTGTTTAAAGTACTGTTAGATTATATCTATCAATTTGGTCTCGTATTTGTGATTAGTTTACTAAGCTCTCTAGTCTTATAAGCTGTGTAATTACTAAACCAGATTTATTTGAATCGGACGGGAACAATCGTATGTTAATCCTTTTATGTAGGTTTTGTAATAAAAGCAATTAACGTTGTATGTACTTCAGTCCATTAGAGTAGTTTATGAAATACCCACGAAATAAAATTAATATCGATACCGGATAGTGGGCTCTATTCGCACAAAATGCTCTCATATTTGATTAATATTGCTGGAATAACTATATTCGTTATCGACGGCATAAACATTAAAAAGTGAATGCTTTAATTCAGCACTACCTGTTGCTCTTGGCTTCGATTACGTGAACATTTTATTTGCCACTATTTCTTCTTAATACATCTACGTTAAGAAATAAATCCCCATATCATTGTCTTCACAATTGATTCTCGGATCGAGTTTATTGATTATTTTAATAGCATAGCATTTACTACGTATAATAGCCCTTATAATAGTTATTTATTTGTGTACTGGCTAGAACTTTCGGTTTGATTCATTAGAACTAAATAACAAGTAGTTACTGGTAGGTAAGAAACGTCTTATACGAGTCTAAGCCATAGTTGATTCTAGACGGATAAGTCACAATCCCAAATACGCAGTCTATCTATCCAAGTGCGGCCGTGTATTGGAGTTTGAAATATGCTGAAAATGAAATGTCGAATATGTACGCCCTATCACTTGTTGTGAGAAAGCTGTGACATATCGAGGCATTATTGCTTGTGCTTCACTGAGCATTTGCTATGCACTTGCATTGTCGTTTGAGGCGATACAGGTGTCAAACACGAATACATATTATATGAAATCAACTTGGTCTGTGATGTGAAATTCGATATGACGTTCTCACAGACGGGCGAAGGAATCAAGTGGAAACTTATTCCTAATATTTATTTCTTCACGCCCTTTGAACGGTGAAAATATTAAGCTTCTCATCTAACATGAAGTACTGCTGTTATGGTTGGAATATATACCAGCGCTGCAGCGGCTCTCGGGCTGATGTGGCACATGCTGAGGCCTGTAACTCGTTGAGTCCTTTTCTATGTGTGGTATATCTTTGTTGGAGATAAGCTTTTATGTCTTGTGTATTTATGTATCATTGTTACTTGTCGTGTCTATGGCATGGCCAATAAATATTTTTCTTTCTTTTCATTCTTTATGGTCATTTGAATCACAATTTTAGCATGTAACATGACTCGAACACAGAATCAATAATATAGAAGTGAAAGTTACCAAAAAGGAAGTTTAATGAGCACTAATTAAAGAATTAAAAGCCTTTGCATTTTTTTCCCGAAAATTAGTAGCAGACTTATAAAATAACAAAAATGATTATGTTTACGTGAGTTTATATAAAATGGACCCATACTAATTGACGTTGTACGTACAGCAGAAAAACAAAAAAAAACATATATATATATATATACGGTCGAATTGAGAGACCTCCTCCTTTTTGATGTCGGTTAAAAATAATAACCAATTACGCGCTGGCATGCCATAAGAGCCGGTGCTAGTTACGGTTACAACGAAAATTCTCAGTCGAAACCGAACTTGTGTATTTGTGTTTTGTTATTTATTTACAAACGTACACGAGCGGGATTCCTTCAAAAGCACAATCTATTTAAAGTGAAGTGAGTTGTTTCCCCGCGGATCATAAAAAGTGTGAGCCACGGCCGACTATGTTTATTTGGCTCTGCGAACTTTGGCTTGCGAAAAATCACAGTTAATTTAAACAGACATTCAGGCGGTTATAATGAAACTGTGTATTTGGTTACTTAAGTAAATCCTCGCTACCTTACTAATCTAAACTACAAAATATATTGAACTGTCTCTTTGTAAAATTAAAATGACAACTTTTTACTATATAAATGGGTATATATTAAAATGACAACTTTCTACTAAATGGGTATGAATCTATATCGGGTAGCAATAACAAAAACACAATTGAAAACATTTTTGTCTTTTTATCTATTTTATCTAATAGCTAATCTCCCAAAAGGCTGGATGAATTTTGACGGGGCTTTCACTAATTTAAACCTAGCAAATTTTTCAAAGTGGATTTTTAATATATGTAGTTAAGTATACGTATTTTTTTAAGAAACCATTGCAGCCAAAACCACTTCAGTATATAATAATATTATAAATGCGAGACTGCCTCGTTGGTAGCATTTCCATTGGTAGCAAGCGCTGCGTTAGGACCGAGAGGTCCCCGGTTCGAATCCGGGGTCGGGCAAAATTTGTGTGAGTTTTTCTGTAATGAAATTACTCAGCCCGGAGTTAGGAAGTTGGCGGTTGAACGCCCGTGCATCGGAAAGCACGTTAAGCCGGTCATGTCGGATTGCCGTCTCACCGAATTATGAGAGTAAGGGAATAGAGAGTGCACTTGTGTTTGTGCGCACACTTGTGCACTATAATATGTCCTGCGCACTTGGCTGATCTCAATTTAGATCGGCCGCCATGGCTGAAATCGGTCGGACGCCTTATTTATTTATATTTTTTTAAAAATGCGAGAGTAACTCTGCCTGTCTGTCGAAATTTTACGCCAAACTGCCGAGTTAAATGACATTTGATACAAACAGAGAAACTGAAAACCGACCGGCTGAGGAGAATGGAAATTCAGGGAATTGGCTTTAATGAAGTTTTAAAATTCACGACTTTACTACTAATATTGAACATTTAGTGAAATGTTGTAATTAGTTTCATAGACTTCATTTAAAATATAACTATTTCCTAGATGTCGATTTTTAATCAGAATCAAAAATCAAAATTATTTTAGTCGCTTGTAAATAGGGTAGGTGTTTTAAGTACTATCAATTCTTTTGTAAGTCCTATCAAGGAGCCACAGCGAAAACATTATATAACAAATATTTTGCTCGATTTTGTTACATCCCCACTTTGTATTCTTTTTCCTATTTTTCCTACAATGTGCACTACTTATTTATTTGCTTTGTCCTCTTCCAAGATAAAGTAAGACTATATTGTATGCTAGGTGAAGTTCTTGTAAAGACAGTATAATCCTCCTCTTTTGATACATATCGAGTATAGACTCCGCTTCAAAAGTACAGATAGCATGGGAACCATCTTTTGATGAATATTTTAGCCTAAATTGCTTGATCATTTACAATTTATTAAATGTCAATTTATGTTTGGAAATTAAGTGTAATTAAAGTCTCTTTACACATTTAGCACGTTTTCATTATCCAACTCCCGTGTGTTTTCGAAATTAAGAAAATCACATTTTTATTTGTGATTTTTAATGCTATTAAAGCTTAATGTAAATTTTAAAATTTAAGAAAATCACTCTGAATCCAACCGACGACATTGTAAAAGATAAAGAAAGAAAGAAAGAATATTATTTGCACCGATGTGGTAGTTGTTAGGCAGTGCTACGAGTAATAAGAACCCGCACTAAAATCAGTCCATGATTTATGCTGTTTTACTTAAATCGATGCGATGTAGCGTCGTAAACGATTGCCATTTTTAAAATATTAACTGTAATAAAATTTTAACTGTCTAGCACAATCGCACGTGGGCCTGGAAGCTTTTGAAAATACAACTTTTTCAACTATTTGCATCGCTGTATCTCTGAAATGGTGAATCTTAGAAATAAAACGTACAGACAATTTTTATAGATAAATAGAAGATGAGTAATTTTCTCCTACACACTTTTATGATAAAACTTCCCGTTTCGCTCAAAAGTTCATAAAACTGATATTTGTGACATTTGACCTTGAAAATTTAATAGTTGCGTACACCCTACAATATGTAGGTTTTGAGACCACTTTTAGGGTGTCAATATTTAAGTATTTACAGACTTACAGCTGGGTATCTCGAATTCCGACATTTTTACCTAAGGCAAATCGAGAATTTATAAGCAGACTTACCTAGTGTGTATGATAATATAAAACTCTATCTAATATAATATCTATGAATGTAGTTTCTGTTTTGCACCTGCGGAGCGCAGTGCTTGACCAGTTTGTAACATTTACAACAATTCGGATGTTGCAGCATACAATGGAGTGATCCGCGAATATTCGATATCAAACTTGGATAGCGTAGTTCGTAAACACAGAACACAGCCCGTTTGTGTACGTTCCACAGTTTACTATGTATGTATAGGTACATGAGACTGATCCAAGCTTTGTATATAGTTAAAAAAAAGTGCTGATGGCCGAGTGGTTAAGGTCGTTGCTTGCCATGCGAGGTCGCCATTTCAAACCCCGCCATGTAACACGGTGTTTTTAAATTTGAAATTCATATATACGATTATTAGACGATTTAACGGTGAAGGAAAACATCGTCAGGAAACCTGCACACCTACGAAGAAATTCTTAGGTCGTGTAGTCACCACGCAGTGGGCCTGCGTGGTTGACTATGGCCTTATCGCCCTAGTTTAGGGTAGGCCCGTGCCCCAGCGGTGGGGACGTATATGGACGGGGACGAACATCAAGGCCTCAAACCCTCTATTGCTTTTTATTCATGTTTATAAATGGTTTCAAAACTTCTGAGACTTGGTCATTTCGTTAAAAATATACATACATACATTATAGACGTTTAGGAACTTAGTGAAATCGACTATTTATTATACAAACGACCTCCAATGGCAGATTTCGTTAGAATGCCGTAATGAAGGTGAACGTGTATAAAAATTCAGCTCACTGGGATTTATTCCCCAGATTTGGATTTAAAACGCATCAAATTACTGGACTAAAAAGGTAGGATTTAAGCTTTTTGAACGAATAATATAAAGGTTTGGATGTCAATTCATTATAATTTTTGTATATTAATATCTTTTCTACTTTTCCCTAGCACAAAAGCTTGTTAGTTTGCTCCGAGATTGCGTGAAGCTCGTGTGTTTGCAATATGTACCTATAATATTGTTATAGTGATATAGTATTCATATTATTACTTAAATGAATACTGAATCTTCGTCTAGTGTCCCGAATTTGTAAGAGCCGCCCTTGCGAGTCGACAACAGTAGGTCAATACCCGGTTTCAATAGCAGCTGAGGGCAGACGGTAGGTCCGGAGCGAGGGGGTAGGGCTAGGGCGCATTTAAAAAAATAGTAGGTGTAATCCTAATGGATTACACCTACTATTAAAATTTTATATTTATTTTAAGGGTAAAGGTTTAATAACCTTCATGCGCGCTCACTTTTTGCAGCCTTTATTATTTACTAGCTGTACCAGCGACTTCGTCGGTGATTATCCCCGTTTTTTGCGTTGTACCTACTGTTTTTTTTGCTCTTATTGGTCGGAGCGTATTGTTTTATAGCTTAAATTTTTCCTCGATAAATGGTCTATTCCACACATAAAAAACTTTTCAATTCGAACCAGTAGTTCCTGATATTAGCGCGTTCAAACAAACAAACAAACTCTTCAGCTTTATAATATTTGTATAGATTTATGAACCGATTGACATGAACCAAACATTGAACCCAAGTATATGATATATATTACTGAAAACCAGTCTAGATCGGATTATCTGTTTTTTTGGGTACTATTGCGTTGAAAGGTCCTCTCTAATATTTTTTACCATGTATCATCCATGTACAGACAGCGGTTAGTTACATTTTTATTACCTATTTAGAATTACTAATCCTAACTAATAGCGGCCACACCCGACGTCGCCTGCATGGAAATGTGGAAATTAAAATAGCCTATAATGTATCTTGTAAAATTAAAAATAAAAATAAAGGCGTCCGACCGATTTCAGCCATGGCGGCCGATCTCAATTGAGATCAGCCAAGTGCGCAGGACATATTATAGTGCACAAGTGTACGCGCAAACACAAGTGCACTCTCTATTCCCTTACTCTCATAATTCGGTGAGACGGCAATCCGACATGACCGATGAGAGATCGGGCGCAGGACCACCGGCTTAACGTGCTTTCCGAGGCACGGGCGTTCAACCGCCAACTTCCTAACTCCGGGCTGAGTAATTTCATTATAGAAAAACTTACACAAATTTTGCCCGACCCCGGACTCGAACCGGGGACCTCTCGGTCCTAACGCAGCACTTGCTACCAATAGACCAACGAGGCAGTCTCTTGTAAAATTAGCTATGTATTGAAAGTCCCGTCAAAATTGGTCCAGCCGTTTTGGAGATGAGCGGGAACAGACAGTCAGACGGACAGACAATAATTTTTTTGTTGTGTTTTTGTTGAATTTAGTAAAAAGTCGCTATTTTGATGTCACAAACAGACACTTCAATTTTATTTAGTTGTACAGATTTAAGAACCCATTTCGGTTGGATGGTTGGTTATACTTGTACTACGGCTACGCATAAGTATCTGATAGATTTATTACTAGTTGCAAATTTCATTTCAGATTTATACTTTTCCAATTTCCCAAATTTTAAGCGCAGGTTGATGAACAAGGAACTTTTGAACGCCAGACCAAAATCCATTATCGAATGCATCGGATGCAAATCGGCTTAACAGTAATGGTGTTTAATGCCCGTTCGCGATGGGTGTGTGTGTAAGTATGAAAGGGTTCGCAAATATCGGGGTTATTTAAGTATACTTAAGTTTAATGTGTAGATACTGACCGAGAAGGCCTCGCACACGAAAAAACAATATCTGGGACATTTCCACACACGGTCATCTGACCCCAAACTAAGCTAAGAGTTTGTACTATGGACGTCAAAAACTGATATAATACATATTTGTAAATATCAGTGTTAGTCAAAATGTTTGACTGATATTATATCTCAACCGTCGGGTTGAGATATAATATCAGTCGAACAAAAGAGGGTACTAGTTGACTCTACAATTGGTACTCTACAGTGCGTTTCGATTATATTTCAGTTCCCGCCCGCCCGAGCCGCCCCTGTCCGGGCCCCACTTCCGTCTCTCTCTCTTATACACGTTTCGTTTTTGTATTGTGAGTACTTTAATTCTTTGATGTAAGCTCCCAAAATATCCCGGAACATCCACTGGTACTCTACAAGTTCCGGAATCGGCGGGCGTCCTTGGAAACGTACAATGCATTATAGTACAGGATCCGTGGTGTATTTTTTCACTTGATTACTATCAAGCTAATTTTCCGTGAGTAGCTTCATTTTGATAAGACGCCCAAAAAATTCCTGTGCGAAAATTTTTGATTGTGGTAGCTAACAGAGGTAGCAATGATTAAATATTTAGGACCGTAGGACCGGGACAAAGTACCACGGAATTTGTAGGACAATATGACCGTTACATTATATAAATATTAACTAAGTAAAATAATAAAAATCAGCTGGTTAGTAATCATTTTTGGTGATCTCGTTATCGATACAAGTTGGAGGGGGAGGAGATCACCAAAAATGATTACTAACCAGCTGATTTTTATTATTTTACTTAGTTAATATTTATATAATGTAACGGTCATATTGTCCTACAAATTCCGTGGTACTTTGTCCCGGTCCTACGGTCCTAAATATTTAATCATTGATACCTCTGTTAGCTACCACAATCAAAAATTTTCGCACAGGAATTTTTTGGGCGTCTTATCAAAATGAAGCTACTCACGGAAAATTAGCTTGATAGTAATCAAGTGAAAAAATACACCACGGATCCTGTACTATTACAATTCATATGATAATGGATTAGTTTCGGCCTCGGTAACCAATAACAGTGGAGTACCTATTTGCAAGTACAGAATTTATTTAGATAGGTACTGCAAAAACATTTTGTTCTTAATTTAAAATTCCATTCTAGGTTGACCAGTATCTGTGTATGTTTAAATCAATCTACGAAAATGCGTTTCTCTTCATTTTCACATGTGTTTAGGTATGTTTGGTTGAATTCTTATTTCGTCAGATTTTTTTTCTTCTTTATAAACGTTTCGAGGATACTACAAGGTTTTCGTAAAACCCTTACGTGGGCCAAATTTAGTGCTACCAATCCCTTGGGAGTTAAAACTATGTGGGTGTAGTTAAATTTGAGGGATTTACAAGATTTGATTTGAAAAATGACATTGACTAGCTCGATGTTGCATTAGGTAGTGCTACGAGCCGTGTTCGAATCCTATTCGGAGTTAATATTTGTCTAAGGCTGTCCGACCACGTCCGATCAATGATCGTTAACGCGTATGAGAAATTCACTAGATGGCAATACGTAGGCGAGGTCCAACTTAAGCATGATTGGTTATTTTTGACGTGACATTGACAGTCATGTCAGTTCACCAATCATGCTACAGTTGGACCTCAGCCATAGTGAATTACTCATACGCGTTCACCCTCATTCCGATCAAATGAAAAATGGAACGTACTGAGGGCCTACCATGAGTTGGCTATCGAAAACTTACTTACGTTAAAAACCTATCAAGTTGTTTTTTTCATACGGCCGATTTTAGTGCTTCGCGTAACCACAGCGGTGCTGTACAAGTTTTTCATAGACATATTTACGTAGGCGATATCGAGTGCGTAAGTTTTAAACTCATGGTAACCCCACTGATTGCAATGAAGCAACGCATACGATACATACGTGCTACAAAAAGTCGATTAAATATATTATACAAAATCAAGTCTGCCTTACTGTCCTACAAAATGTGTAACATTTGTTTTTAATTTATTAAAATATATTTTTGTACTGATATGCGTAACACAAGAGCTTAAGCCACTTAGCATGGGATAAGATCATGTTTTTTTATTGGACATCGTTTTTGATAATTGTTATGAAACATTTCGTCTAGTGTTTTATTTTATTTTAAGTTTTATTGTCTTTTGTCATTATTCTAGATTTGTAGTATTAATTTTATGCAACTGAAAACTCGGATAAAAGAAATTTGTCATTTATATACCATCATATCAGAATTATATGAAAGGAAATAAGAGATATACAGCCAATGCGAGTGGCGGAAAACACAGAATTTTGACATATAGGAAAAAAAAGGATATTTAAACCAAAATAGGTTTCATTTTGGCCGCATACATGTCGAAACTCAGATCCGAGCTTTGTATTGGTAACAATAAGTTTGTGAATTGAAATTCGATATGCGGCACGAAGCAATGGATGGTATTTTTTTTAAATTATAAAAATGAGGGATTGTTTTGAATGCTGTCCTTTTCATTGTGAGTTCGTTGGAAAAAATCGCATTTCATGGAAAAAGATTTCAGAATTGAAAATATTATTTTCATTAGAATTCTAGCAGCTAAATGTAGTTCGATTGGGATTTTATGCCTATGTATGCGGCTTTGTTTTATTGTAATGCTTATTTTCTTTGTTTTAACTCTACAACATATGTAGTAAATAATATAATATTTCATTTTGGATTTCCACCAAAATGAGGTTGTATTTAATAATCTTGATTAAATTAATAAAGAAATTTAGAAATGAATATGTAGTTCGTTCGTTGATTGCCTTGTTGGTCTATTGGTTGCAAGGGCTGCGTAAGGAACGCGATGCCGAATCTGGGCATCGCGTTCCTTAGTCCGGGTTATGGGAAAATTTGTGTGGGTTTTTCTGTAAAGAAATTACTTAGCCCGGAGTCAGGAAGTTCACGCGTTCTCACTTTGGTCATGTCGGATTGCCTCTCATCGAATTATGAGAGTAAGAGTGCACTCGTGTTAGCGCGCTCTCTTGGGCACTATAACATGTCCTGCGCACTTGGCTGATCTCAATTGAGATCGGTCGTCACGGCTGGAATAAGTCGGACGCCTTACTTATAGATTCTTAATCATGTTATTAGGAAATTCAAATCAATACATGCCAAAAAATATTTTTATTTGATGTATTAAACTTCAATTGGAATCAACTGATCCGGAACAATACTCATAAATTTGAAATAACTAATTTTTGTTATAATTTAAATTGATTATCGTTTGTTTTAATTTATGTGGTTGAGTTCCGTAATTCAATTAGTTTTGAATGAGGTGATGTAATCTTATATATAAAAATGAATCGCAAAATGTGTTGGTAAGCGCATAACTCAACAACGCCTGAACCAATTTGGACAATTCTTTTTTTTAAATGTTCGTTGAAGTCCAAGGATGGTTCTTACGGCGAGAAAAAAATCGAATAATTGCCGGGAAAACCCTAAGAACAGCCCTTTTCTTTTTCAAATTTTTTTGACAGGACGAAGTCTGTCGGGTCAACTATTTGTAATAAAAGTATTGTTGTACTTAATCTCATTATAAAATCTTTTTCAAAGTTTTTGTAGAGAAATGAATTTATTGAGCTATAATATACAATTAATGTATATTAAAATATGTTATGTGATGATGATAACCGAATGGGGGTCGGGCATTTGACTTGACACAAGAGGCAAGGACACGAGAATATAGAGCCAATCTTTTTTGAAGTTAACTATTAGTTTGTGTATCCCATTGAATTTATTTTGTGTAATTACTAGTATTTACCGTTAGATGAATAATTCAGTCCATAAATCATCGGAATTCAGGCTTTAGTAACTCCTACTTAAGAACATATCGATTCCATAAATCTTAAATAACGAATCACCAGTTTGGCAAAATGTTGTTCAGTGTTGCGGACAAAATACTTTTAATTTTACGATAGTTTTTTTTGCATTTCGCATTTGAAACCATTGCATGAATTAATTCGATTGTTTAAATAGAAAACTGATTACCCGAGCATATTTGAAAAAAAATTTAAATTCATAAAACTAACTTAAATTTGTGTTAATCTTCATAAAAGGTCTTCGTCAAGACGTATGCAAGGATATAAGAAAGCATCTTTCCCAATTTTAAATTTATAAAACGAATAGTTACTTATTTATAAGCTCTAAGTTTTTGAATACGTAACCCGCGATAAAGTTTTGCGTTAAGAAGAAAATAAATGAAAAGAGTGCTTTAATTCTGAATTCCAAAACCAACTGCGCCTTATTTAAACCTTCCTAGTTTTTAATCAAAGAAAAAGAAGGAGTTTTCTCAATTCGACCGTCTATATTCTTTAAAAAAGAATAATAAACATAAATGGCCCATGTTGTGTTAAGACGTATAAAAAATAAAAAGTGAACTTACAGAATCTTTCCTAGTCAGTGACGGCGAACCGTGATCGCAGGTGGGCTCTCAATTGAAGGTACCGTGAAACTTGTAATGCGAGCGCTTTCAGTAGCTAACGGCCCACGACGTCCTACGGGAGAGACTGGCGGGGACTGAATGAGCGCGGCGGCTTTAAAGCTCACCGAGAAACGGCGGGGTACCAGCTAAGTGACCACTTTGTCGAGCGATGTTGGCCGTAGCACTCTTTTCGGCAAACAAATGCCGTTTCGTTTGTGTAATGAAGTGCAGATTTTGACTAACTGTGCAACCGCATTCTACAGTCCAACAAATTAAAAGCAAACTGCTCGTTTCACGGTTAACAATCAACTTGCTTTGGTGGAACAAACACTGTTGTTTCCAGTTCAGTTAATGTTCACGTTTGTTCTCTCTCGTAATTGAAATAAATACGGAAATAATGAAAGCAATTGTTATTTTCAGGTAAAAGTTTCTATTGTGTAAAAGTATTTCCCAAATGTAAAGGCTTTTCAGGAGGGCGTAGATTCGTTTTTTTTTCTCTAAATGTTTTTCCAATTGTCAGAGCACCATACAATGCGTTGACACCATATTATATCAATTTAGTGTAGTAATCTAGTTGTCTGTCGAAAACTTACTTTTCTAAATGGAAAAAAAATTACTAAGCTACCAACTTAATCTGATTGTTTAGGCTAAAACAGTTTTTAATTACCCACCTACAGTTGTTTTACTAAGCCGAAATCGTAATTGGTTTTATACGTAATTTGAAATACCATTCACTATGCAGTTCTTCGAACACTATTTGTTCGATTGGAGCTTACGATATGAGGGAAATAAGAACATAACGAAAGCTTTTTAATTCTGTGAACTCAAGAATTTTACTAATAATATTCCATGAATACCTACTCGATCATATAAACGCACAAAGATTTAAAGACAGCAGCGGTGTATTATGATTAAAAGTTTTTCTATTTTAAAAAAATCTGTCTATGTTTTAATAATTTAATTAAATCATCGTATATTACTCGGGTTCTCTCCCTACCTGACAAATATTTCTGTAATGATATTCCCGATTGTCCCTTATCTGTGATTTTTGTAGGTCAAATACTAATTGTGTTACACTCATTTTTTTTCTGATATCTGATATCGATTTTTGTGGTTATGAATATAAGTCTTTACCTGCGTAGCTGGGGTTTTTGGATTAATAATTAAAATCTCGTATAATTGGAATTGCCGTTTTGAAAAAATTGTATTTTTTTGAGTATTCCCGATTTTTTTTTATTTATTTATTTTTAAAACAGAATGAATTAGACAACTATTTTTACATTCTGACCCACAAGACAATTTACACTGTCTGACTGCGGGACTGGTCGAAGTGATTCTATATAAAAATAAATATGAAGCGCTAGAAGTTGGGTTAAATACAGTAAGGTTTAATGAGGTTTGCTGAAAAATTCCTTTTTGATACAATAGCCTGGAGACTTGGAATTTGAAATTAGTGGTAGGGTTTTTAAAATACCACGAAAATGATAATATCTAATAGGTACAGTGGATGAAGCGTGTTTCATGAACATTTGAGGAGTAAAACAATATGTATGTGACCGAAGGGGGCGTTTTGTGCTGGACATGTTGTCTCTTTCTCGGGTACCTAGCACTGACACATTAGTTAGTTTTTCTACGTTTGTCCCTCTCCAGCATTTAGATTGGTTAGAAAGTGACAACGATACTATGTTGGTTCTACAATGATTATACTTCTGGTATTCGACTGTATTTAGTCTCTCCTTGAAGGCAAATCGAGCGGCCTATATAGTTTTAAATGAGGAATTATTTTAGTTAGTGCTTTTTTGTTTTAATAACTGGCTGTTTACTTTAAAAAAAGTAGGAGATGATGAAATTAAACTAATTTTTCGGATTAAACTCGTGTGTATTATTATTCTAAACATATTATTTAGAAAACCGACGTTTCGAGCTCTTTACAGCGCTCGTGGTCACAGGCAAGACTTCCCGTTCCCGACGGGCAGAATAACAATAAGTACACACGAAAATACTAAAGGATAATGAGCAAAGAAGTATCAAATCTGGAATCGAAATAATATAATATTATACCTACATAGTTGAAAATATATTTTTACTAAATGGATGACTTTGACGTCGTCACAACAACTTTTTGTTCATTTGAAAATGTTTATCCGATGATATATGATTTATCTTGATTCAAGACATTGTATAATAATAAAACCTACACTAAAATTGTCATCATCCTTTGGGGGTGTGACTCTGACTCTTGGTTTACGCCCACCACTGTTGATATTTTTGTAATAATAACATAGTAAATATTTTCATTTATTTGATCGAATTTCTTAGGAGACGAAAAAAATGTTGCATTTGGAAGTAGCCCACTAATCTCAATCAGTGCTAGATTTGACGTGCGAGTCTGGGCTTTGGTCCAGTAACAGGATTGGTTTCGTACCATTAAATAAATAAATAAATAAATATTTCACAACATCACACCACGGTGTCGTCCCATTGGTTTCATCACATAAAAATTTTTTATTGTTTTTATTCGTTTATGACATTCGTAAAACCGGTATTTATTGATTTGAATGATAACACTTCTTTGCTACTGGAAAACAGAAAATAAAAAGAAAATCTCCCTTTGTTAGAACCGGAAAATTATTTAATGAGATTTAAGTGGCCTAAGCAGCCAATAAATTTTCCTTTATACCTAATCGTCTAGTTATCGTTTTAGTATTCTACCGTGAACTATAAAAATATTTACAGTTATTTTATTTAAATCTTTATTTTCATGTATTTTTTTATGAAATGTAAAAATTGTAATCAAGAAAATAAGGGAAAGAGACTTAATTTTCTCCCTAAATAAAACAATATTAGCTTTCAAACTTATACTGAGGATACCCAGTTTTCTACTCCGACTCGAACTTGACATGCTCTTAAACCATTGCACCATAATAAAAATACAAAACGAATACCTACTATGCCGACAGCGAAGCAACAGTAGCAATCGGCTTAGGTTATGTCGAATATTCTTAAAGCTCACCGAAGCTGTATAAAGCCGCAACGTTGTAAAAGTGTTGCGTTTGCCCGGGCCGAGTCTGCTTTGTTGAGCGCTAAATAGCCAAATACTGACAGGCCACAAAGCAAGGCATTCTCATCGAACATGTTCATGCCGAAATCCAATCGAGATTGAATAGTGTTGTGGCATTGTCGACGCGATGCTACCTCGCATTGTTTCCCGAACGCTATGGTAGGTACATTTGTGTCCAAAAATGTAATGTAAATTTGCAGATTTTGATGAGAGGTCAGGTTTGAGTCGATAACCGTTAAGAACACGTATGATTAACAAATTCATTGATATCATCAAATTACAATCAAACATTTTTTTTTCTTTTATATTCTATTTCTTTTTTCTATCTAGATCAAATGAACCACTGTTACTAATAAGTAGTAATATTAGTTAATATCTCATAGTTTCATATGCAGTAATAATATATTGATACTTTGTATTGAAAACATGATTAAAAAATCTGTTTAGTCGAAATTGCGATGTTATTAGGTGATTATTTGTAAATAAACTCGTATACGTAAATATGTTGCCTTTTGAGTTTCAGTTTCAAAGTTTACCGTACGTAACTCATATGCGGCGAACTGACGTCTAGTAGTTTCGAACAACTTCAGATCAATTACTTTAATTTCACTGCCCGGAACCTAGAAACTTATATTAGAGTTTATTTCTTAAGTGTTACCAAAGAGAAGAAGAGAGATGGACTACTGAACATGACTCAAACTGAATTACGATAATTAGGTTATTAAAAAAAATATTACCATATTATATTCAAACTCAAACGTAATATTTTATAAAAGTTTAGGCATAAAGTGAAGTATCCTCAACTGAGTTATCCTTAATTTTCTCTCAATATCTTTGCATTTCTATTGGTTTGTTATAAGAATGTAATACAAGTTTACGCACTATTGACTAACCATGCTGTGTGTACACGTTTTTGGGTCATAATCTTGGTTTGTAACTTTTTAATGTCTTTATTCAAATTAATTTATGATTGTAACCTGTTGTGTATGCCATAATAATAAATAAATAAACCAATGTCCAATAAAATAATATTTTCTTTCACTGGCCACCGCTTCAAAGTCTAGTTAGGAACAGAAATGGGGTTGGACGGTAATAAGGAGATAGCTGCAAATAAATATGGGGAGTAGCTTTTGGCAAGAAGGGATTAGAGCTATTTAATTTTATAAGCGGCTATTGAAACCAGCTACGTATAAAGGTTTCATTTTAGATGGAACTTTCATGAAATCTGCAATATATGAGCATGAAGGTAAATATAAAAATTCGACCATTGCCTCCAGATCAAACCATTGTATCCTTCAAAATAAAATAAAACCGTTAAATTACAATCTCACAAATAAAATCGTACTCCTCCGTTCGTCCGTATAACCCGCTATTCGAATCGTCAAATCAACTAATCCTGTAGGGCTACCATGAGTTTAAAACTTACGCACTCGATATCGCCTACGTAAATATGTCTATGAAAAACTTGTACAGCGCCGCTGGTGGTTACGCGAAGAACTAAAATCGGCCGTATCAAAAAAAACAACTCGATAGGTTTTTAACGTACGTAAGTTTTCCATAGCCAACTCATGGTAGGCCCTCTGATTTATGCTGTATCGGTAATTAATAAAGCCGTGTTAAATCGGCTTTAGCAGTGCATCATACCCGAAACTCCGCAGAGATTCCGCGAGCGACATTTACTTTAGCTGTACCTAAACTTGAAACGAAGATACTAATTGCATTTGGTCGTCAATTATGCTATTGCATACATTATTACGAACTTGCTTTCAGCACAAAACTACGCCCGCGGGAAATCGTTTAGTGCGTAAAACATTAGTTAGCGCAGTCGGTTAGTAAGCAGCTTGTCCATTCTCACACTTAAGCTTGTTTTCAAAGTTTTAATAGATCAGTAAGCTACTTTCGTATTAACGATATTACAATAAGCGGTAACTGCCTCGTTGGTCTATTGGTAGCAACTGCTGCGTTAGGACCGTGAGGTCCCCGGTTCGAGTCCGGGGTCGGGAAAAATTTGTGTGAGTTTTTCTGTAATGAATTGACTCAGCCCGGAGTTAGGAAGTTGGCGGTTGAATGCCCGTGCCTCGGAAAGCACGTTAAGCCGGTGGTCCTGCGCCAGATCGCTCATCGGTCATGTCGGATTGCCATCTCACCGAATTATGAGAGTAAGGGAATAGAGAGTGCACTTGTGTTTGTGCGTACACTTGTGCACTATAATATGTCCTGCGCACTTGGCTGATCTCAATTGAGATCGGCCGCCATGGCCGAAATCGGTCGGACGGCTTATTTTTTTAAGCGGTACTAATAATGCGGTGCCGTAAAGGTATGTCTCATAATATCAGTCTCATTATGTATTAACACGTTGTAGTATTGTAGTAGTAACTATACTAATGTGCCTAAAAACTCGTTAAGTCCCATTATCAATACTACTATCCCTAAAACGCGGTAACAATCATTGTACATTATCAAATCGAATGGAAATGGAACGCGAACCTACTAAATCGTTGTACCTACGAGAGCTTTGATCGGTTTCGAGTGTAACCGATTTTGTAGCCACACACGCAATTGTAAACATGTACATTAGGAATCGCTCAACTCTACCCTGAGCTTCCCATTCCTGTCCGTCCGTCAATGGGAAATGTTGAAGGGATGCGAAGCTGTCGACGCGCGTTGTTCTGTGTCATTATGAAGTTATGCACTCTGCTGCATTGTCACGCGAGCCCCAGGTGTTTGTTTCAGCACATCGCGCCGTCCGTAATTTTGTCCTGAACGTAGGGTTGCTAGGTCGCCAAATCTAATTTCCGATAGTTTGCCCGGACATTAGGTTTAATAGCCAAACATCCATTGTGTTTAAATGTTAAAAGGCGACCACAGAAATAAGTACGAAAAAGCAAAATTTTCGCTTTATTTGGACGGGCACTAAAACATTTTAAAATTAAACTAATTTTACGGATTATACTCGTGTGTATTGTTATTTTAAACATATTATTTAGAGACCCGACGTTTTGAGCTCTTTACACCACTCGTGGTCATGGTGGCTTGTGGTTTAATCCGTTTTATTTCAAACTCCGTCTTCGCTTTGCTTCGGGTATATTATACATAAAAACCTTCCACTAGTATCTCTATCTATTAATAAAAAACGCATAACAAAAAGATTTAAGCACACATAGGGACATGCAGACGCGGGAAGCGACTTTACTTTACCTATACTATAGGTAGTAGTAGTGTTCTCGCAAATAATAGACAATACTATGGGCACTAAAACAAAAAAATATTCCGACCGGCTCTAACCGGATGTCCGGTAACCCTGCCAGTACGCTGGGCTGCGCGGCCAAAGGGAGAGCCATTATCTACCAGATACTAAGCACACATTCACCAACGGTTAGTTTAGTTAGCCTTTGGATTGGGCGAGTGCGTAAATCTACACCTATGGCTGTCGGTAGATTGATTTAATATGTTACGTAATAATCATTACTATATTTGTTTTGTGTGTTGATTATAAAGATGTATGTATGATGATGTATGAAATTTATATGACAATTGTTACATTAAGGAAAAGCAATAAATATTTTGAGTGGTTAAGGTCGTTGCTTGCCATGCGAGAGGTCGCCAGTTCAAACCCCGCCACGTACCAATGTGTTTTTCAAATTTGGAAATTGTATGTACAATTATTCGACGCTTTAACGGTGAAGGAAAACATCGTGAGGAAACCTGCACACCTACGAAGAAATTCTAAGGTTGTGTAGTCGACCAACCCGCACTTGGCCAGGGTGGTTGACTAAGGCCTTATCGCCCTAGTTTAGGGTAGGCCCGTGTCTCAGCAATGGGGACGTATATGGGCTGATGTTGATAAATAAATATTTTGAGTTCGAGTTTGTCTTCTGTATCCAGAAAAGTAATATTTTTTTTTGGGTGACATTTATATATTACTTTGACTAATGTGTTCTTGAGACACGGCAACAAAGCTTGATCTACCATTGGCTGCATCGAGTACCTATAGTTACGAAAGGCTTTCATAAAACTGAAAATTCCCGAAAACAGGTGCTACTCACACTGCCTCTACTTTATATATGTTACCGGAAATGTATTAAATATGACGTACAAGTATTCTTTGAAAAACTGTATTACGTACTGTTCCTAAAACACCCGAAAGTTAGTAAATAAACGTATATTTTTCTCATGATACGCTGAGAAAATATTGACATTTACTAGGAATTACATTAGGTTCCGTAATAGGTTCATCTTGTTATTAATCACAGAATTCACATTATGTCTACTATTTATACATTGTTGACACACATGTGAAATGAGAAAAAAATGTTTCGATAAACTGGCATCATGATTTCTCTATTATAATGTGTCTATACCAGAGTGGCAATCAAAATCAATGTCCGAAAAAAGCTAGGAATATTTTTGTCAGTACAGTATTTTCGAAACTTATTGAAAATACTCACATGTTGAGAGTACAGTTCAAGAGCCAGCTTTGCGCTTTATTAAAACTTTTTCGAGTTCTAAACTTTTAACTGCTCGAATATTCTTGTAACTGTGTACACATCCGAGTGTTAGAGAAGCTTGATCGCTCATGGTCCAAGATCCCAGAGCTGCCAGACATCACTTATTTTCTAATGGACAAAATATATACGATTGAGTAGTGTTGGGGTGTACTATCATTATATGACTAGTTGCTACCTTGACCAGACGGCCATTTTTCAGATATCAACCAATCAAGGTACATAGAAACACTGCTCACCTCACTTACTTGCTTGATTTTTATAAATGTTATTCAAACAACTAAAAAGTGCTCATCTGACCGCAATAATTATAGAATTGTACCTTACAAACGATTTTATTATTAGAAAAACTTAACTAAATTCAATTTAAAAAATCTAAAACAGTTGGGTCTGGTGAATGTTTGGCCCCTTGGATCGGTCTGTCCGTTTGCAAAACGTTTTAAAATAGTTGTTTGAATAACATATATAAAAATCAAGCATCACAAAATAAGTAAAATTAAGTAAAAGTAAAAAAATTTTCATAGCTTTAAAGCGTCTGTAAGGTAAAACCGCCGACCGCATGTGTCTGGGAGTAATAAAACCTGATTTTTAATGATATTGTGTGAAATATATGTTAAAACCAGCCATCAGAATTTAAGTGAGGTGAGCAGTGTTTCTATGTACCTTGATTGGTTGATATCTGAAAAATGGCCGTCTGGTCAAGGTAGCAACTAGTCATATGATGATAGTACACCCCACCACTACTCAATCGTATATATTTTGTCCATTAGAAAATAAGTGATGTCTGGCGGCTCTGGGATCTTCCTCTATCAGTGGCCATGTTGAGTTGTCGTTTTACCAATGTGTAAAGTGTGAAGGTACAGATAGTTTATTTGTCGACTAATGTACCAAAAATGACGCAAATTCCATTGCTCATTGGATCCCGAATAGAGTATTATAAATAATCGGATATTTCAACTCATAGAGCGTTCTACACGCTTGTGCTCTCGGGCGGTAGCTGAAAATCAGCTGTTTGCTATTGCTGCTTACGCTTTAGCAAAATATCGCTGAGCTATCGCCTTTTCACATTGTTGTGACACAAATATTCCAAAAAATTATTAATCCTGTGTTTATTTTGCAATGTACATTTTTGTCACTGTATGCTATGTAAATTTTACATGTATTAATTTTAGCTTCTTCAATTGTAATATTATTTATTGTACCTTCTCTATTATGTAATTTTAATTTTCTCGCTGTTGTTTTTTTTATTTGTGTTTGTGTCAACTTGAATGTGAATAAATGTCTTATCTATCTATCTATCTATCTATTTGTAAGAGTAACTTTAGTTATTAAGAATATAGTAAGATAAGGATAATAGGTTAGGCATAAATTAGTTAAGAATGCTGTTTTCAAATAAATATTACTATAATTTATTTAATGTTT
Source organism: Maruca vitrata (assembly GCA_039566165.1). Classification (NCBI taxonomy): domain Eukaryota; kingdom Metazoa; phylum Arthropoda; class Insecta; order Lepidoptera; family Crambidae; genus Maruca; species Maruca vitrata. Next base: position 17,663,793 of record CM076911.1, on the reverse strand, counting down.
TGTATACTTTCCTTTGGTGTGCCTTGTTATATATAATAAATAAATAAATGTCCTGCGCAGTTGGTGGTTGATAATCAATTTAAGGTCAGTCGTCAACTCCGAAATCGGTTGGAATACCATTAGTAAGTAAGAGGTAAGGTAGTAATAAAACGTTTTCTCTTCCCCCTAACGAAACTAAAACGTTTCGTTCGTTTTAATTACGTAACATCTGAAGTATCCGATAGGATAGTCACCACTGCTTCACGTGAGTGTCTTGTTATCGAATAGTCAAATTGCACTATTCTAGTGTCATATTTCTTTCGCTATTTGTACTCGCGCTATGCAACAGGTAGCTACTATTTGCCTCACACTAACGTTATGTAAAAAGTTTTATTTAAACACTAGCTGCCGCCCGCCCGCTTGGAAATGTGGAAATTAAAATAGCCTATACCTCGTAAAAGTCCTGTCGAAATTGGTCCAGCTGTTAAGGAGATTAGAGGGTGTTTTTGTTATTGGTTCCCGATACAAATTCATATACATTTAGTAAAAAGTAGTTATTTTACAAACAATATACAAACTCTTAAATTTGATTCAGTTGTATTTTAGCAAAAGTTAGGGTTCTATACTTAAAGAATAATAACTCTATAACTATTAATGGAGGAGACTCCGACAACTAGATTTAAGTCTGAAGTATTTAATAAAGATATTTTGTATTTGTATTGTATTTTTGTATAAATAATGATGTACTGTTCGTCCATTGCACTGTCACTCATTAGGCTATATCTCATGAACAGTGATAGCTAAAAAGTTAAAATATTCATAGTAGTCCATAGGTTTTAACAACACTATGTAAATCAACAAAAAGCAGGCTCTTATACAACGCAAGTCATTACTCTGCCATTATTTAAATTAAAATTAAAAATAATGTAATAGTACATAATCCACCACGAAAGAGCCCGCCTTGCGCTTGGTCAGTTTTTTAATATTGTTATTGTACTTATAACGTGACCGTGTAAAATAAATTTTGTTTCAAGTTTTAATTCCATGTAAAATTCTCTTCTGGCTTCTCGCTAGTGCAGGAGTAAAAAATAATTTTCTGGTTTATAACGTTGCTTTCTGTGTTACTAAACAAAGAGCTTTCTAGGAGTAAAAAAATATTACATCTTGTTTCCCGGGAGACAACAAAATTAATTAAAACCTGAGCACTTCCCGTTTTATAAGGTATAACAAACAATTTTTCTAAAAACCGCATGTGCTAAAAGCTAGATAAAGATATTTAGGAAAGTAAGAGACAGGACCAAAAGAGACAAAATAGTTTTTGTTAGCTTCATGAAAGCCGGTATAAAATATACCTTTATTAAAATTAAACAAAAGTATGAAAAAAGAAATATTATGTTCAGTTGACCATTTTTATTTTTGAAACATTTTTCTTCTTAAATACCTATTATGTTTAATGTCATAATTGTGTAGGTAGGTATTCATCTTTTCACACCAAGAAATTTTAGTGGTCGTTTTCCCGTAGCAGAACGGTATTCTCTTAGTACCTACTACTTTTGAATCATGCTAGTTATTTCTCTAAAAGTAAACATTTATTTTCAATTAAAAAAAAAAAATTAACTCGAAAGCGTGAGGAGCGATAGTTCTTTTAAAAGATTTGATGTAATCAGGTACTGCTTGCAGTATGGATGATTAAAGCTAAAGAACCTCTGCGCCCTAAGTAATAAATCTGTTCGAGCGTGCTTTCGAGTTTCATTTCCGCATCCCTTACGTAAAACCTAGTTCACTACTAAGATAGAATAATTTTAGTGTATATATAACTAGTGGTCCCGGCGAATTTCATACCTCCAATACTGATTCTTTTTCTATATTTTCTCATTGAAACCTTCCCTGGACTACAACGAACATTTTAAAACCAAAATTACCTAAATCGGTCCGGGCGTTCTCGAGTTGTAGTCAGACTAACGAACAGCAATTCATTTTTATTTTTAAGAGATCATTTTTATTTATAAGATATGTATTTCATAAAACAAATAACACATTATGTTTTCAATATAGCTTAACTGACGCTCATATCTCCTCACTAAAGTTTCAATTACAGGTACAATAGCTAACAATCACGACCCTTCACAAAGGTAAGCCCTATACGCAAAACGTGTTACATTGCACGAGGTGCAAGCTTAGACAAAGGTCGGTCTCCCTAACTAATTTTCCTACAATATGGTCATACGGTAATCCCAAATGCCTGGTGCTATATTGAGTCCGGGCTAGAAGTGGTGAAACACTCCCAGGGGAGTCATGATCCAAATAAAAGACAATAAAAATCTGATAAATTTGATCTGAACCTCATCATCATCAACAAATTTACATCCCCACTGCTGGATGAATGTCAATGGACGTAATAGTAGAGGAAGGCCGAAGAAGACATGGATGGATTGCGTGAGAGATGATATGGGAGTGAAAGGAGTACACGCAGAGATGACGAATGACAGGCCCAAGTGGAAGAAATATACATGTTGCGCCGACCCCACTTAGTGTGGGACAAGGGCAGGAGAATGATGATGATGCTGGAGCACGGGCCTACCCTAAACTTGGGCGATAAGGCCTTAGTGCCCGACCACGCTGGCCAAGTGCGGGTTGGTAGACTACAAAACCTTAGAATTTGTTCGTAGGTGTCCTCACGATGTTTTCCTTCACCGTTAAAGCGTCGAATGATGGTACATATGAATTTCAAATTTGAAAAACACATTGGTACCTGGCGGGGTTTGAACTGGCTACCTCTCGCATGGCAAGCATTAACCACTCGGCTATCGACGCTTTTTGCATCAGTAGCGGTACCATGAGTTGGCTATCAAAAACTTACGTACGTTAAAAACCTATCGAGTTGTTTTTTTCATACGACCGATTGTAGTTCTTAGCGTAACCACCAGCGGGAGCTGTTCAAGTTTTTCATAGACATTTACGTAGGCGATATCGAGTCCGTAACTTTTAAACTCATGGTAGCGCTACTGAACCCAGTTTGAGTTAATTAATAATGATGTACTCGTATATAATTACAAATAGTGTATTGGAATGGTATCGTTATTCGAATAAATCTGAAGAAACATTATTTAAAAGAGGTAATTATATTAATTATGTATGATGTAGGTTTTCGCCATTTTTCTAAACTGTGCTATTAGATTTTGCTTTGTATTAAAATTTAAGATTCTGAGCAGAACTTTGTGGGTTTTAATTCCCTAGTGAGTGTCGAACATTTTCCTTTTAAAGTACGGAATACCTACTAAAAGCATCAACGACCATTAGGTTCAATTAATAAAATTGCATATCCGTAACGTATCCCAAATTGGAAAACACAAAGTGTATTTAGTTTGATATCGTGTATTGTTAACAAATAATAAAAAAACTGACTTTCATCTGTTAATTGGATACATTTTAATCGAATATTTTATTTTATACAATATTTTATTTTAACTAGTGACCCGTCCTCGCTTCACTTCGGGCATTATGTGTACTTAAGTCTATAGTACTTATTTATATTATTAATAGTGCGGTGTACGTAATATGTACGCCGCGCTGTGTTTAAAAATAAGACAATGATTCTCTCTATCTATCTAAGGACGATATACTTGGCAATAAAAAATAATTTAAGTAGTTTCAGTAGCTTAGAAATATTTTACGATGCCGCATAGGCCGATGGGTTTATTTCATAAAATAATAACAAAATCAGTTTTATAAGTATACTGTCTCCGTTTTAACTTAATATAAAAGTATACTTTTTAAAAGCATATACGTAGTGACAGTGGTCGATATGATTTAGATTAGTCCAAAAGTTTTGTTTTAAGCTATTGCATAGCTTTTATCGCGGGCTTTGAGCGCGGCGACCGTACCAAGAAACTCCGTAACGAAAAAAACCTCACAATCGTCTAACGTGATTCCAGTTCGGTAGACTTCGGCACGGTGTTTGTGTGCGTGCGGTTAGACGTATTGTACGACTCTACGAAACTCGCACGAATCGAGACGAGCTGCTCCGAAATCGGACGATGCTATGCAATAGCTATACCGCGGCAGTCCCCAAGTGCCACACGTCATTTTTTTAAATTTTTGATTAATCAATTTAAAAAAAATAAGTAAAAGTATTCCAAAGAGGTTTGCAACAATGGTCGGGGTCACATATAACACATAATAATACTATTCAATCTTATTTATTGTTTACACAATGTGAAAGGTCATCTAAGGTAAAAAAAGGCAGAAACATTTGTATTTATATAATTTATTGTGCAAATATCAATATAATGCAACATAATTATCAAGTAATGCATTCAGTAGTCTAGTCAAATTCGTAGGTACGCAAGTATCTTGTGGAAGCTTCACGATATAATACTTGTATATCCCTCGTAAAGAAGTCCCAAGCCTCAATTCTTCATAAGTGTCTTCTTTATTTAAAAATAAAATGCGCGGCTTCCTGTCTCTCGCCAGCATTACCTGGGCATCTAAAAGCACAGATTAAAAACGCATAATATTGTCCCACTAAAACGATTTGGTCCAGCTATCAAGGAGCTCGCAATTGCTAGCCTTAGATAAAGAGTAGTATACATAAAAATTAATTGTAAATTTAATTAAGTACGCTAATAAAATTAAAAAAAAATCCCAAAGCAACCATTGCTTTCCTTCGTTCCCAAAACACATTTTCCCAAAACAACATTCGCCTTAAATAACATAAAGTACACTTTACATTTATATATATTATCTATCAGTACACGGATAGCAGTTAATATTAGGAGAAATAGGAACATACAACTTACTCTGACTGGTGAATAGCAATGTGGAGTGCTGCATGATTTTAAACTTCACAATTAATTTTTTTAGCAAACTAATAACTTGCTTTTAAAACGGTATTGACAAAAGATAAATAGAAACATTGAATGGTAATTTTTTACGCAACGCGTCAGAAATTTGTTCTTTTGCTATGAATGATTTCATAGCAAAAGTTGTTACTCTTTAACATGAAACCTGGTATTGTTTATTTTAATCATTTTTGAGATTTCATAATGGACTCGCCTACTATCATTGTCGTCTTAATTACCAAAAAAATCAATAATTAGAAATAGTTCAAACCAACACATTGCCCCTGGAAAACGTAAAATCAAAGACCGTCTTCCCTATTCAAACAGTGATGCATTTCCGAACTTTTGTAAAAAGTGATTTAACTCTCCTTAAACATCTCCTTAACTCAACTTTTTATTTGACTTTCGAAACCGCATCGATTAAAGATCAATAAAACAAAATATTGCTTCACACATACCTAGCTAAAAATAGTATTTAAAAACTTCAGGAAACAGTGAACAAAGTTAATCGCGCTTTGATAATTAGCTTTCTGACAGACTCGATTTAAATTCAAGGAAAAAGTTTTTTAGAGCGTCGTCCAAATCTATAAATAGTATTTTCAAACTTCAGGAAGAAGTGAACAAAGTTTCCGCTCTTTAATAATTCGCTTTCTTAACCGCTTCAATTTAAAATCAATGAAAAAGTTTTACTTGTTACGTCATTCGAAGTTCCAGGTAGTTTTAAAATTTAAAACTATTAAAAAGCCTTTATTTTTTTTATTCCGCATCGAATATGTATATTTTTTAATTTATAGTCTGTTACTAAGTTCTGACTTAGTAAATCGAGCGGACGGACCTACGTGCTTACCTTAACAGCGATGCGGAGCTGGCAGGACCAGCCGCCGGGGAGCTAGCAGGACGAGTGGCGGCGCCGCAGCCTCCGCTAGGGCACCTGGCCTCCCGGAACGTAGACCCCCCGGCCCCCTGACCCCCTCAACCCCCCAACCACCCTGCATCGGTGCAGTTACATCCGATCGCGTTTGCCCGGGAGAGCATACCTATCTATTAATAGTAGGTACGCGCTGACTAGCTTGGATCAAATGTCGGATTACCTAAGTTTTGTTCTGGTTTTATGGATCTATTATATAGAGTTTTGAAAGATCTAGTATTACCTGCAACTTCGTTTTGAATTCCTTTGTTGTATTGAGAAATAGTATGCTATAGTAGTAATGATCAACAGGTTACGTTATGGTTATTTTAAGACTTTCAGAGTTGTAACCTTAAGTTATGCAGGTTCGTATGAAGTCATGATTTTTGGACCATGAATCGTGCAGTCTTTGACACATCGGTTGAATTAAAATAATGATGATTATCGAGTATGAGAAATCTATCATGTAGTAGATATGGAGTCTAAATGTCAATGTCACGTCAACAACAAGCAATCAGTTGCTGTTATTATTGCAATAAGTGAATTTCTCACACGCGAAAACCCTCATTATGTTGAAATATGCACGACATTAGAGAATAAATATCTAAAACATACAAAAAATTTGTTAAAATAAGATTATACAGTTTTGTTTATTTTGATCTTTGATCACTTATGTATATATTTTGTCTATAATAGACATAAGTCAAGTATTCTATTAAAAGGCCTACCGTATTAAGCTCTATACCAAGGGCCTTCTTCGAATCCATGATAAATGGTGATACACCTACGCTCGCCACTCATGTTTCTTAAAGTCTAGACTGGCTCGTTGGAACAGTGGTTAGTGAGTGACCCAAACTCACTGCCAACGGTACCAAGAGTCGTTGGTTCGATTTCCACCTTTGACAAATATTTGTGTGACGTTCATCGGTGTTTGTGCCGTGTCTGGGTGTGTTATTAAACATATTTAAGTATATTTGTGTATCCACTGTTGATTCTGATATCCGTAACACAAGTGCGTAAGCTACTTACCACGGGAACAGATCAATGTATGTGATGTTGTGTACTTTTATTAAAGTCATTTCACATCACACTGATTTCTCTCGGGCCAATCTCATGAAGTAAGTAGTAGGGGTTCAAAAGTGGCTCCAAATGCTCGCAGTTCTGTTTCTTGAACTTGGCTTGACACGCTGCCGCGTGTCTAGATGTTGGCAAACATTTTAATTATGCACAGATACATTTGTTTGATTGTTGTAGTTCATAACATACATACATTTATAAAACAGTAATGGATCGCTGACTATATGCATGATATGTAAAATTAACTAATAAATATACCTTTTGAAATAAAACTAATTTTACGGATTAAACTCGCGTGTATTGATATTCTAAACATTATTTAGAGATCCGACGTTTCGAGCTCTTTACAGCGCTCGTGGTCACGGTTAAGACTAAAGTTAATCCGTAAAATTAGTTTTATTTCAAATGTGTAGTGCTCGCGCAAATAAAAATAGACAATACTAAATATACCTTTATCAACGCAATAGTACCAAAACAATTATTTTGTCTCTCTTTGTATATTTGACTGCGTTTGCGCATGTTTATCTCAGGAACTTCTTATCCGATCTAGATTCAGTGTTAGTTTCATGTCAATCGGTTAATAAATTTATAAAAAAGTTATGCCGATGCGCCCCGTTGCGCAAATGAACGTTGGTACTTGTTTTATTTATAAATATAGATGATTTTAAAAGCTTAGGTTTCAAGCTTTCAAGTGGCATATTATTTTTATTTAAATTTTGTATACTTTTATTTAGAACAATGATTGAATGTAGAGATAAGCTTGAGTCGATTTGGTTGCTCGCGAGTGTAGTTTAAAGAATCACGTCCAATTTGCTGGGCGTTTGAGGCGCGGGTGTATTAAAAAAGAAAAAAAATATGCACCCTATACTTTCCTTCCCACTTGAACCAATTCGCTGGCACAGCTAGTATTATATTTATTTTTTACCGCAGCACCAGCGAGGGCTACACATCTCGGTCTTAGCAAGTGGTAAACACGCAACAAGTGGCTTCTAGTTCAACATAAATGTACGAGCCTTTTATGTTACGGTTGTCCCTGATGGAGGCACTTTGTGTCTGTTAGAACAATATTATATTGCATTACTCCATTATTCCTTGCCACAACTAAACAAAGGACACTATTTTCCAATAATTTCCGTTCCCGGTAGATGCAATTTATGGCAATTACATCAAAGTGGAGGACGCTTCAATACAGCTCCTTCAACGAGGTTGCACTCAAGTCATACACATAATACTATTACGCTTGCAATTTTTTAAGTAAAAGCTTCGGTATTGGTACCGTTATAAAATAAGAATGGACTTTTAGAATCAGATATTTTAGATAACGGTTATAACATACGAAACCTCGGTAGAGTTTAGTTTAATGATAGCATAGGCCCTAAAACAGAAAAAAGGCTTCTTTTTAGCGCAGGTGCCACTAAAAAAGTGACCCAGGTTTACTACCTACGGTTCCAAGATTCGTGGGTTCGATTCCTACTCGGGACAAATATTTGAGTGACGAACATCGGTGTTTGTTCCGTATCCGGGTGTAAGTATTATTAAATATATTTAAGTTTATTTGTGTATCCACTGTTGATTCTGATACCCGTAACACAAGTGCTTAAGCTACTTACCACGGGATCAGATCAATGTATGTGATGTTGTGTAATATTTATTCTACTTCACTGCGCTGTTCATTGATGACACAGCGGATGGCAAATCGAATTTGTCTCATGCTGTGGCCGGTGCCATGGCCCGACCCGAAGCTTGAAAGCCTAATACATTGGTTCGTCTGGCCGGTGAATTAGGCGGCCCGTCTCACCGAATTATGGGGCTTTTGAAAGTGATACTAGGTACACACGCGCCCTCTGAAAATCCAATTTGTCCTGTCGGTCTAGGTGTGAATGCGGGGTTTAAATGTCACTGTTAACGTATAGATGTTAAGGTGAGTGTGGTATATTTCGCAGTCGATTGTTATTAGAATGTAATGGAAAAAACATCTTTACATCTAATTACATAAAAATATATATGTAATAAGTATAAAAATATATAATGATATGTAAGTGATCTAATTACCGGCCCTCGTTTGTAAATTATACCTATAATAAAAACCTTCCTGTTAAATCCCTCTATCTATTAAAAAACAGCATCAAAATCTGTTGTTTAGTTTTAAAGATTTAAGAATACATAGGGATAGACAGACGCAGGAAGCGACTTTGCTTTATACTATGTAGTGATAATCGTCTAGTTGGCAAAAAATACTTAAAATATTAGTTTTGAAATAGACCATGTCGACGTCTTTGAGAGTACTTTAAAGGACACATGAACATAGCTGTTATCTTTGCTGACTGTACAAGAAAATAAAATAGAAAATCGAAGCTATTTTCACTGTTATGCCAGCCCTTTTAGTGAACACACAGATTGTAGGGCTGCATTGGCGCTTATTATAAAATTCAGTACCAATTTTTCGACTCCTGATTTTATATAACAAACAAAAGTAATCTCACTCCATTAAAGCACAGTATTGCATCGTCGATGAACTTGAACACAATGAACGTATGGCATAATAAGCCCAATAGGATGTGAGCAATTGGTCGAAAAATTATTTTCGAATTCTGAAGACTTTAATTAATGTAACTTTGTTACCAAAAACGGAATCGGTTTTTATATTTTTGGGACATCCCCACACACTGCTACCAGTCCTTAAACTAAGCAGAGCTTATACTATGGGTGTCAGAGACTGTTATACTCGTACAAACATAAATTATTCGTACATATTTACAAATAAATACTTTAATTCACACCCAGATACAGAACAAGCACAAATTTTCTTTACATAAATATCTGTCACGGGTGAAGATAGAACGAACACGTGACTTTTGGAATTGTAGCAAGGATCTACCATTATTCCATCGAGCCAGTAAAACTATGGATAGCCTGAACGGCTCTATTCAGTTTGATCAAGTGTCTGAGGACAAGTTAGGATGCTTACTTAACTTTCAAAGCTCAATTATTATATCAGTAACTATGTGATATTGTATGAATTATATGATGATAATGAAGTGATATTTGAATCATAGCATGCAATCCAGGGTGGAAGCCGAATACTCGCTCGAACAAACAGCACAGCTGTCTCGGTCTGTTATTCCTGCACTGTAAGCATTATTCCTCGTAACAATTTAATTTATTTCATAATGACTGTAAGCCGATCATTGGGGATGTTCTCCTTAAAGGATGGCTCGTCAAGCGGTTAATTTTTAAGCTATGGTGAATGAGCAAATTTTTATTCTAGAGTATTTTTTTATAGATAGAGCACTAAAGAAATATAGTTTTTTTAAATTTATTGTTAATCTCATCTAGGCGCCTACTCCTCAACAGTAGTGTATACAAAGTTACCTTATACGATCTAAAATAGTAATTCAAAATATCGATACCTGACATTGCAAAATGCCGTAAGGTAGTAGGCCGGTAAGTAAATTAATATGTTTTTTCTTGTTTTTACGACGTATCATTATTTATCCATTATCTATCAATGGTCCTCGACAACCCTTATACAACAATACAAAGAATCTTTCACAGATTATATCTGAAGGATAACATGTGCTGTCCCTATGGGATTAACTACTGGTAGGTGCATTCATCTGTTTCCTGGAACGAGGCCCCACTTCGCATCGCATCGACGTCTTGTGTCATCATCAACATCAACAGAACCCAAGAATTTATTCGTAGGATTGCAAGTTTCCTCACGATGTTTTCCTTCGTCTAATATGAATTTCAATCATGGTCGAAACGTCGGCAAGTAAGTAGCTATGTAGTTTGCTACTCCTAATAACGCGAGTAGATCCATAAAGACTAATATTTAGTGTAATGGAACGCGAAAGTCTAAAGTTTTACTGTTCGTTAGTCTGACTAAAACTTGAGAACGCCCGGGCCGATTTAGGTAATTTTGGTTTTAAAATGTTCGTCGTAGTCCGGGGAAGGTTTCAATGAGACAATATAGAAAAAGAATCAGTATTGGCGGTACGAAATTCGCCGGGATCACTAATATAAAATATAGTGGAGGTGCTGATTGTTCAGATATTCCTGTCATATCTACAGCGCCAGCGCATAGTTATTATCGTTCGCCGATCTATTATTTGCGATGTAATACTAAGTTCCTTATATTTGCTAGCTAAATAAATATTACACACCATCACATGCCTTGATCTGATTCCGGGCTCAGTTGTGTAAGTATTTTTAAGGATATCAAAAATTTTGGTTCTATACACACACATAAAATCACACAAATACCTTCATATAATGTATTTGTTTTCATATTACTTTTCTTTATTTGTACTGAGTAGGAATTAAAAGCACAACAGATACAGAGGCTCAAGGGTCGTCAAGCCAGACAAGTCAAATCTTAGTAGCTTTCTTTATTGCTGAAGTTAATATTGTTATTACCTCATTATGAAGTATAAATTATGGAAATATAAGAAAGTTCTTGGAATTAATATTTTTGAACCCACTTCTACAAATCGGTTCTTATCTTATCAAATCGGCTGCCAAGTTCAAAGAAAACCACTTGCCCAATTATTGAATCTTTAGCTTTCTATGTCTTTTTCCCTAAATGATTTCTGCTGGCGGCTATTTCTGCCAATGTTATTTACGCCTGTAATAAGGCGTCCGACCGATTTCAGCCACGGCGGCCGATCTCAATTGAGATCAGCCAAGTGCGCAGGACACATTATAGTGCACAAGTGTACGCGCAAACACAAGTGCACTCTCTATTCCCTTACTCTCATAATTCGGTGAGACGGCAATCCGACATGACCGATGAGAGATCGGGCGCAGGACCACCGGCTTAACGTGCTTTCCGAGGCACGGGCGTTCATCCGCCAACTTCCTAACTCCGGTATGAGTAATTTCATTACAGAAAAACTCACACAAATTTTGCCCGACCCCGGACTCGAACCGGGGACCTCTCGGTCCTAACGCAGCACTTGCTACCAATAGACCAACGAGGCAGTTAAAAACGCCTGTAATAGTCATATTATTATATGAACTGTTCTTGTTTATTATATGGTGTTGGTGTATCTTTTGTTATATAATAAATAACGTTAGTCGTGCAGAACACAAGAAACCTACGCAGAAAAATATATCACATCTTAACAAGATCTATAGTTATATAAAAATGTAGCGGATCGCTGTCTATACACAATGTAGAATAATAATAAAAAAAAGACGTGTGGCACTCGGGGACTGCCGCGGTATAGCTATTGCATAGCATCGTCCGATTTCGGAGCAGCTCGTCTCGATTCGTGCGAGTTTCGTAGAGTCTTACAATACGTCTAACCGCACGCACACAAACACCGAAGTCTGCCGAACTGAAACGACGTTAGACGATTGTGAGGTTATTTTCGTTACGGAATTTCTTGGTTCGGTAAAGCCCGCGATAAAAGCTATGCAATAGCTTAAATATTGATACCTATATCAACTATCTATCAACGCAATAGTATCCAAAACAATGACTACTGGAATTCTCTCTTTGCACTCTTTAGACGGACAGACAGATGGACCAGAAAATCACAGTAAGAGTCCCGTTATTACCCCTAGGATACGGAACCCCTTAAAAAATATAGGTATTATATATATTTACTATATTATGTTATTCTATAAACGATCTTTTTATATTCTAGGCAACATGGGACAATTTATCTATTAAATAAATATAAAAATATTACACAAAATCACATACATTGATCTGATCCCGTGGTAAGTGCACGCACTTGTGTTAAGGATATCAGAATCGACAGTGGATACACAAATAAGCTTTCAATATATTTAATAACACACCCAGACACGGAACAACTATTTATCAGTTATTTATTATTATAAGTTATTTTATTATTCCGGAGTCATACTATAATGTTTAAGAAATAACCTTTTTAATACACGTAGTCTGTTATATGTGTATTATTTTGATTTCATAAGGTAACGTAAGATTTTTCTATTTCATAAAAACAGATTTCGATTGCATTTACAAAAAAATATACTACAGTACAACTAAGACACATCTAAGAGGCAAATTTTAATACTGTGAAATTGAAATCATCCTTCATTGCAAATTCCATACAGTATACACTGAGAGCTTTAAGGGTACAAGTTTATTTTATAAGGGAACGGTTGTAACGGTGGTCTGTAGTAGTTGCTTGGAGACTCCAAGAACGGACCAGCTTGCTGGCTGCAGCTGGCTGCCCAGTTGGCGCATTTCTTCTCTATGGCATAGTACAGGTCATTGGGCAGATAGGAAAATGGCGCGACTGAAACCCGCTTATCTTTCATTTCAACGTCGATGCTCACAAATCTTGAGGAGTTAGCGTCCTTACTCCTACTCAAAAACTTATCAACGTCCAGAAACCGACGTGCTTTCACTTTCTCTCTGTGAACGTACCTATTCAAGGAATTTTGCATATCAGTGATTATACCCTGCGAGTCTTCTTTTGGTATATTCGACACGTACATTGTAGGATATTTAGCTTTTAAGAAATTAAGGAATTGACCTTGTACCGGTATCAGACGAGCGTTCTTATAGGCCGGTAGTATTTTTATCGGCACATTAGCTTCAAACATGCCACGTAAATCTTTCTCTATAATTTGTAGAGCCTTCTTGGGGAGTGGACCTGATACCAAGAGCATTCGAGCATATTGGTCAGTGTAAAACAATGCTGTCACCACCACTGAATAATTATAATTGTTTTCAACACAAAAGATAAACTTCAATAGATTCAAATGAATAATCGCGAACAACAAAAACATGATGCGAGGTATAAAAACAATTTCACTGTAAATTCCCCTGTAAAGTCCCCGTCCAGTCAGGCATGAATGTGAATTTTTCCAATTTTTAATTTACATTAGAGCTCTGTGCAGCACTAAAATCACAATTAAAAATACAATTTCACTGGTTATTTATTGTAATTTTACATTGATGTTGTTTAATAGGCGGAATTTCTAATTTTACGCAGCGATAATTTTTCGTTTTAAATTTAGTTGTTGATTACTGGTAAATAGTACATAATAATAGTTTTATGAGTAATAAATGGTTACAAAATGTATTCTGCATCTGTTCCTCTTGCCGCACACTTAATATTTAATGACAATCTTAGAAAAATCTTGGAAGCGGAAAAATATTAGTCAAGTATTACTAAAACTACGGATGCGGCATTTTATTTATATGGATATCTAACTTTATTCAGCAGACGCGCCCTTATGCCCTGGAGGGTGCAATCATCGAGCCAGTTCACACATTTCTTCTCGATGTTGTAATAAATAAAATTCGGTAGTACTGTTACGGATGCTTCGTGTTCAGGCAGCATTACGAGGAAATCATTTGCTCCTTTCTTCTCCACGAAAGGTTGTTCTAGTAGTGCAGAACCCTTTGCGTTCAATGCATTTATCATTTCGTTCTCTGCAAGCTCCGCCTGGTGATCTTTCTCTTCCTGGGCATCCGCGGTTCTTAGTGAAGCGAGGTTCCATATCCTCTTTTTGTCCTTCCGTGGCAAGTGCTTTCCGTGAAAAGTAGTTTCAGATACACTTGGAGCCTTTCCCTCCGTGTTCAGCCTTCTGCTATGACTGTCTACTTGTTTAGCCGTCAGAAGCGCTAACAGTCTCCTAAGAGATTTATTATTTTGAGCTCTAAGTGCTACATCCGAATTGTCACGGCCATTTTGCAATACTTTAAGTGCGCTTACGAGTTTTATAACAAAAAGTATTGTTATTAATTTAACCTGAAAACAATAGAAAACAAATACAATTGAGATACATGTTGATATTGATTATATCACTACTCTTACCTGAGGGTAGGTGTAAACTTAGGTAAACTACTAATTAACTAGAGTTAACATTATGGATTCCATAAAAAGAGATTATAATAATATTTTCTTAATTTAGGAAGTTTATAACATCAAGGATATTTGTATGATTTTAGCCATCCAAAATGAATAACCGATGATACAGGAATACAGAAATTATTTTTATTCAGATCTAAAATTAAGAAAATAGAACATATGAACATTTCAATAATAACATACCATGCTTTCAGTAGAGTGTTGATGAGTATAACATCAACAATTTAATTGTCAGTGACATGGCGGTATAGTTTTATGACTAGCAAAGTAAATGAGCGTACAATTTTAGATTGACTTAGGAATGCGTGCGTGTACGTGTAGCGTTTGGACAATTTGTCCTATAGCTACCGAAGAGTTAGAAGTGAGTGAGTGAGTCTTTTTAGTTATCTTAAGAGTTGGGCTCAATTTCAAGAACTTGTCTTGCTGTCAAGTGTGTCACCGAGTAGGTATCGCTAAAAACTTATTTTCCCTGGGATTCTTAGTCAGTCAACGATTATACATCCCTACTTTCTTACTAATATTATAAATCCGAAAGTAACTCTGTCTGTCTGTCTGTCTGTTACGCTTTCACGCATAGAGTACTGGACAGATTTAAATGAAATTTGGTACAGATATAGTCCAGAGCCTAGGAAAGGTTATAGGCTACTTTTTAACCGACTGCGCTATAAGGAAGTAATGTTTTACCCGTTAAACGTCTCTACGCGGACGAAGTCGCGGGCGGAAAGCTAGTACATAAATAGCTAAAATAAATAAATATTACACAACATCGCCATTGATCTGATCCCGTGGTGAGCGCACTTGTGTTACGGATATCAGTCTCAACAGTGAATACACAAAATATACTTAAATATATTTAAAACACACCCAGACACGGAACAAACACCGATGTTCGTCACACAAATATTTGTCCCTGGTGGGAATAGAAACCACGACTCTTAGTACAGGAAGTATTGAGCCTGGGTGGGCACTAACCACTGCTCCACCGAGCCAGTCAAAACATCTTCGCATCTTTACTAATGATACGATTGTTATGTGAAAGATAGAAAATAAAATAATTTAAAAAACCTTAAAATTTTTTACAAATTAAGTATAAAATTCCTCTTTACATCAGTCATAGGTCACTCCTCTAAAATATCATTCCACTAATAGTACTTATAATATAAGTAAATGGGGATGTATAACGTACGTTGGTATTCTATCACGCAAAGCTAAACATTACAATTTATAACAATAAATTGTTTATTATCCAAAAATAACTTTACAAGCCAGTGTAGATTTTAGTCAGCGTTTTTGCCGGCTAAAATAGATGGCTTATAACTGCATCGTGTGACGCAAACGAGGATTTAAAAGTACCGTGTACCAAATGCCCCCCGAATAACTGGGAACATGCAGAGAGCATATTAATTAAAAGTATGCGGGTGTCCGCGTATACCTATTACCAACACGCGACTAGGAGAAGAACGCACACGGCGGACATAATATTTTTTGTTTTTCTATTTAATAAATATTACAACCAGGCTTATTTTAATCTGAGATAAGCCTGGCAACAGACAGACTTAGTATAAGGGGCCCGTTCACCCTTTGCCTACTGAAACAAAAAAAAAATATTTCTCTTGATTATTAGCTTGACGTACTTTTAGATAAGTTAACAGGAGGACGTGTAACCATGACCCATTAAATTGAATGGTTTCGCTATTCAGAATCAGGTGGCAACCGCTCGTTTCGGGATTTTACGTAACGAAGTTTACTTTGTAAGTATAACAAATAATGTAAAACCTTAAGATTTGCTACCTACTACTACTACTATTCAAAATAAACTTAACTAACGGCGCGTTGTATAATCGTCACATGTAGAGCACCTAGTCTAACGCATGACGAATATACAACTGCAACGCAAAACGAGAAAATCTTCGTTTGATACAAATCGTATCAAAACGTATGGACTCGTTGAGCTCGACAACGGAACGATTACACAAAGCTCCGCGTGCGAAGAGGCTTACTTGGTGTAAAAATGGGGAATAGCTCGCGAGAAATATAAAATTTTCCATGTTAAAGCTGCGACTGCATCCTGCCTGATTTAATGCAACTATTGTGTGCACTAAACCAGATATCGATGTAAAGGTGAGGATATGATGAGACTATCCACTTTTTTTAGATTGTGTCTTACCTTTATATTATTAGTGACCATTCGTTATTTTCGAAACTGTATTTCCCATTAGTAATGTAGTGTATGTAATTAAGTACATTTATATACATCGACGATCTTATATATGGTATATCGATGGTTTAACGTTATATATTTTTTTAATTAAATGTACAATACACCTTCAAAAGTACCCGTAATCGACGAGCATGCATGGAGAGGTTGATGGATGTGAATGCGCGAAAGTGGTGTGCCAGGACCGTAGCACGGCATGAAGTGATCTCTGCCTATCCCTCTGGGAAAAAGGCGTGATTTTATGTATGTATTTACGTATAAACTTTCTTCATTTTTTACCGATTCTGAAGTAAGTTATTAAGCACTTGAGTTACAGAAATCCGAATAAAAACAAATAATACCTAACAAATAACGCACCTAGACACGGTCCCCGTCACACAAATATTTGTCCTGAATGGAAACTGCTCCTTTGATTCGGGGCGCAAGAGATATAAGCAGTATGACGGGACATCGAGTCATCGAGAGTATAGCATCTAGGGCCCGTGGAGTCCTTTCACTGGGCTTCAAAAATGTTGCTAGTCTGGGATGCCCCCTTGGGCCCGTGGTATTTATACAGCTGCCATCTTATAGTAAGCCTCTGAATAGAATGATCCAAGACGTAATAAAATTGTAAGCGATCCACCGACGTTTTCGATGTTATTATACTTCAATTATTTGGAACTAAATATTTCACCTCCCTCATGTACCGTATATTGAAAATTCGGCTATTGAATTCGCGAGTAAAATGGAAACACATTTGCATCCCTTAAGTACAAAGGATGCATGGTTGCGTCCGGTACTGTTGGTAAGACAATAGGATTGCAACCTGTTGTGTTTCGGTGTAGGTAACTAATTTGGTCGATTTTCTAGTCTGCATTTCTAGTGAAACCGAGTGATAGAATCAGAAATGAAATAATTAGAGAACGTTGTGGAGTGAAAGAAGATGTAGTGACTAGGGTTGAGTAGGGTATAGATGGTCTGGTCATGAGAGGATTAACGAAAGGAATATAATTATAGAGAAAGTATAAATGGAAATGTCGACAGGGTAAGACCAAGAAAGACCAAATAGGTCATCTTGAAGAAAGGTGCATGAAGAGGTTGAAAAAAGCGAAAGTGGTGTCAGTGGTGAAGCCAGGATCGTAGCACATGGCAGGAAGTGATCTCTGCCTGCCCTTCTGGGAAAACGGCGTGATTCTATGTATGTGTTCTAGTCTACTGTGTCCTACGACAAGTTTTACCTACTTGTAATATACACCGTGAAATTTTAGTGGTTGTTTTCCCGAAGCTAAATGATTCTACCTTAATAGCACAATAGATTTGTGCAGTTCTTTTTTATTAAAATCAATAAATGCCGGTTTTACGAAAGGTATAACCGAAACTCGAAAGTACTTTCGAACCACTTTAACACTTAGAGCATAGAGCTTCTTTAGCTTTAAGGATCGATTTCATGCGGCAAACAGTACCTAATCACGTCCCATTTTAAAAAACAACGAATGCTTCTCTCGTTTTCGAGTTGGAAAATTATTATTTTGAAAATTTTACAAAAAAAAAAAATATTTTTCAAGGAATAATTTGCATAATAGTATTACTAAAGGCAAATCGTTCTGCCACGGGAAAACAACCACTAAAATTTCACGGTGTATTGCATTCACGTAAGACGACGATATACCCAACTACTTTTAATTGCATATGTAACTACATAATAAGGTAAACTTACCTTATTTGAATATATAAAAAAAAACTGTTCTAATTGGCTGATAAAAATTAGTTACAAGACATACTATAAATTTTCTTGCTGGAATATTCTATGGAGGTACAATAAAACTATAATTACCTAAGTATAAGGTATGGTATAGGTATATGAATGATTATTAAGGAATATCAACATTTTTCGATTGACTATAACAAAGTTCAGGACCTAAATTGAGTTGAAAATCAGCTAGAAAATATGATAAACTTATTCAGCAACTAGATTAAGGTACTAAAAAAATTGTGTGCGTCTTATTATTTACCTACAACAATTAATAAATTGAAAAACAGTCTTAATGTGCAGGGGAGAATCTTAGTGAAATTGCATGATGTCCATCGTAGAATGAGTGAGAGGATACAGGTATATTGAAATATCAATCCGTTTAAAAACAAGTGAACTCCGAATGCGAATGGACCTTTAAAAATAAATAATTCGAATTGCGTTGTTTGGTATTTCCCGTACAAATATGCAAGTATTGCACGTCTGTGCGCCCCGTAACTCGGTTTTCGCCACTCGCGACCGTTGATTCTCTATTGTTTGTTAATAAATTAAATTCCGCGGCTTATAAATTCGCTCTGCATTTTTCCAGCACCGAACACACACACCTTTACACATATTGATTTCCAG
This sequence comes from Maruca vitrata, assembly GCA_039566165.1. NCBI lineage: Eukaryota > Metazoa > Arthropoda > Insecta > Lepidoptera > Crambidae > Maruca > Maruca vitrata. Next base: position 17,644,553 of record CM076911.1, on the reverse strand, counting down.
CGCAAATGTAGACAACGTTTGTATTGACTAATAAAATATCTTTTCAATATGTAAAATTGTTGATGCTTTCGGATCACTACTACTTGAGTATAAAACAAAGTCGCTTCCCGCTGCTAATCCCTATATTTAATAATGTACATACTTTTTACAACACTGCTATAGCTTGAGGATCGCACATCAAATTTAGTTGCACTAAGTTGATGTAATTCTACTGGCATAGTGGCACATTCGTAAGTGCCCTTCTCTCTTCCACCAAGAGTCGCGGGTTCGATTCACACTTAAATTTTTACGTTGAACATCGGTGTTTGTCTTGTGTCTGGGTGTGTTATTTATCTATATAGGTATTTTATTGTACTACACTAGTGATATTTTAATCATTAACACAAGCGCTTAAGCAACTTAGCTCGATACCAGAAAAAATTTAGTGATGTAGTGACATAATATTTATGTATCTGTTTAAACGTTTTGATTATTGCCTGGACCCGGCGTATTACGCGAGATTAATTCCAGCCAGTTCAAAAATAGCCGATGAAGGTCGGTTATTACTACACTTATTTTTAACATTTAAAAAGATGATGAAGGGCTTATATATAAGTCTGTATGATTCCACAACTATAACGCACAGCGAAGTGTACCAGGAACAGGAAGTTAATCAATGTCCATTCTTAAACGGACTGGAATAACGAGGTCGTAGGTAATACACCCCTACATAAATAAATAAATAAATAAATATCTGGGACATTTCCACACACGGTCATCTGACCCCAAACTAAGCAGAGCTTGTACTATGGGCGTCAGAGACTGATATATACATATATATTTATAAATACATACTTAAATACATAATCACACCCAGACACGGAACAAACACCGATGTTCATCACACAAATATTTGTCCCGAGTGGGAATCGAACCCACGACTCTTAGAACCGCCAGCCAGGGTCACTAACCACTGTTCCACCGAGCCAGACATAATTTCTGGGCACACAGGCCAGGCATATTCCATTACTAGATTAATTAAGTGCAATAGGGATTCAATATAATATGGCCTTTGATTCAGATCGCCGCCACAAACAGTATGATTATCTACGCACATTAGCCCACGTATTGATTGGCAGAAGTAGTATTGCCGTATGGCAAAGGCAGAGACGAGCTAGGTCTCCTATTACCGGCTCAGATATCACGGTAGCCCGTTTATCAATAGATGTGCCATTTGATTCCGATCAGACTGTATGTGTTGATGAAATCGGGTGACATTTCTCCGTTCCTGTAATTACCACATTCGATTATGTGTAATTAGACGATTCGGTTTGATTACATAATTATGTATTGTTTATTAGAATTAATCACAACAGATTTTAAATAATGTGAAATACATAATATACAGTAAAAATAAACAATCTTAGCCAGTAGTAGTAGTTTGACTGGCTCGGTAGAACAGTGGTTAGTGACCCTGGCTAGCGGTTACAAGAGTCGTGGGTTCGATTCCCACTCGGGACAAATATTTGTGTGATGAACATTGGTGTTTGTTCCGTGTCTGGGTGTGATTATGTATTTATAAATATATATGTATGTATATCAGTCTCTGACGCCCATTGTAGGTACAAGCTCTGCTTAGTTTTGGGTCAGATGACCGTGTGTGGAAATGTCCCAGATGTCCCAGATATTTAGAAGTGGGAACTGTGTGTTCACTTAGGTTCACAGTCTTAGGTGTATGTATTCTTCTGGTTTCGAATAGGCAGTCCCCAGAAGACTGAGCCTATGTCCGGAATAAGAATGACATCCTCATAGATCGTCTGGCTTGGTGGAACAGTGGCTAGTGACCCTAGCCATGGTCCCAAGAGTCGTGGGTTCGATTCCCGCCCGAGATAAATTTCTGTGCAGCGATTATTGGTATTTGCTGCGTGTTATATCGGTAAATAAGATATTTAATGTCTTTCGATTCTTCCTTGCTTCTATATTTTTATGAGTTAGTAACGTACTGTCATCTTCCATCAGCAAATGACTTAGTAATCTGCTTCCACCAATCATGGTTTTGTGCCATTCTTTTGGATTGTTTGTAAATTCTTGTTGATAAAGCTCGAGAACGTTTTTTTATATGTTCCCCAAAAGCCAAGCTAATGGTGTTTTTTTAAAGCTCAAACAAATCGCTCTGGTTTCATATTTACTGCTTCTGAGCGTCACTTCGCTAGTTCATCTGCATTTTCTTTCCCTATCAACTTTTCATGACCTGGTATCCAAATTAGCGTCATAACCTTATTTTGCCTCCCTAGGTTTTTAAAGGCCGGCAAGTTTGGAGTCTAATTTACGATATCGTAATGACCGGGTCGCTTGAATTCACCAAGAATGTAGATTGTATGTTTCTCCTTAGGTTCCTCCTTCAATGTTTTTCAGAACGCATTGAGATTATTCTATAAATCACCGCTTGGGAAATCGTTGTCAGTTTCCCCATGCTTTGAATTTCCTCAACGTGGTTGCTATATATACCAGAACCAGTGCCGGATTTTATTTGTCCCTATACGAAAGATTAAACTTTTTCTTAAAGCTCTGATGTTTTCTGAGCTCGTATTTGGGGTTTGTCTTTCACACCTCATTACCTTATTGCTATTGTCATCCCAGTTTGTTTGTATAAACAAATGTCTGTAACCTGAATAGGTAGGATTATGAAGCCTTAAGCACGTAGATTAATAGGGTATGTGTATTATGTCCACCCGCGACTTCGACCACGTGAAATAATAACTTTTGTATTTTTTTTACCCGATATCGTACCCATTTAGTAAAAAGTCATTATTTTAATATTACAAACGGACACTTAAAATTTATTTATGTAGTTGTAAAGATTGTAGTTTATACAATAAACATGTTAAGAGTGAGATCGAAATAGTCTACACTGACTATTAGTTATATCTTAAAATATTAGATGGATTCTGTAGATTGGATCAGTATCTGATGTCTACTTTCGGTCTGATAAGTATTAGAATCTGTAACTAAATCAATTTGATGCAGAAATTCAGCGTGCCTCCAGGAACGGCTTAGCGGAGCAAAGTGGAAGTAATCGAATATTCTAAGTATAATATTGTCACATTAGAAGTGGTGAGATGCACCCTGCACATTATTATTAGATATCCAGCAAATCTCTCAAACGGGAATATAACTTAGTAATACGCAAAGTGCTTTTCTAAGCCTTTCGATGGGGGCTTATAGGTGATCTCATAGGTTATAGGATGCTTTTAACATTTCACGGAACAGATTTTCGGCTCATCCAGTCCATACTCAAGTACTTAGTATTAGTTCCGGATTCAATATTAGGAAAATCAATATTAGATGTTACAAACGTTTACAGGAGATTCCGTTTTACGAATTCCGTTTGGAGTCTTGCTTTCAGAGTTAAGAGTATTAGCACCTCTAAATATTATTTAGTACCAACCAAGGTTTTAATGTTTTGAATCTTATATTGAATGCAAAATACCTGGATATTTGCAACTGAAATTAGGTAGCTATTGGAAAACTTGACGGGGCAAATACTTTTGTCAAACGTAGATTATGTAAGATTTTAGACTTTCGCGTTCCATTACACTAAGCTATGTAATTTGCCACTCCTAATATCGCGTGTAGACCCATAAAGACTAATTTTAAACGTAGATTAGGTTAGGTTTTTCTATAAGAGAGTTATATTATTCGGATATTCGATGAAATTGTCGCTATATTGTGTACATAGTCGAAGGAGAAAAATATTCAAGAAACAGGTCTATAAATGAAACACACAAATAATTTCATTTTTTATTGTTAGTCGTTTTGTTCGCTTAACAGCAAATACATGGATAAACGATTATCATAGGCAGGTTCATCAAAATAGTGACGGCATTCGAGTAATGTCATAATAGTATAATCAGTATCTAGGTAATCTTAAAACTGCTTTAAGTATACGTCACATGAAATCTTAGCAAGCTAGTAAAACACATTTAATGCACATTTATTTCGTTAATATCTACAGTTTAACACTGGACAATGTAGCCAACCGGCGCCACGCAAAATAAGTTAAATGCCACCAAATTGGAACGATTCAAAATCGACAATAAATCGTGATTCAACCGATTATACCTAAGTACTTAAAAATAATCAATTCGTTGCGTTACAAAGCGAACAACATATTCGTACCTAACTATTCGTCTAAAGGAGATAAAAGCAAGTAAAATGGCAGTGTGAGAAATTAACTTCAAACCTCGTAACTTTTGGCACATGTCAATAATATTACTGAAATGGTGTCGGAGCGGTTTCTTCTACGCGACACCAAACCGGCGAGAGCAAATAAAAAAAAAAACAAGGATCGATTGGCGACTGAGAAAAACTGCGATCTACTAGACCAGAAAGGGTTATAAAATTGTAATATAATTAGTAAATAGTTTGCCTAACTACGTACATTTAATCAAACTTATGGCACCGAACGTTGCCGCGATAGCAGCTAGGCCTTTCTCCAAATCCACTTCGACCTAATTAACATTAACATGAATTTATTTAACAGTTATCTAATAACTAAGCTATTCGTATTGTCCTGAATGTTGACATAACCTTAATACTAACAGTTACAACTTTAATCGTCAATAAAATTTTAACTTGTAACACATCGAGAATATACCGTAACGGTTTGTATCTAATTAATTAACAAGGTAAGACCAAATGCTCAAACAATGGGTAGTATTACTTAATTATACATATTTTTTCTTGTTTAACAATAAAATTGACACAATAATTATTTGGAACTTTGAAAGGACTAAATATAAACATATATATAATGTATAATGCTTGAAGAATTGACTTATACTTATAGAGAAGTTAATTGTAGTCCACGTTATCAAGCTCGCACGCTGGAAAAGAAAAAAATATATTAGTAACTCATTATTGTGAACTTGAAGAAGAACTGAAAACTATTGCAACTTAACATTTGCGTAATACGGCATGCAACAAAAACATCCATAGTTTCTGACAAAATGCTTACAACTCATCACAAATCTATACAAAAATTTATTATGGCTTAGATACTTAAACATAAAAGGAAATAAACAAAATCTGGAATCAGGTTGACATGCACATTGGTAAGTAATAATATTATAAGTACCAAAGCTAAGGCTTATAGTTTTCAAGTGATTTTGCAAATCAAAAGAACCTTATTTCTTCTGTGCTACCATTCATATTAGACAGTTACATCTCAACTCTAAAGCGTTAGAAACGAGGACGGAGATCTAGCAGCGGAGCTAATATAATAATCCACCGTTAAATACTAAAACGCTTCAGTGAATATAGCGTACTATCAGCAAACGCCGGGGTGCTTCTGACCAGCAGCCCGTGGCCGCTGTTATCGAGAAAGATATAGTTAACTTGCATATCCAGGGTGCCCAGACTCTCGGCTTTAGCTAAGACGGACCGCCACCCTCTCCCTTGAGTTCGCCCCTGGCTTTGATTGCATAACGGAAACCTTAATTATGTTTCACGCAGTTTCACACCTACCTACCTTGAATTGCGAACTTGTAAATAACGGAAATAAAAATCATTCAAACTAGGGTTTCTTTTAGAGGGCGGGTGTTGCACAACATCAACTTTATATAGGAAAAACCGTTTAAAAATGGAAAGGGCAGTGAGTATTACACGTATATAGCAATAAAGATCCGAGTGTTTTAATTTAAGGAAAATATTTACCTACCTGCGTAAATATAAATCAATTTTCTAAAGATGCTAGTTACATCGCTAAAATATTTAAAATAAACGTGAAATAACATGCACAATCGAACACTGTCACCTTCCCTATTCCTTACAAATGGTAAGTGTACGTAGGTCAAGCACTTCATGCATAAATGTGATTTTAGCCTTAACACTTTAGACACAGCAGGGGACAAAATGTAAATCCTTTTACGGAACATGACTCAAGACCCACGCTTTCTTTTCGACTGAAAGCAAAGTGCTCTTGCCAAAGCCAGATTTGCCAATTCGATTTGAGCATATCGCATCTTATTTGAGCATATCGCATCTTATTTGAGCATATAGCATCTTATTTTCAGCCGCATGTCGTTCCTTTGCTGTTTCTAAAGTCTAAGATTCGAAATCGAAACTACCTTCACTGAGCTGATAAATAGAATGAAACATATTCTCGGTGAAGATCGTTTAAGGTTCTGATCTCTTACTATAAGCCTTAACACAAAAAGTTTGAAAACAGACCTGGTAAAAATTTAAAAAAGGAGCCCGGAAGGAAATAATAATGGAATTATAATTAACAATAGATTACACAGACAGAGAGTAAAGGAAAGGATGGACGTGATGAAAAAATTATAAAAGGATTCAAGAGATATTTGATACAAAATTATGAAACGTAAACCGGATCGTCGAGGTAACAGAATAATCAGAAATAATGTAATAACATTTCAAACTACTTATAAAAGAAAATAAAATAAAATTAGTACGAACTAGTCTTGCCAGCCAGTTCGTAAACAACCATCATCAATGTCAGCAAAAGTGTGAAACGCAACTTTCAGCCTTATACAATCCTAAAAAATGTACTGTTACCTTTGTTATCCATGCAGTCCATAAGAGTTATAGTCTAGTAAAGGTGCACCAAGTACAGGGACGGCAATAGGGCCAGGCCGAGATCGAGGTTGGGACGCGAATGGGAGTTGAAGTATCGGGGCGGGGGGGATTCGAAGACATCGATCTCTTCGAAGTAGGGGAACAAGTCAGGGAACATCGAACTGGGTATCCGGGCAGCGTGAAAGTCACCAAGCGCTGTTAGTACACACCGTAATAAGAAGTTTCGGCTTAGGCTGCCCGCCTACGTCCGATAGGTGACCGTATTTTTGTCGGTGAAAAGTGGAACCAAATTGTCGGTAGAAAAATGGCACCAACTATCGGTTGGTGTAGCCGGACAACAATTCGGACGTAAGTGGGCGACCTTAAGTATGTAAGTGTATGCGAGGGGATAATACAATTTTCGTTGCTCTTAATGTTGTTGATTAATAATAAGTGTATTAGTAGTAAGTATGATTACATGCCCGATAGGTGTAACTGTTGAAACTTTTATTAAGACAACATCTTGCAACATAGTTTTTTTTGGCACTTTTATTATTAAGTATTAAATATTTCTACTCAAAAACTTTTCTGAAAATCTTGTATGATTCAAATAATATGTGAATTATTTTGTTTCACATATTTTGTAAACAATAATTCGAATAATTACTTATCAAGGATCAAAAATAAGTGTAAACTTCACGGTAAAAATTGCATGTGTTAGTAAAATACAAAACTGAAATGACTGCTCCGGTCTATTAAAAAAATAAAAAATTACGACTGTATATCTTCCTACTTAGTAGAAAAAGAGTACCGTAAGGACCCTCTAAAAATAAATTTACGCAATAGAAATCTAGGTACTTTATCAAGCACTTCTGATTGTGCTGAGTAAAAATGCATTTCGTTGGATGCTTGATCTCGGAAACTAAACAAGAGTTCATTCTAAGAAAACTGCAGGAGATGGTTGTCTTAAATCGGTCTTTTGTATTGACTATTACACAATCAAAACTACCAATTAACATTAAAACAACGATTAATTTATGTAAGTTTTGAAACATCTGTAAAATTATATTCCCCACGCATCACAATACTTTTTCATTAATAGTTATTTTATTATACTTAATCCTCCGTGAGTGTAAAAAATAAGCAATACGTAATATTTATGGGTATACAAATGGTATATATTTTTTACAGGAGCCAAACATGTTACGTTATTCAAGGCAAATTATATTAGGCCCCACTTAAATTTGTTTGCTTAATTTAACACGTTATGAAGTGTATATTGTTTTATGTTATATTGATATTATGTTAATATGGTTGTAATGTTCAACAATAGTTAGTTTATGTGAGCAATGACTGAATCCTGACTCAGAATCTAATAAATGTTCGAACTAATTTCGACCAAAATTCTTTACTATGGATTATGAAAATTTGTTAACTGGGTTAAGATTCAGTCAATTCGATTGTATCTTGTATTGTTACATGTAAATAAATGCATCACTCACTTCTTGCACCGCTGGGTGTTCCTACCAGCAACTGCCTCCCCGCCGAGGTCGACTCCTGGCCCTGAGTCCATCAGCTCAATTTGTTCCACGCAACCCGTCAGGCCTGGGTACTGGTTGACGTTCAGGCGATCCGGGATACCACCTATGAGGAAAGTGACAAATGAACATTTAAACAGAACGGCAAATATTCAATGTAACACTCGTAGCATGCAGTGCTCGTAACGGTCACGATGACTGCTACGAAGACAAGGACGTCACTCGGTTTCGTAGTAAACGAAGAGACAGTAGCGTCGCATATTGTACGTAACCATGGTGGTGAGATTTAATTGCGCACAAATTTTCTTTTCGTTTTACATGAAACGCAGGAGTTTAAAGAAACTAGCCTTTCCGTCTGCGACTCCGTTTGCTTGAAATCGTTATATAACCGTCTTAAAGCAAAAGCCACCTATATCATTTCCTAATGTCTAGAATACCTGGTACCGAATTTAATTTAACTAGTTAACGAATATAAGATATTATTAGTAAGAATATTACGTGTAGATATTAATTTGAACGAGAATTCAGAAGCAATATTAGCCTCCCCGAGTGACGTAGCGATATGCCTTTGGCAATTAGCAAGTCTTCCCAACGCTAAAGCAAATTCTGCCACGAAGGCAAATTCGAAACCCGTAGCAATATTTATTCCAAAGTCCCCTATTACTAGTACTATTGATAGAAACAGATCGAAAACAATAAAACTAGTGTACAGAATGTCCAAACGTGAATCGTTTTCGGGGAAACTGGCGTTACATAACAAGTGGCTGTTCACGAGTGAAGCGGCGTCGCCACGTGACTCCTTGAGAGGGTTTCGATTTTAACGAGTTGCATTGATAAGAACCTTTTTATATTCCGTCATTCCGGCTTTCAACGACGCGCTATTGTACCATTAATTTGTTCGTGGAAATAGCTAGCAGTAAAATTGCGGTCATTTGGTGACTCATTATGTCAGTTTACTATAAATATGGAAATCCTATGTATAACCAATTTCTAGTTCTTATTCATATTATAAATGAGAAAGTGATGCTGTCTATCTAAGTATCTGTTGCGTTTTTGCTATCCAACTGATGTAAATGAAAATAGTCCTAAGTACACAACACAGGTACTCTAGGGCCTGAGAAAAATTTAAATATGAACTACTTTTTTACTGCTATGCGATAGACACTTTACCTTGATAGAGCCGTGGAAACGGTTTATAAAGTACTTTATGAACGTTTCTGAATGCAAAATGTAAAATTTTGAACCACCTACTTAAATCAAAATTTTCTGCGATGTAATATGGAACGCTGTCTATTTTAAAAGTGAGTGAGTAGGTTGAATCTTTGTTTTTTAATGTAAAACCAACTTCTTTATCCTATTCTACTAGGTATTAGACACCACTGACTTCCCGACATTTTTCCAGAGAGCTTCGGTCATAAAGGGGAAATCAAAAAAGCATTATTGGACAAACATCGATAAATCAGTGTAATATGTGTTATACACTATCTAAATTAAACTTTCATATCAATTAGAAATCCGGTAGTCAGTTCGTTCGTTACGTAAACACAATAATAATAATAGGTAGGTGAATTTACGTCAACGGTAAAGGATGAGTGGGTTTTATACGTCATGTTCGTGTTTTCTAATGTGCTTGTGCAACATGTCATTGGGTAGAAACAAGGCAGGTAATAATGGAAATAATGTTTTCTACCTATTTTAGTTACAGGCCCAAACAAGTGCGGTAATAATAGAAGTAATATTTTCCAACCGATTTTACCTACAGGCCCGCATCTACGAAGAAGAACTAGAAATATGGAAGAAGAAGAAAACAAATGAAAACTCTTTTCCTAGCAGCAGCAGAAAAGCATCCCCCCCCCCCTCCTCAAAGGGGCGTCACTAACAAGGTTTTGCCCCGGTTCGAAAAATTGTAGATTTAGGGTTGTTCACCTATTACGGCCAATAATAATGATAATGACGTCTTACTACTCCCGACATAGTATTGTAGTCCGGGTGTACGGCGATTGCAAACTATGTAATGTTCAATGTGGCATTTAATACGGCGTTTAACGTAATATGTACCATTATGTTTTTAAATAATTACGATTTACGACATAGCAAAAACTTGCTATATTATTATTTTTTGCTAACTGTCTTACGATGATAACTTGGAGGGAGCGGATGGCTCTCACCCCTAAGGGTACGAAAGTGGGATGCTATTAAATGGTACTTACCAATATATACATTGGAGTCAGCGTTCATGATGTTGCTAAAGCCAGCGCTGGACGCGTTCTTGGTGACGTCATCAACAGTCAGAGACACGGCTCCGTCATCAAGCAGTCTGACGATGACCTGGAGACAAGGATACAGGTCAAGGTATGCTGGCTGAAGATATGATTTAGGACGTTCGCGATCCATTAAATAAAAAAAACTAAATAGTTGCAGGGTGCATGCATCATCATAATAATAATAATAATAAAACGCATTTATTGACCACAACAGAAGAACAACAACAAAAAAGAAAAAAAAATAACACAATAGACCACAACATAAATTTGTGGTCAACGAGGTCCCAGCCTCAGCATATGCCACAACGACAGGAAGCCGCTGGGGCGCTGATATTCTGGCTGGGGCCTATTTGAACAACGTCATCATCATCATCATCATCAGCCCGCTTTGGTCCAGTACTGGACATGGGTCTCCCCAAATGCTCGCCACTTATTTCTATCCTCGGTTACTTGCATCCAGCTCCTACCAGCCGTCCCGCGCAGATCGTCACTCCACCTGGCCTGAGGGCGTCCTAAACTACGTTTAACGAGACGCGGTCTCCACTCTACCATTCGTCTACTCCAGCGGTTGCATTAGTATACATGCATATCTACTTACTATCAGACGTTTCTACTGATTCCAATCCTAGTCGCGAGCAACTGATTTAAGTGATTTATTATATTATGTGCTACTTTTTTCAACCAACAAACTTGTTATTATTTTTGTATACACTGACGATATTGACGTGAGTGCAACATAAAGACCTTAAGAGATGGGCAACCACTGAAAACCAGTGTCGTTGCTTCCCCACGGTAGATACGACACAATGCTGAGTGGGGGCCTTTTTAGCATGTAAGATTAATTTATGTTTTCTCCATAATGTATATTGTGTATTATAATTTGTGGAAAATAAACTTTAATTCTATTTTATTCTAATCTTTCTATATTTACAATTTTGAACGCAATATCCGTGAAGTAAGTCAGCGTACAGCGTGATTGCACCTACATTTGTAGATGGCACACTGAGTGAACACAAGAATTATTATTATTATTAAAATTATTGAAATTAAAGGTTCACTTACCGAATGCCTCCTCAGGTCGGCCACATACACATCCGGTACAGTCAAGGAGGACCTGCCTCCTCCAAGGTCCCACTCCAACACAACCTGCCCGTTCTCAACTGTTGACGAGATTCGAACGTTACAACTTGCCAGCAGATAATGCAAAATATAAATAAATATCATCCAAAATCTTATCGAAGTAACTTAAATTTTTATGTTACGGATATCACACAAATATATTTTTTAGTAAACGACTTTGTAAATTGTTTTGTTTCTATGTGCAATATAGTCCAATATATTTTATCTATCTATGATGCACCATGACTGGCTCGGTGGAACAGTAATTAGTGACCCAGACTCACTGGCTACGGTTCCAACAGTCGTGGGTTCGATTGCCACCCGGGACAAATAATAATAAGGTGTCAGACTGATTTTAGCCATGGCGGCCGATCTCAATTGAGATCAGCCAAGTACGCAGGACATTATTATAGTGCGCGCAAACACAAGTAGACTCCCTCCTTACTCCCATGATTCGGTGAGACGGAAATTCAACATGACCGATGAGAGATCAGGCGCAGGACCACCGGCTTAACGTGCTTTCCGAGTCACGGGCGTTCAACCGTCAACTTTCTAACTCCGGGCTTAATTACAGTAATTACAGAAAAACTCACACAAATTTTTGTGTGACAAATAACATCGGTGTTTGTTCCGTGTCTGGGTGTGTTATTAAATATATTTAAGTATATTTGTGTATCCATCGGGATCGGATCAATGTATGTGATGTTGTTGCTGTTGTTTAATGTAAACTCACTTCTGATGAGGATGAAGTCTCCCGTGTTGGGGCGGGCAGCCACCTCACGCTGGTACAGCAGCACTCCGTCGGCGTTGGTGTGGAAGGACATGGCTATCATCACCGGCTCCTGCGAGATCTGGTAGTAGCGAAGCATCCTGGCTGGCAGCTCTAGGTAGCCGTTCCCGTTGAACGCCACGCTCTGCGCCAGTCTTAGCTCTGTGGACGATGGATACGTTAGTTTTTCTCAACATTACTTCCGGTTTCTGCGTATCTATTTGGTTGTACTAGTTCCGACTTTTTTTTCCTACCGACTTACGATGATGGCTTTGGAGTAGCATCGTAATCATTGGGCATCTCACTCGTTCCGACTGAATACAGACTATATTCTAAGGTAAGGGTCTAAGAAGGTCTTCGGTTTTCATGTATTATTTTGATTACACCTAAAACTAGACAATACTTAAAATTGCGTTAATATTGGAAATTTCTTATAAAATAATAAAAAATCACGTCACTAAGGAAATTTTATAAGTTATAGGCAAATTTTATTTTAATTATTTATTATTATTTAGTCGGATTAAAAAAAATGCTTTTGGTATGGATTCAGTTGGTCCGATTGTAATTCGACTTTAATTAATAATTAAGAAAGGACAATTCTCTAAATGAAATACGTGGAAGCTTTTCAACAAGCCGCAAAGTGCCGCAAAGTGCTGCGCAGCAGCGCCACTGTAGATGTCTGTCACAAAGCTCTTGATCAGACTAATGTAACCTAATGTGGTTCTCGGACTTACCCATTTGGCAAGTGGCGCCAGCGTATCCGAGACGGCAGTCGCAGGTGTAGTTCATCTGGTTGTTGAGGTCGCGGCGGCAGGAGCCTCCGTTGCGGCAGGGCTGGAGCGCGCAAGGGTCGCTGGAGGGACGGCGGCGGGACATCGGCGGGACGCGGGTCTCGCAGAACTGTCCCCCGAAACCGTCGGGACAATCGCATCCGGCACCGTCTTCCGTGCATTGACCTCCGTTGCGGCATTGAGAACAGATGGTCTCGGCCTGTCAGGGATTACAAAAGACATGTCATAAGTCCGAGCTGACATCTATAAAGAAATTCTAAGGTTGTGTCCACCAACCCGCACTTAGCCAGTGTGTTTGACTAAGATCTTATCGCTCTAGTTTAGGGTAGGCCCATGCTTCAGCAGTGTGGACGTATATGGGCTGATTATTATGAAGTTGTTTGACTGATTTCTGTAAGCCGATCTCAATGGAGATCAGCCAAGTACGCAGGTCATATTATAGTGTAAGAGTGCAAATAGACTTTCTGTTCTCTTACACTCTAATAGTTCAGGGAGAGATTAGGCGAAGGATCACTGATATTATTTTCCGAGGCAAGGCGTGACGTCGCCAACTACCCGAATCGAGGCTGAGTAATTTCTTAACCTACTAAGTCTTTGACTATCTTGGAACGGCCTAGGGAAACTGAATCGTGGCAATCTTGGTGTAATTTCTATGTGACCCGTAACATACATAATACATACATACATACATACATACATACATACAATCACGCCTTTTTCCCAGAGGGGTAGGCAGAGATCACTTCCTGCCTGTGCTACGGTCCTGGCACACCACTTTCGCTTCATCCACATTCATCAACCTCTTCATACATAATCTATTTACAATATGAACAGATAAAAGATAAAGGTTCCTTACCTCAGGGATATCTCCGCGGTCGTAATTGCTGCATTCTTGTACATTAGCAGATTGGATAGAAGAGCTTATGATGTCAACTGGACTCCCGGATACAACAACCTAGAAACAAGTTTTTTTTTAAAAATCCTGCATAAAATGTTGTGTAACCTATGTGGGACAATAGCCAATTATATATTAACTACTCCATCTACTTCATAAGGAAAACCTGTAAAATGATTAATACTTCACAATCTTCACATATGTTCGACGTAAGACAACGTCGTGCAAAATGCAGATCAATAAACAGAATGAGCCTTAGATGTATACTTAATAAAGATTGCCTTGAAAACCCATACTATTTTGTGATTTATTAAAATAGGATTTTCATTGTAACTTACATCTTTGATGCATCCATGGAAGCCGCCAGTAACGCCGATATTCTTATTAAGAGTGATGGACTCGTCAGCTCCGCCCACGAACATTGGTGTTTCGAAGTTGATGTTCTAGCAAACAAGGAATATACATTATTTACACAATACTTATGAACACTGGTCTTATTCACGCTATAAATACCTTAGCAAACCCTTTGCTGAAAGCGTTCTAAACAGTCAAAAGCTAGAGTTTTTCTTAATCTCCATATGCTTAGAGGAAATTCGTACACTACGCAAATGGTACTTCTTGGTTAAACTTGTATGGCACTTCTTCAAAACTGAACGGTATATTTAGGCTAAAAAGTTAAACGAAAAAGTACTCACGGTCTTGATGGATGACAGCTGATCTTCGTATTTGAATTGTTTGTTGATGGTGAGGGTGACATTTCTGCCCATACGGAAGATGTGCACGTCGGTCCATTCGTTAGGTGGTAAGGTGCGGTTGCTGGTCAGCACCACTGGGCGTGTTCCTGCGAATAACCCCATAGTGTCTAAGAGAAGCTCCCTAAATTGGCTTGTGTATGTGTGTGCTGCCTTGGAACTTGATTTGGTCGTATTCCAGGACTACTAATAAATAAAAGTATCTAATGATTTACTTCGAAAGAAAAAACGAAATATCAACTTTCATCTTTAGACTACCATTCCTAAAACCAAAGTAAACGAAAATGGTAAACTTGCAAAGGTTGCATGGGGCTGAAAATTTGTGGGGGTCTCATATACGTTTATTCATGTAAAACAAATTTCGAAGACCGCACTGATCCGACTTGTCAATAAGGCGCCTTTCTCGTAATCTAGACGTGTTTTCACAAAAATAGGCGAACCAAATTTGTAGATCCTGCAATTATCTACAAAAATTGTTCTCAATTGACTCAGGTCACGCTATTAATACCTTTACATACCCCTTGCTGAAAGCCTTATCGGTAGTCAAAATCAGAAGCTCTACATAGCTTTACTTAGAGGAATTGGTAAAAACGTATGGTACTTCTGATGGTTACATTACTATTATCATACTTAGTTATGACTCATTGAACTCACCATCTCCAACGTCGTAGATGAACTCGAGCCGTTTGTTGTGCACAGTCAGTGCGGTGAAGCTGCCGTAGCCGCGTGTGGACTCCGCTGCGTACATGATGATACCATCTGTCACCGGCGCCGCCGCCTTAACCTTCATCCCCAGGCGGAGGTACCTCTGGGCCGTGGGTGCCTTGATGGCCAAGTAAGCGCTGCCAGTGAACGCTGGATACTCGATGGACTGTTTCACGTCACAGCTGGAAACGGGCGGGAGTTAGATCGACATCTTGTTTTGAATAATAAAGGCGTCCGCCCGGTTTCGGCCATGGCAGCTGATCTCAATTGAGATCAGCCAAGTGTGCAGGACAATCACAAGTATACTCTCTGTTCCCTCATAGAACGGAATATGACAATGAGAGATCGGGCGCAGGACCACCGGCTTACCGTGCTTACAGCACGGGCGTGGACCCCGGACTGAGTAATTTCTTTTGCAGTAAAATGGACACAAATTTTGCTCGTCCCCGGACTCGAACCGGGGATCTCTTGGTCTTTACGCAGCTCTTACTTCTTGGCTTGACATCAAAATTTTAATGCGCGATCCACACTAGTACAAACGGCTCGCGTGACACGGAAGTATTGTATTAGAGTAAGATCCCAAAATACGTGACGTCTGGTGGCCCTCGGATCTTGGACTATATGGCGCAGTCGCCACCGCCACTGTGTGCCTCTAGTTTGCACCCTTAGAGTTATACCACAGAGTTGAACGTTGGATGGGTGGTGATAATCCTGTATATCGTAGATACTCACTTCTTGCCAGTGTAGTTGATGGGGCAGGAGCACTTGTACCCTGCGCTGGTGTCAGCGCAACGGCCAGGGCCGCAGAGGCCGGGCTTGCAGGCCTCCCCAGTGCGATCGCAATTCAGGCCAGCGAAGCCCGGCGCGCACAGGCAAGCGTAGCCGCGCTCATTGCGAGCCTCCTGCACACGACACATTGTTATGTTACACAATGCATAGATAAATGTATGTACACTGGTATAGATGAGACACTTTAAAGTCTTACGGTGATGTGTGCGTGTTTCCTAGAGATGGCGTTAGTGTCTTATTGAGTATCTTTAGCTAGCTATCGACATATTCTTATTATAATATCTATTATGCATAGAGTAGGTACAACTACCTAGCATGAGCAGTTTTTTTTATTGTGTTTTTATATCAAGATTTAAGTTATTTAAATAACGGTAGGTGTGCATGAAATTTAATATTAGATAAAGATACGGAACCTCATGTACGCGAGTGTATTCGAACTTCGGCGGTTTTTTTAATGGTAAACCCATGCCTGCATGAGTTAACACTGACCTGGCAAACGCTGTTCTTGTTGCAGAGGTTCGGCGAGCACGAGTCGCACTCCAGAACCGAAGACCGCTCCAGGCTGTCCAGGTTTATGTTCTTCTCCTGGTTGCCAAGGACCAGCATGCTCACGCAGCCGATGAACCTGAAAATTTATTCTATGAGAACTGCTCCCCTCGCAATGTCTTTTTAGTGTTTGGATTATGGTTTGTCATTGTTTATTCATTTTTTTAAAGACTACAAAAGATGAACTGCTCTGTTTTACCTGTATTTAATGTGTGTATGTTTGTCCACGATTATCTAGCGATTGGCTGAACCGATTTGGATGCGGTTTGCAGAAGCATATTTATTACTTTAAGGAAGAGGGTTTTGTAATCATTTCAAAAAAAAGTTCTGCGTTCAATCTGTATTTATTTTAAGTCTTTTAAGTTGAGATTCCACATACCCTGAAGAGCCTCCCTCGGCGACAGAATCCGGTAGCCGGACGTAGTCAGGGACTCCTCCGATGTACAGCGGCTCCAGCAACTCAAGCAGTTCGTATTTGGGAGTCGACACACTCGTCGGCCCGTTGTTGTCCACATCCATGATGACTGCAAGCATCATACGTCGTTAGTGTCATAGAAATAAGGACTTGCGGGGAAGCTGATGGCTCTCACCCCTAATCTCAACAGAGCAGAATGCAGTTTAGGGTCAGGTGCCGTCCGATGGCTGACAAGCACTCTCATATTCCTGAACCCTGATTAGTGCTCTCGTAGATTAAAAATAAAGGCGTCCGACCGATTTCAGCCATGGCGGCCGATCTCAATTGAGATCAGCCAAGTGCGCAGGACATATTATAGTGCACAAGTGTAAGCGCAAACACAAGTGCACTCTCTATTCCCTTACTCTCATAATTCAGTGAGACGGAAATCCGACATGACCGATGAGAGATCGGGCGCAGGACCACCGGCTTAACGTGCTTTCCGAGGCACGGGCGTTCAACCGCCAACTTCCTAACTCCGGGCTGAGTAATTTCAGTACAGAAAACTCACACAAATTTTGCCTGACCCCGGATACGAACCGGGGACCTCTCGGTCCTAACGCAGCACTTGCTACCAATAGACCAAAAACACGTACGTCTCGTAGATTACAGCTTGTATGGATAGTAACATCAAAGTGATATTTAAGTCGAAATACGATTTAAATGCGGTGCACTGTTGTGTTAACTTGTCGAAATAATTTACCATCGTTTCCAATGGAATAACATCCCTCATTTAATTCAAATTATTATGTACGTGGGTATCTGGAATTTAACTCAGAATTAAAAAAGGTCACTCACCTTTAGAGTTAGTGTTGGTGATTCGGACCGTGTGCCAGGTGTTGAGCTGAAGCGGCCTGTCTCCCCTGACCACGTAGGGCCCGGTGCCGGTGTACAGAAGGAACTTGGGCACTCCGTTCTCGAGCTGAAGGGATAAGTAGTCCCCTGTGCCGTCCCTGTTCTCGCTATTGTACAGGATCAAACCGTTGGCATCTGCAATTGGGAGCTAGGTGTTAGTTATCTTGGAAATAAATCTTTTATCTGGTGGGTATCTTAAGATTGAAGACATTTTTTCCTCATTTTTACCAGAAATGTCATAAAAAGGAGTTTAGGATCTTGAAGCGCATTCTAGATGATATATTTCAATAGATTTTGCAAATGATTTATTTGTAAAGAAGACTATGATTATTAACGTCAATGAAGAACAGGTTTAGTAGGTTTTCAAAGAGTATTAAAATGTATGACACCTACATGATTAGCATGGTTAAAGAATGTCTAAAGACGTAAAAACTCCATACCGATAGGCTTGAACGAGATCTCGATGTCGAACTGCGTGTACGCGTCCTTCAGAGCGGGGAGCGAGACCCATCCGCTACCGTCGAAGCGGGGCACCACTCCGGTGACCTGGAGGATGGCTCGAGACTCCACGGCAGTTCGGCTGTTGCTCACGCGGCAGACGTAGTTGCCGGCATCGGCTTCCGTGATACGCTCCAGGTGGAGGGTTGGCTGTGAAAGAACGGTGTTCTTAGACAGTTGTTATGAGGATTCAGGAATTATGTTGGCTCAATTCAGACTTTGAATGTATTTTGTCACTTAGTTTGCCTAAAAGACAAAAAAGCATCTAAATCTCATATACATCAGCAAATTTATAATTCTCGTAACTTAGACCGAGGCTAAGTTTAGAGGCATACCTTATATGATTAAGAAAGAACAAAAAAAATATGATTTAGAAGGTTGATGGCCTATCAAAATAAAAATCCACCATGGTTCTTTGTGGTAAAGTTATCAAATTGGCATGAAGCCTATTTTCAGCTATATAGCTTTATTTTAGTCATCTAGTCAAATTAAGTTGTCCACATCACGAAATGCGACACTTTCAAGAAGTGACCACAACGGAGGGCCACGAAATGTATTATTGGCTTGGGTCTGTACCCATTTATACATAGATTTTTTATGTCTCTAAGAAGTTTCTATCTCACCTCATAAGCTCGCACTCCGGGCTGAAGAGGAGTGTATTCGCGCCTCCACTCCACTGAAGAAGGCTGTTCAAGGTTGTGGTTGCAAGGCATATCGATGCTGTCCCCTTGGCGGACTCTGTACTGCTGGAGCTTGTCCGAAGGGTACGAGGGCCAGACTGCGGGTGTTCCTGTTCCCAAAGTTAAAGTTATAATTCCTTTATTTATATAGGAATTTACACACACTTATAAATCGACGGTACAATAAATAAGTAGTAGATTGGTCCAACTAATAACCTAGTCCTGCCTGAACTTTACTGTAAAATTACAGAAAGGTGCCTGTGAAGATACCACTGGTGGTCGTTAGATTTGGTGAAAATTTAGTCATTTATGTTGGCAAGTAAATGAACATTGTTCATAAATGTGGACTCATCATGACAGCGGTTAAAAAGGTCTTCTGCATAAAGGTTTTCCATGTTCGCCGAACCAATCGAAATTAGGAACACCCCAAACTCGACAGCTTGGTTATTTAACATAAATTGAGATTTCTTGAGGAACTTTGCAGTACCTGGAATAACTTCAAGGTTGAAATCTTCGTAGCTGGTGCGTCCGTAGGGGTCTGTGCCCGTGCAACGGTAGTAGCCAGCGTCCGACTCTTGGACGTTGTTCACCAACAGCATCGCTCCACCACCGAAGGTCTGTGAAATATCCACATGGTTAAATCCTTCAGAAAATGTTTAAAGCATATATTTTACATGGATTTCAAAGGAACGTTTGAAACGCTTTATTTGTCTAAAGTAAAGTATTACTACATTTTAAATAGTCCATTCAATTCATGCTACAATTTCGAATAACTTGTATTGAGTAAATGGGATTCCCTGCTAGCTGCTATCTCTCTTATTTGCGGCAATCTGTTAACTCACTTAAGCCACAGTCAAATGCTCTGGCCCTGGGATCTTGCAAAATGTAAATAACAGGGGAATTTTATACGAGTATAGACGAAACGCAACGTTGACCAAGAGTCACCAACGGACAGCCCCAAACTGTAATCCTAACAGCGTCGGTGCCTTGGAAATGCAATGTTAAATACATCATATACTTCGATTTTTAACATACACACTTTGCTCCTTCTTATTTTTTCTATCCATTTTATCATAGTCTTACGGTATATGGTTCAGATGGGGGATCCTGGAGTCCTGAAGCTTAGGCTCCAGTCCTCCCAAATATTACATGTTTTACCACTTTCCAAATTATTCAATTCCAAACATGTTCTTCTCATTTTCTACTCTGTTCTTCTTGTACAGACTCTCAAAGTTAAAGACTCTATTACATCGGGTGAAACATGTTTGGGTGAAAAACTTACTATTTTGTTTTCTAATTTAATGTTTGCTTACCCTAGACTCCACGTATTGCCGGGTGCCGGATCGCTCCCACGTGACGCGGTCGCTTCGCCCACGAGCCCTGCAGAGCACCTCTACATTCTCCCCAACCCTGTACTGCCGGCGCGGCTGGTCAATAGACACGATGGGCTGCGGCTCCTCGCCACCTATACCCACCAAGTATTATCATTAAACCGCCCTGCGTTGATAGTGTATACGTCAGTTCAGATTTTCCCTTTTGCAGAAACCCTAGGGATAAGTTCTCGGAAAAAATCTTATGGTAATTCTTAAAGAAACTGTGGTTCTTAGAAAAAATCGTATGGCAATGATTTTAGAAACTGGAAACACGAAATCTACGTCTATTCATAGCCTATACGTTGCAAAAGTAGGTTTGAATAAACTAACTGATACTTTTATATACGAGTATATCAGCTACTCCTGGTTTTTCTTATATAGAGCAGGTAAATAAAAGCAAATAATGCGTACAAATAGAATTCTGTGTGGCATTAAATTTTTAAATATTTTGTTGTAATATCCAAAACATTTGTCTTTAATTAAATCAATCAGAAAAGTAAGTACCTTTAGCAAGTAATATGCAAATACATAATTAATTCAGACAAATGCTAAATTGCAATAGTTATTGTAAATTTCATCGAAACATGACTTATTGTAACTTACGAAATAATAAACATATCAAGCACCTGTACCAAGACCCAAAAAGTAAATTCGACATACAAAATATAATACTTACTCACAATTTTCTTCATAGATCTATGGAACCCAACATGTAAGGTTAAAATATATATATATAGTAGAGCGTGCAAAGCCGTGCGATGAAATCAGCATAGAAATTAAATTTCGTATACACATTAATATACAACACATATTTGCACATAAAATAACATCAATACATACTACAAACAAAATACATAAAACACTGACAGGTAAAAGACCAAACGATACACATTTTTCAAATCTCCTTCACTGCAATTATAATATACCGCTTAGTGACAAAGAACACAATCTTTTAAGCCCTGATCATCTGGATGAAGTATTTCACTCTATCTATTTATGGGCAAGAGAATAATGACTGATATAAGACTAGGAAAACTTTGAGGGTAAGAAATGTGTGGTAAATATTGTATGTGTGTGTTGTAATATTATCGTATAGTATAGTTACTAAGTGTCACTCCACTAGGCTGACACGTCTGCTCTTATAACAGAGTAAAACTAATCCAATTTAATTGTTGATACTTGTTTAGGTATCTGAGTGTTTCATAGAATCTGTTTACCGTCTCAAGACTTGAAAAGTGAAACTTTAAATTTAGCAAAACAACTTCATCCAGACGTGCGAAATGCCCGAACTTCACACCCTAACACACACGCCCGAACTTCACACTGTAGACCACACGCCCGAACTTCACACAACGCTGCCTCCGGTAGTTACCAGCGCTGGGGTACTCCGCGCGGCGGTTCCATCTGGTCTCCTTCAGGATACAGTTCTCTTCATCACTGTTGTCCGCACAGTCCCGCTCGCCGTCGCATAGCAGGCTAATGTGCACGCAACCGGAGTGGTCGTAACAACGAAAATGAGTATCCGCGCATTCCTCTACACCTTTACGAGCGGAAAATCTCACCGTTAATATCAACTTTGCATTCAACCTTCTAAAATCAACATCACCCATAATCTTCCCCTTTTAACTGAC
Source organism: Maruca vitrata (assembly GCA_039566165.1). Classification (NCBI taxonomy): domain Eukaryota; kingdom Metazoa; phylum Arthropoda; class Insecta; order Lepidoptera; family Crambidae; genus Maruca; species Maruca vitrata. The sequence goes on along the minus strand of CM076911.1, from coordinate 17,622,339 downwards.
TACGGTTTTTTCACCACTAACTACAGTACATTCATAGGGATAGCTAATTGAAAGGTAATACTATTTCAAGTTTTCAAATACCTATTTCAAGAATGATCTCAAATGTCTCATTCTATCGATTGGTATCGTTACACAATCAGATTAAATATTTGAGGGACATTAGTCAAACATCATAAGCTAAGCGTATACTCAAATCTACATTAGAACAAGCATGCCTTGGTTAAATCTCGAGGGGAAGCGGGGCACCATCCTAAGCTCCAGCTACGGTACTACGACGGACACTGACCATCAATGTGCAGGTTGATGTAATTGCTAGTCCGCCTTCCGTATTTGTCTTGTATGTTGCAGACGTAGTGTCCGCAGTCGGACTTCTGCGCGAGTCGTATGTAGAGGGAGCCGTCGCGTCTCTGGACGACGGAGCGGGGGACCTGTCCCCCGTTCTTGGTCCAGGTGATCCGGAAGTCGGCCGGCACGTTGCAGCTGAGGTGCACCGCCGAGCCCACGTGCGCGCGCTGCTCATTATCGTGCGACACTGACGGCGTCTCCTCTACGGACGGTTATTCATGCAATCAACTCAACCCAAGCATGTAAATGAAAACATGGTAAGCGAAGACGTCGTGTGAACTCATTTGGTACGTGATAACTGCAAATTATAGTTCAACAGGTGCTGTCACTGGTCTGAAGTGCAACCTGTACATTCGCGGTTGTGAACAGTAGTGGGAGGGCGACAGGATGAACATTTGGATTTAAAACGAATAATATGAAGAAGTATGCTAATTAAGATACTCTACTCAACTTCGGAGTTTGAGTTTTGTTTCATGCTTTACATGCTTAAAACCTTGTGAAGCGACTACTGTCCAAGGTTCCAAGGTAAGGTCTTGTTTGTAATGCCCAGGATATAATAGTTTCATTTTAATATAAAGTACCTAACTTGTTGATATTATTTTTAATATTATGTAGTCTCAGGATAGATAAGTGGGGAGATTTCCCGGACCTTTAGAAAGCTTGCGTGAGGGCACAGGCCCAACACGTAGAGGCTCCTTGTTGAGACATTGACTTTTTGCAAAATGTAGGGTACTAACTTGTATTTTTCATATTGTTTATAGCAGACATAGTATGGACATTGATGCTTAAGTCGTACTTACTAAGAGTGATTCAGTACTGTCGAATCATCCATTCCAAAAGGGTGTTTATAATACCTTCACCTAGATAGGTGAATGGAAATGCACTGATAAACAACATTCTCTCCAAACAAATGTTTAACCCTGTTACCCGGTGAAACAATGAAAGTGCTATCAGACGTTCCGTTCATGTGTTACATGCCTCTCTTGTGATCGTGAAAGTGGGTTCAAGCTTAATGGAATAAGTTTACGTACCGCTCACGATAACCTCTGCGGTGGCATGGGTCTCGGCCACTTCCGGATTCGCGTTGCGGGCGATGCATTCGTACTTTCCGGCGTCTTCCACTTCAATGCGGTTGAAGATCAACGTGTTCCCGCGGACTTCCACGCGGCTGGAATAGGTATTAAATATTAGTCTTTATGGGTCTACACGCGATATTCGAAGTAGCAAATACTTAGCTACATACTGCCCGACGTTTCGACTGGGTTAGTAATTGGTGTAGTAACCCAGTCGCGTGTAGACCAATAAAGACTGACATTTAGTGTAATGGAACGCGAATGCTTAAAATCATATGGAATAGGTATTGTTATAGAAACCCTTTGATGACATTATAGGTTTTGAATTGAGTTGAATTGGAAATTAATCTAATTTTTTTAGTAGTAGATCAACCACCATCTTACTTATTTCGGGCTGACGAGAATAATATTGACACACAGTTTAAACCACGCGATTTAGTCAGTAAGTACCTAATAAGACTGTTTTCGCGGTTTGAATCGCGGGTGAAGAGGAAGTAGGTAACTAACTAAAACACAACAGCTCTTCTTTGTGCTTACTCTATGCTTTAACCTTTCATTACCTTCTACAGTTAGTCGTTTAGTTATTAGATGTTAATAGACTGACGTACCTGGAGAAAGCTCTTGTCAGCGGGCGCCAGATGATCTCCTGGATGTCGTCTCCATCCACGACGCACTCCACTATTGGCGACTCGCCAGGGTGGACGGTCTGGGTGGACGGCTGAAGGGTGATGCGGGGAACAGCCAGGACCACCAAGCTGGTGGTGGCAGACTTCACCACCTCGCCGGTGTAACGGTCAGACAGGTTGCACACGTATTGCCCGGCATCTTGCTTGGACAGCTAGGAAGAAAACAGTAGCCGTTCAGGTACTATAATATAGATGTATTCTATTACACTTTTAACATACCCCCGACTCAGTTTTGAGGGATTTTGTTCAATGTACTAAAAATAATTTGATCTCTACAGTTTAGTTAATATATCGATGTGGAAAGCGTCGATTTGAGTTTTGGCGGACTGTGTTAAAGGTCTTAATTAAATTATTGACTTAATTAAATCATAACACTGAAATAATCTGAAGTGAAAGTTTCGTGTAACTGGAGCCTAATGTAGGGCACCCAGTATTTCAGGACCTCATAAAGTTCTATTGATAACTTTTTTTTAAATCACTCTCTTACTACCGCCAAGTTTGTATTTACAAACTAACTATTTAGTTAGTAAAAAGTTATTGCCAAATTCATAAAGGCAACAGTTTCCAGATTTTACTTAAACGAAAAATAAAGACATAAACAGGTAGATTTCTGTCACTAATAAAGATGGTACTTTCACGTACAAATTGTGCTTATTTATGGAAGACGCCCATGTCCCCATGCGAAAGATGACAACTTTTTTTTTATAATAGGCAATCAAGATGACCTCACTCCACCTGATGGTAAGCGGTAGTGAGATCCAAATATGAGGTCGACAGGCACAATACATCATATTGAGCCTGTCGCACTCACCCTGAAGTCCTGCTTAAATGCCGTTTCACGCCCGCCTGAAGAGCCCGGGATCATAGGAGAGAGGGAAAACATGAGCTGGATTGGCGTTCCATGCCTTAATGGCACGGGGCAGAAAGGAGGAACTAAACCTCTTAACTGTTCAATAGGTAGGTATGTACTCACTCCTCGGATGATAAGCGTGCTGTCTTGTTGTTGAGCGTTCGCCTGCAGAGGGCGTCTGTCAGCGCGGCCCCATTGCACCCTCAAGTCTCTTGAATCTTCGCAACTAAGTAAAAATTGCATCGATTAATTACAATGTTGAAACCGTGCTCCGTGTCGGTAAACATTGATTGATTGATATTGCTTTTTTTCAGACTTTATGTATTTCTTTTGAAGTAACAGTTACAGTAAAGCTTTGTTTTCAAAAGAAGGTATACTTACATGATGCGTGCAATTTGGCCCTCGACAGCGATGAAGTCTCTTGGCTGTCTGTAGTCTGGCGACTGGTGGTCAGGCTCAAATACCTCACCACTGCCTTCATCTGTTAGTCCAAACAAAACGGTGACATTTATTTCAAATACAAAATAAATATAACACAGGACACCCAACATCATATAGCATTGATCTGATCCCGTCATAAGTAGCTTAAGTTAATTATAAAACGCCTCGAGGTATCTTGAAGGTTGTTTTAAGTCGGTTTTAGTATAACACTGACAGTCCAATATTTTATATGGAATGGATCACATACGCGAGGATCTGTACCGCAGCCATAGTCATTGCTACAGAAAATACAACCTTAAACGCTCCTTGAAGTTACATATGGGTCTGTACGCAGCAATCCGTACCGATGATCAGTAGGCATTGAAACCAGGCTAAGAGTATGATGTGATTAAGGTCAGTTGTCTCACCGTATCCGAAGTTGCCTCCATCGCCCCTATCACCGTCGTTGTCCAGGATGCTGATAGCGAACTGCTCCTCGATAGTGCCGGCGGGCGATGTCGCCATGCAAATGTATTCGCCCTCGTCAAATTGCGAGACTGATGTGATGTTCCACACTGCGTTGCCGGGAGTCGGGGAGACGATCACGCGAAGCGTTGGCTTTGCTGGTTAACGAATAAATTTTGTTAAATAACTGACATACACTACAAATAGGTACTATAAGAATCTACACCAAAATCAAAATATGAATAGGCACAAATGGCATTAACATAATACCAATCATATCCGAAATTTATAGGGGACTGCCTTTGTCTGGCGTTAGATATTTATCAATTAACATGATGATGTTGAACCATGGTTGATTAGCTAAAGATTTTTTTTTTATATTGAAAGGACTGCCCTTTCAGAGTTATCTAAAATTCGATCTGGTAGGTGTTCTAATAAGATTCATGTACTGAAATTTTTGTCAACCCCATAATTATGTGGACGTCACGACCGTTCACCATCAGGTGGAGTCAGAACATCCTGATAGTCCTTTTAGAAAGTTCAAAGCTTACTGGCCTTCAACGACGTACTCTTTTTTATTTATTTTATTTATTTAAAACATACATACATAATCCTTACAGGTTAACCTAATACAATTATGTAGTTTTTGATGCTATATCAATAGCCAATCTTACGACCTCACTTGGCCACTCACAAAACAGGTCTAATTTCTCCGCCATGGCATTGAGCAGTCGAAGCGCCCGCACGAGCGGCGCCCGCTGCAGCAGCGCGGTGCGCGCGCGCGGCTCCTGCAGCAGCGGGGGCCGCCGCCGTCGCGACGAGTACTCGTCCGGCACACAGATACTCACTCTTGATAGACACCATCGGCTGCGGGTACCCGTTGGCGCGGCACTGCACCGTGAGCGAGCTTCCTCGGTTGGTCTCGATGTAATCGCTCGGTGAGATGATCACTTCCGGCGCGGAGCGAACCTTGATCGTTGTGCTAGCTGACGCCGTTCCGGCCACGTTCGAGGCCGTGCAAGAGTATTCGCCTTCGTCATTCACGTCGATGTGTTCGAACCTTTAAATGGATACTGGCGTTAGATTGTTGGATGCGTGAGTAGGGTGCATTCAGACAGATACTAGGACGAATGGAATCTAGCATTTTGGGAGGTTTCTGAAGTCATCGAAGCATTCGATAATATGAATTGAAGAGTTCTTCAGGCACAAAAACTAGTTTGTTTCGTTGCTTCCATCTCCTGGAGAAGAGGAGCGTCATGCACGGTATGTAAACCCTTAATCGGGCACTGACTGTATATTGACACCATATTTTGAACATTATTATTACACTAGAAAGTCAAAACCAATGAAAATAACAACATGAAGTTTAAGGGTAAAGTGTTTTTTTTTTATGTTTACGACGATGACTTGGACTAGCCTTGTAATCATCACGGGACTTAGGGGGGAGCTGATGGCTCTCACCCCTAGAGTAAGGTGCTTACCTAAGGATGTGGTTGGGCAGCAGTTCGGTGAAGGGAGACAGGGGCCGTCCTCCCGGTCCACTCCACGTGACGCCGGGCTCGGGCACACCGCCCGTCACGCTGCAACGCAGCTCGAAGGGACTGCCGAGAGTCACCGCCTGCTCGCCCTCAGGCCAGATGGCGATCTGAGGCTTCTCGCGTCCTGGCAAACAAAATAATATTGAATATTATGTCTTTACTTGTACTTTGGTCATATTATGCTTAAAAAAATGACGTTCGTTTTCAAAGAACCTTCCGTCCCACATATGATTTTTTTTGTTATAACGCCGCAACGGACTCATTTACAAAAGGATTCAAATAGATTCCTGTTCTTTGTCTCGTTTCTTGGTGGTAAATTAACCTCTCAAAAACAGATTAAAAAATGACTATTTAAAAGATAAAGGATATTTTGTCGACTTACTCTCAATATCAACGTAAACGTAGATGTTAGCAATCGGTTGCCCATCGACGGTGCCTTCGCAGACGTAATAGCCATTGTCGTCTTCCTTGGCATTGGAGATGATCAGTGTGTTCTGTCTCTGGCTGGTGCCCTCTCCAAATTGGCCGTTATCCTATAGACAATACAAGCTCTTATTAATCCAAACCAAACCAAAACAAATTGACAGTTAAGATAACAGTCAGTAAGAATATAAACCATAATATTTTTGGCAGTGCTTTAAGATATATGAGTGTATCATTCGAGAAGCCGCCGAATAATTCGCTCCATTTATAAAATGGACGAAATATGAAATACCAAGAGGAACCAAATGGATACTATTGAGATAGACAAATACATGTGTGCATAATCATGAATATTTAAAAGGGTCTTACCTTCCTCCACCTAACAAGAGGCAACGGGTATCCACTGGGCATGCAGTCAACAGAGCCACTGCCCCCAGTCGGTATCTTAACCATCTTCGTGCTCAGGGTAACGTTCGGCATCTGGTCAGGAGACGGGGTGCCCTGAGGGATCACAGTCACCACGACCAGCACTGGCTGGACGTTGTACGATGACGTCTGGCAGATGTAAACTCCTTGGTTATCGAGGCGAGCGTAGTCAATGTACAAGACTCCGTTGACCGATCGCACGTTCGGCTGCAGGGTTTCGCCGTCTTGCCTGTGCAATGAAAGATTATTTTATGAGGTCGTCGTCTTCCTGATATAACATATTAAAAACTGTATATGTTATAATTATATGGGCGGGTTTTTAGCGGGACGTGATACGGCTTTTAAGCCGGCCTTCAGGGTGACAGGCTCAATATGGTCTATTGTGCCTGTCGACCTCATATCTCACTACCGCTTACCATCAGGTGGAGTGAGGTCATCATGTTAGCCTTTTATAAAAAAAAACCTAAACAGTTCAAAACCTACCTTATCCAGTCAATGGTCCCGGCGGGCACGTTGGCGGTGCCGGTGCATACGACGCGGGTGTTCTGCCCCTCCTGGATGGACGGCGAGGCCTGAGACACGGTCAGCTTGTCACGCGGCGGCTGCGGCTGCTGCGACGGCCTTGGACGGATGTTCACCACCGCTGTGCGGTCCGATGAGCCGAGAGCGTTGGATACTAGGCATCTGAGAAGGCGGGGAACATTTATTAGGAAGCGTCGATAGCCGAGTGGTAAACGTTGCTTGCCATGCGAGAGGTCGCCAGTTCAAACCCCACCATGCACCAATGTGTTTTTCAAATTTGAAACTCATTCGTACGGTTATTCGACGCTTTAACGGTGAAGGAAAACATCGTGAGGAAACCAGCACAACTACGAAGAAATTCTAAGGATGTCTAGTCAACCATTGATTAAGCTTGGGTTCGCTCGTGCCCGTGTGATGATGATGATGAAGCATTTTTGAGGAAATGAAATCGTAGAAGTGGACCTTTTAAATACGGTGTGTGCTTGGGTGTACCTAAGTACACTTTCGCGCAAAAACTACTGATCACATACTTATTAATTATTTTTGGACATTAATATTTTTAGACAGACATTTTTACCAGACTGCAAACATAAAAGAGTTTCGGTAAAAAGCTTTACTACATAGTAATAGTTCAATATTAGGTAGCCGATTCTAATGGAGAGAAGTCTACTACTTGGTACGATTTATGGTGTTTGAAAAATGCAAGCAATTTATTCTAAGGGCGTATTGTAAATACCCCACGCCACTGTATTCGCGTAGTAATAAAAATCTCTTTGGCGCTAATTTGAATTTGACCTAAAGGCTCGGTGACTATTGCGGCATATTCACCTGTACTCTCCAGAGTCCTCTTCGCGGGCATCCTCAATGATGAACAGGTTGTCGTACGTCTGTGCGTACTGTGGAAGCGGGCGTCCAGAGCTTCGCTGCCAGTTGATGCTGGGCGTCGGGTTTCCTTGGGCGACACACTCCAGCTCAATCCTCTGGCCTTCGAAGTAGTCGTTGATAGGCGGCCGTATTTCCACAGTTGGTAACGTCATGTCGTTGCCTGCAAGTGAAATGTAGTTATGACAAATGCAATGTACAAGTAGGGATTTTTATAATTATAAGCTAAATGTTTTTCCACTTGCGACTTCTTTGCCTATTTTTATAATATTACGTACTTTATAATTATTTAGTTGTGTGATGTTTAGTTGGATATCTTGTTCAATATCAGAATAATAAGTACTTAAGCTCTTTTTAACCGACTTCAAAAAAAGGAGGAGGTTCTCAATTCGTCAGTATGTATAATATTTTTTTTTTTTTTTTTTTTTTTTTTTTTATGTATGTTCACCGATATTTTCGTCAATTATAGACGAATTTCAAAAAATTTTTTTTGGTTGGATACAGTTTACTTCCGAGGTGGTCCCATTTTCACCAGTCCCGGATCTGATGATGGGATCCAGGAGAAATCGAGGGCAACCCTCAAATTTTATAGGGACATGTACCGCGTTTTGCATATTATCTGAAGTTATATTGGCATTTGCTTCTGGAAATCATAATCTTATGAGGCTGAGCTGATGATGGAAGGTCAACGCCTTAATACTTAGGAGTAAAAGGAGTAAAAGGATAATTCTTTCAATATTGTATACATATTAAGACTACTAGTTATAATATCAGTAGCATTATAGGTGAGCTGAACTAATAGGGTGACCAGTCTAGGATCTGATGATGAGATCCAGGAGAAATCGAGGGCAACCCTCAAATTTTATAGGGACATGTACCGCGTTTTGCATATTATCTGAAGTTATATTGGCATTTGCTTCTGGAAATCATAATCTTATGATGCTGAGCTGATGATGGAAGGTCAACTTCTTAATACTTAGGAGTAAGAGGATAATTCTTTCAATACTGTATACATATTAAGACTACTAGTTATAATATCAGTAGCATTATAGGTGAGCTGAACTAATAGGGTGACCAGTCTAGGATCTGATGATGGGATCCAGGAGAAATCGAGGGCAACCCTCAAATTTTATAGGCACATGTACCGCGTTTTATATATTTTCTGAAGTGATATTGGCATTGCTTCTTGCAATCATAATGTTATGATGCTGAGCTGATGATGGAAGGTCAACTCCTTAATTGTTTGGAGTAAAAGGATAATTCTTTCAATACTGTATACATATTAAGACTACTAGTTATGATATCAGTAGTATTACAGGTGAGCTGAACTAATAGGGTAACAAAAGATTTAACACTAAAAAGTATAAAAAAAAATTGTAAACAAAAAAAAAACCGCCTTCAAAAACCCGGCTCACTAAAAATTACAAAATAATATAATACGAATATTTATAATAATCATCTGGGTATGAATTTTATATGTTGTTGAAGGCGGTGCCAATCAAAATTTTGAGGAAAATAAAGCACTCTGTGCTTGTCTGTATGAAATATAAACGGCACCGCCTTCAACAACATATGAAATTCATACCCAGATGATTATTATAAATATTCGTATTATATTATTTTGTAATTTTTAGTGAGCCGGGTTTTTGAAGGCGGTTTTTTTTTTGTTTACAATTTTTTATTTCCTATTATTTTTGTATTGCCTTTCAACTTACCCTTAGCGTAAAATACCCATTCCGGTACAGCTGTTCCACGATTGCAAGACAGATTTAATATCAATGAATACAATTTTAAATTACCTACATTAGTAATTGTGTATGAAAATGGTTATTGAAAAATCAAGTATAAGATTTTTTAATAACTGTACTAACTGTTAATATCATTATTGATGCATACGCAAATAAGATCTATCAATTCACTTACTCGGTACACGGAGCGTCGCAATATCTTGGGCCGTAGAAATTCCGTCTGAGGTCTGGCAAATGTATTTGCCGCTGTCCGACGTCTGCAGGTTGGTGATGATGAGCATGCCCTGACTGTTGTCGAAGTGGGTCCTGCCTTGTGGCAAATACCCATCCACCTTGTACCACGTGACCGGTAGGTTGTTGGACATGCGGCTCTTGGCCTTGCAAGTGAAGTTGACGGAGCTGCCGATATCCTGGATCTTGATGGTAGGAGATGTTATCTGGACTACCACTGAAGGACGCGGCGGGAACGGACCCACAGTGCCGTTGTTCTGCTTGCTCGAGTCACCTGAAAATGCCTCTCATTAATCACTGTGCTAAGTCGTAATCTGCCCACTCTAAACTATTCAGAGCAGGCTAACATCGCATGTATTGGACGTCACAAACTATATTATTGTGTTCGGTGTAATTTTGTAATGTTAATAAACGACGAAAAAGCATGTACAGTTTTTATTCGTTTTGACTTCTGCAGAACCACAAGTATTATCTCCGTGATAAATATTTTTGAAAATGGACAAATAGCTTAACAATATTTTAGCAACAATAGAACTTTTAAGTTTGATTTTGGACAACTGCATAGTACATTTTAAGCTCAATGATACAGACGATTCGGCAGACCACAACAATGATCTGTTTCAGGTGGACAGTTGTTATAATTTTGCTGACATCACAAACGAGATGAGATCGATGAAGTCACGATCACAAAGCACGATTGTATTAGTTATGAGCACACCGAACGGATTTTCGCTCCAGCGAGCTACCTGGTTCCGGCAGACTGGTGGACAACACTCCGAGAGTGAAACCTTTTTGGGTGATAGTATGGCATTCGTAGACTTGGCCTTGGCGGCGAGTGTCCCACTTAATTTTCAGGGTGTGTTCTCCTCGCCATCCGTCCTTGCCCAGTACTGACAGTGTATAATCTCTGGAGGGTGGTATCTCTATTCCCTGTTCGTGGAAGGCGATCGTGAGCGGTTCGGGAGCTCTGTACTTGCAGGTTAGCACGACTTGCCGGTACAAAGAGCCGGGTCGGCCTTCGTCCAGTATGGTCGGGTGAAGTTCCATTACAAGGCCTGTTTGTCATTTGATAAAGTTGATGTTTATTAAGATAAATGGATAGTTTTGAGGGTGGCATAATAACGGAGTTTTCTAAATTTAATTCATTCATTTACTTGGAGAGAAGATGTAGGAAGGTTCTATAAATTTCTAATAACTGACTACTATCTCGTGAAAATAATAACTTATTTTGTCACCAATGTTTACTAATTCTTTACATTTTAGCCAGTACCTGTTACCAATTTCTTTCCCTTCATCATCACCCATGATCACAAGTGACCCAGTATCATAACACCATTGTATCATACCTAAGATGGAGCAATCGTTTCCAGTGTACGGCGGACGGCAGTTGCAAACGACCTCGTTGCTGGATCCCAAGTAGCAGTCATGTCCGTTGCACTTGCATTGCTGGCAGCCATCGCGGTCCTTGTAGAAGCCTGGGGAACAGCTCTCACAGCTAGTGCCGGAGTAACCTTCTGGGCACATACAGATCTGGAACACATTTTACTCCATAAGAATCTACTTAATCACTAGTGTTGCATTTTTGCAAGACCGAGACCGAGACTAACTGTGAAAAATTTGAGCAAGAACAATACTAAGCCTGCGAGATTCTTGCGTCTTGTAGCTAGGACTGAGTGATGTTTTAGGAAATAGATTTAATAGTTCGGGGCAGACGCTTAGGGGCTCTATGAGATGCAAACAATAATATACAAAAATACCAAAATACATGCGTAGCGAATGAAAATATCGTTGAAATTGGCCAGGTGAGGTCTTACGATATTAATATGGCATCAAAAGTACGTAAATGTATTATTGAAATTTTACAACAGTAGCATTACCTCAACACCAGTTGCTCTCGGGAAGGCGGGCTCAACTTTGTCAGTTGCAATGTCCATGGACACATCGGCGATGGAGGTGGAGTCGATGTTCCTCACGAGGGTAGCCCTCACGAGTACTCTGCGCAGGTTCTTCAGCACCGAGAGGAAGTCGCTACGACTCGCCGGGACTCCGTAGTTGAGCAGGAACCAGCCCTTCTCAGTGAGGGGCACTTTGTACGTCTGAAACAGATATAGTTAGATATTAAATTTGAAACAGTATAAAAGGTATTCAGAGAATCAGGAAAATATCAACCGCTCAACCGCAATTCGGGGATTTGAACCCACACCCTTCTGGAAATCACTGAATTCAACACACTAAGCCCACAGCTGTACAGAATATTAGGTGAGATTTAGAAAAGCCATTTAAATAATAGTACAGTCTGTGGGGACATATAAAAGCCTCTGGTCTGCAAAAGGTGGAGTAGAAAATGTTTTGGCGTTGTATTGCTTAAGTATGGCAGTTTAATATAAATCCAAGTTTTCGACCTCGGGGGGCGCATGCGCGAGCCGCCATCTTGAATTAAAGGTGCCGAAATTCGTTTTTTTCTAAATAACGTCTAAACAGTTCACTTTATGACTAAAGTGTATATGAAAAGCATAAAGAAGACAATATTACTTACATTTCCTTCATACATATTTATTCTGTAAGTCTTATAGGTAAAAGTTTACAAGCGATGGAAAAAAAACGAAAAAATCTAGTATGAATTTGTTACTACGTGTTTGGTCTGGAATGAAAAAAAAACCCAGAAGACTGGGGCTGGAGATATAACACCAATGGGCTCAATCCAATAACAACAACTGAGAAAGCTGCGCCCCCAACGCTTTTAAAAGTAATTTCTTGCCACTGTAAAAAAGGATGCAGTAGAGCATGTAGTTGCAGAAAAGCTGGATTACAATGCTCTATTGTATGTGGGTTCTGTAGTGGTCAGTCCTGCGGAAATGCGGTAGAGATTCGGATAGATAACGAGGACAACGATGACGACCAAATTTCATTGCTGGAAACCCATTTTTTTAGAAACAGCGGCATTGAAACTGAAAATTCTAGCGAGATTAATGAAGATGTCGACATACACCTACCTGGGCCATCAAAGAGGCTTAAAAATTATTAGTAAATTTTTTAACCAACATTTTAATTAAATTGATGATTTTTGTAACTTTTTATTTTTCAACTGCTTTTATGTTTTTACCTATAAGACTTACAGAATAAATATGTATGAAGGAAATGTAAGTAATTTTGTCTTCTTTATGCTTTTCATAGACACTTTAGTCATACAGTTAACTGTTTACACGTTATTTAGAAAAAAACGAATTTCGGCACCTTTAATTCAAGATGGCGGCTCGCGCATGCGCCCCCCGAGGTCGAAAACTTGGATTTCTATTAAACTGCCTTACGTAAGCAATAGGATGCTTAAACCTTTTCTACTCCACCTTTTGCAGAGCAAAAATACCTGCGGACTGGATTATAAACAAAACGCATCAATGTCATCATATTATAAGAGATTGGTTTCCAAGTTTTATGTTCTGGTCAGACTGGACTGAAATAAATTAGACTTGGAAAAAATATTGGTACATATTATATAGAACGAGCAAGTGTAATAAAGCATGTCTCAAAGTATAAAATTTGGTAGTCGAATTGACACAAAGGTATAAAAGTACATACCAGTCCTTGGCCAGCGCTGATAGCTTGCGGGTTCGACCAGTACAGCGACTTATCGTCACCAACCAGTATGACGTCAGTGCCTGGCTCCGAGACAGGATCGCTACCACTTTCGAAGCGCTGTTTCAGCTGCAGAGTGCCACCGTATGACAAGATCCTGTTGCCTGTGGAACATGAAAACAGTGTTAAGATAAAGATTTTCTGCCAACAGCTTCAAATGTTCGGTTTTCTATCAATGGTATTGCTGATGATTGGATTCTTACTAGACTTTGAAGATGGCGTTGGACGTGTTGTGGGCTTAATAAGACATAGACAGTACGTGTAGCCAAAGTAAAGGGTTGAATGACCAATTAAACTTAAATAAAAGAATGCCGCTAACAACTAAAGAGGTATAGTTATCTCGTACGTACCTGGGAAGACTGGCAAGGACCAGTACAGTTCTTGGTTCGGCGGGAAATTGAAGACGTACATCAGTTCACTCTCAATGGGCATGGAGACGATCTGGTCACTGATCACGGTCTGGGCGTAGGCATCCATTATTGTGTAACCGCCATTGTTGTCGCCGAAGACCGGTGCCGCGAGTGGCACACGGATGTATTGAGAAGCACCCTAAAAAAACACATTTTTTTTTGACAAGAATCCACAGGAAAATTCCATTTTAATAGTTCCAGTAAGTATTGGAAGTACTAATTATCTTCTTCGATAAACTGCCACTTGTAATAACAGAGAAAGAAAATATCATGAGGAAACCTGCACCACATCTACGAATAAATTCTAACGTTGTGTAAGTAATGGACCAACTCGGACCCATCAGCGTGTTTGACTAAAACTTGATCGCCCTAGTTTAGGGTAGGCCTGTGCACCAGCATTGCGGACCTATATGATGACAAGGGTCATAAAATGTCAATGTGCCGGTTTTCTTATTTTATTTAACTTCTCTAACTTCTAAAATTACCAAATAAGCTGATCAAGGTTCTTCAATGGTGTTAATATGCACAGTTCTATGTAAAGGGCTAAGGGATAAAGTTGTTACCTCATGGCAGTCAGAGGTGACTCCGGAGCAGTAGCACGCGTGGCACCCAGCCGGGTTCTCAGCGTCCAGGCCAAAGGTACCAGGTCTGCAGGTGTCGCAGTTGGCACCCTCCACGTTCTGCTTGCATTCGCAGTAGCCGCGAGCGTCGCAAGAGCCGGAGGTTCCACGCGGGTCACAGCTGTAAAAGAAGGTTTGATGATAAGCTCGACTCAGGGGGCGCCACTAGCTAGCTAGGTCGGAAGATGACCCGAGTAGATGATTATTGCCTCAGATTTTTTGCAGGTCTATCTCTGTAGATGTTGTACGAATAACATGTAAAAAAATTGTGAAACCTAAAAAAATCTTGTAAATTAAAGTAAAGTAGTAAATTTTTTTTATGTTTCAGATACATACTCGCAAATTTGGTTGGGGACTTCCGGCACACAGTTATCGTATAGATCACGTTTGTAGCCAGGCTTGCATAACTCGCAGTTGTCACCATCTGTGTTGTCTTGGCAGTTCTGTAAAACGGTTTTATACAATCAGTATGCCTGTCACCAACATTCCCAATTAAAGTTTCTTTTTTTCTATGCATGTACTGTAAGTAGTTATTTGATTTATTACTTACTTCGCATACGCCAGTCTCCGCATGGCAAACATTGGAATGTCCGTTGCACTCGCAGCGTCCGCAATGTTCCAGGTAAAGTCCACTCTCAAGTCTATAAAAACAAGAAGAAAAGAATCCATCCATTACAAGTTACTTGTTGTTTTTTAATTCATATTTAATAAAAGATAAAATTGAATTAAATATCTAAGGGTGATCATTTATAAATGTGCAGTGCACGTTCTTTATCAGGACAAGTTTTACTGGCATATTATCATACTTCTTACCATTTATGACTTATGTCATGCGCTCTTTAAGGAGGTACTTAGCAAATCTATGTTTCAAGAAGCACACAGCAGCTACGTGGCCACTACAGTTTAATAAATTTACGACTGGCTATACTAGGTTTATCAACGTTGCTACTAAGACAGACCTGGTGTAACCAGGAGCGCAGTCCTCGCAAGAAGTTCCGATGTATCCTCTTGGGCAGACACACTGTTCGACGTGTAACGCCGCTGGGCCGTCTCCGTTCTCTTCTGCGGTGTCGATGCTAGCGCCTACCAGGGACGCCAGCTGGGAGTTGGTGGTATAGGAAGCCTTCACCAAGATGGCTTTGACGTCAGCCAGAGCCAACAGGAAGTGCTCGCGGGAAATCTCCTTGCCGTCAGGTCTGGAAAACATTTATTGAATTAGTGGTATAACATTTTACAAGATATTCAGAAGAAAAGGTTTTTATTGAATTTATTGGAAATGTCATCATACCTTTGCCATCCCTTCTCCAGGAACTGTACGCTGGCTTCCAGAGTTCCGTCATATGAGGGCTCGAAATCGCCGAAGTAGTGGAACGTCAAATGGTTTTCCTGTAACATAAAATGCTTGATATCAGCTGACTAAAGGTAATCATTTGTGACATGTAATTCAAGTAGGGGTAATACGTAGGGTATTCAATATTTTGTAAAATTTTATTTTTAACCTAGTGTCTAGTTGTATTTACAGCGGCATTGCAATATATCATCTGTGCCATTATTTTTCTACCTATCACCGTTCTCTGGATACAGCCTGGTGCTAGACGGATAAAAGGACGGACAGCGAAGTCTATCAGTAGTAAAACGAGAGTTTTACCCTTTGCCTCTTATAAAGAACATTGCCAACTTACGCTGATAAGTTGTACGTCAGCAGCATTGTTCTTCTGATTGTAGCCTGGAGGGGGCACGTTGTTCAACGTGTATCGAAGATGGCCGCCGTATGACGTCACCTTGTCACCAGCAAACCTTAAAAAAAGATTAACTCTTTCTTTAATTTGCAACAGATGAAAGTATTTGGAAAGACTTCGATCTTCAATTTGCAAAGGTAAAACTTGCAGAAGTCGATTGTTAACTATGATATGGATTTTTGTCAAGTAGGTATACCTAACGAACATGAGTGATGCCAATAGCATCGTACCTTACGAGCATCGATTTGAAAGAACAAGAATGGAAATACGACTTACGTGATTGGCAAGCTCCAGTAGTAGATGGCCGGGCGGCTCCTATCGTAATTGCTGAGGACGATTTCGTCCCGCCTGAATGATGCGGTGAGGTTGGTTTCCACCGGGGCGTTGTATCGGACGGCAGCGGCGGCTCCGAGCGGGGTGCTGGAGTAGACCTTGACATGGTTCACGATGTCCGGGGTGTTGAAGCGCACCGTCGTGGTCTTCCGACGAAGGTTGCTGCTGCTGCACTGCTGGGACACGCCCGAGCAGAAGCAAAGTGCACAGCCTTGCCTATTGGAAGATTTTAGGGTTAGTCAAGTGGTTTTTTTTGATGCGCATGGCGCATTTGTGGGTTTAAACTTCCTTACTAATATTATAAATGCGAAAGTAACTATGTCTGTTACGCAATCACGCATAGAGTACTGAACTGATTTAAATTAAATTTGATACAGATATATTCCAGAGCCTGAGAAAGGACATAGGCTGCTTTCTGACCTACCAAACTAAAAAGATGTAATGTGTGATTTGCGCCAAAGCACTAAAAAATTAAAGTAACATTGATAAACATAATATTTCCTAGAGACTGAAAAGGGACATAGGTAACTTTTAAATCGATATCGCTGTCAGGAAAAGATAAACGATTTCACACGACTCTTGGGCTGACAGCTGGTAGTCAGTGTCCAAATCAGGCGCATCTAAAACGGACATGCCATTTCAGCAGGCCTTACCTGAAGTCATTAGACAGGTAGAAGGAGTCGTTCTTGCACTGGTCGCAGTAGCGGCCCTGCACGTTGTCCTTGCACTCGCACTCATCAGGTAGCCGCACGTGGCTGGTGCCCACCGGGTTGCAGTTGTCGCGCGGCCGCGGCTTGCAAGAGTCCCCGATCACTAACGGGTTGCCAACGTAGCCCTCTGCGCAGTACTCGCAGTTCTTTCCTTCGTAGCTGTTGCAAGAAACAAAAGCTCGTTTGAGACAAGGGTTCAAATTCTAACCCTCTATCAAGATTGTGTCTGATAAGGTACACATGACAAAAGGGCATCTATCGGGCCTGTTATCACAAGAGTAGCTTTTGTGATGTAGGCTTGGCATAATGATACTAGATCTGTGACGTAGCACAGTTACATTTTTAGCAACATTTCAAGGCGGATGAGGCAATTGTTGGTTGAATATAAAACTCTCTTTGACAGCTAAAGAGTTAACTACAGATTTCTGGGGTAAACTTTGCACTATAGGTCCATATCATGCTGATCTCAGAACTCACCCTGGGTTGCAGTCGCAGGCGACGTTTCCGTCGTATCCAACGAAACAGGTCCTAGCGAACTGGTTCTCCTTATTGGTCAGTGGGCATGGGCAAGGTCTGCAGGCGTAGCCGGAAGACGGGTCGCCGTAGGTACCGGGCGGACACACCGGCCGCTCGGGCTTGCAATCGCCGAGCCAACGGCCTGACTGTTCCCTAGTGTAGCCCGATGAGCATTTCTGAAAAAAAGCAGAGGTTCATTTTAACGCTCTCGTAGAAACTTCCGATGCATATCGAAGATAGGTTGATTCAAGCAAAGAATTTTTTCAATGCCTGCGTTCTTTTGGAGTGCCTACCTCATTGACTACCTACGCATAAAGACTTCACGCAAAAAAAGTTGCTATCATATTAAGTAGCCGATTAACTTTTGGACACCCTAGTTGCACAGGTATTTTATTTATGGATCCTTGATCAACAACAAGGTCCTACCTTGTATTATATCCGTGTGTTGTGTTATGTCCTTTGAATTTCTTCTTGTTGACTGATAAATCGATAATACAAGAATGTTGGACTAAGTAGTATCCGCTTTTTCGTTTTTCCTTGATAGAGTTACGAGGTTTTACCAACGACTTACATGGCATGAGAGTCCTTCGTATCCTGGCGGGCAGGTGCATTCCTCAACCAGGTTAGCATCGCCCATACCGGTGTCGATGTGGTGGGCCGACTCCAT
Source organism: Maruca vitrata (assembly GCA_039566165.1). Lineage (NCBI taxonomy): Eukaryota > Metazoa > Arthropoda > Insecta > Lepidoptera > Crambidae > Maruca > Maruca vitrata. Next base: position 17,604,102 of record CM076911.1, on the reverse strand, counting down.
CACGAAGTCCGTGATGTTCACGCCTGCGTTGTTTACGCTGGACCGCAGCAGTATCAACTCAATGTTGTCAAGGCTGAAAGTAGTTATCCGAATGTTTACTCATAGAGTTTATAAAAAAGGTATGCTCGTACTGTAAGTGTGTAATTCCTTGTGGGAAAGCGAGGCATATCCAAAGGCTGTTAGTTCTTTGAACAGCTAAAAGCTGTATAAAAATTTGAAATTGTTAGATTCTTCTGATAATATCAACAAGTTGAAGTTGTAACAAAATTAAAGTCACAAGCATTGACCTCATAAACGAATAAAATGTAAACACAAATGGCCATATTCTAGTGAGGTTAGATTTTTGTACTCACGCCATCATGATGTCTTCTCTGGTGGCTGGAGCCAATCCTCGAGGACTGGACTTCTCCCAGTTGCCAGGAGTCAGGCGAGCTTCAATCACCGAAGGATTGTTGCGGTTGAAGTGGAACAGATTTTGGTACTTGCCCTGTGAACATTTAAACATTCAATGCAATCATCATCAACCTTGAAAGACAAACATGATCAAATTAATCCGTTTGTCATCCGGAAAAATTGGAAAACAATATTTTTTTTTATTACTGTCAAATGATCTATAAGGCTGAGCTCTATATTTGGATCCTGTAAGCGTATTTAAGTAGACTGTCGTCCAAATAATGTGGTATTTATCTAATTATCTAAAGACTTAACGTCATACTCGGATCGTAAAAACTATGTTATTGTAGACTTCTAAACAATGTATTTACCTTGATGATAATGTCGGGTAGCCTGTAGTCTGAATAAGAGCTAGACAGATGTGGGGAGAGCCTGTACTTGATGTGGCCTCCGTACGAAGTCAGCTGGTTTCCGTTGTACGTCTCCGGTAGAGTCAGATACGGTAGAGCGCTGGAGCTGCCGCGGTTCGAGTCGTACCTGGCCAGTTTCGTCACCTAAGGGCAAAATTCAAGGTATTTGAACATATTGTTGAAGTTTTTGATAAAATTAAACAGAATGGAATATCATGTATGGAAATTTTATGTCAAATGTAATTACATCTCTTTTTAAAGAAAGAAAGCAACTATAGAATTTGCTGCCGGCATTTTCTCGGGAGACAACGTGTTCTATTCCGACAGCAGTAACACTCTGCCTGTGTTTGACGTTGAAATGTTATGTAAGAATAAGAAGACCATGTAAATCAACCATTTTTTTGCTTTGACTTTGACTTCCAGCTATTACAAAGTCTTGCCGTCTTTTATCTTGTAGTGGGGACCGGCTAACCAGTTCACGTCGACCCTCAGGGATCCTAACCGTCTTTAGGATAATATGGATATCCCATTCTCTGTCCAGTGACAGAGACAAATGGTTATTCTATTGAGGTTAGATATTTGTACTCCTCACGCCATCATGGTGTCAGTGACACAGCTATAGAGCATAGTTACCGGCTTCGATTCCGATTCCATTCTGGAAAAATAAACAATCGAGCATCGAGAATCGATGTCTTACCGTAGCACCGTTCCTCAGCGGCTGGTAGTAATACTGGTTGGTGACATCCGAGGTGTCGAGCTGAACGTCTCCGTTGCCGGTGTTCTTGACTCCGACGAGTCTGGTGCCACCTTCTCCGAGAGGCGTGGGCATGTTGTACGTGAAGAGATCAGCACTTCGGCACGTGGTGGACTCGCCGAAGCAGAAACAGCGGATGCAATCGCGCTCGGTCCGAGCGTCACTGAAAAGTAGCACCAGAACCATATTTATAAACAATCTATATGTTACGGTCAATGTGAGCAATCGGTAATTATCTATAATCACCGGTAAATATGGATAATTCCCGACGCACATGGTAAATGTAGTGAATTATTAAAATTTACCGGTAATTATATAAAACTCCCGCTCGACTGTGGTAAATGTTGACATTGCTGACAAATATCACAAGTACTCTGCAATTCCAAATGTCACAAATCTCAAAAATATATTGACGTGAAAGAATTTTAAGAGTTCCACTGAAAATTCCCTGCCAATTTGCTAATTTTATTTAACTTTATTTTTATAAGATAATATTTTTTTAAAAACCAAACCTGAAGTTTGGTTTCTATTTACTTGACTGGTTCATTTTATAACTAGCAGTGCCCGTGACTTCGTTCAGGTGGACTACAGGATTTTACATACAAAAGTTTTTTCCCACTAACTCCCGATCCCTTACGAATTTTGCAATATCGCGTCGCAAGTAAGCTTTAAGTCTATGCTAAATTTCAATCATCTATCTTACGCGGTTTAAATGTTTTCAGAAAAGTTGATTTAGAAATACATACTTAACTACATAATCACACCTAGACACGGAACACAAACACAAATATTTGTTTCGAGTGGGAATCGAACCCACGACTCTTGGAATCGCCAGCCTGGGTCACTAACAAAACCATTGTTTCACCGAGCCAGCCAAGTCAGTATTATTTTATTATTTGCCACATTTACACAAAGGGTATGGTAATTTTATATAATTACCGGTAAATGTGATTAATTCGATAGTTTTCACCACCTTTACCACGAACAATAGTAATTATGCATAGTTACCGGTAATTATACATAATAACCACTCTATCCACTTTTACCGTAACATATACATATTTGAAGGAAAATGTACCGATCATTGTCTGTACATGTATGTATTTGAATAAATAAATGAAATAAATAAATAATTGATAATTATATACAAAAAATACAGGAGATCTTTATCAACGCAATAGTATCCAAAAACAACTGTGTGTTTGGGCATGCTCTTCTCATAATCGATGATCGGATCAAGTTGTGATTTGTTTGTTGTGTGAAAATTAAAAAAAAAATGCTTTATTAAACATTCACGTACTTGCTGGGAAAATATCTTACATGAACACCAGTTAACATCGAGTTTGAAAACTCGAACGGCAGCAGATAGATAGTTACAAGCGTAACTTAAATCTATCGTAGCTTGAAACTCAGTTCAAACTGAGTTGGATTATTTTAATAATAGACAGTATAAGTATTATTAAGCAGCGTAATATTTGGCTCGGTGGAACAGTGGTTAGTGACTCAGGTTCAAAACCTACGGTTCCAAGAGTCGTGGGTTCGATTCCCACTCGGGACAAATATTTGTGTGACGAACATCGGTGTTTGTTCCGTGTCTGGGTGTATTATTAAATATATTTAAGTTTATTTGTGTATCCACTGTTGATCCTGCTGATCCGTAACACAAGTGCTTAAGCTACTTACCACGGGATCAGATCAATGCATGTGATGTTGTGTAATATTTATTTATTTATTTATCTACACAGCAAAGTTAAATATTCGTCAAATGTGCTGCTTAATTGTGTAGTCGGTTTGCGGATCATATTACCTGTTGAAGAATCCGGGTGGGCAAACAGAAGTCTTGTTGACGAATACAATGGCGTCCGGAACGGCGAAGATGGTGCCCTTGTTGTTTAAAGCTTCGCACGAGTACGCACCGTTGTATTCCGGCTATTAGGCAAACATCACAAATATACACATTTCATAAAAAATTACAACCATATAAAAGGTAAATTCATAAGAGTGTACTTTTTTTGAAAGTAAGCCCAAATTGGGCGCAAACAAAAACGTTAAAGTTGCACGTTACAATAATGTAAAAATAAATTCTTTATTTATTTATGAACTGTTTTAGAGCAGTCCTAAAAATTAACAATTTATTTCCAATATTATAGTAGAAAGTGGGTAAGTAAACTTATTTTATTGTTACCATGTGACTGCAAATAAATAATATTATAATCTAGACACGCGGTAGCGTGTCAAGCCAAGTTCAAGAAACAGAACTGGCGAGCCGCACCGTGTGTAATTGTGTATTGTGTAATTTACACGAACCATTTGGAACCACTTTTGAACCCCTCATAAATCAAAAACTATTCACATAAACGTATCAAATTTGGCTCATATATTGTGACTTGCAAGATAAATATGTGTTCTAAATTTCATAAGCTTATCTCAAACAGTTATTTAGATATTAATGTCCAAAAATCCTCATTTTTATCATTGACTGACTGACAGATCAAAATTCTAACCCAGTTCCAAATGACCTAGAGAGTTAAAATTTGGTATGCAGATAGGTAATTACATGAATACAAAGGAAAAAATAAAAAACTGGCAATTTTTTAATAATTAGGTTTTTTTTTTAATTTTTATTTTTTTAAGAGGCTAACAAGATGACCTCACTCCACCTGATGGTAAGCGGTAGTGAGATCCACATATGAGGTCGACAGGCACAATAGACCATGTTGAGCCTGTCGCACTCACCCTGAAAGCCGTGAAAAAGGAGACCACTGCTGCGGTTAGGTTCTATTATGAACGCTTAACATAAATACCTAATTAGTGCCTAATCACGAATATATACCGGGGAAGGCAGAGCACTAAGTATATATTTAGGTATACATACTTACTTATTTACAATTAAGAGTAGGTACTTATAGTCGGTTTTCATATTTATTACTTAGGGTTATACCCCGTTAACGTAGGAAAATACAGTAACTGATTCAATTGTTTTATATTTATAACTAGTTGACCCGACAGACATCGTCCTGTCAAAAAAATAGGAAAAAGAGCTGTTTTTAAGGGCAATTATTCGATTTTACATCGAGTAATTGAAAAATAAGATATTTCGTAAATTAAACTTGAACACCACTAAAATCGTTATTGTGGCTAAACCTTAAAGGATAGACATATACTATCGCAGACTTTTTTATAGAACTTTTTAAGAAGAATAATTCCCCCATACATTGTTATTCTGTATTTTGAGTTATTTCAGCAGCGCACGCAATGCAAGCCTCCAAAAAGCTCGTTTTTCTTCCGTCCGTCTGATAACTGTTACGATTACTCTAATAATTTCTAAAGTAGGTAAACCTAAATTATACACCTATAGAATCCCTGGAATGTCTTCTTTCCATTTTTAAAAACCGCATAGCTATTGATATAGTGCTTTTTGAGATCCTAGGTAACAAACACATTTTGGGCGCCCTTCGCAACTTCATTTTATACTATGTATAGAAGTCTAGTTTTAGTTTTGAATTTGTCCTTTTCAAAGGACCTACGGCGTTACGATAATATATACTTTTTCTACAAAAAATAATGATATCCAATCAAAAACATAAATGTGAAATGAGAGCCAAGTTCAATATTATGATAATTGCCTTGGTTGTTGACTTCAACGACAAAAGAAGTGAGATCTAAATGGGTGCCAAGTTCAATGGTCAACCCTGAAACTTATTTATAAGTAACACTATAACATACCTATCATATCTTCTTATAACATAAGATAATGTATGGTGGTAGCCTATGAAGGTCTGTCTTGGCTAGTTTTCTTTAGTTAGTTAGTAGTCTAGTTAGTTGTCTTGGTTAATTTGGTATTTGTCGGTATTTATTTTATAATTCCGAAAATTTGGATTGTTGGTAGAAACTAGCGAGCGAACATAATAATACGTTAGTAGGTTTATAGAAACTAGCCAAGACAGACCTTCATAGGCTACCACCATACATTATCTTATGTTATAAGAAGATATGATAGGTATGTTATAGTGTTACTTATAAATAAGTTTCAGGGTTGACCATTGAACTTGGCACCCATTTAGATCTCACTTCTTTTGTCGTTGAAGTCAACAACCAAGGCAATTATCATAATATTGAACTTGGCTCTCATTTCACATTTATGTTTTTGATTGGATATTCTATTTATCCCAACCACATCATGACGTTATGGATAAAGTAGAAAATCTCTTGGATCTTCAACTCTCGATTACCTAACAGTAACTAACTCACCCACCGTCGCGTTGTGAATAAAGGGAATACATTTCGAGTACCTACTATCGCAGATTCACTGCAGCACTCACCTGCATGTTCGGGCACACGAGGATGCCAATGGTCTGCGCGTCGGTCTGAATGTTCTCCGTAGTGCAGACTTCTGGCACGTCGCCCCAATTGCGCCGCCAGGATATCAGCGGCGTCGGAGTACCGGTGGCCGAGCAGTTCAGGGTCAGAGTGTCGCCCACGTTGAGGCGGACGTTGGACGGCTGAGGAGGTCTGGTTACGTATACAGGAGCTGTTGGAGAAAGAACACATTATTACACAAACTTGCAACGAGGTGGGGCAACCACATGGAAACCACCTTAAGTGTACAGCCACTTGCTAAAACTTGATCATTGAACTGGTTTTTTTGGATTTGATTTGAAGGTTTAGGCGCATAATGTCCAATTCGCAAAATGTCCAGCGCAAACTGTACAGCAAAAACTATTTCGCTCATTTTATCTAAGTTTCTTGTACTTAGATAAAATGAGCGAAATAGTTTTACTAACTAATTTTACTGGACATTTTGCGACCGCTGGACATTTTGCGAATTGGACATTATGCGCCTAAACCATATCTTAAAGGTCGCCAGTTCAAGCCTCGCCACGTACCACTATTGGTCCGAGAGCTGGCAAGATTTTTTGGGTAGATATTTGAGGCAAGCTGAAAAAGGTCCTGTACCTCTCCTATTATATCCCAAAACAAAACTGCAAACCTGTCTGTTGAGTAGCGGGGCTAAATCAATCCCTCAAATTTTTTAATTTTTTTAATCCAAAAAGTGTCCTAGAAGTGGACGCTAGGTGATTTTTGCATGGAGATTGTCTATGAGAGCCAGCTGTTTGTCTTGTCTAAGTTGCTAGCGGATGAGACTTGGTAGTTGCTACAGTACTCTTCTCCGTAGAGTGGATTTAGACGGTGTCAGTACGACAACTTTGACTTAGCAGACCCATGCTGTATAGTGCACCTAAATCTGCGAGAGAATCCACGAGAAAAGCAACTTACCGCATCCAATCTCGTCAGATCCGTCGAGGCAGTCCCTGTGTCCGTCACAGTGGAAGCTCTTGGGCACGCACTGGTCGCCGCTGCTGCAGCCGTACTCCACCGGCAGACACTGTCCTGGCAGCGCGGTGCCGCAGTTCCGTTCGTCGGAGCCGTCGCCGCAGTCGTCTTCGGAGTCGCACATCCAAGTCTTCAGCACGCACTTGTTGTTGTTGCACTTGAACTCGTTGGGCTCGCATTTTCCGTTCACGTCTGAGAATTGTAAAGTGATTTTTTAGAACACTCCCAGGAAGTCCACATAATGAGGTCCACACATCGACTAGCACAATAGACCCTATAGAGCCTGACGCTCTCACCCTGAAGAGACCGGGATTTAAGGAAAGAGGGAAAACATGAGCCAGAAGGGCATTCTAGACTATAATGGCAAGGGACAGAAAAGAGGCACTGAATCTCTAAGTCTGAGCCACCTGTATGCACGGTGTGGATGCGAATGGTGTAAGTTTGGGTATTCACAACCTTAAAAGAAAAGACAAAATATGAGATAACCGAATGCTGAGTTCATTTTATGCACATGTTGTATGGGTATACTTGAATACTACGTCTCAATGGCAAACCTGAGCAGCACGAGAATTCCTATTTTTAGGAGTTTACTTAATCATTTACCGACCCAAAGTTACAGAAAAAAGCTTTAGATGTAAGCTTTAGGTTATATTTGAAACGATAATAAATTTTATGAATAGATAGCCTGTGTACCTACTTACATTTTTTTACCATGATTATGTTGAAAAGTCCAAACTTAAGGGTTTAGTTATTTTTAGCTCCTGCCTGAGCTTGTTCATAGTTAAGAAAATGGAGATCATTAGAGCGAATTCAAATAAAAAATATTTATCAACTTCAAAAACTTTTAGGCAGTCAACATTTGTGATAGTACTTACGGCAAGATTCTTCGTCGGATCTGTCGCTGCAGTCGTATACGTTGTTGCACAATGCAGACTTGGGGATGCACTGACCATTGGCGCACGTAGCCTCGTCCGGCCGGCAGGACTCGGGCAGTGGGCGCGCCGTCACCGCAACTACAATGAAACAATATACCACATATCACACAACATCGTTTACGTAGAATAAAATTTATTATATGGTATAGATTACTGGTCGACTTTCCGGTCGGAATATTTAAAAAAAAAATCCCTTTCTGATCTAAAATAAATAAATACTGGCGTTCCAGATATCAAAAACAATTACTTTCAAACTTTACAAATGCAACAATCGGCTCTCGCCACTCGCTCCTCGTACCAAACCTCGTAACAGCTCCTTTTACAAAGTATTTTAATAAATAATATTACTGGAAAAAGAATTTTCACGCGAACGAAGCCGAGGGGGGCCACAGTAGTAGATAAATAATAATATAAACAATGTTACTCACGTGTCGGGTCCACATGGAGGGTGACCCGCAACACACCATTGGGTTGTCCCAAATATCTAACCGCTTGACACAAGTACACGCCACTGTCTGATACCTGAACCAATTGAAACACTCATCAATTATTGAAAGGTAAAATCTACGATCTAATTATTATCTACAAGTAAAAAGAAAAGCTGACTGAGTGTCATTTGAATATTAACTCAGAGCCTACACTTAACAGTTTTTGGCCCTGAATAGTTTAGGGTTAAATACTTACGCACGGAAACTTCCATTCCTTTTAAAACGCAAGGTAGCACTAAGAAATATTTCTTGTAAATTCTCTGAAGGAAATTTTGCATTTATTTTAGTTAATCCACAGTCATCATAAAAAGCGTGTGACATTATTTTCTAAATCATCCCCTAAGTGGGTTAAAAAAATATCTTATCTTTCAACGGCTTCAGGCTGATAAAAAACGTAATGGAAAAGTAGGTACCCCATTTTAATTACATAACTAGGTACAGTCAGCCAAGAAAGTGACTTTCCACTTTTCACAAAAGTTTCTGCGAGATGTAACGATCGATAACGTTGACAATAATAGTCATTGACACAAGCTTATTGCCAGGGAAAATTGACTTTGTTGTTTCATGACGTTCAAACGAATCTCAACCGTTGGGTGGTATACCACATTTTTGGCTAACTGTTCCACGTTCTTCATCAATTCACTTAGACACCACGTATTTTTTACGGTAACTTACCGTCACACCGAAGATTTCGAGTCGTCCGTTTTTATCCGTGGAGCCTGGCTTGAGGGGTCTACCTCCCTCCCTCACCCACCTAACCGCGGCCCTGAGAGGACCCTCATCACGACATTGGAAGACAACATCACCACCTATAAAGGATACTCAATTAGGTATCATAGCTCTGAAACTACGCAGCTTTATCAAGAATTATTTATGCATTTCACTTCATTTTATACCAGATGAAGATAAACTTACTACTTAACTATTTTTGGATGAACGGCGATACTGTCGCCTTGTACTGAGCACAGAGATTTTTTTTTCTCTAGGTTGAATTGAAACCACCCGCCTCAACCTATCTTAATATGGTGTCTAGATAGGATATAATCGTAGCTACGAGTATTAAAACTAATATAAGTTAATTATTAACTACTAGCGGACCCGAAAGACGTTGTCCTGGATAGGATATTTCAATTACAGCGAAATCATTAGGGCCGTTTCCGAGATTACATGCGTTGTCAAGCAATCAGCGTCATCTACCGAGCTGATTTGTGAAACTAAACCGTCCAGAGCGCCACTCAAACGCATACAGAAAAATTAATGTCATTTGGACAATCCGTTTAGGAGGATTTCAAGGACATAAACACGTACAGCAGAAATATATAAAGATGAGGCATCAAAGAACAAAAGAATAGAGTGTGTGTAAAAAAAATCTTCATCTTGTATAATAGAAAACGAAATGCATAAAATCAACTTGATTGGCCGCATGTTACCCCCTCATTTGTGACGTTAAAAAATAGTTAACCATGTTGACGATGCTAGTTAAAAAATACATGTATCATGTTCCTAATAATGTATTGTGGTAAATGGATAAAGTACCAGGTAATTCTAGTGGACGTTTTTAATGTATTACTCAATTCATTCGTGGTTGCAAAATGTTGTTATGGTGTATCAAGGCCAATGGTAAAATTATGGTGAATCTCCCCAGTATAAGACATGATGGTCAATATGGTCATGTTATTATTAAATGCTGTACCTAATATTAAACTCATAATAGTGCAGCTAGTCTATATTATACACAGTTGTATATCTACATACTGAATATTTTTGCTGAAAACTACACATTTAGATAAATACACCACAGTACACATAATCAGTGTTTTAATAAAAACTAAAATTTTGAGAAAGTAACTTGTTGTTTTTATCACCTCCCGATAGTAGTTTAAATAACTAACACATAAAATAAAGTAACTAATGAATAATTGTAATGTAAGTTATAAAAGTTATAGCAAAAACAAAAACTCTATTAAAATGTCAACTAGCTAGTGTTCATAAGTGTTTTAATGTTATAAATTAAAACAATTTGTGGGTATATTACTACTACACCTTTAATAGAAACCCTTGTTAATCGTGAAACAAAGTAAACCTAAGTTATCATGCGCAAAATAATATCAATTCACAATTTTTTTACTAAAGAGTGAAAATGATAGTACTTAGTAAGTAGCGGAATATTTTAAGAAAACCCATTTGAAAATGTCGCTGATCTTATTGTTTTATTATTTTCCTTACAACAAAACAGTAAGACAATTTTTTTCAAATGCACCAACAAGACATCAAAAAAAAGCAATAAGATCAACATCTCGGCAGCATGTCAAAATCAAACCCTGTAAATGATCAATACATTAAAAAAAATTAATGAAAATCCATATTATAGGTGTTAACCCCAAAATGCAACCCATTGCTTAGTGTTTAATCACACCGACTCACCGTAACCGGCTGTACCGCCACCATGAAAAAAATAACCTGCATTAGCATTACGCTTACAAAAGCTCCTCACAATTCCTTGTTGAATCATATAGGTACGTAATATATATAATTTACCTCCACCAATAGAAACATAGTTTTAGAAAAGCTAAAGGAGAAAAACAAAGGAGGATTAATAATTGACAGACATAGATTTATAATTTTAGGTTAATAAGCGTGAGATTTAATAAAAAAAACGTCTAAAAAGATAAACTCATATTTACTTCTTTAATAGCAAAAAAAATTTTGAAACTTGAAAAAGTATTATTTTAAAGTATTTCGTTTATAAAGTGGGTACAACTCTGCCTAGATTTGAATTACAGGATCGAAGTAAGACGTAATTTTTAATTTAGTTTGATATTAATAAACACAATTTTAATAAAAATTAAATTTGAGAATTCACTAGACGAGTGATTTCTTCACTATAAAATCGTTCTTATTTCATTATTAAACTAGCATGTCACCAATACAACTGAATTTCACAGATTTGAATATTTTTATGCATTTAAATGACACAGACATAATATTAAAATATTTTGTCTGTCTGTATGATAACTATGTAGAATAAATTAGAATAGAATAGTCGTTTATTAGATTCAAATACATAATATCTTAAAGTAAGATAACAAAAATTATATAATATGAATTACAATATCTAGGTAACTCTTATAAAGTTCAGTCAGTCTCTACATCAAATTATTTAGTAACAAAAATTGTAAACAAAAAAAAAACCGCCTTCAAAAACCCGACTCACTAAAAATTACAAAATAATATAACGAACATTAATCTGGGTATGAATTTGATTTGTTGTTGAAGGCGGTGCCGTTTATATTTCATGCAGCTTTCCTCAAAATTTTAATTGGCACCGCCTTCAACAACATATCAAATTCATACCCAGATTAATGTTCGTTATATTATTTTGTAATTTTTAGTGAGTCGGGTTTTTGAAGGCGGTTTTTTTTTTGTTTACAATTTTTTTTCATCCTTTTTAGTGTTACATTTTTTTTCACCCTATTAGTTCAGCTCACCTATAATTCTACTGAAATTAAAACTAGTAGTCTTAATATGTATATGTCACCGTAAAATTGCAAATAAGGTTAGATTGCAATCTATCTCGCGAGATTGTGAACTGTCGAATAATTGTGAACCATAACATGATGCTTACAATTTATCGTGTGATTATTCATCTGATTGCAATCTATCGAAGTGAAACTGATAAATTGCGATCTTAAATATGTCACTTGTCAATGATGTCAATACCTGATTGGTCAGTTATAGGCATAGCCTATAGCCGACCAATCAGGGACAGCCTTAGGATAGCCGTCCGAAGGCTGTCCCTGATTGGTCGGCCTTAAAGTCAACCGTGAACTATAGTTCACAATTATTCGACAGTTCACAATCTCGCGAGATAGATTGCAATCTATCCTTATTTGCAATTTTACGGTGACATATACACTATTGAAAGAAATATCCCTTTACTCCCAACCATTAAGGAGTTGACCTTCCATCATCAGCTAAGCATCATAACATTATGATTGCCAGACGCAAATGCCAATATTACTTCTGAAAATATGTAAAACGCGGTACATGTGCCTATACAATTTGAGGGTTGCCCTCGATTTCTCCTGGATCCTATCATCAGATCCTAGACTGGACCCTATTAGTGCAGCTCACCTATAATTCTACTGAAATTAAAACTAGTAGTCTTAATATGAACACAGACTTGAAAGAATTATCCCTTTACTCCCAACCATTAAGGAGTTGACCTTCCATCATCAGCTCAGCATCTTAACATTATGATTGCCAGACGCAAATGCCAATATTACTTCTGAAAATATGTAAAACGCGGTACATGTGCCTATACAATTTGAGGGTTGCCCTCGATTTCTCCTGGATCCTATCATCAGATCCTAGACTGGACCCTATTAGTGCAGCTCACCTATAATTCTACTGAAATTATAACTGATAGTCTTAATATGTACACAGATTTGAAAGAATTATCCCTTTACTCCCAACTATTAAGGAGTTGACCTTCCATCATCAGCTCAGCATCATAAGATTATGATAACCAGAAGCAAATGCCAATATGACTTCAGATAATATGCAAAACGCGGTACATGTCCCTATAAAATTTGAGGGTTGCCCTCGATTTCTCCTGGATCCCATCATCAGATCCGAGACTGGTGAAAATGGGACCACCTCGGAAGTAAACTATATCCAACCAAAAAAAAATTTTTGAAATCCGTCTATAATTGACGAAAATATCGGTGAACATACATAAAAAAAAAAAAAAAAAAAAAAAAAAAAATATTATACATACAGACGAATTGAGAACCTCCTCCTTTTTTTGAAGTCGGTTAAAAATGTTCCAAAACCTTCTTAAATCTCTGTAACAACTAACGCCTTGCCTTTAAACTATACACGGTGAAATTTTAGTGGTTGTTTTCTCGCAGTAAAATTGTTCTTTCTTACTAGGACAATAGATTTGTGCAGTTTTTTTTAATTCAAATAAATACCAGTTTTACGAAAGTAATAAACAAAACTCGAAAGTACGCTCTAACCGCTTTATTACTTAGGGCGTAGAGCTTTTATAGCTTTAACCATCTATTTCATAGGACCAGCAGTATCTGATTACGTCACATCTCGTAAAAGAACGATCACTTCCCATAATTTCGAGTTGGTTGATTACTTGTAAAAAAATCCACGTATATCATGATTCGATAGTTAGGTACTATCTACTTCTTTAGGCAGATCGTTCTGTTACGGGAAAACAACCACCAAGTCACGGTGTATGTACTAGAGGCTCACCTCGCTTCCTCCTTTGAATACGATTGAAGAAGAGTCGCTTTAGAATTAGTGATTTACAATTAGTTAATATTATAAAGTATTACAAACAATCACTTACCGTTTCTGATGGTCTGCTGGTCTGGGTAAGTCTTCAGGTTCAACGCAGTTGGGCCTAGAGAAAATAAATGCGTCAGTAAATCAGTGTAGTGGGTCCACCAACTTCAGTTTATTATGGTTAAGTACCTACACATTATACTTGTAATGCTACGAATTGAATTCAGACATTATCTAATACAATCTTTTTTATACCTTACGTGCTAAAGTGGTTTTACTTGCTATCTACCAATAGGGAATATGCATGTATTTTATTTATTTAGTCACTGGAATATTAAAATTTATATTTTGTCTTTTTTTAAAAATATCTTTATTATTTACAACATTATAAAACCATAATGCAGCTAATTAGACGGAGAGGTTCTTATATGGACACAAAAAGTCTGAGATAAATTATAATTTATTAGAGCCATTACACGAATTTCGCTATGTGGTCGTTTTACTCTGACCACAATTTGTGAGCTATTATTTCCCTCACTGGGTGTTTTCAATCTTTTAGCGTTACGAATACGATACATTAGAAAAATACCAACATATATTTTAGATGCATACTCCCCATTATAAAAAAAATAGTTTAATAATATTTTTTATATTAAATTATTATCAAAGTACTTATTAGTCTTAGAAACAGAAGGTTGAACGAATCTTAGTAGCATTACTGAGTACAAATAAGGTTCGCGAAATGTTAAAAAGATCACAGTTAGTCGATATACCTACACCTTCCTTTCAACCAGCCTACGATAAACTTGCTAATATAATACTGTTATCGTCATGTCAGAGTGGTCTAATTATTAGAAATCCCTCACACACTATGTTAGGAAGCATACATTTCTTTTATCATCAAGATCTGTTAACAATTTAGTCAACATTAGTTTGTAGTAATATTTTTATGTTAGCCACAATAGAGCGGATTGAAAATTAGTTGTTTTTAAAAACATCAATATTAAATTTTCAGAATATTGGCAATCCAATTGTTACTACAAAAAATCATTTAAAATAAATTTTTAGCTACATTTGCATTTTTTTTTAGTTCACCGTCATATTACAGAGAGGTGATAAAAGTTCATGCTACCTAACGTTTCATTTGTTAAGTTGCATAAAGTATCCTAAAGATTTAGATTGCCAATACTCTTGTGATTAGAGTTGAGAAAACAGTAATCCGGAGGCGTTAATCTCTTCTCATAATCTTACTGCCTGGAGGACAGTCCAACTCGTCACTGGCGTCCAAGGGACAGTCAACCCTCCCATCGCATCGCCGGTGTGACTGAATGCAAGGACCGTTCTCACATCGCCACTCATTTCTGTTGCATCCATCTAGTAATAACCGCTTATTAGGCTTTGGAAATTGTCACAATAATATGGTTTCGGTTGCATCAATAAAAAAATTAAAAGTACTTTATTTTGATTTCCAGAGCTTCATCATCATTATCATCATCAGCTCATTTCTATCCAACGCTGGACATAGGTCTCCCCAAATGCAGGCCATTTCTGACGTTCTTCGGCTATTATTCCAGAGCTTATGTGAAGTAAAAATAAATAAAAAAAAACAATAAGAATAAGCTCAAAGAAAAAAACCCATCATTGGGATTTTAAGTTTCTGTAAAAAACTAAAATAAACTAAAAAATAAAAAAATAAAAAATAACCTGGTGTCGGGTATCTGGAATCGGGTCTTTGCCCCGGTTGACCATAGCCTCCGCCTTGCTGTTGTCTGTTGTAATCGCCACCTTGATTCGGCCAGTTGCCGCCTTGGTTGTTTTCATCAACACGGTTGTTATCAATATCAGCACCTTGGCCTGGTCTGTCGAAGCCACTCTCAGGTTGGTTTCTATCAGAGCCACCCTGTGCTGGTCTATCATAACCTCCTTGAGGGCGATTGTCGTAGTCTCCACCTTGGCCAGGTCTGTTAAATCCTCCATCTACACGGTTGCTATTGTAATCGCCTCCCTGAGCAGGATATCTGTCATTGCCTTCACCTTGACCGGGTCTGTTGTATCTGTCATCCGGTCGGTTGGTATTGTAATCATATCCTTGATTTGGTCTATCAAAACCTCCTCCGGGTTGGTTCCTATCACCATAACCGCCTTGGCCTGGTCTGTTGTAACCGTCATCTGGTCGGTTAGTATTACGATCACCGCCCTGTCCAGGTGTGTTATAACCATCATCCGGTCGGTTCCTATCATAGTCACCGCCTGGTGCCGGTCTGTTATAACCGTCATCGGGCTGGTTGTTATCGTATTCATTTGGTCTGGGCCTGTCAGTACCTCCCTGTGGTTGGTTTCTATCATAATCTCCACCCGGGCCCGGCCTATTGTACCTATCATCAGGACGGTTGCTATCATAGTTGGGTCCTTGCGGTTGCCTGTTATAACCATCATCTGGCTGGTTGTTATCATACTCGTTTGGTCTGGGCCTGTCAGTACCACCTTGAGGTTGGTTTCTGTCATAATCATCGCCCGGGCTCGGTCTATTGTACCTGTCATCCGGTCGGTTACTGTCATAGTTGGGTCCTTGCGGTTGCCTATTATAACCGTCATCAGGTCGACTCTGTGCTGGCCGGTCAAAGCCAGATTCCGGCCTGTTATTGTCATAATCACCGTTAGGATATCCAGCTGAGGAATCGGGGTATCCTGTGAAAGGTGTCGTCGTGAGGTAGCAGCCGGCCTCGTCGCTGCCATCGCTGCAGTCCACTACTCCGTCACAATAAGCCCTTGATGATATGCAAGAGCCAGAAGTACATTGCCATTGAGTGTCATCGCATCCTAAAACAGGGTAATGACATGTTAATATAACTTTACATACCGTATCCATTAGGTCAATTTTGACACGGTCAGTTTTGACTTTTACAAAAAAAAATACAAAAATTCTTTTTTTTTCTTACAAATCCCTAAATAACTAGGTAAATAATGGTTTGAAAGCTTTAAAACACATAAAGTACTAATTATATATTAACACATAAAAAAACCTAAAGAACTCAATTTTGCTGATCAGAAAAATATTTCGCATTACAGCTTTACTTGAGTACTTACGTGCACTGTTCAATAGATCGTAAAAAGGTATTTTTTTAACAATATTAATAAGTAACGTAGATACATTTTTGTTTAACTAATCATACAAACAAATTTTACTGAAAACTAGATAATAACAACGTTTATAAACTACACTCATTATATAGATACCAAAAGCAATTCCTAACTGGGTATTGTATACTCTAAAAATATGAAAAAATTAATGAAATATAAAAAGCATCGAAATTAATTCTACAACTATTGCAATGTACGCAACTAAGAAAAACGTAACTGGTAAGTGTTACGAAATATATTATCTACTGCTGGTCTGCAAATACTGTGCGTGCATCTATCTACAACTAGTATAATCGGAATCAAAATCATAACAAACTGCTACGCCTAAGGGAAACGTAACCGGGGTAGACACAATGGACCTTCAAAAACTGATCAAGCATTCCAAAAGGTATTTATGTAAAAATCCAACGGTCGGTACCGGAGTTGTAACAGTTCTGTTCGTCAGAGAAGTCCATACAGTCATAGATATTATCGCAGCGGCGTAAATGCGTGATGCATTTACCGTCGTAACAGGTGAACTCTGAGTCCAGGCAGGTGGAAGGGCCGGGCGAACGAGAAGGCCTTGTAATGTACCACGCTGTGTACAACCTCATTGTTACTACAAGGGATCGACACGGAATTTGATTACTATCGAAATAAACATCGATATTAAATATTGTACAAGTTCTAACGTATTAGGTACTTTGTTGTTCCTCAACTTACTTACATCAATGTTATATCTCTAGCATCACCAAGGCTTAGCGTTTCCATCTCTTAGTCTATTTATAATAACAACTACTCGTAGTTCTACAATAGTGCGAAAAATTTGTGCCGAATAGATAGTGTTAATATTTTGTTGTGCGATTTAATAATTTGTGAAAATATAACTGTGCTTTCTTAGTTAAGCGTAAAGTGCTTTGTGCTTATCACAGCGGATTTAAGGAGCACGTGAAAATTACTGGATTCTTAAAAATCTTACTTGTGAATTGCGATTTGGTACCATATTACGGTTCAAATGACTTAACCTGTTGAGAGGCGAGGTGGTGGCTGAGGCCATGAATTTAGGCCTGAGCTGAGCCAAGTCAACTGACGAAGCCACCAGCCTCTTACTATGTAGGCATCAGCAATAAACTGTCCAAATACATAGTTAGTGTAACTCTCAAATACTAACCACAGTCCTCCTCATCAGAGTCATCTGGACAATCGGGCCGTTTGTCACAGCGGAAGTAGTTATTGATGCAACTACCATCCTTACACTGGAATTCATCAACGGAACATCCATCTGCAATTAACACCAAAATTCAAATTACAAAATGAAATAATTTATAAATTATTTACGAAATAAATATCGCAGTCATCGCAGCCAAAATCATAGTCGTATTTTATAAGGCTGTTTCTTCGTCATGATAAAAACGAATAAAAAATGTTTCTTCTATTTTATTAAGAACATTAAGTTTGTCCATTACATAAAAATAAAAAAAGTAAATACCTTGCTTGGAAGTCATCGTTTTGTTGCAATCCTGCTCATCACTTTCATCAAGACATTCGAAAATTCCATTGCAGTATTGGTTTGCGTTAATGCATTCGCCACTTTTGCACCTAAAACAAAACAAACGTCCGTGAAGCTGTTACCCTAACGCTTAACAAGCATCGTCACCAGCTAGATACATTATGTATAAATAACTCGCATTGCAAATCGCACTCTGCTACTAAGAATTAAAATCGCATTTCGCTTGCAAAACATGAAACAGGCTCTTGTGTTGGTATGATATACGTATTAGCAGTAAAAAGGTCTTAGTCTAGTTACCTGAAATCGTTTGGCCCATCGCAATGATCGCAGTTCAGTTCATCGGAGCCGTCAGAGCAGTCGGCAACTCTGTTGCATATTTTCTGTTCTTCCAGACAGATGCCGTCGCAGACGTGGCTGCAATCTTTAAAACAATACGATTGACTTATTTACTAATACGTGTTAAAACTTCAAACGCATCTTAATGTAATAACATTGTCATGGGCAATTTATTAACATTCGCAAAGCATTTACACGTAATTTCGCATAAGTAAAACAATTCGCAGAAGTACGAATACAGAAGAAGATGGAGAAATAAAAACTAGGTACTTATTATTTTTAGAACAATAGAAATGCATCATCATCTGAAGATAATTTAAAAAAGAAAATAAAAATGTTATGTCATGAGTGTGCAGTAAGTAATCAATACTAAACCACAGTGTAAAGGTGTGAGTAAGGGGATTAATAAAATACTATGTATTCAAAAAAACATTCCCAATTTAAAGATTACAAATTACTAGACATACATTACTAGACTATTAGATAAATACATAAATGTCAGTCAATAGGAACACTAGCACACAGAGCTGCATTATGTTTATTATCATGACACGAAAGTCAAAGAAAAAAAAATCTAATTTTTTAGCACAGGAAATAAAAATGAAGCTCTATGTGTTAGCGTGATGATGAAAGCTTGAATATTTACCATCGCAGTCTTCCTCATCCGCGCCGTCATCGCATTCAAATTGCTCGTCGCAGCGGGTGGCGCAAACCACGCTCGAACCAGCGTTGCAAGTGAACTTGTCAGCTGGGCAAGCCTCGACTGGTGCTAAAATCAATTCATCACGTAAGTTTTCGAACAGAATGAACATTGAAGACCCCAATTAATATTATCACTTTGAAAAACAACAGAATTATTTTACGACTCCCTCTAAAAGTTCATGAAATACTTAATACACTGATTAAGGTAAGATAGAATTTGAAGAATCTTGTTTTTTTTATAATAGTTGCTTAGGAAGGTACGTACGTTCATATTACTAAATTGATAATGTAAGAAATTATAAATAAACACCAACAGATAAATGTTCTTGGTCCCTTAACAACAAACGACGAAGGTCTACATTCTACATTCACATGCCATAATTAGAAGTGGTCCAATAATAAAAACACACAAACATAAAAGATAAACATCATGCAAAAGAAGAACGTGCCCCTCAGAAATGTTCCTGAACCTTTAATCAATGGCCTTGGTGTAAAACAGGCTTTTTCATCAGACCGATCGAAGCAGTCGGAACGACCGTCACACCTTTTGCTGGACATTATACAGCTACCATCCGCACATCGCCAGCTATCACTTGGACAGAACCCTGGACAAACACCAATAGTATTATACTAGCGGTCTAGAGCGTGATGCAGCAGACCAAAGCTGACACGAAGCGTATCACCGAGTCCCGGGTATTACTCACCGCAGTTGAATTCGTCCTCTCCCGCGGGATGGCATTCCCTTTGCCCATTGCATCGCAATGCTAAACTAATGCAAGAACCGTCTCGACACGAGAACTGATCTCTTTTACACGGACAATTTTGTTCGTCCGACCGGTCGCTGCACTCCCTGGTTCCGTTGCATTTGGATTCGGCCGGTACGCATTCTCCGCTCGTGCACTTATATTGAAAAGCCATGCATACTGTGCCTGCCATAACATAATCCACCATAACCGTCAATGTACACAGTGGTCAGGGATATTATATTATATTATGATACATAAAATAATATAATACAAAGTTATTTAACCATTCCCTGGCTTAATTATAATTATAAAAATAAACAGTAAAATTTTAAAATAATCTATAAGTTTCAGAATATTTAGTATATTTTAGTTAGTAATTAGTTTATATATAGTGCATGTAATAAATTGTGATACTTCCACTTGTTCTAAATCCTGAACCTTATAGACTTAATAGCGACAATAAAAAATACTAACAAATGTGTATAAAATAATGATTTAATGGATATGGAACTCTACATGGTAATCAAACCAATATCGAAGTCAGCTTTTTAAAAAATACTAAAATGGGATTTCTATAAACAAGACAAAAATACGATTAGTGTTTCAGTGAGCATGCAAAAACTCTACTAATATTAGTGGGGATCCGTTAAGTATCCACCACCACCTAATATTTTAAGGACTGAACAAATTAATGTTATATTTTGATTAAATGTCAAACCGTAAAGGCAATCTCGTTCATCAGAACCGTCTTGACAATCATGCGTTCTGTCACAATGTTTGGATGCAGGTATACAGTTGCCGTTATCGCACTTAAAGTCGCCGTCACCGCATGCTGTTCGGTAAAATAAAGACGCATGTAGTCGATTATTAAATCAAAAATGCAATGCTTCAAACAGCAAACAAACAAGAGAAAGGTAAGTGGAATCATTATGAAAAGGAAACAAAAATCAGCAAGTTACAACGTAGAGTACCTACTAGCACTAGTAAGAAGACAATGCTACAGAAACTAAAGAAACAGTAAAGACGAGAACAGAGAAGTACACATTTGCAAAGAAGAACTTGGGAAAATCAAAGAGATGGACAAAGAAATAGAAGCAACACGTAACACAGCCCTTGTATGTGATGAACTTACGACAATTTTGTTCGTCGGAATAGTCGCCAGGCGGGCAATCGTAACGATGATTACATCTTTGATAATCAGGTAATACTTTGCCAGATCTGCATCTAAACTTTTTGTTGTCTGTAAGTACATGCAAAACTAGTGAATTTGTGGATTATGATTGAATATAAAACGTGGAAATGTTACCAGGATCTTTTGGTATCAATTATATTTGAGAGTGTAGTCATCAAAATATAGATAAACGTAAATACATATAAACGCCGTCATGGGTGAAATGCATCGGTGAAATGCTACTCGAATCACCTGAATGTGAACTGTCGTATGCCGTTCATTTATAATACAACTTATACATACTATTTTTTAAAATATGAAAGGCTTTTATGAAATTTCTGGATTAAACACTGTTTGTAATGTTTTCAATCCCAAAGATCCGAATAGATGTTAAAAATAAATAAATCAATACGTTGAATTACTAACTAGTACTACGGTGAATATACATGTGACATTTGGTGCAGTAGTTATTGATGTTCTTACCAACACAGTTCCGTTCATCGGATCTGTCTGTCGGACAGTCCACTCTCCCGTCGCAACGCTTGCTGCGACTAATACAATTTCCGTAATCGCATTGCCACTGACCCGTACCGCATGCTTTGGAACCAATTGTTAGTATCTTAGCTGGAGTTTGTTAATATCATCACATCCAATTTAATGGTTTCGGTTTGTATAGATGAGTGTACAACAATTTATTATTTATAATGCTTGTTAACTAACTATATTATACTATCCACCAATGTTGTTTCTGAATCCGTAACACAAGTGCTTGAGCAACTTAGTTTAGAATCGGAGCAATGTAAGTGCTATTAAATGAAACATAAATGTCCTAGATCGCCGACCAATCGGAACATAACCAAGATGGTGTTTTTTTTGGTTCATAGCCTCTTCAACTGAGTATTTTATAATTTTATTCATACTCATCAACGTCAAACCGAAACCACTTCTACGATACTTACGACAAGCGATCTCGTCACTGCTATCATTCGGGCAATCCCGGAAGCCATCACAGCGCAACAGTATTGAGATGCACGTGCCGTCGGAGCAACGGAACTGGCCACTGTCTTGGCAGACATATTTGCCTCTCCAATCGGTGATTTGAGAACCTTACCGTATGAATCCGAGAGTGAAGCATGCGCAGACAAGGCGTTACACATTAGCATTAAACGTAAGAAGAAAAAAAGGCATTATGTGTTTTACTCTTATGGTTTTTAGACTTTTAACAATTTTCCTGATTTTGTTGATCAACAGAATCAGTTTTTACTTTTTTCATCCCTTGTTCACTGCTCATGTGTTTTAGGTGTGTAAGTTGACATTTTATTGGTAAGAGTTGAGATGGTCAAACAAATACTGTACTTACGACAATCCAATTCATCAGAGCTATCCCTGCAATGGTTGATGCCATCACATCGTTTTCTGCCCTCGATGCAAGATTTATCGCTCACACATTGGAAGTCGCCATCCCGACACACTGAAATTAATTATACAATCAGAATTGGCTGATCGAATCTCATTTGATGATATTTGGACTAACTTTATTTTGTAAATTAAAATTTTTAACATTAAATTATAAAATGATTAAATGTGTTATTTTTTTCAATTTCAAACCAAATAAGTAAATAAATCGGCTATACTTTTTGGTTGTACGATAAAACTAATAACACAGATCGATTAATTATCTTCTTCCTTTCTATACCCATTCCCAAAACAATAGAAATACTTACCACAATCCTGTTCATCTTCTTCCAGGGGGCAGTCGACAACGTCGTTGCATTTCCGGCTGGCTTCAATGCACTTTCCGTTAGATGGGCAACGGAAGTCATCGGGAGCGCAGGTTTCTGTAGACAAAAAAATAAATCATTTAGAAAAAATTGTTACAAGTGTAGGCATATTGAAAAACGGACATATTAATAATCATTTGATCACATCAAAATGTTGTGGAAGTTACCAAAACTAACCAACAGCATAGCTACATAAAGATCCATTCATCCACCCGAATGATGATGTATGAAAGGTTTTAGGCTGAGCACTGCCTTTTTATCTAGGAGTCTAACGATACATCGCTTGATTCATCTGAATTCCGTGGACTAAATGTTCAGCCTGAAGTGAATAAGGGAGACTATCGTGTTGGAGTTAATATAATACAAATCTCCCAAGCAGCACCATCTAGGTTAGTACTGGTGAGACTAAACGTAACAACAAACACACGCCAACATTCAACACGTTTCATCCGATACGAACTAGATGGCGCTACTGCACAATTATATATCAAGTAGAGCTTTTTGCTTGGAAAATAAGCATATTACATGAGAATCAGAGATAACAGAACTACACTAGCGAAGCACTTCGCAGTTAAATCAAAATTAATATATTGTCATCTTTAATTATTAAGATTTTTTTCATAATTTGTGCACTAAACATGAGCTATAAAAAGTTTTGAGAGATTACTCTCAAAACTTTTATTTAAAATCAAGTTTAAGAGCAATATGGTTAAAATTTAATTCATTATATTTAAAGAAAACATGGACAGATTTACATAATGCACTATTATATTTCAAAAATAAAGCAAATGTGGTGTTCAGGTGGCGGACTTCACGACTATAAAACATATTTTTTAGTTTAAATTCGTTAACTACTTTAGGAATTTAGGATACACGTTGATAAATAGGTAAGACATTTATTTTATTCAAATATTTCGAATTAAAAGTCAGTAATTATTTAATTGACTGGCTCGGTGGAACAGTGGTTAGTGACCCAGGTTAACTACCTACGGTTCCAAGAGTCGTGGGTTCGATTCCCACTCGGGACAAATATTTGTGTGACGAACATCGGTATTTGTTACGTGTCTGGGTGTGTATTAAGTATATTTAAGTATATTTGTATATCCACTGTTTATTCTGATATCTGTAACACAAGTGCTTAAGCTACTTACCATAAAATTAAAATAAGTATCTACATTATCTACCTATTTCCAAGACAGTAGATACCTTAAGGTGCCTATACGCAACTTATATTTCTTTTATGCGCTCACATCACACTCTAAATACTCTTACGATGTGACATTATAACAACGCCATACAATTTTACTGGATCACGTGGCACCGTGCACTGGTTTGCATAAATCGACAATAAAAGAAAGAAACTGTCGTACCGAGGAGAAAATCTTTTTTTCAAGAACAAACATTTTCAGAAACACCTTTCTGTATTTAAAATTCCGGAGCTTTCTCAGCAGTCGGGCCTAGTACGTGATATACTTATCTCTGTATACTAAATAGCCGTATTAAGTTTAGAGTCTGCGCATACGGCCACAACGGCTATAGGAACTTCTTTTTGCCGACTACAGGGCTGCCGCTCTTTATTGAAACGAATATTCGTATATTGGTCAAGAAAAAAATGTCTTATTAAGAAACAGACGTTGAGTTAACTTTTTCGGGAAAGCTCTCCTATATTTAACGTTTGTACTACATGTAACATTTACATTTTGTAACATTTATGATAAAGGTAATCAGCGCTTTAAGCCCTTACAATAATTATGAAATAAATATGTAAGCTTTTGTTGATACTCAAGTACATAATTTAATATAAATAATAATGTGTTTAAATAAGGGAAAATAAGCTGAAGTTATATATTGAGCTGAAATTCGATTCTTGTTCCAAAAGAATAACTAAATTACATTTCTAGTGTGTGCGTAGGTACACACTGGCATTAAATGCCTGTATTATAAAAATACATAACATTTTTATGATAGTATTGGAATTATCAAATATGTATATTAAGTTTTTGCAAAAATGCATAGATTGTCAGCCCTCTAACATTGTAAAGTGTTGTGTTTAATAGTCCTCCATCGCGTACCGGCTCAATTTTCGGTAACTTTTTTTAAGTATTCAAATATAGTCTTAGCACGATGTCTCAGGCAAACCCCTGGCTTTGTTCTCAAGAGATATGGCGCAGTTTGCAGTCCACAAAAAACTAGTCAGCATAATGTGAAAGATTTAAAATATTAACAGATTTTCAATCTATACACGGATTGTGGCTACTTGACTGATTAAGTACCATTATAATTAATGTTATGCTTTCACAATAAAATTACATATACAATGTTATTCCTATAATGTCTGCATGAAACATGATTATGTTACGAGTGTCTATTTTCACTTTATAGTTTTAATCGTTTTGTAGATTTTTTTACAATGTCCTCTAACCCCTAAATAGACTACTTTATGATAACTAAATGTCAAAACTATTATCGTACCGACAGACATACTTTTTATGCTAATTTTATATTATGTATCAAAATATTAATAATAGCGTAGTCGAAGTGACGCTTGCTATGAACAATTTAGGCCATGCACTTTACAGGCTTGGTTAAGGAATGCATTGCAATGCACGAATTTACTGCGTAGTTTACCTGCACTGGTTGCATTAATTCATCAAAGCGGAATAATCGTGGTGCTTGGTAAATACATTAATTTTTTTTATATCACTATGCGAATTCAAAGGAAATAGTCTAGTAGGTAAGGTGATAAGTAGCTCCGCCCCTAATAAGCTGATAATCCCAAAGAAACACACCACATCCCTTTATTCTGAGTTCCCAGTCAACCTTTTCCTAAGACAAGAGACACTTACGCGTTATACGATTAGTATCAAATTAAATCCTACTTATGTAAGCGATTTAGAAAGGTGCACAACGAAAAACGAAAAAAAAAATTCCACGATTTTCACTAAAGACCAAATAATGTTATTGTACGAAAATTAGTTATATTTCCACAAACAAGTGAATTATCTTCAAAGGGTTTGTGTTGTCTAAGTAAGAATCAATCCATGTTATTGTCCAGAATGCAAAACACAACACATACCTATACCCTACAATATTGCTTACTGTAAAGTTATTGTCTGGACTCTCTGATTATCGTAAAATTTCAGTTGGACGAATTTAAGCCGATGCTTTCGACTGCTATCACCAGAATGCAGTCATTAAATCATGAATCTGAGGCCCGAATGGCTCCCCCAAGCCTCTACAACCTTTATTTGTAAGCTGACCAAACAAAAAACTAATAAAAGCATATTGTACTTAATATTCGGATGAATATTGCAAAGTAATCAACAATCAGATTGGAGCTTTTGAACTCGTTAAAGAAATTTCTTTCAAAGTAGAGGCAATAATCACTCTGATAGAAAACTTATGCTCGGTCGTTCGTTAGAATTTAAGTAGAATATCGCATCCGCAAGTGGAAACATCGCATCCGCAAATTGCATTACTTAATTTTTCAGGTAATTTTAACGACTTGCCGTTTGACATGTTTCTTTTTTATTAGGGGTCAAAGTAACCCAATATACCGCTGCTAAATCTTCCCTCAATCTGTGTACATCTTCGGCCGATGATAACACAGCGTAAAGATTGCAAATTCGCCAAAATGGAACCGGAGAGCCCCCAAATTAGGTTTCAGCATCGTGAGGTAACAATATTTTATTAAAAGCTTTCTGGGGTACGGCTCAGTATGCGCCACACGGTACAAATAGATCGATGCGGTGCTCGATACCTCCAATCTTCGAACTAGCAGTTTAAGTTGTCATCCCGCTGGATACAATAATAGTGCGACATACAAATGCTTCCATTTCAAGCCCACATTATATCGTAGATGCAAATGCAAGTCGTATTAATAAGTGCGTAGAAAAGTATGCAATATACTTTTTTTTCTTCTCATGGTCCAATTGAGTTGATTAATCCTGACAAACGGTAATTAAAATTCAAAATGCTTACTGCTGTTTAAACTCTTACTTATATGATTGTCCGTAGTCAGATGACGATATAATTTGAAGTTGCATTTAAATTTTAGGTAAACACTACAAAAACCACAACACTACAGTGGTTTTCACTAGCCTACAAAGTCCGGTCAAATAAATAAAGAATCTATAAATAGAAATAAAGATCTGCCAAGTTTACCTTAAATTATTAGAGGAAACAGGCGCTATAGACAAATTGAAATGATAAAGCAGAGTTTTTTCGAAATTTAATATTGTCAACATTCATTAGAACCGTATATTGCACAAAACGTGAACCTTTGTCTCATTACTGTTAGATAATTTGTCTAAAGTTGTATTTTAGACGCTGAATTTTTCATGCTGAAAATAGGAAGGCTAACTTTTAATTATTCGTACCTGGAGTAACATGAAATAACACTTGATACGAGGAAGCGCAAAATAGCGTATAAAGGTTGTAATAATAAGTTCCAATAATAAAGGACAACAGGCATGACCAACATGCCTGTCTCGGGCTGTAGTCTGACACAAACTTTACAGCTTCTAATTATGTTGCTCTATAGAAATTATTGTGTTGAGAAAAGAATTAAATATTATTATTATTTTTACTATCATTTATTTATCAGTGTGACATTAAAACCAAGTTAATGAGGTCGCCACTCTTATCCCACGACTGTCATTTTGAAAAAAAAAAATATTAACAGTTCATTTCAAAAACTAAATAAATTTTTTGTTGAATCTTTCACTAACATCCCCCACACTTCTTAAGATAAAATTGCGTCCTAGAAAAAACGCAACCCCAATGTAATACTTCATTGATTAAATATTTAGAATATCTCTGTTAAGTGGTTCATCCTGCAGAAATCGCCTAATGCGACATGTATTTAAAATAACGGCTTTGTGCTTTGTAATAAGTGACAAAATTATCATTTAGTAATTGTCAATAGTAGAATGTGCTGGACCCAAACTCGTCGATATTATCATAATGATAGGGACCCGAGTTACCGAAGTGTTGAATATATTAGCCCGTTGATATACGGTCAAATTGATAATTGACTAATTATGGTTATGTTCACAATAGTTCACTGGAAACGGAATGGATAATTAACTTCTACGCGTAAGTGAATTCAGCTAAGGAAATCTTGTCTTGTTTCATCCATATTATGGACTTCACTCGGCGATTACCATTACTTGTATGAAAATAGACCTACAAAATAACACTTGATTGATGCTTGCGGTAACTATTTTTTTTTTGTAAAATACTTCCACAAGCTCAGATATGAACATAAACATTATGAGAATATACCTATTTAGATAGCCAAATCAAATAATTTTGTCGATGTTTGCAGTGTATGCGTAATGTAAACTCTACCAAAATATGTGCGTTTGGAAAATCCGACTAAAAGCTATAATATTCGCCATATTATCCGAATGAGTTCACTTATATTATCGAGTAAGAATTATTGAAATTTATAAAATTTAAAAAAAACACATTCTCATTTATGCACAGGTTTTTTTACGCAATGGTTGCCAGTTGCAACCAATTTTCGTGTGTAAATAAATATTTTATGGACCGATGGTATTCGGTCACTACTGGTGAGGGCGCCACCCGTGGCTCACGGGTAACCACCTGGGTAACTTAGTTGGTTAGAGCGTGTGCCGCGATAGCTCAAGACCGGTGGTTCAAGTCCCGGTCCAGGCGTTATATTATTCCCATTTAAAAATGTACATTAAAGCATTAAAGCAAAGCAATTTAAGCAAGCTAAAATCAGACCGAATGAAATCACTAGAATCAAATGAAGAATCAGTTTACTTATTCATGACATCGTCGTACCAATACTATTTATATTTACTAAATAATGTTCTAAGTTCTAATGTGTGTAACCATGACAGTTTAAAATTATACAGTTATATTTAGTACTTGAGCAATGCACTTCGGAATCAATAAATATAATACACTCCGGTTCATTCATGTGCACCAAAACGAATCATTGGCTGAAATGAAATAAAACATCCGTTTCACAGAAGCTCTACATATTATTAAAAGCTTCTGTACGTATTTAACTTTGTATTGAATAGTTGAGGGTGTATTAGTTAACTATTTACTTCCTGTCACTGATTTACAGAATCAATACATACATATAATATAATGTTACTTCCTTATTATAGAATAGAAAGTTATGTTGTATGTCTGTATATAGAACTGACGAGCCAAAAGTAGGTACTGGAGCGTGTAAAATAAAATTTGGTAAAGAGATGAACTAGAGCCTGAGTAAGGAAATACGCTTTTTAACCGACTGTGTTATATGGGATGATTGTTTAACGATAAACGAGGTTTAACCCCAGGCCGCAGTTAAGTTTGTAGTTCTTAGGCAAGAAGACCCAAAAAATCAGATATAATCCTTGATTTATTTTGTAATAGTTATTATTTTTAACTGTAAAGATGAATATAAATTTAATTCATCATACCACCTACTCGTAACTATGTACGAGTAGGCATATTAGTTTTAAAAAAATCATGCCCTGTGGTAACGTTTGAATGTTCGCACCAAGTAAATTTTTCAAGGTATACGCAGTGTATTTGATTGTGAAGCGACATCAATAGACACAAAGCGACTGTATCAAGGTTAGGCAAGCTTTTACAAAAGCACGAAAGATATCCCGCGGAGCCGACAAACTATGGATACGGCATAATACTTCGCTATTTGGTTTATCGCCTATTGCAAGATAACCCTGCGTGTATACTCAGGAAAATATTGAATCAGAATCGATAACGCGTTGAACCTCCATTTCTTTATGATCTGTCTAAAAATCGATTAAACTTTTTTGTAAAAATCACACATCATATTATAATCTGGTAGGTACTTTAGTTTTTACCACATATTTAAACTCATTTAAAAAAAACATACGGGTCGAATTGAGAACCTCCACCTTTTTTGAAGTCGGTTAAAAATTTATTAATATTTTTATACTAAACGTGTTATGCCATCACAGGTAATAGAATTAAAGTTACGCTTTATGCACTATTAAGCACGACATTGAGTCAGCCGCGATCATTTCCAATTATTGTTTAAACGACAGTAACACCTTACTGCATTAACCAATGCGATTTTACTTCGGAATACACATTGACGTTCCAACGTCAGATCCATCACAGCTTATTAGTCTGAGTCGCCGTAATAGAAGCCAGACGAGGTGGATTCGACAAATAAATTAAATCGCGTAATAAGTAGACGATTCTCTGCACCAGGCACCGGCCTTCCCTTATTACAGGATTGTCCCCAACTTGATTCGTGAGCGGGCCACTTCTTCACGGTAAAAACGTTCCAAATGTCTTCCTACACTGGGAGACTTTTGCTATAGTATTGGCTATTGTATGCATCTCAAAAGTATTTGTCTCTGAAACTATTTTTTAGAGAAAAATATTTTTGTCAACGCGAGTGTAGGTAAGCCATTTTATTGCATACGTGTGCTAGTTATTTTTGTTGAACCAAAATTCAACATTTTCTGTTCATAACGCTGTGAAATAAATTTTAATTAAATATTATGCTATTTCTCCGATAGTAAGCAATAATAAACAATAGATCCGGTTTCAAGAATTTATTTGTCTTTACTTCTTATTTGCATATCTTTCTAGTTTTTGTTCTTTGTCAATAAATTAGCTTTGGGGTCCGGATTTTAAAAGTAAAATTGGAATTCCTTATTTCTTTCATATCGTATCCCTTTGTTGTGCGTTCACTTGTATGTCCAGACCCGTTTTCTTGGAAGCCCGAGTACGTACCATGCTGAAATTAATAACTAGGAATTATACATAGGTAGCTCGGTTTTAAAAATATTAGTCTTTTCTACGTAGTATCTGAGAAAAAAAAACTTATACAACATGTACTTACTTAAATATAAATTTCTTAGATTCCAGTTTACACAAGTCGATATGGGCTCATTATATTTTTACAGAGAAATAATTAAAGAAACAACTTGTTGCATTTTGTATTTATGTCTCATTATTAGATACTGTTACCAGTAACAGTTCTTATTAATATCTCTCAATTAAGATTGGTTTCAAATAGACTACCTGAAGATGTAGGTTGACGGAAAGTGCATCATCGTTCGAAACGGGAGAAGATACGACAGTCACCCACGTGCAATAATTATGGAGGAACGAGCATGCACCTAAATTAATATAGGCTATGATACAAGGAATTGTATTTTCTAGCTCAGGCAACGGAAACCTCTACTTCCGCTAGGACATAAAGGATGTTCACCTGAAGTGAAACGCGATAATCTAAATCTTAAAGAAAGAAAGTCTTATAGAAAACAAACTTTGTGATTGCTTTTAAAGACAGTGCAGCGCCGCAGCTGCGCAGCACTGTCATCATCATGAGCCCATATACGTCCCCACTGCTGTGGAAGCCCCTGTGCCACTGGAAGTGCACTTAGTTTAAATAGGATATTTCAGTGCCGCGCGATTGCAGTAAAAAAAAGCGTCGATGGCCGACTGGTTAAGGTCGTTGCTTGCCATGCGAGAGGTCGCCAGTGTGGTCGACTCAGGCCTTATCGCCCTAGTTTAGTGTAGGCCCGTGCCCCAGCAGTGGGGACGTATATGGGCTGATGACGATGATGCGGTTGCAGTGCTGTGATCACGCTGCGGCCACGCGGCTAATTTGCATGCGCCCTAACAATCGTCTCAGTGTAAAAGGGCCTTCGGAGGTTCCAACTGTGACGTTTGCGTTAAAGTTGGCAGATTGATTGCGCGCGAGTAATAGCTGCGGTGCATGCCTGCGTGCCTCAGGCCCGATATTTAGTAAATACCAGTAGTATAGCTATTTTAAGGCAGACGAAAGTACGGAAAGCCAAAATAAATCAAGCTCGAGAAATATGTTAGGTCTGTAAGTAAGCAACAACTTTTTTTTTTAAGATCAAAAAGGTAACTTTTTTAAGACGATTAAAACAAAAAAATATTCGTAGTCGTTCTAGTTCAAAATGTGTAAACAAAGTCTCATTATCAAGATGGTTGAAAATAGTGACGTCAACCGAAACTTCTTAGCACTATATCATATTAGCATTATTTCACAAAAAAAAAATGATGAAGATAGCATCATTTTTTTTGTAAAATAACATTAAAAACAACCCGTACAATATTTTTTAATAATCTAACTAATGGACTAAATAAATAGCTTTTTTAGTTATATAGCCCAGTTAGCAATATGTACCCATTAGGCATTTCAATATTTGATTGATGATGATGCAACCATATTGTGTACTAATTAACTATTTTTAAGCCAACCAAAGTGCTTTTAAGCTTTTTATAGTCCATAGGGTTAAATAATTACATTTAAAGTGCAAAATACGTGTACTGGATTTAATCAATTTGTTATTATAGGCGTTATCAAGGCAAAGGCTTTTAGTACTTGTATCCAGGGCCGGATCGTCTATATGGGCTGCAGCCCAGGGCGCCATCGTAGTAGGCCCCCAAGTGCCAAAACCCCCCCTCCCAGCCAGTATACAGATATAGATTGGCAATTTCTGTGCGTACGATCTATAGGCTTAAATAAGTGGTAAATTAGATAGGCCGCCATTCGTTTCAGCCCAGGCCCCATTATGTGACGGTCCGCCCCTGCTTGTATGACAAGCGCTGCATAAACGCCGAAAGGTCCAAGATTCGATCCTCAGACCCAAGCTAATATCGATGGATACCACCGAATAAACGTGTAATAGCCATTGCACAAAAAAATTTTTTTTTGGTATTTCGTTACATTAGCCTCTCCTCTACCTCCCCAATTTTTTTTAGAATTTTTTGATCATAAACAAGCCTGTAATTGCATTATAAACCTTTTTTCCACGGAAATAATATATTTTTTTGTCACAAGAATATTATTTTAAGTGACTATTATATGCTTCATACTTTCTCTGTTTCACAAGAATAAACGTGTATAAACAGCAAAACGTTTGATATTGTTTGTTCTTTGTTGTTAAGTATAGGCAATATGCGTTTGCACGTTTATTCGTGTATATTTTTTTGGTGCTTTTTTGAGTAATGTGTCTTGCACGAGTAGTAACTTAGCAAATAATTTTGCATTGTTTCTTACCATAATAGATAAGTTTTATAATTTATTGCTATAAATCGAGCACCAGTATTCCATTATTCTTAACAAAATAAAAAGTAGAGTAAAAGTGCCTTAACCAAATATAAACGACAATCAATTTTTGCAATCGGGTCTCGCAGGGTAATAATAGATAAATTTTATAATTTATTGCTATAAATCAAGCACCAGCCGTGTGGTTACGGCGTAAGAATACCAAGTGTTGAAGTGGAAGCTATGTATGAGGACATTAATAGGGGCCATACATAACTCCAAAACACATTTCACTGTTGTAATGGGAGACTTCAATGCAAAGCTGGGCCGTAGAAGCGATGGTGAGCTGAAAGTGGGACGATTTGGATATGAACATCGGAATCTCAGGGGACAGATGCTAGCTGACTTTATGGAGAAAGAAGGACTTTTTGTGAAGAATTCATTCTTCCGAAAGTCGCCGCACAGAAAATAGACCTGGTTGGGTCCGAACGGCTGAACTAAAAATGAGATAGACTACATCATGAACATTAGGAGACGTCATTTCAACGACGTCTCTGTGATCAACAGGATTAAAACCGGAAGTGATCACCGTATCGTTAGAGGCACATTGAATATCAACGTCAAACTGGAAAGAACGCGTCTGGTGAACTCTACGCTCCGACCATCGAAGGCACATATCCAAAACCCCGAGAACTTTCAGCTTGAACTGTCGAACTTGAACAATGGCTGGACAGCTGTTCATCAGTGGAAGATATAAATAGCAGGCTGTAAACTGAAACTGTTCATACGGTACGGTCCTAGTTTTTCAAAAGCCACCGTAAAAAAAGACCTCAAAAACTATCCGACCATACCCGACACCTTATCCTCATCAGGCTAGTCGACGTGTTTTGACGCTGAAAACTTCGGATGAAGCTGAGTCATATAGCCAGCTGAATAGACTGATTAGGAAGTCTCTGTGACATAATTTACGCTCCTTTAATACTCAGCGTATTAAGGAGACAATTAAGCGGAACCAAGGATGCAAAGTATTTGCAAGAGACGCGTCTATTGGGCAGTTATATACCTCGGTCTGTGCTGAGCCAGCTATTGTGGCGACAGACCCCAGAGCCAAGCTAACCCGACACTATACCGAAGACATCCCGGACATCAGCCTGTACGAAATAAGAATGGCTCTCAAACAACTTAAGAAAAACAAGACACCGGGTGAGGATGGTATCACTACAGAGCTTCTGAAAGCGGGTGGAACACCGATACTAAAAGTCCCTCAGAAGCTCTTTTATTTCTCCCCGCTCGACGGCAAAACGCCAGAAGCATGGAACAGGGGTGTTGTGGTCTTGTTCTTCAAAAAAGGTGACAAAACCTTACTGAAGAACTACCGGCCCATAACACTGCTAAGCCATGTCTACAAGCTGTTCTCTAGAGTCATCACGAATCGTCTCGAACGCAGGCTTGATGACTTCCAGCCTTCCGAACAAGCCGGTTTCCGAAAAGGCTTTAGTACCATAGAGCACTTACATACGCTGCGGCAGATTATACAGAAGACGGAGGAGTATAATCGGCCACTATGCTTAGCGTTCGTGGACTATGAAAAAGCCTTCGATTCCGTCGTTTGGGCGGTTTTTAGATCCCCACAGCGATGCCATGTAGATTATCGGTATATTGAAGTGTTGAAGTGTTTGTATAACAGCGCCACCATGTCAGTCCGAGTACAGGAAAATCGCACGAAGGAAATCCCCTTACAAAGAGGAGTACGAAAGGTAGTTGTCATATCTCCGAAACTGTTTACTGCTGCTCTGGAGGATTCCTTCAAGCTGCTGGAATGGCAAGGACTTGGTATCAATATTATTGGCATGGCGAAATACATCACTCACCTTCGATTTGCTGATGACATCGTAGTCATGGCCGAGTCGCTGGAAGATCTAGGACAAATGCTCGATGACCTCGATAAAGTTTCCCAACAACATGGATAAAACAAAAAATATGTTTAATGTTGCACCCACGGTACAAACTTTACTCTCGAAATTGTGTGTGGATATATCTACCTCGGACAGGCAGGCAGGCAGGTTTAGGAAAATCAACTTTAGAGAGAGAGGTCAGCAGGCCGATGCAAATCGGCTGGGCAGCGTTTGGGAAACTGCACAACGTGTTCTCGTCCAAAATACCTCAGTGTCTCAAGACAAAGGTGTACAACCAATGTGTGTTACCTGTGATGACTTACGGCGCTGAGACGTGGTGCTTCACAAAAGATCTTTTTAGAAGGCTTAATGTCGCGCAGAGAGCTATGGAGAGGGCTATAATGCTCGGCATTTCTCTACGTGATCGAATCAGAAATGAAAAGATCCGTAGAAGAACCAAACTTGCTGACATAACCCACCAGATTAGCAAACTGAAGTGGCAATGGGCGGGCCACATAGCACGAAGATTGGATGGTCGTTTGGGCCGAAATGTCCTGGAGTGGAGGCCACGTACTGGAAAGCGCAGTGTGGGACGACCACCTACCAGATGGACCGACGACCTGGTGAAAATCGCTGGGTTTTGTTGAAAAGCTTCGGAAGAGGCCTATGCTCAGCAGTGGGCAGCAATGGGCTGAGATGACGACTATTTCATTAAAGATTATGTTGGAATTTATTCAGTTCTCAAAATGCTTATAGGATAAGCCGTTTGTTTTTTTGTTGATTTTTGCTCAATTTCTATAGTAATGAGAAATATCTCTATGAATGGCAAAGGCTGATATAAAAAATAGTTTTATTGTTATTATTATGATAATAAATAAAAATAATATATAAAAACAGAAGTTTTGTTTATTTTCCCTTTAATGATTATGCAAAATTTTAATATTACATAGCGTGAATTCATAATGTTAATATGCATAACACATTGTAAAACTAACTTAATGACACGAATATAAATGTAATTTTTATTACCATTCATAGATCACAAAATATTTCTGTAATACAAGCGTGCAAACAATTGCAGCCGCCATCAAAAGACGCGTGATTTCCCTAAAATAATAGTGTATCATTGCGTTACGTTCATCAACATCGTTTAAATTCACACGAATAAACGTGTAATGATCTATAACAGTCAACTGACTACACTAATTTCACTCGAGTAATTGTATAATATGGATTTTCTTGATTATTGACTAAATTAACGACTATTCCTTAAAATAAATTATATCAGCTAAAAAATTATTTTTTTATCTTTAATTTCATTATACATTGTTTTAACCTACCTATAATAATACCCGAGATAGTAAGGATTAAACGTTTTTATTCTCTCCTGTAAAATTGACGTTTTTCACTTGCACGTTTATTCGGTGGGACCATCGATATGTGACTCCTGTTAGGAAGTTGGTGGTAAACCCGCGTGTCTCGGGAATCTCCCATTAAACAACCTTGTAACTAGCCTGGAGCAATGAAGTTGGAAGTATTACCCTGTGACTCGTTAACACGTTAAGCCGTTGGTCCTACGCCTGATCTCTCCCTGGTCATGTCGGATCGCATTTTTATCGGATTACGGGAGTGGAGGAACAAACATTGCTAATAATGTGTCTTAAACTAAGTTCTCACCAGCTCAGCAGTTAAAGGGCTACATTGTAATGGAACACGCTATTTTAGTGTCATGTGCCAGAAGTGTGTTTAAAAAATGAATAAGTTCGTATTTTGAAAACTGCAGTGCAGATTGCCCCCAGCAATTCCAGTTCCATTAATGTTATTGGCAAAATACCCACTAAAAATACCATCCTTTTTTTTAAAGGACCGTTAGTATTCGCAATACACAACAACGCCATGATCCCATTTGATTTATGCTACATTTCGCATATTCTCACTGTCAAGCAAACCTACTATTTTCATGACGACATCGATATATTCCCACGGGCTTACTTATGTCAGTTACGATAAAAGATAGATATGAAATTGGGTAGCGCATATACGATTACAGAGATTTAAGACCGCAAGTGCGGAATGCAACGCACAAAAATAAAAAGCTTCTCCAATGTGACAATTACGTGCAATTTATTATGATAATCCTAATTGGCGTGACGACTGGGTCAAAATCTTATTATTCTATTTAGTCCGTAAGTTAGTTTATACAAAAATATGGGACACGTATTTTTTTGTTTTTCAATTGATTGATAAATGACAAAATTATAGCTTATCAAACTTCTGGAGTGGGGGCTTGTGACGTCACGGTTACGCAAAAATTGTACCATAACGTGACGTCAGACGAAACCTATAAGCACTATATCTTCATAATTTCTTGTTTTTTGAAACAAAATAAAAAATACGAGTACAAAATTTTTAAATAATCTAAATAACAGACTAATTATATTTTTTTGTCGTCTCGCCTATTGGTATAGTTAGTATCCGCTTTGAAGTTAAGTTTCCATTTCGAAATGGCTTAGAGAACAAACATAAAATAGGTGCGTAAAAAAAGGCTAGCTGAGACTTTAATAAGATCTTTACCTCTTACATAGTTATATGATGTTTCTAAAGATCTATAATACACTGCTAGGGCATATCAAATATCTTCCAAATGATACATTTAAACCTGCACTTGAAATTTGGCCTATGGAAAAGTGTTTCTGGCAATATTTGCATACAATATTTATAGCTAAATAGGTATTCGACTACTATATATTAAATACGATATTTAACAATCAAATCAGGTTTACTCATTAGTTAATAACTAGGTTGTATCATCGTCAGAAGTATAAAAAAACAGTATTATTTGTTAAACCGGTTCATTCAAAAATACAAAACCTGTCACATATGCGCCTATAATTATTATGTCTAGCTCAAGATAGAAATGTCCTTGAACTGTTAGCTACCTGAATCCAAACGACAAACACAGTGTTCTGTCAGTATGTTAAACCACGTTTCGAATGCATTTTCAATGAGATCAAGTATTATGCTAATCACAAATTGGTTATATTTTAATGAGCTCGCCGACAAAAACAACTGTCTATTCGTTGTCTGCTAAGTATTCTATTGTGATAACACCAAGATTTTAACGTGTTTAAAATTCTAAGCATCGGCTCTAGGGTAACGACCCCACAAAAGCTGGTCTAACACACCACTTGCGGGTCCCCGTTTAAATTTATAAACACGTGACAAACGATCAACGTCTTTCGGGATCTCAATACGAACGACAGGAATGTTTGTTTATCGTTAGAGGTTGAACACAATGAAATTGATGGAAAATGCAAAGCCAGCGAAGGAGTCCTTTGAGTTCTCATCCTACATTTTTATTTCATGTCTGTTTTGAATTCATATGTTAAACTCTTGTTTGTCAATGCTCCTGTTCTGTTTAACAGAATATCTGATGATAATAAGTGGGAGTATATTATTATAAATTCAGTAATCCGAAATTGAGTGATCTATTCTGATGAATGAATGTTGTATCAGAATAGGCTGATAACATGTCTAACTACCCGCTTTATTCTCATCACTGCATCTGATTGTCTTGAATGCACTGGTTAGCGCTTTTGTATTAATCAATTGCAATGCATGAGATACGTGAATTGATCTAATTGTAGGGCTATCTGGCAATCGACTTGGAAAGCCTTGGTAGGATCTCCCCTATTGTATGTATTAGTACTATCTGGTGAGTACATGCCGTGGTTAATCTTTCGTGAATACTGACGGGTCGTTTCACAAAAATTAGGATGGATAAAAATGCACTCGTATTAACATAATAATGCCAGCATTAGCTTCGTCGCTCTACCAGCCACGATGTTTCGTTCATAAAATTTTTTCGCGTAGAGAATAAGTGCTCGACTCAGTGATATCGTTATAATATTATTATAACTCGGTTTTGCAGATTTAATACTAAACACAAAGTGAAATTATTCCTAGTTTTTACCTACACGGAGAAAATGAGTTTACATTTTAATTTGAGGCTGGGTGAAAAGCGAGTAGGTTAATTTCATATTAACTTATAGCAAGCCTTAGTACATTTCTACACTAAATTAAGACAATATAAAAAATCTGTCTGATTGGACAGTGACATGAGTTAAAAAATATAAAATAATCAAGATTTTTACTCTTATATATCGTCTTGATGAATTAATTAAATAACAGCATAAATGTAAACATTAAAAGTCCAGTAACAATGATTCTGACTGTTTTCCGACATTTTATGATCATTGTATGATCTTAATAAGATCAATTCCAAACTGAGCGAAAATCAATTTGTAGAAAAATAAATCTTAATAAAACTAACAAAAACCATGGTTCGGATATATTATATTTTGCATCTAATTAGTGCACAACACTTATTTAAGTTGACATAAATACCGTCGAAAGCGTCGGAGCTTCATCTTTTCCTGATCATCCGTCGAAATTATCACGATTCTGGGGCTCCCATTGCCACGTTAACTTTCTTCGTCTTATTTCTATTTAAAATCAGTGACACCCCAGATCGGGGTTCTTTCAAGTCCGGATTCTTCTTGCAAGTGCGGGGCACACTTAACATTTGAGCGTTATCAAGCGGGTAACAGTTAGTGCCAGTACGGGGTCACCTACCTGCGCTGCTACCAGCATACCCACGTGCTTGATACCTACTCACGTCCCTTCGCCTACCTACGCTGTCCTGGACCTGCGCAAGCCTAAATCTCTTCGTGGAGAAGCTGCCTCCATTACCTACCCTTAACGGCTGCGGACTACCCACTCGAGATAGGAGCATTTCTAAGCGGTTTAGAACCTCACAGCTTAATATCGATCCACGTCACTCGCTCTCTGTAACTAGTTCCACCAAGAAGGTTTTTTTTATTAAATCTATTGTACTATTCAAATATTATTTACTTATCCTCCCCTACCTACATATAACGTTTCATACTACCAAACATGACCGAGAACTGAATGCAAAACATCGTACTAAAATAATAAAGTAGTTATTTCGTAGAACTAGAAACCGTACCCCACTTTAGTTGCGCAAAATATATATGTCTAGGCGATCTAATATATCAAAGAGCAGTGCTTACCGTGTCTACTGACACCTCGCCCCTTTAAACGACTTATTGAAAAATCCATCTGCTTAAGGCTAGCTGCGAACGGCAGGGTAGCGAGAGAAACGGGGATTTTCATTTCACTGCCACCGATTGCAGGTAATATTTCACTTGTCTCAGCGACAACACTACAAGAAATACTCAAAAAATAGCCCGTGAAAATCTTTAGCGTTTAAATTATGAATTAATAGCGTAAGAAGTAGCTTCACAGTAGAAATTCCAGTTTTAGCTCTTTTAAAATTTGTATTTTTTATTCCTCTATTTCTTTTTTCCCGACCACTGTCGATTGTAAGCTTTTATTTAACGTATTGATAGGCACACGGTTCATCAATTTTGTTCTTTTTTTCTTAAAAATACTCGCAGATGTTGTTATGTCACAAAATATATGGTAATTCTTGTATTTTATGTTATTTAGAATATAAATGTGTTAATTAATAGTTAGTGACTTGTTATTCAATCGAATTGTTTGTTTGAAACTTTTGCTCTAATTCAATACATTCTAATTCAAGTACATCAAAATGAGGT
The DNA here is from genome assembly GCA_039566165.1 of Maruca vitrata. Classification (NCBI taxonomy): domain Eukaryota; kingdom Metazoa; phylum Arthropoda; class Insecta; order Lepidoptera; family Crambidae; genus Maruca; species Maruca vitrata. Next base: position 17,563,530 of record CM076911.1, on the reverse strand, counting down.
GTCGCATCGCCTAAGTTGTCTGTAGCCACCCTAACTCCAAACAGATGACGTCACAAAGGGATGCATGAATATTAAATAGTCTCATCTCATTAGATCAATTACCTCGTGACCGAGAACACCCTTCCTTCAAGGCAGTAAGAGTGAAACAGTTTAGCATACTACTGGATGAATAAAAAAAGAAAAAAGTTGACAAGATATACTTTTAGATGTTAGTACTACTTTATTGTTTGAAGCAACTAAAATACTTATTTGGACACGAATGTGAATTAATACACAAATTATTGACTTCGAATATTTAATTTTGGAATCAAATTTCTAAACTATATTCTCATTATTATTTTTGAACCAAAGGATACTTTCAAATTTCTGCTGCTTAGGAGCAACTTAAAGAAAAACATAATAACATTCATTTTTAATGGTTTATAATCGCTATATCTATCTGCGTACATAATAATGTTATTGTGACACTTTTTTTACTTAGGAATACCAAGTTAATTAAAAAATTGTAAACAAAAAAAAAACCGCCTTCAAAAACCCGACTCACTATAAACAAAAAAAAAACCGCCTTCAAAAACCCGACTCACTAAAAATTACAAAATAATATAATACGAACATTTATAATCATCTGGGTATGAATTTTATATGTTGTTGAAGGCGGTGCCGTTTATATTTCAAACAGACAAGCACAGAGTGCTTCTTATTCCTCAAAATTTTGATTGGCACCGCCTTCAAAAACATATAAAATTCATACCCAGATGATTATAAATGTTCGTATTATATTATTTTGTAATTTTTAGAGAGTCGGCTTTTGAAAGGCGGATTTTTTTGTTTACAATTTTTTTCATACTTTTTAGTGTTAAATTTTTTGTTACCCTGTTAGTTCAGCTCACCTGTAATACTACTGATATTATAACTAGTAGTCTTAATATGTATACAGTATTGAAAGAATTATCCTTTTACTCCAAACAATTAAGGAGTTGACCTTCCATCATCAGCTCAGCATCATAACATTATGATTGCAAGAAGCAATGCCAATATCACTTCAGAAAATATATAAAACGCGGTGAATGTGCCTATAAAATTTGAGGGTTGCCCTCGATTTCTCCTGGATCCCATCATCAGATCCTAGACTGGTCACCCTATTAGTTCAGCTCACCTATAATGCTACTGATATTATAACTAGTAGTCTTAATATGTATACAGTATTGAAAGAATTATCCTTTTACTCCTAAGTATTAAGGAGTTGACCTTCCATCATCAGCTCAGCATCATAAGATTATGATTTCCAGAAGCAAATGCCAATATAACTTCAGATAATATGCAAAACGCGGTACATGTCCCTATAAAATTTGAGGGTTGCCCTCGATTTCTCCTGGATCCCATCATCAGATCCGGGACTGGTGAAAATGGGACCACCTCGGAAGTGAACTGTATCCAACCAAAAAAAAATTTTTGAAATCCGTCTATAATTGACGAAAATATCGGTGAACATACATAAAAAAAAACAAAAAAAAAAAAATATTATACATACAGACGAATTGAGAACCTCCTCCTTTTTTGAAGTCGGTTAAAAAATTACAAAATAATATAATACGAACATTAATCTGGGTATGAATTTGATATGTTGTTGAAGGCGGTGCCGTTTATATTTCATGCAGTTTTCCTCAAACATTTTATTGGCACCGCCTTCAACAACATATCAAATTCATACCCAGATTAATGTTCGTATTATATTATTTTGTAATTTTTAGTGAGTCGGGTTTTTGAAGGCGGTTTTTTTTTGTTTACAATTTTTTTTCATCCTTTTTAGTGTTACAATTTTTTACACCCTATTAGTTCAGCTCACCTATAATTCTACTGATATTATAACTAGTAGTATCAATATGTACACAGATTTGAAAGAATTATCCCTTTACTCCCAACTATTAAGGAGTTGACCTTCCATCATCAGCTCAGCATCATAACATTATGATTGCCAGAAGCAAATGCCAATATAACTTCAGAAAATATGTAAAACGCGGTACATGTGCCTATAAAATTTGAGGGTTGCCCTCGATTTCTCCTGGATCCCATCATCAGATCCTAGACTGGTCAACCTAATAGTTTAGCTCACCTGTAATGCTACCGATATTATAACTAGTAGTCTTAATATGTATACAGTATTGAAATAATTATTCTGTTACTCATAACTATTAAGGAGTTGACCTTCCATCATCAGCTCAGCATCATAAGATTATGATAGCCAGAAGCAAATGCCAATATGACTTCAGATAATATGCAAAACGCGGTACATGTCCCTATAAAATTTGAAGGTTGCCCTCGATTTCTCCTGGATCCCATCATCAGATTCGAGACTGGTGAAAATGGGACCACCTCGGAAGTGAACCTTATCCAACCAAAAAAAAATTTTTGAAATCCGTCTATAATTGACGAAAATATCGGTGAACATACATAAAAAAAAAAAAAATATATTATACATACAGACGAATTGAGAACCTCCTCCTTTTTTTGAAGTCGGTTAAAAATAGGTGGAAGTGCATTTAAAATTATTCAACCCATCTCTATCACTTATTAAAAATAACTTTAAGGTACTAAAAAAAGGTGCATAAATAAATATCAACACCTAGTTTACCAATAAAAATCAAAACAAACTTCAAATCTCAGCTGTTTTATACTAGAAGTTAACAAAAACACAAACTCGGCACCCTACAGTTCGGTAGCGCGAGACCAACAAAACAATTATTATTATGTTTTGCGGTAGGATTGGAGTGTGGACCGCGCCTGATTGTGTCCCTCCCCTAGACAAATGTGCAGTGCTACGAACAAATAGACACGGCAAAAACTAAACTACAAATAAAAAATAACAAACACAATTGATACCCCACGTACATCATGTTGTGTAATTTATACCTGTAGCGGTACCATGAGTCGGCTATCGAAAACTTACGAACGTTAAAAACCTATCGAGTTGTTTTTTTCATACGACCGATTTTAGTTCTTAGCGTAACCACCAGAGGCGCTGTACAAGTTTTTCATAGACATATTTACGTAGGCGATATCGAGTCCGTAGCTTTTAAACTCATGGTAGCGCTACTGTATATGATGAAAATGATAAATCTAAACGTCTGGATGATGTCGCAATCTAAAAATGAATTATCATTGAGATATCATCCAGATGTTTAAATTAAAATACATTAGTTTTTATAGAAAATAAATTGTTTTAATAAAAACTCAGGAAAGCTGTTTTGACCGTAAAATTGATTAAAAAACCCCTATTGCAATGTCTCTCAATAAAAATCCATTCCGCGTACTCTTAACATGCAAAAGGTATTTATACATCCAATTTGTTACTACCTCGAATCACCTTCAAAGGGAATTCCTGTTTTCATTTCATGTTTATATAAAACCAATATGCAATCATTGGACAAGTCATCTCTGTCGGCATCGCTAAAAGTAATTAATTAAACAGTAAGCAATAAATACTTTGACTTTTATTCACTACTACGACACTAACGTGAATTGAACTAATATCGAATCTGGATCATTAAAACCTTAATTATAAAAAATAACCTATTGTTGTCTCTGAATGTAATTAGTATATTTTTTGATGCGACTTCCATGTTATACAACTACGCGCTGGGATTCGGGTAGAAATCACAAGAAAAATATGTCCAGTCTGTGACTTTCTTAGTCAATCCGACTACGAAGTGAAATGGAGTGTAGGATATGATTAAACACGCCCTTAGTCGACGAGTAACCAGACAACCGATTCCAAAAACCAACGGCCACATAGCTTTTTTATTTGCTACCCACCAGACCACACAGATTAAAAAAAACATGTCAAGTGCGAGCCAGGCTTTTGCTTTAGGGTACCAGAGAATGTTAACTGCCACATTAGCGACTCGAACTTGTTCAAATTTTTATATTTTACATACAAGTTTTTCTCTTAGGTCTCTGGTCGGACTAGAATTTGACTATTTTTTTTCTGATATTATTTATAACAAAGGCCTGTACTGCTTAAGATGTAACGGGAATATAAGTGGTGACTTATTTTAGTTGCTGCCTCCCTACTGCGCCAGAGTAGATTAATATTATTGCCAACACTCTTAGTTTGTGGAAAACCATGGTCTTATGACCAAAATTTTCCAACATAACTTTGACGACTGAAGGCGTGTCAGCTAAACTGACACGCTGACACCTCAAAAAACTTGAAGAGCACTCACTTACCCATTCAAGAATTCTAATACCAAAATATTTTTTCCGTCAGATTGAAGCGGCGAGCTCAAGGGCGGTCGTAGCTGTGTCCTGTCAAAGATTCCACGGGTGCGTATGTAAACATGAACTTTGGCTGTAGATACAAGACATTGCTTTGACTATAAATCGTTATTATTAAAGTTAAACATTAAAAATGCAGAATTTATCTGCTACGCTGACGATACGGCAATCCTATTTAAGGGAAAGGATTGGAAGAGTGTATACGCTGCTGCTGATGAGGGTATGAAAGAAGTCTCCCAATGGTTGAAGCTGAATCTGCTCACTCTTAACACTAAGAAAACACTGTATATGTGCCTCTTTAAAACTGCAGCTTCCAACCCAAAAGCCTTCGATCTGCGTATGCATTCCTGCATGCCAACTAGCCCGGTTTGTAATTGCTCTGAAGTACTGCAGCGCAAAGATAGTGTTAAGTATTTAGGCATTACCCTGGATGAAAAGCTGACCTTCCGTTTTCACATCCATTATCTTTCAAATAGAGTTAGGAAAGTAATTGGTATAATTCGAATTCTTAGAAGTTCCGCTGACCTTAAGACATTAAAAATTGTGTATTTTGCGTTATGCCAATCTATTATTACTTATTGTATAGGGGTTTGGGGTTGCGCAGCGAAATTTGACTTGCTTGTACTGGAAAGGGCACAACGGGCTGTTCTCAAAGTCATGCTCAGGAAACCTTTCAGGTATCCTACAAATTCTTTGTATGAGCAATTAGAGGTCCTTCGGGTGAGGCAGTTATTCATTGTCAGAGCGTGTTTGTCGGCACATCGGTCTGCCCTTAGTTGGGATAACTATAACGCAATAATCAACAGGCGAGTTTATAGATTAAATTTGCCAACTATAAATACAAGTTTTGCCAAAAGGTTTGCTAGATACAGTCATTTTGCGACGTACAATGCCATATCAGCCAGATGCGACTAGCGAATATGTCAGTGATGGAGGTGAAAGTAACTGTTGAACGTTTTCTGTTAACCTGTGACTACAATGACACTGAATATTTTACACACCACTAACACATGACAACAATTTTGCACACATACACAAACACTCACACATACACACGCTTACATACACACACACTCACACACACACACACACACACACACACACACACCCTCACACACACACACACACATACATCACATGCAGCTTTTAATTGTTTCTTTTTCTTTTTACAACTTTATTTCTACATTTAATTTAATTTTGAATTTTTGCCATAAATAATGTATGTTAATGGAAAACTGGTTTCCCAAGTGACAGGTCTGACCTAGTTTGGGAACCTCTGGTAATATTGTGATACGCATTTAATTCTACTTTCAACATTGATTTATTTTCCACTGTAATTCTGTTATTCAAATAAAGATTTTTATTTTATTTTTTTTATTAATATACCACTGCTTACATACCGCTTGAAAAATCTTGAAAAGGGGTGTGTAAGGAATAGAAGCTAGAAAAAATGGTGATGCCATCCGCTCTCCGTCTGATAATGATAACGAGGCTACTCCAAGCCATCATCGTATGTCGGTTAGGAAAAGTCTGCCGGATTGCATTGGTAGTAATAATAGTTAACAAACATGTTAATTTACAACTGATACCCTCCACTTCTATACAACGCCACCGCCCGAAACCAGCTGTGCTAAATCCACAGCCCAAACCCCTTAGCAGGAGAATTCACTTTCGATCACAGCGCTTGCAGCGGTATTGCATCAAACTACTTGGCCATTATCGAGAGAGCTGGCTCGAAAGCAATGAAGCACTACTGTAATAGCGTGTAAAATTGCCTAGATGTGGTTTACCGTTAACGGGTAAAAGGGCACATTATAAAAGGAAATATGTTTTGATGCAAACGTCTAGGTGAAGGATCTTAGAACTTTTGTATTCTATCTTCCAGATCGCGAGGCACGACACAATTGTTGGTGACAATTGTGTTTCGAATGTTTTTTTACAAAAAGTCTGTTTCAAGTTGATTCAACAATGTAAGGAAGAAATTTAAAACTATTTCTAGTATTACATTCAAAATATCATATTAATGTGAATGCCATTGGAACTGGACTCCTTAGAAAAAAGGTTGACTCTTATTTTGTATAACTTTGAGTTTAACTTTAAGAGAGAGTTCTGTAGCTTCCATCATCATCATCAGCCCATCTTTGTCATCTGCTGGACATAGGCATTAGTTTTAATAATAGGTGTTTATAATTTAACAGATTCACTCAAGAAATCTCTTAAAATGAATAGTCAAATTTTTAATGTCCGCCGAGAAACCAGATATGCTTCGATGGGCTTGTGTAAATGTGACTCGATGAAATGGGTCAGGGCTGGTGCATAATTAGTCTTGGGTGATAATAAACGGTGACTGGTCGCCGAATTTTATGTACACACAACTAGGCTTCTGTGTTAAATGCGGACATAAAGCCGCCGTAACTCATCAACTCTCGCGAAACTAGAAAATAAAGGTTCAGATGTCCAGAACTGTTGACACCGTTCGGCAATTGCTCAACATTATGTATAAATAGCAGGTTAATAATCCGGGGCGAGCTAGATTTTATTACTACATAATTTTTCTGGTTCACTATGTTATGTTTGTATTAAAGATTTTTTGTTATATTTAAGTCATCCATTATATACGTATTTATTTAAAATATCGCGGTATCACTATCAATGACAATTTTCCTTATTAAATCATCACAAATGAACAAGCTGTCGACAATTAAATAGGTCAGTTGCAATTACAGTTTTATTGACAATTGAGTTATCTAGTTCATATCTCTTATATTGAATAACATATAAGTACGTAACGGCTGCAATGAGACATAATCAAAAGGTATCATGCTTCGCTTTTTAATGGTTAAACATGATTAACCCATTCATTACTTTTCTCTTATAATATTTACTTAAAATGTTGTCTTAAGTTTAACGTAACTATTACCACCATTATAACGGTAATTAATTGAGGCAAACAGAAATTAAATGTCATCATATTATATATATCTTTTTATAGAATTTAAGACTTTTTTGGATCTTTTAACTTTATCATTTGTTCAATTGTGCTAGTAGCCCCCGTTTTCATCAGTCACACCTACCAACTTTGTAGACATTGGAGTGGCTGAAAATCAGCGCTGGCAATGATCTCGGTCCTATGTCAGCACAAGCTGAGCCACTTCCATTAGCTCATTACTTGTAAATGTATTCTTATAGTGTGGCTTCATCCACAACCAAATTGAAAACACGTTATGAGTGTCTAAATTGTAATGTTTAAACCATGAGGCTAAGTTTGGCCAGTGTATGTGCATTTTTGTCCGACCCAGTTCAAATGCATTCTCTCCGCGCCGGCGGCTTGCAATGTCATCGTTAGTCCAATCAATGTCAAATGAAACTTTTTCGAACGTATAACTAAGTACTTTTACACCAGCCGGTATCTTCATAATAAAGTGGGAGAACGCGAATGCGGCACTTTTTTAATTTTAACTGCCCAATTTTAACCATACCCAAACTTTAGTTAACGGGAATGGAAGCTCATTGAGGTGCAAGTTATCTAAAGCTCCTGTGTTTGGTACAGACCTCATTGAAGATGTTTGTTTTATTAGAACTGAATAATATACATATAAGTAATATTACGAATAACATAATGTGTTTAGGATACTAAGTAATAACCAGTAGATTCGTAAGAGTCACTGTCAGTCTCAGCGTTTAGTTATTAAGAAATAAAGAAAGAAAGAAAAATATTTTATTCAGTCACCAACACTAATTGCATAAACACACAATTATTAAAAAAAAAACATGAAACATCAATGTGAAATGGTAACTGACAAGACACCGCCACCGCTTTTGCAGCCATTATTAATAGAAATATTGCATCAATACGACCAATTAAGACCAAATACTTTAAGTCCCTAATGACATAATGTCTAGTCCGTTTCAAATCTGGTTGTATTTAGATTAACTGTTAAGATCCAGCAAGATTGTAAGGAAACACCATGTTGCATGGTGTTGTACACACGCCGTTCGAACTCGGACAGACATTTGTGCGTCCCGAACTCCCGGCCCACGGATCCTGCAGTACCATTAACGAAGTTTGCGGCTCACCCATTTCCAAGCAATCTGATAGACATTCCAATTTTGTTGCGTACAAAAGGTGCACTCTGAACTGTAACATAGGGAATGCTCCATTCCGCTCTTATATCAAAGCTGCATAGCAATAGGCAACTTATTATTCGTCAAAAAAATACAGTAATAGCCAATCTGTTGCCGACGAATTGGATGCGTTTGAAATTGGTGTGGTGACACGATTGCTGTGTGAGATTGCAACTTCGTAGAAAATAGAAAAGGCACACGCAGTGAAATGCAATAACGCATTTTGAGCCAAGACTATCTCCGTGTCTATGATTTGGTTACTGAAATATGATAATGTCGTACATATGATTTTGTTGCAAACGTAAATTCAGTCACCTATTAGTAAAACTATGATAAGTCTGCAAATACAAGAAATATTTCAATATCCATTTTAATGAGGTAATTATTTACAATTATTTGCTGTTTATACGGACAAACTAGTTTCCATTGCATTTTATGTAAGACTGGGTACAAGTTTTGAAACCCAATCACATGAAAGGATTATGATGCATTCACTCAGCATCTTTTCAAATCACAGTTTCAGTACGCTTCGAACTGTTTTCCTTGCACGTTCGTTCGTGCATTCCTTTTACTTGAAAGTCCTAAACATGTGAATGTAATACAGTAGGTAATACTTACGCGAGATGAGGTTGTGTTGCGCCTGAGCTGCCACCACCAGTGACAAGAGGAGGACACTCCCCACCCTCAATTCCTTCATTTTAGCAGTCGCCGTAATGTCGCATCTATTTTATCGTTTTTCAGCGCACAGCTGGATGCTGCACAAAAATCACAGTCAGTACCTTCAAAGGTTCGACTACAAATTCCCGTCACTCCACACTCCTCGCGATTGGTAGGTAATTAACGCAAATTGTGCTCTCTGGCACATCTGTCCCGAAGTTCTAACACAGGCCTAGTGTCCGTAGATGCACTTTTTGTAAATGCCTACACTAGGTGCAACGGTAGAGAACCCGATATATCGGCTGAACTATCAAAGTTACATGTCCACTTTGACGGTTGACAAAGGGAGCGTGTTTTCAGAAATACATTCTGTTCTGTGTAGATGTTATTATAAAATGAAGTGAAATATCTTGGATATACGGACAATTAATGGACTCGTCGGCGATTTGTGATTGATTATTTTATATTATAACCTAACAACATGCTTTTAATTGTAATCTTCAGATTAAATAAACGGTGACTGATGACCGGATTCAAATATCTAAAATAATTAATAAAATAACAATCTTACTTAAATGCCATATCGGCATTTGTCAATTCGGTTCTTTTTGTTTTTAATTATCGTTTACTCATTAATAATTATTCACAAAGTCTACTTCCACTAGAGCGCCGAATACGCGCGCATTTAAAAACAAATGAGCAATGATGACGTAATATAACCCATTGATATTTTTATGTGTATGTCCAATGCATTTGTAGTGACAGTCTATCGGAGCGCGGTCATCCATCAACGTCATATTCGTCTCCACTAAACGCAGCCGACTCTTCAGACTTCGCCTTTCAGGGTTGCCATTTTTCAAAGCACATATTTATTCGCATTTATATCCGAGCTTAGGTATTTTTTTTACAAAAAACCATTTATGTAATAAACATTGTGACATCTAATCTCGAATGTAACATGTTCTAGATAGACAATTAATTTTTACTTAGTTTCGCCTATTTCAGAATCGCATTACTATTTGTATATTCATGTCAATTTATCATATCATGTTATAAGTGATATTTCTATGATTTTTATTGTAATAACTTGTGATTGAGTTAGAGTTTAATAACGAGTACATAGTAGTAATATTAATATATGCCAACCTTGGACTGTTTCATCTGTCATGATGACAGCGGCTGCCATTATGGGTTTTAGTCTTTTTGTAGCACCCTAAGAATGTTGACCTACTAGGGCCCACATGACTAGTGTCTAGAAGGAACCTTTTTTATAGAGTATTGGTAACATTTTAAAAATAATTAAACAACAGATATTCAACTAATTATAATCTGTCTGATTGTAATAACATCTATATTAGTTCATTATGGAATTCGTTAAATCTGTTTTTTTTGTTATTAATTAAGAAGAATGAAGAAAAAGTAGACTTTGTTAATACGTTTATAAACAAAGTCTACTTCCCGTTAGAGCTACGCTTTACCCTTATACATCGATAAGAGACGATTACATTTATAATATAAATAATAATTAGTAATCGCTAAATGAGTCGTTATTAATACAGTTAGCAACATTTACGTAAGTGTGTGATAGTAACATGTAATTGTTGTCTATAGTCAAATTAAATACCTATAGCAAAACCTTAGTAGTATCCGGTAAAAGGAAAAAATCTTTTTATATAAATGGATTAAGATAAATAGCCTGGACTTTCATTAATTTGTCAAACGAATACAAGTGTTTTCGTGCATTATTCGCTAGTCGCTCGAATTATCCAACTTTGGCCAAGTTTCTTAACTAGATCTTTCATTGAATCGTGTTCATTGCATTCAGTTAGGGCACAGTTAGACTCTGAACTAAGTCTAAGACAATATTTGAGTCGGTATCTCGCGCTTCCAAATGGCAAGCCACAAGGTTTCCTAAAAGTTGTTTCGTAAATATCGTTCGCAACTATTTCAATTAAGTTAATTATATGTAAAAGGCAATTTGATAGGTTCAAATTGACTTGAAACGTACACCGTGAAATTTTGTGATCGTTTTCCCGCATTAAAATTATTCTATCTTAGTAGTTAAATAGTTTTCTGCAGTTTTTTTTTAATGTGAATCAATAAATACCGGTTTCAAGAGAGAGGCATATGAAACTCGAAAGCACGCTTATTTACTTAGGGCGTAGGTATAGCTTCTTTAGCTTTAATCAAGCAAAGCAGCAAGCAGTACCTGATTGCGTCACATCACTTAAAATAACTATCGCTTCTCACGATTTCGAGTAAGTTGTTTTTATTTAAACTGAAAAAATATTCTTTTCTCAAGTAATCACTAGCATGATTCGATAGTACTACTAAATGTACATCGTTCTGTAGCGCTACCATGAGTTTAAAAGTTACGGACTCGATATCGTCTACGTAAATATGTCTATGAAAAACTTGAACAGCGCCACTGGTGGTTACGCTAAGAACTACAATCGGTCGTATGACAAAAACAACTCAATAGGTTTTTAACGTACGTAAGTTTTCGATAGCCAACTCATGGTACCGCTACTGTTAACTCGATAAATGTTTATTTATTTATTTATTTATTTTGCTAGTCACACTACATAATAATACATAAAATATATAATTAGGTACATGTGACACCCTGCAAGGGCGCTGCAAATAATCTTACATTAAATGTTATTAACAATGAATATTATGTCTATTCAGTTATTCTTAATTTATTATGAAATAACAATTTATAAATATATATAATCTTAGTATGTAATATTGCACAATCTAATCTATGGTTTTTTATGTTATTTGATGCCTATACTATAAAGGATGGACCTCGGTACATTATGACTTAATGAATGATTCATTTCGATAATTGAGTACACAAACAGTTAGATTGATCTGATGGGAATATGTAAGTATTATGTCATTCTTCATAAGATACACTTATTATGTGATTATTGCGTGTCTAAACAAGTAACCTTTTTGCAACTAGTTTTGCAAAGTGCAAATCATAACATCGCTTTTCTATGGCGCTATAGGTTATCTACGTATATTTTAGTAATGCGGGGATTTTTAATATATTCAAGACATTTAATTTTTTTTTATTATGATGTAGTTCTAATGTTCTTAATTGTTACGATTTTAGGTTAAGATTATTTTAAATACACATTGCAGATATTAGAAACAATTATTTTTTCGATCCCATGCCGACAAACCATTTTTACTTCTTTTTTCTACCACCCGTCAGCCTACGGGCTTCAAAATAAAGAACCGCCGGCGGTACCGGAAAATACACATTTCCGGATAGAAGTGTTAAAAGCGAAAAAACAAGCGCATACAGGAAAGCAAAGGGCGCAGACTAGTCTTAATCGCAAAAATAAAACATCATACATCCTCCCTGGAAGGGTTATGTTGTTGCTTGGGTCTAGTCTTCGGGAGAATTCAGTTTAGTATCTTTAATTTTACGGATTAAACTTGCATGTATGTTTATAATAAAAAGGTTATTATTAAGAGACCCGAAGTTTCGCTCTACACAGCCCTCGTGGTCACGGGCAAGACTCCTGAGTCTGATAGTAACGTCGTATAGTCGTATTATGAGAATCATAATACACGTGACTTTAGTCTGTAAAATTAGTTTAATTTAAAAAAGAAATATAATGCAACAGTTCTTAATAGGCTTTTTAAGAATGTCTGGTAAGGCAAATTTAATATAAAACTGCTTACTATTAAAATATATAGCTTGCGGTACCTCGAATGGATATTATACTAGTGACCCACCCTCGCTTCGAGTAATCCTTTCTTAGCGGATGCCTACGTAATAATATCTACCTGCATGCCAAATTTCAGCCCGATCCGTCCATTGGTTTAGGATGTGCGTTGATAGATCACTATGTCAGTCAGTCACCATTAAAATCTAAACATATAACATTTTAATGATTCCCATTTCACAAACAAGATACCAACAATACACCAAAAAAATTTGAAAGCGGCACTTTATTGACGTAAAAATGCTTAATAATTAAAAAATATTTGATTTTTGTTTATTTAGATCTATCATCATCAGCCCATACACGTCCCCACTGCTGGGGCACGGGTCTACCCTAAACTAGAGCGATAAGGCCTTAGTCGAAATAAGTGGTTTAAAATATCCATAAAAATAGAATTATTGTGATTGTAAGTAGGTATAATAATACAATGTTTCCACTGAGAAAATAACTTTAAATTATGAAACGCCTCTTCACATGTATCTATACTCTGATATCTACTAAATTTGTCTTGGCAGCCCTACCAAAAATCTCAGACACATGTTGGTCCGCCGATAAAATCTCTATTAGTTTTTTGAACAATAAATCCAAAATGAGTTGCAATCTAATTCCTACACTGGAGCGTCAACAACTGGTCATCGTTAATCATTCCAGTTTTATTGCTAATACATCTTCGGCGTTTTTTTGTGCGCAGGTAACTTGATATTTATGTCGCTCTGTCAGTTGTTAAAATGTTTTACTTTAAAAAGTTCTACGACAATCTCAAATGCATAGGGTTAGAATGAAGGTACAGAGAAGAGGCAGTTTTTATTTAATGTAGTACAGAAAACAATCTGATATCATCATCATCATCAGCCCATATCCGTCCCCACTGCTGGGGCACGGGCCTACCCTAAACTAGGGCGATAAGGCCTTAGTCGACCACGCTGGCCAAGTGCGGGTTGGTGCGGGTTGGTGCGGGGTGGAATCTAATATAATTATCCAGAATTTAAACGTAATTTGTAGCCAGTTGTTAATTATACAACATAATAATAACGCAAATCAAAAACTAAGAAAAATCCAATTTGCTCTGCTTCAATAGTTACTTTGAAATCAGTAAATAGTCACCAAACGGGTCTAAGAGAAACTAGATATAATCTGTCTACGAGTGGGTTCTTACGTTCCTATATTCAAAGTAGCACGACTACACAATTCAATTATTCTAAAATCTCAAGCTTAGTAGGCCATAAGAGGCATTTTATCTCGTTGATAAGAAGAAATCCTTATCAACCTTGACTGGGTATACTGTGACGAAATCATTATCTTAGTTTGATCATGATGTGACGCATTTTTCCGGAAGGCACCTCTCTGAGCTAAGAATATGTAACTGAAATATTATCAAGACTTCGTTCCCGATAAACCGCCGTTCAGAATTTTCCATATTGTAATCCGACGTAAATTTGGGTTCAATTAGTTTATTTAATGAATGAATGTGATAGGATGACCAGGATTTACATTTTTAACATAGAATAATAAAGTAACAATTAAAAAATCACTTATAGGTCCTCACAAATAAAAAAATAATAGAATAATAGAGTTAATTCTGTACTCTCTAGATCCTCTATTATACACAAGGTCTGATCTCTAGTTTTATGCGACAATTGTTTTAGAACGTATTTTATTACTGTTTAATAAGATAAGATGCAGATCATACAGACAATGCATTAATTATATTATCATTTCAACTCGCATTTGACTTAGTTAATTGAAACATTAATTTCGTTTACTAGATACTTGCTGCTTGCGTTTCAAATTCGGTTTTGTTAAATGAATTTGAAATGTAATTTATTGTAAGTATTTTGAACATATTTTTCAAGAAATTTAACAAAAGTTTACGACATACTTGATGAAAAACTTTGAGTACCTTATAAGTAATCAAATAGTACTCTGCTAACGTGGCTAATATAATTTTAATCAGCCATGTTGAGCATATATGAACGTCTTTAGTAGTGACGCAACCGACCCGAGAGTATGATTGTAAAAACAGACAGGTCAATATCTGTTATTTTTACCGCAGCCAATGAAATGAACATCTGGTTTTTGATCAAAGGAGTTTACGATGCATTCCTATTTAATTACTACGATACATGGTGATGGTGTGAGAAATGGCATAACACTCGACTATACATCTAAACAACTAATTGAAGTGTCTGTTTGTAATGTTAAAATTTTAATCAATGATATGAATATATCGGGTACCAATAGTAAAAACACAATTTAAAACTTTGTCTATTTTTCTGTTTTTTATCGCTAATCTATGAAACGGATGGACCGATTTTGACGGGACTTTCATTAATGAATGTCTAATTTTACAAGCTATATTACAGGCTATTTAAATATATCATTGCTGCCAACCCATTTCCAAGTGGATGAAGTCATGTGTGGCCGCTAGTCAATGAAAAATTTCAATGATACTCCAAAATTCAAAAAGCTTCATTAAATATTAGCTTAAGCGTAATTTAGTGATAGCGTTTAAATTTTAAATAAAATAATTAATGGAACACGTTTTATGAAATATTTTGTTTGGTAATACATAAAAACAAGAGTTTTTGAACTTATGAGAACATAAATTTCTATTTATGTTGTAGGATATTAACCAGTTGTTGTAATTATTAAGAATACCTGTTATTTTTAATTATTACGTCACTCAATAGAATGTAGCAAAGTGCTTCTCAACAATGCTGCATAATGTGGACAGATGTTATCTTCAAGGAATCGTGCGTGAGAAATATGTATAACTTCGATTACTAGTACTTAAAACCTGGCAAAAATATTAGAAATGAAATTACTCTGAATGATAAATTTTGGGTGTGGCAATAATTTGTAGGAAATAAAATTATTAAGAATAATTTAACTGAGGAAAAAATCTAGTAGGTAATCAAGTAAATTTGTTAGTTCTCTCTAATACTTTTAACGACGTAAGTCAAAATCCAAAGTGAAAAAAAAAACCACTTACATTAACTTTAATCCGGAGAAGAACATATTATCCAAACATGTCACAAAAATGACATGAATCAAAGCGGATAACAAAACGGAATGTCAACGCGTCCCAATAACTGAGAGTGTGTTTACCGCGCTTTACCTGCGATTAAAACACGTCTAAACATGCCCTATCTCCGACTTATCTGTGACAAGTGACACGCGTGCACAATAAACGCACTTAGCTGCGTCAAATGGACGCTAACGCAACTTTAAGGCGCTCTATTTTTGAAAGGCGGGAGTAGGTACATACGTACTGTTATTAGCTTTCCTTGCAAGTTGAAGACCTCACAACAACCACTAATAGTGTTGTTTTTTCAAAAATAGGTGATGATTAAAATTATGATGTAATCTTAATTCAAATTTATTATTAAATGCTGGTAAGTACTTATCTACTTTAATAATTATCATGCATTTTATGCATAATTTTTTTTTCTGAAATTTGTAGATAAAAGGCATCTTATGAAATGATCGAAATTAAATATTTTTACCTCTAAATAATTTTCCTATGTATCTTCCAACGACAGTTCTGAAATATGTTGACGAATCATTTTAGTTTGGCCTAATATTCAACACATTCGGGCCACATGTGTGCGCCAGTGCGAATGCAAGTCAAGACGAAAAATTGAAACAACCCCTGTTGCTTCAAGGAAAGTGTGTCACCCCTTCTAGTCCCAAGACAAGAAAGCCGACAGTAATCAGAGAGAGCCCCGGATTACCTAGCTGTTTCGTTCATACATTATACAGCCTGATTTAATATCGCTGTTAGCAAATTGGAAAATCGGAATGCTTAGAACTAATAACCTAGATGCTTGGAAATAAACTAAATTGGAAATTCGATGCAATTATTGTTCTTCATAAGATAATTAATCTGTCTAATTGACTGTACGTTTATTGCTTTATCAGAAGTTACTTTTTTTGTTGTTAATCCTTTTGATATTCGCCTTTACGTTTTTTCTTCTGATTTATGTTTGCATTTAACAAGCCATCGGGGAGATTCAACGAGTTTTATATTTATCGTTTTATAGATCGCAAACTATTGTTATGGTAATATAAAGCACTTGTTTTAAACAATATGGGAATATCGTAGCATTCTAGGTTTATTCGAATTTTAACTATCTTTTACTCATATTATTTTCGCATGTAGTATTATTATAATACTACGTTACCATGTACATATAAAACTATAGGATGAAACATGCATGTATAGTTCGTCGTTTCGCCGAGTGCAATTTCAATGAAAATGGTTTTAACCAGAGAATCCTTTCTGTTCGCTGGTTCCGCGAACCAGTTGTCCTAATTTCGAATCGAAGGCAATCGTTTCGGCTATTATCTAACAAACAACGGAAAAGTTCGCTGTCATTCTTTTCATACAGTGAATCAACTATTTTCGTAACCTATAACCCAGCATTGTAATAGATATTAAACGCCCCCGCTCATTCCAAAATATCTGCATACGCATAAGGTTTAAGGGATTTTGAACCTTTTTTTAATGTAGTTAGCGTGTTAACTACGTCGGCATTATGACCGTTTATCCACCTTTGAACTGGGCAACTATGTTACTTTGACATACGTTTATTTCAAAACAATATGTTTCGTTGAAGGTATTCGACACATATGCATCAAATTGTCTCTATTGTTATTTTAACTAAATTGGGGTTTATGGCTATAAAATAAGGCAATATTGATAATTAAATTAACATAATTATAACGTAGATTAATGATTTCGTGGTATTTACGTAAGTGTTTTAACAATTAACCAGTACTGGAGTGAAACAGGAGGAATTTAGACCTAGTGTAAATATTACACAACACCACATACATTGATCTGATTCCGTGGTAGTAGCTTAAGCACTTGTGTTAATACATGTGAAATTTATGATGCAAATACTTGTTTATTTGTGTTCATGAGTTGTAATTATACAAATTAAAACATTCAAGGAACTACACTAAAGCTTTTGAATACTTATTTGATCGCTGCGTGAAAGAATTCGAAACGCCTGCAGAGTTGTTCGCACTGACATACGAATTAGCAACGGATATAATTCTTAGTAATTATTTTAATATGTTGTGTAATATATAGTTTTTTACAGTATAATAATTAATTAGTTAGTAGTAAATGTAGCTTTGCTACCAACCAAGCTACTTAAACATTTTGGCTGAGGTCTATTTTGTAGAATTTCCTCGTAAAGGCATGTAGGTAGAGTCAGGAGCTAGACTTTGTTTACAAACGTTTTGGTATTACATTTACACACTCTATTTGTCGTAGAAATACGTGTAAGTAACGATATTGTACAATTTTGTTGTATGCTCAGATATTCTTATGCAAGTGTTTTAGGTTTGATAGATATTTGTTAAACAAGAAACCTAAATGTATGGCACGATATTAATTATTATATATTCGATTGACTTACGTCGTAACGCTACTGCCTCCTATCTTCAAAGCCCTGGTATCACTTGGCACAGTTCTGAACTAAGACATAAATTGTTTACCAATAAAATACTTAACCTCTAACAAATAGGATCGCGTCACGGACAGGGGAAACTTTCAAATTGTTAGACGGTTATTTTCAAATTAGTTCGCATAAGCTCGCCGAGTTAGTTCAGCAATAAAGTAGCGATTTGCGGCAAATTGCCGGGGCCCGCATTTTAATACAAACATTGGTTGACAAAAACTTTCATTGCGGGACACTTATTTAGAAACTGATATTAATTTTGAGTCGGGCGGGATCGCGTGTCTCCGACCTCGTGCCTCGTATCTAATCTATGTCACAAGCGACAGCGGGGTCACAAATTGACCCGCGTTAGTATCGAAAAGTATTATATCATTATTTACATACGAACATGACCCGAGGAAAATAATGAGGCACTGACTGGTAACTAACTATTCAGGAAAACGTTGATTATACGATAGTAGTATCTTACGATACTAGTTTACGATGAACGACTTGATGTGGTGAATGATGAGCATTTTTTAAAAATATCTAAACTATACACGCTATTTCGTCCATAGATACAACGTTCTTATTACCATTATTGACTAGTAATACACACTGTATTATAATTTCAACAAGCTATCTAAATGTATTTAATGAATCGTGTACTTTTAGATCATAGAGCGAACACTACACTTTTAAAGAGCCTATATCTTAACTATCTGATAATTATTTAAAACCCGAAGTTTAGAATATATACTTTAAAGGGATGGTCGTTACCGGAAGATGTTTTGAAAACGTTTAAGAATCACTAGAAAGAGTTAATAGGGGAACAGCTCTGTTCGTTTCATCTGTCTTTGAAATATGGATGACATTTCTAAACAACAGCTCATATAATAGTAAGGAATAGCTCACCCATCAATCTGCAAACTACTAGCTGACTTGGGAAAGCTGAGTTTTAACGGGTAAACCTCTTCCGTCAATTGTTCAGAGCGGATATTCACTTGATCTGTTTCAAATTGTGTTTTGGAATTCGATTTAACGGTTCGAAAAATGCACAGTATTTTGCATTCATTGTACTTTTTACTTGGGCCATCAAATGTGTACTATCTACTAATATTAAAAAAATATATATCGATTTGTTGTTTTCTATTAAACAATAGATAATGATTAAAAATAGTAAGTAAAAAAAATCACACTTTTTTCTATTCCAAAAAATACAAATAAGCGGTGAAATGAGGTTCGTTTGTGACTTGCACCAAGTTTGGGAAATCGTTAAACAGTTGCTCTTTATGCAAATCTGTGCATCGGCACGGAAACGTTTAGTCTTTTTGGCGTGCGATCCTTCCAAGACAGAACTCTTATATTACGCTTAATGACATTTTCGGCAAAGTACGATCACGCTACGATTAAAAAAAAACTTTATTTACGCAGCTCCAAGTTTAAAAGAAACGTCACTTGGAGTGTAAAATTTAAAATATTACGGTTTAAATAAATGTACTGTATTACTACAATGTTGTTGCTGATATTATTATATCTATATCAATATTAAAAAGCTCAAGAAACTACTAATTGGTTAATTTTAGTTCAACAAATCAATTAATAACGCTTGCACACGTTTCGTTTCGTTGTAATACCATCATGGAATAATCTAGTCAGAATAAGCAATCTTTTCTTCCTAACTGACATACGACGATGGCTTGGAGTAGAGTAGTAGTAGTCATCATCACCGGACTTGCGGGGGAGCGGATGGCTCTCACTTCTAAAATAAGCAACTTGCGGACCACGCACTAATATTGATATAGGTCGAACTACTACGTTTTTACAATACTAAATTCAATGTCATATGCGATATATTACATATTATGCGATAGTTAAGCAAGTTCCAAGCAAACTAGCTGTGACAGTAGTTCCTCGGTTAACGTGCTTGCGCGAAATGTAAAACTTTGGAACTCTGCAAATGTCTCAAAATACGTTAATTGCTTATAAACACCGCTCTCAAACCAACTTCCTCCGCTTTAACTTCGATTCATTCACTTTGTGTGTCAATGTGTTAACTTATTCATTATTTAGGTAGCAAGTGTAGAAATCCGTCATTTTAACACTCACGAATCTAGCGACACTCTAGTAACTAACGGGCATCTCTATCATCAGATCGATAGAAATTGATTACCGTAGCAGTAAAAATACTCAGACAGACTACATGTTAACTAGTAAATTAATTATTATGATCATCTCAAACATCGAATATATTAAAGCTGTCAGAAAGCAGATAACCTACATTTGTAAAAAGTCAAGTTTGCATTATTGTAAAACAACAAAACGCAGGTAACTGTAAAACCATAGTTTACTAAAAAACATCGCTCTAGTTTAGGGTAGGCCCCAGCAGTGGGGACGTTTATAGGCTGATGATGATAATGATGACTGAAAGTAATAACATTAGAATAAAATAATTTATATTTCAGATACATACAATTACGGTTTTGAGAAAAGTCTTAGATTAGTTAGGATTCTATCAAGCAGTTATAGGCATACGATGTAAGCTGAGACGGTAAACATTTCAAAGACCACATCTTTCAAAGTTCGGTTCTATCCACACCACCCATTTTGTTATTCGAGTAGGTGCTATGAGAAACTTACGCCGAGCCTTCAAGCTTTAAGTTAGTTGTAGCCGACTCTATCCGGAAATTCAGAGCTTTTCATTTCAGTGGCTCATTGCCGTGTTAAACGCATGTAATAACTATATGTTGAATTCAAATCGGACGTATTGTAGCCTATTAGTAGAGAGACTAATAATTGTAAATGCACTTCCATAATTATTAACTTCAATAATGAGCAACGGTTCGTCTCTTGCTGGGTCCCACTCTCATAAAATAATGTGTTTCATTAAGCTGTCGCCATTGATATAAAGTAAAAGCAAATATTCAGGTAATTAAATATATTATTATTTGCAAACAAATTAACTTAAAATTGGAATCACAGAAAACAAGTTTCAAAAGTATATTTTGTGAAGTAAATGCTACAATTATTATATAAAGTATTTATTCGAATAAATAGCCAGTCGCTCAGTTGACAAGAAGGAGTAATAAGAAAGAAAAAAATATCTATTTAAGTAACGTTTTAAATTCAATAGTAAACATGTAAAATAGGGACAATGCGTTAACCAGGCTGCCTTCAGACATCATATTTTTATGCGAAGAAATTTTAATTGTAAATAGAATATGATAATAATATGGTAGTGTCGTATATTCTGCCTTTTTTCCAAGTTTATTCGCGTTGGAATATATAATACACAGGACTTTACATTTTTAAAGCACAGTTAGAAAGAAAAACTAACGTTAGATATTAGTGTATTCATAAAACAGTGGAGTATTTAATCAAAAAGTTAAGAAGTAGTTGCAAAAAAAAATTTATAGTTCTGTTCTAACATAACAAGAAATCCTCGTTAGGGGTATAAACCAGTGTTAACGTGAACCTTATCATCAAATCTAACAATCATCATCATCGTTATCAACCTATAAGTCCCTCGACTGCCTGACGTAGGCCTTCTCAAGTCTTCGCCATTCAGACTCTAACAACATAGAGTCAAATTAAACAGAATAATTGAATCAACTGACTGCACCATATTACGTTAGAACTTTCGCGTCGCCTAAATGCGGTCTAGCCTTTTTCGATTACGGCTTGCAAAGCCACCAGGGAGTCTATGTTAGTTTGTCTAAAACCTATTGCCCAATCACGGTCCAGTCCGGTGTCCTACGCGTTATGCCCAGCTGTGCTTAATTATCACAGTTTACTTAGCAGCTCACCCACGCCTTTCCGCCGAACTGCCCAGTACCTACGCTCTGGTTATGATTTATTTCGATGATGACCTTTTTCTTAGAAATTGACACAATGCTTTCTTGAACGGGCGATTGACTGACAGCTGAGATGACTCAATCGAACATTATCGATACGCCCGCATGCATTTACGATTTTGAACAGCTGGTCCTCTTGTAATGGTTTAAAATGAATACATGTATCAACTCCGTTTTAGGAGGACTATAGTCTCTTTTTGTCACTCTCTTTCTTTGGTACTTGTGTCATGGATAAAAAAATACAGCGAAATATAATTTTGAAAAAAGATTTAACACCGCACTTTGAAAATAATTATTTTGAGATATACTGATTGGTGTGATACTTAGTAAGAAAAATGGTATATTAAGTAAAATGGCACTTGCACTATATTCAAATAGTCTAAAACTGGAACACGGATACGTTATGCTACTGCCAATCCTTCAAGTCGAAGAAAATACAGATTTAACTAATACGAGTCCGTTTTCGACATGTTATGAATAAGAGGGCTGGCTAGGTGAAGGTTCGAGTTTGCCTGATGCAAGCCTCTTTCAAACTCCACGACACTTATTCCATTGTAGTTGCAAACATAAACGTCAGTACAACCAACAAAATTCATTAAGACTGCAACTTCATAGTATTTAAAATTAAAATCTTTTCGCTCTTTAAAAATACACGGAAACAATATTGTTGATAAAAGAGAAGCAACTTTTACAAACACATTATCCCCATGCATTGTGTTTTAATTGTGATTGACAACGGACGCGACGGATTTAATAAACTATCATTTATGTTCCCGAAAATTTTGAATTAATTAAATAAGACGTCTATCCTTCCAATTGAGTAAGTTTGGTTCGCTGTTTATTATCTTTGTGAAAAATGGCACACACGGGCTTGAGTATTTATAATTTTTTTTTTATTTTTTTTTTGTTAAAATGGTAACAAAATTTTCAATCTTAACTCCAAGTAAATTATGTTAGAGATGCAATGAGACTGAACCTCGAAAGCTCTAACAAAAAACCGGCACAATTACAATGCGATCCTCATTACTTCGTCATCTGTACTTTGTCCCACCGCCCTAATTTAGGTGCGGACATTGTGGCAGTTTTAAATGTAACGTGGACCAAACTAACTTTAACCATTTCATTAACTAGGAAAGCCTCACAGGACAATAATTTCGGGAGATCGTCACCGGGGAATGGATACAAAAAGTAGGGTGCTGACAACGGCACTTATGCCTGCAAATCTGTCAAACTGCAACTTAATTTAAAAGTACACCATTAAATTCTTAATGAGTCTTACTCATAACGATTTTAGTAATCTGTAAAGTAGTACACAACTATAAAGGAACGCAGTTTAAAAAATTGTAATAGAATCTTTCACGGCATTAACAGCGTAAGACGACGTTGCAAGATGCTTGTTTCCAATATAATTAATTCGCTAGGACGTTTACATTAGCTATCTACATCACGCTACTCGTCAAGCATATACCTTAAGAGGCACAGTTTACCATGTCAATGAGACGATAAGATTATTTATACAATGCATCGTGACCTGCTAACTTATTTATCTGGTGCTAGGGTCCGTAGGGCCATGTTATCGTCCGATAGCTATATATGTCATATGGAACTTGAAAACAAAATTGTATAACTAATTTAACTACCTCTTGGTTTAATTTCTACTTCATGCAAGATGTACTTTTATAGTACGCACACGGCAATACGACATTGGTGAGGAGTTAACTCTATTTAATTGATTTTTTTTTCGATTGGCACTTGCTGATACCCTTTGTGGAGTTGAATTCCCAAGGAAATGATAGGTCAGATGATTTGTGACGATTGTGCAAAAAAGTAGTAGGATATGCAAAGAACGGGTTATGTAATTATGTACATATTATTATTTATCTGCTATATATACGCTAATTATACGAATAACAATATTCGTATCACAAGTCTATTCAATTCCTTTAATAATCTCAGAGCCACTGATAGGATTGACGATCCATATATAGCGCACTATTTTACTCGGTTTTTTTGTTACATCTCGGGTGTATTCCATCGATAAGGACGTTAGTTAGCCCACACTGATTGGTTAAAAAATAGAGACAGTGAAGTCAGAAATAGATACTCATCTATTTTTAGCCAATCAAAAGTCAAAAACTCGTAGGTCACCCTACGAGCTCTTTGTTAACAGTGAAATAATAAAATGTGCAAATAATAACAAAATTCTATAAGTCCTGGAGCGGCCTGCCTACGCTGGATTTGGACTAACATTATTAAATTGGCATCCAACCGATTTTAGCCATGGCGGCCGATTTCAATTGAGATCGGAAAAGTGCACAGGACATAATAACACAACTCTCTATTCCCTTACTATTTTCAAAGAATATTTATTCTCATAGATTGCTGTCTCACCGAATACGAGAGTATACAGCAATCCGACATGAACGATGAGAGATCGGGTGCAGGACCACCGGCTTGACGTGCTTTCCGAGGCACGGGCGTTCAACCGCCAACTTCCTCACTCCGGGCTGAGTAATTTTGCCCGACCCCGGACTTGAACCGTGGACCACTCGGTCCTTACGCAGCGATTGCTGCCCATAGGCCAACGCAGTTAAACATGAAAAGTAAATTGTTTGTAAAAGTTGTGCCAAAAAATGTTTGTGAACTAAGTAGTTCTTTTTACTTAATTAAAATTATTTTTATTTTGTTTGTTATGTTGTATCACACAACTATTTGTCATTGGCGCATGTTTACTACTAACAGTCCCATCGAACCCGTTATTTCTTACTTTAATGATTATTGAGCTAATTAACAGCGTAAGTTTAACGTTCCTAATAAATACTTTATTGTATACAATAATATATTATTCGCTTAGGTACTTTCAAGGTAAGTAATAAAATAAGACTCTATAAGGTCCTCTAGTACTCAACAGGTAGTAAAGGCATCACAATAATGATATTCATAAGCTGAGAGGTAAACTGATGGGAAAAGAAATAAAGGGCGAGAATATTTTGAAATCGCAGTTTGCATCTATCATCGATCCCTAGGGATCAGATAGTGCAGTTGTGTTTATACTGCGCACTTGGCTGATTTTAATTGAGATCGGCCGCCATGGCCAAAATCCGTTGGACGCCAATAAAACCATAAAGTAGTGACAAAGTTTATAAGAAAGCTGTTAATAAGTTCAGACGCCTAAATAATTACGATTAAAAGCTTTATATTAGTGAGCCGACTACAGTTACAAGTAATAAGCCGTACCGGATATCAAGCAGTGTTGTCGAACAATAAAACGATCACGGAATGCTAGTGCGTACGCGAGAAGTAATCATGGCGCGCTCCCCTTGGCATATAACTCGCATCGTATTGCCGACGTATCTATTACAAGTAGCTCATTCACACATCAAAAGCCTATTTAAATGTGGGCGACAACAAAATAACAATTGCGGCTTTGCCAAGGCGACGTTTCTTGTAAAGTAAACTGGTCCTTTGTGCTTCGCAGATGAGAAAAGTGGATATACGTTAAACAATTCTCGAGACACTAAACGCAATGTTCTGTTAATACAACTATTCGCTTTGTACAAATTAACGCGAACGCGTAATTTAAGCAATGATGCCGTGTGCTTTTATGACGAAATAAATACTTTCTTCTATTGCCCAACATCACATACATTGATCTGATCCCGTGGTGAGTAGCTTAAGCACTTGTGTTACAGGTATCAGAATCAACAGTGGATATACACAAATATACTTAAATACATTTAATAACACACCCAGACACAAAACAAACATAGATGTTCGTCACACAAATATTTGTCCCGGGTGGGAATCGAACCCATGACTTTTGGAACCGTAGATAGTGACCATGGCTCACTAGCCACTGTTCCACGCTATTGGTTTTATTTTTCCTAACTGACATACGATCTTGGCTTGGAGTAGCCTCGTCATCATCATCGGACTTGAGGAGGAGCGGATGGCTCTCACTCCAAAGACGCTTTTGGTACTATCCCTGCTCCTGAGCCAAGGATCCTGGGTGCTATCCCCTCCCCCCTCCCCGTGACAGAAATCTAAGTCTATATACCACTGTTACTTCTATAATCCATAACACAGGTGTGCATCACTCACTACTCAGTATCAAATTTAAATGTAGTCGATTTTATGAAAGTTTCATTACCTACTTTGTTTCATATTACAGTTTCAACTTTCAATGGCGATTGACAATTGACACAAACTCTTTTACTGTTTATTCGATTATTTAAGACGTTTGGAAGTCACCTAGTAACTTTTCGTGAAATTTAGAGCGAGTAGGTATTTTCTTTGATATTTTTGCACACTTGCGGCTATGCGAGTTCAAAGGGAATAACAAGTTTTTTCTTGTTTTCTTATTGGAGTTAGGTGAAACTAAGCGTTGTGAAATTATTCCATGTTTATTTGTTTAGAGGTGAGGAGAACAGACGAGTGGGTAAGCCTTTATAATGATCAGCCATGAAATGTATGACATAATAGGGAGCGTGAACATAAATTGTTTGTTTTTATTCATCACGATACAAAAAGTTATCGATCTTTTTTCAAGAATATCTTAGGTTTAAAACGGGGAATCAGAGTAAGATATTGACAAAGGATGTCAAGATTCCATAAAAATACATTATGCTTGTATCCGGTATTGCTTTAAATATTTTTTTTAAAACAAATATTTACCGGGATGGGTATAACATATTTATTTTAAAGATTAATGTCACTTTATAAGTAACTTTTTAGTCAACTTTTGGGCTTTTATACCTGACAATGAGAGCATAATATAAAAATTCAAAGGAAGTAGCTTAACATAGCATTGTCAATATAGCCTGAGCTTAAAGCTTAGTGCAGTAGACTCGGGGCAGCGGGTCGCCGCCCACTATGATTGGTGACACTGATTTATGATTTATTATCAGTGAGCGTTCAAAACTTAATTTTGGTTCTGCACAAGATTACGTCCATTGTAATTTAACGGCCACTTTTCTACTAAGGCGTGTGCAACGAATTACTTTTTTGGACGGCGGAATAAGACAACAGACGATTGACCACATTGTTACAACCTACGCCGAGAATCATAAAATAATTTATAGAACATTTGAAATGGATTTTTATTTCTTGCGTTTAACTTTCACATGTTTACTCAATATTTTCAAAGACCAGTTTGTCATCCGTTTCTAAATGTACCCATTTGACCCTATATCGAAAAATATCCTAATATTAATAAAAAGGTGCCTTCCGCACCTATTAGGCTATCCTGGTGCAAGTCACATCGATTTGCTATTAAGGGACATTTAGACGCACGCGAATGCAATGCCCGCTTTTGTTTCGATCCTGTAGACATATTGAAATGGCGATTCGACATCGGACATGTTTTAGAGAATAGCCGCCCGGCCTATGTAAATGTATGGGAAGTCGTTCAATTTCGTTTTAGCGCTGGAACGTAGCTTCACAATTTTCAATTCAATGCTCACTTCTGTTTATAGTAATGAACAATGAAAGCACTATAACATACATTTTGTAGGTGCATAGAAAGGAGATTGTTCCATCGGCAGATTTTATAAAAGCTGCAATTTTTTTGCGAATACCGGACAAAAGTGCTTTTGGATACTTTTTTTTTATTTTTTCTTTAGAGTTGTCTATATTTTAGTCGGCTTGCGTTCGGTTGGGTCTTGGTAGATTCGCGTCATAGCGTAGTTTCTTTCGAGAACGCGAGGATGAGGAATTTTTATGGACATAATATGCTAGCGCTATGTGGTTCAAAAACCCTTCAATTAACCTTGGGTGCGGGTTAAGTGTTCAAATAGGGTTGTTAACCCGCGCCCGGGTCCCGTTACGCGGCGTGTGCGCATATTGCCGCCTCCACTACATGAGCGCTCGGTTTGCTCAGCACACAGCCCTGATTGTGCCGGTCTAAGGCTTGTTTGTCCTACCCACTGGCCCTACGGCACAGTGCAGTTCGTACTGCAAAGTTTTCTGTTTGAAGCCGTAGGTGAACTGCAGCTTAACTAGACTCGGAAACTTTGATTAAATACTCATTTCGAATTGAATTGGACAAAATTAGGTTTCACTGGAAATGTTATAAAAAAAATTATGAGATATGACGACATCACTATCAAATGTTTCGTAGATGTATGTAGCAGACGAATAATGTTTGCTATTCCATGACATGATATGTAGTTTGAGTCATACCGTTCAAAAGGTTAAGATTGCTATGCCATACTGTTACCAAGCTGATTGTGCCCACAAATTGGTCTACGGGTTAATGTATCGGTCTTAGTAGGAAATGTGCAAAGGATTAAGCGAACACAAAGATTTATTGAGAAGAGTTTAACTTCATCTCAGACCGGCCCGAGATCATACATCAGTAATTATCGTATGTAAATGACCCGATACAGCTACTAGGGGACCGCATAAGGAAACTCAAGATAATCATGTAGAAGCGATAAATACAATGTCACAAAGTGAAAACAAAGTTTACGTAAAATTTCTTGAGCTTTTATAGATGTAACTACATAAATTGCATTAACATTAACTAACATTTTACTCATGAATTTAAATTCGAAATGCAGTTCAGACTGATCGCTGTGCCTACTTTGGGTAAATATAATTATTTAAGCATAATAACAATCAACATAAAAACCTAATTTGATTATAACATTACACCCGTTTATTTGATATATGTATACGTAATAAAAATATTTCCCAGTTCTTAAAACCCTAAGACAAAATAAGTCATTCAATGAAATTTATGTAAAAATCGCATTAAATGTCACAAATTTCACAATCATAGGAATGTCACAATAAAACAATGTTCGGAAACAATTCGGAGGCTTCGATTCCAGCAGGATCGTTCAATGTCTAGCTCGTTCTGATGATATTATATTCCGCTGACATTTCACTACTGGCAAGAACTAAAAACGTATGATATATTGTGTTTTGTTTTGAATAACATCACGCAAAGGTTTTCGGTGCGGTTTTTCCACACAGTTCGTATTAGTTACCGATGTTAAGTTGTCAACGTAAGAACTTACCATTCCAAGATTTATGTTTTGACGGTTGTCATATTTCCTTTGCGGACTTAGAATACGAGTAATGCGGCAGAGGCTTTTTTTTTGTTAAAGTCGACAATCGTAGTTTATGTGGAAAAGAAATATTTTTAATTTTATTTAGCGATTTCATTAACGGCGATCACCTTCACTAATTGAAGCTAAAACTGTTGCGACTATTTATTTTTTATCAAAATTTCCGCCTTTAAACACATTTTATCACACATTTTAAGCTTAATTTTGAATTCGAAATTTTTAAAATAGTGTTAATAAATTCTGAGCACGGAATTATCCGAAATATGTCTACTTCTTCTTTAATTTCAACTTAGTTGATTTATAAATTAAGTATTATTGTCAGAAGGATCTACTTCTGACAATATAACTTAACTTTACTTAGCTGATTTTAAACATTATTCGTAAATTTTCATGTAAACCTACAGTCGGAATTTTGTTAAGATATCTAATAGCGAAAACGTTACAAAATAAAACCTGAATCCTCACGTGTGAGGATGCTATCAATTTCGTGTAACTTTTGTTTGCAATGACATCACGATAAGACTAAGACAATTTACTGGCCTTAATATTTTTTGCAATGAAATATACATTTTAAAATTATGGGACGTTAAGAACGGACGGTAACCCGCTGCAGTTGAGTTTCAAAATAAATGTAAAAAAAATTAAACCCTTCAATTTAAGTTTCGAAGTGATCGAACAAGCCTACAACATCCTCCGAAGGCGCGAAACTAATGCAATCAATTTTAAGTTCGCAACTAATCTAAGTGTGGAACCGGTAAAAAGTTGTGTTGCACCAGGCGTCACTTGGAGTGTGGAGTCGGGGTTGTAAGTAACTGTCACAACTTACTGGGTGTCGCGGCGGGGCGTGCGATCGGGCGCACGGTCGGAAGCCGACTGTGGACTGAGTGGTTGGCGGGAAGGCCCGCGACTCGGCCCGCAACTCGGCCCGCTCGGCTAGGTTGCACCGGGCTAGCCCACCCCAACAATGCCCACTGCACTTGTTGAGCCGATTCGGACGTATTGGCGTGACTATTAAGCGGGTGTTGGCGTCTCTGACAAGCAATACGCCAAATAGCTTGTTGATGTTTGCATTCGCAAATGGAACTCCGAATTGGTTGTGATTTTTATCATATTTTAATACATTATTTCGCTATCGATTTCAATTTACAGATCGGTTGAAATGTGTTATCGTAGGGATTATACGTAGAGATTGCAGCACAAAAAACTGAAAGATATGATTACAATATTTCCGTTATAAAACGAATGTTTAACGATATCCTAAACATTCTTAATACTTTTAATTTTTTTTTAAATATCAAAGGAAAAAGAGGTAACAAGTAGAATAATCTACTACCTATTTATTGTCTACTATTTTCCACGTAAAAAGCTTTTTAACAGAGCTACGTTTTAAATAGTTTCCTGTGCCAGATGAGATAAATTAAAAATATTACATTTTCGAAATACGCGACAGTCAAAGTTGAAACTATCTGAAAACAAATTTCATACATTACGCCACTGAATTTCCTAAATGGCTTTCATTTCGCAAACGCTGCTTACATTTTATTAGCCGTTTTATATTTTCCACAACAGTTTAACTTTGGAACTGCGCGTACGTAGGTCCTTTGATAAAATCTCTAAATACGTCGCATTAAGAAAAATGAAGAGTAAAACGATTTGAGTTTGAGTTAACCTTTATTAGGGGTGTTGCGTACGAATATTCCCGTAAAGTCAAGATTCTGGAGAGCAGACCTGCGTCACAGGTTTCGGTCTCAAAGTTATCGGGCATTTTACAAGATGTCCGGGTATGGTCGCTAGTGTGGGAGGTGCATTACGCCGTGGGACACAAAAATAAGTTTATGGGACGGAAGAAACAAATGAAGTATAGCCTTAAAGTGCTTTATTTTAATAGATTTAACTATATCATTTTATTAATTAAGTTTTAGTTTTATGGTATATAGCTTCCTCATAGAATATTGTTCAAATAGGGTACACATTTAATTTTAATTCTGAAAATCTTGTATTTAATTGTAATACTATATGTATTTTAACATAATTAAGTAGTATATCTTAATTAAGAATACTTCCAATTTATATTTTACCCGATCAAAATAATGATCAAATTGCACGCTATCTTTGTTGATATTGTTAGATAAATTGGCATTAAACAGGTGACCATCAAAGTGGGAAATCTCAAGGCTTCAAAACTTTATGAACGGGACATTTCGCTGGCAAGTTGGCGGCACTACACCGGCTTGAGTCGGCGAGAAGTTTCAAACGACACTTGGGAAGATTAGTTAGCCGGTCAGCCAGCAGGTTTGTAAGCGTGAAAGCCTTCATGAGGGCACACCGACTTCACGACATACTTGTGCTTAATCCGAGTGATCAAATTTAAAAAAAAGACCACTTTCCGTTCTTATTTCTTTGACATCTCGTCTTGAAACTAACCGGTAATTTGGTACCAATTTTAAAATTGACATTAGAGCTCTGTGTAGCACTAAAAAGATAATTTAAAAAGTATGTCCCAATTGCTTAAAATCAGTAATGAATGTAGTATGTATATCAAATAAAAAATGCATAATTTAATATTCATTCATTCAACGGCATTATTGAAATAGTACCCTACTCAACAAGTAGAAGGAATACCAACTTACGAAGAGAACTGAAAAGTTAATGAGAAAAACAATGTATTTAATTGTTTTTCCTGGAGAATAAAGCGACTGTTGGTGTTTCGTCCGATTTCCGCTTCAGTACAAATTAAAACCCGTTTGCAAGAGACCTGTAAACGATGCCATTTCAGGTTTAAAAGAAGCTCTTCTACGGCTCTTATTAGTGCTGCAAAGGGAGCATTTAAATAAATGATTTTTTGACTGGCTCGGTGGAACAGTGGTTAGTGACCCTGGCTGGCGGTTCCAAGAGTCGTGGGTTCGATTCCCACTCGGAACAAATATTTATGTGATGAACATCGGTGTTTGTTCCGTGTCTGGGTGTGATTATGTATTTAAGTTTGTATTTGAAAATATATATGTATGTATATCAGTCTCTGACGCCCATAGTACAAGCTCTGCTTAGTTTGGGGTCAGGTGACCGTGTGTGGAAATGTCCCAGATATTTATTTATAAATACGTAAAACTACAATTGCACACAATAAAGGTCGGCTTTGTTTTAATGTATACAAAATGCATGTCCATTGTTGTATCATCAAGTCATCGAGAACAAAGATAATAATCTATGATTCAAATAGTCTGTGATTTTGTTTATTGTAACACCTACTTAAAACGCCTACAAATACTGCTGAAAATATCGTCCCCGTCGTGGCAGAATTAAACAACTAACAAAACCAAAGTTCCGAGATAATTGAGTTTTTGTGTTTTTTTTACTAAAAAACGGCGATAGATTTTCAAGGTGAAGAAAATTTATTGTCGAGATTTTTATATGTTGTAAAACCAGTTCAACTCGATAATATAAATAGTCCGACATAATGCTACTTTATATTATTTTAAAAATAAAAATAAAAAAGTAATTATTTACTTTTGCCACAAACATTTTTGACAACGAATTGCATTTATCAAGTTTTTGTATGTCACTTAGCGAGTTTTGCCACAACCAAGAAGTACATAATACGAATATTTGTAGTGAATAAGGTGACTTGTTTAATTTTACATAGTTTCACTGCCATGAATTATGTTGTTATCAACTTTTAATTTATTATGCAATTTTAGTGAAAAAAAATTAATAGCAGTCAAATAATACTACAATATACTTAATGAACAAATATTTAATCAACAAAATTTAATTGGCATGGTTTTCACATAATTTCAAAAACTGACACAAATTTAAGTTATTAAGAACATAGAAAAAATGTTTCATTACGTAACTAGATTTATCTGTTAGATTCCTTATACTTTAAAATAACATAAAAAGAATCGTGAGCTTTTATTTTGTATAAAATTATACAACATTTAAAAAAAAAGTTGACTTCTAACATCATGTTTAACAATCAAAGTTAGTTTAACTATAATGAATGAATCAATTATCCAGTGTCTCCTTTAAGCTGATGATCAAGTTCTTCTTGCGTCATCAGCTGTGGAGATGTGAGTCTTTCAAAGAAAAAAGAATCAAATTTGAATGTCAGTTTGACGAAAGTCATGATTATTGAAAAATGTGATGATATGACTGTTTGCGATGTCATGATTCGAAGTGAAAAAGTAGAACAAAAGAGAGAATTTGTATGTTTGGGTCTTGGGATCCAAGCTCACAAGAGATAGTAGGTGTGATAACGATTTTGAAAGAACAGTGAATGCTGGTAACGGTGAAAGGAGCGCTGCCCATCTTTGTAAGCAGTCAAGCAGTCAGAAGGTGTCCAAAAAGACAAGTCTGGCGGTTTACAGGAGTGTTGGTCCCGACACTTATGTACGGAAGCGAAAGTTGGGTATGGCAGAAGAAGCACGAAAATAGGATAAATGCAGTGGAGATGCGAGCACTTAGAAGTATGCTAGGAGGGAAACTGAGTGATAGAATCAGAAATGAAACAATTTGAGAACGTTGTGGTGTGAAAGAAGATGTTGTGATTAGGGTTGAGAAGGGTATGCTTAGATGGTTTGGTCATGTTGAGAGGATGAAAGACGTTTAACTAAAGAAATAGGTATATAGAGAAAGTTTCAATCGACAGAGGAAGACCAAGAAAGACCTTCCATGACCAAATAGGTCACATCTTGAAGAATGGTCAAATCAAAAGTAATCGACGAGGGTACATGAAGAGGTTGACATATGTGGAAGAACCGACAGTGGTGTGCCAGGACCGTAGCATATAGCTGGAAGTGATCTCTGCCTACCCCTTTGAGAAAAAGGCGTGATACTATGCATGTATGTATTCTGATATAAAATCTGACTCATTGACATCTGGTTGGTGCTGTATTTTCTGACGGCTTGAACTCATAAATTGATAATAAGCTTTCTGACGTGGAAGGAATTTGCAGAGGCCTTTATAGATCCATTGTAGTACAGTGTATAAGATGAATCTTCTGACCTCTGTTTTTATCAATATCTTATGACTTATGGGCTATGCAGCCCATAAGTTATCTTTTCTATCTATTTGTTCTTTATACTCATTTTCCAAAGCTTCATCTCGATCTATAGTGCGTTTATAGTTATTATGTGTAATAAGACACACACACAGACAGGACTGATCTTTTTTTGGATAAAAGAAAGATAATTTGAAGTAATATTTTAATGAAAACTTAAAATAAGAGCACTTGTTTAATTTTGCCACAACCAAATTTTGTAACAATGTTTCCGAGTCAGTTGTGGCAGAATTCAACAAAGTCATTTATTTAGTTTTTCAACGTAATTTCTTCAACAAACCTTGTTGTGATATGTGGTCAATAGAATCACTAAAATGAAGATATCTTTGCGAATATCATACATATTGCAACAAGATAAATACCAAAATGTAGAGTACACTTTCTATTATTGAAAAATCACAAAAAGTGAATTTCGGTAAAAGTGTCAGTTATTTAATTTTGACACGACGGGGACGATATTAACTATCGAAGTTTTTTGACGGTAATTTCTCGGTAGAGAGAACATTTCGATCACGTCATTACATTATGATACAAACAATAATCAGATTTCCAAATAAATAGATTTCAATTCTGTCAATTTCCAGAATGAAATTCAAAATTAAACTGATAATATAAACATTCATGAACGTACACCCAGAAGTTCATTGTATTATTACTATATTATTTATAATAATGCACATTGCACATTAAAAATTTTATAATTAACTAGTGGTCCCGGCGAATTTCATACCGCCAATATTGATCCTTTTTCTATACTTATTTTCTCATTGAAATCTTCCCTGGACTACAACGAACATTTTAAACCTAAATTACCTAAATCGGTCCGGGCGTTCTCGAGTTTTAGTCAGACTAACGAACAGCAATTCATTTTTATTTATAAGAAGAAGATTTGTGAATAAAACCGTGTATGAAAATCCCAATATCGAGTTCATTATGGCAATTTTAAGGACCATTTAAATTTTTGTAAAGTAAAGTCTTCATAATCTGTAGTAATATGGTTCCGTGTCTGGGTGTGTTATTAAATATATTTAAGTATATTTGTGTATCCACTGTTGATTCTGATATCTGTAACACAAGTGCTTAAGCTACTTACCACGGGATCAGATCAATGTATGTGATGTTGTGCAATATTTTATTTATTTATTATTATTTATTAATATGGTAGTGATTTGTACTGAATGAAATTTATTTAAATAATCATGGCATTTCATGTAAAATTAGTAATAGTAGTTTTCTTCACATTATATTTTGGTCATAGTATACTCGTCGTAGTAGGATAATTGTGTGATTTCTCAATAGGTGAGCTTCTATCAACTAGTACGTCAATCATGATAATAACTTTGATAAAAATTATGATCTCACAACTTCGTTACGAAGGGTTATTTGAGTTGACACGAATTAAAAGTATGATGGAAAAGGTTGATATACTGTGGAGTAAAATTAATTCATGCCTATTCGCCCAGCTCTTGAACAGCCAAGTACCAAGTAACGGTATTGAATTGTTGGCTATTGTTCAAACCGCATTCGAACTTATATGTGCACTAATACATAGCTAGGTATCTATTTAATCGTCTGTATCCATTAAGTAGGTTTAGCTGCAAAACAATTCTTGGTCGCTATTTAGGAAACTACTATCAAAATAGATATATTAATTTGTAGAAAAAAAAGTTGCAGAATAGACGTAAATACAATAGAGTACCTACAAAGCTTTATTTGCGAAAAATATCAAGATTTCATCATCATCAATCATACCTCGTACATAGTATAAAACAAAGTCGCTTTCGCTGTATGTCCGTATGAATACTTAGATCTTTAAAACTACGCAACGGATTTTGATGCAGTTTTTTTTAATAGATAGAGTGATTCTTAAGGAAGGTTTGTATGTAAAATTTACCCGAAGCGAAGCGAGGGCGGGTCACTAGTCACTGTATAAAGCAAAGTCGCTTCCCGTCTCTGTCAGTCTCTATGTATGCTTAAATCTTTAAAACAACTCATCGTATTTTGATGCAGATTTTTAATAGATAGGAAGGATTTAAAAGGAAGGTTTAAATGTATAATTATACCCGAAGCTAAGCGAGAGCGGGTCATTAGTAAATGTATAATATACATCATCAAATATCATCATAATTATCATCTGAAAGGCGTAATCTGCTGAACATCGCGATCGTGAACCGGAAGTACGTAGGAAAGCCTCTAGATATAGGTACCAACGATCTGTAGCGCTACCATGAGTTAGCTATCGAAAACTTACGTACGTTAAAAACCTATCGAATTGTTTTTTTCATACTACCGTTTAGTTATTAGCGTTACCGTCGCTAGGGTCGCTGTACATTTTTCATAGACATTTTTACATGGGCGATATCGAGTCTGTGACTTTTAAACTCATGGTAGCGCTATGAAGACGCAGGAACCTCATTGGTTAAGGTAAAATCAAAACCCATCGCTATGTAGATCATTGAAAGAGATGTGTTTGTGTATTATACTGAAATTTAGTTTCAATTATAAAAAACTCAACCAGTAGGTAAACAATAACTTTATACAAACAAATTGTAATAGATTTATGCAATGGTTTGGTATTACACATCGGAGTCGATGAACACGCTATAAATGAATTTCAATATAAAAGGCGGAATGGATTTCAATATGAAAATATTAAATTTACAAAATTCTGATAGATTCACCGGATAGCAAGCGAACTCTATTTGATATAGATTTTTTATTGACAATGCTCTTACCAATCAATCCTGAAGCTACTGATTTAAATTTTTGTATCCAATAATGTTGGTGTACTTGTATATAAATATGTAGACTGTAGGTCGTTTCGTTGGTCGTTGGTCTATTGGTAGCAAGCGCTGCGTAAGGACCCGGAAGTCCCGCGGTTCGAGTCCGGGGTCACGTTATGCCGGTGGTCCTGCGTCCGATCTAACATCAATCACCGATAAAATTTATATATTCGGTTAACCAAACTTATCATTTTTTTACCGACTTTAAAGAGGTTCTCAATTCGCCGGAATATTTATGATGAAATAAATGAGGAATTAAAATACAAATAGCATCGTGTCTTGGCTGTAAATGTGTGCATTCCATAGCTAAAACGGTATCTAAAGGTGCATCTTCAGATGCAATAGTTCAGTAACAGCTTAACACATATACCTGTTAAACGGATTAGTGAACTTCACGAGGGTTGTGCGGTCAATTGGCTGCATTTGTAAGGATTCCACGCGGTCTAGTGAATAAGATTTTTATCTTGAAAGTTATGTGTTAAGAGGGCATTTCATAACTACTCAGTTTAATACTGAAATATGTAACCTTGCGATTACGATCATAAAACAGAACAGATATCAAAGTTATTGTCATAATTAATGTCAAATTAGTTTGACTGGCTCAGTGGAACAGTGGTTAGTGACCCTGGCTGGCGGTTCCGAGAGTCGTGGGTTCGATTCCCACTCGGGACAAATATAAGGCGTCCGACCGATTTCAGCCATGGCGGCCGATCTCAATTGAGATCAGCCAAGTGCGCAGGACATATTATAGTGCACAAGTGTACGCGCAAACACAAGTGCACTCTCTACTCCCTTACTCTCATAATTCGGTGAGACGGCAATCCGACATGACCGATGAGAGATCGGGCGCAGGACCACCGGCTTAACGTGCTTTCCGAGGCACAGGCGTTCAACCGCCAACTTCTTAACTCCGGGCTGAGTAATTTCATTACAGAAAAACTCACACAAATTTTGCCCGACCCCGGACTCGAACCGGGGACCTCTCGGTCCTAACGCAGCACTTGCTACCAATAGACCAACGAGGCAGTTGTCGGGACAAATATTTGTGTGATGAACATCGGTGTTTGTTCCGTGTCTGGGTGTGATTATGTATTTAAGTATGTATTTATAAATATATATTTATGTGTATCAGTCTCTGACGGCCATAGTACAAGCTCTGCTTATTTTAGGGTCAGATGACTGTGTGTGGAAATGTCCCAGATATTTATTTATTTAACTAGTCATACGAACGTCTTTGCCAACAATCATAGGTGTGTTGTTACTGTTAGGTATTTTGTCCAACCAAGCGATCATGTTAGGATCAACACCAACTGTAAGCTGCTGTATAATAATGACATCATATTTTTAGAGCAAACGCTAATATCAAGGTGACGTGAAAATAAATTTGTTTATCCTTCTCTTTCGTTGGGACATAAGCGCCTAAGTAACAAAATGTGTACTCTATCTCAAGAAGGTACCTCTCGGATCACACTTTAAGTAACATTAATCGGACGTCGTCGCGTTTACGTGACCTCACCTCGCTAGAAAAATATACTATGTAACATCTACTGGAGTACACAAATCCAATCTTTATTCAAACTGTAGTAGAGTTGGGAATCGTCTGCGTAGTAATGTAAAGAACGCGGAGAAGAATTATGAACGGAATTACTTACTGCAAGCTGAGTGTGTTCACAGCCACTTGGCGTAGTAAATAATTTTAGTATTTCAAAAAGGCAGCCGCGAACATCAATCACATCTAAGTATCTAACAATTGAAGACAAAATTATCTTTCATTATAGTTACGTTGTTTTATACGTAACCTATGGAATTAAAGATATGTAAGTATTCTGTCAGAGAAATTGATCGTACACTTTAAACGAAAGGGTCACATTTGGTGACTTTGTAACATCTACTTTAACGAAATGCTTGTGTTGCTAGGCAACAGATGTTGGCCAAAGACGTTGCTAACAAGTTACGCCCTTCTAAACCTTAAATTAGGTAAAAGATGATGGCGAAAATGTGCGGAACTTTATTTATATTATACTTTATTACTTACATTTATAATGTCCAGAAAGACCGTGTAATCATTATCGTGCCAAAATGGAACTGCACTCTGCAGTGGCATATTTGTTGCACGTGTTTTCATGTTTGCAATACCAGAACAAAAATATGCATCCGGTATTTATATTTAGACTCTCTTACTTATGGAGGGTTGGTTTTGTTTACTTTTTCGTTTTTAATCGGAATTGGATGTGGCAAACTTAAGTTATTTCAAATGTTCATTAATCAAATTAAAAATTATATAATATTGTATACTACCACTTTTACACAATAATGAGTGTAA
This sequence comes from Maruca vitrata, assembly GCA_039566165.1. Lineage (NCBI taxonomy): Eukaryota > Metazoa > Arthropoda > Insecta > Lepidoptera > Crambidae > Maruca > Maruca vitrata. Next base: position 17,524,184 of record CM076911.1, on the reverse strand, counting down.
TGGGTATGAACGAGACATCTCCAACACAAGTATTTATTACTTCTTTTCATTTTTTGTTCAGATCACAAACAAAGAATTTAATGCATAGACAATGCACAAAATCGAATTTATACATCTTATAAATCCGTAGCATACCAGATGAGCCAATGAATAGTATGTTCTTTTTTAAAATTAAGAATCTCTAAGGCTTAGGCCGCACTACGGTTTTTTCCCGCAAGCGGTAAATCGTGAAACCGCAAAACCGCCCGAGACGCACACACTACGGTTAAAAACCGCGAAACTAGCCACGATTTTCACTACAAATTTTGGCGCGGTTTTTTCCCGCTATCAATTCTGTAACAAAACGCGGTTTTCAAATCAGTCGCGGAAAAAAACCGTCGGTGCGGCCGCTTCCATTAGTTACTTTTACTCATAAAATCAGGCGGTTAAAATCCGCGGCGGTTTAGCCGTAGTGCGTCCTAAGCCTAATAAGTAACAGGACTGAGAATAGTTTAGTTACTGAGTGACAGGTAATTTTTTTTTCGACGCCATTTCAGTTTCAGTCCCTACAACACGCAACATAGAAATGACACCGACCAGGAAACAATGCATCATCACATTTTTGCATACAATGATGTTTTGATGAGAGAATATAACGAGCAAAGCGGAATAACTCAATAATGTGACTCCGTCAGTACCTGATTATGAGTGACACAATGTGCTTAATTCTGAAGCAATTGAAGTGTTAATTCGCAATCATGTTTTGTTCACAACGACTATTAACCGTGATGAGGTTAGTTTAAATGCCACGTAGATTTTAGACCGGGTTAGTTTTTGTTACTAAATAATTTGTGCAACTCCTGGTTGTTTTGTTCGATGTTTCATATGTTGGGATTTCTACTAGTGTTTTTACTCAATGTCATAATTATGTTATCTGTGGCAGCAGTAAGTCTGTTTAGGAAATAACTTTTTGTTATTTACTCTTTTACGGTCACAGCATCTAGACATTTTTGATTGATTTTTAATCAAATTGTCAAAGAGGGAACATATTTCCCACAGCCCTTTAAAAAGTATAGTAGTAACCAACGACTTCATACCCAAAGTAGTAACTACCTATACTTATACATAGTTCGGTTAACCACATTTGTAAAAACTAGAATTTTTTTTTTATAAATATTACACATCATCACATTTATGTACAACATTGATCTAATCCTATAGTAAATAGCTTAAGAACTTGTATTACGGATATGAGAATACAAATATCACTCAGCTCCGGTATTACATATCGCAAAACTAATAAATAGCAAAAATATCGATGGCCAGTTAATAAATATGTCGCCACCGATCCATAAAAAGTTACCCAAACCCCCTTTGACATTCTGGAATGTTTTTGCCATCTACATACTTACCGTATCAAAGTTGTAAGTTATATTAGCATCTTACCTGTAAAAAAGAAAAAAAACCTAGTTAGTCAACGGTATTTCAACATTCGACCCCATTAAATACAAATTATTTACATTAGTAAAAATAGGTCGTCAAAATAAAAAAAAGTTTTTCAAAGGTATCTATCAGCTGTCGAAGAATCACATAATCCGTCACCCAAACCATCAAAAGCCGTACAGCACCTTCCAACCAAGCAAAGTCTGCTTTTATTTCCAAGTTCGATGTATTAAGAGCCATTCCTACTTTTAGTTGGTTGTGGGGTTTCCACGTTAATGGCTCAGTCGGAGCAGTTATCGCATCTAATGATAAATAATAACCCGCCGCTGCAGCCGTCGGACTGCGAGACGAGGCTTCACTGAGGGGCGCCTAGTACCAGAGATACTGGAGATCCGGTCCAAATGACCAGTGTCGTAGCTACCTCTTATGCTAGTGCAAGTTTTCAAAAGTGCGCCCTTGAGAAATAAAACTAGGTACTGGTCCAGTGGTCTGGACATTTTTTTGTGCAATGACTACAATGATGGCTTGGAGTTGTCTTGTCATCATCGCCGGACTTGTGTGCGGGGGGTGGGCAATAATATCGTTTTAATAAAAACGATACTAAATGTCCCCATATCGTGAGTAACATCGAACAAAAATACGTACCTATTTCCTTTTTATAACAAGTACCCTAGTGAGATATAAGCTAAACAAACTATTGTTGACAGAAATCCGTTCACTCGCCAAGTAACCCAGGTGTTGAGTAACAGTGTAAATCTTACTCCCATTGTATCGGCTAGACTATAGCCGTCTCGACAAAAGCAAAATAATGCATTCGACAACTTGTGCCACTTCAAGTAATTAAATGTTGCGCTTTGATATTTGAGACTGCGTTTTATATGCACAAACGCCAGAGTTACCTTAATAATCATTATGAAATCTTAAACTAAGGTAAGTGGCCTATAATATACATAAGATAGGAAGAGTCAATATATTTGAAAATGCTAGACAATAGTGAAACTGAGGATTTTAGACGAATTTACTCGTAAATATTACAAATTAACTTTCGAAAGACATAGAAAAGTCATTTAGATATTATAGGTTGCAATGTAATTCCACGAGCTTTCCAAAATGGTTGATTTAGAGCTTAATGGGTTCTTAATATACCAGGAAAGCTATACAAATAAATGTTTAGAAGCTAAGAAAAAACAGATGCAATGCGAATTGTGCACTCACTCAAACAAACCTTTATGAGGACAGACCGTTTAACGGCCGAATACCTACTGAAACGAGAAACATTATTTTCATTGTTCGACCGACGCCAGTCGAAAATTAACCTGCTATTATACCTTTTTTAGTCATAAATATCCATAAAAAAGGCAATATAAACAATACAATACCCACATAAGTAGTATAAAGCTGGTTCAAATAGTCCGTCAGTTCAATCGAGAGCCAAATACCGTATAAGCTGCTAATGAGCTCAATACTCAATACTCAATAATTTAACAACTCAACTCGCAACATGAGCAATTCATGTCATTGTTCTGACTTTAACTATGTCTTTGGATGGGACACAATTTTTTTTATTTGTTTTTAATATGGTGTTTATCCTCTAAGCTTCTGCCAGCTTCACGTCCACCTTTTGGTTCCTAACTGACTACGATGATTATGGATGACAAGGCTACCCCAAGTAGCCTTGTCATCATCACCGGACTTGCAGGGGAACGGATAGCTCTCATCCCTACTTCGTCTACCTTAAGTTGTTCATCGTGTAAAATATCCTCCAGATCGCGTTAGGGCCCAAATTACGTTAAGCAGAGGCTGGTTTTTTTTTTGGTTGATAGAGTTAACTTTCAGTGGTCCCAACTCATCATCATCAGATCACGATCTGGTGGTGATGGTATCCTTGAGTTATGGTTGGAACTTTTAAAAATAAATTAACAGTTTCAACGTTTTTAACCAACTTTAAAAAAAGGAGGAGGTTCTCAACTGATTGGTCGTTATAACAAAATTAATGACACTTTTAAGTATGAGTAAGTTTTTACGAATGGAAGGAGAAAAGGGTCGCTTACTATATTTGCATTCCTCCAAACTATATCTTTGCCAAATTTAATTTATATCAGCCAAGAGTTTGTGTCTTACAATAAGCGTAACTGACAAAGACAATTATTTCGCCACCGCTACGTTCTAGAATATAAAACTAGTTTATCTTTTTTCTAGTAACTTTGTTTTAATGTGGTGTTACATGAAAGGATGAATTTACTGAGAAACGCAATATGACATGCATTAAATGACCCGTTGTAGTTATTATTGTTTTCTGTCATAATTTTCAAACTGCTATTAGGGTTGCCTCTCATAATTAATATTTTTATTGGTACGATACCAAGCACATTTTTGTTTATGTGGGCTGCTGCTAGACTTCAATAAGGAGAGGTAGTTAAAAAGTGTTTTTTATTTTTCCCTAACTGACATACGATGATGGCTTGGAGTAGCTTCGTCATCAGCACCGGACATACGGGTGGCTCTTACCCCTAATTTATAAGTGTCAATTTATTGTTACAGAGAGTAGGCAAAAATTGTTGCCGAGAATCCTTGTTACCTACTCACACGTAGCAGTCACCCCTTAAGTCTTTCCGAGTCATTATTTTACAGTTGCTGTGAACATTTTAACAGTAAGTACGAATCAAACCGGTCATGTGTTACAACCTCATGACAGGCAGACAGCGAAGTGCCCTATTACCTACTCTATAGACGATCACTAAATCAACCCTACAAAAATCCATAAACCCTTTAAGCCTTCAACGGCTGCCAAAAATGCCATGAAATGAAAAAAAGAGTTTGAAAGATCTTTACAATTTTTTTTTTCAATCAAAGGCAAAACAAAAAGGACCATTTATATAGTAGCGCACATGGTAACCCTGTTTGAGCCAGTTGTCAAATTCGTTCGGGCGGGATAAGCGTGGGCGGAACGAATCGCGCTGACCCGACTACGGTTTATGTCCAGGAACAAGTATACGTATATATACGTACAAGTATAGTATACATAGCCGGTAAGACGGAACATAATCTTATGCACGAGAAACAGAGCTCACGGCACATTCAGAGTAAAAATAGGCTTTGATTCCCGATGGAGTTGGATTTTGAAGTATTAAAGATCCTGTTTTAATAACGACACTAGACTTTGAGTTTTTTCCAAAATTTGTCGGGTAAATAAACGATTGCCATCTGTAAACTCTATGAATCAAATTATGTTTATACTAAAATTACGTGAAATTTGTATTAAAGTAAATAAAATATATTTTTAAACTGTTTAACAGTTCTTTCCGCCACATTAGTGTTATTTGAATGGCAGTTAGGCAATCACTCTAGCGCCCACCTAAATCAAACAAACTACACGGTACATTGACACTCGTCATACCGTTTACGCCGCCTACAATACATGCACCGTGACGTCATACCTAGCGCCTAGATAATTACCTGCATTCCTGAATTCTCGGCTAAACAAACCTTGGCTTATGAATTGAGGACGCGGTGCAATAACATTTCGTTGTATCGTTCCTTCAAATGTCAAATCAGCAAATACTAGCGGCGAGTTAGTACTCGTTTAAGACCCTGTGTGTAGGAAGGGATTGACATTGAACCTTTTCAAAGAGCTGCTAGGCATTGTTTATATTTTTTTACTGGCTCGGTGGAACAGTGGTTAGTGACCCAGGTTCTAAGAGTCGTGGGTTCGATTTCCAACCGGTTAATCTTTGTGTGACGAACATCGGTGTTTGTTCCGTCTTTGGGTGTGTTATTAAATATATTTATGTTTTGTTTGATTCTGATATCCGTAACACAAGTGTTTAAGCTACATACAACGGGATCAGATCGATGTATGTTAAGTTGTGTAATTTAGAAGTGATATTGAATTTAAAGCATTACGTATGTTGTATTTAGACTTGATGCAAATTACCGCACCGGTTGTTCCTCGTAACATACAAATAGATACAGTTTCTTTGGCCGCAGCAGGCCCTGATTGCCGGCACCCGCGCATGCCCCAGACATAGTTTAAACAAAAAGTGAAATACTAAGTCGGAACTATGTCATAAAATGTACAAAATGAGGCCCGCGCACGCAACGACCGAGGCCTCAAATGAAGACAGTACCATCTAAAAATAACCACTTCGCTCGCATAAAAGTTTTGCAAGTCTTTTCAGTTTGTTTACTTCTGTATTAATTATTTACTACCACGATACTGGGGCAAGGTGTACATATTTTGCTCGTTCTGGCTGTTAACAACGTCGTGATTGTGGAATCTAGAAGTTGGACAGTCTTGTTTGGTGGTTCGGAAACGCGTCAAGTGACATTTATGTTTGTTGAAGAAGGTTTCATACTAATGGTATTCAAAACTGCATGATAAATGAAATACTTTTTACCAAGTTACAGAAAAAAAAAAGGGTTGAAAAGTTCAAACTGAACCTCTTACCACGGTAAGATTATCTTACAACCGTGTTTTAATGTCCTAAGTTAAGTAAAATTACAACAGTTAGTAGGTAAAATAAATGTACGAAAAATGTGATTAAAATTAAGCCAGCCGAGTTTGATATGCACGCTAGTTTTTGCTTCGCAGCCGACGCTAGACAGGCCGGATTTATAGTCAGATCTTAGCCTCTGCATCATGCATTATGTTAATGCGTCATTGCGTGACATCAGAAGCTCTAGAAATAGTGCAATAATTCAATGCAGCCACCTATTGAAGAATATACACTGTAAATCCAACGGTCATAGGAGATTATTTTTAAGGATGACAGTGCCTTTAATAAAAGTCAGACAATTACAACTCAACTCTTACATTGAGAGTGTTTTTGTTAAGCCTAAAAATACTTGAGATAAATAAGTAAAAAACGTAAATATGAAAAAAAGAACTCGCTCTAGTTTCATTGGTAATGCCTTAGTGCCTTTTAAATGGAGATTTTTTTTATTACCTTTATTTAATTGACATGTTGAGATAATATGCAGGTCATCGTTATTTAATACAAGGGTATTTGATCGAAATTTCTTGTTAGTATACTCCACTCCTTTTCATTGCTAAATAGCTAATCTTGTTATATTGAAATGAACTCAAGTTCTATATTTTGTTCGTCTCCAAACAGGTACGTTACTGCAATAGTAAGTCAGTAGTACAGTGAAGCTTAAAATTCCCCCGCAAAGTTAGCTAAGGCATTAGCGGGCGGGTAGCAGTCAACACAAGTACAGTCGCGGTCATAAATCAGCTGTGCGAGCGACACTGGGGCGATAACGTCGCGATCGGAATGCCGCAAGGATCGGACGCGGAAGACGCGCGTCCGACCCGGCGACAGCACCGCCCAGGGCCGGTCCTATCCGTTCACTCATTTCAGCCTTTAGGACATTTAGTTCAACCTTAAGGGCATTTTCAATTCAGACCTTTCTAGTCGGACCGCTGCAGTACCAAAGCGGTGCGTTCGTCTTACTGCGCACGCAAACTCTTTGGCAGTTTCGGTGGAACAATGGTTAGTGAACCAGGTGCACTGCCTACTGGTCCAAGAGAAGAGGCGTGGGTCCAATTCCCACCCAGGACAAATATTTGTGTGACGAAAATCGTTTGTTACTTTTATCATCGTTTGTTATAGTATAAAGTAAAGTCGCTTCCTGCGTCTGTATGTATATGTCGTGGCCACATCGTAGAATTGGCCATTTCATGAAATGATTGGCCATTTCATGAAATGGTTGCATTTCATGAAATGGCCAATCACACATTGGCCATATCATGATGTGGCCAGGTCAGATCAATGATAAGAAATCGTTTGACGATTGGGCCAACTAGATGCACTGCCATTTCATGAAACGATCAATCTCAATCGATCATATCGTGGAATTGTTTCGTTGACTTTACCGGTAGAGTGCCAGAGTTGCCATACCAATTAAGCACTTTGTGCAAATATGCTAAATTTGCACAATGTGCTAAATTTTCTTCCTGTTTAGCATATTATTTTATCTTTTATTTTAGAATAGCATATTTTTAGCAAAACATTTTTTTTTATAAAATTAATGTTATTTTTAAAGTAGGTACATTTAATTTTAATTTGGACAAAATTGTCGGAAGTTTGCCTATTTTAGGCAGTAAATACACTTATTTGGCAACACTGGTTGTTTTTGTGCAGTTTGTGTAAAAATGGCGGCCCTTGTAAACTTTGTGACTTTTATACTGCTTGTACTAAAATACTTGCAAATTTCACTAAATGTACATTTTTTATAACAATAAAAAAATCATTAAATGCATTTAATGATTTTTTTTATTGTTATAAAATTTTAAACCTTTTTATTTTGAAAGTATGTAACAACTAAAAATAAATAAATACGTATCAAAATTGATCCTGGTTTTCATTAAATATTTTATAGTCGCCCTCTTTTTACGATATGGTCAAACGTGGGTGGCCAAATCGTTAAACGTTTATCGTTTAATGATTTGGTCACCATTGATTGGCCACTTCATGAAACGTGAACACTTCATGAAATGGCCAACCATTTCATGAAATGATCAATTCATCGATTTGGCCACGACATATATATGCTTAAATCTTTAAAATTACACAACGGATTTTGATGGTTTTTTTTAATAGATAGAGGGATTTAAGAGGAAGGTTTTATATGTATAGTATACAAGAAGCGAAGTGGGGGCGGGTCACTAGTTAAATATATTTAAGTATATTTTGTGTATCCACTGCTGATTCTGACATCCGTAACTCAAGTGTTTAAGCTACTTACTACGGGATCAGGTGTTTGTGATGTTCTGTGATGTTGCGTAAACACATCGCTTCTGAACTCCAGAGATTCGATGGGAATAAATCGAAAACGCCTTTAGTTTGGAAGCACTGACTGTCGGGCACACATGTATGTGAGCATGTGCTCGCGAATGCAAGTGCATATTATGTTTTTTAATTAACGATGACCAACCAGTCAACCATATACTGTCCAGTTCATTCATTTTAACTTTTAAGTTCATTGACTTTAGATCTCAACCCTTTGAATTACTGCGGCCATTCAATGAAGATTATGGTAAAAAGTAAGACGCTAACACAAGTGCACTCTCTGTTTTTTCATCAACGGCAGTGACTAAACAGTATAAAACATCAAGATATTAATTGCCTGGCTTCAATGTCCTGGTCTAGTTCCACAACAATACCTAGCATAGTTTGCTGACTCTCGACCAACCCTTTCAACTACGGCGGCCTTTCAACGAAGATGGCACCAATGTATGTTGGAATTGGTATATATGACACAAATGCAATCGCTGCTTCTTCGTCAAAGGCAGTGACTGTGTTCCCAACCGTACAACAGAACAGTACAGTCCAAGTCCAATCAAAATGTCTTTATTTATGTTCACCTTTTACAAGCACTAAATCCTCACATTAGTAATAATAAGATTCTACCACCGGTTCGGAACGCCGATTCTACCTAGATGAAAGATCTACCTCCGGCTAGAAACTCTTTACTTACTCTCTTTAAGCGACAATCATGTGACAAATTGTAAATGATACAGTCTGGGACAGTGATGCTCAAAAATTACCAGATGCAAGCTCTGATAAATTCTGAAATAGTCCAGTCAAAATAGACATTTAACCTAGGAAAAATTCGCATAGAGCTGAAAATTGGCATGAATGTTGGGAACACTATTACAAATAATCTGTCAAAAGTCCCCATCGATCCCACGTCTGCAAAAAAAAATAATCAAGGTCAAATGTCACAAATATCAGTTTTATGCACTTTTGAGCGAAACGGTAAGTTTTATCATAAAAGTATGTATGACAAAATTACTTATCACGTAATTATCTATAAAAAATGTCTTAACACTTTGTTCCTAAGATTCACCATTTCAGAGATATAGCGCTGCACAAATTTGAAAAAGTTGTATTTTCAAACGCTTCCAGGCCCCCATGCGATTGTGCTAGACAGTTAAAATTTTAACGAATGATGTATCTCAGTTGCCTCTATAACATCTAATACTAGAAACAACATGAAACCAACGTGTAAAGTGGGTTCTCATACAAAACCTATGTTTTTTTTTTCTCACACTTGAGTCGGAAAAGAAAAAGTGACTGGACCAATTTTGTAGAAAATTGTATGATCTACAACTTTTGTTTGACCTATTTTTACGATAATACTTACTGTTTTCGAAAAAAATGAAAAAATCCTTAATTTTATACTTTTGACCTTGAATAATTTTTTTTGCAGAAGTAGGATTGATGGGGATTTTTGATATTTCGTTTATTATGATGTATTTAACGTCTCTGGCAATTTTCAGCTCTATGCGAATTTTGTCTAAGTTAGCACTTATTTCTGTCTATTTTGACTGGACTAAAAATAATGTGATCAAATGAGCATCGATCTCATATAGCGCAAAACCAATGGCATTTCGGGAAATGACATGACCTTATCAACAACAACCCTCTTTGTTACTGGAAATCATTGCTAGTCTCAAATTCCGATAAGAGGATATGAAATGATTAAATGAGATTTTAAATCCTTTTAACATCATAATAGGTATTATGAGCATAAATATCAGTATATGAAAACAATAAATGATAGCATATAAGTTAGTCTTTGACATAAAGCAAATATGGAGGTCAGTTTTAATGATAAGTTAGATTTAGTTGATCGACAATTTAAATATTATCGTGACAGATCCATCAATGATGCATTCAACAGGTATTTAGATTATTATTTGCATATTTCAATGCCACAGATCAGGCTACTCGTCCAAATTGCTTGTTTGACTGACATAACGGACTGAGAATAAAGTGCCTGTTAAAAGTTTTAGTTCAAAATCAAGAACACTTTTATCATCAATACTCATGGTAAATTCCCTTTACAAAAGCGGATAAAAAAATATTTTGCTTTATTTCATCTTTACATGGATTTATACCTCTTGCATCGAAGTGTTGGTACACATTTTTTGTATCGGATATTTTGAACATCATTTGATAATCTACCACGCTCACTACCACGAATTCAGTAATAACGTTTCAATTTGTTGAAACCGATTTCATTCCGATAAAAGTATGAATAAAATGTTGGGCTTTCTGAATTTATCCATGGTAAAGAGAAGTATCCATTTGATAGAGGTAAATTGCAGTGGTATTGGTGACTAAAAACTGATTCTATCATCAAAGGGGCGTCAATAATGGTTTATTTTTTATAAAATTGCTAAGTAATTACTAGTGAAACATTAAACTCCTGTATGCTAGCCCTGTAGGCTGCTAGGCCAGACGGAATTACGCAGACGTTTTATCAACAGCAACGCAAGAATTAATGCTTGTAATTGTAGAGACTAATGCCTAAAGTTTTGGTAGAGTTTTCGAAAAGCACACAAATAGAAGTTACAACCATGTAAAAACATTGTCTCAAATGTATTTTATTACAGAAAATATGAAGAACAGAAGTTATGTTAATAATTAGGTAATACGGCCCTAACAACAAACAATCCTACCAACTAAATTAATAAGAGGGGAAGTAATATACAGTTAACTTAAAATGCCATATCAGAAACCATAACAGACCTTTACTTATAAACACAGTCTGTGTAGTCTCGGGTCATACGGCACACCATAAGGTTTTGTGGAAATAAAATAATACATAATTGAGTCTGTTATTATTTACTTTTTTTCATGTCTTTATTCATATAATTAAAGTTTATTATAATTTGAACAAAATCCTACAAAATTAAACGTGGTAGGGTATTGGCTTAGGATCACAAATTTACCTTCTATTAAAACAATTGAAAAAACTAGAGATCTAAACAAGTTACTCCTGCTAAAAATAATCATCATCATCATCATCATCTTCGCGTTTTCCCGGTTGCATCCTTGCGGAGCCCGGGGTCCTGCTAAAATAATATATAATTATATCCTAAATACATTTTATTACTGCCTTATGGCAGTATTATTACTGAACCATATTGGGGCAGATGTTTATGAATAAAAAAATGTAAAAAACCATCAAACAATGTGCTTTAAAAAAATATATCGTATTTAAATAATAAGAACAAGCGAAACTTACTAATAAACCTTTAATTTAAAGCTCTGTCTAACATTAAATAATGGCAAATATTATAAAGTAGATACATACCTACTAATTACGGTAGGTAATTATGTACTTAAATCACGTTTTCCACCCTAAAAATAAGACGATAGCAGTAGATGTCAATTGTTATCGTCAAAGTTAACCCCCAAACATAGGTTATCGGCGCCGTTCAAACATTGACCAGTTTATCAGAGTGTATTGCCAATTTAATATATACCCATTAACTGGAGACACCGACTGCGGGCTTAGAAAATGAACGGACGCACGCGATCGGTATATTCAATTTCATAGAGGAACTTATTTTGCGTCGGCGTAGTTACTTAATCACGAAAAAAAATTGATCACTACATATCTCTGCGAATCGCCTCGCTCGAGCGCTCGATGCCTACTCGATTACTCTGACCGAGATCGAGAAATAAAATCGAATATATTTCAAATCGGTTTATCTGGACAAATTTATCGAGAGGAGTTCGTAGCGGACAAGACAATATTGGACAAATCTGATTATTCCACATTGCATATTTTACTATTGAGGTACTCTACAAATGCCGCTGTATTGTTCTGTTTCCAGAAATGAAAAAAAAAAGTCTGCCGAATCTCAAAAACAACAAAGTCTGTTGGAGCTGTAATAAATTAATATTCTCCTTCTAGCTAAACACAAGCAATCAAAAGATAAGTCCGTTTAAGTTGTATTGATGCATGGCACCAATTTCCAAATCTTCCCGTAGACCAACAGCCGTTAAGTTCTAATTGGATCGCATAAGTCAGCAAACATATCATATCTAGGTACGTATTAACCTGCATGATGTTGACAGGCTCACCAATACGAATCAGTTTGTAGGTGAACTTAATCGGATTCTGCGAGTTGGTATACACAGTTCCAAGACCTACAATGAGTCTTACAGCGAAGTTTAGTTTGAAGGGATTCAGCTATTCATCGCAGCGTAAATGCGGCCGTGTAGTTCTGTCAGCTCCTATTGAGATGTAGTTGAAATAATAAGCTACTAGTTTTAAAAAAAAATATTGGATTGAACGAAATGTTTTTGTTGTTAAACATTGGTGGCTTTTGTCATATATTAATGTGACTACTAAATTCTTAAAATACCAGAATAAGAGTTATTGTGAAAAAACTTACTTCTATATTGCAAATTCGATTTTTAACTGCATTTACTTAGTTTCTTTTTAACCCAACACTTTACTATAGACGACATAATGAATATAAATGTATTTATTATTGTCATTACATATTGATTCACTTCTCGGTAATATCATTAAAGGTGCCATCATCATCATCAGCCCATATGCGAGCATACGTCCCCAGTGCAAGGAGAATTTCTGATATCGAATTATCGATAATCGTAACGAAGGATACAGCGGAATATCAACGTTTTCTTTTTTCCCAACTGACATAATTACGATGATGGCTTGTAGTAGCCTCGTCGTCATCACCGGATCTGCGAGGGGAGCGGATGGCTCTACCCCTTAACTCGATTTAGTAAAACTAAATCGAGTCATCGAATTGAATGGCTCGGTGGAACAGTGGTTAGTGACTCAGGTTCGCTACCTACGGTTCCAAAAGTCGTGGGTTCGATTCCCACTCGGGACAAATATTTGTGTGACTAACATCGGTGTTTGGGTGTGTTATTAAATATATTTAAGTATATTTGCGTATCCACTGTTGATTCTGATATCTGTAACACAAGCCACGGGATCAGATCAATGTATGTGATGTTATGTAAGTAATATTTAAAAAAAAAATCAAGTTAAAAATTTACTCTTTTTTCACTGCCAGTTGGATTAAAAGCTGACATGAGGCAAGTTGCAGCGATCCCGACATCGATAGGGCTGAGCATCGCACAACTAATGGTTGGGCAACGAATAATTTTGAGCAACACAACGGCATGCAATTATAATGAATACAACTAACTATCGATTTGGGCCCGCACGCGATGACATTTTGCAGGGCCGAGAAAGGTCGATGCTAGTTATATCGATTACATTATCGAGAATTCCTTCAGAGATTGAGCTGTTTGCATGTCGCGGAAACGGCACGACTAGACATTTGGATCACTTTTCTTGATATACACTCGCAACATTACTTCTTATCCATAATACTAACAAAAGGCTTTTAGTTTCTTTTTTGACATTATATGCAAAATAAAGTTTCCTTATCTAAATTCTTATGTACCTTTCTGGCCTACAATAAGAAAAAAGTCATATGTTAAAAATATGTCAAAAAATGTGTACTCAATGGTATTTAAATGCAGACACGTTACATATGGAACGTTTTGATAAATAGTTAAACGATAGAAGTATTCAAAATTTTAGATCAATCTTTGCCGAACGAGTTTTGTGTTGTCCAAATTAACCTAATTATATTACACAGCCACTATCGCGTAACATACATCAGTGGGTAAATTATTATTTTAACCTCCACCTCAATCTCTATATTTTTTTTCAATCTAATTCAAGTTCACGAATTTCGTCAATTTAACATGAATCGGTTGCCAAGTTGTGATAAAAGTGGAGTAAAGTTCAACTTATCGGCAAGTTTAGTCAGAAAACACGTGTTTATCGTATATTTTTTTCGCGAAATAGTAGAAGATTGTATGTATAATAATAGACAAGGATGTAATAGTAAGAGAGTAGAATATCTTTAATTTGCCACTATCATATTTGAAGATTAAAGGTCAAATGTATACCTAATTTAACTAATGGAATATTTAGGTATGTACAGTGAGAAGCAAAAGCAGATCGGCATTAGCTACTTAGTTTATAATTACATATAATAACTACATATAGGCATAAACTGTTAAAAGTCGGTAGATAAGTAAAAAATAGTTCCTAAGAGTTTGCAGAGCTTATCTATAATAAGCTTTTCTTATTGACCATGCTATGATGTCTTATTAAGTTTGTATACGTCAAGAGGTAACTCTCTCTGTCTGTATTAAAATGTATGTGAGGCATATATGCATACTTATAGGTCACAAATAATCACTGACTGATAGTGTCATAACCTAAGTTGGTCGAGTTACCTCAATTTACATAATCGTGAATTGTAATTGCAGTATTTCGTTCCTTACCATTTAAATTGCCTCGTTGGTCAACGGGTAGCAAGCGTAAGGGCCGAGAGGTGCCCGGTTCGAGTTCGGGCTCGGGCAGAATTTGTGAGAGTTTTTTGGTAAAGAAATTACTCAGCCCGGAGTTGGGAAGTTGGCGGTTGCACGTTCGTGCCTCGGAAGGCACGTTAAGTCGGTGGTGGACCCGATATCTCATCGTTCATGTCTGATTGTCGTCTCACCGAACTATGAGAGTAAGGGAACAGAGAGTGCGCTGTGATGTGCGCATACTTGTGCACTATAATATGTCCAGTGCACTTGGTTGATCTTAATTGAGATCGACCACCATGGCCGAAATCGGACGGACGCCTTATATGACCATTTCGTCGATAATAGATACATGCGTACATGTAACATTCCATAGACTCCTAAGGGATTTGGATACTTTAACAATGCATCGGTACTAAAATTGTCTTTTTACGGAAATTACGGCCGACAACAGCAGTCGGTACTATACACTACGCAGGTTGAGTAAATCATTCAATTACATTATCGGATTGGCCATTTAAAAAATTAAAACTTCATTCCGACCTGAATGGTGGGTGCACTATCATGGATTTGGGAAACCTTCCCTTTACAATGAGATGAACAGTTCATTCGCAAATGGGACACTAGGAAATATTATTGTTTGCGTTATCCTTTCTTAACATTAAATTTATGAAATTAGTACATACTAGGCAAGTATAATGTATGCAATTTGACGGTATGCAAAGATCTGGGTCTACAAGTAGATTCTGAAACAGTATAAAGCATTTTACTTCCATGAACTATGTCCAGTATCAAACTATAGATGGGATACATTTCTTTGAATCGCTTTGTGACCATAAGTTAAAATTGTATAATTCAAAACAATAACAACTTCTTGAGTTTCAACGAGTCACCCTCACTTATGTCTTTGTTTGCTTGTTGACCTAATTTCGAAACTATTTACGATTTTCGACACTTCAACTTGAACTGTATCCGATATAATCAATCGGTCAAGAGTAAACAACTGTAAGTTACTTCATTCAAAGAGAAGACCATAAGTACTTTTTGTAGTAGGTAATCATTTCACAGTATTCAAAGAAGTGATTGAAACAATGTTATTAAATCTATGCTTGAGGAAGCATCAAATATTATCAATCAAACATTTAAAAAAAGGCTAAAACATATTTTATATTCCATAATTAAACTTTTTTCATGTAAGTGTAGGATAACAGACAGTTGCTCTGCCAAAGTATTTTTCCCATTTTTCCGAAGTGCCTATCATCTACTGATCAAAACTATAACTAAGAACTGACTATTAAAGTAAGTACCACTATAATAATATATCATACACTGAAACAGACATTACAGTACTCTATTCCGCTCTGTACTAATAACGACCAATTGAAAATTAACCCTAACTGGTACACAAATATTCATTCAGGGAAAACATTCGCTGTGACTACCAGTTAGTTCTTCTTGGAAATCAATTACATAAACTCTTTCATTACAAACCATTTTTGTTGGTATTAATAAGTATATAACCAGAGACGTGTTTGTCTACCTTGAAATGTAATTGAGAACGGGTCTAATAGATTACTTTCTGCTTATCAATTATTCTAAGAGTGAACACACTATACCTACTAGATTTGTCAACTTTGTAGAAAATACAATTAGGTACTGGCTTATTAGGTTGGCAAGGTAATTAATCAAATACAGAAAGACTACTCTTCAAGTGTATATGTGTACTTGATTCCCAAATTTTCCATTATGTGAATTTTTTACAAAAAAAAAACATATTCTTAAATCTTAAGTTTCACTTGAAAAGACTGTTGCGGCGGACTACTAAAAATAAAATTTTCAATTCGTCTTCTAGGTGCAAATTCAAAAGTTTAGTGAGGTTTGAATTCATGATCGCCTTAATCATATAAATTGATTTCATTTTCATTCCAGTCTATCAAGATGGTGACACCTTTTACACGGTGAATATTGAGTACATGAGAGATGGACACACGAGTGTGTAGTACGTGCCAGCTATTCACAACATGACATGGTACTATCAAAGTTATCTATTTTATTAGATTTTGAAATAGGTCACGCGTTGCCAGTCTGAAACCAAAGTTCATGTAAATTGTTCTGTTAGGGGCATCGCGTCCGATACTAACAGGTTATTTCTTCAGTGGTAACTAGCTAGTAATTACTGACTCGGGTATATGTAGCAGTAATTATCTGAAAGGCAGTTTTACTGTCACCACTCCTTTGGGCACGACGCACTTTCTCACATTGCACCCGCCCTTCCACTATAACGCTACCATAGTTTTTTTTAATGCGGAATAATTTAGATTTAATAGTTTTGATGATATGGTAAGACGACAGGAGAACGAAGGTTCAACAACTTGTGTGTGGATCCTCAATATATTTTAGAATTTAAAAGAGGCATTAGAAACTATTACACTTATTCGTTATAGATAAAGAAATACACACCATATCTGTATGGTAAAAGCTAACGCGTAAGTATATGAAAGCAGTAACGTCATATCTGTTAATGTAGCATCGGACAAACTATAACATCAAGTGCTGACAACATCGTGGCTGCATCCAAATTGAACGATATCGAACGATGTGGAATCACAGACCCACCGCACGCAATTAGAAGTAATTCAGAAGAATGTGTCTGGCATCAACAACGCCCAATTTGTTCTCATCAAGCGCGGGAGTCATAATAGTGATGACACGACAATCACGACCATTAGCGAATGTATGCATCTAACACTAAGAGATACTAAAGCATTTTGTAATTGGT
Organism: Maruca vitrata; assembly: GCA_039566165.1. Lineage (NCBI taxonomy): Eukaryota > Metazoa > Arthropoda > Insecta > Lepidoptera > Crambidae > Maruca > Maruca vitrata. The sequence continues at coordinate 17,506,814 of CM076911.1, read as the reverse complement.
ATTCCTAGTTCGGCTCAATACCGGCGAAGTTGATTTGCTGTGCCAATAAAAGCAAATTGAATTGTATCAAGATTGATGGAGAATATGAAATAAGAGTTAAACAATCTAATACTTGAGACAATGTCAAATAGATCTACTCAATCCAGGGAAGACCTTCACGCTGTTTTAGTAGGCTAATGAAATTGGCCGTAGATTCCGACCTCTCTGCGTGAAATTTATGTTTACTTGATTAAAAATGTGACAAGATCAAGGATCTATTAAATGGCGACTGAGTCACTGCTGTGTAGGTTAATGAAAACCATAATTGTCAGAGTTTTAAAATGTACCTATATAACGAATGTCCAATCATATGGACGCTGAAAAGTATAATAGACAGTATATTCTTACAATGGTATCGGATTCAGACTCACTAGATAATTATGAACTACTCATAATTATCTAGTTCAAAACTTTGCATCTACTAAATAGAGTTCGGCTGAACTACTGTCGCTTATAAGCTTGTTAAGTAAAAAAATAAAAAAACGAAATCCTCATAAGCTCCTTACTATTCTTCATTAGTTCCCGGCTTAATATAAACGGGACAAACAAAAAACACTGAGCGGCGAAGATGGGACTATCTTCGCCGCTCAGTCAAAATGTGTTTGAATGACGTCAAAATTCAATGAGTCCTTCGCATTTCGAAGAAACAGCGGCTCGATTAATAAAACAAGAATTACTTTTCATCCCGTCTCATGGCACGGCTGGAGACAAAAAACATAACATCCGGACTGCGAAACTCATCATAATAAACGACTCTGCTTCAGCAATAACGGATAGGTACTACTCAGCGCATTAATTGTTGCGAAATGTATATCGCCTTGTGCTTTGTTTGATACGAGCTTACTGCCTCGTTGGTCTATTGGTAGCAAGTGCTGCGTAAGGATCGAGAGGTCCCCGGTTAGAGTCCGGGGTCGGGCAAAATTTGTGTGAGTTGTTTTGACAGGTTTTCTAAGAATTACTCTGCCCGGATTCAGGACGTTGGCTGATGCACATTGCACACCCGTGCCTTGGAAAGCAATGCCAATATATTTGATTAGAAAGATCTAATTATATGATACAACACGAGTGCTAAATCTACTCACTACTGGATCAGATTCAGATAAGTAAGTGATGTGTAATATGTCAGGACTGTACCATAAAATATCTATTAGACTAAATGGAGAGATTAAACGGCTGTTGATTGAGAGATTAGAGAGAGCTTCAGTCATTTTGACGTATAATTTAATAGGATAACTATAACGTGAAATCGTATATTTCACGTTATAGTACCTAGTAGAAGGTATATCATGGACAAAATATTTACAAGGTATTAATTACATACGTACATAAAAATTATTGAATTAAATTCAACATCAACCCATATACGTCCCCACGCTGACCAAATGCGGGTTGGTCGACTACACAACCTAAGAATTTCTTCGTAGATGTTCAGGTTTCCTCACGATGTTTTTCTTTACCGTTAAAGCGTCGAATAATCGTACATATGAATTCCATATTTGAAAACACAGTGGTACATGGCGAATATGAAGTGGCCCCAAACGGAGGGGTGTAGCCAGATGGAAAGCATGGTTATTTAAAGGAGTTCCTATATTGGAAGGGTGTGAATCCAAAGACCGGATTCCCACCTAGACACTGCAAGGAGACGAGCGTGATCTACGGGACTAGTGGACGTATTTAAGAAGTTTTACCGCACTAGTTCGCAGATCGGCCCATATCAAAGTACTCTACTTTACTACGATAGGAATAATTGACATTTCTAGTAATTTTATTTCTTTGCGTTACAGTTGATTGAAGTGACCATAAAAGCTCCTTGTTGTTCTTAAATATCATTTAGATTTTGTGAAAATAAATAACAAAAGATTATCTATTGATGATAAAACCATCTTAAATAATCGAAAATGGATCTGACTGTTAACTGCAACAAAATGAATGCGACACCGTGCCCAGTCATAAAGTAAGTTGTTATTTCCCAACCATGAAAGCTCATCCCACCCACTTACATCTTAATAGAGATCATTGTCCCTTTTAACAGCCCGCCCGGGAATCAAACGCGGTCCCTGTTGGGTAACAATGTGAGAATCCAAAACAAAATTAGGATTGATTTATTCTAATAAATAGTGTTAGGAAACATTTTCGTTGTGAAGGATGTAGTTGATACTTATCTTTTGTTTTTATATTTTATGAGAGAGTTTAACAGTATGTTAATACCGAGACAGTAATACTTACCTATCCTACCTACATGATTACATTGATTTGCTTGTTTATATAAATTTTATATAAAAATAACACCTTTACTTTCATTTCGTTCGTCGAAAAATTGGCATAATGATGAAGAATAATTTTATCTATATATCAAATCACTACATAGTATAAAGCAAAGTCGCTTCCCGCGTCTGTCTGTCCTTTGCTTTAATCTTCAAAATTACTCAACGGATATTGATGCAGCTTTTTTAATAAATAGAAGGATTCAAGAAGAAAGTTTTTTTGCATAATTTCCCCGAAGCGAAGAGAGAGCAGTTTACAAGTAAATTATAAATTGTAACGTAGGTAGCAAGCGTTAACAAGCTAGGTAAGTTTTGCTGTCCATACTCGTCCGGTTTTCGTAAAATAAAAGTACGGTACTATAATGACCCTTTACGCCCCCAGTCCAACTTAGTGCGTGGGAAATTTCTATTCGATAACTTTCCCTAAATCAGATGTTAAGGTGTCTAGTTGGACAATATCAGTTTGAGTTAAAATCTTCTACTACGCCCTGATTTTAACTACATCTACGGCTACATGATATCAAGATCTCAATTGTAAAGAACGAAGGTTTTTTTATAATGTCCATACATAATCTTGTTTATTGCTAGAGCTTTATTATAAGCTCGAGAACAGTAGTCAGAACAATTTCTTCGATGCTTATCGGTCATAGACTTAAAAACAACGTTCAATTTAGTCGGGTATCAGCGGGAATAACTTCAAACTAAAGAGAGACTAAGGCTATCCACGGATAGTACCTTTTCATCAAATAGGTGGAACGGGAGATTATGTGCGGACCTAACACATTACATTATAACCAAACTTTTTTTAATTGCAAACGGCGAAGAAATGCAAAAAAGGGGGATTAATTAACTGGAAATTGCCATACCAATTCGTTTTGTAACTACATCGTAACCAATTGCATGTAACTTGCTAGTTATTTAACGCCTGGTAATTACAAATATGTATCAATAGTAATACTAAGTATATGTTACATATCGAATACACTGCAGTTAACTTCCAAGTAATCACTTTGAACGAAGCCTCGTATATGCAAATCGCAATCCTATGAGTTCATATGAAACAGATAATGCAATGCAATTTAATGGCTTTGTTTCTGATTTCCGGAATACATTTTTGTAACTGCGATCTTTGTTTAATGAAAAATAAAGCCAGTATGCCAGTTAATTGGATCGCGTCACTACAAAGTCAAAAGCGTCGATGGCCGAGTGGTTAAGGTCGTTGCTTGCCATGCGAGAGGTCGCCAGTTCAAACCCCGCCAGGTACCAAGTGTTTTTCAAATTTGAAATTCATATGTACCATCATTCGACGTTTTAACGGTGAAGGAAAACATCGTGAGGTAACCAGCACACCTGAGAATTTTTTCAACGGTGTGCGAAGCCATGTCAGAGGCCTTATTGCGGTTTAAAACTCCACTCACCTGATGAACAACTCACCAGGTTGTTCATCAACCATACGATAAGAAGAATTGGTTTTCTCTATTCTTATATGTATGCCTGCCTATGTACTCTTAAATCTTTAAGCAACACAACGGATTTTGATGCGATTTTTAATAGACAGAGCGATTCACGAGGAAGATTTCTATGTAAATCTGACCCAATATTAAATTCAATGTAAACATAAATTTACCATATAAAATTACATTGTTACTTGGTAAGGTAGACTAGTCTGATGAGAAAAAATAAATGTATTTTAAATTTACGTTGAGCTTAAATAGCATTAAAAACAACAAATAAAAATATAATTGCCGAGTGCAACCATTCTGTATAACATTTTCTGTAAAGAAATGTTTGCGGACCGATAGTGTTTGACACTATCGGTGGTGGCGCCACCCGTGGCTAACGGGTAAAAGATGATAGAAAAATTCGGAAAAAAAAAATTACATTGAGCTTTAATTAAAAACAACAAATAAAAAATAAATAGATGTATGTTCTAACGGCAGTTCAGGTAATATTAAGAACGTTGTTACTGATAGACACTCCGGCCTGTTTTTGTTTTCGGATGATGTTGCGATTTTTTACTTGTTTTGGCGACCGAACGTCTGCATACCAAAACTTAATTTATATTCCTCAATTCACAGGACGGGTTGCCAGAATTAAAAATAACAAAACAAAATACTTTGTTAGACGTGCAGTCTTATGTCTGAAGTCTGTTAATTCGAAGCACAAATAATTGTTACGAGCGAGAACTTTTTATTTGTTAATTTCATAGAATATAGTCATCACAATTCTCCTGCCCTTGTCCCACGCTAAGTGGGATCGGCGTAACATGTATACTTGTTCTACTCGGGCCTGTCATTCGTCAGCTCTGTGTCTGCTCCTTTCACTCCCATAATTATCATCTCTCATGCAATCCAGCCGTGTTTTCTTCGGCCTTCCTTTACTAAAACGTCTATTAACGTTCATACCCATCTAATTTATTTATTGGGATCTTTTACATCAAGAAATCGGGTTTCTGAGAAAACGAATCTCTATTTGCTTGACTACTTGCTCAGATACTTACTCTAGGGAACCCAATCCTTCACTTAACAACCAGTCGGTGCTAACGATAAAGCCAAACGCTAAGACGGACAACCCGTTTGCATTCAGCCTCGTATTAAGCGGGTACTCGAGTCAATTGAACCATATTAATAGTATGAGTCCAGTTAAATCAGGCCACAGGGAAGTCCATTTATAATACTTAAAAGCTTGTGTTTATCGTTTGAGTTGCAGCAATTCCAATAAGGTTGATATACAAAGTAATAAGTCTAATTGAGCGGTGCTAATTATGGTACTTTAACCGTTCGTATGGACGGATTACGGGCTGCGATTTAGTCTCAGGGTAGGAAAGAAGTTGTTGATATACTTATTAATATACCTATTGATTGGGAGGAGATTATTATAAAGTATTCTCGAAAAAATAAAGCAATAAAGTGGCATAATATTAAAATTAGACCGTCTCATCTCTAACTCAAATAGATTATATTGTCCTCTAATCAAATAAGTAATCGAGTATTTCCATGTAAATAATGTCGATATAAATGTAATCGAATTATTTATTATTATTATCGAAGTAAGTGACATGGATTTTGTAATCCGTCAATGAATGATTATTGTTGCCTTATTATTGTTTATTATTTTTATATGAATAGAATTGTTCAATACATAATTAATTAATTATTGCAGCAATGAATCACACATTTATCATAGGACAGGCAGTTTCTCAAGTTAATCTCTTAATAGCGCTTACAAATGCATCACTAAGCATTGCGAATCGTTCTAATAATAGTTTGTCAGCTGTAAACATAATAAGAATAGAATGCTTGTCACCACTAAGGTCACCACAATGTAATGAGTAAAATAATCCTACTTATTAAGTTAGAGCTTTTCAGTTTAATTTAAATTTCAGCGAGCAATGCTTCGTTAAAGTGACTATTTGTGTTAGACTGCCGTATTAGGTAAGGCGAAATCAATGTTAATGAGTAACCCCTTATCCCGTCTTGTCTTGACAAGCAGTTATCTTTGTTCATCCAACTAGGGCTATCGTATTTATATTGAACTGAGAGTGACACGTATTGAACATAATAAGTTACCTTCATAGCAATTTGCATTTTTAAAACTGTGCCGTACCTACAATTTTTTTGCGTTGTGTTATTAAATATATTTGTGTATCCACTGTTGATTCTGTTATCCGTAACACAAGTACTTAAGCTACTTTCCGCGGGATCTGATCAATGTTTGATGTTGTGTAATATTAAAAGCCTAATGAACCTGTCAAAACTCACAACACTCACTCTGTATATAAGCAGTTCTAAAATGATAGGCGAATGATAGAGTATAGTTACTCCTAATACAAGTTTTAAACTTAACAGAAGAACCCATTCCACTATGTAATATTTACTTGTTATTAATAAAGACATTATTGATTATATTTTTTGATTTTTTTGAAGATCGAAGAGTTTGACCGTCTAGGGGTGAGAGCCATCCGCTTCCCCGCAAGTCCGGTGATGATACGAGGCTACTCCAAGTCATCATCGTATGTCAATTAGGAAAAAAAAATTTAACCAGCCAGTCCAGTGTCTGGCTTGACGAATGGTAACCCTAGCGATCACATGGCGCCTAACTGCTAAACTCAGCAGAACCTTATCAATTAGTTATACTGCCCGTTGAGTCAACATGGCTACGAGCACTGCAAATGTCATTATCTGCAGTTAGGGATGATGTCAGGTTGTCATTATTATTTTGTAACGGTTTATCAACTGTATAGTAAATCTTATTAATAGAGACATTATTACTTACCTATTGAACATATTATTCATTTATGTAGAAGTGCAACTACATAATTTATTTTTTTAAAAATCTGGTGGCTTTGACTAATTGATCCATTGTTCACTTTTAAATGTATGTTTAGACTCGTTGTAGCGAATGTAACATGTAAATAACATAAATAGATAGAATCTTCTTATAGTACAGATTTAAGGTAAGCTGGAACTGTCGAAAACGGCTTGGCCTAACATTCAGAGTAACAGTACTTTTAACACATAAAATACCTAATTAGATTCCTAACATGTAAACTTTCCAGATCATAGTTAAATAACCTGACCTAATAATATTATGATAATTTTGAGATTCTGAATAGCAGTTTTAGATTTCGTTGGCCTACATTTTTTATTCGAACATTAACATCTAGTCTAAACGTAAATTGAAAGGTGATAAAAATGTTATTAGGTCACCTACAATAGCGGATATTTCTGTCTAAATCTGCTGATCACGTACTTTATTACAGACTAATAATTTAATTATTAATAATAGTGGCTGTAAAATTGATAGAGATCGTGTGAGTTTATCATCGAGTATCGTGGTCTCATAAACGAAACATTAGCGTTGACCTCAAGCGGACATAGCACACCCAGTATGATTCATCGATTTGGGACCTAATGTGAAGTCAATAAGGTACAAATTATGCAAAAAGAGGAAACAATTGAAGCTCTTACCTGGTGGGCATCCACTCTCGTCTGTGCCGTCGGTGCAGTCAGCCCTTTTGTCGCAACGAAGACTGTAGCTGACGCATCTTGTTTCATCGCAAAGGAATTCGTTGTCGCCACAGTCTGTGGAAGAACACCTAGGTTATACTTGGGCATCTTAAAAGTGGTGGATTTATGTACCCTTTTATTTGACGCGGTTGGTCAGGCGAAATATAACCAGAAATGCAATCCTGATCAAAAATGTTACAGTCTCTTAATCTCATTATAAGAAGTATATTTTAAACTCGCAGAAATTTACCTAGAATCACACCCAATACCAGCAGAGCCCACTATCCCGTCATAGTTCATAACGATCTTTTTACCTTTTACCTTCGACCAAAAATCTGTAATATATCTATTTCATTATTATATTTCTATTCATCTGTTCACGTCGCAGTATTACTACTACTTTCTACTTTAAGTAACGCCATTCCTACTTTAATGTACTGCTATGCACTGCGTGCACTCCCCGATAAGGAATCTGCGGAAGACCAGTGTCGCGGTGTCTCCAGACTCTTCGACACAATGACATGCTGAGCAGATCCCTATTCAGTTATCTATTTACTTTGTTTTCTTTTTTGGAAATGTATGTGAATGTATGATGAACGTATTTAACATTTCATTTTTTTTTCTTTCAATAGAGCACCCAGTGCACCTTCTACACTAGGCGGTATACCTCACCATCTCTTGCCGTCATAAGCATCAAAGGAAGTTTTGGGACTGCAATATCACAAGCTTGGGCATTGCACCACCCAAGTGCAGTGGTAGGCAGTAGAATACTAGCTTTAGGGTAACCTATATTGAAAGTAAGTAGAGAAGATGGAGTTTATAGATTACGATATAATGCTCATGTAATTTTATATTGATGTTGCACATTTTGGGCTTCCAGAATCAACATGGTAACTCACGAAGGCAATAGCAGCTTAGTACACAAAATGCTTCTTTACATTTTAGGGGCGAGAGCCTTCCGCTCCTCCGCAAATCCGGCGATGATGACGTGGCTACTCCAAACCATCATCGCATGTCAGTTTGAAAAAAAAATGAAGCTCCTTCACACTTCTTCAGTCCATCCAGGAATACATCGCTTGACGACGCTATAAAGAAGTTCTTTGCCTAGATAGTTACAAAATAGAATCCCAGGTTCGAATATCAAATTAGGTTTGATTTAGGTAGGGACTTTGGGTAAATCGTGACTCATCGCTTGCGGTGTACCTGATATATTCTCAATTTTCTTGCTGACGATTTGAATGATGTAGTACATTTATCTTCTGTCTAGTTGATATGTTTGGTTTGGCCTCTGAGTTGATATTTTTCACTTTTACCTCCTCTTTTGGGTGCTCATAAGTAGGTTGTATGTAGGCTGTTGGTGGAACCTCTAATCCGTTTTTATCAACATTGTTAATATAAAATATTTTTTCTTTATTATGGTAAGTGAAAGTACAGTTGCAGTGCTATTGAAGTTATTTATTTGATGTCGCATTTACTGCACAAAATTATGATATCTTTTTTTCGTGATTTATAAACAAAATAATATTATTTCAACCCAAGTCATCCCACTGCTGGGCAAAGGTCTCAAAAAAATATTAACAAATTAAAAAAAAAAAATCTTACTTGGTGCACTTTGTTCAGTATCCGGCTCCGGGAATGCAGTTGTGGTTTCAAAAGAAGATTTTGGAGTGGTAGGCTCACCTTCGGTAAACAAAGTATAACACAATCGTAAACGAAAATAACTATAAAATGAAGAATTGTAAATCAACATAAAAATTACAATAAAACAAAATGTATTTAACTCAAACTTAACGTAAATTCATTATTCTTTAATGTTCATTACCATGAACGACAAATGAAATTATCCATCTCGTAACTCAAAACTGACAGGTACTCAAATTGCCAGTGAAGGCAGTAATTAGTTTCTATTTATTTGATAGCAGGTTCAAGTATAAGATGCATACCACAGTTATCTTCATCATCACCACCAGGGCAGTCTAAGTTCCCATCACAACGCTGTTCCTCGCAGACCGTCAAAGCCGAATTGGAACAAGGGATCCGTTGACAACTGCTGCTTGGAGTAACCAACCCTTCCAGTGCTTGGTCAAGGTCTTCATCTTCAAATTAAAAAAAAAACAAAATAACAGGTAACTAACTAAAAATAAGGAAACTCAAAATTATTTTCTCATTGTATCAGAACCGGTTTAGGTAATTGAATTGAAAAAAAAAGTGGGAAAAACTATTAACTACAAAATTTTGTACATACAGAATTTATTTGTAAAATAGAATAAAGTTTCTTTGTATGTTAAAACTTATTTGACATCATCAACTAATCTTATTTTGATCATTATTCAATTTGTCATAAGGTTTATAATTATTCTAGAGTTTCTGCTGTGAAACAATGGCTGAATTGTATTCTTAATTACGGTACAAGTGTTATGTAAAACTACCCCTCGTGGAAAAAGGCGTGATTTAATATATGTATGTACAAGTGTCTGTACCTAAATGCTTCTACTATCTACTATTTTCTTATCAACAATGTAGAGCAGTATCTTCTTCAGAAACGACAAAGAAAACGAAACAAAAAAACGTAAAAGGAAATAATAAAAAAACAAAAAAAAAACAAACCAAGTGAATTACAGCCTTCTTCATCGGCGCCATCATAACAATCCGTAACGCCGTTACAGCGGGCGTAGCCGGGGACGCAAGTGTTGTCGTTGCAACGGATCTCACTGTCAGCACAGAGCGCGTCGGGGGTACCCAGACCTGGTGAAGCAACTAAGATCATCATCAGCCCATATACGTCCCCATTGCTGGGGCACCCGCCTACCCTAAACTAGGGCCTATGTCGACCACGCTGGCCAAGTGCGAATTGTCGACTACACAACCTTAGAATTTCTTTGTGTGCAGGTTTCCTCACGATGTTTTCCTTCACCGTTAAAGCGTCGAATAATCGTACATTTGAATTTCAAATTTGAAAAACACAGTGGTACGAGGTGGGGTTTGAACTGGCGACCTCTCGTATGGCAAGAAACGACCTTAAACACTCGGCCATCATCATCTGGGTCATCGACGGTTTTTGAATTCATGAAGGCACACACTGTTCAGACACTCGTGAAGAAGCTTCGAGGCATGTTTCGGTTTATCTGCCTCAGAAGGTGGGTTATGATTTTCGAGGATACATGTATATGAGAATGGATCCCGATTGCTGCATTCTTTCTGTTTAAGTATATTTTTTATTCATATATCCTCATTTGAATAAAAAATATACTATATACTATATTTTTTATTCATATATCCTCATTTGAATAAAAAATATACTATCGTTTTTGAGCTCACTAGGCGCCGGCACTTTCGAGTAAGATCCGAAAAAAAACCTTTTATTCGGGAGTCAAAATGGAAATGTACATTTAAATCATATTCATATATTAATAAGTAAAACTATTGTCTAAACAACATTTTTCTCAATACCATTTTGATTGAAAAAAGGGCGGACGTAAGTATTTTCCTCAACTTCGCTTTCAAAACACTTACATTCATTAATCATTGTCATATCTACTCTTATACATTGATAAACGTTTAAATACTAATCTTAATAGGAATAAACCCTTAAAACCGACTCGGTAACAGTGACATTTGACATTTAGAGGACCTCACTCGACACTAACACTAGCGGCCAATTCACACGATATAGCCTCCATTACACAGAAACGCAGTAGCTTGTCTGAGATAAAACGGGGTGGGCAGGTGCACAAATCACTTTAACGCACTTAAAACGTTTTATTGAGTAAAGCTCGCACTGCACTAAGGTAAAACAAAAGGGAATCCTCAGTTCCAGTTAAAGACTCCTGTTTTTATTTTCACTTTACATAGATACGCAGTAATAAGACAGCGACAGCACTCCTGCCGATCTACCCTCATATTATAATTGCGGGTTGTACCCACCTACTAAGTAATTATGAACTATGCTATTGCAATGTTAAATTGTCCCACTTAATGTGGAAGTTTAGTACTTTGCAACAGTTAATTCTCATGGGGTTATTACATTTGGCCATTCTAAAGTAGTATATCTGTAAGGTCCTAATGGATAGGAAAAATCTTTCAAAGTTTCTTAAGTAAAATAATTTAGCGAGTAAATGAAACGATCCCTTGTCTAGATCTTTTTAGTGATAACATGATCATGTTCAGTCTTCCACGAACAAACTATAAACTAAGACTGATGAATATATCTGCTTCTATTTGTCTGCGGTCTGTAGCTATTGGTTATTTTTTTCTATAAGGTTCGCTTATTCAGTAGGTATTTTTAAAATATTTCATAAAATAATTTATTGATTCCCTTTGAGTACACATGATATTTGTCATTGATTCTCAATAAAATAAATCACAATGATTCTTAAAACTGATCTGTATGTCCATATTATATACCGTGAAATTTCGGTCGTTGTTTTCTCTTGGCAGAACGATTTGCCTTTAGTAATACTATCGAATCATGCACATAATTCCTTGAAAAAAAAATTTTTTTTAAATTGTTTTTTTAAAGTTTTAATTTTCCAACTCGAAAACGAGTGAAGCTATCGTTCTTTTATAAGATGTGACGTAATAAGGTTCTGCTTGCCGCATGAAATCAATGCTTAAAGCTGAAGAAGCTTGACACCCTAAGTCATAAAGCGGTTCGAACGTGCCTTCGAGATTCGGTTAAACCTTTCGTAAAACCGGCATTTATTGATTTTACCAAAAAACAACTGCACAAATCTACGGTGATACGGTACAGAATAATAACAAAATGGATATGTCGTAATTTAGATGATAGATATTCCGAATATAGTTGAGTTGATAGGCTTCTGGATCACAATACGACATCACTACAATGACATATCGTGCTACTAGTCAGACTAGTTTGTAAATGTAGGTATGTATGGGCTCCTCGCATCTTGCATCCAAAATCTTCTAACCTAACAATGAGGGTTTTCGCGTATAAGTCATGCGCTAGATGGCAGGCAATAAATAGGAGTGAGATCCATCTGAAGCATTATTGGTTATTTTTGATGTGACAATAACTGGTGGACACTGACTGTCCAAATTCACCAATCACGTACCTACCAGTTAGAACTCATGTCCCCAAAATCCTCATTGTGCAAGTTCCCCTGTGCAACGGTCTGATCTCTGAACTGGTTCGCATTAGGAGTGAGAGCCGCTACGTGCAAGTCCGGTGATGATGACAAGGCTACTCCAAGCCATCATCGTAGGCAGTTAGGAAAGAACATCTTACTCGGATTGATATCAATGGTGGTGAAGTCAGCATCGCTGACCCTGACGGAGTCGTGACCCTGGCCCAGCTCCCGGCGATTCTTGATGTGATCCCTGAGGATGTTCCCGATCCTCGTCAGGTCGTAGTAGTTGGTTGTCACGATGTCCAATGTGACTTTGCACGAGAACTCGTCCGATATGCGTGACCTGAAATTGATGGGAAATAGGTTTAGCGTACAATGATACAACTACGAATGATGATGATACGCTTTAAGCCTTATTTTTAGAGGCAGTGGATATCTTGATCGCCAATTGATTTGAATTTAAAGCTTTATTAAACTTTCATTTTTGGCTGTGCCACTTTTAGACATCGTATTTTAATATAAGTAAAAAAAAATTCAAGAACATTTAGGTATCATGATGATCAAGTCTGGCAGGATAGTCTATTTAAGTTAAATTTAAGAAACCATTTATGATCTTTCTCTGGCCATATTGGAAAAAAGAGCAGTGTTGTGCACGGCAAAACGAAACTTTTTCATTCCGAACCAAACTTTATGGTAACTTAATTAAATAGAGCACTTTTGTAAATACAAAATTTTATTTCTGTTTGATTTGAACTGTGTATTTTAAAGGTACCGTAACTAACTAAAACTAACTAGGATAGCGTGTTGACCCAAAATGAATCTTCGTCGCCGACCATAAGAGTAGGTACGACTCGGTTTGTGCTGGGCCAACTCGCGCTAGTTGTAGAAGTGGAGCTCTTATAGGGTAAACAATTGTCAAACATATTCAAAGTACTCACTGTATGCGGACCAAGCTCGCCCTTTGCTCGCCGGGTATGTTCTTGTACAGCAAGTCGACGGCGTCCCCGATAGTTCTGGAGAAGTTTTGGAACACCGGCGAGTCCCTGTTCGAGTAGGCCGGCAGGTACGGCTCCAAGACGACGAACGTCACTCGGAGAGTTTCTGAAAATGTCGAGAGTACTTAAGGATGGTTAATTAATTAAATAAATAGTCACAGAATACTACTAACAAATGTTAGATTCATTATGTGCTAGTAAGCGCTTAAACACTTGTCTTACGCCGATATCAGAAACCACAGTATATTATACAAATATACCGTCGAGGTGATATTTATCACTACATAGTATAAAGCAAAAGTCGCTTACTGCGCCTGGTTGTCCCTATGTTTGCTTAAATCCCTAAAACTACACAACAGATTTTGAAGCGTTTTTTTTTTTATAGAGAGAGGAATTTAAGGGGATATAATAATATACCCGAAGCGAAGCAAGGGCGGGTCACTAGTAGTTTATAAATAACACCTTGACATTCACATTTTCCGAGTGGGAATCGAAAAAACAAAGAATGGCGTCGGAGATGGGCACTACTAAATGCCCCAAATTTTAATAATTGCTGAGTCAATTATTAAAATTTTATGGATCGATGTAACAAATAAAACGTTCGCACGTATTCAATTACCATATGAAATAGCTTTCAGGCGTACTTTATTCGTAAACTTACTTTCTCTGAAGTCTTCACTGACGTCAGGAGAACCCGAACCATGATCTTCATCCCTGAAATTCATAAAAAATAACTAATTAAGTATAAATTAAAAAAGGAATTCTAAATATGAAATAAGTGATTTTTATTTCGTGTTTCTTTGTTTATAATTAAAATTCTACACGTATTTTTATTTCGTTTCACAAACAACAAAAGGCAAAGCATTAGTGCTTAGAACTTTCGGATAACGTCACTTTATGGTATACATTTATTGCCTAGGAGTGATGTCACTCGCTCACAATCCTGAAGTATGATGATTTAAAACTATGTAAAATTTCAATCATTTGAAAAATCTAAAGACACGTGTTGACATTACAACATATTATTGGAAAATACTTTTATGTGTGCAATAAATAAATAAATAAATTCGCTTTCACAAATTTTTTTTTGAATATTTAGACAAACATAGGCACGTATGCTTAAATCTTCAGATCTACGCAGCGGATTATGACAAAGGGTAAGAGGAAGGTCTTTAAGTTAAATTCACTCGAAGGGAAGCGAGGGCGGGTCACTAGTTACTAGTATTAGTAGTAGTTCTAGAAACTAACATAAAGACTAAATAAAATTATATAATTTTGTAACATAAAAATAAAATAAATAAATATCTGGGACATTTCCACACACGGTCATCTGACCCCAAACTAAGCAGAGCTTGTACTATGGGCGTCAGAGACTGATATACATATATTTTTTTTTAAATACATACTTAAATACAACTTAAATAATCACACCCAGACACGGAACAAACACCGATGTTCATCACACAAATATTTGTCCCGAGTGGGAATCGAACCCACGACTCTTGGTACCGCCAGCCAGGGTCACTAACCACTGTTCCACCGAGCCATCAAATCAAGATACTCACGGTACATCATCGGCTTCGTTATCCTCAGTGGCATCTATCAGAGAAAGAGCCGCCTCGGTGGTAGAAGTCGTCGTGGGGGGCGTGGTAGTAAACGAGAAGAAGTCTGAAATAAATAAAAAAAATACATATCGATCAGTTCTCGTGGTAAGTACCTAAGTTATTTACTCTACGTAATGAATCAAAGCAACCACTGAAATTCGTAGTCTTGGTTTCCGCTACTGGAGATTCAATACAATACTGAGTACATAAGTTTAGTTCAAGTTCCTTAACTAATTTTGTATCCTTAATTTTCTATTCACCCTAGTTTAGGGAAGGCTAGTGGTCGTTCTCAATGGGGAAGTATTTCTTAAATAACCGGCCAAGTGCGAGTCGGTCCGGCACACGAAGGGTTCCGTAAAAATATTGTAAAAATAGACGTGTGGCACTCGGGGACTGCCGCGGTATAGCTATTGCATAGCATCGTCCGATTTCGGAGCAGCTCGTCTCGATTCGTACGAACACAAACACCGTGCCGAAGTCTACCGAACGTAAACGACGTTAGACGATTGTGAGGTTTTTTTCGTTACGGAATTTCTTGGTTCGGACGCCGCGCTCAAAACCCGCGATAAAAGCTATGCAATAGCTTAAAACTTTTAACGTTATTACACAACCTGATGACAGACTGACGGATGGACATCGAAGTCTCATTAAGGGTTCTGTTTTCACTCTAATAGAAAGGTAAAAGTAGGCCTAATAGAAAGGTTTAACTTGTTTATTTTCCATGCAAACGGCACTGCACTTCAAAGACTTCGGAGACTTCGAACGACGAAGTAGTTCCGAAAGCACCGCAACGAAACCGCTGCAGGCGCATGTTAGTAGCAAATCTTAATAAAGCACGTGTAAGGTGTCCTATAAACTTACCGAAAAGGCCAAACTCTCTCTTCAGCCTACGCAGGTGACCTGCAATGCCGACATCCTCATCCTTGACCTCGAGGAACTCGTTTGAAGCATCCTCTTCACCCTCCAGATACAAGTCCTCGGCACCAGACACCTGGAAATAGGACAATAGTGACGATTAGTACTCTTGTTGATCATCAGCCCATATACGTCCCCACTGCTGGGGCACGAACCTACCCTAAACTAGGGCGGTAAGGCCTTAGTCGACCACGCTGGCCAAGTGCGGGTTAGTCGACTACACAACCTTAGAATTTCTTCTTAGGTGTGCAGGTTTCCTCACGATGTTTTCCTTCACCGTTAAAGCGTCGAACGATGGTACATATGAATTTCAAATTTGAAAAACACATTGGTACCTGGCGGGGTTTGAACTGGCGACCTCTCGCACGGCAAGCAACGACCTTAACCACTCGGCCATCGACGCTTCACTCTTGTTGATAAAGGAGCTTAAAGCATGAGGCTGCATGCTTTACCAAAATCCGCGGCATTTAAATAAATTATTACCCTTATCCTACAGGATGAGAGTGACCGGTGATGATGACAAGGCTACTTCAAGCCATCATCGGAGTTGGTTAGGAAAAAAATTGAATGCTTACGACTTTTTTAAAACTGGTTGATCTTTATCTATAGAAACTTGTAAATTAATAGGTTGCTATTTATTTACAATTGTTTGCCCTAAATAGATGAAAAAAGCAAAAAGTCCTTGAAATACACATTAATTATATGCATCATAGTTGAGTGTATAATATGTTTGATAATAAATAATTAACAATGACGATTTTCGATTTACATAAACGATAGAAATTCGGATTGCTATAGACCAATAGTTGAATTGCGATTGGACCGTAGCGTAGATAAAATTTCGTTTGTAAATTATAAAGACTTAACGACAATGTTTTTCTATTCTATCTATCTAGTTTATTAGAATTTAATAAGTTTTCAGTGTTTTGGTAATCCACGACATGGTGATTACAAGTATTATTGAATTCATTGGAATGGCAATCGTTCAGTAATGTTGTAAACGTAACGGTAGCATCATTAGCGGGAGAGGGACCGCTGAACATCGCTTGTTCATACCTAAAGTTTTACGGACCTCGGTTTTGGGCGAGCGTAGGAAGAGTAGGTATTCCACTTAATAGATGCTTAGCGATTGGCTAAAGAAACAGTCGCCCCGCCCTCGCAGCGATCTCGTTTTGGGCGCCCGGGGCAAGGTCATCGACATCCTCCGTTTCGGTTACTTGCTCTAGCTAACATTTCGCTGGAATAAGGGGTTTCGACAGAACCCGAACATTGCTGGGATGGTTTTTTTTGGGTTGTATATTTTTTTATTGGCCAAACATCTCATTGTTCTGGTTGCGAAGTTAGTTGCTTAAGCGGTTGCGTTACGAAAACCAAAAAAGCAGTGGTAAACATGAATAACAAATATCGACGTTCATCTCACAATGTTTGAACGGATTTATTATATTGTTATAATTAAATACTTGGTCGTTTTTACTGAAGCGATATTTTAATGCGACATATTTGTTAAAAACAACAAAAAAAACATGAATTTCACAATATTGAATATTATTCCACGATGCAGATTGGCAATGTATCTTTAGCAAATTTAAAATTAAGAAGTATAGTAAATACAAAGTTACTTCAGTTGTTACTTTTTCATAAACTCACTCCATACAAAAGAATGAATCGCTCGTTATATTCGTATGTACCGTCTTGGATCTCAGCATATGCTCAGCATGCTCAGTCACGATGCAGGCAGATACGAAACTACGGTTTATAATTTTTAAACAGCACATCATCATCATCAGCCGATATACGTCCCCACTGCTGAGGCACGGGCCTACCCTAAACTAGAGCGATCAGGCCTTAGTCAACCACGCTGGCCAAGTGCGGGTTGGTCGACTACAAAACCTTAGAATTTCTTCATAGGCGTGCAGGTTTCCTCACTATGTTTTCCTTCACCGTTAAAGCGTCGAATAATCGTACATATGAATTTCATTTTTAAAAAACACAGGTGTACGTGGCTGGGTTTGAACTGGCGACCTCTCGCATGACAAGCAATGACCTTAACCACTAGTCCATCCACGCTTTTGACAACGCCACGGCTGCAGGTATTTATTTAAAAAATATGGTGGAGTTACATTACTGTTACATAATATTACCGTGGTTGAGGTGTATTGACAGAAACTACTACTTTATCCAGCGAAGTACATCCAAACCAATGGCTTTGTACGAATTTCAATGCAATCAGTAATAGTTATCCGTACTACGAAAACCGTCATTGCTTTGAAGTCACCGCTTTGAGTCATCTATACGTAGCTCGGGCAATTGATCTGCCTATCATGCTAAGATATTCTTAGATATAGTCCTAGACAAGCTTACATAGATCACGAATTCAGGTATTAACCGCCTGCAAAATGTAACTTAATCAAAGTCCAAAGATAACATTTCTTCTACACCAATGTAAAAAATATGAAATCTCATTTGTTTTTTTTTTGATACAGGTGACACATTAAATTACTGAAACCATTATAAAAATATCTTAAAACAATACATACATTGTTCTGAGTGACTTCAGAACTTGAATTACAAGTATCAAAAACAACAGTGTAGTACACAAAATAAACTTAAATATTCATAAATAATATATCACACACAAATTCGTCTCTAGCACATGAAATTGGCGCAGCATCAGATACGCTAGCTAACTAGCCAGGCAGTCTTAATAATTAATGCATTTCTAGGTAGGGGTGATAGCCATCCGCTCCCCGCAAGTCTGATGATGATGACGAGGCTACTCCTACCCATTATCGTTTGCCAGGTAGGAATAAACAGGCATTTCTAGAGTGAACCTGATCAACAAATTACGCAATCTTTGCAATCATCACTACATAGTATATAAAGCATGATGCGATATTTTGATCAACCGTATTTAAGAGGACTGTTTTTATGTATACTATATATGGTAAATATGCCCGAAGCGAATCGAGAGCGGGTCACTAGTAAAAACAACACACGTAAACTTAAATTGATTGAAAATCAAAAACCGTAAAAATAGACAGATTTTGAAGTACCTAACACGGGTCATACCCAATATCAACGGGGTGACGATGCTGAAAAAAACAATCGAGCATCAAAAACGTACCCGGGCGAGACTCGTAAAGTTGTCATTAGCACAGAAAGGTCATGATTCGCAAATAAATCGACACTCAAGCTGCAATTAGGCGGGGTGGGGGGCGGCGGGGTCGTCGGGGATTTCTTTGCAATTTTAGTTAGTCCGACATGATCCGCGGAGTGGTGCGGACGACGCGACCGGAAAGCTAATGGGCCGGTAACACGACGCGACACAAGACTTCGAATTATCGCTGTTCTTGTTTCGGGGGTATCGGTTAATGGGAACTCGATTTTGCTAATAGTTGATAGATAGTTCATTCTATTACTAGGCTGGGACTGTTTTTCTAAAATTGTTATTTTAGATCTCAGGTGACCGGAGGGCGGGCTTGTTCCTGGGTCAGCGGATAAGCCTCGCCATCCAAAGAGGAAACTCGGCCAGCCTCTTGGGCACGATGCCTATGGACAGCGATCTGGGACATATTTTTTATTTATAAGAATGTATTAATTTAGTTAGTTGTATATATGTAAAGATTTTTGTAAAAAGTATACTTTGTAATGTGTAATTTATGAATTAAATAAATAGTTTAATCTATATCTGATAACAATCAAAATTTATATTATATGGAATCTCTTTTTGCTTGAATGACGACAACTATAACTTGGAGTAGCATTGGGGCCTTGTCATTATTAATCGACTTGCGGAGAAACACTCACCTACCTCTAAATAATGAAATCTTGTTAAAAAGTTGGTAAACTAACTTCCAACTTTTTTTTCCTAACGGACATTCGTATGTCACTACTCCAAGCCATCATCGTGATGGCTCGGAGTAGAGTCGTCATCATCACCGGACTTGCGGGGAAGCGGATGTCTTTCACCCCTAAATACTTCCAACTGGAAACCGTATCTACATAATTATGTTTAATTTCTAAACTTAAGTATGCTTTTATGAATAACAACAAAGCAGTACCTAACTCTATAATAAATAGTTAAAAACACCAATATGTTTTATATTTCGGACTCATAACTTCCTTTTACTTAATTACATTTTAGTATATAGGTTCTGCTATGTAAACATACAGATTTCTCGGAAATAATTTTATAAACACAATACGGTTCACAAATAGGTCAGCAGATGACTAAGTTTATTGTGTTTGCATGCATCAAAATAAATTATTGGGTCATACGATATCAATTATTCTTGGATGGTTGAACTTCTTAAAATATTAATACAACCATGTCACCCATTAATAATAAAAAGTATGTCCTTTCCTGTTATTCATAGATAAGGTTTGTTATTTATGATGTATCTCATAAAAAATAAGAACTTGTAACGAAAGCTAAAGTTGACAAACACAATTAAAATAAGACTTGCAAATAATATTTATTCTGTCATAAATGTGTCACATCCATCAGGAAATGTTGTATTATAAATTCAAAGTCACGGGCTCACGTTTTAGTTAGACACCTACATAATTTCTATTAGGCGTGAAGTCGTTTTTATAATGGGCGCTCAGTCTTCATAAAAGGAATAGGTATATTATAAAATAAAAGAAGAACCGTCCCTTCGGTACAAATACTTTAAAATAAGTACATCGTCAAAGTTCAAGCAATAGTTTCTTTCCTAATAATCCTAAACAATAACTTTCCAACAAGCTTGTAATCACAATTTAGTACAGGGAGGAACATAATTGACGCGCGTCCGCGTCTTTATTTAATGACAGACAGTTAGCTTTTTAATGTTCTAGGGCTGATGTTACGTTAAGGAATCCAATCACCCCAAGCCAGTATATTGACATATTCTTATACCAGGTACAAAAGTATGACAATCTTATTTTTTTCTCTTATGACTACTTAAGCACATTTACCGGACAAAGAAAAAGTCCAATGACTTATGTATGATGCAAATTGAAAACAATACAAAAAGGCAAACTTTTAAGTGAGGCTGCCAGGTATCGATCCCAGATCTCAGTCATTACTGACTTGCAAATTTTACTATCTGAGCTATGAGCCCGCATGTTCATCAACACGAGCCCAGCTAGGGCGGCCAGGCCTGAGTCAACCACGCTGGCTAAGTCCAGATTCTTCGGAAGTGTGCAGAGGATTTGAACTGGCTACCCACTCGGCTGGCACTCAGACTGTGATAATAATTTGAGTTTAATAAAATTACGGCATTTTTCTGCTCAGAGGTTCTAAATGCAGCCCTGGATTGACACGTCATTAACACTGTTTCAATGGGTGCCAACCCATTCAATTATGACCGAGACATCATTACAAAGCGAATTAAGGGCACATAAGTCTTGTTTGGCCACTCACGTCACCAAATTGGTGAGATTGGCTTAATGAATATTGTCTGGGAACTCCAATGACTGTTTAACTTTCTTACTTGTGACTGTCAAATAAATCAACGTTTTCAATCAAGGCAGTTACGAGCGGACTCTTATTTAAGTATTTTTTTATGGGCAGATGAGCGGCGCTGGCATAATAGATTCAAACAACTCCTTCTATATTTGATCGGCTTCTAATAATTGTATTACCTACTGTAAGTTCCCAGGCAGCATTAGGGGTGAGGGCCATCCGATCCCCCGCAAGTTCTGTGAAGTTGACGAGGTTACTACAAGCTATCATCGTAAGTCAGTTAGAAAAAAGAAACAGGCAGTATTATGCATCATGAATACTATGTTGACTGACTTGATGGCGCATTGTATAGTCTTTTTTCTCTCTATCTCTTGCGCCAAGAAAGCTGGGTTCGATTCTTCAAGACGCATTTTTCCTTTTATCTATTAAAAAACAGCATCAAATTATATAACGAAATTCAAACTTGTCAAATATCGCTAACTCGTTAACTTAGCACAAGTTAAAATAAATGAGAAAAGTATTAAGCTTCTTCAATCACAAGTTTGTGTTGTACCAATCTTATACTTCCAACATTTGTTTACTTATTAGTTATTGTTTATATATATATATTTAAACCTACCTGTGTCCATTTGTAGCGTGTGGGTATGTTTTAGTGAGCTGTGTGAGTTTGAGTCTTTAGAGTAATATTTTTAATTAATTTAATTTTAATTTGTTCGCCTGTGTATATAATAGTATTATATTCTGCACTTTTCACCTTCTCAGATTGAAATAGCGTAATATAACTTAAAACTATGTATATAAAATCCGTTATTTGCTTTGTGATTTAGAAGATTATCTGTAATTTTTATTTAAGAGCTGTGGATTTTGAATAAACAAATAAATAAATAAATAAATAAATAAACATTAGAACCATTACAAACAACCACATATAATTGTATTCTCTACATTATTATTGTAAGATTGTACTCATTAATGCACCTTCCAAATTTATTTCAAGGTAGAACTAACCGCAAACCTTTACGCCCTTGAAATCAGTTCCCGACGGGAACTTGTTGTCGGTAACTGATATTTTTAGCCGTTCAAAATGAGATTCGGCATCATAGTTGTTTGCAGAAATCGCTGAGACCGCCTTGGTGCATGGCAACAATCTACCTTTGACGCGAGTTCTAATGTTGGACACATTCTACAACTTTAGTATCGATACATTTATCGATGCTTCGAAACTATCAAATACCGCTCATATTATCTTTTTTGCATATCTCTTCGACAGACAAACGGGTGAGTATCACATGGGTGAGTGATAGAAGTATAAAAGATGAAGAAGGATATTTCACCGATAGCATTCAAAAATTAAGTTAACAGCTTCTACGAGTATTACAAAATAGCCAAAACGCTAACAACATTATTTGCTGATTATTCAATTTACTTACTTTTAAATTCAGAACCCGCACACACAATATTATTATGTTTTTAACTGGGCGTTGCTGAAGATGTCAAATATCTGATTGGAGATTCATTATTCCGAAAAATAACGCTGCTTGACCTGACAGCATAATTTTAAAAATTGAAGTATGATATTTATATAGGGGTAACTATGTATGGAGTTATTTCGGACATTTTCATTAAAAACGGCAACCGCATTGTTGTTCGATCGTTTTACCGCCCTAATGGAAGCAACCGAAAAACACTAACTATATTTTTAGATTTTAATGCGTCTCTCACGGTTACGGCGGAAAATTGTGCAGGTGAATTCCATTGACAGGAATCCATGGTAAAAACCAATCACAGAGGTAATTCGAATTTGTTCGAATCGTTAATATTTTAAATTCAATTGAAGCGGTTATTCCAATATATTTGAGTATACCTAATATTGATACTGTGGGTTGGTAAATATAATATTGTGGAAACAAAACAAATATACCTGTGAAACAATTTTCCATCTAATCTAGATAAATGCAATAGTTTGTTGAAATAAGCTAAAAGTATGATTCGGTAATAGCAAATTCATTGCTGATACTTTACTATCTAGATAACATGTATGATCTAGACACTCTTATTAGGCCTTGGTAAAGTTAAAAGAGTTTTAATGAGGTACTAAAGTAAACAATGGGGTACATTATGTGGAACACATTGTGGGAAGTGGTGAAAGATTCTGACCAATCGAATAATATGTAGATCAAAGAATCAGGTCAAGAGACGTGTTAGTAATAAATATGTTAGAAATAGATGGTTTGTTTATACAGTAATGGAACCTGTTTAAACAAATTTTGAGAACATTATGAGTCCAACGGGTGGACATAATCATTAATTGGGGTTACTTGATAATTTATACGAATTGTAGTGTAAAATTGGTATAAGCGTAAAATTGCCTCATTTGTAATTTAGTGGCCAGCGTAAAAACCGTAAGGTCCCCGGTTCGAGCTCCGGGTCAGGCGAAGATAAACATAGAACCTCATATTAAACCACTCGAGTTTTTCTGTAAAGAAATTACATAGATATACACATGCATCACGATATCACGCCTTTTCTCCAGAGGGGGCTATGGTGAAATGAGAAATTGAAATTACCCTATAAAAAAAACAGAAAGAAGTCTAGAAAGGCTCTTTCAGTTTAAAGACTGAGTCAAGGCACCGTGTTTTGTCGACCCACTTCACACATGTTTAGGCGCCTATTTAATTTGTTTGATTTAACACCCGCTTGACCTAATTACCAAAATTCCAATTGAGAGACGGTTAAATAGCTACTTTGCTTTGCAAATAACTATAAAGGCAGTTTTAACATTACTATTATTTCAATACATGTTGAAAAAAGAACAGATGTATAGAACTCTGAAGAGCTACTTTTTCTTCAACCTAGAGAGCTGTGAATGTGCTCTACACGTTATAAAGTGATTTTAGGTGTTTTGAAGCTATTGCTTAGCTTTTATCGCGGGCTTTGAGCGCGGCGACCGAACCGAAGAAATTCCGTAACGAAAAAAACCTCACAATCGTCTAACGTCGTTTCAGTTCGGTAGACTTCGGCACGGTGTTTGTGTGCGTGCGGTTAGACGTATTGTACGACTCTACGAAACTCGCACGAATCGAGACGAGCTGCTCCGAAATCGGACGATGCTATGCAATAGCTATACCGCGGCAGTCCCCGAGTGCCACACGTCTTTTATTAAATTTATTTATTACCAGTTACAAAGACATGCATGTAATTTTTTTATAAAAAAAAAACAAAACCTAACAACCTAGTTATCTACAAAAATAGACATACATGTTTCGAAATTAACCGATTTATAAAAACATTCCTCTTACACCAAATATCGGTTAAGCCAAAAACAGGCTAACGATACGAAGGGCGGGCGGGAGATGGTGTTACCTCATTAATACCTATTTTAATGAAGACGGCCCAGTCTAATTGTCTTCACAATTAGTAAAACATCGCAGTGCCCTTCCTTTTGCTACGCCCGTTTTTGTGTTTATACGTTTAAATAACATAACTTTTATTGCTTGACTACTGCAGAATATAGATGAATAAAGAAACGTTTGCCTGGTTTTAGAGTTTCGTACCCTAGTGTAAAAACGAGCCTTATATTGGTATAATATTTAGATATTGGCTGTCTGTTGGTCCGCTTGTCCATTTGTCTTTAATGCTGTATCTTAAGAAATGCAAAATAAATAAATTTTGCGCAAATGATGTATCTTAACTGTAGTTCTATATCAATAGAAAATAAATACATGAAAAAGCGTCGATGGTTGAGTGGTTAAGGTAGTTGCTTGTCGTGCGAGAGGTCGCCAGTTTAAACCCCGCCACGTATCGCCACGACTCTTGGTGCAAAGGACATTTTGGAAAAACTACCTGGAGTATTTCATGGAAAGAAGCCTTTGAGCGCAACATAAATGAGCGCAATGAGAGGAAAATTCAGTAAGCCATAAATAGTTCTAATAACCGACACCGCAAACATCCTGGAAATACATTTCACCGTGGAGGACTAACAAACAAAGCAAACGTATTTCAAATGGTATTTCTCACCACATTTGCCGTAAAATTTTATGCACTGTAACATTTTGGAATTCCAATATGCCTCACATTTTTGTCAATCGTTGAATATATAATTGTATTCACTCTCCTACAGCTAGGCATTACAAAGCTTTCCTTTAGATTACTTATTGGAACACAAGATAAATTATTCACCCAACTAGGTATCATACCCTTAATCCATCTACTCGATTATCTATCGATCTGAATGTAACACACAGTAACACAAATATCAACATTATAAAAAGCTGCAATATACATTATATTTTAGATTTAAACATATAACTTTGTTGTATATTACGTTGCAGTTCCAATAAAATCATACGTCATAAAGGCATACCTAATATAAAACTGTCTAGGTATAAACGCAAAATAGGTTGTGTCTTAATAAATACATTTGAATTCTCGTAGTATCGCTAGAGTATTTTTAAACGGTTTTATATTTATGTTTGTTTTTTTTTCTGTTTGAAGACTAAAATTATATTAAGTAACTATCATAGGTAAATGTGCAAAATTAGGCGTGCCTTATCTTAACTAAAATTATCGTTTTTTTTTTCAATTTATGACATACCAAAGAGTTTTCTTTAAAGTATGCGTTCTTCTTGTGTCTAAAATGACAATTTCCTTATTTAGGCACATCGAAAACAAATCAAAATATTGTTGTTTATCGAAGCAGACACATGCACAGAGGATCTGCTGCCCGTAATGGACTCCCAATTAGGTTAGCTAGGGGGTGCCTGCCTTGTGGGCCGGTATTTAGTGATGTTGCAAATGCCAGGCAAGGCATTCCACTGAAATTATCAGTTTCGTGTACCCATAAACTTAATTATTGAAACTGATTTAGTGGCGCTGGGATTCCATTATTAATTATTACATTGCATTCCTTCCCGTCGAATTATCATCGAGTAATAATGTATTGTGAGAGTGGAATCGATGCATTTGAATAGTTTTCAATCAAAATTAGACCTGGGTGAAAAGTTTATTTCTAACATTATTATTCAGTTTCCATCGACGGCAGGGTGGTTAATCAAATCAGGCTGTCGTCTATATTCCATCGATTTCAGCCAGATGAATATAGAAAAAACTCCTCCTCTCGCTAGAGCTGTGTTTGGATTTAGATATTAAAAATAAACTTTCTATCCAGGTTTATTTCCAGCTGCAAATTATCCAAATGCATTCATAAGTCTCTACATAACATACTCTTACAGGACATTAGCTCTATAAAGTATTAAATTTTTGTAGAGGAGATTTAGAAATCTATCTATTACCAGTAGTTAGTGGGTTACATCCCACACGGAAAATATATTCGTTTGATGAGCACGATACTTGTCGGGGAGTGTATTTGAATACCGCGGTTGAATCTGATATCTGTAACACAAGTACTTTATCAACCTAGGTCGAAGTCAGATCAATGTATGTGATTTGAAATAAAACTAATTTTACTGATTAAACTCGCGTGTTTTTAGAGATCCGACGTTTCAAGCGCTTTACAGCGCTCGTGGTCAGTCAGTAAAATTAGTTTTATTTCAAATGTGTAGGGCTTGCGCAAATAATACACAATACAATGTATCTGACGTTGTGTATTTCTTTTGATTTGTATACCTATCTGTTTACTAATAACCAACTATAAGCTAAGCTGCACATTAATAAAAAAAGGCTATATACACTTCACTCCCAAAAGCTATTTTACTTTTCCTTTTTCCCTCAATTACATCACAAACCTCCGATAAAGACTGGAGGCGTAAATTTGGCAGAGTACACACCGGTGTACGGAACACACATTACCTACGTCATTCAATGAACGCGCTAGTGATCCAATAAAATCGCTGATTTAACCAGATGACTGCGACATAAACATAAGATTATTGAAATATACCTGGTTCGCAATAAGAACTTCGACTAGTTCGGCGGAACAGTGGTTAGTGACCCATGGTCATCTACGGTTCCAAGAGTCGTGGGTTTGATTCCCACCCGGGACAAATGTTTGTGTGACGATCATCGGGGTTTGTTCTGTGTCTGGGTGTGTTATTGAATATATTTAAGTATATTTGTCTATCTACTGTTGATTCTGATATCTGTTACACAAGTATCAGATCAATGTATGTGATGTTTATTGAATTTGCGATCGTTGCATTGCGATTTGATAAAGGATTAATTTAATTATAAGAAATTAAAATGCAGTTCTTAAACATCAGAAATAACCCAAATTATAGCTCTAAGATTTTTCTTTTTAAATTCGTAACTAAACCTTTTGTTGCCATTATTAGGGTTTTTAAATAATTTTAATCATTGTGTTATTATTTCTGTCCCACGCGCATTTCAATTAATAGTTGTATTTGGCAACTATGACCATCCGTGAAATCGTTTGTGATGCTATTTTTGTCGAGGTTGCTCGTTCAACGCTTTTTTTCTGGTATATTTTACAACTTCTATTTAAACGTGAATGTGTAAGTAAGTCGATATAATATAAAGAAAAAAAATCTTGTTTAATAAGCATGTTTCTGTTTCATATTGTATGTATAAACAGTTGTCATTGGTGCTTTAACTCGACAAAGGGGCGCATCAGGAGAAAGGCTATATTGCATAACGGAAAACTCTTTACTTGAGAGCAGTTTTCCCTGCTGCCTGACTATTAATTCGTGGAATCAACACAGAAATAACAAATCCCATCAACTGACACCGAGCCACTGCGTATAGGAAACTCTATTTAATGGTTTATAAATCTTGGCTGGATCGCACATTGACCGCATAAATGAAATATTAAAATTTATAAACACTACCAATAACTAGCACAATTTTGGTTCAAAAATTATTATGATACAATATCTACGAGAGCCGTCGAGTAGAGTTAAATACTTACGTTACCTTACACTAAAAAAAATTAAGGATAATAAAATTAGATGGATAAAATAGAAACAAAAAACAAACCTCTCGACTGAGTCTAGGGGATCCGGAGATCCGGACCACGCCCTTCTGGAAATCGTGGGATTTGACATTTTTTTTCTTATTTTCTAAGTATTTGCTAACGTTAGCTCGCTTTAGCTAACTTTAGCCCTAAAAATAGAAAATTGACGTTTTATCTTTTCTTTTCCCATTGCAAGTAAATATATTTCAGATAATTCAGTGAAAAATGTTTTTGCACATAGCAGCTGTATCGGGCGTATTATAACTAAACGATTATCACTGTTACTTAATAGTAATCGTGTATGTGTGTATATGTATGCCTTCTAAAGCCGATGGTAGGGCCCTCTAAGCTATTGTTTGCCAGGCAAACATATTAAGCGCGAGACACTGACTGCCACTAAGGGCCTAATAGTGGCATGACGCAATTTTTAACGGGCGATTTATAATGTCAACTAATTCTGCTGGTTTGTAAACACGACGGGACTTCTGAGAATCAGTCGAACAACTCGTACAACTCGTAACTGATTTCAATAAATTTGATTGGAGTTATGCAATAAATATTTTACTAACCAAGACGGAGATACGAAAAAGAAAACCAAATACATGATTTTATAAGAAAAGTGGACTGATGATAATTGCTAGCTAGATCACCTATTTAAGGACTTCTTACGATTATAAATTGAGAAACTACACACAAAACTTCTTCAAGTTTATTTAAGTCTTAATATGTATAGACTACTTACTTAAAAATATTAGATTCCATACGATAACTTAGAATATTACTTTTTATAATAGAGTACCTATAATAAATAACACCGTTTAAAAAGAGGTAGGTATCATGAGGCTTCTACAGTATTATGATACAAATTAGCTATTGTTGTTGCCGTATGTAATAATTACTATAGAAAATCGGGTATTGTGTCAAGTCCTAGACCTAAGCAGAACAACGTCCTCATGTAGATTGCGCCCGAAATTATTAGTCTCGCTTCGACACAAATCGAGTGACAAGACTGTGCGACTGAATACGTCCCAGAATCGTCTGACTTTGGACCCAAAAGCTCTCGTGTTTAAGCTCAACTCCTCCGGGCAAACCGGCTGTTAACCCGCAGCCAAATAACCACTTGTTGAGTTTATTTGCACAAGCCACAAGTGTAGTTTATACTAAATTGTTGTACTGTAAACTTTTCATCGAATGCGTGTGAAGATCTGGCGAAACACCCACCACATCTGGCCCATTAGCAAATTTTTTCATACTAACATTACGATCTGGATTCATCCGGAATTTTTGGGTTGTCTGGCTTATGTTGTACCTAATAGATTAAATACTTTTCCTGCTCCAACCTTACATTCCATACTAGGGTAACTAAAATTCGCTGTTTTATTTTAAACAGTTCCGAATAAAATTTCGTAAAGCTTAACGCTCGTAATTCAAAGGCTCAACTTCTGTTTGGCAACATGGGTACAAAGCCCCACCGTTTGAACAAAATTATTTGCTTTTTACAAAGCAGAGTAAAAGTTCCGAAGCTGACACGTTCCTACTGATCATACAGTTTAAAAACAGATTAATTGAAATACTGAATTGAGAGTTTGCACTGCAATGTTCACCTAGATTCACGTAATTCACTTCGAAAACTGTTCATAAGTATGTGGCTCTTAAAGCTTTTGATAATTAACATGAATGCCGAGCTGGAATGTATGTAGAATTAACTGAGTCCGTGAATTTTACCTCAAGAACTATGCCTTTTACGAAAGGAAGGAATTTTTCAGAACCAGTTGAGGGTTTAGCTTTCAACTGTTTAACAAATTAATAAACTCCACCAACTCTGTAAGAATTCATTGATTTGTCTTTTGTGGTTTTTAAAGTATTACTAGAACTTGTACTTACATGTTGTTTAATAAGTGATATTGAATTTTTCTTTACTTTTTTGGAAAAATATAATGATATCCAGATGCACCGGTACCTACTTACTTGAAATATCTTATTATTTATACACTTGTTCATAAGAAGAAAACGTTTTGGAACTCCAAAACTAGGTAAATAATATTGCATAATACTTTATTGAGCCTTCCTCCCAAAATTTGATATGCTATACAATGGTAAATATTTCCTATTTACGTTTCAGCTTATTCTCTTCTATTCTTAAGTATTACTAGTTTTAAAATTTTGTTTTTTAATCGTCTACTGGGTAGACGTAGTCAAAATAAAATTATCTATTTTGAAACGGATTTATGAAGACAACGATTCGGGTCCAGAAATGTGCGTTATATAAAATCATCATCATCATCATCATCATGATCATCAGCTCAAATACGTCCCGACTGCTGGGCACGAGCCTACCTTACACTAGGGCGATCAGGCCTTGGTCAACCTGGACAAGTGCGGGTTGGTCCACTACACAACCTAATTTTAAATTCATATATGCGATTATTCGATGCTTTAACGGTGAAAGAAAACATCGCGAGGTGCGAGAAGAAATTATAAGGTTGTGTTATAAAAAAAAATTGATTATGCAACCAAAGCAACGTGCAAGTGACTACATGACATCAAATGGAATAGAAAGATGTTCCCTGGTAGCATTGTTTTATTTAACCCGCGCTCGGCTCGTCCTATTACAGCAGTATGACACCGCAGACGGGCGCATTATGAGTATTCTCCCGTGTTTTGCTTTGAGGGTTAATACGATCGTATTTCACTTTGAACGTTTTAGAGTTATGTTAATCAAATACTTAATGAAACCCTTAAAAGGATATACTCTTGACCGTCTGTCGTTAAGACAATTTGTCCTCAGAAACTCGTGGCGGTATCAAGCTAAAAAAGATGTCTGTGACAATCATGGGTGTTTGTACACAGGTTTTGAGCTAGTGTAGGCAAATCAGATCTTACATACTCGTAGGTACTGGGCCAGGGGGGATAAGATTATTTCTGATACAAGAAGTATATAACATTATCCAGGCACATATGAATTTGAAATTTGAAAACACAGCGGTACGTGGCGGGGTTTGAACTGGCGACCTCTTACATGGAAGACGACTTTAACCACTCGGCCAACGACGCTTTTTTCGCACAATATCCCACGTAAACCTTACGCCATTAATTGCTTTCGTCAATTGAAGATTACAAGACGTATTTTTTCGAAAGAGGTGCGAACACCGATTGCTATACAGATTCAATTTTTTACAGAAAATATGCAAATTTTTTTTCAGTCATGTACAAATACCGTCAAAAAAATTTTGCCAGGCATACTAAATATTATGTGGACTTAATCCATTGATAATTGCAGGATTCAATTCACCAAAAAAGTATTCAAATCCCATTCCATTATTGCACAACTATTTACTGCAGTTGATAATAGTTTACAGGGCTTTAATGTAACTGATAAGCCTAATCGTACGGAATCGAATTAGCGCGTACACGATGGTGAAATATGACTCGTGTTCGAGTAGCGTAGTTATTTCAAACGAGTGGCTTTTGTGTGAATACGAAGTTGCCATCCAATATGATAGAACATTTATCCAGCTTTATGGAGTCGCTGTTATACCTGCATATGGAATGATTACCGGTGGTACCTTTTTGTGATTTTTGGTACTTTTTCTGGAAAATAGCAATTTGACATAGGTAGGTAGGTTATTAACAAAATGAATATATGGTAAATAATATCATGTGGTAAAAATTTGTTTTATGTCTGGGTGTTTTTTTTTGTCTTATTGATCATTTAATTTGTACCGTTTTATTAATACAATTTTATTGTGTTTTTTATCCCGGTATCACTACATAGTATAAAGCAAATTCGGTATCCGCGTCTGTCTGTATGTATGTGTGTATCTCAAAATCAGTTAAATCTTTAAAACTACGCAATTGATTTTGATGGGATATTTTTAATAGATAGAGGGATTTAAAAGGAATGTTTTATGGATGTCTGTTTTTTTTAAAGTTGGTAACTGACGTTTAAATATGGAATACTTGGTATTATGTGTTCTACTCTGACAAGAGCAAAGCTCCTTCATGAGATTAGATAATAACAATATTGTGTTTTAGTGTGTCATTGTTGGTTCGGATGACAATGTCAATTCGCAACTTGAAGATAAGCTACGACGAACAGAAATGTGTCAGTGTAGATCGGTGCCTGAAGGTTCCGAAAGAACTTGTAACTAACCAGTTGTGTTAATATCTAACTACCGGTGAGATTTCTCTACATAGTGTTCCATTAATTCTCATTTAGAATATGTTTTTTTAATTTTTATTACAACTAATTCAATTAAATTTTTCGAGGGTTCAATTCAAGGATTTCGTCTTTTTGTAAATATGTTTTCTTACATCTTTACGTGACTACAGACTTCAATTGATACCACCGTACGTTCGTAAAATGAGTATAGTTATATAAAGTTCTGTTCAGTTTAACCATAAAAGTAAGGAACCCTAAAAATATACAGTACTGACCGCAAATTACTAAGAACTTCGCGGGCGAACGATAACCGGCTTCTAGATAGCGCCACAGTAATTAGATATTGTTTACATTACACCCTAGAGACAAAGGGACATGTCGAGCCAACATGCTATTGCAACTTAATACCACTTAACAAAAAGTTATCAAGTCAGTATTTGCCGTACAAGTATCGCATCCTTATAAATGTAGGCATTACTATATGAAACCTCCTCTATACTAGAAGGCATAAATAAATGTGTATCTTCGGTGGCCTGTTGGCAGGCAATATAAGAAAATTCGCGAAAGGTCTCGGGATGAATGACTGTACATATTACAAGCTGGACCAGTACTGAACTGTTTGACAGTACATATTACCTACAGTGAGATGTTAGTCAGAGCCTGGATGATGTCCTGAATTTGTCAAAAGATGATCGACTGTTGAATCTGAATGTCAAAAGTTATCAACGAGATTGCGAACCTACGGCTACTCGCATCAGACCATTAGCTATATGCCTCCTTCATTTTGTCACACTCTTATTAAACGATTAGTCAGCATACATTTTTTAAAATCTAGAATGTTGATGCCTATAATAATAAGCTATCATCTTTACATGAAGATAGATAATTGTTACAAATATAAAACCACGTGTAGATTTGTTCTTTGATTCCTCGCCTGACCTCTGCGGTTATGTCGGTTCTGCCTAGATCTTGAGCTTCTTCAACAGTATAATAAAGCACTTGACTTGCTTATACACGCATTCCCTGGAATACTACTAACGTGACCGAAACCAGGGCTGATGCGGCATATGCTGAGGCCTGTACCTCGTTGACCGCTCATAAAGTCCTTACATATGTGTTCTATTTCTTTGTGTGCGTTTTGTGTCTTGTGTAAGTATCTATGTGTCATTGTTACCTCATGTCATGTCATGGTCAATAAATGTTTTTCTTTCTTTCAGTTGTAATAGACACCGTGAGTTGATATTAGTATATGAGTTGGTTAAGTTATACAATTATTTCGCATTTCCTAACCGAATTAGGGTAAACGATATAATATGCTGAAGCAACAGTTTAATTATATATCGGATATGAGTTATCATCATGGATGGGCTGCTTGTTGGGGTTTCAAATATAAATAGCAGAATAATTATATTTTGATGACATGTAATCAGTCAACTGAATATTCCATATTGCAGAAGAATGCACATTGCACATACATAATTTGCCTTTAATATTAGAATAATTTAATACTTACCACAGGCTATATAGGAAGTAACCTATATCCCACCAAAATTATAGGAAGTAACCTATATAGCCTTTCAATGTCAAATTTAATAGAGGTTGAATTAAATAAGTTATCTCATGGGATTGATCGGGGAATAAATAAGCCCTAACTACGTAAGTAGTTAGCATATCCGTGCACACAATAAGCACCATCACTTGAAGTTAACCTTCCACAGCTTTTGGTAAACGAACTCCGAAAATAGCGGTGTAAACGCTTTCCAATACAAACCAGGCCCACTGAATACTATGAAAGTCACAGATTCGATTCGAACATTCCTCATTGGCCAACGCAAACGAAACCGACCGGCTTTGTGCGGTGCTGTTGTTCAAAGCGTCGAATTCCTTGTTCCAAATTGCATTAGAACTTATCGCAGACCTAATGTCAGGGAGCATGTTTCTGAACTAATTCCAGCTAGCCTGACCACAGGGTATAAATAGGGAAGTTAAGTTGGTTACGCAAATACTGTACCCACTAGTTTGACCTATCAATACTTGAAAAGTTTGCCCTCGACCGCTGGAAAACTCGACGGACATCCACAACAAACGGTTCGCCGCACGAAGCTTTCGGAATAGAATCGAAATCATGCTTATTTAGATTGTAAATTTGTTAACAATTATTCAGTAAGTAGGCTAAGCAACTTCATCCTTCTTGACTTTCCTCGCGACTACCTCTCTTAGCTCTAAGCTTTGGTAGGAATAGTTCGTAATTAGTATTACCAGTAGTATACTGATACTACTACCAATAACATAGTTACTGATGGTCGTCAACAGTTACAACTTAATAATCTTTATATGCCATCAACGAGAAAAATGAACATCATACAATTTTAAACATGATTCAAAATATATTTGTCCGAAAACTTTTGCTTAAATAAAAAAAATGCTTTTAGGAGTCCTAACTTCCTTAGAGTCAACATAGATTTACAGGTAACTGAAATACCGCAACTATTTTAAAACACAAGTAAGACATGAACAACCGAAATAAACTAAAACAACGTCAAGTCGCAATAACAAATGGAAAATGGCGCGTTAATCATATAAAGTGGGATAAGAAACCGTGCGGGTATAGTTTTTAAAGTTAAATCTTATGCGAGTGGCGTCGCGTCACCGTGAGGGTTCTTTGTCGCGCACCCCCTAGCCAGAACAATGTGGCGGCGAGAGCTACGTACACTCAGCGACAGATATTAGCGTTCTAAGTAGTCAAAATCATCTGGGGACCCCTAAGCGCTCTTGCACACGGTGACGCCGTCGCGCCGTCTCTGATGACAACGGTTACTTCAAGCCAGGCCGTGATCGGTCAGGAAATTGAAAGAGGTGTAAAAATTTTTTTCAATTTTGTGATAACGGAGTTATTTCAATTGTGAATATCTTAAAATTCACTTAATTTCTTCAGACAGCTGAATGAAATAGCTCTGTGGCAATGTAATATACTTATGTTCGGACGCTATGGCATTACCCTACAGAAGAGTTCCCGAATCGAAAAAGCATTAAAATACCTGCACTAGTTTTCAACCGACTTCAAAAAGGAGGAAGATTCTCAATTCGGCCGTTTATATGCTTTTAAAGTATTAACAAACACAATATGATATCTGGCATAATATTGAAAACTGGTAGCTAAGATTTTTTAAGACTCAGATTTTACTATAACAAATATGTACTACCTACCTACCTTCCCAGCATAAAACTGAAAATAATATGTTCTACCAAACCACTTAGTGCTTAGAATGATATAATATATTTGACGATGACTGTACCTAGCCTCAGACGTTCTTGCCTACCTTCGGATTGAGGGACTTGTTAAGTGTAAACCATTGACTTTGGTTCAGTTGGATATAAGTTTAATTCTTTAATGTAAGAATTAAGAATGCAAGATGATTTTGGCGAAAGCAAGTAACGGAGAATAGTTTGTGTGATTTTAAGGCGGAAATTTTGAAAACACGCTGGTAAATTTTGTTAGTATAGTTGAAGAGGTTATTTGAGCGTGTACTCACACAAATCATTGGTTCTGTTTTTAAATTAAATGATGATATGGTAAGATACACAAACTTTGACGCCGTCGGGTAAACATTTAGCCTAAAATTATATGTATTAGGGCTCAAAAGTCAGACGGTCCAGACAGATTAATATATTGTTTTCAACAATCAGAATTTTCTAACATTCTTATCAACGATAAGCTACGAAAAAAGTTGGGTCAACTATAGAAACTTTAGTTTCATGAGTGCGTCCGTGTGAATATATGTCCCAGAAAGTTCTACTTTGTTAGCAAAAGCAACATTCCAACTTCCTCGTTATTTTTTTTAAAGAAACCCTATTGAAATTAACACTATTTATTGTAATAGAATGAGAAAGTAAGACACTTGGCACAATCGTAAGTACACTTCTGATGTAGTTTATTAGTTGTAGTTATGATCCTCTTTCACGGCTAGGGTGAGTGCGACAGGCTCAATATGGTCTATTGTGCCTGTTGACCTCGTATTTGGATCTCCCTACCGCTTACCATCAGGTGGAGTGAGGTCATCTTGTTAGCCTCTTATATAAAAAAAAAAGTTTAATATCATGAAAAGTGCCTTTTTTAAATATTGTAAGTATTTCCTAACCACGTGAATTCTTTAAGCGGAGTCACAGTAAAATGTCATCATACTAACAGATCTCGATCGTACACGATACAAGGAACACCTTTAAGCCTTAATCATTAAAACCTGATTTTAAGGAACGCATTGAAGAATATTGCTTAATTTTAGCGACTAATTGACGTCACCTTTGAAATATTGTGTCTGGGTGAACTCTGAACCGTACAAAAAAACTAACAAAGTATTTATGTGTGTAGGTAATAATAATGGCGTTTTCGGCTTGTTGGGTGGCAGTTTTGCATAGTCCTGACGTGAGAGAGTTCAGGTTAACAATATATATGATGACAGAATCGCGTTCACATACAAGCAGTTCTCAGTAAAAAGTCTAGAATTCAAGATTAAAGGGACTGATACAGTAGCGCTAAAGAATCTCTGCTTGATTTACACATCTTATAATCTTCTTCTTATAAATAAAAATGAATTGCTGTTCGTTAGTCTGACTAAAACTCGAGAACGCCCGGACCGATTTAGGTAATTTTGATTTTAAAATGTTCGTGATAGTCCAGGGAAGGTTATTATTATAAATGGCCGATGAGAAAAATTATGGGCAGTAAGAAAGTGATTGAAATTGATCATTCATAGGTACCTAATCATAAGTTCCCTCCATTACACAGATGCTTTGATTAATTGCATCAGAAATACTCTACTCGGAAGTTTTCCAAGATTCCGCCTCAAATGTAACGACGATTACTCTCGGTAATAAACGGGATGCGTCATCATTATTTGGCAAATAAATTCATCATTAAATGTTAATAATCTGATCCACATATTTAAACCCGGGAAAAGACAAATTTGTTCTGAATAAATCTTATCATGAAAGCTCTTATTGAAATAAGAAAGTATGTAAGTTTACATACCTACTCACTACCTACTGGTTGACATTTATTTAATACTAGCTTTCCGCCAGCGACTTCGTCCGCGTAGAGACGTTTAAAGGGTAAAACATTATTTCTTTATGGCGCAGTCGGTTAAACGTAGCCTATATCCTTTCCTAGGCTCTGGACTATATCTGTACCAAATTTCGTTTAAATTAGTTCAGTACTCTATGCGTGAAAGCGTATCAGACAGACAGACACACAGACAGAGTTACTTTCACATTTATAATATTAGTAAGGATTTTAGGCTTGCGCCAGCTATTTATATAACTAAAAAAAACAGAATAAAATAAAAGATAAGAAGCGTTCGGTTGGAATCCGCGAGCCGCGGTAGACAACTTTAATTTTATCTGTATCTCTTAATAAAATATAACAATAAAAAAATGTATATACATATAAAACTACACAAAATCTTGTACTTTGTCAAAATGAAACATGTTGTATATTACCTTAAGTTTTAGAACTCAGTACTTAAACGACACAACCCCATCGAGTTTGGGCTCGTTTGATTCGCCTAGATGAGTACTTAGATGCTAGATGGTAACCAGGGTCTGATGATGGAGCCGGAAGACAGCCAAAGGAACTCAGTACTTAAACGACACAACCCCATCGAGTTTGGGCTCGTTTGATTCGCCTAGATGAGTACTTTGGAGCTAGATGGTAACCAGGGTGGAACTTACAAGGTGAAAACTAAAAAGTATAAAATAAATTAAGGTAAAAAAATCTTTAAAAACAAGCTTTTATTTAAATGCGCTAAAAAGAAAAAAATAAACTTTTACACTATAACTTTACTGTCAACTTATAACATTTCAAATTCAACATATTTGACACAATTTATATGTTTTAAAAGCTTGTCGCGAGATTTAAGTACTCGTATTTACTTTCTTAGTTTAAAATTTTTAATAGGCAGGTATTTTAAAACTTGCTTTTAAAATTACGAGTAGGTACTTAAATCTCGCGACAAGCTTTTAAAACATATAAATTGTGTCAAATATGTTGAATTTGAAATGTTATAAGTTGACAGTAAAGTTATAGTGTAAAAGTTTATTTTTTCTTTTTAGCGCATTTAAATAAAAGCTTGTTTTTAAAGATTTTTTTACCTTAATTTATTTTATACTTTTTAGTTTTCACCTTGTAAGTTCCACCCTGGTTACCATCTAGCTCCAAAGTACTCATCTAGGCGAATCAAACGAGCCCAAACTCGATGGGGTTGTGTCGTTTAAGTACTGAGTTCCTTTGGCTGTCTTCCGGCTCCATCATCAGACCCTGGTTACCATCTAGCATCTAAGTACTCATCTAGGCGAATCAAACGAGCCCAAACTCGATGGGGTTGTGTCGTTTAAGTACTGAGTTCCTTTGGCTGTCTTCCGGCTCCATCATCAGACCCTGGTTACCATCTAGCATCTAAGTACTCATCTAGGCGAATCAAACGAGCCCAAACTCGATTTGGTTGTGTCGTTTAAGTACTGAGTTCCTTTGGCTGTCTTCCGGCTCCATCATCAGACCTTGGTTACTATCTAGCACCAAAGTACTCATCTAGTCGAATGAAATGAGCCCAAACTCGATGTGGTTATGTTATTTAATTACTGAGTTGCTATGGCTATCTTCCGACTTCATCATCAGATCAGCTCCATGTCATAATAATATTGCATTGTCATCGGATATACACGTGCATGCAAAATTTCAGCTCAATCGGTTGAGGGCAAGTGCCTTAAAATTGAGTTATAAAATTCCACCCGAACACACAAACATACATACATTGCAAGTTAAATAAAAGCTTGCAATGTATGTATGTTTGTGTGAAGTACCTACTCGTAATTTTAAAAGCAAGTTTTAAAATACCTGCCTATTAAAAATTTTAAACTAAGAAAGTAAATACGAGTACTTAAATCTCGCGACAAGCTTTTAAAACATATAAATTGTGTCAAATATGTTGAATTTGAAATGTTATAAGTTGACAGTAAAGTTATAGTGTAAAAGTTTATTTTTTTCTTTTTAGCGCATTTAAATAAAAGCTTGTTTTTAAAGATTTTTTTACCTTAATTTATTTTATACTTTTTAGTTTTCACCTTGTAAGTTCCTAAGTCTGTTCATCTCATTCAACGCATCATTATTGCAAGGTCGTTTGCCAGTTAATTTTGAACAATCAAACTCTTCAATTAGACCCTGGTTACCATCTAGCATCTAAGTACTCATCTAGGCGAATCAAACGAGCCCAAACTCGATGGGGTTGTGTCGTTTAAGTACTGAGTTCCTTTGGCTGTCTTCCGGCTCCATCATCAGACCCTGGTTACCATCTAGCATCTAAGTACTCATCTAGGCGAATCAAACGAGCCCAAACTCGATTTGGTTGTGTCGTTTAAGTACTGAGTTCCTTTGGCTGTCTTCCGGCTCCATCATCAGACCTTGGTTACTATCTAGCACCAAAGTACTCATCTAGTCGAATGACATGAGCCCAAACTCGATGTGGTTATGTTATTTAATTACTGAGTTGCTATGGCTATCTTCCGACTTCATCATCAGATCAGCTCCATGTCATAATAATATTGCATTGTCATCGGATATACACGTGCATGCAAAATTTCAGCTCAATCGGTTGAGGGCAAGTGCCTTAAAATTGAGTTATAAAATTCCACCCGAACACACAAACATACATACATTGCAAGTTAAATAAAAGCTTGTAAAAAATGTATATGTTATGGACCAAGTGATTAATGCAAGCATTATTAATAATGCCCGAGCATTATGTATAATGTCTAGCCCTATCGGGCCAAGTGATAAATTATTATTTGAACTTCATTATTTATCATTATGCGCGGTCATTATAATATGGCTGTGTGATATTTGGGCAATATGATAATTGTGCGTAATTTAAGAAAAAATAATTGTCTTTTGTGCTTTAAAATAATTTAATAATAAAAGAAACGTAAAATTTCCACTCTGTATAACGCTTTTTACAAAGTTACGCTGTTTGACATGTTTTCATAGTGAAGTAATTGGTAATACTCACTGCGTAATTTTTAGAATAGGATGAATAATTTTTGTATATGGGAAGCTTCACTTATATTTTTACGTAATTCGATTATTTTATCATTCGTAACCGCCGCTGCTGTGTATTGACCATACATTTATCTATGTATTCAGCCATTTTCGTACATGTGTGCATAGATTACGTTCCTCCGTGTATTTATTATTTTTTGTGACTGTTACGTTTGACGCGTTATTGGAAGTTGATTTTACTTTGTGTTTGGACTTTGATTTTAAAATGCCGAAACGAGGAAAAACAATAAATAGCAATTGTCTCCGTAATCTTAATCACCCCGCGCATCAATACTAAAATAATGACACTCATGTGTTCAGCGATTTTGGGTGTAAACGCCTTTATTTATATTGTAATTTTGAATAATAGCGTGTCTTACGAGTTACGCCGCCAAATTATGTCCATTACCCCCTTTTGTTATGACTTTTTTTCACACCACAATATTTTTAGAGGCTAATTACTTTTTATATTAAACTATTGTATATCAAATGATAATAATATTAAAGTTTTTTCTACATAATAAGTTTGTATTACTTTGCCCAAAAGGTGATAAACATTATGTATAATGCCCGGTCAAAGTGATTTTTGAATAATTATTATTGAATTGCACTCTCATATTGGGCATTTTTCATATGGACCGGGCAGTATGAATAATGCCCAATTTATCATTTGGTCCATAACATATATACATATAAAACTACACAAAATCTTGTACTTTGTCAAAATGAAATATGTTGTATATTACCTTAAGTTTTTTGTAGTAAAAACATCGTTGCTCTGTTAATGTTGGGTTACTGATACACCATCTTTACACGAATAATTCTTTAGTTATGAAGGCTAGCCGCCTGACCCCACTGACATATTTGCAATGGAGAGTGCCTGAGTCAGATTCTTAGTTGCCAGCTGATTTGTTTGTCCGTTCCTTCAATACGCCGGGATACTCTAGGGTTAGGCATTTCACACAAGAAAGTATAACTAAATGAAAATTATATTAACTAAATAGTATTGTACAATTTTCATAAAATATGAGGAAGACTTATTTTGCTTTCAATTTTCTAATTTATTCTTTTATTCTAGTGGCTGTATATTCTAAAGAAATAATTT
The DNA here is from genome assembly GCA_039566165.1 of Maruca vitrata. Classification (NCBI taxonomy): domain Eukaryota; kingdom Metazoa; phylum Arthropoda; class Insecta; order Lepidoptera; family Crambidae; genus Maruca; species Maruca vitrata. The sequence continues at coordinate 17,465,168 of CM076911.1, read as the reverse complement.
TATATATTGGAACATTTTTTCACCTAATATATTTTAGTGGTACTTAGTCAATAAAATACGATTAGTACAATGTTCAAAATTTTACGTACCTACAACATTTTAACAATCGCAGTAACCGATCAAATCAACCAGTAGAACCAAAGGCGCGCCTTACAGTGCACAACTCTAGTATAAACATGATTGTATGATTTGCAAGTGTTCTTAAAAAAGATTTTGCGAAGTGGCAACCTTACCGTGAGTAGGGGAATATGTTTTCGATGAGTACCTACTGGCAACTTTATAACGTTAGCGCTCGAGAGGATTACGAGCTTATGCAGGGAATGCCTTATTTTTCGAGATAGCTCTCTATAATACTGGGTATGGGGTGGGCATCGATCAGTAATGGCAGGCACAATAATAGTACAGGAGGTCGCGATCGATACGAAGCCTGATGCACCGATAAGACGCATTACTTTTAATGATTTTTTTAATACACGGAACGTACGGAAGTATACTTATTTTTTTTATTATTATGAAAATGATGTATTTTTTTAATAAATTGTACCGAAAACATTAACACAGCATCGATATTACAACAGATTCAAATTCGGTAAAAAATCAGTATTACAAGCTATCTTTTAAAAATCATTCAGTTGTTAAGGTCCCTACATCTAATAATAAATATCAAAAAAAGAGTGATATCAGTAGTTAAAAAAATCAAAAATAGATATATTTTGTTTCAGGATAAAGGATCACCATCAATATTGCAATTTATGAGTTAACGGATCGGACGCCGGCCCGCTGAACTAGCTCTTTAACGCTAACAAAGGTATTAATTAAACTGTTAAAATAAGTTTTTTCAAAAAGGAATTTTTCAGCAAACCTTATTAAATCTTACTGTATTAATTTTAACCCAACTTCTAGCGCTTCATATTTATTTTTATATAGAATCACTTCGTCCAGTCCCGCAGTCAGACAGTGTAAATTGTCTTGTGGGTCAGAATGTAAAAATAGTTTCTAACTCATTCTGTTTTAATAATAAATAAATTTAAAAAAAGTGCTCATAGATACATTTAAATTCGATTGCTTCAGCAATTACGTTATAGTGAACAGCCATTTTAATTTTTTGCTTAAGAAAAGGGTGAAAGAAGTGCAATTGGCTTAAATAAAAACTGCCAAGTTATTTTATGGAATCTACCAATCACCATAAAAGAATTTAACGAATAATGCATTTCTAGATCCCACTTAATTTTTGCTGTTAGGCAAAAGGCAACCACGTAATAATAAAAGTAACAGATTTACGACTATTCGGTGCATATTCCAACAATTACATTTCATGTCCTGAATTAAACAATGGGGATTATTAAGTTATTTTAATAAATTATAATGTTATTTATTTCTAAAACTACTATTAAATAAAAATAATTCTCCAAAATGTGTACGTACAAATGGGTAGATGATTTTTTTGAGATTTTTATAGTATGGACAACGTTTGTAAAAAAATAAATAAAATCCTCGACGGCAGAAAGTTCGCCGGGTAACGTAAAAACTGTACATTTTGTTCTAAATTAAACACTGAAATAATATTTTTTTACAATTTTAAATATAACAGGTACTTAATTGAACTGTTGAATATGTCCAGTTATTAGTACCTGATTATGTCTAAGTAAATACCTTTTATTGCTTACTACTACTTAAATAGTATATTTCACTTTATCTAAGAACAACCAATATAATATTTGTACGCAACAAATATCGGTTCACAACTGTCCCCATTGTGAGGTCCCCTCTCAAAGGCGATCACAAACCGTAAACCGTCATTATCCCCGTTCTTCCTTCGCTAAAATATAACTTTGTCTCGAATACTCAAAAAGGTATTACGAGCAGTCAACAATGAATCTGTGGGTACCTACTTACTTCTGCTGTCCGCTGAAGTGGCAGATGTACCCATTGCGCTTACATACATTTCATGAGCTATTAAACCCAACCCCTGCCTGCGGTGGCATCTATACAGAGACGATGACACCGCCACGATGATAATAGCGTAGCGAATTAAGTGGCGCGGTTACGAACACTTATTATTTACTTTGTGCAATATTTTTGCGAATGTAACGCCATATTGATCGGGATCTGTATGGGTTTTTAATTGATTCTTGGAAAAAGCAAAAAGTGGAAATAGTAACATAATACTTAAATAAATGTAACGTATAAAGATTACCTTAATACCTACTCATATTTAAACTATAAAATAAATTAAACCGAAACATATTTTCAATGCTATCTAGTGCTTAAAAATATGCTTAAGTAGTAGTAGTAGTTCTCAAACTTTGCAATGCTTTTTTTATCATTGCATCAAAAACCCTTAACAGTAAATCCGTGTTTCATAGTATTAGTTGGCATAGTGTAATGATTGCGTGGCTGAGTGGGAGCTGCGTTTAAAGGATCTTCAGGATTTAACTGTGAACTTGTGAAATTAGTCGTCTGACGCGCGACAACGCTGCTATTTCGGATAAATCCGTTCCCGTCATGATATTCCGTTAGCTGTCTGTGTCGGTACATTAACAAAATATCACAGTGGCCCGGCGAAGCTACGCGGAATCAACGCAATGAGATTAATCGCTTATTGTTAGGCGAATCCTAGCAAACTCTTTGGTTACTAAGAATATTCGGGCAATGCTAGTTTGACGAAATACACGGTATACTGCTTTAAAACTTTACTTTATTCACTAAATAGTAAAGTAGGTTAGTGTGAATATTTAGTGTACCTAGTAGTGAAATTTATTTCATTGATATTTAAGTCTGTGAATACAATTCATTTTTATTTTCCTAAAGATTTCCTAAAGTAAAGATTTTAACCCTATTTTTTTTTCCTAACTGACTTACGATGATGGCTTGGACTACTCCAAGCAAGTCCGGTGATGATGACGAGGCTACCTTTGTCATCATCACTGGACTTGCGGGGGAGCGGATGGCTCCCACCCCTAAAATTTTGAACCCACTTACCGCGCCCCTTTTTATAATGGGTTGGTAAGAATTTCAAGCCGTGGGTGGGATGGATTGGTTACCTGAAACAAGATAATCAAAATAAGTCGAAAATTACAAGGTTATGTCATAATAACGTAAAGTAACACCGTCTTGTATATTCGTTACATATTATGTTCAGTTACTCTCAACTTAAAAAATTATTCATCCAAAAAATTTATTGAATCATAATAAACAGTTAGTATGTAAATAATAAATGGAAGACATAAAAAGAGGTATTTTGTTTTTATCCTTTACACAGTTCAACTGAATTGTTCGATATTAATAAGATTTCCATTAAATAAGGTTTAATCAAAAAGGAATGTTTTGCATAGTCACAATAGAAAGGAATTAATTCAATCATGAAAGATTTTTTGGAAAATTGCATGCAGTGAATTTCCGGAGATATACTAATTAATTTTCGCTCTCATCGGAGCAAATTCCAATACTTACGCTTAAACCCCGGTACGAAATATTATCTACGAGTCAAAACGAAACCCTTTTAAACAAACATAATCAAAGAGTGGAAAAAGTTTTTGATAAGTATTAAAGAAATAATTAGGAAAATAAACGCAGTTTTAATAAAAACCTTACGAGTGCATCACTGGTTGTCATTCCTATGAAAGTGTTTTTGAAGGCTTATTGGCGTTGTAGCATCATCAAAATCATCGTCATAATTTCATAGTGATTTTTAATGATGAAAGTTATCTGCGTCGGTATTACTACCGTTCCTCTTTTTTGGGCGAATCTTGAGTCGTCAAATAGTGGTAGAGTTAAGTCCACACCCTGAACTCAGGCTTAAAGACTTCGGTAATTGCTTTTTTCTGATGGTCAAAAGGACTCTCGGATAACAATACATACATACCGAAACAGATATTTTAAATACAAAAAAAAAACGATATCCTACGGAGTCATAAGTTGAGTATAAGTAAAATGATTTGAGGTATAAAATGGTTGCCATAAACCAGTGTCAGTTTGTCAGTCACCCTGGTCTATCTTCGGAAGGTTGAAAGAATTTGTGCATGTAGCTCTACTGGTTTGGTAATAGTAACTTCCGTGCATGAAACTCGAAAACTATGCTCCAAAGGGCTGTCATCCATGCAGCCCAGTGCAACTTGTCACACGCTTCCGAAATTTCACAATTTTCATTTGTTTCTTTTACGACGCTCTCGAGCATAATTTAATAGTGTATCTGTTCTGCCTAGAAAGTTTTCAGCACCACCTTGAATACAGTAAAGTCGATGGTGTTACACATACACGATATCTGTTGCTTCTGCGCGAACTTATCTAGTCATTTCTCATCATCATAAGCATCATCAGCCTATACACGACCCCATCGACGTCTGTGGGGTAGGGTTTAATATCTACTACCTACTAATATCACCCTAGTGTGATCAGGCCTTTTTTAACGCGGTGAATGCTTGCACCGTCACCTTGGGCAGGGGTTCACCCAAGGTGTTGCGTAGGATTCCCGGCTGCCGAGATGTAAACCTTATGAAAACCGACAGCTGCTCCTGGGCTGAGGTGCTCAAGGGTGTTAGTCAAACTACACTGGCCAAGTGAGGTGTTTCAAATACAAATTCTATAATTTGTATTTGAAACACCTGGTGTCTGTTGACCTGACTTCGTGGCTACTGGACTCGTGAACATTTTTCACACATGTTTCAATGACCAAAGAGTAATACGTATATCAAATGTACTTATTCGCGCACGCTTGACTATTATATACTATTATAATGTCCTGTACAGTTTCTTAATATGAAATTTAATTCAAGAGCTACTTAATTAGAAGACATTATCATTCGCCCGAATGAAAAAAGTGATAATCGATAAAGAACAGTGTCCCATTCCGTTGCATTATGTCTGTCTCGCGCGTTGTAGCCACGCTCGTGAATGTCAAATGATAGTCCCCAGTTCTAAGCATTCACTTAGCAAGGATTTAGTCTGCGCGTGGGGGGGACGCCGTAATCATCCCTACGTAAGTACCCCAGACCTTTGCCGGTACTATTAACATTCTTTAAGCATTGTTGGATACTTATTTATAACTAGAGAGTATGCTTCGTAACATTTTATATTAAAGCTTCTTTATTCTGGCGATTGCTCTCGTTGAATTAATATGACACCAGTAATATGGGGGACTACAAGTTTTAATAAGATATATTATGATGATTTCAGGATTTCAAATAAATTTTTAATTTTGTGTCGCTATTTTTACATTCCTTCGTCGAAGTAAGAGAATTGAGCGTGCATCAGTTGTAATCATTTATATAATACGAGTATAACACGAAGCCAATGTACGAGATAACATCGAAATCAGATTACTAATGATACTGTCTTATCAGTCCATCGATTTACCGACCGTAATATTGTAGAGTGTGGACAACCATAGGATAATAATATCGTAATTACTAAAATTGTTGCACTCTGATACATTTAGTGGCAGAAAAACATATGTTCGAATAATGTTGTCCATCTGTATATGTGTAATTTCCACATTTCAAATCAAATCAACGGATCTCAAGAGCGCACAACATACACAACATTTATATTATGTTACTTAACACTGTCGAATCAATTATCGATCTATTGAATTTATGTGATTTTTGGCAAATAATTCGTTGATTTTAGAGCGACATAATTCCAAATCCAGATTCTCAATGCAGCATATATAGGTACAACATTATATTTAATAAAATATTGTTTTTAATTTTGTTGATGAAAAAAAAAACTGTAACAACACATAGGTATTTTAAATTATGCATAGAGTATCAAATATTGCGTTCATTAAATTAAATATCCAATTAAATATTGTTATATTTTAAAATGTATTTACCAAATGTATGAGTTCTTATACTTACATGTTAATCAGTGGAAAAAGAAATTAAAAAAACATATAGGTAAAGACTTTTAAATAAAGCGTCAAATAACGTCATTATTACATTCAGAAAATTAATGGCTATAAACATTTGGTCACGCCATAACTACAGCACGAGGTTACGATTCTATTTATTCTTTAAAAAAAATAAAACTATAAAGCTTTCTTGGAAAATAAGAAAGAACAGCTACTGAACAGGGATTTAATATGACATAGAGTTTACCCATCCCACTGCTTAGTTGAGGGAAGGACGTCTGAAATCCTAATTGCTAGTTATTGACTAAACCAAATCAACCCTGGCACCCACTAAAAGATATCAAACGGACCGATTGAACAAACATTCATAGACTATGTCGTGTAAATAATGTTTTGCTTTCGGCCGGGCATACATATATTCATTGCGTGATGGCTTGCCCATGTTCGTCCCGACCCAGGATTGGAGCTATTGTTATTCATCGGGGTTGTTCACGGATCAGACGAGGAATTTTAACAATACAATAATATTAGGATGGATATTTACAGCTTCTAGCGTGGTAGGTAAGCTTTATGGCGCTGCGGAGGCACGCGGACGAGGCGACTGCTAAAATAAATGCTGTAGTTATGCGATTTCATATTTTGAAAGTTACCAATATAAAGCATGTCCTCCCGAACAAAAACCCGTAATACGCCAGTGATTATGATGACTGAAAGTATCAATTTGAAATACATATAATTTACGAAAATAACTATAAAACAATTAATTACAAATTTACCTATTTTAAAATACGTATAGTACGAATACGAGTACGAATTTTTTTTTACTGTAAATAAAGTGAGTTAAAATATTATTGTCACATGAAACACAAAAAATTTAAAAATTAAAATAACGCAATTTGCAATTGCAATTGACTTAATTACCTAACAATCAATCCAAAAGCACCATACCTAACCGCATAATTAAACGGCTTTGAATTTGAGAACCAGGGTCCAGTCAGGTGCGGCGTAGTCAGTATCGCCCGATTCGGGATCAATCAATGTGTCTCGTCTTAGTGTTAACAAAACCGCCGGTCAACGCTAAGAGGGGAAACTTGTACGAAGCGCCGGTTTTCCCCCCACGTCATCTCTTCATATTGAGATTGATGACATGAACGGGCGAGTTGAGAGCCACCCCGGCCGGAATACCAAGAAGGCAGCGGCCATTCCTTGCTCAATTAGGCTCGATCCGCCGGTTTTGTCCGACTATGACGCCTCGACACCGCAGCGCATACTAAATTAACGCCATATTTTTCAAGTAAGCCTCCCGATTAAAGTATCGCAATGAGCGGAGTCTTGGCACTCTGAGTGCTTAGGGACGCGCGTGTTTACTCTCGACAGTGCCCTCTGGCTGGAACCGGGGTGAAATAGCAGTTTAGGTTATACGGAGCCAAATCGGGAACTTTAAGATTACGCCAATACATTTTAGTTTTATTCATTTTGTTTAGGCTAAGTACTTACCTACTTCTTATTTGATAGGTTTAGGTATAAAATTTCAGTAGATTAACGTGTTCATAATAAATATTATTATAAATGTGAGACTTAGTAGGTTCTTATTAAATTTCAATATTCGTATTTTTTGTCATAGTGCGAGTGACTAATGTTAAACAGTGAATGCCAAAGGATAGGTATATAATAATTTGCATAAATCAAAAATTAATAAATTATGCAGTTCCAATTGATATATTATCTCTAAAACTAACATATTATTATACAAACTAGATAGTAACTATCAGTGTATTGAAAAAAATATTTCAAAAGTAAAACGTGTACACAAACAAGCAAAATAAGAACTTTTTGCTAAATGACACAACAAAAAAAATGTAAGGAAATTAAATAATTGTTTCCCACCAAAACACAGTTGCTGATGAATTTTTATGAAATGAAACATACGTGAAATTAGCATAGCTTTTAAAAGGGTGCTATAATGGCAGGCCGAGCACTTTAACGATAGGCGTAAGGCGAAATACTAGGAAACTTAAAATAACAGTTGTGGGGCCACGCGCTAACTCCAGTGTAAGTTCGTTAGAGATTTTTTAAGATACTGGAAAAGAAAAACTTAATTTTTTAGAAAAATAAACTATACTTTTTATTATGTATTTCGGTACAGGTAATTCTTTACTAGGATTTTAATCTACTTCGCATTAATTTATCATCTCTTAGTCGTCTCTTTAAATCATTTATTTTTAACTATCATAATCGAATAAACTAAAAACTTGACTGGCTCAGTGGAACAGTGGTTAGTGACCCTGGCTGGCGGTTCCGAGAGTCGTGGGTTCAATTCCCACTCGGGACAAATATTTGTGAGATGAACATCGGTGTTTGTTCCGTGTCTGGGTGTGATTATGTATTTAAGTATGTATTTATAAATATATTATGTATGTTTATCAGTCTCTGACACCCATAGTACAAGCTCTGCTTAGTTTGGGATCAGATGACCGTGTGTGAAAATGTCCCAGATATTTATTTCATTTATTTATATTTAACGACGTAGGTATGGGTGTGTACGATCAATTGAAAGTGTTCAAACATCGGGTTTAACATCCTAAAGCTAAGTTTTATTACAAAGTCTGCCAGTCTCAATGTTAAGTGTCTCCCACTTTCAAGGGAACTTCTACGAACAATAATTTTGCTGTCACAATACCAAAAATAATAGGACCAATTTGTCTCTCTCCATCCATTTACTTATTACCAATTGTACAGTCTGACAGGAGTAAGGTTGCAATTATAAAGTCTGGACGTTTATCATCGTTTTCTTAAATTGGCATAATGCAATACGGGTTATTGAGAACGTCTGACTGAAAATGGTTATAATATATGAAAGCCAATATTAATGGACATATAGTTATGTCACCTCAAAGTATCTGTAAATAAATAATAAATATATTTATTGAGCTTCAAGTATTTTAGAATAGCCCTGCATGCCCTTTTAGAAAGGGATATTATACGGTATGATAATATGAATGTTTGTTTTTTTCCTGTCAAGCATGTCATCCCACTGCTAGGTCTCAAGCAATATTTTTTTTTAAATCTTGGGATTAAAAATATCCCGTGATAATAATATTTTAGGGACACCTTCAATAGGCTAATAGTCTGCACTGACCAAAATTTGCCATCAAGTTAACTCCCAATTGAAATAAGATAATTATATATTAAAGCTATATTGACTGCTGGAACTATTCTGAATACTTCTGTTGTCGGAAGAAGTCACAATAATTTCGTCTAATATTATCACTGCAAGTGCTATAGAAGACTAGTGCGCGGAAGGCTCTTCACAATTTTTGCATTCGCAACGGCTTGCGTTCATTTTTGTACAAGTTCCTATTTCAAAAGAATAGTATTAAGCAAACAGGTTCTTCCTTCATATAGCTTAATTTAAATTGTACTATTGGGTACAACGTTATGAGTAAGATTCGAATGAGGGTTGAAGCGTATGAGAAAGTCACTAGATTGCAATACGTAGGCGTGAGGTCCAACTGAAGCATGATGGTTGAATACTGATATGTCTGTCAATGTCACGTCAAAAATAACCAATCATGCTATAGTTGGATCTCGGGCCTACGTATTGCCATCTAGTGAATTTCTCATACGCGTTAACCCTCACTGGTCAGGATTCTCAGTCATCTGACATATATTATGTCTAAATAATGTTGTAACTTTTTATTTTCTTATTTTACCCACCCTTTTGCAGGACAAAATAGTTTAAACAAAGTAAATTACATTTGACACAGCTATTGCCTATGATACATACACTATGTGTTTTGATTGGTTTGAAACATTGTGGGGTTCAGAAACGTGTTGCACATTTTGAGTGGAAACGTACAAATGTTCTCCCAAATCTTCCAATAGAGCCACCTCATCAACCACAACCTATTGCGGTTAGTCGATATATCGACTGTCGACCTCTATTTGATATTTCTGTTGCCTCCATAACAACAAATAATAAATTAAAAAAAATAATGAAATGTTTCAACGATTAAAAGATAAAAGTATAATGAGCAACTCTTTACTCTTTCACGCAACATTGAAATACGCTTAACAATTTAAGTAATAAAAATGTCTATACCAATAATACAGTTTTATAGATTTTACGAGACCAAATAATTGATGTGAATTAAATTCGTACCAAATTACTTCAATAAACGTAGTGAATAAAATTGTGGCCTATTGACGGGACTAGCTCAAGACTTCGAGTTAAAAGCTTATATTAACTAACCTTAGTTTCTCAAAAAATAGTTATTTAAAAAGTACTTACTTTTAAAATGTGTGTAAGTAATCCCAGCTTGACGCGAATAAATTACTTTGTAACTTACTGTTGTATCAATTTTGCACCGTGTTTTAGAGTCAGCTTCTCATTCTGTCTTATAACAACCATAAGAGTCATTTATATATTCTAGCAGAAATTTTGAGATGCAACATTGAAGTATTTCTACAGTTCTATTAGTGCCTAAGAGACTTATCTCGATCAATCGCTCTCGCTTATGATTCGCGGCCGGTATTAGTCATGCGTTAAATTGGGCGGGAGTCGGTCAAGCTCCCATTGCTAGACGACATGTTATGACATCGCATTTAGAATAAATCAACACACACTGTACCGAGAACAGTCCTTAGCTCGAAGTGTGACGTATTCGCGGCGACAAGCTGCAGGAACACTAAGAGTCATTGTCAGACATCTTGGGTTGAATAGAATATGTCCATTTTTGTTGTATTCATATTTTCAGCTAGAGAAAATGGATCTTTCCATTCGCATTTGAGCAACAATTTAGAATGTCTGGTCATTATACTCGTATACAATTTAACAGGTTTGCATTTGGTTTAATTAGATGTGAAATTACTCTGATTTTTTAAATTACAAATTAAAACAATTTAATTTGTTATACTCTGGATCCATAATAATAATGAAGTACTACTACTACAAAAGCCAACATATTCGATTTTAGAATATTATTCATAAGATTGTTTCTTTTTAAAATAACCTGTATCATCCCACTGCTGGGAAAGGTTTCCTCTAAACACAACCACTGAAGTCTAGGACTTGCAAATTCTTTTATAGCTGGCCCAGATAGTTAAGTTTATTACTTTTAGATCAATGCCTCGTGATTGCCTCGTGTATGACTTATCGAAGCCCCTACAGTCGATTGTACGAACAAGGTCAGAACTTATTATTATTGTTATTATAATACCTTTATAGGGCAAAGATACGTCGGCGTGATTCCTCTTACACTTATTATGAATCTATTTGAAGGGTGTATTGTCTTCAGTACATTTACCCTCATGCAAGCCCTTCGCTATTATGGAAAAGCTCTCGTATCCAGTTTCAATACAAAATAATAACACTATTATTATAATACTAGTGACATTATATAATACTAATAACAGTGCTATTAAATCCTTCTATCTTATAAAAAAAGCGCATAAAATCCGTTCCGAACTTTAAGCATACATAGGGATACAGAGATATAGAAAACTACTTTGTCTTATACTACTTATGTAGTGAAGAAATCCATCACCGTGTTACCTACTGCAAAGAAATTCTATAAAATAAATAGCAAACAAGGAACTGTATGCATCTCGTGTTGTTCCGAACACCCACACAACATATTTTGAAAGCTTAATGATATTTTGTTCATGATCTGAAAGTGAGATTATTCGCATGAGGAGTATTGAGAAAGTTTTGACCCCTGTCCTTAATGAAGTGACACAGATCAAGGCCGGGGTAAGTTCAACCGGCGCCTACGTCGCCTTCTGAGATATACCTGTAGTTATTCTTCTCTGAGTAGGTGTAACTTCTACGCTTTTAATAATATTTTGCACTGCACCTGTTAATAAATCAAATTCCCCATCTATGTACTTTTGAAAATCACACAAACGAAAAAGACAAAAGCCTTAACAGAATTTAACGATTCCTATTTTCTTTTTAAGTAGGTAAATTACCATATAGAAAGAAAGGAAATTAATAATTTAAAGGTAGAAACAGTACATGAAAGATACATAGGAAACAAAATATAATATAATGCCACTAAAATGGATGACACACGGCCTATGCCACGACAACGAATGCCATGACGCTGATTTTCAGTGGCACCAGTTATAATAAAGTGAAGTAGAAATGTGAGATAGCAGAACTAAAAATGGATAATTTAGTAGGTTAGATCTAACCTTAAACTCTATTTTGCTAATCTTATTGCTAGGAGTGCTAACTAAGGTACTAACCTATTTAGAGTAGGAGACGCAGACAATTGATTTGGAAGATTTAAACAATATAACTTCACCTTGATATATCCACAGAAAGATAATCATAATTTGAACAAACAAGACCTAAATATGATTGTTATCCTTAAAATAAACCCCAAAGCACAATTAGAATCAGCAATTGTATATTTTGACGATTTATTTTCAAAAAGTCGCGGGTGGGAATCGAACCCACGACTCTCGGAACCGTAGGTAGTGAACCTGGGTCAATAACCACTGTTCCACCGAGCCAGTCAATTATAAATCATTCCAGTTGAATTCTCAGGTGGAATAAGAGTAGTACTAAAAAGCTAATTTAATTATGTCGTAAAAATAACTCCCACCGTCCAACGTCAAATGCATCGATGACCAGTCAAAACTTGTTACAGATCAGGAATTTAAATTCTATACGTCGTACTCTACCAAACACAGCGGTGACCGTTATGAAATATATTTTAGTAATGATTCGTGATGATCCATATACCAGTGATGCGAGTGCCACTGCAACAATGACTCACAACATCAAAAAACGATAAACTTCAATTCTGAAAATCCATTGAGGGCTCAAAACGCAACGAATTGAGCGCAACTTAACGAACTACGCAATGTATTGCTCCTGAAAAGAGTTTCACAACTCCCATAACACCTTATGACTCATTGACGATGAATGCAACATGTCCCTAACTTAAAGTTTAGACGACTATAAGTCTTAACAGTTGGTTGTAGTTCGAAATCAATCCCGGAACTATTAATCAATTCAGTCCAGGATGAATGAATGCAGTGACATCTCTTGAACTGTTAACATGACGACGAAAATCAACAGGGCCAATTATGTTAAGCTGCTTGACAATTTGGTTTGTCATATCGTCAACTTCTTACGGTGAGCTCTTTAGAGTTATGTAGAGGAAAGATTTGAATGCGTATCTGTATGAATTACGGATACATATGTCCCGTAGGGTATCACAAAAAATTACCATAGCACAACTGCATATAATTGTTCTGGTATGACGCAAAACTAGGAGACGCAGTAATAAATAATGTTTTGCCCGCAAAAGTATAGCAAGTAACAGAATCATTTATTATCCATATAATGTATGTGTGTGTGACGTGACACATCCATTGCTTGGTTGACCTGGGGTAAAAAAATATATTACATAAATCCAGCATTGATACCTCGTAAATTCATGAGTAGTGGTTCTTAATCTTTTTGTAAGAAAGTTACATAAAATCAATATTAACAGGATCATACAACTAGAATTCTAATTCTGATTGTAAGTATCATGAAGCAGTTGCCGGAATACTGCACCATACCTGATACATACATAGTACATATTAATTAGTTCTACCAGGTCTAAACATATTGGTAATTAAGCATAGGATAAGCGTCTTCACCAGATCAGTCATTCACCAGAAATGGACATAGGAGACAATATTAATATACAATACCATAGCTATGTCTCGGTAACCATAGTAGGTATCAATTTTAGGTTCGAATAGAAGCGCTAGGATAGGTAAAGCCAAACCTTATTGAGCTTGGAAATTAAACTAACGCGGGAATAAAAACAGTTTGATAAACACTGGTGTAGAGTGCAGCTTCTTAAACAGGTTTTCGAGCAAGCGGGGCTGAATTTGCAAGATAGCTATACGTACACCTTTGTGCACGCACATTGTTTCATTTAACGTGTAAGCAGATAAACTTGACTCGTGCTACAACTGAAAGCCGAACGGAAATGACGTCATCCCTATTCAATGTAGCGCAGAAGTTATAATATGTCGTTACCCCGTAACAAAAATTGAGAATCAGACAGGATTCTCATAAGATAGAGACCAAAGAAAAGATATTGATCGATCTGGTCAAACTATCAAATCATTGACAGGCTCTATTTAATTTTGTAAAAAGAGAGTCAATTATTGACTATTTTAGACGACACCCTTCTTTCCTAACAGCTAAACAGGGCAGTTTTACGATTCAAATAATTACCTAACCCTAAACCCTCGTCGGCTAGTAGCACTGCGAAGTTGCTTAAACTTCAATGTTCGACATATTTGTTAAACAAATTTATGATACAGAAGGTGCGTAATCATGTAACTTGCTAATATAGATATTTTAAAGTAGACAGATCCTTCTGAAGTAGAGGGGAATATAAAGAAATAAGGGTCAGAGATTTTCAAAGTACATAAATTTTCAACAGAGAAATCTTACATCGATGTCTACTTTAATGGGATGTAGATTTTGTTTAATTGGTTTTCGGTTTATACTTTATGTCCGGCTGGAATATAATAATAATCATAATAATTAATTTTTAATATAATATCTAAAAATGTAAGGGCACTCACTGCACAAGTTGTGTTGAATTCAATCTACAGTTTATACAACTCAAGTATATTATTTACATTTAGTCTCGTTTTTTTCTCGTTTCCTTGCAGGACCGGGTGAATGCAGGTTTTAATGATTCACTATAACTCTAATGATAAAGAGAAAACTTTGAATGATGGGTAAGTATAAAAAGATATGAAGGAAACAAGAGATTAGAATATTTGACTTCTCGTTTAATTTAACGTCATATTATTTTAATAATATCATAAGCATTTGGTTGCTATTTCCTCGTGTTAATAAATATTCTCCCTTTACAAGCCCAAGTTTCGACTGCCGACGACATTTGATACAGGTGTACATTGTGCGAATATCGCAGGGGATCCACTTGTTCGAAACTATACGATTGGTTTGCATTATCTAATGCATTCAATTATTAATAATGTATGCAGTGAAAATTACGTTCAACATGATATTAGGAAACCGAAGCCTCAATTTAATTGGTTAAATTACCACGTTAGTAATACAATATTACTAAAATATATCTGGGCAATCAGTATCTGGTTTATCGCGTGTTAGGAATATTAGGTAGCGTTCATCTGGCGAATACGCGGCAAATAGGATGTAAAATGCAAGCGAGAGCCGTGTTAACGCATCAATAGACTAAATTGCGAGATTAGGATCCAGCCTTATTGGTTCTGGTCTTCGCAAACAACGTAGACTGGATCGACGGATCTATGCTAGTCACTTGCAAATGGAGTGGGTTTTATCTGCCCTTGACAAAAATGTATGTCATTGTAAATGGTCTCTGTCCCGTGTTTGGGTGTGTTATTTATATTTTAAGTAGGAACCGTGTAATATTTGTAATATCGCACTATTGTAAAATAATATTCGTAATATAAGTGTTTATGCCACGAGATGAAATCAATAACATGAGCTATTTATTTATTGATTATAGGAATATGAATACTGTTACATTTTGTATACGTTCGTCCACGAGAGTTTACCAAGTCGTTCATAAGATCTTTGGACATATTTGTATTAAAACAGTTATCGAATAGATCACAATCTTAACGTATTTGTAAGTAATGTGTGGATATGTGTGAAGTGGATAATGTTCGCGCCTCCTACATGCGGCATTTGTAGCCATGCGAAGCATATGCATGGCCGGGAGGTCTAATTATCCGTGCATGCCTCGTTTCACCCGCACTTTGATTTTAAATTTCACATTTGGAAGATTCACTGTTTAAATAAAGTAATTAGGATCCAGCTGTTCGGTTGACTGATCCAGAATTCAATCTGTGTTTGTTTCCAGATCTTAATTCACTTAGCCGAATCGAGAGGTGAAGGTGTTCTGTTTTCCGAGTCTAGGCGCTGACTAAGTTTACTTTCAGATTTCAGCAATGATAGGTTTATAAAGGAGACGGGCAGAAATATAATCTTTGGAAAGCTCTTTTCATGACCATAGTCGACGATGCAATTTTTGAACATTTAAATTTCACTTTTTTTTCGATTTTATGACTTCACACTTAACATTATAACTACTTTCAGATTATATTTAGTCGTTGAGCGAGGGTCCACACAAAAGGCATACAATTGTTTTTTTAGAATCTATAGTTAACATTTTTTTTTCATCCACAGATATCATTTTAGTTTAATTGTAATATTTATATCATAACGAGTTCAGAAATTTTTTTCGTACATTCAACACAATTATATTTTTTTATTTATATAAATCAATTGGTTTCTCTTCAATGGTGTGTTGGTTTGCTGATCATTTCACTCGTCACAAGATTCATATATCGCCAATTCATTAACCCAAGATATTGTTTGTATGAATTTGACATTCAGACGGATGTCTGCAAATGATGGTAGCGAATAATGAAAATGTGTATTCATGAATGTATACAACACAATCGTTATAATTTGTGGAATAACGTTTTTAGGATTTAATCTTCTTATTCATCATCATCATCATCAGCCTATAACCTCGTCCATTTACCTCATTAATTTACCGAACTTCTTGACGACCTTAACCACTCAGCCGTCGACGCTTATACCACTATGGTTTTACAATAAGCACCAAAACTATATACTTATGCGTTTTATTCCAAATTGCTCACAACCTAAAATCTCAACCGACTTCTCTGCAGGTTAGCTGGTTATTGTTTAATTTGATGAACTTCGATTACGGTGTCATTTTGGGCATCATGATGTAGCGCAAACACGATTCTACCTAAACTATTTTAATATTTATAAATATATTTTTTATCATTACTTGAATGAACCGGCAAAGGAATCATGAGCGAAATCATTAACGAATGTTAAATAAGACTTATTTTACCCGTAGTGATGTGCTAATCAAAATAAAGGACCACTTGATGTTTGATTTCATGTGTTGGAAGTCTGAGTTGGATTCAGGAGGACTTTTAATTTTAAATCCATAACAAGTTTACATACCATCATTCTTACCACAACAATGGTCTATCAACTTGTCAAAAACACACACAAATGATTATTGACCGACCAAATAAAAATGATAATTGTTGTGCCAGCATTTTAACACTTACGTAAGGATCGGGCGACCCGGTGAAGTCAGAGGCCTTGCCGGCCGGCGAACGAATTTGATGCGCAAGAGTTTAATGTTTAAGTTTCTGTCATACGAGTTGCGTCATACCGCTATACCCCGCCATATTTATGGCCTATCAATACAAGATTTATGAACGTGTGGTATTCCAATTTAGCAGCTTACTGCAAAAATGTACTCGATGTAAATACGTCCATTACAGTTGCTAATTTTTAGAAATGAGTAAGATGATTCGTCATCTGCGAATTGGTTACGGCTTTGACAAAGTCTATGGTTGTGAGATGGACTACTAGATAAATGCCCGTGACTCTTCTTTTATCGCATAAAATTTCACTATAAGGGTTTACCGTGAAGTCGGTTGAAAGTAGACTTTTATATTGTCGTAGGCAAGAGACTGATTTATAATTAGTCTAGTGCATACGTGCCACATTTTATTAATAGACAGTCAAGTTGACAGACAATAGCATAATTACAATTCAACTACTTTTACTCATAATGTAAGGATTCGGATCAAAGATAAAATTATTTAAGTCAAGATGCCCTTTTTAAGACAACCCATCATTAACATAATCAGGTATAAGTACAGTTAGAAAAATTCATTAACATTTAAGCGTATTGTGGGATTTGTCCATATACTTTTGTTTCTTTAAAATAAATAGTTTCATTTACAAGGTGAGCTTACGTGACACCTGGTACATGCGTTTAAAAATAATACGTAAATTTAAAATGTAATACAGTAATTACCTACTACCAGTCTTATTAATTGCTATCAAAGAGATTATTTCACATTTGCATGTAATATTTCAAATATTACCTACACAAAGCGTCATTGAAATATTAGTACACCCAAATTATATAATGTTTAAGTATTGTCGAAAATTAATTTAATGCGGATCATTGATGAACTCACAAATTAATGATTTGAATTCGAATTCCTGTTCATAGGCTGTGTAATTAAATGGTTGGATTCCACAAGCAATACGTTGTTATAGTTCATTATTTCATGAGCGAATACCTTTAACCTTTGAGCTGTTATCTTGTTCAATATTTTTAACGTTGCTATCAATCAGAAAACATGTTTCTATGGGGAGACTACCTACCACTATATATTTATATTTATTTATCTGAAATCTATAGTAATGACAATGCTTTTCTGATATATCATTACTTAGGTTTATTGTTCATTTGACAGTTCAACCTGGCTTTAATGCAGTTTGTACTACATACAACGTTGCGTTGAATATTTTTTTTATGTAGGTATGGTAAGTATAAACAGCAAGATCATTTTTTTTATATTCATGTGTTCTGATTCATTGTGAAACTGTCAATTGATAAACATTAAAATGTTAGAGAATCTTTTTAACTTAACAAATTTACCCATTTTGGGAATAGACCATTGGCATTTAACAGCTGAAGCTTATGAATAAAATAAAGCTGCTTTCAAAATTCATAATAAGAGCTTCAAATGGATAGGTTCCATTAATTGGCAAATCAATGCTGAAATATCTCAATGCGTTTCAGTATTCGGCCAACCAACGTTACAACTTTCATAAGCTTTAGGTTTAGCTAACTTTAAAATTTTGCCATCTTTCAAAAGCAATAGACAGGCGAAATTGTGGTGAATATTAAGCTTAGTAAGGTATATCTGTTGCAATGACAGCAGAAAAAAAATATACTAAAGACAACAATCATTAATAGCTTTGCTTTCGTCGATCGTATAAAGTTTAATCGGCGCAATCTTCGAATATTGTTACAGTGAATAAATAAATCAAAACTCATCCATCTATCACTAGCTACTATGTATTCGCTCACCATACCTATTAATATTAGGTATGTCGTTACATCAAATTTGAATACAAAGACTTTACGTTCAAAATCTAACACGTATTCATACATACATGCATAAAAATTAATTATCACACCCACTTGGTTCTAGCCTAAGTCTGAGTACTAAGATTTTAAACGGAACTGACACTAGTTAGGTCAACCTAACATGTATTAATGAGAGACTTAGTGAAGGCATGAGGATTAGTAATTGCATTATTAAGCTAAGACTAATCTGCACTTAATTGACTATTCAAACTTTACTAAAGACGACTGGCTACATGACCAGACTAAACATGACTCTACCCATATTAGGATCCATTTTAAGGGTTCTCACTTCTTTAGGAGTAACGTTACCCATTAATTATTACTTTGTGGTACTTTTGGCTGCCCACATTAAGAAGCATAAAAGTAAAAAAAAACTACGAATTACGGAAAATTTTAACTGTACTGTTGTAGGTATCACACGATTTAAGTACACACCAGTTTGTCCGGAAGACTCAGGGTGCTTAGACAAAGTAACCATATCAAAACGATAACGAAGTTCGAAAAGAATAAAATGTATGGGTTAGACATTAGACGCGATAAACGACGGTCAATCCAATGTCAATCCCATATTTTATTCTTTTCGAACTTCGTTATCGCTTTGATATTGTTACTTTGTCTTTGGCACCAAGTCGCAAGTGCGATTTGTAGTTTACTAGCATTTTCGTAATTAGGCAAAAAAATAAAACACTGACCAATGATTTTACTCATACTATTGGCTACTTTTGGATTAATTAAACTGTCAGTCTAGTCGCAAAGATAGACATCAATAATTGATCTATTATTAACACATTCACTGTCCACCTAAAATGTCGAAACTAACTCTCACGTCTGACTTGTTTAATGCTTGCTTTTCGCTTTATCCGAGATTACCAAAAAAATTAAAAATGTGATCAATAGTTAGGAATGACTTTTTAATTCTATTAATATCAACTCCATTCATTACTCAACTCGTCAACAATCGGCTATAGATGCTATTTGACACCAACTGTTAATGCTGTTCCAGCATTTACACAAACATCAGACCATACTAAAACGCTTACGGCATATTAATTATTTAATACTTTCGACGAAATGCAGGTGGCGAAAGCAGTGCAACATCCGCTGCACTCAGATTAAGCAACATTTGAAACATAATGTGGGTCAGACGTTATCATACGTTATCACTGTTCCCACAAAGCTGTTGGGATGCTTTCTTTCGAGAAAGCATTATACTGCAGTTTGATAACATTCAGGTGGATGTGTCTTCTGCGTACCTACAGTTCACCTGTTGATTAGCCGGCAATGTCTTCCTAAGTAATCTTTTTGTAGGTAACCGAAATAACAGTATGTTTATTTTTATAATGTAAGTTCAATGAACTGTATTTCATTAGATAAGGCAATTAGAAATAACGTTGATGCTCGCAAAATTCTATCGTTAAATGACAGTTATTAGAATAAATTGATTTCACTACATTATTTTCGCAGTTATTGCAAACTGCTTAACTTCGATTACCGTAATACCTACATTTTTGGGTTGCCAGATTTTTAAAATATTTTAACTGTGTACAAGCAAATTGGCATCGTTATCAACTGTATGTAAGTGTTGTGCAAGGCGTCACGGGTTGGGTCATACACGATAAACCGCTTATCTTCGTACCAAAAAAAATCACAAAATGTTAATATTATTCGTTCAATTATCTCGGTCGAAGTACTGTAAAGCGGAGATTCGATGAATGCGAGACGCACGATAACACCGAGGATAACCCTCATCATCTTGCAAACGCCTGTAATACCTACTTAATAAGTCATGCAATCTAGGTCCATGTTAATTGTGCGAAGACAAACGGCTGCCAAATATTTAGTGTGACACTAACTTATTCATAAAATCACTGAATGCCTGCGTGTGCGGTGAAAACTATAAGCGTTTCCCAGATTGAGGGAACCAGATACACTAATCTTTGAATTTTGAATGCTATCATGGCAGGACTGATATATCTATGTTTAAGGGTGAACGTTCTAAGAACACAACAAATCGCTAATGACATTAATTTATATCCGGAATAAAAGCAATTTTTCTTAGTGATACATAATTCAATGGGTTTTATATGACTCCGATAATGACAGTGAATATTAC
Source organism: Maruca vitrata (assembly GCA_039566165.1). Classification (NCBI taxonomy): domain Eukaryota; kingdom Metazoa; phylum Arthropoda; class Insecta; order Lepidoptera; family Crambidae; genus Maruca; species Maruca vitrata. The sequence continues at coordinate 17,444,164 of CM076911.1, read as the reverse complement.
GTAAACACCTATTGAAAAATGCATATTTGACCTTTGGCTGGAATGATTCTCCGAATAGGAAATAACCCAATTGGTATATATAGATATCAATTGGCCTAAATGTTATACACTCTTGCTAATCATGCCCGATAAATTAGTGATCCATCGATAACATACTATGCAAACAGCCAGAATGTGATACCATGATGAATGTGAACTCTGATCACAATGTAATGTTAAAATTCAAATACTCATCATAAATGATGAATATTATGTCACACTACTAAAAAAAATAGCTCATAAGTCTCAATCGTTGAGTTCGAGTCAAACAGTAGAAGTGTTCTCCAATGAAAGGCGATTTATAGCCTTAGTCAAAACCACTGGCCATTGCAAGGTTTGCTCGACCAGTGCATACGGTTTATATATTTTCATATCTTTTTTTATGTAAAGTATAAGTACGTATAAAGTTTATTACACTCATATAAAACCCGGCTGGGTAGACATGTGGTTTAAAAATCATAAACTCAATTATTATTAGAACTTATAATGACAATAAAGTGAATTTTAGAAAAGGTTTTTGATCATGACCTTTAATTTTTTTAAGGTTTTTATAACCAGTACTCAACAAGAAACTATACATTTCTGTTCCCATAAAAATATAAAGATTTGATTTAATTACGTAATGAACTTTTATAATTTGAATTTCCATAACTATAACCGGTTTGGGCAGTCGATGGGCCTCGTCACACAACCGAAATACTCGCGCAATATGTCATCGATGCCTTAATAATAATGTTTTAAAAGCCCATCAATCTGGACATGAATCTTAATTAACAGATCGCATGTTTACTTTCGGCAAAATATTTATAATTTTAGGTAAACCTTTTTATCTTGTGACTTCACTGCATCAATCGTGTAAAGTCAAAAGCCGAGCGGTTAAGGTCGTTGCTTGCCATTCGAGAGATCGCCAGTTCAAACCCCGCCAGGTACCAATGTGTTTTTCAAATTTGAAATTCATATGTACCATCATTTGACGCTTTAACGGTGAAGGAAAACATCGTGAGGAATCCAGCACACCTGAGAAATTTTTCAACGGCGTGTGAAGCCATGTCTGAGACCTACGGGCGGTTTAAACTCTGACACCAGGTTGTTCATCAACCGTACGATAAGAAGAAGACTGCATCAATATGCATCAATTGGTCTGACAACGGATAATGTTGGATCAATTCGAAACGCATCAGTTTACATAATATTCTTCAATTACTACATCGATGGATTTTTGTAAACATTATCAAAGTTTATGGATAACACAAATTCGTTCATATGTTTATATTGTCTCTTAGAGCTTCGCTGATACCATTGGGGCAATTTCCCCTCTTCTGGATTCTGCCAGGATCTTCATAATAATGTTTATGTCCACGGATCTACAACACTAAAGTGCGGGTGCTGAAAATACAACTATTACGTACTTTTTTTTAAGCGACGCTGAAATACAAATTTTGTACGGGAGTTTTGACGAAGAAATAGCACTACTGAAAATATGTACGTATATAAGAATAAAATGAAAAATGTTCAAGTGACGTAGTACAAATTCTAAACAAAATCAACAGTTAACTTGAACAATGCCTTCTACCTAAACTGTTCGTAGATGTTGTTGGAAACATAACTTGCTATCGAATTTAGTGCAACGGGCACTTTGCAGCTGTCCCAAACAATGCCTTCATATCAAGATTTTCAGTTATATTTAGATGTAATTATGTCTAGTTGGCAGGAAGCGAGATAACTAAGCAGATAAAGCCTGATCGCGGATTCGCGGGGTCACGCGTTACTAACTTGATACGCGTACTTGCTTATTCACTACTTCGAAACATGCGGTATCACCGAGTTGTACAACTTTGAACTGGAAAACTTGTTTTAATTAGCTTGAACAAAAGAAACATGGTTTTTTCTCAGGTTTCCCTATCACAGACTAGACTACGACTATATGGAGTCGTTTGTCTTTTAATATACACTTATACAGTTAGTCTAGCCGAACTGTATATTTAGGGGTGAGAGCCGCCGATCCCCCGCAAGTCCGGGTTGATGACGAGGCTTCTCCAAGTCGATCATCGTATGTCAGTTAGGAAAAGAAAACAAAAAAAGGAGGAAATTAGTTCCGTCGAAAACGGATACAGAAAAGAACAGTTACTTTCGCATTTGTAATACGAATAAAGGATTTATATTAAACGCGTAAACGTCGCTACAACAGCGATTCTATGGAATCATCCAAGAATAGATGTGTAATCTGCTCTAATTGGCACAAAAGGAAGAACAATAAAATTCTAGGGATTCAACTTACCTGTTATGATCTAATAATGTTTTCCCTTACTCTTTCCAATTCTAAAAATGAAGACGGTGTACGTACACATATCTAATATAAAAATATTAAAGTGTAACTTCCTTTTATGTTAAACTGTAATAAAATTTTTCTTTTTTTAAATATTTTTTCTAATTGCAATGCGACATTAAAAGTATACGTATTGCGGTATAAATAAACAAAGAAAAATAGGTATTGGGATGTATTATGAAAAAAATATTTGCTTTTACCTCGATAGTTTGTTTTCATTCGATTTTACATATTAATTGTGTCCAGTATTTATTTATAGACAAAAAACAATATGACAAAAATTGTGTTGTATTCAAAATGTAATGAAAGAAGAATTCTCGCGCTGCTATTGGAATTAACCCAATCAATTCTACGACCTGAAAATGGCTTTGCAACTTAAATTAATTGTGATATATTTATATATTGAATTAACGATACATAGAAAATATCATAGACAAAGAGTCATAGACAATGTGTGTTATAACATTACAGCTCCTTACTTTAAATAAATAAAAAAATGTATTTCCAGTTAATGCTTAGCTGTAATTGAGACATTATTTGAAACAAAAAACATAAAATAATGCCATCACTAAATAGTATAAAACAAAGTCGCTTCCTGCGTCTGTCTGTCCCTAAGTATACTTAATTCTTTAAAACTATACATCGGATTTTGATGCGTTTTCTTAATGATAGAGGGATTTACGAAGAAGGTTTTTGTGTATGATATACTCGAAGCGAAGCTAGTCCGGGGCCGTAGAAATGTATAAATTATAACGGAAACACAGAAATACATAGCTAATAAAAAACATGATTTAGCTTTTGTTCCTTGACATCCGATAATAACATAATTAAACGAACAATTGCGTAACGAGAAATAGGAAGCAACATTTAAGTCTCGCTAACTGAGGTGTTAAAGTCACAGAGCAGTTAATATTGTAACCAGACCTAAGAGGAAGTGTTTATTTATGCACCCACTAACCACTTAATGCGAAATGACGAATGCTCTAACGAACTAAGCTGGGAGGTTAGCGCGACCGATTAGGTTCACAATTCTCGAAATGGCAACACGCCGTGTGTAGAGCGAATAGGACTCGCGCCCCGTTGGTACAGGAAACCTTTTGTGTTAATCGTGTTTACTCGACTCCGGTAGAAGCAGTGTAATAAATAAATAAATAAATATCCGGGACATTTTCACACACGGTCATCTGACCCCAGACTAAGCAAAGCTTGTACTATGGGCGTCAGAGACTGATATACATACATATATATATTTTTAAAACATACTTAAATACATAATCATACCCAGACACGGAACAAACACCGATGTTCATCACATAAATATTTGTCCCGAGTGGGAATCGAACCCACGACTCTTGGAACCACCAGGCAGGGTCACTAACCACTGTCCACCGAGCCAGTCGAATGTTTTTCAAGGGTTTGCATGTGTTTCACATCGTCATCATCATCATCATCAGCCCATTTCTATCCACTGCTGAACATAGGCCTCCCCAAATGCACGCCACTTCTATTTCAAATACGCTTTTTTATTTGTGATATCTAGTCGAAGGCGGTTTGATGTAATAAAGCGTTTCGAATTACTTCTTCTCTTGTTGCCATCTACGTATATAGTCTTAGCAAAAAATATAATATTATATTATCTGCAAAGAATAACACAAATATTGCAGATAATGTAACACAAATACCGTCCCGAGTGGGAATTGATCCCACGACTTTTGGGACCGTAGGTAGTGGACTCTGATACCTATTTAAAGATCTTTGTTAGTACGTGGTGATACTACCAATATAATTATGGGGTTCTGTAATGCACAGTTACAATGTATTTATTTATATTGCACCCTTCTGCCTAAGAATCAGCACCAAAAATATAATATAAAGAACCCAAATTAGATAAATAAAAACAGATTTTCATTAGATTCACAACAAACATTACGTAATAAAAGCTTTGTATTTAAGCATACAACGACAAACATCCTAGCGCTATATTTACAACTATGTATATAAAATAGAAGTGTCTGTTTGCTAAATTAAATTAAAAAGAAATACAACGAAAATCATTTTCATCTGTCTGTTTATTATCGCTAATCTCGGCTAATTAAACAAGGTACATTATAGTCTATTGAAATTAAATCATAGCTGCCAGAACCATTTCCACGCGGACGAAGTCGCGTGAGGGCACTAGTGTATAAATAAAAATGTTAACCCAATCAAAAAATGTCAAGTTTAAAACGAAGAAGCGAATGATTCAAACGTGAAATTATACACCCCGGCGGGAAAAAAATATGAAACACTATTATTTTTGCAGTTGAATGCACATAAAAGAAAAATAAAAATTACGCCACACAAACTAATAAACCTAGGCCAATAATTGTACATTCAGTGCTTTGCTCGCAAGTGAGGTATAATTTTTAGCTAATCGTGTCTTGGCACATCGTTTAGTGGGGTAATTTGAGTAGGCTTGTTTATTAAAAATACTTTATTATAACTCAATTGTCAATTCTTACTTATTGCAAATATTTTCCAATCGGAAATCCGATTGGATTCAAACTTACATTATTTGGTAAGTAGTAATTTCAAACATTTTCTAAATTCTATGATCTTCAAAAATAATTTTAGATTAGTATATCAAAAGATCATCATATGAAATACCAATATCCACTAAATTAATCCATTAAATTAAATTAAAATTGCCATAACCATATTTTGGAAGTAGGTGAAACATTTTTTTTTATGTTTAAAATATTGCACGAAGTAAGGAACTTCTTAAGAGTTTGATGTGAGAGTCAAGCTTCGTGACGTTATGATTTCTGTATTTCTTATTATGTTCGAATTTTCTTATTATTGCTTGTACGAGTCGCTAAATAAACTATTTTTATTCTTTTCATTCTTATTGTATTAAAATCTCAAATTTTTGTTTAGAATCCAGTCTTAAGAAATCATACTTAAATTTTTTTATAATTCTGTTATTCTTGCAAAGTTATCAATTGAACTACTTTCTCAAGAACAGTTAAGTACCTACTTAAAATAGTCTGGAAACAAAACGATATGTAATATAAATAGTTCTGACCTTAGAACAGTCAAGTGTTGTCGCAAATATTCTTCGGAATTTTGTAAACTATATTTTTGACTCAGTCAACCCACATTTTGGTATAGTTTTACGCGCTTCAAAACTTGTCCGCCGTCTGTTGAGAGTACTCTTAATACGAGGGATGCTCCGGTAGACACACTGAATTTCCGAAAACTTCTACTACTTTACAGAATTGTTGAAATCAAACCCTAGTTGGAAATAATTCTGTGCGTTTATCACACAGAAAACTCGTTTCTAGCAATACTAAAATGTTAACACTTATTCTACAGTAGGTAAGATTCAAAAGATAATGAAAAAGAATGAATAAATATATATATGTTGCTTTTTTTAAAATAAAGGTGGCGATTATCCCGATAAAGTTATAAATTGTGCCCGAGGATTTATCTATAAAATCTACTGTTAATGTTGTTCAATTATTACAACCTCCAATTTCCAGTTTTTAATACAATAAGTAGGTATACGAGTACATAGTGTTCATTACAAAGCTAACAATCTCCTTACTTAGGAACGGAAACGTGATCAATGTGCAAACTGAAGACATTGAACCCCAAGAATATCTAAAAATAGTTTGTTAATAAAATCCGTTCAAACGTTAATACTTATATTTCCAGTAATAACTACAATATCGCGCACTTGTATAACATATTCACCGGAAACATCCTGTCACTTCATGCAAACTACATGTTTTTAAATCTGTACATGCAATTGAATACAAATATGTTTTAGCTTACAAAAAAATGCGTAAATATAATAGAATACAGATTAAAAAAAACAAAGAAACAAAATGTAAGTAAATGGGAATAAATATCTAGGACATCTCCACACACGGTCATCTGACCCCAAACTAAGTAGAGCTTGTACTATGGGTGTCAGAAACTGATATACATACATATATATTTTTAAAACATACTAAAATACATATTCACACCCAGACACGGAACAAACACCTATGTTCATCACACAAATATTTGTCCCGAGTGGGAATCGAACCCACGACTCTCGGAACCGCCAGCCAGGGTCACTAACCACTGTTCCACCGAGCCAGTCAAAGTAAAGTCTCTTCAGGTCTAACACGAGACTGATAGGATAAGAGGACTAGTAAGTATATTGATACCAAATGTTTACAATATTTAAAAATATAAAAATTGAATAACAATCCAATCCAAATAAATAAAATAAAATTATTAATATTTCCGAATTATATTTAAGGGAAAAATAATAATATCTAATAAATTTATCATCCCAGTCTCTAGCATTAATAATTGTGTATAGTGTCTGTGTGGTTTTGGTGCAATAGATGGATGTACATAATTCAAAGGAGTGTTGTAAGTATACTTTGGTCAAACTTTATTCATCGAACTTTGATACGAGCCTTTCAAATACGACGAGTACTGCGAAATTGAAGTTATTTTCAAACATTCTTCAAAATTGATTCGATTCGAACATATACTTTATAATTTAGAGTTTACTTAGATAATTTCACTCAACTTACAAGAAAACTTCTCAGAATCTATATATATTTAGCCTACTGCCAGAAGGAAACTAGACTAACTGGATTGCGCATTCGATGTTCTCCTATCTCTTACGCTAAGGGTCATGGGTACAATTCCCATCCGAAACAAATTGTGTATTTGTATACCTCTGTTGTTTTTAACATCTGGTAAGTGTCTAAGCAACTATGTTCAGAATCATAACAATCAAATGTAGGTATGTACGTGATGTTGTGTGATTTTTTTAAATCTCCTGGCTTATTTAATGTTAACGCAGAACCAATTGTGTAGCACATCAGCATAACGCCTCGCAAATAACAAAACCAGCTGTTACATACCTGTATAATATAAAATGAAAGCTTTTAAGAAGTTTGCCGTTGTCAAGATCGCAAATTGAGTTCCCGTTCGATGTATAAGCGTATCCAGTTAGGTACAGAGGAACACTGATTGCGTTCACTCTAAGAGAACACTTCCCTTGTGGCTGAGGCGACATAATATAACAAGTGAGCCGACTGTGTGTGTATCCCTCCGTACAGTCACATCCTCCCTCACCGTTGACAGCCTTATTCGAATCGTAGAGTCAGCAAAGTCGAAATTGGGAAGCAATCCTTTTTTGCCGACTGTAGTTGAAACGTTAATTTTATTAATATTTTAAAGTTTGACAAATAACTAATACTTATTTCTACTAAATTACTAATTTCTACTAAGTAGTACTATACTATTCTATACTATACTATTTGAATCCTAATGTAAATTTAAAATTGGGAATATGCACGCACATACAATACATGTTTGCGGAAGTGGAAGTGGAAAACCAGCGCGGGCACGGGGCCTCTCCCCGCGACCGCACGAGCTAAACCTCCTCCGTTTGTCTTGACAATTTGTGTCTTAATTTTATGGATAATTGTAAATGTTTTTTATTGAGGCAATAAATGGTTTTTTTATTTATTTTTTAAGTGGACATGGCACGATCTCAAGCTATCCTCATCATCATCCCATATACGTCCCCACTGCTGGGGCAACTAGGACGATAAGGACTTAGTCAACCACACTGGCCAAGTGCAGGTTGGTCGACTACGCAACCTTAGAATGTCTTCGTAGGTGTTCCCTCGATATTTCCTTCACGTATAAATGAATATTAAATTTGAAAAACATATTGGTCCGTGGCAGTGGCACTCGGCCATCAACGCTTGGTTCACCGTTAAAGCGCTGAATAATCCTACTTATGTATTTCAAATTAAAAAATACAGCGGTAACCACTCAGCTGTAAAATTGGACAAAACGCTATATTATTCTAGTTAGAATCCAGATGCACTAAGAAATCATTTGGCCATTTTTCTGTTTCGCTGGCAACCTTGAAAATGTTGACTCTTATGTTTACTCTATAGATAAGTGTTTTAGCAAACGCCAGAATTCGACGAATCGCTACACTTACCTCGTCAGCTATGCAGATAGTCTGCCACCCACTACTTTATCCACTATATATAGCTTTAACTAAATTTATGTGCCAGGTTACCAGTTGCATTTCAAAAATAATATAGAGAAGCATATGTCTCACATTTCGCTAGATAATTTAGTAGTTTACGTACGCAATGGAATAAACCAGCTTACATTTAACAAACAAGAGTGTAATGCTCTAAAGTTATCTTGTAACTTGTTTTTTTTTTTGCAATTTGCAATCTAGCTATCGATCGGCGCTCTAAAGTTTCGGCTGTTACTCTGACATAGTCGATTTATTCTTTAAATTCCCCGTAGAATCCGTAGTGCGTACATTTTCAACGCGTAACATAGCCATTTCCGCTACTAATTCACGTAAACACGTAACGACACATTACTTTAAACAATAGACAAAGATTTCAACTGCAGCTAAAGGTTTGCTGGCGTTGTGCAGGCCCTAGGGTTGCCAACATACGTATAATCTTCGGCGATATGCAGTATGTTTCAAAACAAAGTATATAATAAGTACTGAATGGAAAAAAATTATGGACATTGACAATATTATTTGTATATTAATTATGTAATAAAAACTGAAATAATATTTTGAAACCCAAAAGTTAATGTAAAAGCGCGTTCATAAATTGTATATTTTAGATTTTTTATGTTGTGTTCTCAACGTTTTAAGTACCTTTTTTTTCAATATGTAAATCTCATATGTTAAGTAGTACGCAGACCCGAAATGTACATAATAAACAGTAACTAGTAGTAGGGACCTAGGTGACCAAAAATGTATGTACAATTTTGTGCTTTTGTGTTTCTTTTTTCCCTTTATTTGTGGTTAATAAACATTTTAAATTCTTACTCTTTATTCTTTTCTATTTATTTCAGTACCGTTGGCAACCCTAGCCTAGCTTACATTATACATGATGTCCCAGTTTGAGTCCAGACATGATCGTACAATACTGAGCTGGGCGTGACAAAGGGACTACATGCTCGGTGGTTTGCGCTTACACCTTAAAAGAACTAAATTTATGCTTCTTAAGTCTTCGGAATTACTTCCAAACTAAAGGTCACGGCACAAGTATCAGTTCGGGAAGCGATCGGAAGTTTATCGCCTTTACAATTTGTATTTTTGTAACTAAACATTATTACTACATTAAAATGAATTGTTTCTTTTAATATAATTACTAGTGACCTGCCGTCGCTACAGGTATATTTTACATAAAAATCTTCTCTTAAATCCCTCTATCTATTAAAAAAAATCGCAGATCCGTGGTGTAATTTTGAAACATAGGGACCGACAGACGCGTGAAACGACTGTGATTTATACTATGTAGTGATAATAAAACTCTTACTTTCGTTCAACACTAGTATTCGTCGTTTATTGGCTGTCGTATAATCATCAAGGTTGGTAATTATAGTCATATCACTACAAAAGTAGCCCTCTTTGTCCCTATATCCTTATGCATAAAAATCTTTAAAACTACGTAACATATTTGAAACTTTTTTTAATAGATAGAAGGATTCCAGAGGAATGTTTTAAGTAGAATTCACCTGAAAGGCAGGTTACTAGTATTTTATAAATAACAGCAACAGGTTATAAGAAATACAAAATTTAATTAATATTCATCCGAGTGTCCGAGTGTCCGTCTCGCGCTTGACCTGTTTATTATTATCATAGTCCGGGTGTGATTATCAGCCATCCGTACCATGCAAAGTTAATTAGAACAACTAAACCATTTGGGATAACCATGTTTCTCTATCTACTCGTATAGATATTCACAAAATGGTTGAAAAAACTTATTTAGACCAAAACATGGATCCCCACTTAACCTGCAGGCAGGAATGCATATAACTGAATATTTAATCAAGAATTAAATATAATATTCTGAAATTTCAAACGTCGACAAATCAATTTCTACTGAAGTATTAAATTTTTACAGCTTAATGGTAATAATCAGTAAAGTTTTTTTTCCTAACTGATATACGACGATGGCTTGGAGTAGCCTCGTCACCCTCACGGGACTTGCGGGGGAGCGGAAGGCTCTCCTCTAAGAATATGTAAAGGTGTTTAATGTTTACGACCAGCTTATTCGAAATTCGTTGAAAATATACAGGTAATTAAACAAGCAACTTTTCCAAGTAAAAGAGATCGAGATGAAAGTGTCTTCTTATTTTTTTAAAGAAACTGCATTAGCATGTAAGGAAATGTATATTTTTGCTTGCTCAGACTTGCAATTTCATCTAAGGACACCCTTCGAGTTAGCTTTGTCATGTTTTCAAGGAACGTTATTCCAAGATGGCGGAATAAGATAATATGTTTTAAAACTGAGGTATTATAATATGGAGGAGTGCATTTGACTATGACGAAGCATATATGAACATATTGATCCTTTCGCTTAAGAAAAATACATGTATGAAATTGCATATACATGCAGTTTTGCTGTAAGGCTTACTTGAGAAATGTACAATACATAATATCAGTAATAAAGAATTAATGCTGGAGAGAAACTGGACTCTACTTAAGTAAATTAAAAAAAAACGTTGTCATCGATAATAACTATGTTTTGCGAAAATTATCTTTTACTAAGGGTGCCTACGACTTAGGCCGCGTTTATCACTCATTTATCCACTGTTTCTTTGCTCCTATTGGTCGCTCCGTGATGTGTTATAGCATAAAGCCATCCTCAATAAGTGATCTATCACTTTTTTTTTTAATTTGCACCATTAGTTCTTGAGACTAGCGCGTTCAAATAAACAAACTCTTCAGCTTTATAATATAAGACGTATAGATAAAACATTAAGAACGCAAAAATCATTTGAGTATACCTTTCAAAATTTTTATATAGCACAGATCTACTTGATTAATATTAAAAATTCCTACCACCTATTGTTTTCGGCAGTATGTCCATTATAAAGTAAAGCGCTAGATATAGTATGGCTATCTTACAGCTGTGCTATAGACCTGCTATCAGAGCTAAAACACCTAACTACGCGACGTTATCTCGATATGTTTATTCGGGCAAACTGTTAAACCTACCTTTAGCAGTACCTACCCAGGGTCAGACTAAGACCATATTGTCATGCCTAGACAGTCCAAAATTGTTACATTTCGTTTGCTGCTCAATAAACAGTAATGAACTTCAAAAATCTTTTTATTTCTTGTTATGTTCCACTCAAAAAGAGTTTTTTTAAAACTCTCCTTTTTACCTGGATTTGTTTTTGAAAGGTTCAGCACTATTAGACAGCTATTAGACAGTAAAGCTATTTTTAACTGTTTTGGAATTCAACTAACTCGAATGTAGTTAGGGCGTGCAAAATTTCAGCCTAACATTTTTCTAGCTAGCAAATATTTTTGATGTCCTAAGACGATTTGTAAGACGCGGTAATTAATAATATCATAATTTGTTTATGGGCTAATCCGGCACTGTGTCCGTTATGGCCCTGTCTAAGAATGGTTCTTAATTACGCCAATTAATGAATGTAAGGAGAGTAGGCCTCGGAACGCACGAATATGGTGTTGAACATTTAAAAAACTAATTTACTTATTACGGCCCGCGTTTCTAATCTCCTCTTTATAGAACTCCTCGGAAAAGTCACTACGCCTCGTTATCGAAATCATATTAAACACCTACATGTCTGGGCTTCAAATTAATTTGAAAATGTTTTATAATCTTAAATCATTTCTAGAGGTCTTACTAGTGTCTTGAGGATATTTTGGCAGAAAATAATGTCCAGAATCCTCGAAAATACACGGAAATTAACCGTACAATTCTATGTAGGTAGATATTAATAAAGTTTCTGATAATTATTTTTAAATTTCATGAAAGTTTTTTCCGTGCCATAAAGAGATGATATTTTACTATGTCATATTGATCCCTAGCAAAATTAAAATCCTTGGATATAAAACCTTGTCAACTGTTAAATTACTTCAGACAATTACGTGTTTCTGTAATTAGCAAAAACATAGGTAACACTATTTTCTGAGTAATTACAGATTGTAGTAATGCATTGTCAAATGAAATTAAAATATACACGATGCGAAAATCTACTTATTTGTATATTTTGTACAATAACCATCTTGACTGTCTCGGTGGAACAATGGTTAGTGACCTGTAATGGTTAGTGGCTTCGGTTCCAAGAATTGTGGGTTCGATTCCCACTCGCGACTAATATTGGTGTGACGGATACCGTAATTATGTATTAAATAATGTTTTTAAATATCTTTGTTTGTAGGTATAAGTAAGTGCCAGTCTCTGACCACCGAATTAAGCTCTGCTTAGTCTGGGGTCAAGTGGCCGGTGGTGGTGACGAAGTCGCAAATATTATATTTATCTTTATGTAGGTTTTAGAGAATAGCAGTATTTGTCAAATTAAGACCGGTACTGAAACGAGCGTGGAAAATGATGTTGACTGAGACGATAGATAAAATTTTAAAACTGCTACTTTAAAAAAAATATATGATGTAAGTCTTCAATTCACAACTTAAAATTTGTATAAGTATTTTTAAGTTACGCTCGAATCGTGAACTATTATTCTATATACTATTCAGTACACGAGCAGTAGTGTGTAAAGTTGCACAAAATGCAATAATTTGGCCAAGCAATCAACACCTTAACATCTACGTGGTCTTATTTCACAGCGTCAACAATTTATAACCGAACTATGTATTAATAACGCGCTAGCCACAAAAATTCGCAAAGGTAAGTATTTTGTCATCATATCAGAAAGAAATTATCGCATCTTTATACCATAAACTTTATGCCAAGAGTGCAATCAGTAAGTATAAGTCGCTAATTGAAGTAACGTGTTTCTTTTGGGGTTGAAAATTAGGTGATTTTCATTCATATTTCCGGCAGCGATGTTTTAACTACTTATTAAAAACAGCCAAAGCCGAAATGTAATCGAATTGTTACTTGTGTGTTACATCCATGCTTGCTCTTATTTTTGCTCCGTATAAAGTTACTTCAAACGTTCACTCAGAACTTTTTACCAAATGCATATAGTTAAAAAGATTGTTAAAATCTATTGCTTAAGTATGTAGCTAAGTTACCTCATGATAATCAAGTTAAATTCACTACCTATTGGGAACGAGTTAAGTGAAGATCGTAAAATTAAAATATGTTCAGTTGTTGCAAAAACCGGCTCCGAGGCTAAAAATTAACTTATACATTTTTAGTTGGAAGCAATCCGTTTACTGCGAGTCGTGAACGACAGATTTTTGGTTTATTAAATAAAACCATCAAAAATGTCGATGTTGTGAGTTGCAAAAAAGTTTGACAAAAGAAGGAAAGTTTTTGAGGTTCCGGCGCGCGGATTCCGGGAGAGGAGGTTGGTGAATAGATAGAAAGGAGGCTTACCTGAAGTACCAGGAGTGTGGAGACCAGGATCACGGCCACTCGGACCGCTCTAGGCCTCATCGTGGTGCGGCTCGGAAGGAGAGTCGACCGGCTGGCGCGTGAACGACCGCGCGTCGCCCCTGTCGGACCGCGAATGATGGCCTGCGACTGAACGCCTCTACAACTTTTCGTCCTAACGCCAAACCGCACGCATCGCCGAGACTTGCATCGCGACCTACGCAGCCTCGGAATGCGCTTTGTTCACCTATAAACACGATATCCGAGTCAACCACACGAGATCCGAAAAAAACGTAGGCCGAAGACGCGAGTTTAGATGCGTCGTATACAGACGATCAGTTTCGGACGTACCTTTATGTTTTACTTATGCAAAGTTTTAAAAGTGGGAAAGTATTCGTCTCGCTCTCTCGGAGCCTCAGCCCTGCAAAGTTCCATGACCCCACTCCTGCGCTTATCACTGGCGCTTTTTGTGATTAAAACGTCGTAAAACGACAGCACGGTAGAAGTAAAAAAGGTCCCTATGGTCTATTTGGTAAAGTCTACAGTGCTATCTGCGGTTAGAATGATTCAATAATGTGATATCTCTATATTTGCTTGTCGCACCCAATTCCTTCCTTTAATGCCTACATGCGTATTACTTCCTTCTCAAAATAGGGCCCGAGTCTAAAAATTAATTCAAGGTCAGACGAATAGAATAATATTTTTTTGTAATATGCACCACTTGTGTATGTATTACACGCGAGTCTTATCGTTGTAGATAAGAAGTCTGCTAAAAACTTTTGGAACTGTTTGTGAATGAAACTTATTTTACCAAAATTTATACATGAATTATCTTAGGTACAATTAAAGTTTATTCAATGTTTGTGCGTGAATTTTACATTTTTCCATATTCAAAACATATTGATGGTAGTATTGCAAATAGATAATTAATATCTATTTTCAAATCTACTATTTTGTTTTTTTTTTTTTCAATTTTCTGACTTGAATACCGAATAATAATTTCTAAAGTGTTGTGGATACTACGTGTTCACTATTTCCTTATTTATTATAACACAACTTCTAAAAAAAAGCTACTAAATAAAATATGTGTTCAGTCCAGTCATAAACTGAGTGCTTTCCTAACATTGGCTGATTGAAAAGTTTAAATTATTGTACTCAAATTGCATTGCATAAAATACAAGCATTTATGCAAAAAAATTAACATTAGATCAATTAAAACCTGTTCTCACACCAGCATATATACGGTCAAATTGAGATTCTCATTTTTGAAGTCAGTTAAAAAGAGATAGATAGTTTTTAGTCCTATTTTTTTTCTCCATTACCTACTGCTTTGGTAAAAAAATGCATCCAAATAGGTCCACTGGTCCCCCCACCGTCCAAACTAGTTTTTGTGGTACGGCGCCACAGACAGTCACAGACACACGGAGCGGTCAAACTTATTATACCCCCCATTTTGAGTGTTGGTTAAAATTTGGCTGAAATCACGGTCGGGTCGGGAGATTCCAATAAAACCACGCTGGTCAAATAACGGCATTCTTTGTCAATATTGTAACTAATATTATAAATGCGTGTCTTCCGGTCGGGCTTTCAGGACCAACTTCAGAAACCGAATTAAATTGAATTTAATTAGGTACCCAAATAGTTTAAAGTTTTAGAAAAAAACAAAGTTAGGCTTCATTTTAAGGGACTTTGCCAGATATGTTCACGCGGGGTAGTATCACGGGGGGTAGCGTACTAGGATTCGTGTCATTAACCCACGAAAATATTACTATATTATAGTAAGTAGGTATTCTTATTTTTGTATGAACTGTCATTTTTTTGTAACAGTAAAAGATTGAAAATATCATGTTATATCACCAAAAAAAAAATGTGACATGTTATTGATTATCGTGTGCTTTTATAATATTCAAAACCGTGAGCAGAAACCTTACCTTCGGGTGTCATAATTTCATAATTACATAATAATTTGTAAAAAAAAGATCTCTGCCAAGTATGTTTTGGTCATTTCACAAGCCGGAGTTATGTTTAGAACAATCTTTACCGGGGCAGGAACCTTGGACCCCGAAATCAGAACGCATGACCTCAGATATGCTAGTTTTTGGGGATTCGTATCGTAGCGTGTGTGTATGCTTTAATTGAGCCGTGTAAGTTTGTTTTTAAATATTTTTAAACATATCTTTTTTTTAATTTAATGCGGTCATGTCGGATTGCCGTCTCACCGAACTATTAGTGCTTGTGTTTGCGCGCATACTTATGCACTGTAATATGTCCTGCGCACTTGGCTGATCTCAATTTACATCGCCGCCATGGCCGAAATCGGTTAGACGCCATAAACTCGTATATTTATACGCTCGCCGGTCTTACTATTCTCCTTCTTCATTCTATCTTAATATCTTAAGTTGTACTGTAGAAGGCGAATAGCGATAATAAACTAGATGAAAAAAAAAACAATCAAAAATAAAAAGAACATAAATAAACAATCAAATCAAAACAGAGAAAAGACCAATCTGAAAAATAATATCGTATTCTAATAATCGATATCGATACTTAACCTATGCTTAAAACCAACATTCTATACAATACCTAGGTATTCTATACATTACCTAGGTAAAGTGTAAAATAGTTCAAACATTTAATATCATTTCATACATTGCCTGAACGGCCCCGGCATTTCATAATGCTGCATTATACACATTGCCTATAACATGTATACCACTGTATTCTGATATCTGTAACATAAGTGCTTTTAAGTTACCGCGGGATCAGATCAACGTATGAGATGTTTTGTAATAGAAACATGTATTTAACTAACTTAAACATTTATAAACAGGATAAATGCAATTATTGACATGCCCAACAAAAGGAGTAACGTGTGGATAATAAGTCAAAAAGTTTTGGAATGAGTCCAAAACATCATCAATAAATAAATATCTGGGACATTTCCACACATGGTCATCTGACCCCAAACTAAGCAGAGCTAGTACTATGGGCTTCAGAGACTGGTATACATAGATAGATATTTTTAAATACATACTTAAATACATAATCACACCCAGACACGGAACAAACACCGATGTTCATCACACAAATATTTGTCCCGAGCGGGAATCGAACCCACGACTCTTGGAACCTCCAGCCAGGGTCACTAACCACTATTCCACCGAGCCAGTCAAAGTCAGCAATCAGCTTTACCTACAGGACATTTGAATTAACCTAAATTGATGATGATGATAGTGAATTTGGCACATAAAGATATGAGAATAACCATCCGTAAAAGCGCAAGATACAGACAGCTGTATCCAGTGTCGGAACTAGACTTCAATGCGCCTGGTGCGAGCTTTAAACAATTACGCCCTTGAGAAATAAGACTAGATACAGGTATGCTTATTTCTGCGCCCCTCCAGGATCTGCGCCCTGTGTCTGGGCACCGCTGGCAACGCCCTAGTTACGGCACTGGCTGTATCTAGCGCTTTTACGTAAAAACTACGAAACCGAGTTCAATGAAATATGGTGCACAGATAGTTTAAACCTTGAGAAGTGACTTAGGCTAATTAATCTACTTTCCTCAAAGGGAGTAATGTATCGCGTCACGCAAACAGAAAAGCAGGTGGCTCAAGCTACTTTTACATACTCAAAACTAGCTCTGTTAAAAGAATGCTTAAGGAGAGAAAGAGTCGGACTTGCAGTTAGCCGGTTTTTTCAGATTCCCGGACGGTCAAAATAGTTCACAAAATATAAGAGGTCCCAGTTCAAACGCCGCCAAGTACCACTGTGGTTTTCAAACTTGAAATTCATATGTATATGTATAGTCATACATAATCTCAAAAACCTGAAGCCTCAAGAATCTGAAAAAACCGGCAAAGTGCAAGCCCGACTCTTTCTCACCTAAAGCTTAGTTATTCGACGCTTTCACGGTTAAGCCAGAGTGCTTGTCACCCTCGTTAAGGGGAGGCCCGTGCCTCAGCAGTGGGGACGTATATGGGCTGATGATGATGATGTAGTAGTATGTTAGGCGGTTGTTACATAAATAACCATTTATAATTTTTACTTCTGGTGATACGTTCGGACTATACTGCACATGTAATTTTTTGGTTCTAGCGTTAGACGAAGAGCATATATCACAACTTCTCAATTATTTGTACTTCAATGATTCTGAGATGTTTTTATACCCGAACCCGACCAAGCAAAAAGTTTAAATTGTTAATTTTTAGTATTTGATGACAAAACAGCAACAGAAATAAGCCATTAGTAGTTACTATGTACTTTTAATTTGTTCCTCCTTCATAATTTGGCTTATTATAAAGGATAAATAATTTAAAAAATTAATTAGTGAGGAACACTGGACCTGAGTAAACAATGTTGAGAAACGCTGGTTCGTGCTATTTCTGATACGATATCAGTCATAAGCGTTTCACAGGTCATTTGCTGAACAAAAACTTGTGATATTAACAACAGGTTGTCTGTATCACAGCTAGTATACCTAACAATGATATATCTTTTACGAATCCAATTGTTACGAACATTGGCACCAAAATGTGACCTCTCCTTGATTAAATAGTGAAAGACAATTAAATATTTGACATGACAGTTATGAAGGCGTTTTTATTATAGATTTGTATGGAAGTTTTCAATTTGGTACCTACATAATCAGTAAATCATAGCTATAATAAAAAACGATGGCCGAGTGGTTAAGGTGGTTGCTTGCCATGCGAGAAGTCACCGGTTCAAACCCCGCCACGTACCACTGTTCTCCAAATGAAATTCATAAGTACGATTATTCGGCGCTTTAACGGTGAAGAAAACCATCGTGAGGAATCCTGCACACCTATGCAGAAATACTGAGGTTGTGTAGTCGACCAACCCGCACTTGGCCAACATAGTTGACTGCGGCCTGATTGCTTTAGTTTAGGTTAGGCCCGCGCCCCAACAGTGGGGACGATTATGATGATGAATGTGTAAATAGGCGTATAATAATATAGAAGGTTAAGTACCTTTTTACAAAATAATGCCTGTTCGCTCAGAAAAGAATCTGATTTGCTTCTGCCTGTTCGTCAAGAAACTTCTTATGGAAATACATCAACTTATTATGTTGATACACTCGGTATACGATTATCTAGTATTCACGTATGTGGTTTCATAAAATTTTGTTTCGTAATCAAAACTATCTAAAGTTCTCATCAGGCTATTAAAAACCTTTTATTTACATTTCCACAAATTATCCTTGGATCCACGCCTTTTACTAAACCTAATTTTAAGTCGTAATAGATTAATAGCAAATTAATTAATATACTTTAAAAAAATAGTAATAGACATAATATTGTTACCATATTCTAAGATACAAAATAAACAATTATTATATTCTAATAGAAAGGATAAAATCTATAGACCTGAGAACATAGAGATATTTTCGCTACGCTGCGAGATAAAACATCAACGAGGTTTCACGTGGTACAGGATACTATCATCATCATCATCATCATCCTAGGATACTATATCGGGTCAAAATCAAACAAAGTCACCAAGCAATAATTAGGAAGTGATTGGCCAGCCGTATCTAGACATTAAATTTGTGTTAACATCTTCACATAACGGGGCGTCACATAACGGACTGTACCTTATATAACAACTATGTAATAACGTGTGACACGCAATAAATATTTTGAATTTGAATTTGAATTTCATGCAGAAGGAAAAGCTTTTCTCCATCGCCATCTAAAATGATTTCATCATGAAAGAAACCCTTTTGTAATAATATGTTAATTCTACATGGGCGTTTAGTACCACGAACAATGATATTTACATACAAGTATCTAGTTATACCAGAGCCGCTCTAAGTTGGCCGATTTGCTACATGTCAGACTGACTGCACTAGTGAGGGACAACGGTAAAATTGCCGAAGTATATAAGTAACAGTTATTTCCACTTTATAACCAAGCAAGGTCTAATTATAACAAATTTTTATTAAAATCATTTATTCACATCCAAAAGATTGAATTTAAGTTCCTTATTTATAAATAAATGTATTTTTAAAATACAATACTTATTAAATCCTTCATCCTATTTAAAAAAAATACCTGGTGAGTATTACCCACTACGTCACTATGAAAACGTGTCAAACGGCGTAACCTTATAAAAGGGTAATACAGAGTGGAAATTTTACGTTTTCTTTTTATAATTCAATTATTTTAGGTAATAAAAGACAAATAATTAGATAATTAGGTGCATTTGACATTTTGAAATAACGTCTTATTTTTAAAAGTTGTTCTTTATGATTCGCTAAATATGTTCCTCTTAACAAGGATAAATGCAAAATATGAAATAAAAAGTGTCAAATCAGTCTTCTAAGAACGGCTCCGGTATAACTAATTGCACTTGTATCTGTAGAACTGTAAGGATGTGAGACGTCAATCATACTAGGGCTTATATCAACTCAAGAGGGCCACCGCTTTATTAAATTGCTGCAAATGATGTGCATTCAGAGGCACGAACTGAACATCCAGTTTGACTAGTTAGATTCTGGATCATAACATATTTTGTAGTTAAAACCGTTGGAATACGAAAGTTCGGTAGGTTTACAAATATTGACAGTATATTGACACTGACATAAACAAAGTACATTTACCGATGAATGTTCTTTCACGTGCATATAATTCTATATATTTTTTTGTATTCTTTTTGTCGGTTGATTCCGTAAACCTCGAATAGTCTTCAAAACAAGGAAGCTCACTATTCTGCACTCTAGTGCTTACCGCCTTTTACATAAATTTAAAAACCCCTTTAATTTCTCCCACCTTAACATATCTGCACTGATATTATAACAACTGCAAATAGAATATCTCTCTCAACTACTCGTACTATAAACAGTAAGACACTAATCGTCAAAACATCCAGGTTGAATAAAATTTAAAATTGAACCAACTGAAAATAAACCTTATTTTATACTTTTTGACGTCAGATTGCTTGCCAGAGCCTTTCGAAAAAAGGAAAAAACGAGACTTAATTATATCTTGAGGCGAAAATTAAAAATACGTTGAATCATATCTCTAAAGATATGAACTATTTAACCGCTGGCAAATCGCTAAATATCTTTAATTTGGTCCTTCAGTTATCGTAGCGTGATAGGCCACATGTCCCACTACTTAACGTCGATATTCCAGGAAACTAGGAACGCCATAGCTGTTCATTCAAGCCATAGTCTAAGTATTGCCTTGAATTATTTCTGAACTCACGCCAATCTCTATGCAATTTATTTTGACTTGTTGTTGTTGTTTTAGCGTGTTTAGGGACATACTACACGAACATCGTCGGTATTAATCTTGTTCTTAATATATGATTAAGACGTTTAAGTTTTTTTTTATAATCTTGAACGAACCTTCTTGCTTTTCGCCCAAAAATATTATTTTTGCGATATACAATCTTATCCAATCAATGTATACTCTACGCTTTATAATCAACAGTTTTTAATATACTGTTGATTTTTTTACATACTAAGCAAATTAGAGTCAGGTATTTTTTTTTAACCAAAAATCACAAAGCCAGCGTGTTTTCCTAATATAAAATATTTTTTTTCGTGGCATGTTCACTATGTCTCTTTCTTTTACTCAACAACAGTTAACAAGTTATAACTATCTCGTATTAGATATTAAAATGGCCCAGCGTCCAGACAAAAACTTTTAAGCAAAATTTGTTTCGATACTAATCTGCCAACGACATCTTTTATCGTTCGAAGCAAACACATACCGAATGCCAAAGAACCACGTGGGTTCTGAACAATGTGTGCCCTCCACCCTACTCGCTAGTTCCGAGGTCGACATTCAGATGCCAATTGTGTTGCTCGTACAAGGACCCGTAGAGACAAAAAAAAAATACAGACGAATTGAGAACCTCCTCCTTTTTTTGAAGTCGGTTAATTAGTTCTGTCTGACCTAATGACTTAAAACATTTTGTTCATTTCAAAAAGCAAAAAAAATGGCGTATTTTTTTTGTGTTTTGGCATATTAGTCCAGTCAAATTGAACATTTTTCTCGCAATATGTTTTGATTCTTTGTCCGAGTCATGTAAAATGCTAGAAAATAGAGGTTCAAATGACCATAGCTTTGCATTGTGTTTTCTTGATGTTTCAACAGAAATACACACACAGATATTAGGTATTAGATAAAAATCAAATAAAATCCTTTTTTAAAATGAAAAGCGTCGATGGCAGAGTTGTTACAGCGTGTTCACACCTAGCGAATTTTGGGCGATTTCGATCGCGGCGATAGCGCCGCGATTACGCCGCGAGCTCGCAGCGTGCACGCCGCGATATCGCCGCGATTAAATAATCGCCGCGAAATCGCGCTACCCGCTTAGCGCATGCGCCGCATTCTACCGCGCAGGTCCGTTCATGTTGGAAACATGATCGCAGTATCGCTGAAGCTCATAAATTCCTAATATTTAATATACCGAAGCCCAAAATCCCTAATAATGAAAACTGGAAAGCATGCACTTAAAAAAAATTAAGGTTGTGTAGTCGACCCCGCAAATGGCCAGTGTGGTTGACTAAGGCCTTATCGCCCTAGATTAGGGTAGGCTCGTGACCCAGCAGTGGGGACGTATATGGGCTTATTATGATAATATTACGAATAAAACAATAAAGTATCTATTAGATTTGCAATCTAGTATAGTCAACGAAACCGTAAAACTGGCAATTTAAGAAATTTTATAAAAAGTTCGCGTCAAAAAGTAACATTTTTGTTCACCTGAAAATGCCCAATATTTTCGAAGTGTTCCGTCACATTTTTATTACAAACTTTTATTTAACTTCACTTTTGTATGTATGTTACGGTCAATGTGAGCAATCGGTAATTATCTATAATCACCGGTAAATATAAATTATTACCGACGCACATGGTAAATGTAGTGAATTATTCAAATTTACCGGTAATTATATAAAACTCCCGCTCGACTGTGGTCAATGTTGACATTGCTGACAATGTCACAAGTAGTCTGCAATTACAAATGTCACAAATCTCAAATCTCAAAAATATATTGACGAGAAAGAATTTTAAGACTTCCACTGAAAATTCCCTGCCAATTTGCTAATTTTATTTAACTTTATTTTTATAAGATAATATTTTTTTAAAAACCAAACATGAAGTTTTGTTTCTCGATACTTTTTTTTTTTCATTTTATTATCTTGCAATCGGCCTTGCAGACCTTTAGCAGATTTGTTGCAGGAGTTTGATGGCGGGTGAGAACTGTTCCTCCATTGAAGAAGCTGTCCCTTATTATGATTGGGCTGTTACTTAATAAGATCCCAGATGTGTTGTCTTTTGAGCCTTCTGGCATTCATTGGTTCACCTAGTGCTGTTGCTAGGGTGTTAGTATGAGCCTCAATACGATCTTTGTAGGCTTTTGCTCTGTGTTTCTCGATACTTGACTGGTTTATTTTATAACTAGCTGTGCCCGTGACTTCGTTCGCGTGGACTACAGGATTTTACATACAAAAGTTTTTTCCCAGTAACTCCCGATCCCTTACGAATTTTGCAATATCGGGTCGCAAGTAAGCTTTCAAGTCTATTAAGGTACCTGCATGCCAAATATCAATCATCTATCTTTAAATGTTTTCAGAAAAGTTATTTATAAATACATACTTAACTACATAATCACACCTAGACACGGAACAAACACCGATATTCACCACACAAATATTTGTCTCGAGTGGGAATCGAACCCACGACTCTTGGAATCGCCAGCCAGGGACACTAACAAAACCATTGATTCACCGAGCCAGTCCAGTCAGTTTTATTTTATTATTTGCCACATTTACACAAAGGGTATAGTAATTTTATATAATTACCGGTTAATGTGATTAATTCGATAGTTTTCACCACCTTTACCACGAACACTAGTAATTATGCATAGTTACCGGTAATTATACATAATAACCACTCTATCCACTTTTACCGTAACATGTATATTTTTTTGTATGTTAACAAATCTTGCAAGTAAGACTTGAACCACTTCCAATAGACCGATTGAGCTGAAACTTGGTGTACCTATGTGACTTGGATGACATTATGTACAATAAATAATATGGAACCATAGAGCTGGTCTGATGATGAAGTTGGAAGGTGATGTTAGAAACTTCGGTTCTTGTGGACTGAATGAGCTGTGATTTGGTTCGTAATTACGGTAACAATACAAAAATATGGTATCATGGAGCCGATCTGACGAAGAGTTGGAAGATATCCATAGGGACCTCAATTCATGTGGTCCAATTGAGCTAAATTTTCATATCTCTTTGTAACTTAGTTAACAATACAAAAAATGGTATCATGGAGCTAATCTGATGAGGATTTGGAACAAGTCGATAGGAACTGCGAACCAATTGATATAAATTTGGTATACCTATGTAATTTCGATGACAATATAATAATAAATATCATTGACCTGGTGTAATTTTTCACACATACATAAAATCACGCTTTTTTCCCAGAGGGGTAGTCAGAGATCACTTCCTGCCATGTGCTACGGTCCTGGCACACCACTTTCGCTTCGTCCACATTCATCAACCTCTTCATGCATGCTCGTCGATTCCGGGTACTTTTGATTTGACCCCTCTTTAAGATTTCTCAAATCTTGGATATCTTGGATAATTCTTCTTAACTCTTCAGATGACTTGGATAATATTCAATAATGTGATAATCGGTTAAAGAGAGTAACAATCAAGAGACTTCTTGGTAGAATCGGCGTTTCGAACCGGTGGTAGAATCACTTTATTTATAATTTATATCTTTTTTTTTACAATACTGACTGAAATAAGTGCAAGTAAATTGCCTAAAAATGAGATGTATTATATGTATTATAGAATATAATATTGACTAGAAAACCTAATATCTCAGGGATATTTACAAAGTATTTTTTATTTAATGAGCTCCCAATATTTTGGCACTTTTGCGCCATAGAACACAAGCGCCATGGTCAACGGGTAAATATTAGATTAGAGGTTTTCAGTTTTCTAATGTGTGTTACCATGACAGTTTAAAGTTTTAATGACTAGGATTGCGGCGGAAAGATTCGCCCGTTCCCCACCGGGGCTGTGGCTCAGACGGTAGAGCGGCTGCAACGCTAGCAGCAGGCACCGGGATTAATACCCAGCAGCGTCGTTATTATATACAATCGGTCCAGTAGTTTTTGAGTTTATTCATTACAAACATACAAAAATACAAATCTTTCCTCTTTATAATAGCAGTGTAGATACATAATTTAACCTTTTGTTTTTATATTAATCATTACTGGATTTTTATATTTGTGGCGCCTTGGATGAATTATTTCCTTATACTTCTCATTTACCTTTTATACATGGCAACTTATAAAATATGTCTGGATCTTCCTCCTTTTCTATCCTATCCCAGGATTTGTAGGGATTTTACACAAAATCGTTTTAACCTGTACCTACCGTAGCACATAGCTGGAAGTGATGTCTGCCTACTCCTCTGGGAAAAAGGCCTGATTTTATGTATGTATGTACTATGTAATGTAGTTCTATGTGTGCAATAATTAAATAAATAAAACAAAACCTTTTTAACCGGAACTTCTTTTCTAACTAACCTGCCAACGCCATCTTTTATCGTTCGGAGTAAACATAAACCCAATGCAAAACCAAACAGGTGGTTCTCAATAATATTGTGTTCTCTTCAGCACGGTAGGTAGCTCAGGGATGAACACTTAGATGTCAACTGTGTTACACGCGTAGACTTGCAACTTAGTTCTCATTTAATTGACCTCATGACGCATATCACCACAACGGAACACGAAACTTCCCCGAATTTCGTGTTGCCAGCATGAAAATACGTTTTATATAGTATTTTATCATGAAAAACCGGAGATTTTTTAATTTATGCTTGTTTGAATAAGATCATTCAAGAAATACTTAGCCTGAAAGTGAGAGCATTTCTATTTATAACTAAACGCACTTATCTTTTATTATAATAAAACTGTAGAGAGGGCAATAAAATTCTGTACATTGAATATAATTAATTGAAAATTTATATTTATGGATGATTGTTGATCGATATTGATGCCAAAAATCCAATCAGTTATTTTTATCTGTTTGTCTATCTACATTATCTACTTAAGGGATTGTAACCAAATCGTACTATTGTAATCCATGAGCATAGACTACAATCGTACAATTTGGCTTGCAGGAGTCTACAGATTGAGCAAAGACTTATCGTCATAATCTGAAGCAAGTCGAATGAAAATGAGCTTTCGAACTCATAGATTGATCATACACAATAAGTATATAAAACAACTAGCACCTAATACCTAAGTTAATTATATCATACTTTTATGAGAGTCCGTGAAATCTAGACAAGCGGCAGCGTGTAAGAGCCAAGTTCAAAGCAAAGCAAAGAAACTGGCTAGCCAGGGCAAGTGTAGAGTTATTAGTTTTCATTATATCGATATATAAATAGATATTTATTTATTAATTCTGATAAAAACTAGCAGTCAGGTTTAACCTACTTAGAGATTAATTTTTTTTTAAATTACAGCATATGTCTTGGCGTTGCACCAATTTAGATCTACATTATTTTTGCGGCACAGGCCACAGACACGCATAATTTTTGTTATGAACTTGGCTCTCCTTTTAAATTTCTTTTTGGCGGCATTAAGATTTACTGGCATAAATTCACTACTTTTCAATGCTAAGTTTACAAATTTTTCAATTTTAATAGGTCATTATCAAATCATGAATCTCTTAAAAATAATAACTACTGCGTCGGCATTCCCTGCCTCTCGCCCATATCAAACAATATTGATTTCGGGAACATTCGAGAACATATAGATACATTTCATTTGCGTTGCATCAGGTAGATACACACCTACACATCGAACGTATATTGCCTAAAAAGGGTTACCCTTTTCGAAACAAACAGGATCATGGGGAAAGGGGAAACTTGCATTAACGATTGCTTTGATATTGTTTTGACTCGAGTTTGAGAATAATGACAACATCTGCTAGTCGTTCCAAGTTTATTTGATTTTTTATTAAGAATATAATATGTTAGGGCAATTACATTTCTACTAACTTTAAATTACAAAAAGGATTTATTTGAACTAATGAACAGACAAAAGAGTTTTGCAGAATTAGCTCAAACGTAAAAGTTTGTACCGTAGATGCATTCGGTAAGTATGTTGTAAATAATGTAAAAATGAGTGGGATTGGCGCCCAACGTGGGGCATTGTCGATTTGTTCGTTTATTAACAATTGCATAATATGTGATGGGATCATCATGATGTCCTTATACAAAGCTATTTAAATTATCAATTGTATTAAATCAATATAAATATTTTATAATACGATATTAATTTTTTTTTAATTATAATAATAACAAAAATGTCCATAAATTCCCCAAATATGTTTAACTCACGCGTTACAGGTAAAACAAATTTTACCCTACCCGCGCTCGTTTTAAATGGGGAAATGCAAAACTGGTGCATGTTTACATTATGCGGGCCCGATGCAGCTAGCGTCTAGGTCCCGGACGCATTGATTTTATCCCCAACCCCAAATGTAGCGCTTGCGCGAATAGGTCTTTTGTGCGATGCCTAGGTTGATCTGAGCCCATTCGCCCGGGGGACCTCAGTTGGACCAGTCGAATTTCGGTCGGTTGAAACCCATAGTGCCCTTTGTCTTAAAGTACCTACTACTACTACTTGTGTGTGATCATGGAGGATGAAGACAAGGTGCCGCCGAAGAAACCGAAGCCGATAGCAGGTACCAGTTCGAACGATGAGCCCAAACAAAGACCGGCCGAGTACATGGATTTCAGGAGTGTGGTCGCAAGGGAGATGTTCAGATGTAAGTTACTTTCCTTATTAACTCCACCTCTTCATAACCCAAGAACTGTTATGAAGATGCTGCGCGAACGGCACTGCACACCAGGTACGTGATTCATCTAATATATAGGGCTGGTGCTTCGTGGAAGGAGCTGGGTTGTGAAAATTTATGACCTTAATTAATTTATATTTTTGAAATAAATGTCTGTATCAAAATGGCTCGTCGAACAGCCATTTTGTTTCATGAGCTTGGCTGGGTACTTACTGCGCATGTGCCGGCATTTGGAAGATGCGCGGAATACTGCGCAATACGTTATAAGAAAACTTTAGTTATTAAAAATAAGGTATAAAAGGCAAAAGATGTGTTCAATTAATATTAATAATAGAACTAAATTATGTTTACAATAACATATTTGACAAAGATGACGATTTAAGCTAAGAGTGCAACCACAGATAATACTCCTACGGGGCGTGGCAAAAACAAAATGGCGGCTTGGCACAGAAGCCAAAGCCAAGAGTTACACACTAGAAATATAAATAATTATCGCTATTGAGTACCAATTAAACCAATGAATTCAATCGTAATGAAAATAATGTTTAAATTGTATGGACATCTAAAAGTGACGCGTATTTCAATCAGCTACATTGGTAGATAGTGCGTAGCGGGGGTTATTAATACAAAATGGCTGCCTGACCTGAACTACAAAATAGTTAATATTTAAAATCTTTAATATTGTTACACCTGCGTAACATAAAAATATAGTAATAATTAAATTCCAAGTGTCTATTTTCAAATGAGGTAATAAGTTATCAGCTTGATTTTAAAAACCAAGCTAAGAGCAAGTCAAAGAACAGAGCATGCGCAGTTAGGTAATTGTAAAATGGACGACTTTACGACAATACACATCAAGCCTACTAACTCGAAGTAACCATAATATATTTCAAATAAAATAAACAAATCGATATGGAGATTAACCAGATTCAGCGTGATGTGATAACGGTGAAGTAAAGATCATAAGTGCGATTTCGTGAAATGCGTATACTGCGCAGTGCGCATGTGCAGAATGCAATATTCAAAATGGCGGACAGACAAAGGATACATCGTTCTTTGTTTAAGTAGCTACCTACTACCATACTTTTGAGAACCGTAATAGGCGTTCTTTTTTAATTACCTTACTAGGTACTCCTTCGTAATTTATTGGCAATTAAAGATAACATTCTTTTCAGAAACTTAATTAGTAGTTTGTTACCTTTTACCTCAATGTGATCCTAATAGAAGAACCTTTTGATCTCCAGTTTTGGTCCACTCCGCTAACGGTGGATAAGTGAAGTAAAGAGCATAAGAGCGATTTCATGAAATTCCAACACAGCGCAGTGCGCATGTGCAGAATGCAGTTCATAAAATGGCGGACGGACAAAGGATCCATCGTTCTTTGTTCATCTAGCTACTAACTTCCGTACTTTTGTAGTACTATTATAGGTTTAGCGTTTTTTTTTAAATTTTTTACTGCCCTAGTATTCATATTTAAAGACGTTTCAGATAAAATATTTTTTTAGAAACTTAAAATTTTGGTATTTTATTTTACGTATGTTTCTAGCTGTTACTATTTCAAAGGATATTAAGGGATATTACAAATAACTACGCGAAATAGAATGTAGGTTACTAATTATAATGAGTAGAACAAATGAAAAAAAAACGGGCCTATTATCTTCGCTCTTAAAAAAAACAATATAATTTGTTTATCATGTTGAGATGTCGCGAACAAAATTCCAAAGAATCCAGTATCTAATATTAATAATATCTTTGAATTCAAATATTCATCCATTTAATACCCATATTACCCACAACTGATTTGGATCAAAATCTTTGAGTGTAAGTATGTACCACTTTACACTTCACAAGATAGCAAAACGTGGAGCAGCAATATAATAGTTTAAGCGTTAAAGATTCAGTCCAAATAAAACTTATGGAAGATCAAAAACTAACATTTACAGACTGTCTAATCTTGGTGAGCGGTCGAGGATAGGCGGGGAAATCTGGCTTCGAGACTGCATTCGGGATAGTCGCTCCCGAAGATCAGGTGAAGAGAGCAACACGAGGTGCGCCTTTGTAGTGGCTAGCATCAAAAAATAGCAAGCAGCGAATTGATAGCCGTTGCGAGTGTCGTTGAAGCCTATTCCTAGATACCTACGCGACATTATTTATACCGAATGGTCGCTTCACCAATTACAGCCATAACAAATAAAACCGTTCAACCGCTTCCTTATTAGCCTATTCTGAAATTTCTTCCATTCATCTTCCATTTCATTTTGAACCAAAACTATTCAATGGTGTCATGCCAAATATTTTGATATGTGAGAATAAACTATTATTTTTTCTAAATCAATCTTCAAAACTGCTATTTTGGAGATTTTCAGCAGTTAGTAAGTAAGTATTTGCTTGTAAATTTATTCGAAATAGCGATTTTGAAGCTGGTTTAAGGAAATATTAAATACAGTTCACTAACGAACACCTGACTAGTTTTTTTAAGTTGACCACTTTCATTATATTTCAAGTTTATTTTACTTAGTAAACGCTATCGAATCCTTAAATCCCTTAAGCTTTACTTAGTTAACTATACACTCTGTTTTTATTTCATTCAGTTGCACGTTTTTACAATATCTGCACTATTCCTGCATTTGCATTTTTCTTTTATTACTTCAAAATTAAACATGTAACCGATATAAACTGTATTTCGCCACAAATAATCGCGAAATTATGTAAATAAGTACAAATTATACTAATCTACGCTATTTGCCACTACACACCTATGTAGAAATGACTACATCTTATCTTATCGACTTGATTGTAACATATTTATTGCATAGGTAACGATTTTTGCAATTAATGAAAATGACCTAAATATATTTGGATGGGCACATACCACAATCGAGAAGCAATACAAAATACTTAATTAATAGTTTCATACAGTCTATTGCAATATTTTCGCATTGGAAACAATAGGTACACCTCATCTCTATCGGTATGTACTCACCTAAAACTAAAATACCCTATCCTCATAGGAATCGTTTTATTTATATTTGTACAAGATCAAAATGTATCAAAATACCTATTAACAATGCACTCTGACTGTATTTTATCTAAATCACTTTTTAAACTTATAACTGTGGAGTCTTACAAACTCTGTCTTTATTATTTCCTATTTCTTACAGCCACCTTAAATGAAAGGATTGCCCCGAACCCAGACGGAAAGCTCGATGTGCCGGTCTGCACCTGGGTGCCACCTGGTCGGATCATTAAAAGAATAGTATTTTGCGACCGGCTAAAAGAATATATGACATCAATGAAAGAGCATAGACCGATCATCCTAAATTACGAAAGATTAATTTTCGAGTACGTAACTCTTCAATCATATTATATCTGTGGGGTATGCATGGTTGATATTCGGACGAAATTTTCAAAAATAATAGTAGCAAAAAGTTATTGAAGTGAAATAATTGGATATAAAAGTTACTTACACACTTGAGTCTAATACAATCTTTGATTTTTATTACAGAGACACAGAAGAATACAACACATTCTTAACCCAGAAAGCGATTAACCTAGTAAAACATGGCATTGATATCGCCTCTATAGCTCCAGGTTGTAAATTGTACTTCCCCACTGACGTGAAACTAACGGAAGAACAAAAAAATGTAAATTTTGCCTACATATTTCCACCTTCAGAAT
This sequence comes from Maruca vitrata, assembly GCA_039566165.1. Taxonomy (NCBI): domain Eukaryota; kingdom Metazoa; phylum Arthropoda; class Insecta; order Lepidoptera; family Crambidae; genus Maruca; species Maruca vitrata. The sequence continues at coordinate 17,412,876 of CM076911.1, read as the reverse complement.
CTGGATCAGACTCCATGGATTCGAATTCGGACGCAGAAATGAATGTAGTGTTGCCTTACGGTGATGGTGAGGACGAAGAAGAAGAAGATACTGAAGATGAGAGTGAGAGCAATAGTGAAGCCGATGCTGAAAGCAACAGCGATGCCGATGCTGAGGGCAACAGCGATTCCGATGGTGAAGGCAAAAGCGATTCCGACGGTGAGGGCAACAGTGATTCTGACGGCAACAGCGATGAAGGTGCTGAGGACAACAGTGATGCCGACGGCGAGGACAATGCGGAGGAGGGTGACGACAATGCCGAGGAAGAAGGCGACGACGATAAGGAGGAAGAAAGCGACGCCGAAGCAGAAAAGGATGAAGACACTAGCGCTGAAAAACCAGAAGCTGCAGGGGTTATGAAGGCAATGACCAAAATCGAAATCATCGAAATACCTGCCAATACATCTAAGGAAATTGTTGCGGTGGCCCCAAGACCAATGGCTGAAATAAAACCACCCCACTTTTTCAAATTCGACAACATGGGCTCAATCATTTGCGCTGTACAGCGCATCGAAAAAACCACTTACGAGTTCAAGGTCTGTTATTTATTTCATGTATTTATAACTAACTACCTTACTTACCACCCGCAACTCAGTCGGCGTGAAGTACTGTATCTCATAAAACGATTAAAAAGTAGCCTAGTCAGTAGACCGGTATCTTTTTAGATGAAAAGCGCGATTGACAGGCAGACTACACTTATTTATATATTGCATTTTTTTTATTTTAAAGGATTTACGCATAATGTGAACGGTTGCTCTGTTTGTTTAAGGTTATGTTGATACCGGGGAGCTTCATCGATGATCCCGTAACGCTGGTCAAGTTGATGAAATTATTCAATCCTTTGCTTGTATATGGAGAGAAAATTGATCCTGAGCTCAAGAATAAAATGATGGTTGCCATGTCCGCCAGTGAATTTTTTGGACCACAGCTGTGAGTAAAAAATTCAGGAAAAGCATAAAGTTTGAATGTTAATTTACTTAATTCATGCTTACAATACAACCTAAAACAATAATGTACCATAACATTATCATTACTTCAAAGTATTATTATTTTATCTTTAATAATTTTACATTTTCAGAGTCGATTTTTGCATTACGGCCTGGCTAATTTTCCGAAAGTTTCCATACTTGACAATAAAAAAATCGAATTTTGTATTCAGAGTGGAAAAGGATGATTTCCTAAAATTTGCTGGGCTATCAGTTGTGGCTGAAGAACGTTGCAATACAACTGCAACAAATGATACTCAGGACACTACTATAAACAGGAAACAGGAAACAGAAGTACCCAAACGCCCTCTGGATACAGAAGAAACCAACAAAAAAGAACAAGTTATAACCGTCAATATTCCACAGGACATTAAGAATACTGGTGTCACACTTCAGTGTGTCCAGGCTGTATTGCACCATATCAAGGTGGAATCATACATGGAATCATACATTGACACGTCTCGCTATTACCCGGAGTCTGTCTACCGCGGATCGGACGCACTGCCGGTCATCAACTACAGGAGTATCACTGAACCGTGGCGAATCTACCCGGAAACCGAGACTCACCAGGATCTCCATGCGGACCGTCTTGTCAATGGAGGTGACCAAACCTGCTACGAACAACCGTCTAACGTCCCGTGGAGCTACGATGCTACTAAGCCTGAGCGCGCTGCACATGCGCCTTGGCGCATGGACTGGGCATCCGATAGACCGACGAAAATCCACATATCGGAAGACGAACCGTGGTACCTAGATCTCGATTCGGATGAGCTCTGGCGCCTCGAGAAAGAAGAAATTATAAGGGAAAATAACATGAAATTCACCGTAGACAGAGGTGGGTCTTAATAAAATGAATTTGTTTATGAGACCTAGACTAACAGAGAGACAAATAAAAATAGCAAAAACTTCAGGCCCATAAATTAACCGTGTTTTGTTTTTCAGGTACGCAGACAGTGGAGTCGTTCTCATCATTTTACGCTGACGTCACCTACTCCATGCTGGCCGAGTATGAAGAGTTCGAGGTGATACCAAGTGATGACAACGGCGGCTAAGATTAGTCGCAACGAAGGTTCACAACCTTCCGCAATCGCCAAAGTGATTTCCATCCCTTTTTATTTTTGTTTAATTTAAACTAGGAACCTTTAAACTTTGGCGATGGAGTTATGAAATAATTTAACCTCGTTATTACGTTTATTTGTAAAACAAAAAGGCATGTGATATTATTGGTGCAAAGGCTCGAGTCCAAAAGTCGAACTTAGAAACGAAAAGGAGCTTTTCTAATAGTGGTTGGTAGAAAGCTAAAAGCTGTAACCAACTAAATATAATCCGTGCCACAAGTGGGTTGGGTAGTTTAAAAAAGGGGACTAAAATTATTTCCCAAATATGACTAGCAGAAGTAGCAGAGCATTAAAGTTACTCAAGGTGAAACACCGGAACGGTTAATAAAAATGAGGCCAAATTTTATGTACAATTATATTTATTTTTAAAATCCACCGGTGACGGTGTTTTCTTTTTGTCAGTAGTTTTCGGGGGGAATTCCATGTCAATATTGATGGGGTCTTGTTGATAATCTCAGCATTTTATACGGCGCCCATCGAATATTGCCTAATCCGACAAAATATTCCGGGAAAGCATCAAACGTCGACCGCCGAATTTCAGTATTTTTGGGATGCAGGCTGCCAAGCCATCGCTTCCATTAGTTATTGAGAGGAGGCGAAAACATAATTATAATCAATTTGATGTGTAGTTCATAACCAATGTATATCGATCTGGATGTTCCTAGAATAAGTGTTTGTGTTGCAAATGTTCACTATTGGACTCCCTCTCAAAACATAGTATACATTAGGTATACAAAATGTTTTTGAGAACTTCTAAAAAGAGATGTTGGGCTCTGACGAGTTCTTTCTTAGCTTTATATTATTTTCTGACTGGAGGTGCGTTTGCCTGCACACTATATCTGTAGGCATTCCCCTGGAACATCCAGACCATTCACAGAAGTGTTGCGCGGATAAACAATCAAAATCATTGAATAGCAGCACCCCTGGTACTGATCAAAAGATCGTGTCGTTACTTACATTGGTAGAAAGTTTAATACACCGAAAGATCACCGCAGCACTTCTATTCATTTTATGAAACCATTTACTCAACCTGTCTATTGTAATACTCCTACATCATGTAATATTCTTAGGCTCTGTCTGGGAAGACGACATCTTCGCGAGTAAAATTATACGCGGGTTGGCGAGAGACTAGCACACAATATACTGCGCAATACAATGCACCACAAGACGCGCGCGAATAAGAGACGACTTATGTTACTAGAACAAAAGGGGCAAAAAATTACGCTCGTAGAATTCGTCTTCCTAAACAGCGAGTTACTTAATTTTATCAAGCAGTATTAATAGGTTTTAAAATATAAGAACAACTTTCTTGTATTAGATTCACTGATTTTTCTAAAATTTATTTACATTCTATTTTGTTATGACGTTACAATTTAAAATGCAAAACGCGTCCTTAGTTTTACTCTATACGGTCGATTTTAATTGAAGTCTGAACTTGATGTTATATAGGTAGGTAGTACCTTTTCGGGTGTATCCCACCATTTTTTTCCATCTTGAATTTCCTTTGATGGAAACAATGGAATAAAAATGGAAAGTGGGATACACCCACCTTTTCTACGGTACATTAAAGTTAAGAATAACATTAACCTATACTTGATGTTATAAATGTTGTGAAATAAAAGTCCTTTGGACAATATAAACATGTTTTATTTGCACCAGACATCTCAAACGTATCTTCCTAGTAGAAGACCAAACTTATACTGTATTTTGTGAACATACACCTCTCCAGGGTTCAGCACGGAATTTGGAAAGTTTTTCTGAAAATGAACAAAAAAATATTAGGCTTAAATGAGTTCCGATAAAAAATCGAGATATCCTTGTGGTACTACAATCAAAAATCAGAAAACTTACATGATTGACCGCATCAGGAAAATTTTGGGGCATGAGGCAGAAGAGGCCGTGTTTCTTGTATAAGGTGCCAGACTTGCCAATCAGAGGCACGTAACCGAAACTGGCTTTGCCCTGAAATTGATTTAAATTACCTTAAAGAACGAGTAGATTGACACTTGAAGGAGAAAGAGACATCTAAGGTAAATCTTTATTTCTAAAGTCAAATAAATAAGAGATTGATTAAAGATCAGTTCTGTCTTGTCCTGATAAAGTCCGTTAGGGACTAGCGCTTGTAGATACTCTATACCCAAAAGATTATTTTCAAAATGACGCTTTAGGTTTACCTTTAAGAAGACAAGGGACCCAGTACGGGCTATGCTACGTACGTTTTCAATTGTAACAGAAAATGATACTGTAGATATTATAAATGCTCAATGGCTTTTGTACAAACTTCACATAAACACTTTCCTAGATAGTCCGAACAAAGCTTAAACATCTAATTTTCGCGTTCCATTACATAAAATAGTATTTTATGGGTCAGTTGAAATGGCGGGTCCTAATATCGCGTATAGTCCCATAAAGACCTATTTAGCCTGAACATTTGGTTTAGAGCGACTTTCCACTAGCGTTTCTCCAGCGTATGCGTTCAATGAAATTCTACAACGCTTAGTGTGAAGACACATTTAGATAGGTGAGCCCGTTCTTGAGTTATAAAATTGCAACGAATAGTGGCATTGATACTATTAAAGGAATAAAGGTAAATCTTTCTGCTTTGGACAATCAATCACTACAATTTCACGGTGTATTGAATAAAGCAGTCACCTCGCTTCCCTCTTCACCGTTCTCGCCCTTCACACTAGACTCCTCACTCTCCGACTCCTCGCTATCGTCCTCATCCTTGCCTTCTTCTTCTTGCTCCTCTCCCGCACCCTAATATAAATAATAATGAATCAAAAACAAAATCAAAATTTCTTTATTTATATAGGCAATTTACATGCACTTATAAATCGTCACATCCTAATCCTAACTAATATTATAAATGCGAAAGTAACTCTGTCTGTCTGTCTGTTACGCTTTAACGCATAGAATACTGAACCGATTTAAAAGAACTTTGGTACAGATATAGTCCAGAGCCTGATAAAAGACATAGTCTACTTTTTAATCGACTGCGCTATAAAGGAATAATGTTTTCCCCCTTCAACATATCTACGCGGACGAAGAGGGCGGCGGGCGTAAAGCTATTTAGTACCACGCATTACCTACACAACCGAGTCCCACATAACTCATTGATATAGTACTGTGTACTGGCTCAGTGGAACAGTGGTTAGTGACACAGGATCACTACCTACGGTTCCAAGAGCCGTTCGTTCGATCCCCATCTGGGACAAATATTTGTGTGAGAACATCGGTGTTTCTTCCGTGTCTGGGTGTGTTATATTTGTGTATCACTGTTGCTTCTGATATCCGTAACACAAGTGCTTAAGCTACTTATCACGAAAATAGATCAACGTAAGTTCAGTACTTCAAGATAAAGAATGGGCATGGCAAAACGTCGGAAACAGTCGTATAGAATTACAAAATCAATTTTCGTGTAAACGTTTGTCTTAACATTAGTAATGTGGTTTTAAAAAATACCGATGATTCAACTTTATCACAAGGTAATAAGTATCAAAGCCGTGCAAACGACGCAACAAATGAACCAGTTGTACTATTGCTTGAGAGTAGAGAAGACGCGCGCTATCGTTGGGCAATCATACAGAGCTGATATACCCTTTACGTATGAGCTAATGTCTTTTTTTAAAAGAACATTAAATCGACTTCCAAAAGCTTTAAAACTTAAAAATTTATCAAATTTGTCTTTATTTCTATTATCCATATGAGATGGTTTACAGTTGCCTATTTAAATATTGACGATTTTATTTTTAAAGTTGCTGCCAGCAAGACTAATATTACATCAATTTATCGCGAGGTTGTCGCGGTGCCTACTTGACCGTTTTGTATGGTGTCGTGAGTTTTTCAAGGAAATATTTGCATAATTCGGTAGTATTACTAAAGGCAAATCGTTCTGCCACGGGAAAACTACCACTAAAATTTCTGTATAGCTGGCCGCCAAAAAAAACAACGACTATGTTGCATGTTGCTTCTCACCTCGATAATCTTGTCGGGGTCCGGAAGATGGTTCCCAGTGTAGAACTGCATACCAGGCTGGTTGCTGTACACCTCCAGAACCCGACCGGTGTAGGGATGCAACGCTCTATATCAAAACATAATATTAATGGGAGCAGGTGGCGATTTTTTCATAAACATAAGAATGCGATAGATGTTGGTAGAAAAGTAGCTACAAACAACAAAGTTATCATCATTTAGCTTAAATAACATGGTTAATATCGCAGACATTATTCAGTTTTCTATCATTATTTAGATTAAAACGTCAAGTGAATCAAGGCCTCCATTAATAATCTCTACAACGATCGGTTTTGTGCTGCCTTCATGTAAAGTGTCCTCTCGCAAAGCAGGAACAAATAGCAGTTAACATTGCAAGGTGAGCTTTCTGGATTACTGCTGATTATGAAATGGCATATAAAACGGAGAAATAATCAAATCAACTATACTTATACAATTGGCTATGTGACCATTTGTCACCAGCGGAAAAAGGAGTAAACAAAATATGCAAATGCAAAAAATAATAATATTTACCTGGCTTGAAACGTAAGTTCTTGTTCCGTGCCTTGTGTAATACAAAAATTGACATCGTAACCCCCCAAAGGGATTTTAGGGATCATGGCTCGTAGCACCCTTGGTACTCTGAAATCGTATGCGGATCCGCCTACCACCTTCTTCTCTCCTGAAAAAAAAGGTTTTTGGTCTTTAGGCAAGTTCATATTTTAAGCTTTGACTTCTTACTCAATACGATTCTAGGTGGATTATGTCGATACAAACATGAAAAGTCAAAATTATAATCACCTGTGACAATTCCTTCATCGTCTGTAGCAGTATATTTATCGGCGTTGATGGTAAATATGTGATCATACATTGTTTCGCATCCGGAATGCTGAAAAACAACATTTGATTGATTAAGATGGGGGGGTTAAGATTATTGAGATGGGGGGTCTCGTGTACTGATACCCATGACGCCACCATAAGGCGATGAGGTACACCGCGGTGTCGGTAAGCCCCCTGGGCATTGCACCCCGCCCAGGAGCCGCGGCTGGCATTTACCATCTCTTCGCCAGCCGCTGGGGAGTCCGACACACCACTGGGAGAGAACCCCCTCTCCCAGTGACGGTGCGAAAAGCATTTCACCGCGTTAAAAAAAAAAAAAGACTATAAGTCATGGAAATTCTAGCTTTGCTAAAATAACGTAGGTCTGGCGGCCCTGGGATCTTACTCTATTACGTGTCCAGCCAAATTCGAAGCCGAAGTACCCAAAAGAAGGTAAGACACAAAGAGATAGAATGCTTACGTGTCCAGCCAAATTGAAATGGGGCATGTTGCTCAAGTTGACGACAGTCGGCTCGCTGGTGGTGCAACGCATCTCGATCTTGATCGTGTTGTCGCACGTCACCTCGAAGGTGACCTGCGCCATCACAGTTCCGGGGTAGCCCTCGCTGAACCGCTCCGACACGTGGCTCATAATCACTTTGTTGCCGTTCACGTACGCACGCCAGTTCACCTGAAACACGGAGTTTCAAAAGTGCTCTATATTATGGGTATATAAATAAATAAAAAATAAATAAAATAAAAAAACTTTTATTGCTTTATAAATTTTACATAATGTCTTAAAATACTAAAATAAAGGTGAGCAAAAGGAAACATCTCAGCATGGCTTATCTAGTAAACCAGATAATGCTGTTTTTCAGATGTTCCTGTTAAAATAAATATCTAGGACGGTCCACCCACGGTCAAGCATGTACTATGGGCGGCAGAGACTAATATAGCATACATATTATTATTATATATTTATTTATAAATACATAATCACACAAAGACACAACATACAATAAAATAAAATTGAAGTGCCTGTTAGTAATATCAAAGCAACGAGTTTTTACTAAATGGGTAGGAATCTATATCGAATACCAATGACAAAAAAAAAACACTTTTGAAAAATTTTTGTTCACGATAATCTCCGATACGGCTGGACCAATTTTGACGGGACTTTCACTTATAAATAGCTAATTTTACAAGGTATATTATGAGCTATTTAAATAAATCATTGTTGCCTAAACCATTTCCACGCGGTCGAAGTCGTGGGCGGCCGCTAGTTAAGTAATAAAAGTAAAATAGACAAAATTACCTTATCGAATCCTACATAGCCGCCATGGTAGTGATGATGGCCTTTGTTCGAGGACAGCATGTACATTCTGCCTGAGGGACGCACCACCATGGTCGCCTCCCTGATGAAGTTGGCGTATCGGCCGATGGTACACCCGAAGTACGGATTCCTTGGCTGGAAGTAATCTACCAACAAAAGAATACATAGGTGTACAAAAACCGTTGTCATTCTTTGACCACGAGCCTCCTAGTTTGAAAAATAAAAAATTGTTTTAGATTAAATTGTACGCGTGTTTACTCCGCAAAATTTGTTATATCTCAAATGTATTGCGTAGATAGGTGCAAATAATAAATTAGATATATTTAAAAAGAAGATAGAATAATATGCTTTTCTGCAGGCCGTTTGTCCTTACTATTGATGATTATGATGGTGAGAGAAATTGAATTACAAATAGACTATCAATGGTGTACTTCATGAAGTTGTAATATTCACACTTCACAATTGAACGGTTATTAACTTCATGTGATAAAAATATACTCAGATTTTTTAACTTTGAAATATGAGGAATATTTGCTTTTTAAGACAATTTAAAATTAATATTGTTGGTACCTTCTAAATTATCAAAACCAGCAATCACATCGTCCGGTACTCCTTTTCGATCTGGGACTTGTATTGAAGTGAGAGTAGCTCCATACGTTATAACCTAAAATATGTAAATCGCGAAAATTTCTAAAACCATTTATAAAATAATAGTGTGCAGTTATTTTAAAACCAAAGTGTTGTTTTACAATATTTCAATTAAATTTTGAAACAGAACTGTGGGAGACTAGTATCTACTATTATTATAGTAAATTTTAAACCCAGCTTTAGAATCATCTAATTTCAATAACAAACATTTACCTGGACAATCATCCTGTTCTTCGTCTTCCAAGTATACCTTCTGACAATGTCAATATTGGTACTGGAAGCACACGGACTCTTGCCCTCGGGCTCCGGGGTCATGATCTCCTTTAAAGCCTTGCTGGATTTCTCGAACACATTACTGGTCTTGCTCTTCGGCTGCTGCATCGACTTGGGCATAAAACCAAACCCGTCCACAATCAACTCCACATCAGGGATCTTCGGCGGTTCAGGCTCTGGCTCCGGCTTCTCTTCAGCGGTAACGTCTCCACTACCTTTCTCCTCTTCCTCGTCTGCCATTGTTACTAAGAATTTAGTAGCTTACCAAATGGAAATATTTTTACTTGATAATTTTATAGGTTTTTTATTAGAAAAATTATATTAACAAAAATGTGTACGGTGTCATGTTTTTTGTTTTATTGAATGACAGAGGGATGTGTCAAAATCTATTAGGCATTTGTAGAGTTATAACCGAAAAAAGTAAAATAAGACACAAAAATACCACTCAAGGTTATGTAAATAGGTTATTAATAACAGGCGATATTAGAAAACGGCTTTATTTACGCTACCATGATTCAGATTGTAATTACTATCACAAAACATCATCAAACTATAGACTTTCATTAGTCCGAACACTTTCTTTCCATACTCGCCTAAAGTATTCTGATCCACTTTCTGTTGCAAACGCACCATTGTAATTTGATATTACATATGGAAATTAATATACCTCTATGACCTCGTTATCTCAAAACACCGTATATTCATTATCTTTAAGTACTAACATGAGAACTACTAAATTTGTTTGTTCATTACAGATTTTCAATGCGATGTTGAAGTGTAGAGTTTTGTTTTATTAATAAAAGCAATACAATATTACTTACATTTGTAGCGCCTGATAAGGGTTCTTTACAACAATATAACATGAGTATTCTGTTTTGCATTGTTTATGTACTTATTATTGCTAATAATTAATTAATTGGTTAATAACTTAAAAAGCAGGCTTAGTTCCTCAAACGTGTTAAGTTATTATCAATTCGATATGATATCAAAACAAAATATAGTTTCAAAAGATTTATTATTTCTTTAGAATAAAGGTTTCGTTAGTAATCTTAATTAAGATCAACATCAATAAATATTATGTGATATCTACATGACAAATACGCTTAGTGCATATTAAAGACACTTTGAACAGTGATTTGTACAATTTGACAAGACAAAAGGCACATTAAACCCAAAACACTTTCATGGTCTGCTTGTCAAGTTCCATAGTATCAGTCTTCCATTTTTCAGGTTCAAGAATGTCAGGTATTTCCTCCATATAACCCACTTCTTTGCAAGGTGACGGCGGAATAATACTTATAATCGGAATTCCAATTTCTTGGAATGAGCTCATAGAAGAAAATCCACTTTCGTCTTCAATGAAATTGGATACGTGACTGTATTCGTTTCTTTTGTCATTTGCAGATTTAAGTGTTTTACCGTTGTTGAGTTCCGAAACGTTTTTTACAGACAAAGGACCCTGCCGTTCTTTTCCATTCAATTGGACACCAGCAAAATCATTTTCCAAACCGCAAGTGAGCGGCGATTGTGACACAATGAAATCACTCATAGCACTATCTTTAATTTCAATGAATTTGTTAGTAATGCTGTCGTAGATGTCTTTACCATCACAGATTGTGTTCAAAATGAATGCATTGGCGGGATCCTCTTGAATAAAGTTAAGAGAAGCATTGAAATCATTTACGTTTGCTTCTTCCTTTTCATTACATTCAGTTAGTTTATTGTTTTCGTCGTCAAGGTTGCCGTTGCATGAGCATGCGAGATCAGGGAGTTTCGTGCTGAGCACTGTGTTGGCAAGAGTTATCAGTCTCGACATTTCTTCTGATATTTTGTTCGTGGATTCTTTTTCGGATATAAGGGAAAGCTTCGACTGAGTCCTGAAATTGATAACATTAAACAATTGAATAGTTATAAATATAAGGTGCTGACCGATTTCGATCATAGCGGCCGATCTCAATGAAGATCAGCCTACGGCGCAGGGCATAATTTAATGCACATCTATTGTGTGCGCGCAATCACAAGTGTCTCTCTGTTCTCTTACCCTTAGTTCGGTGAAATGTCAATCCGACTGACCCTTGAGAGATCAGGCCAGGACTAAATATCTTTTCGGAGTTGCATCCGCCATATTCCTGACTCCGGGTTGAGTAATTTCTTTAAAGAAAAACTCACACATTTTTTTACCGGGCCTGGGCTCGAACCGAGGACCTCCCAGTGCTAACACAGCTCTTTTTACCAAAATGCCAACGAGGCTTTCGACAAGGGAGAAATAATACATAAATTTGTATAGGTCATTGATTATACACTTGGACAGATAAATGTACATAAAGTAAATACCAGCAAAAAAATAGTTTTACGTGTGCATATATTATGTTTTAGAGGACTTACCAAACACCAGAACTATCTTTGAATCCATTGACGTTACTGATTGACTTGCTTATTTTCCTTGTATTAATCTTTTTGGTTGGACTCAAATATTCGAGATTTTTGTTAACATGCAGAACCGACCTAGAGCGTGGCAAGTCGGCGGCATTGAATGACCTTGGGATTACCCTGGCTGACATCGTCTCCTTTCTAGAGGTCTCATTCTTCTGAATATCGATATGGTCTCGCACTCTATTCAGGAATGTTACTATCTGCTTAAGTAAAGCTATGTGCATCTGCCTGTTCGCTTCAGTCTGAAAGTAAGCCACAAACATTGGCAAAAACAAAGTTTGCAAGTTGCATAACGATAAAAAGATATAATAAAGAAAATTCGCTGTGCATACGCCAAGCAATTTCGCAAAGGCAATATCAAAACATTATTGTTAAAACGTAAGTAAGGTAATATTGGTGCACCAATGATAGAATAGCCTAATGTCCTTACCAATAAAATTAACATAAAAATCATTACGTGACTGTATTGCCTTCATCATTACTTACAGAATTGTGAATAGATACGTATGAGTAAAACTCCATGGAAATTTTATTGGTACAGAAACATTAAGGACAGTATTAAATTTACAGCAATGACCAGCTTAAGATCATGATGGAAGTTACCATCATCTATCTATATGATAATTTCATTTAATGAATGCTTAATAAATCAAAATAAGGTTGCTTATCATAAAGCAGCAAAGTATATCAGGTACGGTCTGCCAATAAAGTGGTCTACAAGTTTGGACACCATTTCTTTAGTAAGTAAAATAGCAAGAAGATTGGTCAAAGTTGTTGCAAAGAGTGCATTTCCTAATGCACTCTTGGGAAACTCAAAATTGTTGTTTTGTGACGCGCGATTGATCTTCGACCTTGGGTTAATAGACAAACCACTTTCATGACTGACCGTTCATCTGAATGAGGGTTTTCGCGTACGGGAAATTCTCTAAATGGCCAAACGTGAGGTCCAACTGCAGCATGATTGGTTATTTTTGGACGCGAAATTGACAGACATGTCAATTCACCAATCGCGTAGCAGTTAGACCTGTTCTCGTCTGGATAGATTTTGTATACGCGAAAAGCCACATTGGATGTTACTGAACTCCTTTTAGGGGTGTTCACCTGTGCCAGCTGCCACCTCAGGGTTTCCACCTCCATGTTGAGGGCGGTGACCTCAGTACAGCGGATGGTCGCGTTGAGCGCCAGCTTGTCCGGAGGCTTCACACCCTCGCCGTTCTGCTCCACAACACTTTTCGAAAGTTGAGAATATTGCTCAATTCTTTCTGGAACCTGAAACAATTGAGATTCAGATTACGAATATGTAGATAGATGACCGAAGGGTTACTAAGAAAACTTGCTATAAACTACATATTAGAGCATGCACGCACATTGACAACGAATAGAGTCGTGCGATGTGCTTTACAACAAGGATATTTGAATTGAATTTGTTCAAAACCGATTCAAAGACCGATCAAACGAACCGACTTCGAAAAAAGAGGTCCCCAGTCGAAAGACGAAAAATATGGAACCGTAGAAGTGTGCTTATCCGCGTAGTTTTGGACATTCACCATGAGTCTTACAACAGCCAAGCATTAAGAAACACAATATGTCATTAAATATAGCTACATCATTTTTAAAAGTTGAATGGCGACTGCAATTGCGATGCGTGTGTCGTGTCTTTCTGATAATAATAACTGTGTGTAACTATATCCCTGCCTAATTACCCATAAGTGTTTGAAGACATGGCATCCCAAACATAAATACCAAGTACTAAAGGTCACCTTCGGTACAGTCACGAACGCAGTATCATTAGAAACTAATTTGAAAACGGAAGCAAAGTTGAAAGGTGAATCGCGAGAAATTAAATAGAATTTCACCGAAATTGCTTTGAACTGATGTAGCTACCTACCTAGTATTCTCGGCGTGGGACTGTTTTTGCTAGAGGTGGAACAATTGTTTTCTAGATTCAAATCAACTAAGGCTAAACTAGACATAAACGAGCTGCTGCGTTTACTGGGCAGATCTAGATTCTAATCCTTCACGTACCCACCTATCAATATGCTTTTGTGTATTAATATAGTAAAATATATATTTTCTTACATGAATACGTGTGTACTTCGTCTTTAAACGATAAGTGGGCCATGTAAACTGCACACATTCATAATATTATTTTATCTTCCCGTGCATTTATTTTTATTTTAAGCTATTGCATAGCTTTTATCGCGGGCTTTGAGCGCGGCCACCGAACCAAGAAATTCCGTAACGAAAAAAACCTCACAATCGTCTAACGTCGTTTCAGTTCGGTAGACTTCGGCACGGCGTTTGTGTGCGTGCGGTTAGACGTATTGTACGACTCTACGAAACTCGCACGAATCGAGACGAGCTGCTCCGAAATCGGACGATGCTATGTAATATCTATTCGCTATGTGCGGAGTGGGTGGTGGGGGACGGCAAATCGATCGAAGCGCACGATGTGTGACAGAAATGTGATATAATTCTGAGCTTTCATGTGTCAAATTGCTTTAATTTCAAAAATTCCCTTGTATTTGTAAGTTAAAACGTTACGTACGTAAAGTAAACGATGCAAATTCAATACTTATAATAATATTCATATTTTTTTGAAGTTAGAAAATCACTTGGTACTCACTTTATACAATTTTTATTTATTTTGTGTTGAAAAACTACCTAGTCGAAAATCTTTATCAAAACATCTAGTTGCTATGATATGACATATCAAAACATCTAGTTGCTATGATATGACAGATCTCAACTCCAGAATAGTTGTCGCCACTAGGGGCGCACATAGCGAATACCGCGGCAGTCCCCGAGTGCCACACGTCTTTTTTTTCTTTCATAAGAATACAATAACGACCATAGCAAATAAAGCGAATTAGCGAAATCAGTCGAGGCACTCACGCGTGATGCCGTGACCAAGGGAAATGGTGATTTATTTTTATATACAAAGATTGACGACACAATTAGCACCTAATATTTCGTTCTACTGAAATAATTATATTTTATTATAACTTTAATGAGCAATGAACGTGTTAAAATAAGACCTATACAAAATAAAACGAAACGGATTGCTTATTATGAAACCACACAACAAAAGGAAATATAACTAATGGTTTTAAAGAAAAATATCATTTTAATCAATTCCATAAATTAAATAAAAGGATACTTCAAGATATATTTAAGTATAATACCATAGACACAAGTGGCTCTGTGGAACAATGGTTAACGGCCCTGGCTACGGTTCCAGAGTTGTGGGTTGGATTCCCATTTGGTACAAATATTTATGCGATGAACCCATGTTCAACAAACACCCATGTGTTTGTTCTATGTCTACTAAACGTGTGATTATGATTTTATAAATATCTATGTACATATACTAGTGTCTCTACCCCATAGTACAATCTCTGCTCAGAAAGCCGTGTGTAAAAATGTCGCAAATATTTATTTATTTATTTTATTTATAAATAATCCAATCCCCTGCCTTATTTTGGAGGTGATCCTCCCACGATTTTGCTGGCCTCGTACCGGACAATACACAAATCACAACATAATTGAAACACACCTAGATTTAGAAGCGTCCACCAGTATTGAATTTTAGACGTTCGTTTCCGCTCGCAATTTGAGCAACAATTTCATGTGTAAAAAACACAACAATCCCCCTTAACAACTCTATTTGACTTACATTTTCCTAATGGGAGTGAAATATTTTATTATCCTAACATCTTCTCTCTTTCACCGTGTTCGATAGAAATTCGCGTATGAAACGTTAAACGTCAAGTTAAAGTTTTTATTACGAACTAAGTGTTGTTGTTACAGGTGTTATTGTTAAAACAGTATCTTTAACACTTAGTTACCCTTGTCAGGTTCTGCAATATGAGACTAAACTAAGTACTTAATAATAGTGTAAAATCGCGGACACATAACAACAAATTTAACAAAAAATCTGTCGTTATCACACAACTACCGGGTCACAAGTGTAGTACATTCACATCTATTCAATTCATCTATTGTCCGAGTGGTTGAGTTGAATGGAATACTCCAAATTAAATTGTGGGGAACGTCATACGCAGCCATGCAACCGTTGGTTGTGTGGTCAAAGCGGCCCGGCGGACTTGACGGCTCTTGCGAAATGTACTCTTTGTTCGCGTCTGATAGACTGAATCACAGTATCAGCGTTGATACTTAGTGCTTTATTATGAGAGACGTTTGAAAGCGATGTCTTTTGCATAAATGCGTTAGTCCAGTTTTGATGCAATTTCACGATGCGTCATTTAAAAGGTGACTTTGTCTTTAACTATTTCAAAATCTCATTCAAATCGGTTCCGAAGTTACATGTAGGTACTTGGTATAAAATGTAAGAATGTGAAAACGTGTTGTTCCATTTATAAAGCATCCTAATACGCAGTATCAGTTGTTTATGAAAAAGCTACATAATACATACATATTTTTATTACTATAATCGACGTATACCTACTATGATACCATCGCCCTAAAACTGACACCTGCATTGGCGCAGCATGTGCAATTCATTGACTAAGTACTGATAAATGACAAAAAAATATATATTTGATTGCATCTCTTGTGCATTGACTCTCTTGTGACTGATTACTAAAAAAAGTTGAAAAGATAGTAAACTACCGCTTAAACAACGCTAAAACTTTTAAAAAATGGCGCTTAAACCTGTCTAATTATTTTCTTTTCAGTTTCAGCCGTTATACAAAAAAAAAACTATCATCATCAAAAAGGCGTCACCAGACTTCGCTACTTCCCACACGTGTAAAGATGGCGCATGAGAAATTATAAATCGAGAGCAGTGGCGCAGTGGCACGACCTTGATCACGCGCGTCGGTTACGGAGAGCGCGCCGTTCGACACCCGAGCCGGACACCCGGCACCGCAACGCGACACCGGCGCCCATCGCGGATATCTTACGTGTCTTCAGTCTTAGGAATAAGTACATAGGTCGGAAACTTGTATATAAATAGGTACATAAAGTACATAGTTTATTAGAGAACTGACTGGGATATTTACTTTGTTGATTTGTTTTAATGAGCTCTTGATATACCGAGTAGACCGATATGTCTGCCACAACATGGTAAATATCCCGGTCATTTTCAGTTTTCTAATGTGTGTAACCATGACAGTTTAAAATTATTTACACAGTTAATGTTGTACATATGTGGGACACTTGTATAAAATCATAAACAATGTAGGTCTACCTAAGGAGTAACACAAATATAAATGAAATAGTTAAATAATATTTTTTTCATTAAATCAAGATAGAGTAATAAAACTGGCTGCACAATTAGCCAACCGCCAAGTTTCGAAGTTTTCTGACAATACCAGCGATCCCTGCCTATATCCAGGTTTTCAGGTGATCCAGGGTTCTCTAGAGTTTCACATAGAGTTTCATAGTATATTAACTCATATTCTATAAAAAATACTATGCTCTTCAAAAAAAGTATCTACGAGTTTATAGGTAGGCACATAGTTGTACCTAGGTACAAGTCCCTGCCTATGTATCTACGGTTGCTTATAATCTAATAGTCTATCTATAGGTAGAAGTGAGCATCGCAAGTCCACCCAGCTCTTGTTATGGTCAAACTATATCTCCCATCGTCAACCCAACAGTTGCGAAACATATTCGTTTCAAACAAACAAACACGCCCTTCTTCTTTTTCATATTCCTATACATTTATTTCCGTATTATTGTATAATAGAAAATACTACGTTCATATTCTTGACGATGAACATAAATAATATGGTATTAACTAAAACAAATGAGACGCACTTGTGTGTAAACAACAGGTGGTGCGATTCCGAGAAAAAAAAGTAGGTGAGTAAAAAAAAAACATAGACAAAACATTATAATTGAGACCAAGAACGCTATCGGAACTCGTTACTAATTTAATTGCGGATGTGCTCGTAACGTCAGCGGGATTTAGAGCAACAACGTTTGAACACAATAAAATAGGATAGACATAAAAGTTATATAAGTTTCACGGACAGTCCGGCCGAGTTCGGATGGAGGGTCGCCCGCTGTGCTCCGAGCCAGTAAGGTGACTTTTACAATCGGTCGGGTAGCTTAGGGTTGGCTACAATATATTTCTGAGTTCAAAGCTGGAAAATGTCAACATTAACCGGAGATTCTTCTAAGTGGGTAGTTTGTGGTTATTTAGGGGAGTAATTTGGCCTGCACTGAAGAACATACGTTAAATAAACAATTAATATTAATTAATCAAATTTTAGTGTAATGGAACGCGAAAGTCTAAAATGTTGTACTATTAGATTGCAATGATTGCTTGGAGAAGCCTTGTCATCATCACCAGAATTGCTTGAACCTGTGGAGATGTCCCAATGCCCAAATATTAAAATAAGCCGCTAAAAACATTTGGCATTTTTTATGATTTAAGCATACATACCTACGGGCAGACGCGACGCGGTACGCGATTTTATTTATACTAAGAGTGATCCGCCTCTTTTCGCTCCGGGTGAATTATACATAAAAATCGTTCTCTTGAACGCTCTATCCGCATCAAAATCCGTTGCGTAGCTTTAAAGATTTAAGCAAACACAGTGATATAGGGACAGAGTAAGCGACTTTGTTTTACACAAATAAAGTTAAACATGAGTTTTTGAGATGAGACCACGAGCGCTGTAAAGAGCTCGAAACGTCGGTTCTCTAAATAATATGTTTAGAATAACACGCGAATTGAATCCGTAAAATGAGTTTTATTTCAAATGTGTAGTTCGCGCAAATAATAGACAATACTAGTGATGAAGTGATAATTATTTCACACGGTTGCAGCAGGCAGCCCTGCGGAGGTGAGGCAAGCCGTTCCGCGTTGCCGGCGGCGCGTGACGCCGGTCCGCGCGACCCCCGACTGCACCCCGATAGGAAGCGACCGGTTTCCACAGCCATCTGCGCGACCTAAAAACTGATGGAGTATCGACCTAGCTCTATGAAGACTGGACCTTAGAAGCCGCCTAATAATACCGCACTTTAACCTCTGCCAAAGGTATGCAAACTTTTCGGTTTTCCTTTCGTGATCCATTACAGCCCGTTCACAGTAGTCGTAAGTCGCATATGACTAAAAGTCGAATGCTCTGGTCACCATACAAATCGCGTCTCATCCAATGTGATCAGCCATATAAAGTTTGTCGTGACCAGAGCATTCGACTTTTAGTCATAATTATGCGACTTACGACTAGTATGAACGGGCTGTTACGTTCTTCTTCTTTTTCTTCTTTTCGTGGCAAAATACTTTAAATAAGTTCGGCCCAGGCATATAACGCGGGGCATGACGTGAGGTGAGCTTTGGTTTGTGGTGAGAGACCACATAGGCACGCGAGATCTTCCTGTCCAGTAAACCCCCACCTAAACATATTATCCTTGCATCGGTCAACCTGGCTCCATTACGTTAAACTATAGGTATATTATGAGTCTACACGCGCTGTCAGCTAATATAGATTTATTTTGTGCAAAGTTTTGTTTCAACCTACTTTACTATATTTTACTAGTTAATGTTTATGGTAAAAATTAGTTCAGCTTAGCTTTTATGTTGCTCAAAAGCACCTAATGTAACTAGCACTAAGGTTTCATAGTATAAACGTGCTCCTAAATAGTCAGTCCTAAATTCTCCCTTTCTCTTTTTATCAGGAAGTTGCTATACGTCAACTCCCTAGAGGGGTATTTAAAGAAACGTTTTATTGATATGCGAATCATGTGCTGTCTCCTAAGCTAGCTGCACTTACATAACATTATACGCGCATACACAATTCGACAATAACTTCTTCAATTTATTTCCTTAGTAACTTGCTGTGGAGTACATCGATGGCAACTAACACTTGAAACCATTCTACCATCAATAAATAAAGATAAACAGTAATAATCTGATGAGAACCTTGACTTCTAAATGTAAAAGGTTTACATAATCCAAGTACGTAAAGCACTAATTAACGTATGTTGTACCATAATAAAGCGGAACTCTTTGCTGGCACAAGTGTTTCCTTCTTGTATCAATTAGATCCTTCTAACGAAGCGTGACGGAAGACACATTTTGAGGCCCAGCGTGACCACGCAGCAAGAACAAAGAGAATAGAAATAATATTTTCTATAAAGGATCACATGTTGTTTACGATAATAATGTTAAGAAGAGGGATGAAATTAAACTAGCTACTCGTTTTATTGCCAGATTTAGCGGATAACAAGCATTGGATGCATAACAATTATGCGTAGGATTTCAAACTAAAGTGAGTTCACACAGCGAAAGTACTCAAACACTGTATACTTGCTTCGTATCGTGCGGATAGGTGGACACACTTGTACGACTTCCTAAACAAAGAATACTCCGATCAGTGTGGTGCGAAGTCGGATCCGGATGATGGACAGCCAGCTTAACGACTTCGGCGTCAACATAAAACATACATAAAAACACCGGGCATGTGCGAGTCGGACTCGCGCATGAAAGGTTCCGTACCAATTTTGGAAAAAAAATTGGTACGGAACCTGTTTTTTTTTTAATAGCACCCCCTCTTGAATATTTGTACTATACAAATAACTTATTGAATTCGTATTAGTTGTTTGTTAAGTATTTGTCAATAACAATACATCATCTGTGAAATTTCAACTGTCTAGCTATCACCGTTCTTGAGATACAGGTTGGCGACAGACAGGTCACAGGGTTTCACAGGATTCCGTTTGTACCTCTAACGAAGGCTAAAATCGGGAGGCGTTTAAAACCTTGGGAATGGAACCCTAAAATGGCTCGACGCAGGATGCACGAAATTGGAAATGCATGTGTTCTGGCTTCCGAGGGGTCATCGGGTGCCACACAATGGGTCGTTGGATGCGTCGCCGCTCACGACGCGTCGTGTCGTGTCGGGCTGAGCGCATGCGCGTCACGTCGCTTGCGCGTGAGTCGCGCGGCTTAGATCCGGCATGTTATGTGATCCTGGGTGTTAAGGCACCTCGCCTCATCAGCCGATATACGTCCCCACTGCTGGGGCACTAGCCTACCCTAAACAAGAGCGATAATTAACGCGGATAGTGCTTGATGCAACGTCACCTAGGGCAGGGATTTACCCAAGGTGGTGGGTGGGATTCCCGGCCGCCGGTGATGAGATGTAACCGATATCTGCTCCGCGGCTAAGGTGCAATCTCCAGGGGTATACCCACTAAACTCCGCGGCGTACCTCATCGCCTTAGCTGCGTTATGGATATATTTTTCCGGCAATATTTTTCCTTCACCGTTAAAGCGTGGAATTATCGATAAGTTTTACATATGAGTTTGAAATTTAAAACACAGTGGTAGGTACTTGGCAAGGTTTGAAATGAAGACCTCTCGTATGTCAAGCAACGACCTACCAAGCACTCTACCTCCGACGATTCAACTAGCAATCGGCTAGCATAGCTTTTAACATTCAACATCTAGATTCTAGTTAGTGTGATGTTAAGTATAGTGGCCCAGTCTCTTCTACTAATTAAAATATGGTGTGATGAACATTTTTATTTATATCGTGTCTAATATTACTTATTCATATATCTTAAAGTATTTTGAATGTATGTGTTTACTGTGGTTTCTGACGTTCAGCTACATAGCCAGGAATCAGAACCATGTGTGAGATACATGATTTAAGACTTTCGCGGTCCATTACATTTAAAAATATGAATTACGGGCTACACGCGATTGAAAAAAAAAACCTCTTAGTGTTGACAGCCTAATATCATGTAAGACTAAATTTAAGTATCTTTTCTATTCATGACGAAATTATTAACTATTCAAATTTCTATCTCCACAATTTTTGTAGAAATCGGTGTAAAACTATGACATAAATGATTTATGATTAAGCATGTCACGTTTGTTCGAAAATCATTAATAGGAACTACCTCGCGTTAAGCTTTACAACTTTAGTGTCTAAATTAAAAAGTCGACGACCTATTGGTTGTCTAAAAACAGGTACCAGTTAAAAAGGAATGCATTTACCAAACGATGACCTTTTGATAAATATTATCATTAAAATATTTAAATTTGACAACCCTGCAAATGCACTAGGGACTTATTTAACGGAACTAAACGATGTTGCAAAAGTTCACATCATTATGTTACATCATAAATTCATCATACATGTCATAAAAATCCCATTTAAAGTACCCTACACTACTCCAAGTGGTGTGGACTACTTGATGCTATCTATACTAATATTATGTGTAAACTAGCTGCGCCAGCGACTTCGTCCGCGTTTTGCCTCGCTTTTTACACATTTCCAACAAAGAAGTTGATATTTTAGAAAGACAACAAAGAAACCCTATGAGGTACCTTAGGTACAGTCTTCCTTTTAAGTTTTGGTTTCCTCAAAATCAAGAACTGGCAACAGTTTCTGGCGCCTGAACTGAGCCATTTCTTAGATCACCAACTTGCGAAAACGATGACGATTGACAACGGGATTTATCGCGCCTAATGTCAATCCCATACATTTAATTCTTTTCGAACTTCGTTATCGTTTTGATATTATTGCTTTGGCTAAGCCTGCTGTATAAAATCAAGTTCAGTGCGTAGTTGCTCCAAATAAGTCTGCGGTCGCCGCGTTTCGTCACTATGACGGCATAGTTGTAATCGCGCACGTCGTTGTCATCGCTGCTTCCGGACTTTCTAGACATTGACATTCTTATAAAATAACTTGCGCCAGAGACGACATCGATGATACCAAAAGGCGGCGGAACAATCAGAGGAATTAATTAAGAAAAACGTACACAAACCATTACTGTCTGTCACGAATGGTGGATGCAGTGGCAGGGCTGCCTCTACAAAGAAACGCGCGGTAAACTCGCTTAGTAAGTGTAAGTATTTTTTTTTCCAGACAGAGACATTATATTTTTTTTAAAACTTGATGGTAAGTGGTCGTAAAGTCCACATATGATGGTCAACAGGCACAATATACCCTATTGAGCCGTTGCACTCACCCTAAGATGCCGTTTCACGCCTCAATTTGTGAGGATTCTGAGTAAACTGGCCAGGAAATGATAAACAAATGGAGAATTTCTCATTGCTATTCTGATTACATTGTTTACGCAAGGGGAGATCACGTATGTTGGTATTCAATAACACAACGTGCATTCAATAACAACATATTGCATTTCGCATGTAACTGTAGTTACGCCAGTTCTTTATTTATTGTAGTAACTTACTGTAAGCTGAAAAAAGCGTCGATGGCCGAGTGGTTAAGGTCGTTGCTTGCCATGCGAGAGGTCGCCAAATCAAACCCCGCCAGGTACCAATGTGTTTTTCACATTTGAAATTCATATGTACCATCATTCGACGCTTTAACGGTGAAGGATAACATCGTGAGGGAACTAGCACACCTGAGAGATTTTTCAATGGTGTGTGAAGCTATGTCAGTGGCCTACGGGCGGTTTAAACTCTGACACCAGGTTGCCCATCAACCATACGATAAGAAGAACACTGTAAATTAAAGTTTTAACAGTTATTACAACGTTATAATTAACGTTTTATACTTACGGTTTTAAACTTATGGGCAACACCCGAAACACCATATACCTACATTGTCATGATTCCGAGTGGATATGTATAAGCATAACATGCACTTGAGTTACAAATAACTGAAATAATGGTGTAATTCACAAATATACAGACCTACTCAATAACGCACACACCAGTTCGGTCGAACCTACTATCTCTGGCGATTTAATGCGCCATCGAGCCAGTTAAAGTTTGATTGGATCTGTCTTTGAACTAGTCTTCATCATCAGCCCATATGCGTCCCCTGCTAGGGCACAGGCCTACCCTAAACTAGGGCGATAAGGCCTTAATCAACCTTAGAATTTCGTCATAGGCGTGCAGGTTTCCTCACAATGTTTACCTTCACCTTCAGCGTCGAATAATCGTACATATGAATTTCGTATTCGAATTATTAATTACCAGATATTGCCAAGCATCAGCCCTGCAGCCTGCGCGCAAGGCAAGCGTGTCTAATCGCCGCGGTCTCGTATGCGCGTCGTTGCCGCGATTCCAATAAACTGTCTTGCTCTCTTCTCGATCGAGTCACACGGGAACGCGTTAAGTAACTCCTGCGCATCCATTCAGCTAGGCTAACGGTCGGTATCGTTATTGGTGGAAACTGGTGCACACACAATAGCAAGTGAACGACATGATGAACCGGTTTTACCTATAGTTTTTGCCTTAACAAGTTGCCTTTTAAGGGTGGGCTATAAATATACTGACAAATAAGTTCAAGTCACAAAAAGGAGCCTTTTGACTTTGGATAGGTATAACAATCAACGACAAACTGTGTTTGCTTTGAAGGACTCAAACAACTTCGATCTACGAGTGCAAAAAATATTGAATAGAAATTGTGAATACATCAGACATATTTTGTAGTGAGACTTAACAGGAAAAAGGATGTTAGCCTTGGACTGAGTATAACACTAGGGTGTTCCGTTCCACTGGTTTAGGGAGTTGTCCCGGCAACGCTTCGCTTGTCAAGCACCCCTTGAACCCGTGTGTAAAGGGTGAGTAATATCTAGATAGCAGGAAGTGATATAAAATAAAAAACTTAATTGGGTAAGTTTATTCTACATCTATAAAATTATCATGAAAGATGCTGTTACTCCGCAAATGCAATATTCTGTTGATTGGCAGTTTAGTTGAACCTAAATATTAGGGTAAAAGTCAAGGGTTTTTTTCAAGTTTTTAATACCTACACCTTACTACAGCTTATTAGGTATTGTTGTAAGAGCACGATTTTAGTGAAGTCTGATCTTATTATGATGTAAATGCAATTTTACTGGTTTAAGATGATATTTCGTTTACGTAAATTGTTGTGCAATAAGTAGTTGTTGAGTTCACATTCATCTGGCTACAAAAATAGATATTATGCAACAAACATATTTATTTTCACTCTTAATATTATTGGAAGGTAGATTCTTATCCCCATACCGTTGCCTGGCGTCCGGATAAAGGCGGACAAAGATAGGCTGTTTGATTGCATGTCCGGTCAAAATAAATGATGTCCGGATATTGTTAGGCTTTTTACATATTGCAGCCGAGCGAGTGCCGAGAATAGCACTATATTGTAGAATGTCAGGCCTTTCCATCCTAATGTCCGGCTGAACTGGTGTTTCTGTCCATCCACCAGGTCTGGTAACCGGACAATCTTATCCCCAGCCAAGTCTAAGTTATTTCCATAAAAATATAAGATTGATTTATTATTTATTTATTTATTATTATTAAAAACAAAAAAAAATTACTTATAAACTAAATGATGTCCCGCAAAACCGTCAAACAGTTTGACTGCAGGATCAGCGAGTTACATAAACATAGTTGCTTCTAAAACTCTGAATTTTAATTCTACATAAATATAAAATCTATGTATTTATATTTGATGCCAACTACAGCCTCGTATTGTCAGAACCTTTATTCGTAATTGATACGCAATCCGTAAAACACGTTTCTTAAACCGTTTCTCGTAAATACACGTGCAACCGAGATAGTTAATCGAACTCGACATTGCTCCAATCTTTT
Source organism: Maruca vitrata (assembly GCA_039566165.1). NCBI lineage: Eukaryota > Metazoa > Arthropoda > Insecta > Lepidoptera > Crambidae > Maruca > Maruca vitrata. Next base: position 17,387,700 of record CM076911.1, on the reverse strand, counting down.
TATTTTACTGGACTGTCGTGCTTATACTGTGACACTTACAATTCGTTTTAGGGTTCTCTTGGTAAGATACTTAGCAGTATATATAGTCATGTTTTAAACAATAGAATTACCCGTAGAGTAAAGTATTGGCCATTCCACCGTATGAATCCTATTTTGAATGGAAAATTAAAAGTAAGTTGAATTAAATTAATTAACTCTTACTAATATTAAAGATGTGAAAGTAACTCCGTTAGTTTTTCTACCTGTCCACCTGCCCGGTGGCTTTCACGCTGAAACTACTGAATTTGGTACACAGGCAGTTAATAAAAGACAAAAGCTAAATTTTGACCTACTGCGCTATAAACGAATTCACGGGGAAAGCCATTTGCTATAGGTAACTATTAATACCAAAAACCTATCATTGTAGAAATATGTACAATGAAATATGTATAAATGTAGATATAAATCAGTGGAACGTACAAGCAAGCATTTCAAACGCTACGCAGACTTCATGAAAAAGTACAGTAACACACAGGACCTCTTTATATATTTTTTTAAATATAACGACCAATATTTAAATTTATACAATATAAATTGTACCGACCCATTCGGACAAGATCCACTCGTACTTTTCGATCCGATTTTCCTTTCTTTAACGGTGTTGTTATTTAAATGCAAGCAAAAAGACAGTAGTGAATGAAATATTTTCATTATAACAACCATCGATGGACCGGTCGACCGGAAAGTGATATTTCTCGAGTGCAATGAAGCATAATGAGAAATGCAAAATTGAATCAATGGTTATAGGAGAACGATATTAAATGAGGTACCTACTCATTTAATATCGTTTTGGTAAAGAATGAAGTACCACTGTGTGTTTCAAATTTGAAATTCATATGTCCGATTTTCAGACGCTTTAACGGTGAAGGAAAACACTGTAAGGAAACCTACACACCTACGAAGAGATTCTTAGGTTGTGCAGTCAACCAACCTACTTAGACAGCGTGCTTGACTAAGGCCTTATTGCCCTAGTTTAGGGTAGGCCCGTGGCCCAGTAGTGGGGACGTATACTTATGGGCTGATGATGATGATGATGAAACAATGAAGATCCGTTTGCAATGGATGGATATATCATTAGGGCTATTTAGGCCACCGGCTTCAAATTTAGGCAGTTCACATACTATCGACAATTTGGGAAAAAAATATTATTTAAAAGTAAATTTGGCTAAGTGCGCGTCGTGATCGTGCACAAATTGTTCTATGCTATTGACGAAAGTAAACAACATCCAAATATGTAGTATGGAAACCCACATAAATATTATATTTTTTTCATCGTATTATCGCGGCAAGCAGTTTTTGGAATTTCAATTACCCTGAAAGCCTGCCTAAATGCCGAACTCTTCACGCCCCACCTGAAGAGCCCGGAATCATAGAAGGGAGGGAAAACATGATGATTTGACAGAAGACGATGTTCAATTAGACCATAAGGTATGTACTTTAATCTTACAATTGTAATGTTTCATACCCAGTGAATATCGTGACGATCCGTGGGTTCAGTGACATAACATGCGCAGGCACCGTATTGCCCCATCGTTCGCATTCGACTCTGACCGAGCACACTAAAACTTTAATTTATTCAAATAGGCTCTATCTGGTGCAAAAAATGCAAGGCGCATTCATTGTTCCAGCGACTCTAAAGCTAATAAATATCTGACAACTTTTTCACAGGGTAGCTATGTAGACTCGTATTGGCAACAATTTCACATGATAATGTTTATGGCGGGATCTCATTTATTTTTGTAAGTTAGTTATTGAACTTTTTTTAATTTAAACCATCAGATTCATTTTGAGATCAGTATTGGAATGGAGTATTACATTCCATTTACTGATGTCACCAGCGGTCGCAAAGATGATCTCTGGTTCAGTCGTGAGTGCGCCGCAGCCGTTGAACTGAAACGGACGGCGTACCGCAACTGGGCCAGGGCTCATGCACTCCGGGATCCTAATATTACTTCAATCAAAGCAGCCTATAACAAAGCCACCAAGGCCACCAAAAGGGCCTACATTAGAGCAGATGCCCAGCGAGTTGCACGTGTTGGCCAGGACCTTATTAGGCATCCCACGGGTAGCCGCTCCTTTTGGCGCCTGGCTAAACATGTGCAATCCAACTTCTGTCTGCCTTCGTTGCCCCCGCTGAAATATCCTAACGGTTCACTAGCTCATCAGCCGCAGGAGAAGGCAGATCTGCTTGCCAATCTTTTGCGGCCAATTCCTGCATTGATGACGGTGGAGCACAGCCGCCTAAAATTCCAGATTGCGGTGCTCATATGCCTGAGATCCGAATCAGGCAATGTGATGTACGTGCTGAGTTGCAGTCACTCGATGTAAGGAAAGCTAGTGGCCCAGACGGTATTCCAGCGTTAGTACTTCAAATTTGCGCAGCGGAGTTGTCTCCAGTACTCACACGCCTGTACCGCCTCTCATATACCTCGGGCATCGTGCCCCGGGCTTGGAAGGAGGCGAATGTTCAGCCTGTCCCCAAAAAGGGGACAGGTCTGATCCTGCCAACTACCGGCCCATAGCTATAACCTCAGTACTGGGTAAGGTGTTTGAGCGGATTATTAACGCCCAGCTCATCCGCTACCTAGAGGATCACTCGCTGCTGCATGACCGTCAATACGGTTTTAGACCAAAACGGTCCACGGGTGATCTTCTAGCGTACGTTTCGCACCTCTGGGGGAGGCTATGGAGAAGCACGGCGAATCTATGGCAGTTAGCCTTGATATCGCTAAAGCGTTTGACCGTGTATGGCATCGTTCGCTTCTCTCCAAGCTCCCGGCATACGGTCTGCCACCTCGCTTATGCGAATGGATTGCGGGATTTTTGGAGGGGCGCAGGATTCGTGTCGCTTTGTGACGGACGCACTTCCTGTTTCCACCCAATAAATTCCGGTGTACCTCAAGGTTCCGTTCTGTCGCCGACATTGTTTCTGCTGCATATCAATGACATGTTGTCACTAGGCAACATTCATTGCTATGCAGATGACAGCACTGTCCACGCACGTTATTTTGGAAGACCTGGGGTAAAGCAGACCGAAACCGAGGAAAAGAGGAACCTTCTTGTCGCCGAGCTTGACGGGGTCTTGGACCGCATTTCCGAATGGGGCTCATGCAATCTTGTCGAGTTCAATGCCAAGAAGACACAGGTGTGTGTTTTTTCTAGTAAAGTGTCTCCTTTCCTTTACCATCCTACTCTTCAGAGCACCCCCTTACCAATACAGGATAGCCTTAGCATCCTTGGCATAGATGTTCGCCGCGACCTGAACCAGCGGGATTACATCGAGAGCGTCATTAGAACAGCCTCCCGCAAACTGGGGATCCTGAACAGAGTGCGGCGATTTTTTACACCGGTGCAGCTCTGCCTTCTTTATAAGGCACAAGTTCGCCCATGTGTGGAATATTGCTGTCACCTCTGGGATGGCTCCGCAAAATACTTGCTCGACGCTCTCGATAGGTTGCAGCGACGTGCTATCCGTATTGTCGGTGATGTAGAGGTGTCCGAAACTCTGGAGCCTCTACAACTACGTAGAGACATTGCCGGTCTTAGTGTTCTCTACCGTCTCTTTAATGGGGAATGCTCTGAAGAGCTATTTCAGCTAATCCCTCCCTCCCCTTTCCACTCCCGAACGACACGTGCAGGACAGCGCTGCCATCCACATACAATGCAGTCGCTGGTGGCTCGGACTAAGAGGTTCAGCTCTTCATTTCTGCCCCGTGCCATTAAGGCATGGAATGCCCTTCCAGCTCATGTTTTCCCTCCCTCCTATGATCCCGGGCTCTTCAGGCGGGGCGTGAAACGGCATTTAAGCAGGCCTTCAGGGTGAGTGCGACAGGCGCAATATGATCTATTGTGCCTGTCGACCTCATATTTGGATCTCACTACCGCTTACCATCAGGCGGAGTGTGGTCATCTTGTTTGCCTATTATAAAAAAAAAAAAAAAAAAAAAAAAAAACCATACCACAGGAAGGGCTTCTAGTATTGATGATCAGTGAGCGAGTGAGTGATTGAGAGGGTGAATCAGTGGCGAAATTGGGGATTTTAGACATTAACAATATCTAAAGCTGTATAGTATGTTATTGATTGCACTGATGATGACATTAGGTATATCTCAAAATGTTTAATCATTTAACATCATCCTAACCAAAGTTATGAGAGATCAAGAAAACGATGCAAAGTTTCGAGAAAAGTAGAAAACTGAAACTGTCCGGGATATAAATTTACCATGTTGTCTTGTTTTAATGACCTCCCGATATTTCGGCGAACAGTTCATCCGTGATCATGGCGCTTGCAACAGTGCCGAAATATCGGGAGCTGATTAAAACAAAACAACATGGTAAATATCCCGGACAGTTTCAGTTTTCTATTGTGTGTAACCATGACAGTTTAAAATTATATTACGAGAAAAGTAGTTATATTTATGTATCCACTGTTGATTCTGATATCCGTAACACAACACAAGTGCTTAAGCTACTTACCACGGGATCAAATCAATGTATGTGATGTAGTAATGAATATTATTTATCAAACAAGCAAAATGTATATCCTCATTACCGCGCTATAAAGTAGCATAGAACGTCATACATCAAACAGCGTAGTTCCCATACCCGCACCTGCACCCATAGCATTGTAAAGTATATTGATTCTCGCTATCAGAGATTAATGTGGCCATTAATGTATAGAGCAGGATGTGGCACGTTTCCCTCGTGGGGTAACGCCGACACTGGCCTAAGGACGACGCTTGGAGCTTTGTAGATACATATTAAGTTGTTTCGGTCGGGTGCCCGCAGCCTTAGCAACTCACGCGCAGGTACAGACACACTCGCGATTATGTGAACGGAAACGGGGTGGTATATGGGAGTGAATGTTGTGAATATGTTCGGATTTCAAAACGATGTGATCGCTGAGGCGGAAACTTGTTGGTTTTATTTTTTGTTTTGTTATTTTGGTTTTTATAATAGGGCCTTTTTAATTTCAATGGTTTTAATTTAGTTACACAGTGCCCAATTAAAAATTCCCCTCCAGATACTGTATAAGTGCTCGGTTGTACTTTACTTTTTACTTCATCTTTTCTTTTTCTAACTAACTTATGTGTTGTGCGTTATTTCCAAAAGAAATTACACTTCATTTTCTTATAACTAACCTTCATAAATGTATTTATGTAGGTTACAATGAATACCGGAAATGAATGCTTTTAAACAACTATCAGCTTCGAAAAAAGCACGATGCCTGAAATTTAGTAGAGCATATAAAATGCCCAACATGCCTAATGCCCTTTGTAATCATGTACATAGAGACACTCATGCAACTCCCCAGTACGAATCCGACTGTACCACAAGTTCATTTATGTATGTAGTAAATTGTCGGGATCCGGGCTGAGTCACCGGGTAACGCATGGCTGATAAAGATACATGCTTTTTTACTTGCCTTGCCTATACCTATATATCGTGTCGTGTGTGTAATGTTGCGCAGAAGCAACAAAGTTTAACAACTATGCTTAGCACAAAACACCATTCGATTATCTTAGAATATACTTAAGAGTTGCTCATCTGGAACCTAACAGCACAAGTATGAAACCTATACGTATACTTGTATAGCAGAAGTGTACTTATAACTAAGGTTGGGACAAAAACTGGTGTGGTTTGATCTTAAAACTAACAAGATGGTGCAGTGACCCAAAACGAGTCTTGGCCCTCGATTTTGCTCCTCCACCTAGGCCGATCAACAAAAATGACAAACAAACAAACAAACAAGACATTTTTTTTAATTCTATAGCAGAATTTATTCTGGAACAGTATACCAATACTTAACATACCAACAGTTGTAATCAGGTTTCGTTTAAACAAAACATCCCATTAACAAAAAACAAAGCTTTTAATCGATACAAGTTTTACTTGTATAAACTAGTCGCTCAAAAAAGTTGTTTGTAAGTACAAGTTTTAACTTAACATTAATAAGAATATAGACTCATTCAAGCGTGTGAATTAACATCTTCTGGGCACAAGCATGTTTTATCCTTTGTCTGTTCTTTCATTTCGCTTGCCATATGTAAAAGTAAAATAATATAGTGGCTAAAATAATTTCACTTGCATGAAATGGATTATCGCGTAAAATATACTCCACTAGTAACCGGAACATAGCTATTTGCAACACATCTTACCATTTTACATACAGCAATGGGCTGGCTGACTAATCCATGAATAGATAGAAAAAAGGTACCCTAATTATAGCTACTAGCATGGATATCTACGAACAGTCTCAGCAAGAACTTCGCAGAAGCAATTAAATAATAACAGGTGAGGTCAATATTCGGCCAAAAAAAAAATCAAAGTTTATCCACCTTTTACAGCAAACAAAAGGATTATACGATACACCCGGCAAAGCCGTAACCGGTGACGTAATATTGGTCGTCGACCTTGATCGCCGAAGTATGAAATTAAAAATCTTGCACTATAACGCCGTTTCACACGCACCCGATGATAGTAAGTGGCGGTTGCTCATTTGAATCACGATAGTTTAATTAGTGGTAGGTACACTAATAAATCGCAGTCCGCTTGGTTTTCTGATCGTTATCTAGCTACCACATCATTCACTCACCAATTAAAACGCATTTTACTTCCCTTCACATTTTATAAATAAATAAATATTACACAACATCACATACATTGATCTGATCCCGTGCCCGTGTTAAGTAGCCTAAGCACTTGTGTTACTTAAATCACAACACAACAATGGATACACAAATATACATATATTTAATAGCACACATGGAACACACACCGATGTTCGTCACAAAAATATTATATCCCGGGTGGGAATCGAACCCACGACTCTTGCATCCATAGATGATTCTGGGTCACTAACCAATATTCCACCGATCCAGTCAGTAGGAAGCGAAGCATTTTAGTCTTATATACAGCACGGTTATTGGTTAATATCAAGTAAAAAAGTATAAAAGAAAGCGTTTTATCTAACATGCATACTAGGGCAATTTCATGGCTATTTGAGGCCTCTTTTAAATTTTGAAGAATAAGGTTAAACATGAATGATGTTGCTTATACTCATAAACAAACTAAGTTGCAATGTAATCAGAATCGGTATACAGTCATATGTTTTACAAATCATCGGCGTAACATTATAACCATAATTATCGTTTTAACAAAACCAGAGTCCAAATAAAAGTGTGAAAGTGCATGAAAAAGCCACGATGTTGTCATACAAGTAAAGTCATAATGTATGTCAAACCAAACGTTTTTGCACAGTCACGTTATGTTTCTCACAAACTCAGCAAAAAGTTGTAAAAGTCATCCACCCACGGTTGTGCAAGTTACAATATATTTCAGAGTCATCGCCATATCTGGTTACAGCGTTTCTCGCTAAGTCACATTGTATACAGCAAGACATAATTGTGACCCTAAAAACTATATAAAAAGATCGTGGCAGATTATTAAATACACAAACAAATATTAAAAAACAATTTATATCCTCCCACGAAATCTTTTCAATCTCAACATCACATTCACGGAATATTTCAATTTCTTCATTTATTTCGCATTTTTGAAACTGGTTTTTTGGCCATTCCTTGTTGAACATCACCTTGACTTGGGACATCAAGAATGATCTCAGTCCCTGTCAAGATGACATCACCGAAGCAGCAGACCAAGACGCCCCGAAAGGGGTTGAGTGACACAGCTAACGGTCAATATGACTCGAACCGGAAGTAAATAACGATCATCATGTACGTGAGTAACACAATAAATTGATACATAATATTATTATTACACAAAAATACTGGAATAAATAATGATCATCTTTATATTTCTTCATTTTGCATTTTCACACAACTTACAAATACAATAAAAATGATACAAAGACTGTTAAGTTACCAAAAGGGAGTGCCTACTGTTATACGCGGACATCACTGGTGGGAGTTGATTGAAGAAAGCTAGTTTAAAAAACAGGTTTAAATTATTTGTGCTTGGATTTCAAGAATGCATTAATCAATCGTAATACGCTGATGACCTGGCAATTATCAGCCAAACAACGTTAACATTGTACATGAGGCCTATACTTTTGCGGGAACACTACACATTTGAAGCAAGACTGACTTTTTAGAGACAAGACTTTGACTTGCTAACCACGAGCGCTATAAAGAGCTCGAAACGTCGGACCTATAAATAATATGTGTAGAATAACAATACAGCCGAGTTTAATCCGTAAAATTATTTCATTTCAAATTGTGCATAATTCTCGATGAGAGCCACCCGCTCTCCCGCAAGTCCGGAGATGATTACAAGGCTACACTAGGCCAAACCATCATTGTAGTCATTAAGGAGACATTATCCTTGAATATTCTCATTTACATACTCTCTCATTTTCTATTCTCTATTCTCATAGTCATCGATGTATCTATGAAGCTAAAAAATAATCACGCACCACACGACATACAACGTTAGGGATACAGACCAGAAAAAAGGGTGAAAACTAACGGTGTTGCCATGACACTGGCATAACGGTTTGGGAGTGTGTAATTAATAGATCTGTTTTATGGCGTGAAACAATGGCGGCACCGTTGGCGTGGGAGGCTACAATGGGATCAACCGGTGAACCGAACGAGGCAGCCTGAGTCAGGGCACCGAGAAATGGTTTCCTGTAACTAACGAACGAACTGTATCTGGCACAAGTTAGGTTAATGCGGGTGTAATGGCCGGCGCAGACGACGGATTTTTCTCCGCGGCGGAGAAAAGCTTCTATTTTAGCATTTTAAAAATTTTTTTAAATGATTTTGTAAGTATTAAAACGACAATTGTTTGGCACAGAGAGAATATTTTATTTTTTAAACTACAGAGTATAGCAATGACAACAACAGGATTTGCACATACATCATACTAGATGTCGCTAGTATTTATAATACACATATCTTATTTTGATATAAATATTTAACACACTCCCTTATCAAAATAATTGACATATTATTATAGATAAAAGAAAAAACAAATAATTAGAAATACAGTAGAGTAACACAAGTTTTAATTTATAAGGTCAACTCCTAACTGTTTTACAAATTGGTAATGTTTTTGAGAACATAAACTTTTTGTTAATATATCTGCAGGCATATCATTTGTATTTAAGTATTTTATTATTATATTGTTAGAGATAACCACTGAAGCAGACGTACATGTCTGAATGTCTTTGCCTGTATACCCGCCTGCGTTTTAAAAAAAACATGCGAGCGGCGCGTGCTGGCGCCATCTTTTAATTTTCTTACGGATAAGACGTGCTGCCTGCTCGTAGGATTATAATTTTTGTCGGTTTAATTACTTTTTATTGTTCCATTGTTTAAGTTTTAATAATAACTAATTGTTGTAGATTGTATTTCTTTTAATTCTAAATAACCTCGCTTCTGATTCCTAAAATCAGAAGTGGGATAAAGATTTCTCGCTCACAAGTGAATTGTTATTCAATTAGTTTTCAGTAGTTTGTGTTCAAGTGTTAAATCTAAGCACTATGGGCAGATCTAGTCGTTCACGGTCAAGAAGTAAGCGTAAACGTGTGGAACGTTCACGCAGTAGACATTCAAGAGGTAGACGATCACGCAGCACGTCTCGTAGCGACCGTAGGCGGGACCGTCGCCGTTGTGATAGCCATCAGCGTGACCGCTCGAGATCTAGGGACGTATCTTTACACCGCGTGTATTGTCAATCATTAGAAACCATAGTATCGCGTTTAACGGCGTTAGAAGATAGGTCGCGACCTGTAGATACACCTAGTGGGTCTAATAGTGAAGTCACTTCGGGACAGGGCACGGAAAGGATTGTCGAAGCCATACAGTCGTTAAAATCGGTGAGTTCTCAGAGTTATTACATTTCAAACTTCGATCCAAATTTGCATGACGTTGAACAATGGTTTAACGAGGTGGATAAAGCTCAACTTTTAAATAATTGGTCAGATAGTGAATGCTTGTCACGCGTAGGTAACTGCCTTAAGGGGGATGCTAAGTCTTGGCTTAATGAGTGGGTCACGAGTGACCGCTCCTGGAGTAATTTCAAGAAAGATTTCCGATCGTTGTGTGCTAAGAAAATTGATATAGCTAGCATCTTATATGAAGTTATGTGTACTGACTCTGATAGCTACACCACATACGCAGAGTATGCACGTAGATCTTTGTTACGCTTACGTATGGTTAGAGGCCTTTCTGAAGAACTTACAACGTCGATTATAATTAGAGGTATTAAGGACCCGTTAGTAAAGGCGTCTGCTACCAACTCCAATCTCACTTCGGATAATTTAGTTAGTTATTTAACTAATTTTGTAAAGCCTAGCACCGACACAAAACGTTTGTTTAACCATTTTCGTTCAAATGCTTCACGCCAAAATAATATCAGACTACCTCACAAACGCTCAATAAAAATGTCAGGGCCAAAATGTTTTATTTGCAATGAGATAGGTCATAAGCAGTCAGACTGTTCGAAACGCTCAAGGCCCATGCAACCCAGCACTTCTATGCAGCTCGCACTAGCCCCTAGTAGTAATAAGAAATTGAGTTGTACTTTTTGTAAAAAAGAAGGTCATGAATTATTTAATTGCTTTGCTAAGCAGCGTTCAGAATCACGTAACAAAAATAATGTTAACTTTTGTTCTAACTTTGATACAAATAGAAATGACATCGTGGTTGGTATTATACAGGGTATACCCGTAGATGTGCTCATTGATAGCGGTGCCTTAGGGGTCTCACTAATTTCATCGTCAGTAGTTAATCATTTTTCGTGCAGTAAGAAACCAGTTGATCGTCAGTTAAAGGGAATAAGCGACTCAATCATTCATGTTAATTCGTACGTAACCTTAACAATTGAACTTGAAGAAATATCTCTCGAAGTGGATCTATTGGTAGTCCCGAGCGAATGCATGAATGCCCCAGTTATTATCGGTACGGACGTGTTGAATAGAGACGGAGTCACATATATCAGGTCGAAAGATTATCAACGTATAACGCACAACGCGAAGTCGATTAAGGTGTCATCTGTTCGATCGAGCGTGCAGCTCGCAGATGTTAAGTCATCTTTAACAGGTGACAGTTTGGTAAGGTTGACGTCGGTACTTGAGGAGTACTCCGACTTTATGATATCTGGGACTGCTACAACCACAGTCAAGACTGGCAAGATGCATATTCGACTGAACAGCGACACACCGGTTTATTATCGCCCCTACAAGATGTCTTATAATGAAAAATTGAAGGTTCGCGATATAATTAAAGATCTATTATCGAAAGGCATCATCCGTGAATCTGAATCACCCTATTCGAGCCCTATCCTCTTGGTAAAGAAGAAGGACGGCTCGGATAGGATGTGCGTAGACTTTCGGGCACTTAATCGATTAACGGTTAAGGACAGATATCCTTTACCTTTGATCGATGATCACTTGGATAGGTTAGGAAAAGCCAAATATTTCACGACATTAGACATGGCAACCGGATTTCACCAAATTATTCTAGATGAGGAGTCTATTCCTTTGACTGGATTCGTAACGCCCGAGGGGCATTACGAATACGTTAAAATGCCATACGGTTTGACTAACGCGCCTATTGTGTATCAGCGGATTATATCAAATACTCTCAGAGAGTTTATTGAGACAGGAAAGGTGCTAGTTTACATCGACGATTGTTTAATCCTGCAGGATTCAGTAGAAGACGGCATACAATCTCTTAAAGATGTACTGGATAAACTAACAAAGTCTGGGTTCTCGATAAATTTGCGTAAGTGTTCGTTTCTATGCACTGAAATCGAATATTTGGGGCGAGTAATATCTAATGGTGAAATTCGTCCGGCCGCAGGGAAGATTCAAGCCCTTGTAAATTCACCTGTGCCACAGAATGTTCGACAGGTGAGGCAGTTTTTGGGTTTAGCGGGTTACTTCCGGAAATACATATCTGGTTATTCATTAAAGACGTCTAGCATCGCCCGATTAACGAAAAAAGGAGTAGATTTTATTTGGGGTCCAGAACAAGAAAAAGTTCGCCAAGAGCTCATAAGGTGCCTCACCAACGAACCTGTTTTGGCAATTTTTGACCCAAAGCTTCCAATTGAAATTCATACTGATGCGAGCAGTTCCGGTTACGGCGCGGTTTTATTGCAGGCTCATAAGGATGGTAGAAAACGGGTTGTGGCCTATTATAGCCAAGTCACACAAGGAGCCGAATCTCGCTACCACTCTTATGAGCTGGAAACGCTCGCAGTTGTAAAAGGGCTTAAACATTTCCGACATTACCTTGTGGGTACACCATTCACATTGGTGACAGACTGTAATGCTCTTAAAGCCACCCAAAGTAAGAAAGATCTTTTGCCTCGCGTAGCTAGATGGTGGGTGTACCTCCAAGATTTTAATTTTAATATTCAGTACAGAAAAGGCGCCATGTTGCCCCATGTGGATTACTTAAGTCGTAATCCAGTTAAATTGGTAAATAACATTAGCAAACCACGTAATTGGGCTCAAATAGCACAGTCTGCTGATGAGGAATCAAAACAATTGCTTAGTAAATTAGATGAAGGGAAGTTAGACGCAACGCGATATGTCAAAAGGAATGACATCCTTTATTACCGTCATACACCCACAGGAGAAAACGCACGACTTCTCTGTTACGTACCCAAAGGTCACCGTCTGAGTCTCCTCCGCATCTTTCACGATGAACATAGTCATTGCAACTCTGATAAAACGGCGGACCTTATCCTGAGGCACTTTTGGTTTCCTGGCCTCAGGGCGTTTATTTCTAAATACATTTCCCATTGCTTGACGTGTATCGCACATAAACGAGTTCCACGAGCACCCTTGCAACCGATTATTTCTTGGTCGAAGCCAGACACTCCATTTGACACTTTGCACGTTGATACTCTGGGACCATTACCTGCTAGTCGTGGTTTCAAACATGTTCTGATTGTAATAGATTCATTCACTAAATTTTGTTTCCTTTTTGCGATTCCCCGACAAGATGTTTGTGAGTTAAAGTTAGCCATGCAACATGTAATTTCCCTGTTTGGTACCCCCAAAACTATTATTTGTGATAGAGGAAGGATGTTTGAATCCCGAGAGTTTATTAGTTTCATGACCGATTTAGGTTGTCACGTGCATCATATAATTCCTGAGATGCACCATGCTAATGGTCAGGTAGAGCGTTACGTCCGTACGGTATTAAACATGCTTCGGATAGAAGCTAATCTTCGACGGAGCGAGTGGGCTGAAGAATTATGGCGATTACAATTAATCCTCAACTTAACCAAGCAGAAGACCACTCAATACTCTCCTTTGAATTTGCTAGTTGGTTTTGAAAATGCGACGCCTGTAGTGCGCGCTGTGATTCGCGACGTTGCTATCGAGTCGAATGAAAATCGGGAGTCTTTGCGAGAGCTTCGTAGACAAAGGACGGCCAAGCGACTGGCTGAAAATCAAGCTACGCAAGATAAACGGGTCAATGAAGATCGTCAACCTCCGCGCAAATTCAAGGAGAGGGATCTTGTGTTTATTATCAAGTATTCTCAGTCGCAGGGAAAACTCGATCCGGGTATGCGTGGACCATACCGCATCATTCAGGTTATGGATCATGACCGCTACAAGCTTCAGCTTCTCGCCGGGTCGTATGGCAAGGTGTCATACGCTGCGGCACAGTTCTTGGTGCCCTGGATAGGCGAGTGGACCCCGGAGACGTGTGCCTCTTTCTTCGAGGGTGAGTCTGATCGCGGCATGCTAAATAGTGGAGCCTCTGCCATCGCTATGCTAACAGATAAGCTTAATAGTGGAGCCTATGTCTGTGTAAGAAACTTACAGCATGCTAAATAGTGGAGCCTCTGCCATCGCTATGCTAACAGATAAGCTTAATAGTGGAGCCTATGTCTGTGTGACAAACTTACGGCATGCTAAATAGTGGAGCCTCTGCCATCGTTATGTTAAAAGATAAGCTTAATAGTGGAGCCTATGTCTGTTGTGTAATAAATTCGTGGTACGCTTAATAGTGGAGCCTCTGCCAGTTACTAATGAGCTCGTGGGGTCCCCTGTCAGTGTTTACTTTATTTTAAATCGAGTCGACTCGTCTTTATGATGCATCCATGATTTTATTATTTGTTTATGATTTGTTAAAGAATCGTAAATAAATAACCGCAAGTGATTATCATTTATTGGTTATTTGAACTGATGTTTTAAAAAAAGTGTACTTGGAACGTTTAAGCACATAGGTCAATAATTTAATTTTTATGTGGTTTACAGATGACTCGGACCATAACAGCTCTTTGGAGAACAGCTTGGCTTCCGATCACGATCCACCATTACCACACGCCTCTGACCGTGAGGCTCTTGATGCAGATCGTGCCCAAGCCACTTCATCTGAAACTGACGAGGACGTCAGAGCGTCAGGAGAGGCCGTGTTAGAGATAACCACTGAAGCAGACGTACATGTCTGAATGTCTTTGCCTGTATACCCGCCTGCGTTTTAAAAAAAACATGCGAGCGGCGCGTGCTGGCGCCATCTTTTAATTTTCTTACGGATAAGACGTGCTGCCTGCTCGTAGGATTATAATTTTTGTCGGTTTAATTACTTTTTATTGTTCCATTGTTTAAGTTTTAATAATAACTAATTGTTGTAGATTGTATTTCTTTTAATTCTAAATAACCTCGCTTCTGATTCCTAAAAATATTATTATTTTCAACAGCTTCTCTTACAAAATGGAATCGAACATCGATATGCTTGCTCCTCTTATGGAAAACACTATGTTTAGTTAACAACTGTGCACTCTGATTGTCATTATATAACAGTATAGGTGACTCATCTCTGCATTTCATCTCTAACAATAGGTTTCTCAAATAAATAGCCTCTTTACTTGCCTCACACATAGACATATATTCGGCCTCTGTACTAGATAAGGCCGTTGTTATTTGTTTTTTACATTCAAATGAGATAACACTGCCTGACATTTTAAACATATATCCTGTATATGACTTACGGTCTACACAATCAGATGCCCAATCAGCATCAGCATAGCCTATTACATCTAAATCATCTTTGACATATTTTAATCCAAAATGTTTAGTTTTCTGTAAATACTTTAAAATGCGCTTTACATGTTTCCAGTGTGATTCATCATAATTATTATTGAATTTACTTAAGT
Source organism: Maruca vitrata (assembly GCA_039566165.1). Classification (NCBI taxonomy): domain Eukaryota; kingdom Metazoa; phylum Arthropoda; class Insecta; order Lepidoptera; family Crambidae; genus Maruca; species Maruca vitrata. The sequence goes on along the minus strand of CM076911.1, from coordinate 17,372,514 downwards.
AACAAACAGAATAGAATATATCTGGCCGTGTTAACATTGATAAATAAATCAAACTACCAATTAATTGCTGGTAAGGAAACTGAGTACAACAAGTCTCTCCCTTCTTAAGTTGTAAATTTACCTCCATTGGTGTACTGACTGGCTTACAATCTTTCATTTGAAATTTATCTAACAAATGCTCAACAAATTGTTCCTGGTCTACAAAAATCACATCTTTTTGCCTTCTGGGCCTCATACCTAAGCATTGTCTAATATCTCCCAAATCTTTCAATTTAAGATTAGAGTTTAATTCAGTCTTAAGATATTCAGTCTCTTTCTTTACAATTTGAAAAAATAAATAAATCATCTACGAACAAAGCTATATAAATTCTAGTAGTATTAGTTTGTTTAAAAAATAGACAAGGCTCATATACTGACTTCTTATATCCTAAAGATAGCAAACAATCATCTACACGCTTATACCATGCCCTGGCCGACTGTTTCAATCCATAGATTGCTTTATTAAGTTTTAACACTTTATTCTCCTTATTATTACAATCAAAATTCTCAGGTAAGCACATGTACACATCTTCATTTAAATGCCCATTTAAAAATGCAGTGGTTACATCGAGGTGAGTAATATCTAGATTATACTTAACACTTAAAGCAAACAATAATCTTATAGTCGAATGACGCACGACAGGAGAAAATGTTTCTGTATAGTCAATACCTGCCTTCTGTGAAAAGCCTTTGGCAACTAACCGAGCACGATACCTTATATTGTCATCACTATCAACTTTTTTCTTGAACACCCACTTACACTTAACAACTGTAGCTTTCTTTGGTTTGTCCACTATTTCCCAAGCTTCATTTTCTTTAAATGATTGTAATTCCTCTTGCATAGCTGTACACCATTCCTTTGATTCATGTCCATTTATGGCCTCTTCATATGTCATAAACTGGTCTCCACATGGTTCCGAGTTTGTCTCAACACACACATTGCTGTAACCATACCTGTCAGGCTTTTTCCTTTCTCTTACTTCTTTACCTAATTGAACATTCTGCAAATTTCTTAGCTCCCTCTCTGGTATAATATCATGAAATTCTTCAACTGAAGTATTAGAATCGGATTCTTCTGCTATATAGGTACTATCATTTCCATTCTTCACTGAACTAGATGATAGTTCAGAATCTGGAGCCATGATCACTTAGCTGGTCAACTTTCTCGGGTGATGAGTTGCTGTTTTCTTGTATTTCAGCTTGCATCATCTGTGAATTGCACTGTTCAATAATAGTGACATCCCTGCATGTTGTAACCTTATTGGTTTTTGGGTTATATAGCCTGTATCCCTTCACATTTTCGCTATATCCAACAAGATAATGTTCCTCAGCTTTTTTATCCCATTTACACCTCTTTTCCTTAGGAATGTGGGCCATAACTGTGCTACCGAACACTCTTATATGACTGACATTTGGTTTATGGCCAGTCCAAAGTTCATAGGGAGTTTTTTTGTTCAATACTGAAGATATTGTTCTATTTTTTAGATACACTGCTGTATGAACTGCTTCAGCCCAAAACTTCTTATGGAACTTTGCATCATAGAGTAAGCATCTGGCTCGTTCAACAATTGTGCGATTGAACCTTTCAACAATCCCATTTTGTTCAGGTGTATATGGGTTGGTTCTCTGGTGAATTATGCCACATTGTTTCAAATGATTCTTCATTTCATTTGAACAAAATTCTGTGCCATTATCTGTTCGTAATATCTTTATACTACGATTCATCTGTTTTTCAACCATTGCTTTGAACTCTTTAAAATATGTATAAACTTCACTTTTGTTCCGCAAAAAATAGACAAATGACATTCGACTGTAATCATCTACGAAAAGCAAAAAATACTTTGAAAGACCAATTGATTGATTCTCCATTGGTCCACACACATCTGCATGAATCTTCTCGAGGACATGCTCACTTCTGTGATTACTATGTGGGAATGGCAATCTAGTTTGCTTTCCTTCGCAGCATACTGTGTACAATTTAACTTACTGATTTCAGATTTTTTTTCAAACTCTAAACCTTCAACAGCACCGTTTCTCATGTCATTCATGTCTTTGCTATTAATATGGCCAAGTCTTCTATGCCATATCATATCTGAAGTTGTTGTTTCTGCAGCTGCGAACAAACATGCTGACCTTGTGTTCAACTTGTAGACCCCGTTAACTAACTTTGCTATGCCAATAAGTTCATTCTGGCAATTCCTTATGTAACAGCACTCACGTTTAAAGCTCACTTTGTTACCATGCTTTATCAGCTGACTAACGGATAGTAAGTTAGTGGTAACATTGGGAATACATAACACCTCCTTGACAACAACATCATATTCCTTGTTGTTTACAACAGTCGTAATCTCTGTATCGCCTACACACAACACTGGCATAGTTGTTTTGTTTGCAACTATAATCTCCTTTGTAGTGAGGTTATTTGACACATTCTTCATGTTTTCTTGGCTAATCATTATGTGACTACTCGCACCTGAGTCGATATACCATTCATGTTTATCAAATGAGCCATTTAAAAACACTGCACTGAAAGCATTTGCCCTTTTTTCTTTAGTTTGTGGACATTGGTTTTTATAATGGCCTGTCTGTTTACATTTGTAACATTTGATGACTTTGACAGGTCCAGATGACGTTTCTCCAGTTCTGCCAACCTTATTCCCTTTATGACGCTGCCAACCTTTAGACAAAAATGCGCTTTCCGACTCATTGCTGCCAACATTATCACTCATGTCCAATAATTTCGTTTTTATGACGTCGGCGGAAATATCTATACCTGAGTGTTCGATCGCCATTATCATAGGAGATAATTTTTCGGGTAAACCCGCCAACAATAATGATCCGATCCACTCTTCGTTTATGTCGAATCCCGTACCTCTTAATTTTTGCGCCGTATCGATGACCTGCGTAACGTATGCCGTCATTGACTCACTGCTTTCCAGGCGAATAGAAATCAAATTTCTCAGCAGGCTTATCTTGCGTGTGAAACCAGAGTCGTCGAATAGTGATTTGAGTTTCTTCCAAACACCCAAAACAGTATTTTCGTTCTTTATATGTACATATAACGACGAGTCTATTGTCATGACTAACTTAGCTTTTGCCTTTTTATCGTCAACGCTGTCTGCTTCGCCATCTTGCTTGTTGATATCGACACCTTCCAAAATTAAGAAATTTTCCGCCGCGAACGCCCACTCGTCGTAGTTTACACGACCCCTGAGTTTAGGAACGTTTACAATATAACTTCCAGCCATTTTACACCGTAAAAACTATAGCTTTTATATTTAAAACGCGGGACTGGGCCCATAACCTATTAAAACGACAATTGTTTGGCACAGAGAGAATATTTTATTTTTTAAACTACAGAGTATAGCAATGACAACAACAGGATTTGCACATACATCATACTAGATGTCGCTAGTATTTATAATACACATATCTTATTTTGATATAAATATTTAACAGTAAGTCTGTCTGTCAAGCTTTCACGCCAAATTCTGACTTCTTATCTACCCACTTCACCCTATAAGAGCGAAATGTTGTCAAATGGAGTGGAGTCGCAGGCAGCTCTAATAACGAATATTTATAGTCAAAATGTGTGATGAAAACAATGCATTTTTCCATTCATCATTTTCGTTCTATCGGATAAGCTACGCCATAGAGTTTCTATTGATTTATTCTTTAGTATCTGTGATTTGTGATTGTTCAAGGACCATCCATTGTGTCGCAAGCTGAACCTACTCACTGGTTAGGTCAAGAGTAATAATTGTCATTGGTTTCTCCGGCTTTCCAGCACACTATGCAACGTTTGCGATACGTGTTGACTGTTTATTTTACAGATTACCTAAACTAGTTACTTACAGATTATATCTAACATTTCATCCCTTCGTCAAAGTACCCACTCTGTATGTCGCACTTCACGCCTAACAAAATTTAGTACATAGACAGTCTACATACATACATACATACATAAAATCACGCCTTTTTCCCAGAGAGGTAGGCAGGGATCACTTCCTGCCTTGTGCAACGATCCTGGCACACCACTTTCGCTTCTTTCACAGATAGTCTAGAGCTTGGGTTATACATTGGTAACTTATTTTACATTATTGTGCATTCGATTTGTTGGTTTTTGGCTTTCTACCTTATACCTTGGCTATACCTAAGCTATACCTTAGCTATATATGTAGTAAACGATCATAAGTTTCTTAAACTTCTTTCCTTGAATCCAAATAGCTTAATTATCGGTTTGAAGGCATATAGTGTGACGGCTTGAATGTATTGCCGATACGCCGCACCTGCTCAATGCACAGATTACGTACGTTACCAGCAAAGGTTGTAATTCAGTCAATGTAAATAATTACCAGTCAGCTTACTTCCTCTGTCACAGTTTCTTATATTGTACTTGCTAGAGGAAGTTAAGTACTATTCTTGCTATGACATAACTTCTGCTCAATACATAACCATTTACTCATATTTAATTTTACATAATATGCTGGTGATTGTAAATAATACTATCTGGACTCTACATTTAATTTAAAGTTTTTATATTGGAGAACCTGGACAAAAAAACATCATGATCTGTGAAACTTATACTAGTTTAGCTGTAGATGTTCATAAGAAACATTTTTTAGATAGACAGGACATAAATATAAAAAATAAAGTCCCGATTCATCCATTCGTGTACGAATAATATAGAAAGTTATATAACTAAGTAGTTAGCTCATTTTGCTAATATAACCTTAAACAATGTTCACTTAATTTGCCATAAATACTTTTTTCTTGACAATAACAAATTATTTTTGTGGTCACATGGTGATAACACATTATATTATTATCTATACTAATATAATAATGCTGGAGAGTTTGTTTGTTTGTTTGAACGCGCTAATCTCAGGAACTACTGGTTCGATTTGAAAAAATCTTTTTGCGTTGTATAGACCATTTATCGAGGAAGGCTTTAGGCTATATAACATCACGCTGCGACCAATAGGAGCAAAGATACAATGGAAAATGTGTAAAAAATGGGGGAAACGCGAACGAAGTCGCTGGCACAGCTAGTATAATATATTTGTGTATCCACTGTTGATTCTGATATCTATAACACAAGTGCTTAAGCTACTTACCACGGAATCAGATCAATGTATATGAAGTTGTGTAATATTTATTTATTTATATTTAATGTGAGTACATTATTTTTTCTTTGTTTTTAGTCGGTACCTTTTCTATAGATATTCATATATTACAGAGTACCGGTAACATAAGAAGATATAACAAACTCTTACAGAAACGTCTGAAAATTTATCACTGTTGTAAGAGGAATGCGAGGTTACCTTATCAGCTGATTGTGTCCCACTAAGATACGTCTGCGGCGATCGACACCTATCGACAAGTGATGCGTGACATTGTGTGTACACATTTATTTCACCGAATGGCAGGTACTTATAAAATAATAAATAAAAATTATTTATTTGCTCTCCACAATATTGTTACAAGATAGTACTTAAGTAACTTAAACCAAAAGTAATAGTAGAGTTAACAGTTTCAATATTGTGGGAGACTGACTCCTAAACTACTATTTATCTCTTGCCTGCGTGTATAGACAAAAAATCTTTTAAAATATAAAAACAAGGCACTAGAAACCCTCCAGTCTGTTACCCTATTTGATTGGACAGATCATTTTTCATTATTGGCAAGGTGTTTAACTTTAGCGCTAAATACCTATATGCCATTTTTACATAACAAATATAAATTAAATTTATACACTGAAATTTTTGTTGGTAGTTGTTTTCCCGTGGCAGAAAGATTTGCCTTTAGTAATACGATCGAATCAAGCAAATTATTCCTTGAAAACAAAAACTGCGGGAAAACAGCCACTAAAATTTCACGGTGTAATAAAAACATAACACTTTGTTTGTCAAAATCCGTCAAGCCGTTACAAGACACATATACACCCCCCAAAACCCACATACATACGGGGGGTAAAAACAAATCCCTACTTTTTCGGCGATCGAGTAAAAATGCGTCAGCTACCGATTTTTTAAAGGATAATTGATTAATGACTGACTTCACGAAAATATTTAAACAATTTTTGTCGTTGAACTCCTCCTTGATGCATTATTTATCATGCGAGTTACTCAGTTCCCTTTTAAGGCAATCGCGCTTTAAACAGTGTCAAGGGAAGCTGAAATGGTATTAAGACAAGTTGCCTATTTAGGTCCAAGTTGTGACCTAAAAACCGTATGTCAAGAGCGTTAAGACCCGTATTGTGGCATGTTTACCAAATGACATCTAGCTAGACTTGACTATGAATAATGTATCGCAAGAACATTACATTACTACATGGGACAATAAATTTACAATGGTAATTAATTGGTCACGGACTGAAGCTTGAGAATCAATTTGCTGATTTCGTCACAATAAACTTAGACCAGCTTGACATTGTGATCAAACAGGATCAGAGAAAATCGAATATACTAATATTATATTATTAATAACAGAGCACCCACCTAATACATGGTGTATAACGGTGTCATTTTATATAAGTTATTAACCAAAATACTCACTCTAAACTTTGTATTCGATGTTCTAGAAACAACTCTTAAACGCTTGCTTTAGATAAATATTTGATGTACCGGACTGAAGCAAATGTTTTATTCAAGTAGGCAGTCATCAAAATGCAAACTGAGGTGTGGTTATGTTAAAATAAATACAGTGACCGTTCTAAGTTTGTTATTTGTTTACTGAATCTCTATATCATGAATAAGACATTCATTCGTAATACGTATTTGGAAAATATTATTAACCCCTTTTGCTAGTATAGAGCGTCGATGGCCGAGTGGTTAAGGCCGTTACTTTTCATACGAGCGGTAGCCAGTTTAACCCCCGCCACATACCACTGTGTTCCTCAAATTTGAAATTCATATATACGATTATTCAACGCTTTAACTGTGAAGGAAAATATCGTGAGAAGACCTGCAAACCTGGGAATAAATTCTGAGGTTGTATGAAATCGAACAACTCGCACTTATCCAGAGTGATTGACTAATTCCTGACCGCCCTAGTTTAGGGTAGGCTTATGCCCCAACTATGGGGATGTATGGGCAGATGATGATGAGATTTAGGCGAACTTTGCACTAAAGACTTGTTTGTTCAAAGAACAAGTGCAATTTGAAACATTATCTCTATTAATCATGATCTTATTCCATGACAATGTCTGTCATTAATCCAACAAGATTTATATGCCATGTCATAGTTTATTTCCAATTAAGAATACATAGCGCATTAACCCACTTTCCATAGGAATAATTGAAAGATCTTTCGCTAATGTAATAATGAGAAAAACCAGCAGTTTTTTGACCGCGACAACCTTTCTTTTTCTTGCATATTCAAGTTACCGTCTTGCATTTACAAAGCAATACAATACGTGGAAGCTAGCATACTATTCATAAAACATGTTTTTTTTTCATTTTAAACCCTATCATCATCATCATCATCTGGTGACTGTCTCGGTGGAACAGTGGTTAGTGACCCAGGTTCATTACCTACAGTTCCAAGAGTCGTGGGTTCGATTCCCACTCGGGACAAATATTTGTGTGACAAACATCGGTGTTTGTTCCGTGTCTGGGTGTGTATCAAGTATATTTAAGTATATTTGTGTATCCATTGTTGATTTTGATATCTGTAACACAAGTGCTAAAGCTACTTACCACGGGATCAGATCAATGTATGTGATGTTGTGTAATATTTATTTATTTATTATTTATTTATCATCAGCCCATATACGTCCTTGCTGCTGGGGCACAGGCCTATCCTTAACTAGGGCGAAAAGGCTTTAGTCAACCACGCAAAACCCGTACAGTCCAATTTATATCAACATTACATAGCTTTACATTATTTCCTTGGTTTATTAAAATATCTAGTTACCATTTAGTAGCAGTTTACCACTAACAAATGTTGGCCATCATTATTTATTAATAACTCTATCCTTACTGACCGCAAACAAGTCTGGTTGACATTAACCGTCGTAATAACAGCTGTTAATAGTACTATGTCGTTCAAAAGCTCTATCAAAGGGTCTACCGGCCGACCTGCGCGGACGCACCCTCTGAACTTACCTCGTTGGCATTTCACTCCCTACTTTACGTAACGGACTTGACACAAACGACAAAGGGAAAGTTTTTGCACTAGTAATTTCCTGCTATTTCACACACTTAATTCAAATGTTATTTTCAACAGTGCAATTTGGCGTGTAATGTTTTAGATACTTGTCAAATTACTTGCCGAGTATAGCAGGTGATGGAGAAAAGGTCTTATATTTTAAACTAGATCTAGGCTATACTAGTCAAGATATGCATCAAATAATAATCTGATATTAAGGTATAGAAATTAGGTCTCTTATGACAAATATTATCGTGTAGGTCCTGTTTAAGTATCAAGTACGTTATTTTGCTTACTTGAAATTCAACACGAGTTGGAATTAATAAGCTTACGACAGCTTTTAAAATACTTCAACATAAAGGAAAGGCATCCTATAAACATCGGAAACAATCGTAGAACACTACAAAAACAATTTAATATTTAAAAAACCGGCCAAGTGCGAGTCGGGCTCGCGCACAAAGGGTTCCGTAGCAGCAAATATAATAAAAATCAACCTATCTCAAAAACTATAAGAGATACTTTGATCAAACCAAAAATCGTTGAAAGAGTTAATTAGCATGCATCACCTCTATTTTTTTTAGAATTTTATACCCCGTAGTTATAAAAATAGAGGGGGGGGGACATACTTTTTACGACTTTGAGAGCTGATATCTCAAAAACCGTTCACTTTAAGAAAAATGTTTTTTAGAAAACTTTATATCATTTTAAAAGACCTTTCCATTGATACCCCACACGGGTATGTACATCGAAAAAAAAAATTTCATCCCTCAGTTACATGTATGGGGGGCCCCACCCCCAATTCTTTTTTTTACTATTTAGTGTCATATTTTTGTAGCGGTTCATACAATACATATTCCCATCAAATTTCATCACTGTAGTACTTATAGTTTCCGAGTAAATCGGCTGTGACAGACGGACAGACGGACAGACGGACAGACGGACAGACGGACATGACGAAACTATAAGGGTTCCGTTTTTGCCATTTTGGCTACGGAACCCTAAAAATACACCCATAAACTGTATTACATGCATTTATATATTTACTCGATTCCTCCTGGAACCTATTATTAGATCATAACCCGCTTAAAACTAAAATCAAACTTAACATGACGTTCCGAACACCGTACGCAATCTAAACCCCCCCCCCCCCTCCCACCACACGTAGGTATCAAAATTTAGGATGTCGATATATTGAAAGGAAACAAAGAATTGATTGTGTCGCCACACAGGGTTTATTGCCTTGAGACAACATGTAAATGCTCAAATAAACATGTACGGCACGTACTCGCGTCAAACCACTCAATATAGTCACCGCATCTAATATCCAACGGTTTTAATTCATATAGGGGCCGCCCACAACTTCGTCCACGTAGAAAAGTTTCAGCAGCAATGATTTATAAAATAGTCTATAAAATACTGTTACGACCACGAGAGACCGTGCAAGCGGAATTAGTCTTATCGTCGTATGGATAAGGTCTATATTCGCTTGCACGATACTACGCTACACACTCTGGTAGGTTGTAGCAAGCTCTAGAGTGTTCTAAAGTAATAATAATATTACGACCTTGAGAGACCGTGCAAGCGAAATTAGTCTTATCGTCGTATGGATAAGGTCTATATTCGCTTGCACGATACTACGTCACACACTCTGGTCGGTCGGAGCGAGCTCCAGCGAGTTCTAGAAATTTCGATCCCCGCGAGAAGATTCTCGACGCCACGCGAAGAGCTGCGTCCTCACTGGGTATAAAAGCGGGATGTACGACGCGACGGGACAGTTCCGATTTGGAAAGCGAAGCGAATCAGTCTCCTGCGAACTAAGAGTGATCGAGTGCGTTACCTGCGAATAGTCAGTGAAATTCAGTGTTTTAGTGTGATTCAGTGCTTTAGTGTAATTTAGTGTTCCGTGTTTAGTGTTGTAATTAAGTGTTTCTAATTGTGTTTTTAAGTGTTTAATTGTGTAATTGTTAGTCGATAAATAAATTAATTGTCTTTGGTGACTTTTGGCGTATCTTGAATTTAACGTACCCCGTTCCCGCAACAATTGGTGTCAGAAGTGGGATTCAAGATGCCTCTTACACCACGAGAAGACAGTGAGGGTCGAGTAACAAGGAGTCAAACCGCGGCCCTGCAAGAGGGTGAAGGCACTTCAACGGAGGGATCAATTCAAACATCAATTGGGCCTGTGGAGCTTGCAGACTTATTTAAAATGCTGCAGACACAAGCCAGCCGCCAGGAGGAGCAAGCCCGCCGCCAGGAGGAGCAAGCCCGCCGCCAGGAGGAGCAAGCCCGCCGCCAGGAGGAGCAAGCCCGTGAGCAAGCCCGCCGCCAGGAGGAGCTTGCCCGACTTCAGGAAGCACAATTTGCTAAGCTGAGGGAAGAACAAGCCCTTCGCCAGGAAAAGCAAGACCTTCGCCAGGAGGAGCAAGCCCGTCGCCAGGAGGAGCAACTGGTCGAACTCAAGGAAGAGCTAAGCAAGAGTTTGTTGGGGGCTATTGAAAAGAAGCACGAAGTATTAGAAAAGCAGATTGATGCTCTCAAGGATGATGTGCTAAGCGTCAAGACCCAACACGAAGATCGACTGACCCAACACGAAGATCGACTCACCCAACATGAAGATCGATTCACCCAACACGAGGATCGATTGAGCCAGGTGGATGCTGAGATGCGACAGCTGCATACCAAAATGGCAAGAGTGGGGACCCGGGGTGCTACGGTAGTGTCGGATTCTCCGAAAATCGAAGTACCCCACTTCGATGGAACGACGTCTTGGGCAGCATTTTGGTACCAGTTCGAGACGGTGGCTAAAGGAAAGGGGTGGAACGAGGAAGAGTCATTGATAGCTCTGACTCTGGCTCTTCGTGGAGATGCCCTGCTCACGTTGGAAAACCTGCCTTCGGATAACAGAACTTTAGGTGCTCTCCAAAGAGCACTAGAGGGCAGGTACAGCGACAAACACTTGGAACACGCGTATAGAGCACAACTCCGCGACCGACAGCAGAAGCCTGGTGAGAGTCTGCAGCAATGGGCAACGGAAATCGAAAGGCTAGTCAGACGTGCGTACGTGTCATGCCCGACAATGGTGGAATCAATGATCCCGCAAGCTTTCTGTGATGGAATTAGAGACGCAGACGTCAGACACACCGTGAAATTGAGCCATCATCAGACCTTACAGGAAGCTCTAGCCCATGCTTTGGAGGTGGAAGCCGTGCGTCAAGACGCTAGAACTCAACGACTTCGGGAGGTTGTGGTGAAGGAAAAACCTTCTTTGGGTCCGATGTGCTATGGCTGCGGCGAGAGGGGCCATATTCGGAGTAGTTGCCCCAAGCGAAGATGGCCACGTAGAACGACAGTAGCGTCCTCTACACAGGTGGACGCAGAAGAGCTGTCGTTAAACTAGAAGAAGCCAGGGCCGTGGGGCGGGCGCTGGCTGGTCAACATCGAGCCCCTACCGTCACTGTTTCACAGATTGGTAATGGGAACAACCTTACAGTGGTTGGACAGCTGAACAGCGTAACGTGTCATTTTACTATTGACACCGGTGCTTCAAGAACAATAGTGCGTCCGGAGCTATTGAAAAGGACTATTGTGTGGAATCAGAGACCATCCGTTCAGCTTCAAACAGCAACAGGCCAGCCAGTTACCGTCTTCGGTGAGACGATGGCGAAGATAACCATTGGAGAACAAACCTTTGAATACGGTGTACTCGTAGCAGACATCACGGACGATTGCATCATCGGATTGGACTTTTTAAGAGACCAGAAGTGTGTGGTAGACGTCGCTAAAGGAGTACTTAGTTTCCCGAACAAGAAGTATTCCTAGAGGGAGCGAGATCATGCGCAGTTTACTGCCTGAAAAACACGACCCTACCGCCGAGATCTGAAACTCTGGTCAAAGTTAGATTCCCTTACACTGCGTGTCAAGGGCGAAGCGTCGTCATAGAAAACTGCGGCGACCATCCGAGTTGGATCACAGCAAGAACTCTGGCAATGACCGGAAAAGGAGCGCTGGTGCGAGTCATCAATCTTAGCGGAGATGAAGTGCAGCTACGAAGAAACTGTGTCATCGGACGGTGCGATGCAGGCCAATCCATCAGAAGGATGAAAAGGGCCCGGGAACCGGAATCCTGTCAACGAGATGACGTCACACCGCTCCTAGCAAATTGTAAGGACAAGCTCTCTGAGCGGGAACTTCAGCAAGCTAAAAGGTTGTTGCTAGATTTCAACGACATATTTTCGAAGGGTGACCATGATTTGGGAAGGACAGGTCTCGTTAAACACAGAATAGACACGGGAGACGCGCCACCAATAAAGCAGCGGCCTAGACGCCTTCCATTTGCCAAAGAGAAGGAGGTAGCAGACATGGTTGCCGAGATGCAGAAGAACCGCATCATAGAACCTTCAACGAGCCCGTGGTCTTCGCCAGTAGTCCTGGTTAAGAAGAAGGACGGCAGCACCAGGTTTTGTGTAGACTACCGGTTGTTGAATAATGCAACGAAGAAGGACAGCTACCCTCTGCCCCGTATAGACGACACACTGGACATGTTGAGTGGCATGCAGTGGTTCTCAACAGTGGACCTTAAGAGTGGGTACTGGCAAGTTGACATCCATCCAGAAGACAAAGAGAAGACGGCATTTACGACCGGAACTAGGAATGGATTGTGGCAGTTCAACGTCATGCCCTTTGGACTTTGCAACGCTCCGGCGACATTCGAGCGGTTGATGGAAAGAGTACTGGTTGGACTTCTGGGTGATGCATGCCTGGTCTATCTGGATGACATCATTGTCATGGGTCGAAATTTCACAGAGCATGTCAGTAACCTGAGGAAGGTTTTCACCAGAATACGAGAAGCAAACTTGAAACTCAGTCCAAAGAAATGCACGTTTTTCAAGGAAGAAGTCGCCTACTTAGGCCACATTATTTCATCGAAAGGTGTAAGGACTGACCCAGAGAAGATCAAAGCTGTCCAAGAATGGCCTATTCCAGCTAACAAGACCGACGTGAGATCATTTTTGGGTTTATGCGCATACTACCGGCGCTTTGTCAAAAACTTCTCTGATATAGCGAAACCTCTTCATCGGCTCACGGAAGATAAACGAGTATTCGCCTGGGACTTGGAATGTGATCAAGCCTTCGTCAGATTAAAAGAACACCTCTGCACCAGTCCTATACTTGGCTACCCGAACAGAGAAGGAAGGTTTATCGTGGACACTGATGCCAGCAATACTGGCATAGGCGGAGTTCTATCGCAAGAGCAAGGTGAACGGGAAGTGGTGATCGCCTATTTCAGTAAGTCACTTTCAAAACCTGAAAGGAACTACTGTGTTACTCGTAAGGAACTGTTGGCAGTAGTAAAGACTCTACAGCATTTCAACAAGTACCTCGTTGGAAGACAGTTTACCCTGCGGACAGATCATGCTGCGTTAAAATGGCTCTTGCAGTTTAAGAACCCTGAAGGACAAGTGGCGCGGTGGCTAGAGCAACTACAGGAGTACAACTTCACAACAGAACATCGGAATGGTAGAACGCATTTGAATGCCGATGCCCTATCAAGGAGACCTTGTCCTGTGGCCTGCAGTCATTGTTCTAAGACGGAGACTAAAGAAGAAGTCCGGATGATTACCACCCAGGGACTTGATAATGAATGGAGCGAAGACGCTATCAAAAAGGCTCAAAAAGAGGATAGTGACCTGAGGAAAATATTTGAATGGAAAGAAGTAGGTCAAAAACCTTCTTGGAGCCATGTAGCATCATCAAGCCCCATCACGAAAAGTTACTGGGCACAATGGGACAGTTTGGAGATTAAGGATGGAGTACTCTTCAGGAAATGGGAAACACCAAAAAGGGGATCAAACGACACTACAGCTGATTGTACCCCGTAAACAAGTTGTTTCGCTACTGAGGTACATACACGATGGGGTATCCGGGGACATTTAGGCGTGAAGAAGACCCTAGAGAAGCTGGAGAGACAGAGGTTCTACTGGATACACTGTCGGGAGGATGTCGAAGACTGGTGCAAGAAATGTACGACTTGCGCATCAGTAAAGGGCCCACAAACCAGAAGTAAGGGCAAACTCAAGCTGTACAACGTCGGCGCTCCATGGGAAAGAATCGCAGTAGATGTAGCTGGCCCCTTTCCAGAATCCGATGAGGGAAACAAGTACACCATTGTGGTCCAAGATTACTTCACAAAGTGGCCTGAAGTCTTCGCTACGCCTAATCAAGAAGCAAAGACGGTCGCCAAGAAGTTAGTCCACGAGGTAATTTGCCGATTTGGTGTGCCTCTTGAGATACATTCTGATCAAGGAAGAAACTTTGAGTCAGCACTGTTCCAGGAGGTCTGTCAACTGTTGGGTATGCATAAGACCCGTACTACACCAGCACACCCGCAATCCGATGGCATGGTCGAGAGATTCAACCAAACGTTGGAAAACCACTTGGCCAAAGTTGTGGACGAGCATCAACGAGACTGGGACCAGTACATACCGCTTTTCTTGCTGTCCTACCGATCTGCGATCCACGATAGCACCAGCGCAACCCCAGCAATGGTAAACTTCGGTAGAGAAATGCGGCTTCCGGTAGACGCGTTGACTGGGACACCGCCAGAAGCTCCGAAACCAGTAACCGAATATGCGGCTGACCTACAGAAGCGCCTGGATGAAGTACATGCTCTCGTCAGAGACTGCAGTCTAAAATCCAGCGAAAGAATGAAAACCCGTTACGACCGCAAAGCCAACACCGACGGTTTCGATGAAGGGAGTCTGGTTTGGTTACACAACCCACTCAGGAAGAAGGGCAAATCACCGAAGTTCCAGCCAAGGTGGGAAGGACCATACAAGATCATCACTAGGCTGAACGACTTAACCTATCGGATCAAACAAGGGACAAGAGGCAAGCCGAAAATTGTTCACATTGATCGATTGGCTCGTTACCATGGGTCAAATGATGCTCGGGACGAGCATGACTAAGAGGGGATAATGTTACGACCACGAGAGACCGTGCAAGCGGAATTAGTCTTATCGTCGTATGGATAAGGTCTATATTCGCTTGCACGATACTACGCTACACACTCTGGTAGGTTGTAGCAAGCTCTAGAGTGTTCTAAAGTAATAATAATATTACGACCTTGAGAGACCGTGCAAGCGAAATTAGTCTTATCGTCGTATGGATAAGGTCTATATTCGCTTGCACGATACTACGTCACACACTCTGGTCGGTCGGAGCGAGCTCCAGCGAGTTCTAGAAATTTCGATCCCCGCGAGAAGATTCTCGACGCCACGCGAAGAGCTGCGTCCTCACTGGGTATAAAAGCGGGATGTACGACGCGACGGGACAGTTCCGATTTGGAAAGCGAAGCGAATCAGTCTCCTGCGAACTAAGAGTGATCGAGTGCGTTACCTGCGAATAGTCAGTGAAATTCAGTGTTTTAGTGTGATTCAGTGCTTTAGTGTAATTTAGTGTTCCGTGTTTAGTGTTGTAATTAAGTGTTTCTAATTGTGTTTTTAAGTGTTTAATTGTGTAATTGTTAGTCGATAAATAAATTAATTGTCTTTTGGTGACTTTTGGCGTATCTTGAATTTAACGTACCCCGTTCCCGCAACAATACCTTGTAAAATTTTCTATTTATTAGTGAAAGTCCCGCCAAAATTGGTACAACCGTTTCGGAGATTAGCGAGAACAAACAGACAGACAGACAAAAATGTTTTTATTTGTGTTTGTGTTATTGGTACCCGATAGATATTCATACTAGATATATAGATGTAAAGATAGCTGTTTAATATTCTCGTAAATAATAGACAATACTATCCAACTGGGTTTTAATTTTCGATACTACCAATCCTACGATGTATAGAATAAAAGAGTTACGATAAAACAGTAATACGCATCGAATTTACAATTAGAGCTCTCCAAAGAAAGATTAATGGGTATGTTTGACAGTAAACAACTTCACGCACACAAAGTCACGTAAAGATATTTATTGATGAAATGTTTTAAATAACATTAGGATTTATCACAACTCGTTAGACGTTTTTTTACACTCACTTATCAAGATATACTATTTAATAAATTAACAATTTATTAAATATTGTTTTTTGCCAATTCCGTGATCAGATTGCCGTAAAATTTGAGCACGGAATGTCGGTAAGACTAATAAACATGCAGAAGAAAACAATAATATCCTTCTTATATTTGAATGCTAAGAAAATTTGCCGGAATACAATCGACTCGGTAGAATTCCTAACCAGTGCAAAAGCATTATTATTTCTTTATTCACGATTTGATTCACGCATATTTAACGCATAGGTATGAATGAAGTATTTCAGGCTTTTACTTAGATACATATTCAATTAAAAATTTTAATATTAAATTTTCAGGTGGGAGACATTTTGTCAACCGGTTGCTGTTACCACCATACAGTTGCGTAAAACCCGCCAAGTGACTGACCTATCTCGGTCAGGTCGCATTCCGGGATCAGCACTGTACGAACCGGAGCCAGGGTCTCCTCTTTCACGTCCCCCTTTCCCTCTCATATCGATGTTCCGGGAGGGAGGGGTGAAACGGCTTTCAGGGTGAGTGCGACAGGCTCAATATTTGTTCAGTATTGTGCCCGTCGACCTCATATTTGGATCTCACTACCGCTTACCATCAGGTGGAGTGAGGTCACCTTGTTAGCTCATTACAAAAAAAATTAAATAGCAAGTGTGCAAGGCAACGCACTGCGTAGTTTCGGCGGTGTATTTACTCGTCAAAATATGACGGAAAGATTATACTTCCATAAGGCCTACTTCTTTGATACGAAAATAATTGCTGAACGCAGCGATCACTGCTGGTGGTTGCAAGATCGTACAATCACACGCACACAATGGTAGGCACACACAATAATTACTGGTCACTGCGAACAAAGTCAGTCCTGATATCCATTTGTATGGCATATAATTTGTACTAGCGGGCGCTCACGACTTTGTCCGCGTGTAAATAGTTTTGGCTGCAATAAATTTATTAAAATAGTCTATAATATACCTTGTTTAAGTAACTACTTATTACTGAAAGTCCAGTCAAAATTGATCCAGCCGTTTTGGAGATTAGTGGGAAGAAACAGACAGACAGACAGACAAAATGTTTATATTTGTGTTTTTGTATTTGGTACCCGATAGAGATTCATACCCATTTAGAATAATATTACAAACGGACACTTCAATTTTATTTAGTTGTATAGACAATCCATGGTCTTGCTTGACATCGCTCCCAGTATTGTTGACGAGAAGTTCAGCTTTCAAACTAAAGAGTACCTCATTTAACAATTTAAGGTAGCTTGTTTAAATAAAGTACTATTTGATTAAATTGAAACTGATTAAATATTAATTTCTTTACCTTTCACTATAGAGGAATAAGTTTAGTCCACTTAAACACATTCATTACTTAATTTCACTTCAGAGCTCTAGAACGAAATCTAGCGTAATATCTGGGTAGGTATACTTAGGTATTTTGTACAAATCCTAGCACCTGCTCGCGAAATGAAACGCGAATCTCTGGTGAGAACCGGTTGTACTACTTTATACTATTCCGTATCACATCACTGAGTACAGTAAGAGAACTCCTCTTAGAATCCTAAGTCGTTTAAAATATAGCAATATTTGAAACGACTTCAAAAAGAAAGGAGAAGATTTATAACTCAACCGTCTTGGTATATGATACGATGTTATCATATGTTACAAGCAAAATCTATGTTACTTACTTAATATTTTGATATGTTCAGTTCACAAACCCCGAAATCTCTGTATAGATACTAATATTTAACTGAATTAATTGTACAAACACGCAGTAGACACTGCAGGGTAGACGAACAGCTTTGGAGGAGTATTCGATAGATTTGACACGAATAGATTTGACTTGTGTAGTTTTGACACGTTTAGAAATAGAAATGATTTATGTTTACGTCAAATAATTTCAAAATAAAGTACAGTAATTGATGCTTATTATTATTTCCTGCGTCTCTTGCTATGTCTACGATACACTGTGGCATTTCCCGTGTGTTACGCAGCGAGTGTACGCGAAATAGCCCATTAACCTCTCATCGGTCTGGCTGCGGGAAGGGTAACCTTCCGCGGAGGAGAAATCGTCAATCGATGTTGGAGCCGTGTAACGAGGGGGTAATCGATGGTCGATCTGGTGTTTCTCACATCCAGTACAAGGAGATAGGCCGCAACAATAGCGCTATCATCCTTTCATATCGCGCGAGTCTGCTCACAATGGTATTGCTGTGCCACTTCCGCTGTCTGCTTCGCGGCCTTCTACTTAGGCAACTGGTGAACCAGGCTAGTGCTTTTACAAAACATATTTAACGAACAACAACTTAATAAAAATGGCATCCCTATTTCCCTTGGTCACGCATCGTGCGTAACGTCTGGATCTATTTTCTCAAATTCTTTTTATTTGTTGTGTTTGTTATTCTCAGGAGAATAAAATAAAGAGTAAATTGTGTGGAATGTCATCCGATATCGCGTCGGCTACTCTAACCACTGAGCTATCCAGATTTATAATTTACATTAGAGCTTTAAATAGCATTAAAACAACAAATAAAAGTAACTTTCATAAGTTAGATTTCGAAGAATAAATAATTATAAAAATACAGGTATTAAGTATCCAGTTCACCCGATGTACCAACGATAGGCAAGAGTAAAAGGAGTAATGCTCAAGAGTGTGATTATCATACCGACCGATGGACCATGTGATGTGAAGCCAACCTCCGGAATAGAAATTGAGTAATTGCGCTACAGTGGAAGTCACGAACCACTGAGGTTGTTTAATGAAAAAGATACACGCCACATTGGTCTAAGTAGATAATTAAAGTATTTTTACTTCAAAGTAAATAATGGGAAACAGCACATTTGTGGCGTTGCACAACTTTTAATAAGACACCGCTCATTTTTCGCTCCCGCCCATCGGAAGACGAAATTCAACGAAATTTTTAGGTAATTCTAGCCATTTTGGCTTATGAATTATTAATTTGAATTATGTTCTGATCTGAAACTTGGCGCCTGTACAGTATGACTTGTCACAGTTGGTAAGAAATTGGATCAAATATTATAGCCGATAAGATAAAATTCGACCTTCATCTGAAACTTCCAGATATTAAATTAAATTCGGATTAGCTTAGCTCGCATCATTACATCACTTTTTCAAAGTTAAGTTACTTTTGAGCTTTGAGCTGGCGGTAGTTTTGAACATCTGAAAGGTTTAAATAAAGTTAGTATTGCAATGGTGCCACCAACAACTCGACCATTCGTCAAAAATTCTCTGGCTGACCAATTAATAATTAATAGAACAAAATTGCAGTCCCGCCGTCACCGCGACACAACAATCGTCACCGCTCAGGCATCCTTTACCGTTTTTGCCGTTTTCTCCCTTTCAATCTCGTACGCAGATCCATCAGATACATGTGAACAGTTTACCCTGACCATTGTTTGTGCAGACAATACGCATGCCCTATTGTTCGGGAGCCGGCAAAAAAACGGTGTGCCAACTTTGCATAATTATCTCAATGCTGTGTTTTAGGCTCGTTATATAATTGTGCCGTTAGATTCGAAAAAATGTTTGGAAAATCTTTTTGAAAATATCAAACAACATACTCGTACTACCGATTCCGATGTAAGTTGCTTAAGCACTTGTATTGCGAATATCTGTGGGACAAACAGTGTACAACAGTGGTTGCAAATATACTTAAAAAAAAGAATGTGTCCGGTGTGGACACGGAACAAACACTGTTGTGTAGAAAGAAATATACGACTCTTAGTGCAGGAGACAGGGACACTATCCAACACGACATCGAACTAGTCAGATATAATTTAATTAGGCGTAGATTCCAATGAATTTAATATTCAGTCTATAGTGTTTTGGGTAGGTAGTAGGTACTTCTCATTTTCATGAAATGGTTTCTAGTATATCCAAGATATTTCAAGCCTATTTCCGAGTTACTCAAGTTCTCGAACTCAGTTCCATGTGAACGAATTTAAGACCACATATAATTGTTTTTCATTTCGCTGAACAAATTCTGATAACAAAGCTATTAAAAATGCACGTGGACGTGACTAAATTCCGTGGTATGTAAGCAATTCGTCTGCTAATAACGTCATAAACTTAATAGCATTAAGGAAGTCGTTTCAGAATTAGGCGGGTAAATATAACTTCGCACGGCCAATCCAAAGTTTACAACAGCATCGTTCCCGATCGAACCGAAAAGAAAATAAACTTGCACACACGTCACGTGCACGCGCCATCCCAAATACGGGCCAATCAAAGCACTTGTCGCATACCGAACCAAGACTGGTATGCCAATGTTATTATTGCAATCTAGATGACCAATGACAACCACTTTCACTGAAACTATTTACAATAAATTATGTGTACTAGCACAAAAACTGCGTCCAAATGGCAAAATAAACGGTACTTCTTGACTGCGACGACTTACGCGCAAAAAACATTTGGAACGCAAAAAGACACCGTTGCTTTGAAAATGTTTGGAGGAAACATTAGTGTTTGTAAAGGTGCATTTAATTTTATCTGTTTGTGGGCCGTCGGAAATCAGAATTAGCAGGATAGAAAAAAAATCGTTGTATAATGCGTCCCAAATCCGTATAACTATCCACTAATTGAATGAAACCTTAAGAATGTTTAGGCAATGCCACCGAGCAATACTTTTTGGCAATG
The DNA here is from genome assembly GCA_039566165.1 of Maruca vitrata. NCBI lineage: Eukaryota > Metazoa > Arthropoda > Insecta > Lepidoptera > Crambidae > Maruca > Maruca vitrata. Next base: position 17,351,619 of record CM076911.1, on the reverse strand, counting down.
GCCGACATTCGCCAAAAGTGGTTAGATAACAAATTTTATTTCCAAAATTAAATAACTGATCTACATCCAAGATGAAGACCACTTCCTATGAAAAAAAAATCATTTAAGTGTATTATATTATGGAAGCCAAGTTCTATTGCTGGCATAGAATGCATTTTACTGCAATTTTATTATTATAATTTTCTTCGCGTCAGCCCATTGTTGCAAGATGCCAATTTTTCAAGCTTTACCTAATGCATAAAAAAATCATCATAATCTTTACTGCTGTGGTCATGAAATACTTGGATAGTCAAATCGTGATTTACATTGATCACATACAGTGTGATGCTCTCGTTCTGATCTCATTATATTTGTTACAAAACTCTTGACAATTAAAGCTTGACAAAAAAAAAAATATTACTAAAGCTACCAATAGGGTGGGTAGCTTTAGTAATAATACAGACGGTAACATACAGGTAACATCGTCAGACGTTTTCGAATACACATAGGCAACTAATAATTAGTGTAACAAGAAAATGGTTCTGAACTATTCATATCATGTTGATGTTCACAACAAAAACACATACAAACACAACAAAATAAGAGCGGACAAAGCTGATGACGAAAACGGTCAATCTCAACACAAAAACTATATTCATAGTGCGTACCTATTAGTAACAGGAAGGGAGGGACGAGGCTTACAATCGGTAATTCTATTAGCAGGTATTATGATTTGAAATGTTAAATAGAGCAGCAAAATCTATGCAATGAGGCAGGATATTTGACAAATGCCTATCATATCAATAACAATTAATCAAATGAACTGCTTATATTCACACGTAACTGAGATAGCCATCTAATTAATGCAATCTCAGCTATTCAAGATCCAATTGCAATGGCAGATTCTCTCTATGATGCACATACAGATACAACCAATTATAAAAAATGATCAAGAATAAGTGTTTAAAAGAACCACTAAAGAGTTCGAACTGCAAATACCACCAAATATGTGATAATCGAAACAATTGAAGATCACACTCGAATAAATTAATTACGCAAAACGGTATAGATGATAAAAATGGTAATGAGGAATCGACTCACGTTGTTAGCCGATTCTGGGTTCACATCTACACGCAGCTTGGGCGACGTGTCCTGGCGAGGGGCTGCCGGCGCCCTGGTGGTGTACCGGTTGGAGAGCCTCCTCGCGAAGTTGCTCTTAAAGTCCTCGCACCTCATGATGGACTCCACTGGCCTGCTGAACTCCTCATCCAGTTTCCCGGGCATAGCTTCTTGCATGAACATTGTAACTTTAGTTTCGCAACATGAATCATGATAAAAAGCACAAGTTCATTGATGTTGTTCTGTTCTCGTGATCGTAACGTTGAAGCCGCGCGGCGCAGGCGACGCGGCCGTCGGCAGGTGCGTCGCTTATCGAACTAGCTTACCTGTCATGTGTTGTGTCAGCTGCGAGCGACCGGTCCCCTTAACAACGTTAACGCTCAATCAATATCTCACGAATTTTGTATGATAACCTTTAATATTTAAAACTTAAATAATCCTTTGAAGCAGTTACTAAATTTTACACATTTTTCTCCAGCTCTTAACGAATTTATCGCGAAGATTTTTAAATTAATTCAATAGTTAGAGTACAGCGCCATCTATTGTCCTGGGCCGCGCTAGATCGTTGAAAAGCAACGCCAGATCCGTATGCTTATTGCTGCTGCAAATGATCTACAGAACGAATCATTTGATGCGCGTAGTTATTGAGAGATGTCTCTTTGTTACAATTTTAATAACTTTAATATAGTACGAAAATAATGGTATCATTTAAATACTTCTTTCAGTAAGATCCCCGTAATACTTCTTGGGTACCTATTTATTTTATTCAAATGTCAAATGTGATTGTTGAAATGTCATTTTGATATTATACAGCCACGATGGAAATCTTGAAATTCATGTGATAAAAATCGCTTTTTAACAAATAGTACGACACAATGAACATATGAGGGGATTCGGTTACACCAAAGGCATCTCAATGTAAATAACATGGAGAAAAAGAGAACGGGTAAGATTGTTTAGTGTTTTACGAACATACATAAATCTAAATAAGTGTAAAAAGTAGGCAATAATACGGGGGCTTCACAGCTTGCCATCAGGTGGAGTGAGTTCATCCTGGAAACAATTTTTATAGATTGCTTATGTCACTCTACTATCAACTTACTAAATCAATCATTCATCATTCTGCTTTCTTTTACAGATTCATACTCATTGAGTATGCCTCCGCCGCTATTTTTAACAGTAAAAGCCTTAAGATTCTTAAGGCGACTAGTATACTAATATTCATAGGTAAGGCCTATACCTACATACATCTTTGTGGTGCTAGGTGGTCTGATTGACAAAATCTTAAAAGAACATTGATCCAGACCACAGACCCACGGGGTTTGTACCGAGTTTCGTGAAGTTTAATTTCTATTTATTTATACCCAATTACCGTTTATGACTTTGGGATTGGAACCTTGGGAAATTAGAAGACGAAAACTAACTTTAAACTAACTAGTCTATCGATTTAGTTCCAATTCTTTGCTGACCAGGACTTCTCGCTGTCTTAGTCTTAGGAGAGATAGTTATACGATTACAAGAAAATGGGATGCTCTATACGTTTTCATCAATCTTTCAGACTGTCAAAATGACTACAACCGAATTCCCTCCGAAATCAACCATTTGCAGCGAATTTGACTTGGTGGAAATTGTGTTCATATGCGTTGCGTTTACCTTTCTTCTGATCCTACTGACGCAAGCCTGCCGAATCGTCGCCACGGGATTCTTGAACGTAGCCCCCTAATATGACGAGGTCCAAACACAACATAAAAGCCTTTCCGTGAGTACCACTTGCCAAGTTACATAGCTCAAGACATTCTGTAGTCTCGTACAATTAAGTCTGAGAAAACGTTCTGTAAACTATGATCAGACCCTTGGCCTGTGGAGAAAAGGACCCTAAAATCAGGCTCCCACTACTTAGATCATTGGCTCGCACTAAGACCTTTAATTGGCAAAGGTTACTTAACTAGGTATATTATGAAAATCTACAAAGTGAAGCTATTGAAAAATTTCTTATCGAGTTCTTGACTAAAGTGCCTAACTTAGAATCTGGACATCTATACTAATATTATAAAGAGGAAAGATTTGTATTTTTGTATTTTTGTATTTTTGTATGTTTGTAATGAATAAACTCAAAAACTACTGGACCGATTGCAATAATTATTTCACCATTAGAAAGCTGCATTATTCAGAAGTTACATAGGCTATATTATATTTTTAAAAAAATTAGGGATCCTTACTAAAACTCCAATAATATAACCCAAGGTGTAAAAAATAGACTTGAAAAATTCCTTACGTCGCCTGCGCTGCGAAAACTATTGAAGATAGAACAAAACCATTTACTAAGACTTTGCAGAACTTATCATTATCTACAAAAAGTGTCGCGACAGCATATGTCTAAATATTATAGTTATGTCACAGCAAGCGGTTTTTTATTCTAAAAATTTAATTTATATGCCGCCGCTTAAAAGGGCTCTTTATTTGTACCTTGGTATTAATCCTTATCAAAATAAATTACTTTATATTCAAGACAGCTTCAATACCTTTTTATTACTTTTTGAATTATTCAATTCGGACATTTAATTCGGAAGATATCACGAGTTTAAAAATGCAAGTATTAGAAAAAAGTCGCCTGGTTGCCGCCACCGCGCTCAGCTAGCCAGCATGCGATGTAGGCTCCATGTAAGCGGCACTGGGGTACGGGGGAGTCAATTTAATATGTAATATAATAATATTATAAAGAGGAAAGGTTTGATTTTTTGTTTGTTTCGAATAGGCTCCGAAACAACTGTACCGATTTGAAAAAATCTTTCACTGTTGGAAAGCTACACTATCCCTGAGTGTCATAGGCTTTTTTTAGATAAAAAAAATAGATTTCTCTTACGGGGTTAAAATATATTACATAGACATAGAGATATCCCCGAAGCGAAGCGAGGGCGGGTCGCTAGTATTCTATAAAACCCTGCGATTACTTATTTTTTCTCTTGAAACCTACTGTTTAAAACGTTTTAAACGCGAGGAAGTATATTTGCGTAACTGCGCATTTAAGCAACGAAAAGACGCGTTTCTGTCAAATGTGTAAAGTATGTTAAAAACACTTTTTGAAGCCACCTCCGTATTCGCAAAGGGGAGGTGTGGGGGGTGAAAGTAGCGTTCATTTATCTTTGATCGATACGCTCTGAATACTCCAGCTTGCCGCATACAAGTTGCCTGCTTAGCCATTGCCAATTACTTGTTACTCCATCTGCAAATTGTCCCTTATTAGATAAGATCTTGGACGCGTTTGTGTTATCTAAGGGCTTCACTATGTAAAATCGCACTGTTTGCCTTATTTTAATTTCATAACACGGAAATTAATATATACTGACAACACAGATATGTATTAGATACCTGGGCCTAAGCTTATATTTCTGAAAGGGCCTACTCCATGTTTATTTATTGTTTTATTTAATTATTTAGGAAAAAATACAGCTGTTTAATATTACATTTGACTTAAAATAACTTAAAATAATACATCAGCAATTAACTTTTCCACTACAAGTTAATACATTTAGTGTTATGTCATAGTTTTCTGGAATATTTTGATTTTCATAGATATATCCATGAAAATTCAATCTGAATGGTGGAAACCTAAGAGACTTATCAGCGATGAGTAATAACTCAAATTGAAATGAATATATTTTGATAATTTGTTTGAGTGTTATCCAAAAAGAGAATTGTCTCCTTGAATTTCGTTAAAAGTCTGTTTCCTTAAAAGTCTAAATTATTTATCTATCGCTACAGAGCAGCCGGCCTAAAGATGAGTATGACAGGAAGCGACCAGGGGAGTACGCCGGGGCAAAGCCTGTGTATAGGATGTCGGTAAGTCTATTTTACCTAAATGTTTATTCGTTACCTCCTTTCACCCTCCATCTTTTGTATTTTTATTCCTTACTGACTACAATGATGCCTTAGAGTAGCCTTGTTATCATCGACTTACAGGGGACTGGATGGCTCTCATCTCTAGATCACCGGACTTGCTCTCCCTCTAGTCCACTGCCTAAGCTTTTCACGTTGAACTAGAAAAGAAAAAAATTGGCCTACAAAATGCGGTAGAATCCTTAAAATAAGGACCTTTATATGAATAATCTTATAAATCGAAAATTCAAAAATAACTTAATATTCATACAATCATTTCTGTGGTATTCCTCTTTGGTGATAGCAGCCATCTTCAAGCACCTACTATGTATGGCAATTTCGGAGATGGAAAGTAATGTTAGTTAAAAAACTTAGAGTAAATTGACAAGCCAATTCTTTTAACATTATTTTTCATTGGCACATTGACACTGATAACTAACAGTAGGTACTATCGGAGTATTTGGCGGTCGACCACCTATAAGGTGAAAATCGCTTGGCGCTTATACGTCTGTCAAAGCAAGCCCCGCCCAAATTGTGGTCCGAGAGCCTGCAAGAATTTTTCGGTAGGTATATGAGGCAAGCTGAAAACTTGTCCTATTATAACTCAACACAAAACCGCAGACCTGGCTGAGTAGCGGGGCTAAACCAAACCCCCAATTTTTCTTATTTTAAAATATATTTTATAATCCAAAAAAATATACTTTGTCAGTTCACCTGACAGGTAGAAGTTCCATCGAAATAATTTGTCTTACAACGTGAGTCTTATTTTTTAGTTATAAATAAAATGATGAAAAATATTTTAGGGGGTTTGCTTTAGCCCCGCTACTCACCAGCCAGGTCTGCAGTGTCGTGCTGGGATATAATAGGAGAGGTTCAGGATAAGTTTTCAGCTTGCCTCAAATACCTACCAAAAAATTCTTGCTAGCTCTCCTACTATTGGAACGTTTTTGCTTGGATTTTGACAGATTTTCTTTAAGTGCTCTTCTATTGGCCAGTGGGCGGGGCTATTGGCGTTTAAAGAAATCTATTTGAAAAGTGTACTACCGCCAGCGTTGCCGGTAGTACATATACGAAAATTTAAGTATCACAATAGATTGATGTATATCCTACACCCACAGAGGCGTACGACGCTAGCCTAAAATAAGGCCCTGGCATAGTCAAACACGCTGTTTACGTGTGGGTTGGTTGACTGTGTGAGTGAAACCTTAGAAATTTGTATTGTATAAATACAATAGTGTATACAATACTTCATGAGCCACTATGACTAGCACTTGGCCAGTTTTCATATTACTGAGCCGTCAGGGATCAAGGCCGGCGTCACGTTCAGGAGTTGCCTCAGGTATTATGTCCGATACCGGAACACTTTTTATCATAATAAGGCGCAATGCAGGCGAAATACTTCTCGCTGAATTAAACGTAGTACAGGAGGCGAACGATATTTTTGAAATAATTGCAAGACGTAAAAAATTTACAAAGCCATTTTTAAATGTAATTCTACTGATGGACTTTGGATATTTGATCTTTGCTGCAATGTTCTCTTTGTGTATGGTTCATAAATACCACCAAAAGAAACTCCCAAGTTACATCTGATCAATTTACACGAAAATGTTTCTGAGGTTTTGAACTTACTATTCATTAAAACCTGGCTTGTACGAAAACCCTGAACTTCCAACAATATTTAAAAAAAAAACATTCTATGGAAACGCACGCGCACGCACTTATAAACAATAACTATAATTACACTCCTGTACTATAATTTCATTCAGTAGAACCATTACTGCCCTTTCTTCACAGCGTTGTAATACCGCGCAATGTAACATGAGGTAAGTTAACAATTAGATCGTTGCGTAAATTTCAGAGCTCTGATCTCTTGTTGAGCGAGGGTTTCTTAACATCGTATTGCAACCGTAGACAGAATATTTTGTACCAGTTTCGTTGTAGGTGGGATCTTATTATGTAAGTTGGCCCTAGGTTCTGTTACTGTCCTTTGGCTCAATTGATTTCAAAAGTGTATTTTTCACAAATTTCCTGCTAATTTTTCCCCGTCATTTAAAACATTAATTAGCCAGGACTGTTGGAAATAAATTGACTCAGTAATAAAATACATCGAATAGTATCTACCTACTACGAAATTACGAAATCGACATGGAACCTTCTAATAGCATTGCTCTTGCTACTTGTGTCATTCGTATTGTTCGAATTTAATAATAACATTTTGGTGGAAAACTGATCCTTATGTTATTTTACTTAATAGCAAATTTATGCTTCAATTTATTACAAAACTTAATAATTTGAAGACTTAGATTAATAAATAGTTGACCAAAAGTCCCTTACAGTGAAATCATTTAAAAACTATGAGTATGAGCGATTACTTTTACAAGCTCTATACTATCCGTAAATAAATCTTAAATAAATCGGTTAAGTGGTTTTGGCGTCAAAATAGCAGACAGACGTCTGTCTGTAAATAAATCTGTATTATTAATGTGAAAGTTACTAACTAGACAACAGAGTTATTTTCGCTATTACTGAAGATAATAACTGTGCTCTTACCTATCCTAGGCGTGTTCTAGGTATTTCACGACGACCTTATTGAACAATACAAGTGATGTTATTATTTTTATTAAAGGCACCTTCACAAGTCCTTTGAAGACAAGCATGCATAATGAGATGAAAAAAATATATATTAAGATTTACGCCTACATGAACATTATTTGTATTGTGCATTATATTGCATTTTTTTAAACATTATTCTGAATAAAATGTTTTTGGGTATTTTTGTTAACAAAAAACAGCATAATAAATTATTATTATGCTGTTTTTTATTAACATTTGGTAAACATTAGTTTACCTTAGGTATTTCAAAGGTTATATTTTGTTGCCATGGTCCAGCTTTTAAATGTTCCTAGTTTTTTTCTAAGTTAGTGTCAATATGTACGCGATGTGCTTACCCGTTATTAAATATTATGCAAGTTCGAGAGACGTAAATAGTTAATGCAAACTGACATCCTTTATTCAAGTAACCTATTTTAAACATTGTTGTTTATATTGTACCCTGTTTAAGGTACGAGCGTCAAACGACAATCGATCATCACCATACAATCTAAACACGATACTGTGGAAAGTCATGTAAAAAAAAATGTAAACTGGCGCAAGGGAGAGAATTGCTAGTTTTTATACTAAATTATGTATGTCGGCCGACCATTTTCAAAGCGCGAGGTCAAGATTACCGCCAACGACGTTACATAACTGTTACTAAATATAAATTTGTGTTGAGCTGCGTTTGCGCAACTATCAGAACTAATCACTGCGGTGGACAATCGCTGCGTGGACTGCAATGACATATGCAAAATGGTGACTTGACGAAATCTGTAGATGTTTTTTCACATCGAAATCATATTGCTGAAGGACGAGATCTATATTTAGAATCATTAGTCTAACTTTGACCCAGAACAAAGGGATATCTTAATTTTGGACCAAGATTCTAACTAGGTTGTTCCTAGTTTCAACCGCTAGTGGGTGGAAGGCGCTGTAGTTGCTAACCGTTTGTAGCGCTGCTCTTGAGTCGCTATCTTTCCTAAGTTAAGCTTAGTTCTTTGCCCTTCAGGATCTCGTGCATCGCACTGCAAATAAATTAATAAATATGGTATATGATCATTCTCCGCCTTTTTATTTTTACATTATTTAAATACACGTCTTTCCACGTCATTTCCCTTCCCGCTCATTACAAATAATAACAGAGAGTGCACGACAAGGCACAGTTTACCAATCCTCACTGTTTGTGTCTGCTGAAGCCTTGCCTGTCAGTAGTACAGCCAACATTATATGTATGTCTACAAAACCGGCCTTAAGGTGCATTCGGGCGTCAAACCAGAGCCTTTGACACTTAGAAAGTTTCAGGGTGTTCCCCGTGCTGTTTATCTCCCTTCGAATGGCTTTGTCTTGTCCTTACATACGTTGGGTAGATAAGTAACGCTATATTAACTTTAGCGACTGTTGACTAAGTCCTGATCTTCCTAATTTAGGGCAGGCTCGTTCCCCAGCTGTGGGGCTGATGATGATGATATGAACTTTGTTGCCAGTTGCGAGCCAGGCAAGAAGGACATCGCCTGCACGTCCGACGCGTGCCCCAAGGCCAGCCAGGCGGCGGTCCCGGGCGGGGGCAAGTGCTGCCTCGCTGGCGACGTGCTCTGCATCGCTGTAGGCGTGATGCTGCTACTGATGATTGCCGCGCAAGCGTACCGGCTCATCATGGGCTGCGAACAGCCCAGGCCTAGGCGCAGGCGGCGGTGTTGATGGCTACAGTGAGTACCGGGAATATTGGACCGAACCTGCGGCAGGCACACCATGATATACATGCCTTTTTACAAGCTTTTATTTAACTTGCAATGTATGTATGTATGTATGTATGTATGTATGTATGTTTGTGTGTTCGGGTGGAATTTTATAACTCAATTTTAAGGCACTTGCCCTCAACCGATTGAGCTGAAATTTTGCATGCACGTGTATATCCGATGACAATGCAATATTATTATGACATGGAGCTGATCTGATGATGAAGTCGGAAGATAGCCATAGCAACTCAGTAATTAAATAACATAACCACATCGAGTTTGGGCTCATTTCATTCGACTAGATGAGTACTTTGGTGCTAGATAGTAACCAAGGTCTGATGATGGAGCCGGAAGACAGCCAAAGGAACTCAGTACTTAAACGACACAACCAAATCGAGTTTGGGCTCGTTTGATTCGCCTAGATGAGTACTTAGATGCTAGATGGTAACCAGGGTCTGATGATGGAGCCGGAAGACAGCCAAAGGAACTCAGTACTTAAACGACACAACCCCATCGAGTTTGGGCTCGTTTGATTCGCCTAGATGAGTACTTAGATGCTAGATGGTAACCAGGGTCTGATGATGGAGCCGGAAGACAGCCAAAGGAACTCAGTACTTAAACGACACAACCCCATCGAGTTTGGGCTCGTTTGATTCGCCTAGATGAGTACTTTGGATCTAGATCTAACAACCACAAGGTGAAAACTAAAAAGTATAAAATAAATTAAGGTAAAAAAATCTTTAAAAACAAGCTTTTATTTAAATGCGCTAAAAAGAAAAAAATAAACTTTTACACTATAACTTTACTGTCAACTTATAACATTTCAAATTCAACATATTTGACACAATTTATATGTTTTAAAAGCTTGTCGCGAGATTTAAGTACTCGTATTTACTTTCTTAGTTTAAAATTTTTAATAGGCAGGTATTTTAAAACTTGCTTTTAAAATTACGAGTAGGTACTTAAATCTCGCGACAAGCTTTTAAAACATATAAATTGTGTCAAATATGTTGAATTTGAAATGTTATAAGTTGACAGTAAAGTTATATATAGTGTAAAAGTTTATTTTTTTCTTTTTAGCGCATTTAAATAAAAGCTTGTTTTTAAAGATTTTTTTACCTTAATTTATTACAAGCTTTTATTTAACTTGCAATGTATGTATGTATGTATGTATGTATGTTTGTGTGTTCGGGTGGAATTTTATAACTCAATTTTAAGGCACTTGCCCTCAACCGATTGAGCTGAAATTTTGCATGCACGTGTATATCCGATGACAATGCAATATTATTATGACATGGAGCTGATCTGATGATGAAGTCGGAAGATAGCCATAGCAACTCAGTAATTAAATAACATAACCACATCGAGTTTGGGCTCATTTCATTCGACTAGATAAGTACTTTGGTGCTAGATAGTAACCAAGGTCTGATGATGGAGCCGGAAGACAGCCAAAGGAACTCAGTACTTAAACGACACAACCAAATCGAGTTTGGGCTCGTTTGATTCGCCTAGATGAGTACTTAGATGCTAGATGGTAACCAGGGTCTGATGATGGAGCCGGAAGACAGCCAAAGGAACTCAGTACTTAAACGACACAACCCCATCGAGTTTGGGCTCGTTTGATTCGCCTAGATGAGTACTTAGATGCTAGATGGTAACCAGGGTCTGATGATGGAGCCGGAAGACAGCCAAAGGAACTCAGTACTTAAACGACACAACCCCATCGAGTTTGGGCTCGTTTGATTCGCCTAGATGAGTACTTTGGAGCTAGATGGTAACCAGGGTTCGATGGTGGAGCCGGAAGATAGCCAAACGAACTCAGTACCAAAATTAACTGGCAAACGACCTTGCAATAATGATGCGTTGAATGAGATGAACAGACTTAGGAACTTACAAGGTGAAAACTAAAAAGTATAAAATAAATTAAGGTAAAAATCTTTAAAAACAAGCTTTTATTTAAATGCGCTAAAAAGAAAAAAATAAACTTTTACACTATAACTTTACTGTCAAGTTATAACATTTCAAATTCAACATATTTGACACAATTTATATGTTTTAAAAGCTTGTCGCGAGATTTAAGTACTCGTATTTACTTTCTTAGTTTAAAATTTTTAATAGGCAGGTATTTTAAAACTTGCTTTTAAAATTACGAGTAGGTACTTAAATCTCGCGACAAGCTTTTAAAACATATAAATTGTGTCAAATATGTTGAATTTGAAATGTTATAAGTTGACAGTAAAGTTATAGTGTAAAAGTTTATTTTTTTCTTTTTAGCGCATTTAAATAAAAGCTTGTTTTTAAAGATTTTTTTACCTTAATTTTTATCAAAAGACTCAAGATGACCTCACTCCACCTCCTCATATGCGGATGACAGGCACAATAGACCCTTGCCTTGTTATCTATGATCGTATGTGTTGGTTTTGACCACGATTACCTACTGAGATATAGGAAAAGAGAGATAGTGAATGAGAGTCTTGAGATCGAAACCGCTTTTTAGTAAATTATTAGATCAGAGGGCCTACCATGAGTTGGCTATCGAAAACTTACTTACGTTAAAAACCTATCGAGTTGTTTTTTTCATACGGCCGATTTTAGTTCTTCGCGTAACCACCAGCGGCGCTGTACAAGTTTTTACAGACATATTTACGTAGGCGATATCGAGTGCGTAGATTTTAAACTCATGGTAGCCCTACTGATCGAACCTCTGTCAGACACACCATGCTTAATATTTCATTTGCCAAAAACGTACGCATCATCTTTGGTTCATTGGCGTTGGCCATATTAAATAGCCTAGAAAGAAAAAGAAAGAGAGTACGGTAGTCTTGAGACTGAAGAAGTCGCTGTTTACACACATATTCCAGTGTCAGGAAGTAATAGGTGGTGTTGTTGTGGTTAGGCATGAATGCCTGTGGGAACCGTATGTAGTAGGAATGGTAAAGTGGCAAATTTTAGTCCAGATAAATGTGTGCCTTGCCTGAGAGGAAGGCCAGGAGATCAGATGATCATTGTTCTGATTATCGCTTATCTTCATTTTGTTGCAGAATGCCGCCTAAGTGTATCCACACTATGAACAGTTCGTCGAAGCCGCTCATCCGCGAGAAATACGTGATTGTGCTGGTGGGGGTCACTCTGCTCCAAATCGCCATGGACAATAATACGAGGAGACATTTATAGTTACATTTATACTGTGAACTAATAAAAGGTATCATTTTTATTTGCCTTCTGTTTTTAACTCGTTGGCTCTACGAGATGTAAGACCGTTGAAAGACCCTCCATTGTTTCTGTGTGTTTAAGAAAATAAAAATGTTTGATACATTATAATTCATATTTGTTTAGGTCAAATTACAAGCTAAACCTAAACTACTACTGACTTTAGTCATAGTAGTGCTCAGAAATGTAAACTTAGTGAATTTGTAAATTTTGGTGGTTTGATCATCCGAATTGGCATAAAATAGATCTACATATACGCAGGCCCGAAAAGTAACGAACTGCAATCGGGGAACCGATCGTGTTAAAACAGCATGGCAACATAGTGCGCGGGGTAATAAATCAATGCATCCAGACTAGACTTCCCTCCCCTCCCTCCCCTTATATTACCTATGTCGGCCGCGGCCCGTGCGTATTCGGACACTGAGAATTTCATGCAGGGCGTGAGCAGAAAATCAATACATCATTAATAGACCCCTCCCTCACCCGATCTGCCTAGGATTCACAGAGGCCGAACGGGAAGCGAACAGACCCGAAAATCAAGGAACAATAGAAAAACAGATCGTGATTTGGGGCGCGGTCCCATTTGGTGAACTTTGTCGTGCCTTTCCCCTGATCTAATAAGCAGCGTCTGAGCCAGTTTAAAATGTTTTATGAGGCAAACTGGAAACAAACACTTAACCACTCAATGTTAGCTTAGTAAGGACGTCCAAAACGCGCCAAGAGATGTGAGTTCGATTCCCACTAGGGACAAATATTGTGTGATGAACATCAGTGGTGTTTGTTCTGTTGATTTTGATATCCATAACACAAGTTCAAAAGCTTAGTTCGGAACAGGTCTTCCTGGCCAACTTCCAACAGGTCAAAAGGAACAATCGGTCAGATGATATGATGGTGGGTGATATTTTGTCATGACTAGCTCCTCCCCTATGACACCAGAGCGCGGGGTTCTTACCCATCATATTCACTTCATTACTTCACATTTTCCGTTATTACAACAATGTTTATTAAGCTTATCCAATAGTTACATAGCGCGTAGGTGCAAAATATGCAACATTCATCTCCTTCATGAATGAAGGATTGCATCTGCATCGATCAGTCAGTGGCCCACTTTCTGATAGTGTAGCCTTCATTGAAATACTACTTGAATTATTTTATTATTATATTAAATCGATCAAAATTAATAAATAATAAATAAATAATAAATAAAATTGTATTTATTTTCCACCAGAATATTATAAATGCTTACACAACTAACATTATGAGGTTAGATCTTAATATATAATAATATCATAACAGTAAACAGATGACAAACTAAACATAACAGTAAAATAAAGAAGAAAAAAAATGAAAAAAATAAGAATGTGAGATATCATATCCGAGATTCGAATATGATAGTGCGGGAGATAAACACAAAATTTAATACTAAAAGAACTACCTAGATAAATTGGTCACATTTGATTGCCTGTAACATACGTATTATTTTATCTACTTAGAGTATAAGTTACTTCATTCTTCCATCCAAATAATTCAAGAGATAAACCCTAGCGAGGGTACCATCGTTACTAATATTATAAATCCGAAAGTAACTCTGCCTGTTTGTCTGTCTGTCGGTTACGGTCCAGTAGGTACTCTATGCGTTAAACGCATAGAGTACTGGACCGATTTAAAATAAATTTGGTACAGATAAAGTCCAGAGCCTAGGAAAGGTTATAGGCTACTTTTTAACCGACTTCGCTATAAGGGAGTAATGTTTTACCCGTTAAACGTCACTACGCGGACGAAGTCGCGGGCGAAAAGCTAGTAAAACATATAATACAAAGATAAAAATCATTTTTAAAAAGCTAAAATGAATAATTTTGCGTATACTTTTATCGGTCATGATTGTAAGCGGGAGACAAGCAATTTTCTTTATTTACCTACATAGGATAGAGGGAGATAAAGGTCTAAAGACAGTACTGGGTGGATTACTTCACAATCATTACGTCATGAGGTGCGAGCGTTGACCTACATTCGCGATGACGGACCGTTAAAGCACAATGGAATGAACAGCAGTAAAGTAGCTCTTGGGTGACCTTGAGATGTGACACAGCTAAGTCAAGTCGGTGTCCGTGTAGCCATAATGGCATACACGTTATTGTAATTTGCATTTGATTGACATATTGCAAAGATTGAATAAAAATCCAAGGGGAATACTTTTCTAACTTTGAAATTCATATGTACGATTCGACGCTTTAACGTTTAAGAAAACATCGTAAGGAAACCTGCACACCTTCGAAGAAATTCTTAGGTTGTGTAGTCAACTAACCCGCACTTAGCCAGGATGGTTGACAAAGGCCTTGTCACCCTAATTTAGGGTGGGCCCGTGTCCCAGCAGTGGGGACGTATATGGGCTGATGTTGATGATGATGACCCATTTAGGCTCAACATTATTAGCTGTTGGTACAAAAATTATTTGATTAGCCTGTATGGATTGGTTCCATACAGGCTAATCAAATAATTTTTCTAATGTTTAGAAAAAAGATTCTCCACTGACCACCCCTGTACTATGGCCCTACTCACTTCTGGTAAATTCGCCTCTCCGCCGAAAGTTGGTTTTTAAACCTCATTACAGGTCTGTTGGGCAAATGATTGTTATTGTTTGTCAATCACTTTACACTGGACTGGTTGTTAGGTGTAAGATCATTGTAACACAGTGTTATATTACGACTACTTACTGAGATAGAGCATTACAAATTCGTGTTACGTTGTTTTGAAGTGCATTATAATTTTTATATGGTCATCTAATTAACGTAAAATATAAATAAATAATAAGTTTATTTCTATTTACATGATCACCCCTATAGATAACTAATTTTTACTTTTAGAATATTATGTAGTATAAGTAATATTAATCACTCTATAAGCCTAGAAGTGTAAAAAGATATGAAATAATAAAGTAAAGAAGGCTAGTTTTTTTACCACAGTTGGTATATTGTTTACAATAAATGCTAAAAAGCTTTAATCCAAGCCCTGCAGATAAGTCACGCAGATTTTCGTGAGCCAAATCAATAACTCAGGCGCAGTCTATTGCATAGACTCATTGATTTAATTGAAAGCTGCAGAAATTAGCTTAATTTAGCCTAATCCAAGGAAAAGTGGATTGGACCTCGACCTGGAGTCCAAATACTTCTCACGTCTCTACCGAGCGTCAACTTGTTTTGATGATATGCGTATAATACCATCCGACGCATAAGTTAAACTCATCGAGTTGACAGCGTGTAGGTATTGCAAACGACACCACTGAACCACTGTAGTGTCATTTACAATTTTTTTCGGTAAGCACAACACTGCCTACTTGTCATGTGCAATATGTTAAGCGGGAATAGCTGATAATCGTAATCGAACAATATCAATGAATAAACCATACAATTAGAGTAAAAACTTAATATTTTATGTAGGTATCTTATGGCTTGTATAAATTGTGAATAAACCTAGGTTAAGGTTCCTGAATTAATATTAGCATAATGAGAATATGCTTACATGTCATATTACAAAATATGGTAAATAATTCGCCCTTCTAACATGCGGTTAATACCCATCGATAAATGCATACATTATTTATCAGAACAACAATAAGGTGGTGTGGTGGTTACCTAAAAAATGTATACGACACCACAATACACAGTTGACATCGTTACCTATCTTCAGAAGGTTATTTCGCTGTATAAAACTACATGAGGCAGTATAAACAACGTCCCATGCTTTACTATATGGTTATGCAACCGTAGCATAAGTGAGTCAACGGAGGAAAGGCGCCAGGCCAAGGTTACTGCAAGGGGCGTTCACTTTACACAATTTGGGCAAACCAGTTGTGGCCGAGACATCTTCGACGTTTTAATGAGTAAAAGGCTAGCCGATGCAGGCAGTTCAGCTCTTTGATGCTTCGGTACGGAACGCCAAATAATCTATTGTCTAGTTCTAAAACCACGAATCCTACTACTTATCCTACTTATATTAAAAATAAAAATGTTTCTATGCAAAAACTATAGAACGGATTGGCAAATAATTCACAACAATATTGCATACAGTACAGAATATAACATAAACTACGATTCATATAAATGTATATAATCCAAAATATAACTACCTATAAGTGGGCAAAAAGCAAAATCCACGCGTACGTAGTCGCGTGCGGCCGCTAGTTATGAAACTTGAAACAAAAATGCATTTTTGTTTCCGTCGAAAATCAAAGTCAAACTCTTCCTAATGATTGATTTGTTATTGTGCTACCAGCGACTTGCTTCTATTATAGGAATTTCACATTTTGAATTTTTGTCATTATACTCTTGTAAGATGACTATTGTTGTCAACTCAGGCCATGGGTGTATTTGGTGTAATACTTCTTGTAGTAACCCTAAAATAACATTTCTTGTAGGTTCCTACTAATCCTTACATGTGGCACATTAATTAGCTTTTGTAATTAAACAATGACATTTTTCATGAAGTTGGCTAATCTTAATTCAGATTAGCCACCGATAAAACTGTGACCAAAATTAGCTCACTGGGATATAGATCAATTATCAAGTCACTGGGTCAATTTTCTGTGACTAATGCCTGAATTTGCTTAAGCTTACAATAAAATCAATGATTTTGCTACGATTACCTATTTTTGTGATTTCGAACGGTTTTAGCAACATGTGACGTCACAGTTTGAGCTGTTGACAATCTATTTTTGTACAATTAGTAGGTAAGTGTTCACACCTAGCGATTTTTGGGCGATTTCACGGCGAGGCGATATCGCCGCGATTAAATAATCGCCGCGAGTTCGAAGCGATCACGCTGCGATTTTGCCACGTGCTGCGTGTTCATATTTCCAACATGATCGAACCTGCGCTGTAGAATGCGGCGCATGCGCTGAGCGGGTAGGTTGGATGAGGCGTAACCGCCGCGAAATCGCGGCGAGATCGCGGCGAGCTCGCGGCGATTATTTTATCGCGGGGATATCGCAGCGTGCACGCGCGCGCTTGCTGCGATATCGCCTCGCCGAGAAATCGCCAAAAAATCGCTAGGTGTGACCAGGCACTGAGACCTGGTGGGTTTGCCCTAAAAATCAAATCCCGGGTCGGGATCCTGCGCTTTATATCCTATGCAGCTGTGATCTCCATTCAGATTGACCGCCTTAACCGATATCAAATATTATGTATGTAACTATATCTACTATACTCGTCAGTGTGTTTTGCAATCAATATTTTACGACTCAGGAGGTCAAGAACAGAGACCGGTTTTGAGCATTTTTGGCAACTTGTTGCACACTTCACAATTTAACAGATCCATATATCCATAGAAACAACATTTAGCTACTATTCCGTTTCAGTGTAAAGAGGAAGAAAATATAATACATATATTTGTTTTTTTTTTTCGTAAAAAAGCAAACTATATTATATTTTCTTTCTTTATTCAAATTTTGAATGAAGAAAATAGCGGTAGTAAACAAAGACTAAGGTAATATTGTTTCGAGGCGCGGCAAACAAATGGCATACTTCTTGTAACGTGCATTGTATATTGGACAAACACGGAGGCAGTCGCTAACACGCGTGAAGCACGAATGTAGTAGATCAGCCTTAGTGTGTCGGGTAGCCGTAATAAATGTGCTCGTATTGTGAATGTCTTGCCAAACAGCTGCTTGTTTTTTTTAACCTGTGTCATCCCACTTTTGGAGAATGGTCTTAACCAGGTTTGGTTAAGACCATTCCCCAAAAGTGGGTATGGGTGGGTGGGTTTACTGCTATTTATCTAATGCTAGGACTTTTTTTTAACCTGTACTATTTATTCCACAGCTGGGCAATGGTCTCAACCTGTCCTGACCTGTCCATTGCTAAGGTTAAATCCTGTGATCCTTAGATAAGGATCTAAGGCTACGACTTTCCGGATTCCTGTTGTCATATCTTGTTACCAGGCATTTTTTTTTCAAGTTCCGGATCTCAAAAGGGAAGACTTATTAATTATACCCTTACCTGTCTAGGACCACTTTTCGTTCGTCTGACTCTATTTCTCACGCGTGGATAAGGAGTCCTTATTTTCCTTCTTCCCTCCACTCTTCTTGGGAACAGATAGTACGAGATTGATATTAGAGATACCATAAAAATATCCAAGTATGCTTTTGGTACCTCTTTTCATCAATACATAGCTGTTTTAATCATCAGCTTATTAAATTGCTCAAAACAATCTCATTACCTAAATTCTGAATTAAAGTGACGGAGTTGGTAAGACGCAAACTCTGCCACGTAACTGTTTAATTGGTCAAAACTAAGTTAACTCAGCATATAATAGAATCTACTCTTCAATATCGTTGCAAAAATATTAATGCACGCCGTATACAATTTTGCAACTTATGTGTGTAACTGAGTTCATCAAACTAGGGGAACAAATTGAACGGTTTACCAAATATCTATAGATGTAGAAATTGTTGGCTGGATTTGTATCGATTTTGACACACGTGGTGCGAAATCACTTAATTTGCATGGTACATAAGGTTAGTGATTTTAAAACACTACAAGAAGATTAAAAAGTTAGTTATTATCACTTTTACGGTTCTCATGTTTAGTAAGTATTCCTTTATTTTTTTTTATCTCAGAGGGCAAGCCCTCTTGTATTTACTGTGTTATTATCAGTTATCCATTGTATTCTTTTATACAATAATAATACATGCTTATTCTTTTTTTACAATAATAATAATAATAATAATTAAGTACGTTCTAGGTGCCCTCGACAGGTTGCAACGACGCGACGTGCTATCCGAATTGTTGAGTATCAAAAGGTGACTAGGTCTTTAAAACCTCTGCAGTTACGTAGAGACATTGGTCTTCGTGTTCTCTACCACCTCTATGATGAGAAATGCGCAAAAGAATATTTCAAGTAGTCCCTCCCTCTACTTTCCACTCCCGAACAATATGTCCTGGAAAGCGTGGCCATCATCATAACATGCAGACACAGTTGGCAAAGGCAAAAATTTTTAGTTTCTCATTACTGTCCCGTGCCCTTGAGCAGTGCCGTAACTAGGGCAGTGCCAGCGGTGCCCAGACACAGGGCGTAGACCCTGGAGGGGCGCAGAAATGACCAGACCTGTATCTAGCCTTATTTATCAGGGGGGTATTTTTTAAAGCTCGCACCTGGCGCATAGAAGGCTAGTTCCGACACTGCCCTTGAGTCGTAGAATGCCAGCTCTTGTGTTTCCTCCTATGACTCCGATATTTTCAGGAGGCCCGTGAACCGGCATCTATGTAGGGTGAGAGCGACAGGCTGGTTCTAAATATTGTGCTTGTCGATCTCAAATTTGTAAGGCCCGCACTCTACGGCCTCTTACCACCAGTTGTAGTGAGATCATCCCAAATACAAAATGACCGAAATGTAGTTATAGTATTGTACGCGCACAAATTCTAAACTACTGCACCAAATTGACTGATTCTTCATGAAAAGTAAACAAACAACGGCAAATTAAAATTTCAGATTTAAATTTATTTTTAGCAAAATTTGAGACCTTTTCTTATATTCAATTTCGGTTTATTGATCACAAATTCGCAAAACATTTATTTTCGTAAAATCTCAAAACAACAAATTAATGACGTAAAATTTCGTTAGCACCTTCTAATTCGCCACTGCGTAAGCTTGATAATTAACTATTGTCCGTTCTTTGTTGCCTAAGGTAGCATCAAGTCAACCAAAGAATAAGCAGGCAAAAAGGAAAATCGTTTGAGTAAACTTTAATTTAGTCGCGCAACCTAATTAAGGAGTTTGGCTGAGCTAATCGTTCAGGATTTTGAGATCTATGTTTCTTATGTCTGAATAGCACGATTAAATCCATGCATATTATGATGTTCAGGTGTGTCATTATGTGTATAGGGTATTTGCGGTATACTTCTGAGATAATAACTAAAATTGCGCCCATTTTGAATAATACTTTCAAAAGTTGAATATTTTAATTATTTGTTGATTTGGTACAAGCGCATCTTTTGGCAATGAACTAAAATAAATAAATAACGAAATACACCTGTATTGTTATGATGCAGAAGACATACATTTCAACATCTATAAATAAATAATAAATGAATATCTGGAACATTTCCACACACGGTCCTATGACCACAAATTGAGCACAGCTTGTACCTACATACATAGATATTTATAGTAACATACTTAAAAACATATTCACACCCAGGCACGGAACAAACACCTATTTTCATCATCGACACACGACTCTGTGATCCGCCGGCCAGGGTCACTAACCACTGTTCCACCGAGCCAGTCAATCTATAATTATATACATATATATTATATTATTATATGTAAATATTATTAAGAATAATGACATATGTAAAGTTCTGCGTATGACTTCTGCCCCTGTCTTTGAAATGCATTGTCATACCTACCTGTCGAAATTTTTTTCTTATAGTGAAAATATTTTGGATTTAAATTGTTTTCTTAATAAATTATACTTCCATCATTGTAATTTAGTAGAGATTCTAATCTAGATTAATGGTGTATTGGATAGAGTTTGGATTCCGGGACGTATCGAGTCTCGAAGTACAGACTTTTTGTAAATTTCGTTGTTTCGTGTCCCGGGACTTTCGAGACGAGACATGATTATCGAATGTAAATCATAATTATTTTTAAATCATTGAAAAAGCTGATTAAGCGCCATATTATTATGTCATGAATTTAATTTAAATTGTTTTCACTGACAACAAGGAAGCTTAATATATGATTTTTACAAGGAAGCTTGTTGTTTATTCCAGTTATTTCATGTTTAAAATTTAATTAAAATAGTAACTTATTCAAGATTATGTCTTATTTCTTTTCATATTCTACATAAATTAAAATTTGTAGAATTAATAGCAAAATCTGGCATCTCTTCAAAAATTACCGTAATCGTTTATCATTTTATTATTAGAACCTAATAATTTAATTTAAAAATACCTTCCGTATAGTCCAAAAAATGTCTTTTCTAATTATAAATCACATATTAAGTTGCTACACAAAACAATCATAAACTATTTTGTTTAATAAATTACTTTAAGATTTAATTGTTAAAAGTAAATCTGTGCTGATAAAACATTAAAGTTGTTTGAACTTTTTATGTTTATAAATAGATAAAAGATTCCGACAAAGATTCCGAAAGACATTTTTCATAGTGAAGATGGCCATTACTTGAGCGGCACAAGCAGGAACTGCGGGTCACGGGGATGAAGATGCTGCGCTGGATGTCGGGAGTTACGCGAGTAGATCGCGTAAAGAACTCCCGTATTCGCGGCAGCCTTCATGTCCGAGACATCGCTGATAAATTGCAAGAGTGCCGCCTACGTTGGTACGGTCATGTTTTACGGAAACTGGCAAACTACGTAGGGAACAAGTGTCTAGCTATGTCGCTACCGCCGGGTCCCGGCAGAAGGGGAAGGCCCAAGAAGGCCTGGCTTGACGTCGTAGTGGATGACATGCGTACCAACAAACTCTCCGTGAAGGATGCCGAAGACCGTGCGAAGTGGAGAGATAGGAGTAGGAAAGCGGACCCCGGGCTCCGCAAGGATGCAACCGGGAAAACGCGGAGATGATGATGATGATTCCGAAAGACATTTTTCCTTAAAAGTCTCGAAGTCCCGGGAAGTCCCGGGACGTTCTTCGTAGGCTGTCTCATGTCCCGGCTGTTTAAAAATAGTCGAGACTTCCCAAACCCTTGTCCAAATAATATTTACCTATACTCAAGTACCTATAGGTAAATACAGTCTTATATATAAAATTCTCGTTCTATATAATATAGAACGAGAATTTTATATATAAGACTAAGCGTGCCCGCGACTTGTTGAGGATGGACATTGGACAACCCTTATCACTCAGGGGTATGAAAAATAGATGTTGGCCGATTCTCAGATCTACTCAATATGCTCACAAAATTTCATGATAATCGATCAAGCCGTTTGGGAGGAGTACGGGAACGAACATTGTGACACGAGAATTTTATATACAAGATATTGTTTGTTATTTAATAAATGGCAAAGGATCGGCTTTGCGGCTTCATCAGCCATTAAGACCAATTTAGTTCAAGGAACTATACTCGTACTACACAGGCATTGCAACCTCCACAGACACTAAACTCCACAGATACGAGTGAAAATCAAACGCACGACTTGGCGCAGCAGACAGATGCACTAAGCACTTAGATGCTCTGAATAAATTTATTTTGTTTTTTTCTTTCTTCTTTCACTATCCAATGCGCTATCGGTTCTTTAGAAGTAATCTCTAACATAATTTTGCGTGAGTATTGTAGATCTGAGATGATAGGCCGAGGGGTAGGTCTTTTTCTAAGGAGCGCTGGGTTTAGTTCTAACCTAAATAAACATCACTGATATTCATTTGTCACATTAATTGCAGCTGACAAACTGCGTAAGTTACTGCACCTGTTAGCCAGTTTTCAGTCACATGTCGACATTGTATAACATTTAACTGCTTGTACGTACAATCGCAATGTTTCGGACAAGCATTGTAATTTCCATCAATTTCGGCCCAAAACATGCCTGACCTTAATCATCTGTACTATTATAATCTAAGTAGTTATATAACGCTGAAATGCTATAAACAAACCAGGGGTAGTAAACATTTGCGGTTTGAACGTACTCGTATTGTACAATTGGGTATGGGTACGATTTGCTGCACTTATGTAGTTTGTTCTCTGTTTAATATCAAATAAAATGCGATATTATTTAATATCTATCTTAAACGGATTACTACGTCGAGATAAATTAGGTATCTATTATAGAAATAATTGAATTAAATTGTATTTACAAATAATCCAATCCTAAAAAATCTCGCGAAATAAGGCCTAATCAACAATTATTTTTAACTTGTCGACATACATACTTTGAATTAGTTATACGGTTATTACTGTAGATTTAACACATCCAAAGTATGTTTATGAAATTTATTTATATTTATGAATTTCTGAATTTTACACAAACATGCCTTCTATTATTTTGGATACACTAACGAACGTTTACGTTACGTTACGTTTTATAAACACAACCTTAATTTCAAAGTAAAAACTGACAAAGTATTACTTACTTGATACACTTACCAAGTAATAAATGTTTTAAAGGTCGCGGTGGAAAAGGTTCCTCTCCCCTGCCGAATTCAGTAAAAAGCATAGCGTACCAAACTAGCAGGCATGGTGGTAACGTGATTTCCTCAGTGTGCAGCAAAAGACGGTGTCTCCGCGGCCCACTCAGCAGTTCGGCTTAAAACGCGGTGGAAAGCGCCTGCTTGTGTTACTAGTGACAAATTCCGGCCTAACCTACAAATTTTACGCGGGAACTTTTGACAAGTGAGTGTTCAACTTTTTAATTGAGTGCCAGCACGTTTGAGTTGTAAAGGTATGAAGCTTGCGGTGAAGGTTTTACTACATGCAATTTTTTAATTTAATTTGGAATTCGTTTTAAACTTTTTTTAAAATATTTATACAATTTTATTTAAATTAAACTAAAATCCTTCACAGTATTACTAATTATATACCACTTACACAAAATGATTATGGAGTTTTAAACTCAGTAGACAAATAAATATTTACCCACAATAATTCGGTTTCCTTAAAAAGAGAAATGTATGATGATAAGTTAGGTATGATGGATTAAAATAATAACTAGATACATGTTTTATACTTAATGTATGCTTGTGCGATTTTTACACGCTGTGCGATATATTTAAATGGAATATAGAATAATTAATCTTATTCATACAAAACTTGTTAAAATTTTGATCATAATAACATATTATAAAATGTAGATCACGTTCTGTTATCAACATCATGTTAAGATCTTAAATGCATACTTTACTTATTATTATAGCTGAGCTTAATATTTACGTTACACTTACTTATACACTTTATAAAATTTATATTTATATTTGCTTTCCACACTTTATAAGATATGTGTTAATATTTTTTCTGTAAGCAACAACAACCAAAAAGTTGGATGACCGTGCACATTTATGGTCTTTACATAATAAATGTATTAGACATCAGATAGCATGTCTTTATCACGATTATTATGTTAATCTTCACAGTAATAATTCATCAGCTGGCCAAGCGCGCATTGGTCGACAACACAACTTTAGAATTTCTCCGTAGGTGTGCAGGTTTCCTCACGATGTTTTCCTTCACCGTTAAAGCGTCGAATAATCGTACATATGAATTTTAAATTTGAAAAGCACATTGGTACGTGCCTACAAAGCACCTACACTTGTCACATATTAATTTCTAATCGTACCTATTCATAA
Source organism: Maruca vitrata (assembly GCA_039566165.1). Classification (NCBI taxonomy): domain Eukaryota; kingdom Metazoa; phylum Arthropoda; class Insecta; order Lepidoptera; family Crambidae; genus Maruca; species Maruca vitrata. The sequence continues at coordinate 17,326,807 of CM076911.1, read as the reverse complement.
CTTTGACAAGGACAAGACGTCCTTAAGTATTAAATGAGTTGTATTAACTACTATTAATCAAAAAGCAGACCATTACCTGTACAAGTGTCTAGTGTATGGGTGTTCCGTTCGGGAACTCCGGTAATATCGTGAAGTGTGAACTCACAGTGCAGTTCCCTAAGGTCAGATGATGGGCGTGATAGCCTGGCGGATTTATTTACTTTCCGCCGACTACAAGCATAAAAGGTTCTCAGTTTTACTTTAATTAAATAAAGAGAAATAGTAAAAGTACTGCTTTGGTCCAAGAACAACTCAAGTTGGTTTGTGAGCATTCGGAAATAATCGGCATAGTTAATTCTATGACACCAAGAAACTAAAATTATAACTAAGTATTTGTAGAGAGTTAGCAGATGCATATAACTTGAGGGTCATTTCCAATGTAAATAAGACTAGATTAGCTTTTTCTTCATCATCCGCATTTAAAATGATCCAATCGGTGAAGTTGATCAGGTTTTGACTAGTTTTGACGACAGTCCTAAATTCTGTTTTACCAACTTCGAATATATTCGCAATTTATAGTTTATTTGGTCGATATTTTGACCAAGTCGTCTCAACAAATGTACAAAAATTCAATCTACACACTAGAAATGTGTATTTAATGTACAGTATCTCCCCAAAGGGATCATAATATCCAACACTTGCTGGCATGGTCTTATGACCGTATATTTTTGAAAGGCCAGGCTTATTCGATGTCAACATGCGATACTACATTAAGTATTACATTTTATTGCGTTAATTTGTAACCATTGGATAAAGAAACGCTAGATGCAAGTAATGTAGGTCAAATGTGTCTGGCTCCGGTGCTCTCTTGCCCAACGCAATGTATCGAGCTCCATCTTAATTATTTTTCATTATCTCGCGCCGCCTCCTAATTGTGCGTTAGACCACAACGTTCCTACTCCTTAGGACATCTAGGCCTTATTACCAGACCGTAAAGTCCAAAGCCGGCTAGATTGCAATCGGCGCCTCTCCCAGCGAATACTTTGCTTCCTAAGTCTAATAAAACTTAATGCACTTCAGGTAACTTTCCTAATAATGGGTTAAATCGTAACGTGTGACATAAAGTATTTTCTTGACGATATAAAACTGTCGAAGCTTTATTTCCATGACGATTAAAATGACGACATGAAAACGATTTAAGTAAAGTAATTAATCATTTTGTTTTTATGAATTGTCGTAAATATGCATATAGCAACTTTGTGAAACGAAATATTCATAGTTATCATATTAAATTGTTACAGAAAATTAAATTTGCAGACAAAAATCATTAAGGGACATAATATATAATAAATTAAGGGATTCATTAAAGCAACAAATCGTTTATCAACAAGGCATAAGTAGTAGTTTCAGGCAAATAAATTGAATAAGTAGATCAAAACCCGTTATGTATTGAGAAACTACAGAATGGCATCATTGATACAACGTTTCTTAATAACGTCTCGGATAAAAACGCAATATTTCGAGTTGAAACGTTGTGGTGCAAGCGTTGCGCGCAGAAGCCTTGATCTTGGGTTATATAATATCGTAGCCAGCTGTTACTTATTTAAATAGTAGTTTGATGGTCAAGAAATTATGAATAACATTATATATCTGATGAATTGAATGAAACCAATTAAATAAACACATCTTATATAATTCACCTATCCAATGACATCCAAATGTTAAAAAATATTGATCTCAATTACCTTTTTGTGGTTAGTTTATAATAATGATTAGAGACTAATTGATCGAATTTTAACTACAAATTATTATCACCAAAATAACCATTAGTTATATTTATTTAATAAATTGATCCCTTAGTGAAACCTAACACGAAAATCTTTAATGGCATATGAATTTATACATAAAAAGCTTATTTGTACTAGATAAAAGACGACGAATCGAATCAATAGCGGAGTGTAATCTCAAAGACCGAATGACCTATTAACAGTATGCGCTACAGAACTTATGTTACATAACATGTAATGTGGGCACGATACATTCTCTCAGTCACTATTCAAATCATACAAGTTGGTGGCAGTTATTGCAGTCGCTTGGGCAACTGTAATTATTCACGATAGCACTTAATAGTATAAAATTACGATAGTATACTTCAATGTAGAGGAATTACAACAGCGATACAATTTGTGTGCTTTTGGAAGGCACATTAAATTAAACTAACTTTGTTACGCGATATTGTCACCATTGTAAGCTTTCTATTGTTAGGCTGACTTGATTAGCAACTGCTAAATTACTGAATGCTGTTCAGTTGCAAACAATAATACGGTATTTTTTTTGTTGTTCAAATTAGCCATTGTTACTTATTAACTCTTCCTGAAAATCCTCTTTAGATTAAAATATTTTAAGTTAGAGGTAAGTATTTAGATAGTTATTGACAGTCATATTGTTATATTATGTAATATAGGTAATATTAAAAAATAGTATTATACAATTGTTTTAAGGTTTGCAACTAAGTGAAGCGTGACTATCAGAATAGAGTGCAGTTTTGACTTTATGCAATATTTTCATTGAATATAATAGTTTCAAAAAAACATCAGATTCACATATTACTCTCTCGTAAAGTATGTAGTAAATAAACGTAATCTACAAATCTTGAGTCATGCTCAATAACTCCATCTAATTTCGTTACGTTCCGTTGCAGTAACGAGGTAGACAGACAATACCGAAACTGTAATAATAGGTCATCTCACACAAGTAACAACATTGCTTGTTATTGTAGCGCAAATGAATTACATAAGTTAAAAATGATATTAGTTGGGCAAGTTGTTGCGCCCAGTTGGTTGCCCAACTGTTGCGAGAGGAAGGCGATGATCGTTCAGATCGATGCTGCGCCGAATTGTGTTACAAAAGTTACTAAAGGTCAGACAAATTGGATAGCATTAGGAGATTATACCTGCAATAGTGCAAGTTGATCGTCCCGCGATTTGTAATACGTGATCAGTTCACTGATCTGTTCACTGAAATGTTCAATTTGTAGCGTTTATATAATACTAATAATAACACTTAGATTGAACGTCTCAAGAGGTCACCACGTATTGGGCATGTGCCCCCAAGCATCCCGAGGGCCCACTTCGCCCACGCTAGTTAGTAGTACTTGTACGACTGTTCCGAGGTTTATTTCTAGGAATGTATGGGCAATTTAATCATGTAGTTACGGATTTTTTAAGAATTGAAAAATGACATTTGTTGGATTTTTTTATATATTATTTTCATATTTTTTTATTGGAAATCTTGAACAGATTTAGTTTTTTATATATATTTAAACCTTACACGCGGTACTTAATTCATTACCAAACACAACAAAATATGTTATGTTGTACGGTATTGTTTTGCGTCCTTCAGCTATTGTTTAAACGCATTACAAAAGGATAAGTGGGAAGGACGCTATTGTAAAACATTTCGCACGTTAACCCCATTTAAATGTCGTGTAGCATCTTCGTCGAAGATGCAGACGTAGGCAAACATTTAGCAAGTCCGTTGGGCAACGGCCGCAGATCTCAAAACGCTCCGAAGGCGGAGATTGGGAAATTACCATCTATGGAAAGTGACAAAATTGCTAGCTCAGGGTTACAAATTTAAAATGCATCTTTGATTAATTGTGACACAGTGTTTACAAAATATAGAAAAATATATTCAACCATTAGTACCTACTATCCAAAAATATTTCTTGTAGGTAATCACTGTTTAAAGGCGTGGGTAAATAATTTTCATATTTTTTTAACTTTTCAAGTAAAATTTTGAGGCAAAATCAATTTTATGTAAACGTGCAGTTATTTTACCACAATGCTAAATAAACGAATAAGCATCAAAATGTACAATATTTTAATTTGCGTCCCTTCATAAATTATCCGCCTTGAAATAGCTACATATTTCAAGTTTTTCAATCAAACTATGGTCAGTGACCGCATAATAATCAATGTGACTTGAAAAACTTTATGTAAATCCACAATTTAATTTTTATCCTTTGGAATATCGCCAATTAAGCATGTTGATAACTTACCAAATAACTTGATCTGATTCACAAACTCGCTTAATCTGTTAAGTTACGGATATCAGAATTGACACAGGTCTACACAAAACTTTACATCCAGACACAGAACAAATAGCTATCACTGTTATATTCCAATTGAATGTTAAACCTAAACAGTGGCGTTGCTAAATACGCTGTATAAACTTTTTATGTATGTATTGTATATGTATACTTTGAGGAGGACCGTGACTTTCTAATGTATTAAACTAATACATACAAGATCTAATTAATAAAATTTGCAAGCTTCTAGACCTTGCGCACGACTATTGGTAATCTTAACCTACACGCATATTGCCAATACAAACCTTTTTATGTAAGATTTTAGTGTTTCGCGTTCCATTACACTAAATACAATACAATACAATGTGCAAACATTTTTATGTCATAGGGTAGGATTCGGGCCTCTTAGGCAACCCAGTCTGTGAATGCCCTTATTAAGATCCGCCTTTGTATTTACTGCAATATTTTTTCTAGATAATTATACATACATGCCTAAAAAACTCAGCAGCATCTTTTAAAAAAGCTTTTCCTTTCCAGATCATCAGCCATGTCTCGCAGACTCACCAAGCGCTACCTGACCGAGGCGGACGAGTACAAGAGCCCGCTGTCTGCGCAGACGCAGGCCCTGGCCGTCGACGAGCTGAGGGAGACGACCAACGCCCGCTCCCAGGCCCTCACCGCCCTGCGCAGCTGGATGGAGCAGAACCCCAAGTTCATGGCTGTGAGGATGGGTGAGTTAGAGTTTTTTAAGGGACCAATTGGGTTATGCACCTTTAGAGCGAGACCCCAGCAACACTTGTGCGTTACACTACAACGACGCGGCGACGACAGGTGGGGCCCCGCTTTCGCGAAATGTGGTGATGTGTAGGACTCCCTAGCGACTGGCCATAAGATGGTAATGCCAGCTGTGACTTCCCCAGGAGGTTTACCGACTAAAACCTGTTGTACATCATCGCCTTGGCATCTGCTCCGGCTAAGCCTTTAAGCCACGACGCCGCCAGCTGAGTTTGAGTATTGGTGATTCAACATTCCGCACCAACTACTCAGATCGTGGTCAGTGGCCTCGAGCCCTTTTTAAGTACAAACTTAGTTATAAACACTGTACCAGTTTACGCGTACATACGCTTTCAAGTTAGATGGCACTTTGCGCCAAATTTCATTCAAATCGAAGTAATATCTTACATGGCAGCGCGGTACTGACAAATAAAGTTCCTTTAGCTCATCGTTATTTTAAATTGCATGCCCCTATCTAACAAAAAAAACCTTACAGATTCGAGCTTCTTCCTCCGTTTCCTCCGTGCGAAGAAATTCAGCGTTCCGATGGCTCAAGAGGCCATCGAGCGGTACATACTGCTGCGCCAGTCCTGGGGCATCGCCTTCAACCAGCTCGACTACAAGCTGCCAGTCATGACGGAGCTGATCGACCTGGGGTAAGCATGGGACTGATATACTCCTTTTAGACCACCTAGTTAATTGGGACTTGTGTGGTTAAAAAGGGCTCCTGACTTTACCAGGATTATTAAATCCGGGAATCAATAAAGCTTACTGTCTGGCGCGTGAACTCTCAAGGTGGCAAGTGCGCCGCGCTTTGTTTAAGTGTGGACAAGGAACTTTACCCACATTATAAAACTTAATATTTCCAGGAAATTTACCATGTATTACTTTTTTGGCGAGTCTCCGATATATCGATAGATCGCGATCTCGCCAAAACAGGAATTCATGGGAAATATCTTGGACGGATATATTAAATTTTCTAATGGTAAACAGTTTAAAGTCATTTATTAAAACTATGCGGTACAGACTTAGTATAAAGTAACAAAATCTATAAATCACTTGGTCTGCCTGCCAAATATACCCATTTTTAACCCGAATGTAATCCTAAAGGTTAAAATTATCAGGGAAAAGCTCAGTTATCAGCTGAGAGCTGGTCAGCAGGTCTTTCAGTATATTATACCATTCTACCGACCACCTAAGTACCACTAGGTTGTACTCGTATCGTTGGCCCCATTCCGAGATTTCCAGCCTAATCTTATTTTCTCATGGACTGTGGATAATTTGAAAACTTTTTCAATCACCAACGTGATCGAGCGTATAATATCGAAACTGAGCAATTACTTAATAACTTATGGAGGTGGCAGCAATCCATCGCGACGTTGCGAAAATAGTCCACGACCACGTCAAAACATTGCGTTATTGGACTCAATATATTTTAATAGACTAAAAGATGCCGACACTTAAACTCAAATACATAAATTGGAAGAGAATGGAAAACATAATCATAAAAACAAATAGCGTCGTCTGAATGACGATCCAGTCGACGCAGATCTGACGAGACCTGCTGCCGACAAAGAGAACGATGTATGTCAGACATATTTCAGCATTAGTAGTAGAAAGTTTATCTACCAAGTATCACTACTTATCAGCGTAAGTTCAATTTTAAGTTGACAGACAAGGTAATAAAATTGGTGTTAGCATTCAGGTTAATCAATTTAAACATAAAATTTAACATACTTCTTCAGATCATTTTGGCTACTTAGAATGCGAAAATACATCTGATACTGACTTTACAACTACCCCATATGTATGTAACTGTGTTATGTTCCAGGTACATATTTGTGAGTCCGTTCAGGGACGCGGGCGGCCGCCGAGTTGTCATATACAGGCCCGGTAGATATGCCTCCTACATCGGTTCCGTAGCATTCATGCTTTCATCATCACTATTTATGTATTTAAACCTATTTAACATTTGATATTTATTATACAACAGGTATGTATTTCATATCGTGTAAAGGCTTGAATCACCATCAGGGCAGCTCCATAATATTTGGGGATATTTTACTTGTTTTATCGGGACTTTATAAATAAAATACAGATTTTAACAACCTTTAGGTATGTACTTAGAAAAACTATAAACCTCAATGAAGTATAGTTATATTATTAAGAGTACCTAACATACCTATTTGGATCTGCACGGTTTTTAACTCCCAAAGCAAAAACGACGGGGTGATATAGATAATATTATCGTGATATCTGGTTTATATTATATTTGTGATTTTACTATTTTATGAATTGAAAACAGAAAGTCATATTAGTTAGATTAATTTGCCGAATGATACGGTTCCAAATGAAATCTTTGCAATCTGTTACACTAACACATTAACACGGATATTGTGCGAGCGCCCTTAGCAAAAGCGTCATCAGGACTGACGTCATCAATGTTTATAAATCAAGATTGTAAGTATTTATTTATTTATTATTCTATCTGTTTCCTTGTCTGATGCACAGCCAGCACTGTCAATTATCACTTTAATGAATACTCATTTTACACGACAACTTCTTTACACTTTCAGATAACTAACCAATTGCACACTTCGAAAATCTCACGAAGCTTTTATTAACACTAAGTTAAATGCAAAAATATGGAATTAATTGTATTCACTGATACAAAATTTGTATTTGTTTAGTTAAATGTCGGGGGTGGCATGTTCACCTTCGGAGAAACAATTCATTTCGATGCTAAAGGTTACGTACCTAGTGGTTGTATTTACAATACTATTATATGTACGAGCTGAAAGCGTCTACAATTTGCTTTCTTTTGAGCAGAAAGATGTTAATCTATGAATAACGGGATGGGAACGGGATTTACGACAAAAAAACAAAAACATTTGCACGATTCTAAATTGTCGCGTGTATGTAACTTCTACTTCTGTTAAGTATCATGTTAGGTGATACAATAGCCTAATAGTATGTAAGGTTGGTGCAAGGGATGTATGAAGGAGCGCACACGAACGTCCGATCCGAAGCCGGCGTTACAGACGAGTTCAATGTGGCTGTTGGTTTGCACCAGGGATCGGCTTTAAGCCCTTTCCTGTTCCTCCTGGTAATGGATGTTTTAACATCAGACATACAGGAGGAGGCACCCTGGTGCATGCTGTTTGCCGACGACATTGTTCTGGTCGGAGAAGATGCAGCTGAGGTGCAAAGCAGACTGGGAAAATGGCAAGAAAAATTGGAGAGAGTTGGCTTGAAAATAAGTCGCACCAAAACAGAACATCTGTTTTGCGGCTTTGGCGACTCTTCCAGTTTTTCTCCAATTGCCTTAGATGGTGTAACCCTACCGGTCTGCTCCGACTTTAAGTACTTAGGCTCACTTTTCCAAAACGACGGCAATATTGATCGAGACGTTAAGAATAGAATGAATGCTGGATGGATGAAGTGGCGACAGGTCTCGGGAACAACTTGTGACCCACAAATGCCCCTCAAACTTAAAGGGAAAATTTACAAAACGGTCATCAGACCTGTCGCGATGTATGGATCTGAGTGCTGGGCAATGAAAAAGACTGAAGAGAGGAAGGTGCATGCAAATGAGATGCGTATGTTAAGATGGATGTGTGGAGTAACAAGGTTGGATAGGATTAGGAATGAATATATAAGGGGAAGTCTGAAAGTTGCACCTATTTTAGAAAAGGTGAGAAGTGCAAGGTTAGCTTGGTACGGGCATGTTATGAGGAGGGAAGAAAGCCATGTAACTAGAAGAGTGATGAGTATGAATGTCAATGGACGTAACGGTAGAGGCAGGCCGAAGAAGACATGGATGGATTGCGTGAGAGATGATATGGGAGTGAAAGGAGTAGACACAGAGCTGACGAATGATAGGCCCGAGTGGAAGAAATACACATGTTGCGCCGACCCCACTTAGCGTGGGATAAGGGCAGGAGAATGATGAGGTGATACAATAGCCTATCTACTCAAACAATGTTCAATGTTTTATCGGCTTAATTCTTACTGATCACAATTGGAGGAACATAATCTGCTTTTCTTGGTCTTAGAAAGCAGATAGACTCAATACTGTAAATCTATACTGATATTATAAAGCTGAAGAGTTTGTTTGTTTAAACGCGCTAATCTCAGGAACACCTCGATTCAAAAGAGAATGTAGGTACACTACCTGTTAATTTCGACGTCTGATTTCAATCATTTTAAATAGGTGTTTAACCCATCAATAACTTGTTACAAGTACCTGACAAAAATTTCTACTCCTACTCCACACTATTTTGCCTGCTGCCAAAATACATTGTGCTAGCCATTTGTAGGAACAGCAAAACAAGAAGCTTTTACAAAAAGCATTTACCTTTCGCCTTTTTAATCTCCATGTTACGGTATGTATAGTATATACTAAGCAAATACTCTACAATTTTATTCAGGATTTGATGCATGCTTTCCCCTTGACGAAGTAGTACAAAAACACATTGTAATGAAGTCTAAATATTGCTCATCTTCGAGGAACAAAAAATCTTTCGCAAAATTTTGCGTCAACTCAAGAGCTGTCTTAATATAATATCGAGTCGCAATTTTAAACCGACTTCAAAAACGAGGAGGTTCTCAATTCTGTTGTTTTTTTGAGTTGACGCATGAAGTATCGCATTCTAACTTACCTCCTCGGTTGACAGGCGTGTTCGACCCCTACAAATACACGAACCAGGACATGTGCCGAGTGATGGGCATCTGCTACGAGACGCTGCTGGAGGACGAGGAGAACCAGGTCCGGGGCGTGGTCCACTACGCGGACGGCAGCGGCGTCAGCTTCCCCCACCTCACCCTCTTCACCCCTAAGGAGGCCGTCAGGATCGTGAAGAACGGAGAGGTTAGCTCTTTTACTCCAAACCTAATAGACCTAACTCTGTGAAAAAAATCTTTTGAGAATGTAATATTATTTGGGTATGTAAAGTACTTACCCATTCCTCCTCCTCGCGTCGCTATCCTCATTACCGAGGGTCGTGATTCCCTAGATGCGGGATGATCTTGTTCCGAACAATTTCTCGCCATTTGTTCCTCTCCTTGGCCGAGTGAAGAGTACGTGTAGATTGGTGTCCAAGGTTGTTCGAATCTGGTCCGTCCATCTAGCTGGGCAACGTCCTCTTGGCCTTCTGCCGTCAACCTTACCGGTGACCATGAGTTGCTCAAGGTTGTTCCCTTCCTTTCTGGCGACCCATTAACCCATTATCGTTCTCAATAAACCACATCATATTTCAGCGAACTCTCCCGATGAGACACAAGGAAATTTACGGCGTCAACGTACACCCGACGGTGAAGTTCGCGCTAGACTTCGGCATGGCGCTCATCTCGGAGAAGATCAGGAAGCGCGTGCGTCTGTACAGCTCCCCCGCTGACGTGGAGATCGACAAGAAACTGCTGCCCCAGGAGTACGGCGGCACCATGCCCATGAAGGAGATGATCGGTGGGTAGCCGTTTGAATCTGATATCCAATGTACATATTTGAATACTTAAAGGGTTTAGGCCTCTCCTAAGCCCTTGAATGCATCTAGGGTAGGTTACGGCCTTCTGCGTTCCAAGACTGCTGTGCATCAAGATACTATGCATTACGAATTATGAAAATTAAGCTGTTATACTCAGAAACCAAACCAATTATTAACTGGCAGCGCCAATACCTACAAGTAACTCCTATTATAATAGTTTTCTTTTTCACCACATTAGCACAAAATGTGCTTCATCTTTTGACCTGCTAATCAATACATATTGATTTCAGAACTATGGAAGGAGGAGCTCGCAAACAAACGCGACACACTACTCCTCAACGACAAAATGGCGGTGCGTCTAGAAATGTACAGCGAGGCGGCGCGAGAGGGCGCCATCTCCGCCCTGCGCGCGGGGGCCAACACCTGCGCCGGCGCCGACGCGGTAGGCGACGCCATGCGCGGCCTCACCGGCAACTTCCGGAAACTCGAGGTCGACTGAGACCAGACTGATTAGACTCTACACCGATAACTCCAACTAAACGAATTCAAAGTTTTTGGGTGTGAAGTCGCAAAATTATCTCATACATTTATACCGCATTTGGATTTTTATATTCGTAAACTTTCGGAACAGAGTATTAGGTTACATTCACCGATGTCGGAAACGGGTGCAGAGTGACAAGCGCTTTTACCCCCTGTCAAAAAGACTGCTCACCCATGTTGATAACCTTAGCGTGTAGCGTTTTAGCTGCCAACCCTATCGAACTAATTCGAACCTAACATACAAATTTGAGGAGTAAATATCCAATGGTATACTTGTATACAGCGTTTTAATAGGTTTATAAGGCAAAGGTATTGTTAATTATGTAAATGAACTGAAAATTTAAAGGCGTCTCCGATACGTGTTGTTGATTGTATTTTAAGTTAGGATAAGGACCAATGTGTACAAATTATATAAAAATAAAAAATCTTTAAATAGTTTACATTGTTATTTATTAAAAATCCATGAACTACCTAATTGGTAGAAATGAATACATTTTCACATCATTGTTACTCGAGAGTTAAACAACATACAAAATGCAACAATTTCAGCGCATCTCATCATCTCCACAATTTAACGCATCATTTATCTAAATGGCAATGTACTCTAATTACAAAGGGTTGTTTGGTTTACGATACATTTTTACAACTTATATGGCACATAGGATCGATCGTTGGCACTTACAATACTATATTACATTTACACTCGAACAACGCGTGTGTTATTTACACACATTATTTGGCATTTGGGGATCCCTTCATCAATAGCTACAACTCAGCGACCCATACAAAACCCGAGGACCTTTACAACATCCATTTTGATATGGGGATCGGTTGTACCTTTAAAAGCAATGACAATCATCCATTATAGTAATTCCCTAGAAAGTTAGCGTCATATTTGATCGCGATTGTAGTAATTGAGGATTTTACAAAAATACTGTGCTGCCATTACAAAGTGCGTTTCTTATTTATTATGTGCGTATATCAGACTACAAGTTTGTCCAGGTAAACAACTAGATGTGAATTTAATTGAGCGTTGTAATTGTACCGGTATATTTGCTTCTTCATTCAACTGCTAAATAAACAATACGGTGTTTTAACATTTGATAATATGACTTAGGTCTTACTCTCATCACAATATCTTAGTACAGATGACCCTTAATTTTGAGACGAGCCTAAGTAAACCCTGACTATATTATATTTCAGTATATTTGGCTATTTCAAGTAATTTATATTGGATTATTAATTTAGTTACTTCATTTTTTATGATGAGATTTAATAAAAAATCAATTGACGTAAACAAATTATCAAATGGTAATAGCCCATAACAATATATTTAACATTATTATCTTAATAAATACTATTGTTTCCATCTTACGCTGTACTATGAAACATTACAAACCTGTACGTACTATACTAGGCACTTTACATAGTCGAGCGGTACCAAAATAATTACCTATTATTATTATACAAACTGTGCTAACAAAACTGCTTTAAACCATTCAGCTGGATTATTCCCAGGTCCCGTTTAAACTTTCTAGTCTACCTCACTCAATATTTTACTATAAACTGTTACCCAATGTTGGTAAAGAGCTTCGTCGTATAAGAAAAAAAAGCAGAGATTATAAAGAGCTGATTTTTTCCTTATTTGGGTTCATGACTAATGGTCATATTCAAACATTTGGTACTGCAGGACCAGGAAATGACAAACCCATGTGTTTAGATTCATTGGAGGATACAGCTAAAACAAAATTCACAAAATCTAAATTTCAATAGGTATATGTAGTGCATTTAAATATTGTTCGGAGGTCACAAGTGACCGACGGACAATAAATTAAATGTCTGAAAAGTTGTCATTACCTATCAATATCTTAGAATAAGGCATGGAAGATTATGAGAAAGTAATAATTCCCATTTCGTTCCATTATGGACTCGAGCGAAGAGCTACTAGGTACATGTAGTTCTATAACACAAAAGCATTGGGAAAGTAGTGCATGAGAGCCTTTGTAAGGTAGACCTGGACCTGCGCCCTGTCTATCAGGCCCTGCTAAGCGAATCTCTATGATCCATAAACTCTTTTATTCATTCTCTGTTGTTGGGTATAAGCTGCACCCAACAACAGCCATGGTATATAATCATTAAAAATTTGGCTGCGCTAAATTAGGTTAGTTAATATTAAGTACTCGACTAAGTAGTTTCCAATACATAAACTTAATTCTAATATTATCCCGTCAGTTAAAATGTATATATTAGCGCTAAAAGTATCAACTAAAATGTATAAAACCTCGTTACATTTTGGTTTAGTGCACCAGCCATGGACAGAGTAAGAACAACAATTGTTTGAAATCAATTATCCTGTGTATAAAAAGTACATTTTGTACCTCACATTCCCTTCACCTCACCTTCCTTTCAGATGCAACATCACTGTACTAAAACACATTAATCACAATAAACCATAATTTGTTATTCGATATTTGCATTTGTAATTACTTCTGTACATCACTGGTTCTTGGCCATTTGCCATGCTACTTTATACTTAAACTAAAAGTTATTCTTAAATAAATTTAGTAGGTAGGTCAATAAATTTATTCTAATAATCTATATAAAATAGCTAACAAATAATTAGAAACTTTTGTATATAAATCATTATTATTATGCAATTTAGTTTAGTAATCAAGTACGATAACTCGAGATTAAAAATTATTATAGCAACGTTAGCATCTATTAAACTATAAAATAATCTAACTGTACTTGTTAAAAAAAATATCTCTATAATATGTAGTATATTATAATTGTTATGCAATCTACGTATAAATTATGCAGTCGTGTTTATACAAAAATGTATATCCGTTTTAGATCTTGTATGTCCTAATGAAGATCAGAAAGATCCCAGCTATCCGATATCACATAGTGATAATGTTCAGAAGATGTGTAGGATATAATTAGTAATAATCATGAATCTTTTACTACTGAATATTATATTTTTCGTGGATACTGCAGCCTTCTAACTAATCCTGAGACATTAGGACAATTAATCAAATAAGAAAACTACGCCCACGATAGTTGCTATGCAAAATATTTTGCCATTTTGGTAGAGGTTGTTGTAAGACACATAACTTTCAATCACACCATTATTCACGCACATAAAACAACTACCTAAGTTCTCTCCAGACGTCGCAAATGCAAACGGACGCTTAAGTTAAGCCATCCATTTGTTCATGTATAAATTGGGTCAACGTGAAAGAAATCTATGACGTCGCTTTTTAGCATAAGAATGAAGTCGGCTGGAGCGGGCGCTTCTTATTTGATTAATCATCCTAAGATATGACCTAAATAAATGCTGTATTGAGCACACTGCCAGCGGGTCATATCATAAAAACCATACTTGTTTCTATAATACCTTAACGTACACTAACCACCCAGGCTTCTTTATAAAGCGTCATTCATTTAAATTCTGTATAATACATGAACTATAGATTTGTTTCCAAATCCGGCACCACGTTTGGCACAACCAATCTCTAAATGATTGGCTTTATATGATGATTAGTATCCTTAAACCCGGACCTACAGTAAGTGGCGTATGTTACAGAGGTAAATCATTATGAAATGAATTAACTATAAAACAAGAAAAGCATGTGTGATCGCCGGTTTGGTAGGTCAAGTGTACAACACGGCAGCATCAAAAAAAAAAATATATTATTATGATTTTACTAAAAATAATACTAAATTCTATTTGGACAGTCTTTGGCCCTATTTTAAATGTAGTTAGATGATGACGGCTTGGAGTAGAGTTCGTCACGAGATGGACAAGGGGTGTGGAAAGTTCTCCCCCACGGTAGATTTTATTTCCGGAAGTGAGATGACAACCCTATTTCATCTTATCAACTTTGAGGCGAAATATTAACTGCCACAGACAAACATTGTCAAAGCATTATATGGGTCTATCGAACTAATTAAGCACCACTTTACAACAAACAAATGTATCAAAACGAATTTGTACCATTTTACGGTCAATAAAACTTTGTATCTAAATAAACTACAACAGAGAATGGTAAACGCATATTCAGACCAACTCTCGTAATAGAAATATTGAATAATATATATTTATAATTGAATAACACATAATACTCTCAATTAACGTTATTACTACTCACTTGGTAGATAAACAAAGTCTAGCGGTATGTAATTGAATATCTTATACGGTACGAGAACGTATTTAATAACTCAGAACTACAATTACCTCGGGGTATTTTATAAACGCATCGACAACGCGGGTCGGGTCTTAAACAGTGAGGGCTACATTACTCAATGAACGGATACATTACATCACTACGGAACAGAGTACACCACTACAGAACAGAGTACGTACACTAGTCATAGTCACTCACGCCGCCAAACACACACATAACATTCACTCTCTCCACTAAATTGACAATTCCATTCATTTTAAATGGCAAACATTATTTATTTATTGACGGATCCTGTTCAAATACTGGTCACAACTTTTTGGCTAAATGTATTCGGCTGTAATTCGAAACGTCACTCTACATACTAATGTATTTTGTTCACTTACAAATTCATTGCCTTCGTGTCTTACTACAAAGGCTTTACAACTAAAACCTTAATTTATCAAATGTAAATATCTATAACCGTAAAATCACTTACTTATGCGACTACTTTAGAGCATACCTACAAAATATTAGTTTAGCACACGTTGTCAATTCAGGTCCCTATTAATGCCGGTTTTGAATTACGTTTCTGCATTTTGTACTTAACAAGCTCAGTCACTATTGGCAACACAACTAGTACGAAATATCTACTTTCTGCAATGAGCAATGATAAATTTCAAATGAAAAACAATTTTTGTTTTGTATGAAAAAAATCTTGCTATAAAGTAGTTTTATTAATTGTCTGCATTTCGCGTTAATATCATGAACAAATCACAGTGTGATCAGATTTTAAACAGTGTTTGCATTATGTCAGAGAATTTAAAAACTAAATCGTTTCGAATGAACTTCATACCAAATCTATTCATGATCTCAACACCAAATGGAGATAGAGGTATTTCTTATACTATCCTTAAAACAACTGCTGCAGTACTATACAGTACATAAATGAAACCGTACTATGAAAGGCCATATTACTGTTTCAGTAGCTAGCATAAAATACGACCAAACCAAGCCTATCTCAGCATCATCATCATCAATATTGCCACTTGTTTTTGAAGAGCTTACATTACTTTGATAATATGGCAACATAGAGTTCAAAATTATTCAAAAAGTCCGCCTTATGAAATAATTTATTTGTCATTTAATTGCGTAATTGAATGTTTACTGGACATTTATTGAGATAACCTAATTATTTGGCACTAAGTTTTATGCGTATACAAAAATAATGTGACCAGGCCAGACTAAGTCTATTATCCTATTTGGCAAATTATTTATTAATTACAAATACACCTATGCTCCGTGCATCTATTATCCCATTAACCAGCAAAATATTTAGAAACGGGGACAATGTAGCTTGATTGTATTTTGATTTGTACCGCAATCCGGATATTAACTGCAATACAATACTTAACTTCAAATGATCGTCAATATTTAAATTTTCAGAAAAGTTACCGTTTAATTTGGCGTAATTAATATTCACATAGTAGCATCGGTAAGTAATATCACGCAAAATAAGGTACCACTTACGCCGGGGCATCGAGCACGTTGAGAAATCATTCAGTACCTCTGTAATACATGTACGTGTCTATGTCTATGAATTATAAAAATTTACTATTTTAAATATTGTATACATCATACTAAATTGGGCTAGCAATTCGTTATAATACATAAAAAGGTTAAATTTACCTATTGACTGCATGCTGTTATTTGTATTCCTGTGATTTCGACGAATTAAATATTCACCAGAATATTTTTAGTGTCTGAGTAAAAATATTTGAACCAAATAAAAAGGCATATAAATATGTCCTCATAAAACGGCATTTACATATTTACTAGTACTTTCATTTATATAGACTGGCCTTCTAAATACTACTTCATAAATGACGCCACCGTACAATGTAGAATACTGTTCCTTAACACCCGTCCCCTTACTTTTTATATTGTATGTCTGTTTGTGTATGTTAGTTAGTGTTACAAATATTATTTCCATAGTATTTTTTTGTGCGTCTCTATAATCAAAATTCGGATATAAGTACATAAAAGGCCATAGACCCAATCCATAAACCAGGGGGTCGCGGCCAATTTAGAAAAATATTGCCATAAACAATCGGTGGGGCTACCATGAGTTTAAAACTTACGCGCTCGATATCGCCTACGTAAATATGTCTATGAAAAACTTGTACAGCGCCGGCTGGTGGTTACGCGAAGAACTAAAATCGGCCGTATGAAAAAAAACAACTCGATAGGTTTTTAACGTAAGTAAGTATTCGATAGCCAACTCATGGTAGGCCCTCGGAACGGCTAAGTGAACAGTATAGAACAGTGCATTGAGGCGAGACTCTACAGCGTGACCTCTGTGTTGGTGTACGCGCCGCGGTAGTTGCTCAGGAGGAACGGCGTGGGGACCAGCTCGACGCGCCGGCGCAGACGCCTGTTCAGTGTGACGCACCCGTCGTGTGCTGTCAGGTGCACTGAAATTAAACATCAAAGTTAAGTAAGGCCTGGTGAAACATCTCTTATGTGAATGTCACTCACTGGCCAGGCACACGCTTTGACTTTTGGGAACTGGGGATGTCAAATCCCTGTTTTATCCCACTCGAACGCAGTGGAACAAAACAGGGATAAGCAGAAACCATAAGAATACAGGCACTTCAGACCCACAGACATTATTGCATTTGATCTTCAGGGAATTGGAGTATACAGGTAGGGGTTACACAAAAGATGCCTGAGGGTCGACGTGAACCGGTAAGACGGTCCCAGGTCTCAGGTTAATGAAGTAGCAGACGATGACTCTCCTTCGTTAACGTCATTACAGTCTTCTTTTCAGGGTTCCCCACAGAAAGGGTAACCCTACTACTGTAACTTTGTTGTCCGCCCGTCAGTCACCAGGCCGGTGATAGCTAGAAAGTTTAAATATTCACAGATGACGTAATTCTATTGCCGCTATAATAACTTCAGTTTGACAATTTGTGCATGCATAATATAGTAATTATCTCAAGTAACCCTTTAGTATTGTTTACATGTGTTTTAGAAAAAATCTTCATCATCATTAAAACAGTCCCATCATGTCTCGTTTCCACATTGCGAGCATCCATCACGATATCATGCTAGATGCTGGATCGTCGGAGTCATATTAAACGGAGTCGTGGTTTTTTCTTCCCTAACTGACTTACTGATGGCTTGGACGCAGCCTTGTCATCATCACCGGACTTGCGGGGGAGCGGATGGGTCTCATCCCTAAACGGTGTCGTATTTAATAGTGCAACAGAATACCTAGTACCGACCTGTCTTATCCGGCCTGGGCAGCGAGCAGGAGTGCGAGGGTCAGACCCAGTACTGGTTGCGGCGCAGCATGGGGTTCGCGGGCGGAGCGCCCGGCGCACGCACCGGGAACGCCGACTCGCTCGCCTCGTAGCTGCTCCAGTCTTCGGCCTGGGACATACCAAGAGACACGTAAGTTAAGCATTGTTTACTAATAGGGGATATGACTGTGGTTGTTATGCTTGCCGTTTTTATGATTGGCAATAAGATTTAATTAAGTCAATATTATTAATAAAATCGAAAATTAAATTTTTGGCGAAATGATACAACAAAAGACATTTAAAGTTGGGTGGGCAAATACATTTCAAAAGTGCGAAAACATTTAAAATTTCGCTGTCATCATATAAATAACAGAATTAATAACATCTTTCATTGTGAAAACATATCCATAAACGCAACTTTTGATGAACCTGTAGAACAAACTTCTTAGGCGCTGCATACAAAATACGAAAGATGTTTGTCTAGACTGTTTTTGAGCTCGCCCAAATAATTTGCAACTAAAATTGTAATATCTCGTCGAGTTATCAAATCTAGATATCAAAGTGATACTTTCAACAGTGTCTTTGTGTTCGAGTGTCCGTCCAGCTATAACAAAATAAAAAAAAACAAAAACGTCAAATACCCTATTGTTATAAATGTGATAACTGTCTGTCTGCGCTTTCACAGCCTACTTGTAGTAATACGTTTAACTTCAAATACTTTCAAATATCGAGCTCAAATCAAAATTTACGATTAACAACACATCACTGTGGCTAGAACAGGGATTTAGATCGGTACTCTGCCAATGATTGTTAACGCGTATGAGAAATTCAGTTGATGGCAATACGTAGGCGTGAGGTCCAACTGCAGCGTGATTGGTAGGGATTGCAATCCGGAAAAACTGATCCGGTAATCCGGCGGATCCGGCATCATTTAATGGTTACCGGATCCGGTACCAATATACCGGATCCGAAGACCGGATCCGGTGATAGCAGTTTGTGGGAAAATAATATAGCTGTTGCATGAGTAGGTACTTTAAATGCGTTGTGTTCATGCGTGCGAGTAGTTCGTCGCCGAGTCTAAACTTATTATTGTCATAATTTTTGCCATTAATTCGTTCGACAGATTCATCAAATCATGATGGTATCTGTCACAATCATAAATACCTATAAGACTTGTTTGTTAGCATTCTCAAATAATTTAATCATGATTTGGATCTCATTTCAGTTAATAACGTAAGGTTAAATGTATCTATTAGATATTATAGTTACTTGATAATTAATATTGTTACTTATCAATTGATCTATCTGTGAAAGTGAAATACGGAAAGATTGGGCTACTCGTTTCGTCGTAAAATAATTACTAGTTACCTACACTACTACATTTTAATAGTTTTCTAGTTGTCTTAACGTTGGTTAGGAAATAAAGTTGATTTGATATATTTCTGATTTTTTTTAATAACTACCTACATTTAAGTGCAGTGACACTTGATTAACTCACTTATTTTGTACTAAAAATTCGGATTCGGATCCGGCCGGATTGATGACGCCGGATTGCAATACCTAGTGATTTGTGGATATTGACATGTCTGTCATTGTCACGCCAAAATATCCAATCATGCTGAAGTTAGACCTCACGCCTACGTATTGCCATTTAGTGAACTTCTCATACGCGTCAACCCTCGGGTTTAGAATTGGGTTAGAAATACGCTCAATAAGCATGTGCGCTAGTCCGAATAATACACCGATTGCTCTGATGAAACATCCAGCTCCAACCCCTTCTAAGTCAGACCCCTGCCTATCTACGTAAGAGCTCTCTGCTATATCAGAATCCTATTTAGTCCCACTGCATCCGTCACTCACGTCAGTGTGATCGTCGGCGCCGTACGGGTAGCGCGCATTGAGGTCGCCCAGCGCCGCATCTAGCGGCGTCACCTTGCACGCCACGCTGCCGCCGGACGGGAGCGGCGTGCTCGCGCCGGTGTGCACCGACTGCTCCGACGACACGTATCTGATAATAATACGGTACAAGTTTGTAAACAAATCATAAATTAAAAATTTGAAAAGAAATCGCATTCATGACAACGCCTGAACGGGGACTTGAACCACCGGACCTTCCAGTATCGCGTCGGATGCGTTTTTTTAATTTTTGGATTTATTTTACATTGAACTTTAATAGCATCTTATAAATAAAAATGAATTGCCGTTCGTTAGTCGGACTAAAACTCGAGAACGCCCGAACCGATTTAGGTAATTTTGGTTTTAAAATGTTCGTGATAGTCCGGGGTTGGTTTATAGTATTGGCGGTATGAAATTACGCCGGGACCACTAGTTAAAAATAAAATATAAAAATAAACAAATCATTGTTACTGCCACCGATAACAGCCACCAGCTATACACTGTCAGCGAGTGGCCGCCACAGGATACATGGGCACGTCTATACAAAATATATTATGAAGTGTTAAGTCGCCGTTACTGGCCACCGGTGGCCGTAATCGGTAGCATATTTGCACCAACCCAAAGACTATGTTTGCGCGCATTTCCTGACTCTGCAACTTAGAGAACAACTCTCTTCCTCTTTACAGTTAAATCGGAATCTCGTTCGAGAGGGTGATGAGGTGATCACCTTTTGATAGGCGGCGTGCCCTGCGCCGGCGACGGCATGAGGTGGTCTGGCGGGCGCGGCAGCGGGATCGGCGCGACGGCGCCCTGGCTCTGCCCGTGTATCTTCACCAGCGCGTTCTGGTCTCGCATCAGGTACCGCCGCACCTTCAGCAGCCCGATGATCACGATTATCGCGAGGATCGTGCCCGACAGCGCCACTAGGATCATCATGTAGTAGGATGCCGTTTCCACGTTTAACACCTGGAGGGATGAAGAGTTGCACGATTATTTACTCGATCGATCTTGCTATTTGTGATCACTCGCAAAATGTAATGTTCCAATGAGGGTTACGCGTATGAAAAATCCACTAGATGACAAGACATAAATATGATGTGTAACTGCTACATGATTGGTGAATATTGAAATGTCTGTTAAGGTCACGTCAAAAACTGTCTTCAATAAACCTAGCCCAAAAAACAACAATATCGTCGGTCTAATTATCAAAATAACTTTTCCAGTAAATTTTATATAATTATTTATTTTTAATTTAAATTACAATCAAAATAGACTTTTAAAATCGGTTATTAACGTACGTTGTAATAGGATAATTGAATTTCAGTGTAACAACATAAAACATAACACTTACCGGTACGCCCTCGTGGCTCTCCGGGTCGTTGGGGCCGGGCAGGTTCTTCTTGGGCCGGTTGCCGATGAACACCTTGACCTCGCCGGCCGCCGGCTGGAAGATCGACGCAGCCAGCAGGAAGCGGAAGCTGTCCTCGATCCCGCTCAAGTCACGAACCTTCTTCTTAGTAACGTAGTATATCACACCCGCATTCACGTCTTCATGCGTGAAATACGCCACTTCTCGCTCTCTAGCACTCGTCTTCTCACCCGAACTCCTTATAATCTTCTTCACAATACCGTGCCGCGGCTTCCTCAATATCGTATACACCGGGTCACTCAGCGTCAGATTCGCCAGCCCCGTAGCGTCCATCACGTTCAGAGTTATTTTAGCCTTCTCCGCTTCCACTTTCAAATCACCCAACTCCATCAGCGGCTGAACTATAACTTCTATCGTGAACGGATGCGTCGAATTACTATTGTGCACGTACGCGACCAAATCGAAACTGTCATTAGCGGTCGTCATATCATTCTGCATATAAATAACCACCTTATCTAGCAGGTCTTTATGAGAAAAATACGTCACTGGATTTCTCCCCACGTAAATCATTCCATGCTGCGGTTGTCTGGTAATATTGTACCAAACCTTGGTCTTCTTGGCGTTGGTCTCGACATACATCTGCTCAGTAGTCACCGTGGCCACATTGGATCCTTGCTGCAAGCTAATCGGATGCATCGACGTCGCATTCAGTATCACCGGTATCACGTCTATAGTGAAAACTGTATACGTGGGCTTGAACTGCCCGTCCCAAACCCTGAAGTAGAACGTAGCCGTTTGCAAGATGCCCGAATGCTCGTATATAATCCGGCCCGTGTTAATGTCTTCCTGGGTGAACTTGTTTATGGACTGAGCTTCGTCTATCGTTTGATTCTTGTCTAGTATCACTATTCGGCCTTGAGTAGGTCCGCTGATGATATCGTAAAGGATATCGGCAGGCGCAGTGTCTGCGTCTTCCGTTAGCAGGTCGTTTCTAGTTATCGTGTAGTTCTCCCCTTGCACGACTTGTATCTGTGGAGTGTCAGTGAGTAATCTGAACGGTTGGTCGTTGACTGGTACTATGTGGATAGGTATGGTGACGTTGCAGAGTAGGACGTAATCAGGTAGCAAGTACAGGGACATGTCTATTTTGTCGTGTGTGGTATCGGAGTCGTCGTGTTCGTAGTTGACCACGCCGCCCTCGAGCTGGGACTGGGTGAGGGACGACATGGCCGGTTGTAAGGTGCCGTGCGCTGGCACAGACCACTGAGCCTCCACTTGAGGCTGCCGCAAACCAGCTTGCGTCTCCAAATACGCTATCACATTAGTCACATTCACCTTTATCGGTGTCTTATCCCCCTCTTGCACCTTAATCGGTGGCACATACACGTACTTAGCCAAACCGCCCGACGAAACGGAAATGTCGATGTTGAATATCTGGTCAGTCACTGGCTTCGCTAGCAACGATTCCACGGTGAATACGAAAGAGTCGTTGGTGTAGAGGTCTGAGAACGGGTGTGTGTGTTCGTAATACACGTTGGAGTCGTTCACGTCTTGCTGAGTGAACTGTTTGATCGATCGGTGGTGGTTGTCGCCGTTCAACATGATGAGTCTGCCAAGTGTGGGAGCTCTGTCTACTTTGTAAATAATAGTCCTAGTTAAATCCGAGCACTTGGCCATGAGGAAATAGTTGTTGAGAGGTTCTCTCATAAGTGGGAACACGCGTAGAGTCTGTTTTCTCGCGAGCTTTAGTGAGACGGACTTGGTGGAGATCAGGAACGTTATCTTGGATAGTTCGTGGAGGCCATCAGTGACGTTGAATATCATCTTGCCTTTTGTTCCGTCTGCGAAAGATACATAATTATACTATGAATTTGAATTTTTAATAGGGTATGCAAATAGGGATGTGCAATTGAAAGTTATATCTCGGCAAGTTTTTAAGTTTTGAAAATAAAACTTTCAAATTTTTGTAAATTATGTGTTGCCCACCTAGCCACATCAAAATTTAAAAAGCTTCACCATCCCTATTCTATTACTGACAAAAAAGCCTATAAGTACGTATACGCTGGCCTACATTTTCAACGTTGAGAGGATTGGTTTTAACTTAATCGGGTGATTTTGACAGTAAAATCTCCGTTAGTATATAATAGAGTTCAAGAAAACTATGATTTCCTGATGTATGATCCTGCAAGCTATCCAACTTCATAGTAAGAATAAGGGCGTCAAATCGTTACCGCTGCTACGTCACACAATATTTTACTTACTTGTATGAACAAATATGACTCGTCCGTTGTCGATGTCCGCCTGTGAGAATTTGTTGATGGCTTCGTCGAGTTCGCCGCGGAAAGCGATGTAGCCAGACACGATGTCCACCACGCTTATCGTCACGTTCTCCAGAGGCGTGTCGATGTCGTTCACATCTAAAATTGATACAATATAATATTAATATTAATAGGTTTACTTTCAGAGGAGATATGAGGTCATCATCGTCATACTGTAGACATAATAATTTATGTAAGAAGGCTTTTTTAACGGATGACTAGCGGCCGCCCACGACTTGGCCCGGGTCTAAATTGTTTTGGCAGCAATGATTAAAATTAACCTTTTAAAATTACCTATTTATTAGTGAACGTTCCGTCAAAATTGGGACACAAGACAAGACAGACAAAAAATATTGAATTGGATTTTGTTATTGGTAGGTACCCGATAAAGACTCGTATCCATTTAGTAAAAAGTCGTTATTTTAATATCACAAACAGACACATTAATTTTATTTAGTTGTATCGATGATATACGCATGTACTCACACAGCTCGTTCCTAGTGAAGGTGAAGGTGCCGCCTTCCCACACGCACAGGCCGGTGTTGGCGGCCACTATCGGCGTCTCGTCGTTCACCGGCGCCACCGCGACGACCACTCGGAACGGCTCGCTCTCCTTATATCATCATAACATCACTGACAATATCTATAGTGATGATATACGCATGTACTCACACAGCTCGTTCCTAGTGAAGGTGAAGGTGCCGCCTTCCCACACGCACAGGCCGGTGTTGGCGGCCACTATCGGCGTCTCGTCGTTCACCGGCGCCACCGCCACGAGTACTCGGAATGGTTCACTCTCCTTCCCGCTTTCGGTGATGGCGACCAGCTTGAACGAGTCTGATGACTCTTCGGAGCCGTCGTTCACGTACTGTTGGTGGAACGAAGAATTTATGGGCAATTCCGACAATTTTTAAAGTACGGGAAAGGTTAAATCTTAGTTTATGTAGTTTGGCCCTTATACGTAGGACTCATCGATATCCAAGAGCAGCCTTGGAACGCTCGTAAGTTAAAAACATACATTATTCCGTTATTGAAAAAGATAACTGTCTACTTACCGAAGAACGCAGTAGAGTACATACAAGTTTAAAGACTACTTTAACTATATTATTAAAAATGCCAACCACGTAAAGAAGCTTGCTAATCACCGATATCATCACAGTAAAAAAACTCGCCTGTATATTCCCAGAGTTCAGCTTCAAAACCGGCAGCAATCCCAACTCCTGATCGGCCATCGTTATCTTGCCGTACTTCGGCTTCTCCAGCACTTTGTAGCTGACCACCTTGCCCCGGTAATACTCGGTCAGCGTTCGGAATAGGTCCGGCCTGAGGCTGACGGAGCCGCCCTCCACCACGGTCAGGTTGGCGGCGGCCACGTAGAAGTGTTCCGGTATTATGACCACGTTCAGTTCTACGTCGCGCAACCACACTATGCCGTTGGTGACGTCCATGCGGATTCTGTCGCGGGTTCTGTGGTGAAAAAGAATGGTATGGTACATTCATTTTGTCGTTCGTTCATTAAAAATAGGCTTCGAGTGAAGGCGAGAGAAGATTCGATTGTTGTTTTAAGAAGGGTCACAATAAAGTACCCGTTATCAAGCATGCATGAAGAGATTGATCGAAGTGGTGTACCAGGATCTTAGCATATGCAGGAAGTAATCTCTGCCTACCCCTCTGGGAAAAAAGTGTGATTTTATGAATGTATGTATGAGGCTGCAATAAAACATAAGAAAAGAAAAAAAGTCTGTGTGCTGAAAAAATATGACATTTGACTAATCTTGGACTATGAGGGCGCGCATTTACTAACCAGCCTGTTTATCGTAAATTTTTTACAGCATAGAACAATGGAAAATGATTTTAAAAATCAATCTAAGTAACAAAATTCTGACCCATTAATAAATTTGAAAACTAACAATATTTTATGTCTTTATGTTTGATTTTGCATTTAGATGTTTTGAATTCTAACAAAATTGTGTTGATATACAAGTTTTTTACCAAGGCAATTTAATATCAAGCAAATTTCGACCTGATTTAGATAGATTGGAAAATCGAGCTAATTTTGGGTTAGGATTCATTTGCTTCGATTATACCTCGCCCGAGATGGATTCGCTAAGATTCCTGCTACCGCGGTCCATCCGTCCATCCACCCCTCACGCACCTGTTAACCCCAGCCTGCACGTACAGCAGCCGCGCAGCATTGACCACGGCCTGGTCGAACACGCGCGTGTGCACCGGCTCCTCGCCCGGGCCCAGCTCCACAGCGCCGGGCGTCGCGCTAACCTCCAGCCAGCCGTGGTACGGGCCGTCCGTCACCTTGTACACGATGTTCGACGGCTCGATTTGCGGATGCATCACCTGATTGGAGATTTAGGTGGGTTATGTCGGAGTTGTGTTGACTGATCGATACATCACACGTCAGTTACATTTTCGGATTCGTTGGATGTCTAATTCTGTGTTTGAGCCGTGTTATTTATTTGTGTACGTACAATACTGTTATTTCTGACATTCATAACACAAGCGCTTAAGTAACATAGCTTAGAACACTAAGACAAGCTAGAAACACTAAACGTCACAAAATTTTGACTTTTAGTAAACGACTCAAAAAAGAATATTCACAATTCTGACCTGCACATGTTATGTTTGTCAGCAATGGAGGGTCGCATGTGAAAAATTCACTAGATCGCAATACGTACGTGTGAGGTTCAACTGCAGCATGATTGGTGAATATTCACATGTAAAGTCAATGTCACGTCAAAAAATCATGTTGCAGTTGGACCTCACGCCTACGTATTGCAATCTAGTGAAATTCTTATACGCGTTAACCTTCACTATTGACATTTATAGAACCAGAACAGACTTCGCGATAAAAGACTAACAAACATCAATTGAAGATAGAGCTTACTAATACATACCTCAAGAATATCCTTAGTGATGTTGACGCTGGTGGACTCCTCGACGACGAGCGGGCGGTTGGTGGCGACGCGCAGCGGGTCCCAGTAGCTCGACGGGAATATCTTGATCGGGTACGTGCCCTCGCCCCACGTGTCCAGGCACATCACTTTGAATCTGTGGATATGTTTCTTATTATAAACCTAGCTCACTAACTATGTAAAAGCTTTCGTTTTTGAGTTTGGAGGCAAGTTATGGACACTTACAATAAGAGGCCTTGGGAAATATCTCCAACTCTAGCTGGAGGCATAGCCAGGTGACTTGGTTCACAGCTAGGGGATTATAACTGGGAGAAGATGGTGATCTTTGCTTATGACTAAGTCAAACACCCGGTAAAATTTTAATCATCACTAGAACAGTGGGGCTACCATGAGTTTAAAACTTACGCGCTCGATATCGCCTACGTAAATATGTCTATGAAAAACTTGTACAGCGCCGCCTGGTGGTTACGCGAAGAACTACAATCGGCCATATGAAAAAAACAACTCGATAGGTTTTTGACGTACGTAAGTTTACGATAGCCAACTCATGGTAGGCCCTCTGGTCTGTGGCTCCGTCCAGCTGTACGAACGGGCGCCACCGAAACCCACAACTACGAACCTAGCAAGACAATACTATTAATTCTAGGCCAGGGGCTGAACACAATATCTGGCAAACGACCAGACACAGAGTCGGCTAGGTTAAGCGCAGACTCATATCATATCATCATCATTGGCCCATATACGTCCCCACTGTTGGCGCACGGGCCTACCCTAAACTAGGGCGATTAAGCCATAGTCTACTACGCTGGCCGAGTGCGGGTTGGTTGACTACACAATCTAAGAATTTCTGCAGTGCAGGTTTCCTCACGATGTTTTGCTTCACCGTTAAAGCGTTGAATAATCGTACATATGAATTTCAACCACAGTAGTATAGTCAACCAAAAATCTGGTCTACCACCCTACGGTCGAGTTTCGTTTGAACGTCATGAAACAACAATTTCAATTTTCCCTGGCAATAAGATTGTGTCAGTGAAAAGTCAACCTCAGCGATCGTGACCTCTCGCAGAAACTTTTGTCAAAAGTGGTAGAACACTTTCTTAGCTGACTGTACGTGGCGGGGTTTGAAAAAGCGATCGATGGCCGTGTGGTTAAGGTCGTTGCTTGTCATACTAGAGGTCGCCAGAGTCATATATGTATTTACCTGAATTGGTCGGCGGGCGTCCTCGGCTCCCGATGGCGGTAGGCCACGCGGCCCGCCGCCACGTCTAGCTGCGTGAAGGAATACGCGCGCCTACCATCGCCCACTTCCACCGCGCCGTGCTTCGGCTCTAACGTCACCTCGTAACGGACGTCCTCTTCTAAGCAGTTCATGTTCGTGTCCACCTGGATGATGAGAGACTCTATAGCATTTATTTATAATAAGGCACACTGACAGAACAGTAGTCGGTCAAACGAAGGGTGAACTAGGATCCATAGTGACTTCGTTTAGGTATGCTGTCGGGTATAGGCGCGACTATGTCAATATGACTACAGAACATGATAGCTACTGCATCGCTGTCTAATAGTATCTGAAGCCTAAGACGTAGTGACGAAATTAAAACGAGCTCAGAGAATGTTTTAAGTGAAATAATGTAGTATGATCAACATGGGTACAATGTGAAGAAAAATGCAGACAATTCAACCGGCGGTTGTTAACTGAAGAAACTCATATAATCTTAGTAAACACATTATTACTACGAAAGTACACAAAATTTAAAAATTATGGTATTCTCACCTGCATATCTCTTGCAGTAATGACTACAGCCTTGCCATTTTCCACAATGGACCCGTTAGTAGGGTACATCCGTATGAACGGCGGCGACGCCTGTATCTCCAAATTCCCGTTCACATCGAACAATCCGTCGGAAATCCAAAACGCCATCTTCCCGTACTCTTTACCCTGATGTTTGAAAAGCACCAAGTTCTTATTTATATCGTCTTGGGAGAACTGCGCTATCTGCTCGGCGGGGTTGTCCGCCCTGAAGATGCCTCCGTTGGGCGGGTCTTTAGTGAACCTTTGCACTGTGTAGATGATATCCGCTGGCTTCGTGTCCAAGTCCGCGTCAGTGTAGCTGAGGTCCCGCGCAGTGATGAGCCTAGCGCCACCATGGACTATGTGGAACACATTGTCGTTGGCACGCACCGGACTATTGTCATTCTTCAGTATGATATCTATATGGAACACCCCTACATACTGAAAGTCTTCCGGCTCAGGACTCAAAGCCATAAAGTGAAAAGAATCGTGTCTACTTTCAGAATCGTCGTGAGCGTAATAAACTCTATCCGAATTCAACTCTTGCAACGTAAAGTAAGTAGTATTATCGCGGACAATTTTCAAATTGTCATTGATCACCTCAATCTTCCCATGTTTGGGTAGATGGGTGATGTTGAAGACAAGGTTTGTGACCGCGTCCGTTCTGAAGTTGAGATGCGTTGCGGGTATGACCATTCTAGAACCTTCCATCACTTGGAGCCTCTCTAAGGTGGTGTGCACTCGGCCGGAGCTGTGATCAGAGGTCACTGACCCGGGCACATGTCGGATGGTCATGACCCCGGTAATGTTCTCGCATTCCGTCGCTCCTACAACGAACGTAAACTCGTCTTGTATGTGCGAGTACGCTCTCCTGTGCAAGCGGTACCACAACTGATCCGTATCTATGTGGTATTGGGTGAAGGTACTATGTACTTGTAAGTGATGCTTTCCTGATGATAAATGCAGGATACCATACTTAGGCGCTCTTAGTATGGTGTACAGAAGCCGGTCGCTAGGCAACGCCAACGGCTTCGTCTTGAACCGGAGGTGCTGTGAGGATATGAACGCCTCCCTAGTATTGTTCAGTACGAGCTCTTCGTTCGTCGATTGGTACAGTTCGAGTTTGATGAATGTCAGTCGAAAGTCGTATAGCGTGTTCGTTCGTATCGACCCCACCGATGCTTTGAACTACAAAAAATATAGCAACATTAGTATATTATATTATGGCTATAATTTGAGATAAAAGATTAATAAGAAAGAATAATAAGTGTAATTAGTTAAAGATTGTGTCGTGTAGTGTAGTAATACTATCTGAAGACTTTGTTATATAAATACGCAATTTTCACTTGCACAGGAAACAGCAAGTGCCTACATTACAGCAATATCGATACCTTAAATCTCAAATGGCGTAACCACCAAAACGCAACTTTTCAGGAGAGCAAAAAACGAAAAAAAAAAAGTTTGTTTTTTATATAACTTTGTCAATTTTAATGCAGTGAAAATGTTTTATACATCAAACTTCTTAGAATTTTGAGATAAAGGCTTCAGTAAGAACTCTTTGCACCTAAATCTTATATTTAACAAACTAGATGTCGGTTACGCTTGTGAAAATATTACGAAAAGGCGTTTACGCCTCATAAAAAAACATGATTTTTAAGAGGTGAAGGTCGCATCTCCCGAAAGTAATTGTCTTTTGTGTTTTAAAATAACTTAATAATGAAAGAAAACGTAAAATTTCCACTCTGTATTACGCTTTTTACAAAGTTACGCCATATGTCACGTTTTCATAGTGATATAATGGGTAATACTCACCTTATAAGTTTTATAACAGGATGAAGAATTTTTGTACATAGGAAATTTCACTTATAGTTATACGTAATTCGATTAATTTTGTCATTCGTAACCCCCGCTGCTGTATATTCACCATACATTTATCTATGTATTCAGCCATTTGCGTACTTGTGCGCATAGATTACGTTCCTCCGTGTATTTATTATTTTTTGTGACCGTTACGTTGACTTTGGCGCGTTATTGGTCTTTGATTCTGATTTGTGTTTGGACATTGATTTAAAATGCCGAAACAAGGAAAAGCAATAAGTAGCCAATGTCTCCGCAATCTAAATCCCCCGCGCATCAATACTAACAATAATAATGACAATCATGTGTTCAGCGATTTTGGGTGTAAACGCCTTTCTTTTGTATTGCAATTTCGAAAAAAAGCGTGTCTTACGAGTTACGCCCGAAAATTATGTCCCTTACACCCTTTTTTTTTGACATTTTTTCACGTCACCATAATTTCTAGGGGCGTAACCACCAAGTAAATTAGACTAAGCCTTTTACGACCTGTTTACCTGATGAAAAGTATTCAAATCTATAAAAAACATTGGGTCGTAATAACCTTTTTTTTGCGAATTTGAGGATTGTAAATATACAGATCGATAGAGAAAAAAAAACTGAATAAAACTGCATTTAAAAGTCATTTTGACCAAATTGGCGGTTACGCCATTTGAGATTTAAGGTAGCGATATGGTGTCTATCGCAAAGTATGACACAACGAAATAACGAAATTACCTTAAATTAGAAAACTGAAAGTGTCCGGGATATTTACCATGTTGTTTTGTTTTAATGAGCTCCCGATATTTCGGCACTGTTGCAAGCGCCATGATCACGGGTGAACTCACCCCATTCAGTTTTCTAATGTGTGTAACCATGACAGTTTAAAATTACCTTAAATTCATCGTGCGAGGGGCTACCGAGTAGATGCATGTACCGCACTCTCCCGAAATTGACCATCTCGCTGGTGAAAGAGTCTACGGTCTGCCACGTGCCGTCCAGCACTCGAAGCCGTTCAACCACGCCGAACTGGGGCGGTTTCACTATGTCGTATCTGGAAGAATATATCTTTTGTTACCCATGGTTCAATACTCTTGTGTCTGTTTCTTTAATGTTACTTTCGCAGGATTGAAAGCGCGAATAAAATCACTGATAATGTAGTCAAAAGAGGGATTCTCACAAGAAAATAACGTTACCAACAAAATCAAAAAGTTTTTCTGCTTACATATCGGTTACAATTTTTTATCAAAATAAAAAAATCAATAAATGAATGTTGATAAGATGATCTAAAACACGATTCAGGTTGACTGCCGTTTCACTTCAGGCGGAGCGTGAAACGACATTCAACCAGGCCTAAAAATGAGTGTGACAGACTTAAAATAGTTTATTTTGCCTGTCGACCTCATAAGTGGATCTCGCTATCGCTAACCATCAGGGGGAGGGAGGTCACTTTTTCAGCCTCTTATAAAAATCAAAACATGAGCTAGAAAGACATGACTGACCTAACAGGCGCGCTGGCCTCGTCAGCGTTGGTGGTGAAGGTGAGGTTGTCTGGCAGCAGCAGCGCGTGCGAGCTGTGCACCAGCTGCAGGCCCGTGTTGTTCACGAGGCGCACTTGCAACGGAACCACCGAGATTCGCAACACTCCCGGCCCGGAGGTCTCGATGCCGTCGGACACCTAGAGGAAGGGAAATTATAAATCATCATCATCATCATCTCAGCTTATTGCTGTCCACTGTTGAACATAGGCCTTAATAACAGAAATAATGAATAATCTAATATAATAATGAGCCATTGGCTAATCTTTAATTAAGGTTCGCATCAATACCCTGAATTGATTGGATGACGCAGGGATACACAATAATAAAAAATTCCCGCTCCTAGTTAGCTAAGGTTCAATTAAGATTGGTCACCTAAGACTAAATTGATCGGATCAATGATGTAGAGATAGAGTAATGGATCCTTTAGAAATGTTGTATAGGAGCCGAATAAAAAGAATATGGTCTATTCTCAATGTAACCGCATGTCATGCGCAAGCTTTGAACAACTGCTGCTGACGCCATTTTGTCGCGAGGACCGTTTTGAAGGTTTCTACGCAAGATGCAAGCATTCGCCTTGTAATCTCCTATTGACGAACGCGTAAGCATGACGTGCGTTTACATGGACAATACGCCTAAGCTATAAGTAATAGAGGCGTTACTCTTATAAATGGTTAAGCAGATAAGAACAATAATGAAATTCATCATTAATGATGATTAGACATATCATGACTATATTGAAATAAGAGCTATATTGGTAAAACTAAATGGAAGAAAATGGATGTCATGACATACAAGAAGTAGATGCGATGCAATGCTTGCCTCTGCTAGCTTTCAGACAAAAGATGAAAATTTCTCCACCGACAAGATCCAAGATCAAAGCTCTGTAAGTAAATATAGACCAATTTTTTTTTCCGATGAACTTAGCTGTTAGCCTCAGACGGCTTTTGCAGCTTCACGGACTGGCGGGGGAGCGGATGGCTCACACCCTAGTTATAGACCAGTGACGAGTTCTCACCTGGACCGTGAGTCGCAGCGAGGTCTTGTTGAGCTGGCGGTCGCCGCCCCCGCCGTGCACGTACGATATCACGCCCGAGTCGACGTCCCGCTGCGTGAACGAATCTACCGGCTGCCCCGACATCTCTATGTGCCCACTGGAGAAGGACAATCAACGATTACACACGTTGTACTTGAAGAATGAGGGTTACGCGTATAAAAAAATCATTAGATGTTAGTACGTGAGGTCCAACTGCAGCATATTTGTTGACTATTGACAGGTCTGTCAATGTCACGTCAAAAATAACCAATCATGCTGCAGTTGGGCCTCACGCCAACACAGCGTTAACCCTCATTAATAATAAGATGATAATGAGTCATTATAATAGACCCGTGTTGAGTGCCTGTCACACATACAGAATGTAATTAACTAAATAACTTGAAATTTAAAAAAAGGTCAATACGCCTCGTTTTTTTACAATAATTATAATTTTATTTAACCTTTAGAACATCTGGTCACAGATCTGTAACTTATGGACTACCCAAACGCTTATTTAAAATAGAGTGTGTACTGCGCTAGTATATTGGGAAAACTTATAATATTTGTTGGTAATAAACCTATCTTTTTTGAAGTTGACTACCACAACAATAATTTAATCAATATTACCTGTTGGCCTCATTCTTGCCGTGGAGCACGGTATATAGAAGATCTTCAGGGGGCGTATCAGGATCTTCAGCCTTCAAGATATCAGATGTGATCACTTTTCGAGTGCCCTAAAAATATCGCAAGTATATTTAATATAAGTAGTTGTATTGAATGTGGTTTAATTTTTGTTTATAATTACCAATAGAGAGTTGCTATGATTTTGAAACAAATTACAATAATAGGTTTATGCAATTACAATCATAGGTGTATATAACTTTGGTGTATAGGGTTAAAGAGGACTTAAAAAAGTAAGTACGCCATGCAACAAAAATAATCTAACAAGCACTACTGACAAGTACTGCCGCATAATAAAATAAAATTTTCGCAAATTAAGAGAAAAATCTTGATTTTTTAATTTTATTTCTGGTCGCAAAATTATAGAAGGAATCTTCTCAAATTTTAAGACATATAACCGTGTGTGTTCAATACTAGTAGAATTATTACTGTATAGATTTTAAATTTATTCAGAGCCTATTCGCTATGTGCGGAGTGTGTGGTGGGGGACGGCAAATCGATCGAAGCGCACGATGTGTGACAGAAATGTGATATAATTCTGAGCTTTCATGTGTCAAATTGCTTTAATTTCATAAATTCCCTTGTATTTGTAAGTTAAAACGTTACGTACGTAAAGTAAACGATGCAAATTCAATACTTATAATAATATTCATATTTTTTTGAAGTTAGAAAATCACTTGGTACTCACTTTATACAATTTTTATTTATTTTGTGTTGAAAAACTAGTCGAAAATCTTTATCAAAACATCTAGTTGCTATGATATGACATATCAAAACATCTAGTTGCTATGATATGACAAATCTCAACTCCAGAATAGTTGTCGCCACTAGGGGCGCTATCATCGCGCACATAGCGAACAGCCAATTTGAATATTGTAATGTTCACTTCCACTTCTTATTCGATTAAGTTGATAATGCATTGAGGATTATATATTTTATGTATGAAAATAAGTAATTTTAGTATACTCACACATTACACTAAGTGTTAAACTCGTGTGCTTTCGGTACAATGCGTGGCAAAATTAACGTCATGCAACTACTCAAAAGCAAACCAAGTAAAATAACTGAAGCTCTGCACACACTCTGAAAATAAAAAATAAATTAACGAAACTAAGCAAATTAGTAATCATTTTTCAACTTTGGGACAAAGTAATGATCTAAAATCATGCTTGTCAACTACTTTCCGTGCCAAATAAATTAATTTATATAATTATATAACATATTCAAATTACTGTTAAATAAATCAGTTCACATTCAGACAAATCTTCACGATATTAAATGTTAAGCCCACTTATATTTAAAATGTCAAACTATCACAATTAAAAAGTCGGTTAAAAAGTTAGTAAACCTTTCTTGATTTATTTAAAAGATTTTAATACAGATTTCTCAGGTTTAACATCAATATATAAAATTATCGCGACTTCGTAACAGAACTGTAATAGCAGTCACCTTGTGAACCGGTCATTGGTGGATACCAGAGGATTGACAAGCAGCGCAATAGGGGGAGGAGTGGCTGCTAAGTCCGTAACATAAGAGCTTTATAAACCACATACGGAAACGGATCAAAGTTTGTGATGTTGTGTTTACATGTGTTTACTGTTCCAGCGTCTAAGTCACCGAGGTCACTGACCTGCATCAGCTACAATACTTTCCCAGGCATCAAGCTTAATAAGGGCGTGTCGCTGACCGGCTTTATACGTCCGTAACATAAGTGCTTTAGAAACTTTACTCGTAGACAAATCAAAGTATGACGTTGAGTGTATGTTTACGTCCACGTCACCAAGGTCATTGACCTTTTTATTAATTATTAGAAAAGCATTACGCACCGTCACTCGTCGGTGACCACCCTTACGTCGTTGCTTTACAAACTTTGCGAGGAAATAAATGCATGTAGGTATGTAATTTAGTGTTTTTTCCACAAGGTCGCTGACCTGCGTCAGCCTCAGGACCTCTTCAAGCATTGGGCTCAGGACGGACGGGTCGTTGACCACCCTTACGCTTTGCTTTAGAACGTTACGTCTTTTCTTTTTTACGTCAGGAAAGCCTTTACGCATCATCTCAAGCCGCCCGGGGACCCCTACCGACTAAACCTGACGGTGGTCCTTCTCGCGCGGCTCCAAGGGTCAACGGGAACCCCCAGAGGAAACACAACTCATCGTCTCTCGGCGAACCAGGGTTACTGACCTGGGTCAGCCTCAGCACCTTCCCAGGCATCAAGCTCAGCACGGGCGGGTCGTTGACCGGCGTCACGTTCACGTGCAACACGAACGTGTTCCGCCCCTGCAGGTAGCTCGGCAGGGTGAACTTCGTCTCCGGGATCAACTCCATGTCTAGGACTATCGCGTCCTGGTGGTTTTCAGAGCCGTCGTGCACGTACCGGACCTGTATAAATTGGACGGTTAGATTGGGTACAATGTGTTTTGCGATATCACTAATATATCGAAGCGAAAATAAAAGGGTTCTAGTTTTATTTAAAAGAAGTAACTTTTTCTCGACTTAGGCTCGATTTGTAAGGTGGCGGATCGTTCTGTGCTAATAAGAATACATGCAAAAAAATTACGCTATTTTCCCAAAGAGGTAGGTAGAGATCACTTTCACTAGTCGATAAAGAGTACTTTTGATTTGACCCTTCTTCAAAATTTTATCTATTTGGTCATGGAAGGTCTAAGCCTGACGACATTTCCATTTATACTTCATCTTTATATTCCTTTCGTTAATGGTCTTTCATTTTTCCACTCAACATGACCAAACCATCTAAGCATAGCTTTCTCAGACACTACATCTATAAAAAAAACAAATTACATGTAAATATATCGGCATTACCTTAATTAGGTATTAGCTAAGTATTTGCTATACGTTTATTAATTACAAAATACAAACAATACATCAAATCCTGATGACTTCAATCATATTTACGCACAAATACTTAAAACTTATAGTGATCACCGATTGCACGAACCTTATCCCTTGTCAGGTCCAACAGAGTAAAGAACTGCTTGGACTTGGCCTCGCCTTCTATATAGTTAGTATAGGGGGGCGGGCCTCGCGGTGATAGGTCGACCGCAATGCGCCCGCGCCGCGGCGGCTGCGCCACGTGTAGGAGCACCCCGGACGGACGCACGCCGTACTTGTGGTGGTCTAGAACTACGTCCACGTGTTGTGTTGTGATCACCGCTACGCCACCCTCTTGAACCGTTAGCGGGTAGAGCGCGACCAGTTCCAATTCGCTACTGGCGCGGGAGAACACCTGTCGGGAATGGGAGTTGTAAGTGACACTTTCTTACCTTTATTTTTTTTTGTGTAAGTCTAACAAGATAACCTCACACCACCTGACGGTATGAATGCGTAGACAAATATAATAACACTATTCACTCAGTGACTGGATATGCCCCAGGGTATCTTTTATGTTGTACGGATAATTAATAAACAGACAGACAGACAAAGATTTTTTTTTTAAACTGTCATGGTTACACACATTAGAAAACTGAAAGTGTCCGGGATATTTACCATGGGAGTTCACCTGTGATCATGGCGCTTGCAACAGTGCCGAAATATCGGGAGCTCATTAAAACAAAACAACATGGTAAATAAACCCGGACACTTTCAGTTTTCCAAACATTTTTTTGTTTTTATAAGTTTTTTTTATTGGTATTATATATAGATTCCTACCCATTTAGTCGTTATTTTGTTATTACAAACAGGCACTTCAATTTTATTTAGTTGTATAGATTCTTTAATATCACCTCAACAGGCCTTCAGGGTGAGGTTGACAGGCTCACTAGGATCATTGTGCCTGACGATCTCCTACGTGAACGTCACAGCCGCTAACAAATAGGTGGAGCAAGATCATCCTAGGCCTCTTCCATAAAAGTTAAAAAATGAACATACAAACATACCTTATACTTCTCAGCGTAGTCCGGGTTGATGCACAGATCGGTATCGCACTTGCACGTGAAGTGGTCGATGCCGTGTTGCTCGCAGGCAGCCTGCGGCACGCACGGCGGGTTCCCCGGGCTCGCGTGGCACGGGTACCACCACACGCACTTCGGACTGACGCCGTACGTCACCACTGCGTTCGGCAGACCGAACATCTTCTCGTCCACCTCCACGGGCTTTATGCAGCCCTGGTACACAAATAGACACCAACTATAGCACCAGTATACAATTCAAATTCTTGGTGAGAGCCATGATGACGAGGCCAGCCGAAGCCATCATCGGAGTCAGTTAGGAAAAAATATACATTACAGTAATAACAGATGGAACAAGTATTTGCAGGTATTAATGAATTTTTATCTTGTTTCAGTCTTTTCAGTTAATTTTTAATTGTAGTTATCCATGCAGGCGGGTTTTGTTTTTTAAATTATTATTTTATTTATGTCTTTTTAGTATGATACCAATAATAATTTTATATTTCACCTACCTAAGAACACTCGGGCTATTAAGACAAATCTAACGATACCTCAAATGTGAAAATCCATTCAACGGTTCTAGAGATACAAGGTAATAAAGAATATTACATACATACAAGATACGCGCTAAACACATAACCCTCCTGGCAGTCGGGTAAAAAGTATCAGCTTTATGCAGCCCTGGTACACAAAGACACGCATCTATAGCACACGTGTAAATTGGGAGCAATAGGGAGGCATAAAAAATAATCGGCTTTGCGCAGCCCTGATATACAAATACGCGAACTATTTCCTAACTGACATAACGATTCATGCCTTTGGAGTAGCACCGTCATCAGCGGATGGCTCTCACCCCTAAGTGTAGTGTAGCTTTATGCAGATCTGGTACACAAGGGCATGAACTATAGCACCAGTGTAAAATTGGCGAGAAACTATAAAGCATGAATTACAAACACTTGGACTTGGCTCCCCTGCAGGAGAGTGGTGTCTCTCATC
Organism: Maruca vitrata; assembly: GCA_039566165.1. Taxonomy (NCBI): domain Eukaryota; kingdom Metazoa; phylum Arthropoda; class Insecta; order Lepidoptera; family Crambidae; genus Maruca; species Maruca vitrata. The sequence continues at coordinate 17,288,179 of CM076911.1, read as the reverse complement.
CCTAAAAAGCTATACTTACCATAATACTAGAGTCGGCCGCCTTTATCCCCTTAGCGAAGGCTCGTTGTCGTTTCTCACTCTCTATCCCGCCGAGGTAGAAAGAGTCGGATAGATCGAGGTATCTCGTGCCGCCGCTTTCGATCCGCGTACTCATAGCCACGTTGTCTACGGACAGCTGGAATAGAATGTTCAAAACGTCATGATCGCTTGGGAACGGGGATAATCTACTACCTATGTAGGCAAGGTAACATAGCCAGCGCCGTAATTAGGGCGGTGCCAGCGGTGCCCAGGCACAGGGCTGGACTCTGGAGAGGTGCAGAAATAACAAGACCAATATCTCGTTTTATTTTTCAAGGGCCCAGTTTTGAAAGCTCGCACCTCGCTCGCTTTTGTCGCCGAGCAAAAAGAATTCACAAAGATAACTCGCCCAGGGGTACTCGCTCAGCTATAACTTGGCCACCTCGACATACCTTCACCATAAAGCTCGGTGGCTTTTTAGTATGAACAAATATTTAAAAATGCTAGTTTTCTCTAGTGAAGCGTATGTAACCTAAAAATAGCACGAATCGTAAGTTTTGAGGTCGTTGAGCAAATCTTGGAAAATAACACACACACAGCTATGATTAAAATTAAAACAGAAGCAAAAAGTATTGAAGCAAAGCTATGTTAGAAACTATATTGTTTGCATTATCCTATCACGACAGATATTTTGCTAGTCTAGCTAGATATTAAAATACAGTATGACGCCAACCATTTTTTTATAAACTGGTTCTGTTGAAAATTCCATTACTATTTATGAACAAAATGTTGCACAAATAATCAAGGTATCCGATCCATTTCGGATTTATCCAAAATGACAGATTAGCACTGAGATCACAGCACAAATTAAAATGCTCGAGTTTATGTGGACACTAAACTATTTATTCTATCACGGGTGTGATGCGCAGTTTCGGTTTAAAATGGAACTCAGTCCTTCATAAAAGACTTCCATTGTAGGTCCAAATATGGTTCAGGTTATAGGCTTCATTCGATACAAATATGCAGTCACAATATCGTCCATCAACCAAAATATAGATTCTTCTACGGTTAACTTACTAAATTCGCTAGGGCTGATGTTACGTTTAGATAAATAAACTAATTAATATAACACAACAGCAAATACATCGTTCTGATTTCAAAATATGTTGCTTAAGCACTTGTGTTATGGATATCAGAAACAGTGGTGTACACAAATATATTAAACTCTAGGTGTCTCACTAGACACGGAAGAAACACCGATGTTCGTCATACAAATATTTTTTTCCCCACGTGGGAATCGAACCCACGACTCTTCGAACTGAAGCCTGGGTCACTAATCACTGTTCCACCATCATCTGGTAGTGCTCCGGTTTCTTGCACTAAGAGACTTGAACTCCTGTATGTTCATATACAAGGCTTGTTAAAATCATTGACTGATAGACATTTCACGCAAAGCATACACAAAGAAGACTGTGAGTGAAAATTTACAGAATCAAAAAATTGCTTTGCTCTTCTCGCACTTGACTAATGTAATGTAAAGTACTTGACTTTAAAGTATTTGGAGCTTAGCAAAGATAATTCGCAGAGCATCACATAACTATTGGAAAGCTTATAGCTCATCAAAACTGACGGTATTCTATGGTGACGTTATACTTCGGAATTAAGAATTCTAGTATCAGAAACGAAATTTAAACATTTCAACCAAGAATCGAACTTGATTGCTTCATAGTTTCTGACAACGACCATTATTATAATTGACTTTAAGTCAAATCAAAAACATATTTTATGCAATCGCTGGAGCTTCAACTGCTACGCAATTACAACTTAACACATTCCATTAGAGATCCTACCAAGTCTATATTTTCAAAGTCTGCTGGTTATGTAAAGTAATAAAATTCGCTAAGCATTATGTTACATATGTTATGAAAGCCAGAAATTTATAAGCGACATTGGATTTTTAAGCATAATATTCTGCTCACTTTTGTGAGTAATAAGAATATAAGTTCTATTGACAAACAGTTTTTACACACATGCATGAGCACACTGGCCATTTTACAACCATAAATAAAAACAAATATAATCATGAATGTATTCTAATATACAACAACAACCCGCAAGGATGCAACCGGGAAAGCGCTGAAATGATGATGATGATTCTAGTACACAACAACAATCACACGCTAAGCATGGAAATGACGTGGACAAACTTTGTCAAAATTACAACCCTCCCACATCCATTATTCCAAATACCAAGGATATTTTTTTGAGCGCACGCAATCTTACATACGATAACAATAAATTCTAAGCTATGAAATTACATATCACATTCTAACACACAATAAATTGCTGTACAGGGTAATAGCAGTATAACGCTCTTACAGTGAAGGAAAAACTTTGTAAGAACCTGCACAGAAGAAAATCGGAGATTGTGAGAAATCGACCAACCTGCACTTGGCTAGCGTGGTCAACCAAGGCCTATTCGCCTTTGTTTAGGGCAGGCTCGTGCCCCTAGGTATACGAGCTAAATGCTGACGGTAATAGCCAGGAATCACCCACCTCAATAAGTGAAGGGTTGAAAGCGAGATGTATCTTGTGCCACTGGCCGTCGTTGACGTGTAGCGAGTGAACGATCTGCCCTCGCGCCATCTTGACGCGGACCACGCCGCCCAATATCTCTACGGCCAGGAAGTCCGAGCCCCGCCCACCGCCTGGGTTGTACAGAATCACCGCGTTCTGAGTTATCGTCTTGAACTCGATGTGCCACCTGGAAATTGTGCATTACATTATTTTTTTTATTTCAATACATTATTCAATTTGGAATGTTCCATGTTGAACCCATGACATGCTTGATAATTTATGATGTGGTACAAGAACATTAATTAATGTACAGATTTAAGACAAACATGGTCTAACTTTATGGTCAAGTCCTTTGGAAATGTTGGCATTTAAACATGTATTGGTATAATTTATTATTAAAGATGTTACAGTAAATGATAAGCTTAAAATTACTAATGAGAAAAATCATAATATTTTTATCTGATTATATTACATAGAATACTGACCTCCCTCCAGCTCTGGAGTTGATTTTTGGTAGAATAAGATAAGCCCCTTCATCCACAAAGCTTATATCAGAGTTGAGGTCTGCATCAAACTCAGGGGCGCAGTTCCAGGTGACTCCTTCCACATGAACTGAGCCAGTGCGGCTTCTGGCTTTCTCTATTATTTTCACTCCATTATAGTATACCTTGAAATTATTAAAATCTCATTTATTTATAATTTAAACACAGATATACTCAATTTCATCAGATATTACTACTAGAACTATTAGATAAAGAAAAGACGAAAAAAATACATACATCTTCCATACAGCCACGGAAGTTTTCCATGTGCCCCAGAAACAGCTCTGAGAAGTCACCTTGGCCGCCCAGGAATATACCAAAATGGATGTTCAGTTCGAAAAATCTCCCTGGAAGCTTCTTCTTTACAGTGTTATCATCTACCTGTAGAGTCAAACCAATATTTTGTTAGAAGGTGTTACATTTATGTGTCCCAAACATTTTTTGAACATTACAAAACAGCTTTGTTTAAAATAATGGTATTGAATATTTAGGGGTGAGCCATCGGCTCCCCTGCAAGTCTGGTTATGATGACGAGGCTACTCCAAGCCCTTATCATATGTCAGTTAGGAAAAAAAAGAATTGAATTGTAGATACATTGCAGATCTTTTTATTTTATCCTGTGTAACAAAATATATTGTTAATTTTATTTACCTTCATGGTCAAGTTAGCCTCCCTCCGAACAATACTAACATGATGCCATTGGGAATCATTCAAGAATGCTCCCTTCACAGACGACAGTTCACTCTCGCCTGCTCCCAGGTTTATGTGCAGTTTCAATCTTCCACTCTCCAAACGAATCTATTAAATAATAATGATGAACTTCAATATCTGATGGAAACAGACATGACATATAAAGAAAAAGACTTGGCTATCTCCATTAGTCATGTGTGACAAGAAAAACAATAAATCAATGCTCTTTTAATGTTAATTTTATAAATATTTGGGACATCTCCACACAAGGCCATCTGATCAAACTAAGCTTGAGCTTGTAATTTTAATGTCAACAATCCAGCAGTTGGTGACAACAAGCTTAGGATAATAACCAAATAATTATTTGTAAGACTTTTCCAAGCTATAAATATCTAAAAATACCCTAAATAAACCTAATTTCACAGGTTAAACTTAATGAATATTTAGAATAACAATACATATGAGTCTATTCCGTAAAATTAGTTTTTTTTCAAATCTGTAGTCTTCGTGCAAAAAATAGACAATACTAAAAACACTTACCATACAATAATCTGTTTTGCCAGCTGCAAGCAGTAACAAGGCATCAGATAGGTGTGTGCGAAAACGAAAACTGATGTCGGTGACACCTTTGGCCTCTTGAAGGGGATGTGATATATAACTGGCACCATAGAAGGACGCTAAAAAGTTTCACAATTTTAATACAGCATATCTTATAAGTCAAAAAAAATGTATTTATTTTTATTTAGACATAACAATACAAGACACAATTCAAATCAAGTTTAGTTAAAATTAAAACCAATGATGCTCCACATAAACTACATTGGTATAAAAAAATATAAAGTATGAATTAAACTGTACTTTCAAATACATTTTAAGATTGAATAAACAAAATAAATAGTCTGCAGTAGCCTATTGTTTGGGTAAACTGGGAAGTTTACACAAACTTTATAAAAATTATCACAACAGTATTTAACCATATTATTCAGGAACATACATAACTAAGGTCATATTTACAGTGAGAACCAACATTTCTTACCTTTATCATAGGCCAATCCCCCAGCAAGGAAAGATAAAATTAGAATTAGTTCCATTTTAGAACAAAGGCAAAACTGCGAAATGAAATTAATGATTATGCTCCATCAAACATATTCCGCTAGCTGCACTCTTCGTAAGTACAAAGATAAGTTTATTTCCAGGTTGCGGTGGCAATGATATTGTGAACACATCTCAAAATCAACAATGCAGGCGTGGCGACCAGTTAGCTACAACCGTACGCATTTACGGGATAATCGCCATTGTATTGCTTGTTTTGGCTGTTAATTTAAGCACTAAATGAACTTATGTTCACAGTCACTGTCTTTTGAATGGTAAAAGTATGGAAATTCAATAGGTTTCTTCAGTTTTTCACAAAAATTACTACAAACATCTCAATCATCTACACCATCATTTTCGTTCATTCACTCCAAGCCTGGCTGCTGCTGCTGGACCAATCATCATTCGAATGAAAATCTTTATTTTCATTCATTCTATTCCACGGTCTATATTTTGGACATAAACAATAGAATATAATGCAATGGCTAACTGCCCCAACACAAAGTTAGAGTTAACTATCTTCTTCTTTTCTGGTATTATAAAAAACAACCATTTAATGAAACGATTATATAAGTAAATAAATAATTATATTATATAAATTGTATAGCTAAGGAAGAGATTCGAAACACTATTATTGTTTATAAACCTATGAGATAATTATTAAAGATTTATTGTTATAATAAACGATGGTAAATAAATAAATATACATGAGTGAATATGGAAAAAAATATCAGATCTTTAAAGTACATAAAATGAACAAACATTATTAGATGCAATTTTTGTTTTCAACTATAGAGAAGGTATAATACAGCAAGTCACCATGTGAGGGCATCACAAAACGAATTTAAACCTACAAACTATAATTATTATTCAAACTTTTTAATTATACCTATTCATATTTTTAAATTAAAATATTTTTTTATTCAGAATCAATAGGTTGGATAGTTAGAAATGGAAAATTTTATCATACCTACACACTTAACTAATAGAGTAGGTAGCCTAACTAGCCAATCACCAAACAACAATTTAGCCAATCACAAAAAAAATATTATTTAATATTCTTTAAGCAGGGATTATAAACAAGTTCTTACTCTATCAAGGAATGCCTATCCAAAATATAATGATCTATAGGTATTCCTTGATAGAGTAAATACATTTATAGATTAAAATACATTTTTTGAGATTTGTTTTAAAAGTGTTTAGTTTTGGCTCAGTTCTTATTGTATAAAACAGTTTAATTCTGAAGTTTCATTTAGGACAGTTAACAATTTTTGCAAAAAAAATTGAAAGTTAGGCAGTAAAACAAGTGCAGTTTTTTTTCACTGTCTCTGACATTATAAAACGTAAGGATTATATTCTCTTTGGACATTATGTTTCTGATCAAACAACGAGAGACAAACTTGGTTATAATGAGGGACGTTTTCTTTTGAATTTCGCAAGGTTCGCTTTTTATAATATTATCATAATAATATCATGTTAAAACATGGTACTACCCACCGGTGCAGATAACGAAATAACTGTTGGGTAATGGTATTGAGTGATTCTTCCGTTTCGTCCAAATCGCCTTTCCAGGCCAAAAGTCATTATGAATATTGTAATTAACCTTATTTTTTTTATTCAATAAGGTAGGACGTACTTTTATCTTGAATGTCCATCATCTATATCAGGTTTAAGATTCATAATAAAAAAAAGTTTAGAACAAAAACATGCATTTTTTCATTCCTCCTTGTTCAAATGGTCCCTCAGAACGTTGTGACACATATTTGGTGACTTTCCTAGGGGAAATGTACATAATTTTTGTTCTTATATACTAATGTATTCATTGACTATTATAAACTTGCAATACAGTATTTTTTATACGTGTTTAACATAGAAAGAATCGTCTTTAAAGTTTTGTCAACCCAAAAACATCATTTCCTTTCACGAAAATTGAACATTAAATTTTTAATGCACGTACTATACTATCTATTTCTTGCCAAAAAAAAAGACGCTCCCTAGACCTTAATCCGTCGATACAAGTCGTCAGGATAGGACGCACGCTGCCCGGACAAAATATTTTCACGATTTAATTGCTGAAAACAGCGTTTGTCACGAGAAGTAAACATTACCTTCCATTGTTTTTGTGTGTAAGTGTATGACGTAAAAAAATAAAAATTAACTTTAGGTAACAGCCTACTGTAGGGTCTAGTTATTAATTAATTATGAATATCTAGCCTTTATTAATTCACGAGTAAATTCAGAAAATCCGCTCAAACTTCATTCCTTTCCGTATCATTCCCTTCCATTCCCTCCAATTTTTTAACGGAGGGGAATGAGCCACTTTGGAGGGTAATGATTTTTTTTAAATATAAAATTAATATGTTCCTTAGTATGTCTCTTTGTTAATTTTTCTTCTATTATTTTGATTATATCGAATTATAACTTGTGTAAGTATATGTCAGTATTATTGAAATTACTTTAAATTCTATCTATGCATTTTGTTACCTACCTAGGTACTTGTTAGTTAATAATAATTCCCCGCTTCTTCTTTCTTTCTGTCTGCCTTTCTGTCTGTTCGCAATAAACTGAAAAACTACTGAACGAACGGAGTAAGTAGGTAATTAATTAATAATGAAGGTTTCGTGAAATATTCGATTATTTTGCTTAGTTATTGTTTTTTAGATACATTATACATCCGCAACAATGTTGAAGCCGAAGAAAAGGGCAACTAAAAAAGAAAAAATAGCTAAAGACAGATTGCGAAAGAAGTTAAAATACGCAGAAATCAAGGCTGATCATCAAAAATACAAATTTGAGGAGTAGAAACAAAAGAGGAAATACTTTGTAAAAAAATAAAAGAAAAAAGTCCTAAGTATTACAGACATGACGGCACGACAAAAGAGGTAGCAAAGGCGAAGATGGCGAAAAAACTCAAAAAATAAAATTAAATAAGCTGAAAGAGCAGAAAAAATTGCAAAGAATTTTTAACTTTAAACTTTCCACCCAGTAGTACGACTGAGAAAATTATAAACATGCCAGATACTACAATACGCGACCCTCTTATGTTACAAAAAGAATTCACATCAAGCCAAAGTACACCGAAGTCACATTTAATGCATAAAAAAACTAATAATCCAACGCAATGAGGAAGCTGCCATTCAGATCTAAAAAAGCAATAACAATTTTACAGAATAATTGACAAACTAAAAAAAGAGAAAGCGATTTGAAGAAGACATTTATTCATGGAACGGAAGTTACAAAAAGATAAGATTCAGGATGGCATAGAAAAGAAAGTAAATTAAGTCATAAAAGACATAAAAGACATTATCATATAAGAGAAGGTACAAGTAGTGAAAAGGAAGCTATTGTTTCATGAAACAGTTTGTCGAGGTGTATCAGAAAAATACAAAAGTTTTCCGAAAAAAAGAAAAGATCGCCTCGAAGTATCAATTATATCTCCAGTAAAACATCTATTCTCTTTTTTCGGAAGGCTTTTGTATTTTTCTGATACTCTTCGACAAACTATTTCATTAAAAAAAAGCTTTTTTTTCACTTCTTGTACCTTCTCATTATTTATGTCTTTTATGACTTCATCTTCTTTCTTTTCTATGCTATCTTGAATCTTAACTTTTTGTAATTTCCGCTCCATAAATAAATGTCTTCTTAAAATCGCTTTCTCTTTTATTTAGTTTGTCAATTTCATTCTGTTAAATTGTTATTGCTTTTTTGATCTGTATCGCAGCTTCCTCATTGTGTTTGAAGTAAGTACTAGTAATTTTATGCACTAAATGTGACTTCGGTTTGGCTTGATGTGGATTCTTCTTGTAACGAGGGTCGTGTATTTGATCTGGCATGTTTATAATTTCCTCAGTCTCACTACTGGGTGGAGAGTTATCTATTAAAATTCTTTGCAATTTTTTCTGCTCTTTCAGCTTATTCAAATATTTTTCGGAGTTTTTTCAACATCTTCGCCTTCGCTCCCTCTTTTGTCGTGCCGTCATGTCTGTTATACTTGTTTTTTTTTCTTCTTTACAAGGTATTTCCTCTTTTGTTTCTCCTTCTCTAATTTGTATTTTTCATGATCAGCCTACTTAGTTGATTTTTTAACAAATTTATTATTCTAGAAGGTTATTATGTTGTTTTTTTTTTTAGTTTTTAATTTTTTTCATCATCCTTCTAACGCTTATTCCCATATTCATATGGGGCCCGTTTAAATATTTCATTCCTTTTTGATATTTTTTCCATTACTTTATATTCGTTCATGAATAACACATGTAATTAATAAAGCAAAAGTTCGATTACACACCCACGTCTTTTATTTATAGTCCAAAAATATTTAAAATCATATACCTACCCAAGTTATAGGTACGTAAAAGATTTCATCTTCTGATTGTTCATTATTTTCCATACAAAATCATTAAACTTCCGTCATATTTAATTTTATTTCATTACCTTCCAAATTCAATCATTACCTTCCGTACTTATTTCATTACCTTCCGTGGGTTCATTACATTCCGTCTATTTTCTTGACAATTAAAGTTTTTTCATGAAGGCCTTTACTGATAATCTATACTTAAAAGGTACATGAATGATTATATGCAACTTTTTTTGTAAAATCGATTAAAAAATTTTTTTTCTCAAAATCTTTGAGATTTGGACGAAACGGAAGAATCACTCTTAATTGAATCATTATGTTATTTTTTTAAATACATTTTTCGAAATACAATGATTTAACAATTAGTATTTGTTATTACTTACTAATTATAATTTTAATTATTCTTTCGTAACCGCCAATATTGCGCGAGCTGGAAGGGAATAGTGGCGCCACCATTTTTATCCCATTCTATATTTGCATTGGTAGTATGTGTAGACATAGCATTATGTTTTCAATGGATGATTGGCCTGTATGGTAAAACAGCCAAGGCTGCCAACCATTTCGTTGAATAAAAAAAGTGAATGATTGTGATCTAATCCTCTCATTGGTTTAAACATTGATAGCTTACTCACTATTGGCCTAAACATGTTATGCTTTGGAGACTGTGGCATAAAACTGTTGAATTGTGTCGTTCATTCAGTTCAATAATTTGTGCTGCTGCTGTCTTTTCTCAGAACCGGAGTTTATTTTTCCGCTATAAAATTTTGTCTTGAATCCAGAATTCCATCATTGAACATGAATAACTCGGCCGCCAAGGTATAGGCCACTGCTTTAAATATTTAGATTTGATAGTGGGATCATGCAATTGACTTATTTTTCTTGGTAGGTCGGGGAGATTTTTCGCGAGGCCGGCACTGCGTTCAATAAATTGTCGGAGATGACAATGCTGCTGCATCCGATGGGCGACTCCCAGCCGGGGTAAGTCTACATAGATATCCTTTGAACTACTATGTCTACTAGCAACTGGAGCGATAATGCTAAATATCACTAAACGTTTTTTATAGAATCTACCCCTTATGGGTGTGTTCATATTATGTTGTGCATATTTTTTATTTTGTTACTTGACGGCAATTGAAAAGTACGCGCATACTTTATCCAGGATCGTATAAATATGTAAATAGCTTCAGAGCTAATAATTAGCAAGCATATTGAGAAATTAAATACGAAAGAGCAAGGGTCAAATAATGTATTTCGTATTTATCATTGTATTTGGCAATGTCTTCTATTTCTCTTTATATGGATGAGACAAATAGTGCCCTATCTTAAACATTGTTGTATATTGTGTAAATTTATAGGCCACTTTAAAAAGGATAAGTGCAAGTCTGACTCGAGCATGAAAGGTTTTCATATTAATTGTGTAAAAAATAACACATTTATTGTATGGGGACTCCTTAATATTTTATCTTTTAAATTTTTTGTCGTTATAGCAGCAATGAAAATACATCATTTCTGAAACTTTCAGCTTTCTAACCATCATCACAGTTTATGAGATACAGCTTGGAGACAGACAGACAAACAGACGGACGGTTGATGCTTATTAATAGGATCCAGTGTTAACCTTTTAGGTACGGAACCCTAATAATTAAGATGTTTAGGTGAATGAAACACGTAATTTCTCTTTTTCAAAATAAAATTTTATGGGATATTGTTCTTTCATGTGGTACAATTTCATACTTCATCGATGTACATACATTATAGTTACTGAATCATTGGTGGCTATTCCCGAGTTATTTTGGCGTGCAGATTCTAAAGGAAGGGAAGATACATAAATACATACATAAAATCACACCTTTTTCCCAGAGGGGTAGGCAGAGATCACTCCCAGCGATCCACTTTTCACCTCTGTGTTAAATGCAACTTGACAGGTTGTGGACCAAGTCGCTGCCATTCTGCCTTGTGCATTGTTTGAACAAGGTCATTCCGTTCCCACAAGTAGCAAGCATTTATGACAGGGGAAGGAAAAGGAGAGGAAGGATCAGTCCAAATCAAGCCGGGGTCACTTACCATTCACCAACCACTGGACAGATAGTTCTGACTGATATCCCCTGACTTTGAAGGGATGATGCAATTCTGTATCACTTATATTCTTATCGGTGGCATAGCCTGAGCTAATAAAGACATTCATATGGTTGCCAGGTCAGCAAATCTAATAGCTGAACAGACCAACCAGACCACATTTTAGGAAAAGGACGGGACACTTTTGAGGATTTGGGGTCTTAGTTTCTATGAAGCAAAAAATGTGATTGTATCTTATTGTTGTATCGTGATAATATCTGGACCTCATACATTTCGATTTCTGACCTCTGCTCGAGGGCATCAGAATTTTGAGAAACACCAATTTGATGTATTAGAGTGTTAAAACAATTTTTACTGATATTTATTTATGTAATATTTTGCAGACGGCAATGTTTACAATGTTTTTAGTACATTAATAATATGTGGATCTCACTACCACTTACCATCAGATGGAGCGAGGTCATCTTGTTAGCCAAATTTAAAAAAAAACAATGTTACTTTCAATAATTGTATGCATGTTTCCGATTCTATGCTAAAAGTTGCTTAAGCACTTGTGTTACAGTTATTGGAAGCAAACTATAGGGGCATACATACAAAAATAATATAATAAATAACATACAGAGAACGGAAACAGAATGTTCAGTGATTTTAATCACAAAGATATTCGTGCCGATTTTAAATGAGAACTTTTTAAAGTCCTGTCTTATGAAAAATGGTAATTTTAAAGACCAATGATAAAAAATATTTTTGTTTTATTATAACACCAACTCTGTAAATTTTATGTTAAATGAAGTATCTATATAGCAATGTCATGAACAGAATATGGGTAAGACGAATATGCATCGGACATGAAGATCTTAAATCAAGCTGTCTTGCGTAATAATCATTATATCGCGTAGTCTTGATGTAGGTGGTCTGAATATGTATCCTAATTGTATACATTGATTTCACAGGATTGTATTACAGTAGGCACCTCATGTTTGACGCCTAACAATTTCTTAGTACAAATTGAATGTGAGCTTCCTTGGTACTTATTTAGTTATACTTCACATAATTCAATGACGAAGCGGTTAGTGCACTTGTGTACGAGTTGCAATGGAGCTGACGCTGCAAAATAACCGCCATCCGGTCTCAGGGTTGCCAGAATATTAGATACGCCTTTTAGTAATAATTTGTATACTGAGTCTTACGTAACTAACGACCGAATACTGAAACGATTATTCGGTGTTACAGTGGCCATTTGCCGATTAAGTAGGTTTAAAATTCAAAACTATTATATTTTGCTGTCAAATATTTCTTTCTATTTCGTATTTCGTCGTTAGTATTACTTAGACATTACACATCTCCGTGTAAACAAAGGTTCCAATTATAAAACTACCTTACATTATTATGTTGAATTTAAGTGGCGCGTTAACCGTCAAAAATTTTATTGTTTTATTCTTTTTGTCTACATATGATAGCAGGTTTCTTAACACGTACACACCGAGGCGTAATTTAACATGCAAGGTGGTTTATTGTGGAAGATCTTAATATTTTTGGTAACTTCATCACAACATAGTATTAAACAAAGTCGCTTCCAGTCTGCCCCTGTCTAAGCTTAGATCTTCAAAACTGCGCCAATGATTTTGATGCAGTTTTATTTCACTTCAAAATGAGTTTATATAAGATATACCCGAAGTGAAGCGAGCCCGGGTCGCTAGTTTATTATATGTATAAATCCAATCCAATTCCGAATTTATATACGCTAGGGCCAGTTAGTGGCAATTCTCGTATTTAATCGATTTTATTTACACATCCAGTCCAACGCAATGTCGGAACCTTATTTCATCTGGCATCCCTACTGGGAGTGCGATCAAATCACAAGTAATCAATTGCTCTAGGAACAATAGTCGAGTTGACTTATTTAACCTCTACCCTCTGGGAGTAAAGTGCACACGGCCACGATAACTGCATTGTTGTTTGACCGAGTGCACTGATTGCGTGCATTCGACTGGGACAATCCCCTGTGCATTTTTCAAGAAGTTTACACCATGGAGGTCGGTATCGTATCGTATCGTTTCGTTCAGGGTCATTTGACAGCTACTGGCTGCAAAAGATTAAACATAAAATTGTTCCTGTTTGAGTAATTTTTTTTAAATATTGGTTCGTTTCTTCTTTTAATCCTTAAACAAATGCTTTGCATGCGCGTTATTGTTTGTATCCTTTTTCTTTTTCTGAACACACAAAATTGGTTTTCGAAGCTATTGAGTAACTTTTTTCCTTGAAGGGAAAGGCACACATTTTGTGGCTTGTCTTAGGATTTCTGTTTAAAGCCAAACATTTTGGCTAGAATTTTTCTTTGGCCAGTCGTTGATGTTAGTTAAGGACTGGAAAGTTAAATAATTATGTAGTAATAAAATTAAAAGGGAACATGTATGAAAAATGTTTTTTGATTAATCCTAAATATTAAAGGAAATTATTTAAATAGACCACAAACTAGTTTAAAATTGAACTATACTAACGGTTAAAGGTTGACCTCTTATGAAAACGGTATGTTCTATGAACAGTGTATGGCGGTGTCAAATGTCGGACTGTTACGACACATCGCCATGCACTGTCGGATGTCTCGTGACTAAAATCGGCAACATAAAAGCGCCATAACATGTTTACCTCAACTAAAAATACTTGTAAGTTGATTTCTTAGGTGCTTGATCAATTTTCGGAAGATCTCGTAGGCGAGATCTTCTGAAAATTGATCGCGAGTACGCTGATAGGTTGAAATGGTGTATTCAATAACAGGTAATGTATGTAAGGTTAAATAGTACACCGAGTAATGATTGGCCCATTTGTGGTCGATTTTACCTATGGCAACTACATTTGTAAATCATAACATTACTACCAGGTTCCGTAAGTTGAACCGCTAAAATTTATTACGATAAATAATGTGTCATTCCTTTACCTTTGTTTTTTTCCGAGAGTTGCTCAACTACCTCGAAAATGTATCTACATTCTATTTATGCTATTTTCCGCTACATGGATGCAGTGTGAAATGAAATGGGAGTGAAAGGAGTAGACACAGAGATGACGAATGATAGACCCGAGTGGAAGCAAAAGACATGTTGCGCCGACCCCACTTCTCGTGGGACAAGGGCTGGACAAAGATGATTTAATATGACATATTGTATTGGCAGAGGCAAGTGGACGGAGGAGGAGATTGAGATGCTGCGCGCCTGCGTGCACCGCTTCGCCGTGGATCTGAACAAACTCAGCCAGCACATCAAGAGCAGGACTGTGTAAGTGGCTATCTAGATATCTTTATCTTCAGAGGCGGCGTGAGGCGTGGGCGACGTGGGCCACCGCCTATATCCTCGCGGTATAGGGCCCCCCGCGCCGCAAAGGTTTTTATGCATTACTAACGTGACCAGACGTCCCGTTTCCAAAGGAACTGTCCTGGCGTATACGTGGTCATAAATCCGTTGTCTAAAAAAAAAACAAGACCACAAATGGAATAGCAAAATGGTCCAAACCACCAATACCAACGCCTAGCTAAATCTGTCTTGCTTGCCCACATCAAAATTAGGTCTTGTCCGGCCACTGTTTACCTTCTTACCTAGACCTGCTCAATGGCTAAAACCTAAATGTATAATTGTATATCCCAGGTTACTTCTCGATATAAGCTGTTCGAGCTGAACATTTGGTATGCGCAATTAATGGCACTATTGATGGCAAGAAATTACTCTGTCTGACATTTTCAATGCAACAACTGGAAGTAATATTTATGTGTGACGTCCAGCGGCATAACACATTTTTAATTCATAGCCATACTTCAGTTTGAAAGGTCAAGGAGGCGAGCGAAGTATTTCCTAATAACAGGTGGCATTTCAGGAACGACGTCATTCTGACACACACTTATTTGGAGCGTTGAGTGTAAAATACCTGCTAAATTGTGCGCTCACGAGGTCTATGGTCTTGAGGTATATAACAATCTTTGTTTACAAAATATAAGTAATCATATTATTTACAAAGTTTCAAAGCTGTTCTGATTCCGATTTAAGACAAATTTCATGAATTTCTAAATATATCTTGATGTTATTTGTTTTCGAGTTCGAGTATTTCGAGTGCGGTACAAAGAAGGGTTTGTTATAGAGAATTCTTATTAGTAGGTACGATCCGATTCTTTCCTATTCCGAGATGATATTATGTGTGTTAGGACCATTATATTTATTCGGATGTGTCTTTTAAAAATGTATTTTGGGTTATATGAAAGGGCATTTGGAGAAGTATGTGCTGAGATATTTTAATCTAAGAAGCTAGTGAAAATCAGCGACATGACTGGATCTCCTAGAATAGGCAAGTGCACCGAAGTCATTCCATATTCTATTTTACTATTTTCGGTCTCCGTTCAAGGCAAGTACAAGTACCGTATTTACTCTGTTATCTTACTTTATGAGGCGCCCGGTCTAAGATATACCTAGTAGCAGCGAAGTAATATGCGGCTGTGTGCTCCCAAACGCTTATCACCGCCTATACACAACTTGCAATAAGCTCGGAACGGAAGTTTTCCAGTCTATTAGAAGCGAAGTAAAAGCCCCGGGCTTGGGAAATTGTCGCGTGATATTCAGCAGTCCAATATCCGGTGGAAAAATTGCCTCACAGCACTCTACCTATCTTAGGATACATGCCGTAAGTTGTAGACTTTGTTGAACATTGAATGAGTGGAAATGTGACAGTTAGTGACTCTTTCTTGTATTTAATAATTGACTTGTTAATAATTGAATTTTCGTAAGGCTGTAGATCTTGAAAAGGTAGCTGCTAAGCTATGATTTACTCCGAATCTTTTTGTCATAAATATATCATTTGTGAAAACAGTAGCGAATACTTAGCTACTTACGCGGGTATAGACCCATAGATATAGTTTTTAATGTAATGGAACGCGAATGCTTATAATCGTATCCGTTGTCTAATTCTTATATTTTTGATTTCACAGCAGCAATACATCAAGCATTCCGTCTATTCCCAGTCGTCACCACTGGCTTTGTCACCACTGAGGCTAAAGGGAAAATTTTTTCCCGATTGTTACCAGTGGTGACGTATGACACATACTTTTATTTTGTGTTTTGTCATGCATGATGACATTTGCGACAATATCTGTGCTGTACGTCCCCACTGGCGACAGGTGGGACGTATTTTTCTCCTTTGTCACCAGTGGTGATAAGCAGTGGCTACAACTGGAAAAGTATGTGTCATACGTCACCACTGGTAACAATCGGGAATATTTTTCCCATTTATCCACAGCGGTGACAAAGCCAGTGGTGACGACTGGGAATAGACGAAGCATTCTAAGCCATTTGTTAGGGCGCTAGCTGTCGCTAAGAGCGACTACTGAAAAATAACTAAGTTTTGTGAATGCTATATAATTTTAAACTGTCATTGTTACACACATAAAGAAACGGAATATGTCCGGGATATTTACCATGTTGTTTTATTTTAATGAATTTCTTATATTTCGGCACTGTGTTGCAAGCTCCATGATCATGGGTCAGTTGACCGACCGAAATCGGGAGCTCATTAAAAAAAAACAACTTGGAAAATATCTCGGACAGATTGAGTTTTCATTTGTGAATGCTTGTATTTTCATTACTCAGTGTACGATTCATGGAACCATGGTCCATGTACACAAAAAAGAACAAGTGACAGTGAAGCCTGCTCGCGAAAATCGCGCCGACAACATACATACAGTTACGCAGTTGTTCATATTCATAACCTGACAGCTCGCCCGTCGAATTCCAGGTCCCAGATCCGGAGCACGCTAAAGAAGAAGGCGTTCGAGGACGCAGGTATACCGGTGAGGCAGGTAAGCAGCACGCTCGCCAGCCACCCGCCGCAGCCGACGCAACAGGTGGCGCCGCCGCCCCAGGTAGCGCCACCGCCTCCCGCGCCCGCGCCCGCGCCCGCGCCCGCCCTGCTACCACAATCGGTTATAGGAAAAAACGCCGAGGTTCAAATCTTCACTGACTTACGTTTTTTTTCTCTCTTAAATCACGGTTATCTAGATGTTGTGCTGTCTTTTGTTTTTTGTTTTTCCTTTTATTTGGTTAGTGAAGTTTGAATTTGTTTTGGTACGGCACGGCTAGTTGAGTGACGGTCTGTTTCACCGGTTCGGTTGGGGGTGCGGGCTTACTCCGGTATAGATGACAATGTAGTAGAATAACATTCGGATAAAATTTCTAGATTTGCAATGATATCGTTATGATTATAACATGGATACCGAATTGCTTAGCATCTTGAAAGAACGTAAACATTTTTTGATAAAAATAATTCAAATTACAAGGAATGAAAGTTCGATTTCAAATTTTCACAAGCAAAGGTAGGAGGGAGAAGCTGTTGCGAAAGTTTGTTAACGTTTATACTTGATGCAACTTATGATTGGTGAAACAGTCCTCGTCAGCCGCATACAGTGGCTTTGATGATTATTTAAGCAATTCTTTTTTTTGAGCTAAGGATATGCTTAATTAACTAACTAGTCATTGTACGGATGCTACAGTACTTATATTTGTTGGGCATTATATTAATTTTGATCAACTGTACAAAGCATGTTGTAATTTTATTGTAGGTTTTGGTTTGGACCTCATTAAACTGAATGATAGATCGACTTTCGGTGAAAATGTAGACTTTATGCATTAAAGGATAATTCTTTTTAAAAAAAAATGCACATTTCCGATCTAGTAAAAAATCTATACTGCTTATTTCCTTGTAATCTGTTATTGAAGTAAACTTGCTTCTTATATTTTCAAAGTTCAAGTTCAATTTCACGATACATATGAAGGATGGAGGTATCACGTGGTTTTGTAACAAATCTTGATTGTGGCTTCAAGAATTACTTTACATAATCAATTGTTATCTTCTCACATAGAATACGTCACACGATGCATGCGAAGCACCGTCCCTATACGATGGTCGACCAAATTGAATCGATTTTGCTTATGCCTTATAGCGAGCATCGTAAATACGATTAGTATGTAATATAATCATCAGATACTTCTTAAGATAATGGTTATATATTCGCAAAATTTCAGTAGTTTTATATGATTCTCCCGGTGACTAGAAAAAAGAAAGATTACTGCTATTTACGTTCATCAACCACTTTGATTAAGCATTGCTCTTTACATATTGTTTTGTCGACATAGCCTGTTATATTACATCGATAAAGTAATATTATTTCGATAAGTTGGTTTGTATTTCAATTTTGAATCGGCGGGTTTAGCTCCGCCTAGCATGTCGGAATAGCGGATGTTTTATTTGAGTATCTTGCTAATTTCATGTAGTTGGTGATGGTTTTAAGTACTCAGTATAATTAGTATTTTTGATAAATAATATAGTGCAGTTGCTCGAAGTAGAAAGCATTTTGTGACATAGGTTTTCGTTTAGATAATTAGAATGTATAGTAATTTTGTAGGAGTTGGTGTGGCTTGCTTTTGAAGATTAGATTAACTTCTGATGTAGGAAATTCATGTTTGTTGGATTAATTCATCTCACGTACGTAAATATAATTATGTAAATTTGCTAAATTGTTAAATTATACTACAAAACCATTTAGTAACTTGTAGTATTCGTATTTTGTACGATACGTGCATTATTTATCTATTTACTTGCATCTTTTGTTTAAGCAATTTCCTATTAATAATTCAGTATGAAAATGTTTTGTAGAAGGACAATCGCTTTCGATGCGATAGGTAGCCAGACAGACAGTTTAGGGCAGGCTCGTGTCTCTCAGTGGGAACATACATATATGGTGGGCTCATGATGATCTATAGAATTAATAAAGATTTTACGCAAATGTGTAGCTGAGATGACTTTGAGAAACCAAATATGTACAGCCAATAACACAGAAATGGCCTTGTTTTTCGTGTTTATCATACTAAATTCATATTGTACAATGACGTCACATTCCAATATGTCACAGTCGCCACCCACTATGGTTAGACGTTTAAGAATGCATGATGTTAGCTTTTTAAATTGCGCCTCTGTACCATAATCGATTAATAGTTAGTTGCCCTTGAAGTGTGCTTTTCAGTTCGTTGTATATTGATGTTGTGTGTCCAACGCAGGTGACATTGAACATGCTGAACGCTACAGAGAACGAGGTTGATGTCGAAGGTCTCGGCGGCGACGTCAAGCTGGAGTTCGAAGGTGGCGCTGATGACGTGGCCACCTGAAACATATTTAGCTTCTCGTACTAGCAGGCCGTGCAAGAAGCTCTCGCTCTCCTCGATACCCCCAGATAACGGCATCATACGTAACAGACTATTAACGGTGTGCCTAACACTCAGTGACGGCTGGACTGTTGGCTCGTGCGACCCCCTCCCCCCCCCCCCAAACTATACTAACAATACTAACGCCTACCTTCAAGTGTTTTACGTACGTATTTCTATTCCTTTTTTTGTACTCTAGATCTAAATTGTCAATAGTTTTCTGTAGACTTTATAATAGAACGGATTCTAAGTCGTGCTTGATATATAATATGAAAAGTTTTTTTAAATATTAATAAAGATTAGACGTAAGGTCTTTTTACATTGATTAGGGTTATTCTGCGCATTGTCCGGTTTCGAAGTGTAATAATTTGATTTGAGCATTCACAATGGATCCAACTGATGCAGAATTGCTTGCTTACATCTTGACGTGGCTTGGTCTATGTACAGCGTATCTATTTTATTATTATTATCATTGGGTTTATGAAAGGTGCCCGAAATAAATGCAGATAGTGGTATTTGGATCATTATGTAACAAGTAGATAAATGTATTCGTATTGCATCTCACAGTGTTAGGTTAGTTTTTTTATATAATTAGTTTTTTAGTGTTTTCTATATGAAATAGAAGCACGGTCACATGGCTGAAGTTCCTAATTATTATTTGCGGGCCGGGGTTGGTGCTTTAAGAGGTTTTTTATTTTATTTCTGTAGCTGTAGGTATTGATAGGAATTTACGTCTTTAAAATTAATTCTTGATGTTTAGATTCTTGTCATCCGACTATCTCTTCGCATTGTCATCAAGCGGGACCTTTTTCGTCTGTATTGCGTTAGGTTTAATTTGTGGCTGCAGGTCTCATTGCATTCAACATTTAAAAAATAGAATTAACAACATTAAAATTGTGTCTACTCCTGTATTACTTATAAATAAACTGAGCTAGCTCCAAAAAGGCATCTTTTACAGCGTAAATGTTTAATAAATAACATTTTTTCCATGTAACTCCAACTATTTTCAGAAACAAACGAAGTTTGTTAGTTTTCGTTTCTCTTCAGCTTATTATCATCCGCTCCCAACGCTACCTTTATGGTTTCTTCAGACTGTCCAAGTTCCACAAGCGTATGAACCAATACTTCAGATTTGTAACTACACTGAAAACAAACACGACTTCACTCGTCGTTTATATGGCGTTCACTCCTGCTTTCGAACAATATTCATCTTCCGGCCAGTTCTAACCCTGGGAGATCCAATTCTATTCCCACATGACCCTCGATTATGCGGCATGTTCTTATACTGCCCTCTCTCAGACAACCTCATACACCTTTCTTAATGCAATTATCTTACATAAAACATCACAGAATTCCGTTGTTGTTTGTTGTTGAATTGCTAAATAAGTGTTTATATTTCATCATATACCTATACTAAAATCCGTAATTCGACAGAGCAGTTTGTTACTATGTGTGGGAAAAATAAAATAGTGATGAGGTAAATGGTATTATTTAATTATAGACAGAATAAGCCGGTCTTAGTATAATCCTTGATTATCTAACAACACCGCTCAATCTATTTGAAAAGAAAACTACATAATTTTATTAACTTTAAGAGTTATTGTATAAAGAATTTAAGCCCTGATTGGTGGAATAACGCAAAATCGACATTGTAGTTTTATGCAGAAAAAAAAAATTCAGTGATGTTCCAAAAGTGAAAACCGCCAAAAAATCGACTTGGGCGGTTTTATTAGATAAATGACAAAATTACAATTAACTATTATAAGAGTACTAAATGAAACAGTATATTTATTTCATTAGTAATTTATTCAGAATCGTCAGTTTCGCTTTCGTCATCGTTATTAACGTCTTGCCACATGCCCATTCGCTTGAGCCTTTTTACGATATGGAGCTTACACATTAAAGTCTTAATTATTAAATTCCCGTTTTAATAATGAAATTCGAAAAAAATAAATCGATTTTTTGTTCGGATCGAATCGAACCACAAATTATCGACGCAAACAACATTAGGCTGAACTTGGCAACATAATGCGTTTGTCAAACCGCTCCGTAGAATTACGGATTCTAGTATAGGTAGTGCAGTATTGCGTTATATTTTTGCGTATTCATATTATTATTCATGTTTTTGCGGAGCGCAGCTCGTTCAAAATATTTATAATATCAAACAGAACTAGGTTATTTTTCGCTCACACTTATTCATATTTTTTACATTACATATTGTAAGTGAGATGTAATAGAAATTTTAATTTGATTATATTTTTGTTTATTTCTGATTCAATACATGTAATACTATCTGCATTTACATACACGGGGATAAGGCCTTTGTTTGAATATTCAGATATTTAATATTTGTAAATGATTCGCACAAGATTATTTGACGGATTTATGGTATAAGTGGTTGCGCTGTAGATAGACCAAAGTGTATTAATGTATACGCACATGCGCTGTGAATTAGATTCAAAATTAAGGGGAAACTACGAGAGGAAATTTCACACTCCGCGTAATAATGTAAATCGCTATTCTGTCATATCAGTTGGTAGAACATGTTATGACAGTTAACGCGTATGGGAAATTCATTAGGTGGCAGTTCGTAGGTCCGAGGTCCAACTGCAGCATGATTGGTGAATATTCACATATCTGTCAATGCCACGTCAAAAATAACCAATCATGCTGCAGTTGGACCTCACGCCTACTTATTGCCATGTAGTGAATTTCTCATACGCGTTTACCCACATTGAATTCATTTCTGATTTCCCGCGTGCTATTGTTTACTCTTATGACCCGCTACTCACGGCTATAGTTGTAACGTCTTCTGTAAATATATCTCGTATCATTCAACAGTCCAGTGGTGTTTTGTGCAGTTTTGTGAAAAAGAACTGTTAAATTATCTAAATCCGTAGTAATAATAACATAATCAATTTGTTGTTGCACTGTGAATATTTTCGGCACTTGGTTGATCTGATCAATTTCAATTATAATTACATTTAAATATAAATAAACGGTATTTTAAAGATATATTCATTCTGCTCTATATGAGGATAATGAGCAAGTTGAGTTACAAAATTACATCAGAGATGTTCGTAAATATTTTTTTTACTGTCTGTAAATACGTTAAAAAGTTGTTTTAGATGGTTGACATGATGGGAATTTTGGTATAAACTATTTATAATGTTAAATTCCGACTATGTAGGCTAATTCTGTATCGGGCACAGGTAGATATATATATTTCTCAATGCTCAATGCTGTGCCGACAGCGTTATTGATGTATTTATGTTCTCAACTTGCACACTGTCCCGTGTAGATTGCGTCTAGCAT
Organism: Maruca vitrata; assembly: GCA_039566165.1. NCBI lineage: Eukaryota > Metazoa > Arthropoda > Insecta > Lepidoptera > Crambidae > Maruca > Maruca vitrata. Next base: position 17,265,284 of record CM076911.1, on the reverse strand, counting down.
AATGTCATATTACCAAACTAAATGTGTGTAAGCTGTTAATAATTCAGTGTTAATATAGTGTTGACGATATGATGCATTATCTCGTTTATCGATATTGTAGATTATAAATTATGGTTAGCGCTGCGCTGCCCGGACGTCGCACAAGCGTGTCTGTTGTACATATAAAGGCGCCTTGACAACACATCTACCTTTTTCAGTAGAAATATAATAGGGGTAATGATATTATCGTTACAGTTAGTGGATATAGAATAGCCTACGCATTGAGCTCGACTTGCCTGTAGCGGCGAATAGGATAATATTAGTTGTAAGCTTTTAGATAGGTGAATATTGTGGAGGAGCACCCACTTGCAGCAAATTATCAAATCTGGTTCAAGCTAAATCAGGACGAACGTATCTTTGCCCTGCTGGAGTCATAAATTGCAATGGCGTATGATAACGATTTAGCTTGGATATTGGTTTAAAAATGTGCTGCGATTGGGGCTCAATATATTTTTGTATTGGAATGGAGGCGAGGACAGTAATTGGCACACTGAGATATTTACATTTTACAAGGATGACCTTCATGGCAGTTTTCGGTATCGGTTTTGGAAATATCAAATGATTAGTCCAGAGGGTGGTTCAATTATTGCTCTGGCTATATAAGTTTTCATATGGAAGTTGTGGTGAAATTAAATAATTTATTCTGCAAGTAGATTTCATGAAAATATTTCGCTTCTTTCGGTGATAAGTTAAGATAATTTATAGATAATATATTTTTAAAGAAAAGCTTCGTTGGCCGAGTGGTTAAGGTGGTCCATGCGAGAGGTCGCCAGTTCAAACCCCGCCACGTACCAATGTGTTTTTCAAATTTGAAATTCATATATACACTTTCTAGTAGTATACTAGATTATTCGATGTCTTAACGGTGAAGGAAAACATCGTGAGGAATCCTGAACACCTACGAAGAAATTCTTAGGTTGTGTAGTCAACCAACCCGCACTTGGCCAGTGTGGTTGACTAAGGCCTCATCACCCTAGTTTGGGGTAGGGCAGTGCCCCAGCAGTGAGGACGTATATCTGTTCCAAGGCTAATGATGATGATAATTATATTTTGATATTGGGCTCCCTTCTTCTTCTCTTTATGTACGTATGGTCTTATATCTCTCATTATTATTCTCTCGAACCGTTTTTTGCCACCATTTCCATATCGAAAATTAATCAAGAATTAGTTAAGTACATTTATGTAATTGTAAATATAGTAATGCAGTTCTCGTTTTGTTTGCTATTGAGTTTTTCGATACCATAATATGTATTCTATTATGTATATGTGTACGTAGGTAATAATGTTATGTGCTCTTTAAATATTATCTAATATTTTTCTATTGTTACATTTTCGTCCAAGCACCTATAAAAAAAATGCCTATTTATGGTCAAGCAGAAAATTCGTAGCATATTTTCTCAAATTAACATGTAATATTTACTTTACTTTTTATAGAAAAACTGAACCAGCGACAGTTCAGTTGAACTCTATTTTTGTATTGCCATCTAAAGAATATTTAATTCTGAACCAATGAGTATTACGCGTATGCGTAATTCACTAGATGACAATACGTAGGCCAAGGTGAGGTCCAAATGCGACATGATTGGTTATTCGGTATTGCCATTTAGTGAATTTCTCATACGTGTTAACACTCATTATATTTTTAAAATCGTTACCAAAGAGTACGTTGTTTATTGAAGTATTATGGCGTTCATTATTGAATATACTTTTACTGGTTTGAAAGGTGCTTGGTTGTTAGCTGTTGGAATGTTTAATAGATAATCTTAGATAATACACAGATTATAATATATTATGCGTTCAAACTGATTAGCAAAATATCTTATACATGATTAAAGCAACTTGTGAACTAAATCATCCAAAAAATTAATCTCATAATATTTAAAAAGAAAATTAAATTACAGCATATAAACATATAAATTATACTAGTATAAATACCTATGTTATTTCATATTGATAATAGTAATTATTCTGTTGACCATTGATAAACATGAATATAGTAAGTATTTAACCTGATATTGTAATTGTAACGAATGTTTTGTTACAACATAGATGTAGCCTGGTCACTGAGAATACTGATATGGCGAAAAGCATTAATTATTATTAGCATTCTCTATGTGACTGGAGTATTTCATAATGTTCCCTATATTGATAGTAGTTTTAATTGGAACATAGGTAACTTTAAAGTTGTGTAAAATATGATTTAAGCTAACTTGATACCATTAATAAAATAGTTATAAGTAATTATCAATTTTTATTGTTTACCTTGCATCTTGTTGTGTAGCTATGCATACATAAATCATGTCCATTCATCCATATGTATAGCCCTAAGGAATTGTGTAGGTGGGTGAAAGAATAACTAAATGTCACAGGCTATTTGGGGGGTATATGTAATTAGGGGCAGGGGTAGAAGTATGAATTGGATTTTGTATTAAAATTGATTCCAAGATTGTCTTCCATAAAGTCATATGGAAGACGTATTCTTATCGTAAAGTTTTCTGAACTCTATTATATTGTAATAGGGTAAAAACATTTTGTAGGTACCTAGATAAACATTGGATAAACGAATTTTTCATTATTATACAAGTTAACAAGATCTTAGAAGTTAATTTCCCACTTTTGAAATGGATTTCTCCACCCAATTTTAAATGTTTATTGCTGTCTCATTTTGCCAGAACATTCATACTAATTTCACTTACATTATTGATTTTACTTAATGTTACAGCTGACTATGGAATAAAATGTTAAATCAGACATAATCAAGCTACCCTAATGTTCATTTTTATGATTAATAGTAGGTACAGTATATATGATAATTATTATAGTATTTTTCACCTAAGATGATCCCTGTGACACTTCATTGTGTTCTAAATCACGCATTTTACGTTTGACAAACGAAAATAATTTTATTGCACACTTTTTTTCATTTTGTTGCGGCGTCATTAGGAAAAATATTTAAATAAATCATTTTAAACTTTTAAAAGGGAAACAGTATCGATTAGTTTAATTTAATGTAATAGAAACTAAGTACTGCAGTTTTATGGTCTACGATCGCTTTTTAACTGGTTTTATAGGTACTTACTTACCGTCTTTAAGGAATTAGTCTAACAATCCTGGTCGGATAAAAAGAAAAATATATTGTTAATAATGGTTTAATTTCCATTTACATCAATAAAAAATTACAGCATGATCTAAGTATACAAGTACCTAAGATAAATCAACGCATAATGCACGTCTGCAATAATAATCGGAAAACTTAAATTAATACACACATTATTTTGACTAGAAACGTTTAATAATATTGTAGTAATAAGTACCTACATCAAAAGAAAACCATTCAAAATGTCGACACGGATATTCAGATTGTAACTAGGTATTCTAATGACATTATAAATTATTATTGATGTAATCCAAGTTTTATTTGAATACATGATATCCCAATAGGAAATCGACAAATAGATACTTAACTATTGTAATATATTTGACTAGACATTTATGGGAAGTATAGTAGGTATGTATTTACAAAATAGTTACGATGCCTATACTTCCGCGTAGGTATGTAGGTATGGTAGAGACTTATCTAAGTAATAATAACAATAAAATAAGTACATAATACATACATTAGAATTTGTAAGAAATAACAAAACAATAACTATTTTCAATAAATAGGTAAATCAAACTTGTTATGTCGGTTATTGTATCAAGTGGCAAATATCTATTCATGGTGTTTTGGCAAAAGTAATAAAGCAATTTTTTTACTAGTAATTATAATCAGATCAGACCTTTATAACTCATGGCATAGCACATTTTATATACAAAATGTAGACACCTACTACGACATAAATATGACTTGATTATTTACACATTAAATTTTATTAATACTAAGATACCTACTTAACTAACAGCCCAGTACTGAAACGATAATTAAACTTCACTTCTACTTTTAATAAAGTTTTTCATTAAAAATATAAAAGTAGTTGTCAAATACCTATTTAATTATCGTTTCGGTATTCGGTGGTAAAGATTTTTTACTATATGTTGTTTATTATCACTATTTTGAATCTAGATTCGGGTTTTCGTTCTATAGTCAAATAAGTACTTGGGATAATCCAGGTTAATTAATTATGTAACATCAATGACTGTGAAACATCATTTATTAAGTAAGTACTACAATATGTACTTTATTAAATATTATAAGTTCAGGTAAAGATTCTATTCACCAATAACTTCGCAAATGTGGCTGAGAATTCGTATTACATAGTATAGACATATATATTATATTATGGCAAATGTCATGCCATAAAGTGTAGGTAACAAACAGTACATCTCTAATGTTATCAAGACCCCGTTTTCCAAATCTAAGTAGGCTACTATGTAACTGACATCTATAAATCAATAATATACAAAATGAAAAACAACTAGGCCCTAGTATTAGCGGATTACGCTGTCTAGAATTTTAGATCACCGAAGTTACACATAATTTCTGTACAATATTTACATATTAATATAGGATTTAGAATACTTTCGTCCAAAATGGTTGTACACCTGATTTATTTCTTATACAATAATATGCTAATGTATCAAACATCGCATTTATATCACACACGACAAGCTTTGGTTTGCCACAATGTCTACTAGGCAACTAGTAAAACGGAGGCGGCAGTTCGTCCACGGATATGGATCGACATCAACTCCTCAAACATTGATTATTCACAACATTGACTTAGTAAGATATCTCTTACAGGATATTATTAAGTTGCTACACGAATAAATGCAACAATTAGGTATATTCAATAGGTAAATCTGATCTAAGTAGTCTTAATACGTTTTACATAAAAAGGTTTCACATAAGAGCTTTGATAGAGTTAGCACTGAACAATATTTGACAGTAAATTCCGGTAATATAATCTACAATGTTCAAAAGTGGCAAAACTTTTGTTGCTCACCGTACCACTTATTTAGGTGAAAATCAGATCAACTATTCCACAATCAAGACCTGGTTAACCCTTAAAGGCGAATGGCTTTACAAATATCAGCTAAAAATTCAAAGGAGCTACATACAGACTGTTAAAACGGACACTGCATTCGAAACTGTTCAGCGAAGAAAGAGGTCGGCGCGGACATGGGTGCGTGTGTGTTTGTCGGCGTGGCGGTGTGACTGGTGGCCGTGGCGGTGGGCACGGCGGGCAGCGCGGGCAGCCGCGAGCGGGCCCCGGGGGGCCGGCGGGCGGCGCCGCGTCGTCTACTGAATCAATGGTCCGTGCTGAAGTATGAATTCTGCATCAGGTACAGTTTATCGATCGGGTTGACGACGGCGCCGGTGCCGAGGTTGAGCGGCTCGTGCGCGGCGTGCGCGGCGTGCGCGTGCGCGTGGTGCGGCACCTCCAGGTTCTGCAGGCTCATGGTGTCCGACGCGCCCTCGTCCAACTGGTCGAAGTTGCTGCCGTCCAGCGATATGTCAGAGCTACAGAAGCTGTCGCCGGAGTGCGCTGGGTAATCTGAAACGGGAAACATCACACATTAAACACTGTCCCTGTGTTTCATGCCGACTAAGACCTATAGTATCGACATTATTTTTTGTAAGTTTAGATGAATCTGACTATGTTGCATGCCACTTTTATTTCCGAAATTACTTTTTAAGATGGCTTTTACAGCTTCTCCGGACAAATGGGGGAGAGGAAGGCTGATGATGTAAGTAAATCTTTATCAATTGAATGTTTATCAACATGCTGCTTACCATCAGGAGAGTACGGTAAATTCGGATTCAAAGGCTGGCTCGACGCGGAGTACGAGCCATCCAGCCCCAAATAGTTTCCGTGCTCGCTGGACGGTGACTCCTGCTTTATATTCTTCTCGTCCTTGTCCTTCTCCTTGTCTGTGTTCTTGTCTCCCTCCTGCTTCGCCTTCCTCTGGATCTTTTTCATCTTGGCCCGCTGGTTCTGGAACCACACCTGCACCACTCGCACGCTCAGGCCGGTGTCTTTCGCGAGGGCTTCGCGCACTTTGCGGCACGGTTTCGGGCTGACTTCGAAGGAGGCCTTGAACTGTCTGCGCTGCGCCGAGGTGAGTATGGTCCGCGGCCTTTTCGGGCCACGCCTTCCGTCCCGGGGTCGTTCAGAGTCGTCGATGATCATATCATCTTCCGCATGCTGCATCAGGTACATTTCCTTCTCGAAGTCCTGGCGGCAGAATATCTGTCCCGCTCTTATGACATACTGCTCTCCCTTCTGCAGGGGTTGGCAGCACATGACGCAGACGAAGCACTGGATGTGGAACACGTACTGCTGGGCGCGCATCACCATCTCCTGCGGGAGGAGCCGGTCGCCGCATCGCGTGCACTTCACCCCGAACAGCCTAGAGGACAAGACAGCTGATAGTAACAAGAGGGTAATCATCGATCGCTCAGCAGTTCGCATGGCATTAGACAAGCAAGCAAATTCGCAATTGACATGACATTCGCTGGGTAAATTCTTATGTTTATATATATTTACGGATGGAACTTGCGAAGTTTATCATCACAATATTCTATAGTGACTGGTGATAAGCATCGCAAGTTTTGCTGTTTCTTATTGGTGATTTACCTATCGTAGTCCGGTTTGCAGTAGAGTTTGGCGTTTCTGGTGAAGCAGGTGTGGGCGAGGGGGCAGCCGCAGACGCAGCAGCTGAGGCAGTGCTCGTGCCAGGACAGCTCGCCCACCCTCATCAGGTAGCGGTCCTGGATCTTCTGGCCGCAACCCTCGCATATCTCCACTATCTTCTCCCGCTTGATGCTCGCGCTCAGTTCTGCGGGGGAGAGGCTCAGGTTAGTAGCATGTGGACGTTATTCTTTTACACTACCTCTAAGACTATTAACCTTGATGCTAAGTAGCATTAGTACTGGTAGTATTGGTAGGTTAACTTAGCTTTTTAAGTATAAAGAAAATATTTTCCTTTATACTTATAAAGGAAAAGATTTTCTTGTTACGACTGCAAAAGACTCACTCAACTTATCCGTTATTCCTTTTAAACAGTTATTTCAATCAGACCAATTAAACGGATTCATTTTCAATGTTCATTCGTAATAATTCAGTTTGGGATTTTCGCTTTAAAAACATCAAAGTTAATAGTTCCATTTGTACAGCCACATGAGCATAAAATAAACATTCGCCAATTTAGCAAAAGACCAACGGCATGTGAAAATATAACGGTTTATTTCGCTTACATGGGTTACGGTACAGCCAGCAATGATTGAAATTTTGCTAATTAATGCCATAAAAAATCGAAATATTTGCTTTAATAATTAATTAATTATAATCTGTAATTGGTCGCTGTCTGTACGTTTAAAATATTCTCGTATATGAAAATCGAATAGGCCAGCTTTATGTATGCAAACATATAGCCCCCGTCGAAAAAACTAGCTCGAAAGATTCCGTATGGAACTTAAAATAGTATTTCTTAGTATTGTTATCTGTTGGACTTGGCAAGTTTTTTTGTAATTTAATGCGGTTTACGTTGCACGGTAAGCTTAATTTAAAACAAAGCCAACGCTTTGTTACAATTGGTTCATCATTTTAAAATATATTCATAATATATTTTATTTTTTTAATATCAGAAAGCCTTAAGTTGGTCCGGCCGGAGAGTTTAGAAATACCTTTCAATTATCAGTAAGCTCTAACATTTATTCCACATCTCACCAAGTTGGATATAGAATGTGGAGTACTAAATTGTAGAAATTTGTAGATACGGAAATCGGATAACGAGGACAGTATCAGATAATATTATGCGGTATTCTTCTGTAGTTACGAATGTAAGAAGGATAATTAATATAATTTTAAACTGTCATGGTTATGGTTATATTACACACATTAGAAAACTGAAAATTTTCGGGATATTTACCATGTTGTATTGTTTAATTGAGCTCCCAATATTTCGGCACTGTTGCAACTGAGAACTCGGGTGAGTTCACCCGTGATCATGGCGCTTATGTTTTCCAATACAACATGGTAAATATCCGGAACATTTTCAGTTTTCTAACATTCTCTTTCTATTTATCTCTCTTATGCCTCAACCGGGCATCGACGCGGGTTGCCCTCCCATCCGCCGCGCATGCCCGGCTGGGGCCTACCTTACTGAATAACAAAATGTTTGCCCCTTGCTCCTCAGAATTACCTACTCTTAGCCTATCGATCTACGAGTGTATGTAAGTACAACGTTTCATGTAAATGTGTTTCGTTTGAATTTGTTTTAATAGCTTTTTAAACGAACATAATTTCTCTATTATTTAATTTAATTTCTATCTCGGCATTATGACTTTTGAAACGTACATACCTACATACATACATAGTATCATGCCTTTTTCCTAGATAGGGGTAGGCAGAGATCACATTCTGTCATGTGCAACGGTCCTGGCACACCACATCAATGATATGTTTACACATAATTTTGACGCTTTAAAAATTTATATTTTCTGATTAACGTTGAAATTTGTATTTTAGACTACAATAAGATCGTAAGATTTCCTCGTCAAAATTGGACATTGAACATGTTATTTAAAAAACCGGCCAAGTGCGAGTCGGGCTCGCGCACAAAGGGTTCCGTAGCAGCAAATATAATAAAAATCAACCTATCTCAAAAACTATAAGAGATACTTTGATCAAACCAAAAATCGTTGAAAGAGTTAATTAGCATGCATCACCTCTATTTTTTTTAGAATTTTATACCCCGTAGTTATAAAAATAGAGGGGGGGGGACATACTTTTTACGACTTTGAGAGCTGATATCTCAAAAACCGTTCACTTTAAGAAAAATGTTTTTTAGAAAACTTTATATCATTTTAAAAGACCTTTCCATTGATACCCCACACGGGTATGTACATCGAAAAAAAAAATTTCATCCCTCAGTTACATGTATGGGGGTCCCGACTCCCAATTCTTTTTACTATTTAGTGTCATATTTTTGTAGCGGTTCATACAACACATATTCCCATCAAATTTCATCACTGTAGTACTTATAGTTTCCGAGTAAATCGGCTGTGACAGACGGACAGACGGACAGACGGACAGACGGACAGACGGACATGACGAAACTATAAGGGTTCCGTTTTTGCCATTTTGGCTACGGAACCCTAAAAAAGCCTACAGTTTTCGTTCACACGTTAACCTTAAATAAAATATGACCGATTCGCAGTAAATACCTATAGAAATATAGAACAAAAAGTAATTTCAAAGCGATTCATTGAGTTTAGTAAAACTTTTAATACCAGCATTAACTGTTGACGGTCCTATTGAAACGCTAAACGAAGATACCGAAGTACGAGTAATGAGATATAAAAGAAGTGTAATGGCAGATTCCATTTCAATATCCTCGGATTCAATTGCGATATGGACATTTCGACTATAATTTCCATCTGCGAGCAATTCAGTTTAAAGCTCCCCCTCGCGCGCTCCCCTTCCGACCGTGCGTTTATTTTTTAATATTGTTTTGATGCACACATTATGCAGTTGTCGCTCGGGGAAACGGTCAAACGGCGCGCGGAGGCTGTCTCGTTAATTGCAGCGGGAACCGTCCGCGGGGAAACGCCGCAATTGTGGCTTTCACCTGGGCCCTATCTAGGTCTATCGAGCTTTTTTAATTACATCTTACACAACATCACATTCGAAAATCAAATCAAAACTCTTTATTTGCTTATAAACCGAATTGAACCGATTCCTTTCTAAGTTGTTGAAGCACTTGTGTTACGGATATCGGAAATTATAGTGTAAATTTTACGTAGCAATAACCAACGTTTATCATACGTATAAGTTTATCTACTACTCATAGCATAAGAGACAGAGGCACAACTCCTTAAATCAAAGTGTATATTTTCATTATAAAACGTACTTTAAATTCGTAGACAAAATCATCTAATTATATTTTCCTTCAGTATACGAAAACAACGAAAGAGCGGGCGCTCGTAACACAGGTTATCTTTAACTTAAAAGGAGCCAACCCCGCACATCCCCTATAACTTATGACAAGTATGGAAATAGTAATATTTTATTTTGATTCAGCATTGAAGCAGCTTTTATTTAAAATTTTGCGACCACTATTTTTCCATTAAATTTCTGGCTTGCTCCCCCCTAGGTACGGTCCTGGTTTTATCACAATGCAGGTATGCGTCCTTTTCACCATTATTTTATTGAGGCATGGAATATGTTCGAAAATTGTAGGTAATATTCCGATTTTTGTACCGAACAAACGATTATTCTATACTTTTGTATGGAATTTGTGTTAATCGTGTATATGTCGCAGTCATCTGGTTAAATCAGCGATTTGATTGGATCACTAGCGCGTTCATTGAATGACGACGTTTAATTGAATGACTAAAGGACAACTCGTGAAGTTGTTGAATCTAACGTTCAACATCTTGACTGAACGTCATTTAGTGTAGTCGTTGAATGGGATATAGTTGACTTTGTTATGTTTGATTAGGGTAACCTAACCGTAAAAATAGGTAGGGTGAAAGGGTAATAGTTCGCAACTTAAAAGATAACTAACGTTAGATTAATAAATGCGGACATGACATAACACACCTTATTAACCAGCCAGTTTTGCCAGAATTTATTCTTTTAAAGTAGCCGGCGACAGCGTATTAATCGGAACATCCATGCTGTCTCAATTTTTTTTACGAATAAGTCACTTTAAATCTCAATTTCACTCAAAAAAGTATTGAATCAACACAGTACTATTCGATTATATCTGTACCAGCTGTTTGACGCCATCTTTGTTTTAATGAGCACTAATGCCGCAGTGGCATAAAAATGAACTAAATTACAATCACCTGACTGATTTTACATCCGCTATGTTCAAAGGGCTATGTTTCAATCCGCTAACTTGTTGGACGTTGAGTGAGGATAGTTCATTCAACGTTCGACCTAGTCATTCAATTGAACGTCGTCATTTAATGAACGCGCTAGTGATCCAATCAAATCGCTGATTCAACCAGATGACTGCGACATATATAAATAAGAATTTTATTCTTGGGAATGAGAGTAAATATCGCGTAATATTAAAATCATTCATGTTCAAAATTCGTATGAACAAGGGAGTCGAGACAAAGAGGTTTAGGAATTTTATTAATCTCTCTCAGATCCTCAGCGAAGGAATTTGCCACTAGAGTGGAGCCGGGCGGAGAGGCATGCTTTATCCGACATCCTAGTACTTACTCAATAGATTTAGTTTTGAGCCATATTATTCTGAATACCGATGCATTTTGTTTTCATAACGGAATCTATGAAAAGCACTTGTTCAGCCGTGTATGCAGTCTGATATGTCTGTGCCGCATACTTTAAATCCACAATCTTAGAAAGAATAAAGTATTTGATTCACGTATCACGCTTCTCATCGTGTTAACTGAATATTCAGTTCAGTTCCGCTAATCATTTCACTTTAGTACTCCTGAAAACCAAGTTAGATATTTTAATCAAACTCGAAACGCTTTATGCGTCGTCACCGTACTCAAAGCATTCGCGTGCATTGCTGCAATAAACACTAATTACATTAATTAGTGTTTCGTTCAAAATTGTTTACTCTTTATTTTCGCAGACAAAGCTGTACGGATCTCTTTGTTGAACGGACGTTCTTTGAACAATTATTTTAATAGCGTAATTTATCGCGTTAACTCTAGTTCCGTAAACTGTTATGTTTCGAAGTATGCTCTCTTTCGCTTCAAATACGAAGTAGTGGTGAAAGATGTAACATTTTTGATCGCTTTAAGAATTACAGTTGTCCGATAGACCGTGTCCATAAACGTATCGATAAACACGATAACGCGATTTTTTTCGTCATGTCTCCATTTACGGTTTGGCTGGCGGGCGTCACGTCTATCGATCTCCGGCGATATCCGAAAGATCAATGTTGAACGTTGCTAGTAGGAATGGCGGGAGCAAAATATCAGGCTTAGGCGCGGAGCTCCTTAGACGCCGGGGACACGCCCCCGGCGGGGCGTGTCGTGACCCGGATCACGACGCGGGACCACGCTCGCCGCGGTTAATCGATGAGGAGGCACCACGCGGCGCCGACGGCCCAACACCTCGCTTGTCGCCGGAGAAAAAAAAAAAATAAGACGGAGAGTGAGAGTCGAGGCGCCGATGATGCGCCAATTTGTTTTTTTTTGGAAATTCTGTATAAACATCCAGTAGTAATAAAGAAATACGGCCCGATAAAAAATGTAAGACGTCCGACCGAGAGCGAGTGTGGGTGCCGAGTCGCCGGAGATGTACAATTTTTTTTTAAAGTCAGCAAATGCAGCCAGTGGTATTAAATATATAATGCCTGATCGATCTCAATCGAGATTAGACAAATGTGTCTCACTCGCAGAAATGAGGTTATCTTACCAAGTCTACAACAGTACTGGTCGGCTGTGCGTACACAGCATATTTATCACAACATAATGTTTCCAACAATTTTACAAAATTTCGCAGAACACACATTAGCCCCATACCTACGACACAAGAAAAAAAACAATTTACGTTACGAACCAAAAATCCGTGGCGTGAAAATTTCATCGCAAATTTTCATCACAAAATGCGACCATATTATCTCAATGCGATAAACGAAAGACTGAAGAGCCACACGATTGTTTGTTAACCTTCAGTCACAGTGTTAGAAGCGCCTTTGTTTTTGGCTGGACTTTTCCATACAAAAGTTCAATAAAAGTGACGGAAGTTTCAATATAAATAGCAACCACGGACTCGCGCCGACGGTCTAGGTCAGCTGTGGTGGCTGGTTTTTGTTTAGTTAAGTTTAGTAACACAGAAAGTCATATGTTCACATTAAAACGGCCAAGCGTGAGTTGGGCACGAAGGGTTCCGTGCCATTCGATTTTTTTTCGATTTTTTCTTTTAGTATTTGTCGTTTAAAGTGGCGATAGATATTCTAAATAGAAAGGTAATTATAGGTACTTGTTAAGATTATGAACTATGGCTTTAAATATTATATAAAACTAGCTGTGCCCGTGACTTCGTCCGCGTGGACAATCCTTATCACTCAGGGGTATGAAAAATAGATGTTGGCCGATTCTCAGACCTACACAATATGCTCACAAAATTTCATGAGAATCGGTCGAGCCGTTTGGGAGGAGTACGGGAACGAAAACTGTGACACGAGAATTTTATTTATAAGATTTAGTGTAAAGGAACGCGAAAGTCTAGGACTATGGCTTGTTCTTAGACTAACAGAATAGAGACCTCTTGGGTACGGAACATTAAAACGTATAAGTTGGCACAACTATGTTCCCAGAAGAACAGAAAAAGGGAAACTCAAGACCTCTCGATGCTCTATGATAGTACATGTCTATTTGTTAAAGTAGACACGCTAAATGTACCGCGATTTGTATTTCCACTACAGCATATTTTGTCGAAAGTATTGAAAGAAGGAAAAGAACTAAATTCAATATGCAATTTTCCCCGTTTCTTTGATGCCTTTGTTGTTCACTCTTTTCGAGAGAATAATACGGTAGATAGCTTTTAATGTCGACGTCATGGAAATTTTATTTAGTCGCATATATTTTTATTCCTTATTATAATTACAGACTTCCAATATTAAATTTAGCCTAAGGATGTTTTATGTTATTAACTTGTATTATTATTAAAATGAAATTGAGATGTTAAGCACTGGTAACCTTGTAATCATAGAATAATATTTTATGATGGTTGGATTAATGTATTGGTTTGCATTGTATAGCAAAGTTATTTAGCTGCGCTGCGCGTTAAAAATGTGTTTTGTTTTAAAAAAAAATGTTATTGTTACCTCATTTTAAGTGAACTGTATTATGTTCTTATGAATAAATAAATGTCTTTAAACCTATAGTGGCGTCGAAGTTTCGATTTTGGACGATATCGATAATCTATCTTTGTTCCTTTTAGGTGTTAGCATGAATGTTCCCGCAATTTTTTTAGGAAAGTCCACCACATGAGTGTTAGTCATGTTCATATATCGTTATTTGATATCATACTTTCTGGCGGTGACATGTCGTTGTACAAAGTTCCTTTTAATATCAAAAAAATGTTCAAAATTTGTACGAAATTTTAAGCTATTTATAAAAAAAGGAACATTTAAATTTTTTGAGAAATCTACAATCCACATGTCACGTCTAAGAAGTATTCCTTAAAAAAATTACCCTTGTGTAAGTATACGAAACCAAAACATTACGAATGAACTGCTTGTCTGTCGTTATAGGTCACTGCAGGCGATAACAAAGGAAGTCTAGTCTAGATATTCCAAGGCACAGGTCACAATTGTGACCTAGCCAGAATCCAAAAGCAGCAATTTCACAACACGACTTTTTGTTATATTGTTACAGAAAGTCAATACTGAATGCCGAAAAATGTGCAGCTATTGTTTTTATATCCAACCAGAATCATTCAAAATTAAAACACGTAAAAATCGATTGTGGAATACACAAATTGCTGAAATGAATGCATACTTAGTTTCCACTCAGCCTTTCGGCGAACTAATCCACACAGAGCTATCGAGTCAAAGCAAAGGAGGTGTTATATATTGTTCGCGGAATTGAATTCGAAAATACTGCAGGCATCTATATATTATCTATTAAGGCTGGAGGGCAGGCCCTGAATGCCGCGTTCCCTCCGAGACCCTCTTGGTCGGGAGGCTCACGCTGCGTTACTATGCCTATGGCGGCCTCGCATCGCGTGCCGACCACTGCTAAGCTATAATATGCTTAGCTAATAAATTGACTATTGCAGAATTTAATTGTATATTTTATTATCGTAATTGTTATTTCTAATTTTTTTGCGTGTTGAATGTATATCTGTTAGCAGAATGTGTTCTTAAATAAATGTATTAGTTCTTTGTTTGCCCAAGACTGGGATTTTCGTTTAAATTTAAGTTTTCTCTTAATTCTACAGAATCTGCTATGAAAAAATCAAAGAAGATAGAAGAACAGTAGAATATGCAACTAAATACTAGGGTTTTGCATTTATATTCGTATTCCAGAAATGTTATTTTTTAATTTTCTTTTACAGCAAATTCGAATTAATGTACTTAGTCACGTGAATCGCGTTGTCTCTCAGAGTGTATCATGGTATTATTTTGTAGATAAGGTCAGTAAGGAAACCTGTTGTTAATGCCTAATTGACTTTATTAGCTGTAATAAGATGAGCTTTACTTAGTTAATAGTGTACTAATAAGTCATACTCAATATTTTATTTTAACTCAATTATGTCTTGTCTCTAATTAAAGTGGATATATAATATAGGTATTTAGTTAGGTTCACTGTCTACAAAATTCATGATCTAAGTAGGAGGGTTACCTCCTAATAGCTGGACTGTTGATTTATTTTCTTTCAAAATTCTTTTTTCACAAAATATTCGAATTTAAATATATCTATAATTATATAGAGAGTTTTATTTAAAAAGGTCATAGGTTTAGACGGATTCTGGTTAGACGCAAAAAAAACACATCTGTGACGTAAAATATTCAGCCAACAAGAAATATTCAGATAAAAGCTACACATAGCGCTACAGTGGAATGCATACTTTATCCTTTGTATTGCCCTCCTTGTCTCACCCACGGTATTAAACGGCAAGCTGTCGCTCCGTGACGTCAATAAGTTAATGGGGAGGCTTCTTACTTACATTATTATATTTTCTGCTCTATCTACATTGTCTTTAGAAGTATGTATAAGAAGAAATGTTTAAGGCGACATTCTTATGTGTTAAATTCGATTTTCATATACAAATGTGCATAAAACGCTTTTAAGTTTTTAAGTATGTCGATTAGTATGTTAATCTTGTCAATAAAGTTATTTGCTATTGGTCTAGTGATCTAATAGTTTCAGGTCTGTTATTACTATTAGAAATGAGTAAAACAACAATTTGGTGCGCGTCAACTCAATAACTCTGGCGCTGTCTAGTACCCTGGCTCATTGAGTCTCTTTCTGATAGAGTCTGAGAAATCATATGGCTGTTACGTGTTTTTTTCTTAGGCTAAGTTTGCTAAACATGGGTAGTTTACCTGACAATAATAATTTATCAATATATATAACCGCTACTAATTTTTAAACGTGTTAAAATGTCTAAACAACGTGGTAAATATCCCGGACATATTAAGTTTTCTAATGTGTTAAGTTTTAGCGGGATTGTCGCATAGCGGCCAGTTAAGTTTTCCGCAGTTCGTCTTATCCGCTGAAGCGTAATAGTCCGTCTCAGGCTAAAGTAAAGCCAGTTAAAAAAAGAAAGAAAAAGTGTTTTGAAAATACTCAGCGTGTTTTGTGTTCTCTCAATAAGTTGACAAAGTGTATCATTAGCCATCATTACATCTCTTCTGCGTCATATATGACCTAGGCATCACTTCAAACAGTTAAAAGGCATTAACATTGAATCACCAGAATTAAGGCTTTAATAAAAATCAATTACTACGCGGAGGGTTCAGTAATCGAGTGTATTCTACCTCGCTGACGCATCCGCGGTGTTTCTAATGAAATGAGCTCCAACCACAGTATGTTAAACAGCTACGCCTAACTGCCTACTCGTCAAAGCAATACAAACATTTCGATCTGTACTAGGTTAGGCTAAGCTTTGTTGTGGCGCCAATTTAGTGTAGGTAGGCTTTTACTATTTACTAGCTGTGCCCGCAACTGAAACACCGCCCGCGTGGAATGGTAACTTCTGCCAGCATTCAGATTTTAGTAAGCAATTTTTATTAAGTTAAATTAATAAAGCCCTTTAAGTTACAAAAATAGTATAAAGATGCAAATTAAAAAAAACAGTACGCAACGCAGTTCTTGGCGCTATATACAGGGTGTCCCAAAATAGTGTCAAGCCGTCGAAACCCGGTCGAAATCCGGTCGTTGCTTGTAATGCGAGTGGTGGCCAGTTCAAACACAGCAACTTACTGTGTTTTTCAAATTTGAAATTCATATGTATACGAATATTCGACACTTTGACGGTGAAGGAAAACATCGTGAGGAAACCTGCACACATGACACACGTGAAGAAATTCTTCATACGTGATGTATGAAGTGACATATTATGTACTTCATGTATTTATACCATTCATTCATCATACGTGCATCCATACAAACAGACATACACACATACATACATATACATTTGGGTTATATTAGGTTACATTTCTTACATACTAAGTTAGTAAATTTAGAAGTTCACTACTTGAATGCATATTAAAAATTTAAGTATAGTTATATTTAGAGTGGCTGACAAAGATATTTATTTGTGGCAAAGGTAGTATTTTGATTGCTGCTCACTCAGTAGTTTAAAAGGAAGCTTAGATTTTCAGACGCTAAAAATACTATTAAAAATAAGCCGGTTTAATTTTATTAATACCCAAATATTATTAGTACAGAAAAGTCGTCCCTTATCGTTTTATGTCAGGAAGTTTGAAACTAAGAAAAGTATAGTCGCGCATAATATTAAGTAAATAAAATTAATTACAAAGTTCCCTGGCGTTATCGGTTGGAGCTTTAATTGCGAAACAAAACAGTCGCGTAGTCGTCTACGTACCCGTAGCTACATTCCGTAGTATTGATTCGTTACGGGACGTAGCGCCGTAGCGTGTGGTGTTAGCACGTTTCGTAGCTAAAGTGGATAAATGGTAATAATCAGAGTATTCTTTATTCAGATTGAATTTCTAGAACAGCCGTATCAATGATATAACACAATATTCTTTTTAAAAAATAATGTCGTCTATTGGGTTTTATCATGAAAATGACGTTTAAATTTTACTTTAAACTGTATATGTATTGGATGAGAGTTGATTCGGTGGCCCAAATTATGAATTGGACTCAATGGTTTTAAGATCTACCATAGGGTTTGGCTACTCTCTAATGAGGGTGTGTGGATCGTGTCACCCGTTTTGTATACCTACAAATACGATAAATTTTCACAGAATTCAATTCAAATATTTATAATACTTTCTGGACCATTTTTCTCAAGGTCTATAAAATTATAAACAAATAATATTTATTACGCTTTGTGCATGCAAAGGTGCCCTAAATCATTTTAATGTTCGTTCTTTTTCAAATCCTTTGTTTCAAAAGTTGCATTGCACAAAATGATTTAAAACGCATCGAATTACGAGTACATCCTTGGATTAATTTCTCTTATTTTGGCAGTTATATTTTTTTGTAAATTTGGACTGCTAATAACTTAATTGTATTTTAAATGGAGCTTAAGCAAGAAAAGCTGAACTCAAGAGAATAAATGTAGTTACTAAGACTTTCCGTTTTGCTTTTTAAAGCTGTATTGTTAACGGAACACGGGTTATACGTTTAAAGAAATTAATTATAATATTATTTTACGAGTGAGGTCAATAGTGAAAGATTTAACTGTTAAGATTACAAGTATTATATAAACAATATCGACACAAAAAGTTAAACGGTGATTGGAAAAGTTATTATTCAACATTTAACAAACAATCGTCTCACGGGCGCCATTATTTTAAAGTTGTTCGGAACCATTTTCGCACTGGCCATCCCATCGCAATTTCGTCCGAAAATGCATTGCATGAATTTAAATTGAACAGTGCAGAATGCGGAGTTCCATAGCAACGAATTCACTATCATCGTTTTCGGGATTCGTCCCTAATCAATGTTAATTATGTTGGGAACTATTGGCTGTCACTGAAATACGATTAAGTGCAGCCATCCTTGCCACGGTTTAATTTAACCGACTGTTCAATTGCAATGTTTAGGTAAATATAATCTTTTACTAAAATAGTTTAGATACATTTGGCACAGACGAAAGATAGGTTACATATATTTGTAAAAAAATACCCAATTTTTATAAATTTATATTTTTTTTAATTATTAAATTTTGATGTGTTTTTTAAATAAGAATCGCTTACTTACTTAATAACCTGTGCTACAGTAATGGTAGAAATAAAAAATGTTTGTAGTGTTGTGTGAGTTGGTATGCGCGCCTATCAGTAACTACCAGAGATCATAAGATGTATAAACAGTAGTATTTGTATGGATAAAACTGTGCACTATTGTGGGTTGAACTGTGATATAAATTCGTTTGCATTTTCATTGTTTTCATATTAAATATGAAACATCACTCTGTAATGGTGAACCGAACTTAATACTGTTCGTTCAACATTCCCAATTGCTGTCTGCATTTATTTCGGTTCGGAGGTATTATGATACCAAAAATTAAATTAAATCCAGTGTTTATTTACATTTCGTAGAATATTTATTCGTTGCCGCAGCAATTTAGATAATTCATATTGATTCTAAAACTTTTGAATCAATGATGAATATGGACGACAATTCAATTATTTGCAAGGAAATGTGCCTATTATTTAAAATTGTAGCTACCAACTAAGATGAGAAAAATGAAAATAAATTTGGATAAAAAAAATGTTTTGCTATATTAAAATATATTTTGGCTACATTAGGTTAGCTTTGGTTAAGTTAAGTGTACTACTTACTCCTATACAGATTATCTCGAATATAAAATTATAGATAAAATCTTAAAAGCATTACCATTTTTTTTCCTAAAGCAAGTTAGCTAGTAACTTTACCTAACTAAACTATTATTGAACACCATATAATTATCTTATTATATTTTGTTGGTGGATATTGTATAAAAATAAAAGAACGTAAGTAAGAATGAAAGCATATGTGATTGTAAACATGCATGTCCTTTTATTCCTTAACATTTCCATTTACCTACGTTTGAGCGTAAAGTCAAATCAGCTTTCTGAATTTATTCGAATAATATTTTTAATCGCGCAATGAACGATTAATAATTTAATAAACATTTACGTGGGAAATCTATATTAAAACGTTTACAACCGCGAATGATGCCTAGCCGCACAAATATTGTACCGTTTAAATTGTGTTCACTAATTATTATATTGGTGCGAATAAATGTAGAGTAAGCAGAATTCACACCTTTTGTTTAAAACAAAGTGAAAGTTAATTTAAATTATTTCACAAATAAATGTTATCTCAGTTCCTTTTATGTATTTTTGTTACAAAACGTTTAAATTTGGGGAAATATAATGATCATGAGCTGTTGTCATCACCATATAAAAAAGGTTTAAAACAGTTTTCAGTTTCTTAAAGACATGTGCCTAAGCATAAAGATAATTTCACAGATGACATACTACGGAAACTTAACTTTGTTCTTCTGTTTAATTAAAAATATCTGTATAAAGCAAATGACAAATACCGGTAACCCATGTCTGAACGTACGATCAATAAAATTATTCAACACTAAAATTTGATTTAAATAAATCTCTTAATGAGTGATGAAGGAAAAAAGTTAATAGATATACCTAGGTTATATTGGTTAGAGTATTAAGTGACTCAAAATTGGAGGTTTGTATCACAAGAAAGATATTAAGTAACGTGTAAATTACGGTGACGGTTAATATAAATACACATACGAGTAAATTAATATTAGTCATTTAACACAAGTCAACAAATTCATCGAAGTAAAACTAAACAGCCGTCACAAATAAGAAAATTCGCCAAACTTTTCGAAAAACGTTCGAAGATATTCCGCGAATGCTCGAATCACTCGTCAACTTATGGCGGAGGTTATCACAACTTTTGAAATTGAAAAAGTTTTCTTTATGGGCGAAATCCGCGAACACTTTTCGAGGCGCGCGCGCGGTGCGAGGACTGACCTGTGCGGCTGGCGCAGCCGAGCGGCGGCTGCATGCTCTCCTGCATCAATCCAGGGTTAATGTTCGTGTAGAACTCCAACATGATTTCACGAGGTCCGTGCTGTCCTGCGGTAGACCCTCGCGCGCGGCGGCCCGCTGCACAATGGCGCTACGGCCCACGCCTCTCCCCACCCGTGCGCGCCAATCGCGGCCCCTTAAAGGAGCCCCGCCCCGCCAACCCAACCTACGTATTATAACAAAGCTATGATATTTCGTTCGGCTGAAACACCAGCAACAAATTGTATTTTTTCGTTTGGAAAAAAATCGGCTACACTCGCCGCGATAACACGCCGATAAAGCCGATATGAAACCGAACGTCACTATCTGCCGAGGAGCGGGCTTCCATCGCCGGCGATCCGTGTGGACTGCCCTCGTACCTGCGGTGGACACCGAGCCGCAAGATACGTAGTGTAATTAACGTGACCAGACGTATCGTTTTAAAAGGAGGATCGTCCCGTTTTCTGACGACATCCTACAACGAGTGTTATCATATCACCACTTTAAATTGACATAATAACGGACCCAAATCAACTACAATAATTTTATAATTTTAAACTGTCATGGTTACACACATTAGAAAACTGAAAGTATAAAACAACATGGTAAATATCCCGGACACTTTCAGTAATTTTACTATAAAAACAAGATCCGATTTTTAAATGAATTTGCAATACGCTTTGATAAAAAGCTCCGTTCTTGCCAAAAAAATAAAATGGTTACATTAAGTATGACACAAGTATGAAACAAAATTCGTCAGATCCTACCTCACCGTTCTCTCCGGCGTGATCGACTAATTAAACCCTACGAAGTTTAGTTTCTGAAGTTCGGTTGATAAAGTGGTACCTATATCGCGTCTGGTCGTAGTAATCGACTCCTCGTATTCAGCATTCGGTGCGCATTTCTCTTGAACTCGAAACTACGATGTTTTCAAATTAATTGAATGATCGCTAGGCAGAAAAGTACTTGAAATTTTATTTTGTTTATTATTTACTAGCCGTATCAGCGACTTCTTCCGTGTGCAGCAATTTATATTATAATATATAATTTATAAAATATTGGCGGCAGTTCGACGTGATTCTTTAAATAAGCAATTTTTTTTATTTTTGAACCGAATTACATGAAACAAACACTATAAGCGGTATATCACAATATATTACTGATATTAATATCCCATATAGATCAGATATGCTGTTTCTGATATTAGCGTTCACAAACAAACAGACAAAATTACCAAAAATCATTGTTTTGGGTGCTTTGATAATCTGATAATAAGTATATTTTTTATGTTTCATCCATATACAGACAGAGGTCCATTGCATTTTTATTATACTTATGTATAGATATTATTGAATTTCACAAAGTGCTCGTTTATACATGAATGTTAGTGTAGGTATTCATTAAAATATCACGTACACATTTGATTTTATTGTAAAACGGGTTTGAATTAAAATTGCTGTTAAATATTCCAACTATTGAATGCCTATACAATGAGCTAGAAAATGTAGGTAGGTAAGATACTTCATTTGATGTGGTCACAATCAGAAATATCTGGCTTTCGCGAATCAAATAGTGTGTCCAAATGTTGCCGAAATTTGCCGGACCATTTGGGCATAGCTAACACCGATTAGTAATTAAATGAATCAACATTTTGACGCAGTCGACCGTGCTGTGTGGCTACCGAATGCGATAAAAATTTACCGGTAATGTGAATGCTAATTGGCATATTTTTTTTTAAATCCACAAATACTTCATAGACGCTCGTTAGTATGTTATTAATCACCTCATTTATTACGTCGTGCATACTTACGTCAATAAATAATTATGTTTTTTAAAATTAACGGGTTTAAAGTATTACTATTAGTGTAATTAATTTTGTCCCCAGTTTTATTCTTTATAGAAACTTTTTAAACATATACGTGGTACACGGTAAAATAGCCCAATTATAGCGTCTTTTACATCTTTGAAAATGTCTTACGAGAATTCAGCTTTTCCATTTAGGGTGCGGAACTATAGAACCAGACAAAGAAGTTTTTCGCCGTTCTGCTCTACATTAAAAGATACCTAACGTAGAAAGTTAAGAATTGAAAAGCAATTGCGACTGCCGAGGAGTTCTGCGCAAATAAAGTACCAAACAGTATTTACCTTGTAAGACTCTGGAAAGGCACCAAAGTAGCGAGCTCTGCGCTTTCTCTACATTTCTTATTAATATTTTGCAACGTTTCCTGAGCAAGTAAAATGGCCTTGACACAGATTTTATTTGTTTCTCCGTGTCCGTAAATTAATTTGTATTTGAAGACCTACTTCAGGTGCAAACATTTAATTTCTATATTTTACAAATGAAACATACCAGCTTTTAAATCAAATGGAATAGCGAAAGCATTAATATTTGTGTATTTACATTTCAAACTATTAACTTTACATTTGGATGCAGCTTTTTTAAAAAGCAATAACGTTATTTTTTTTTGGTAAATAATTGCTCAAGTAGGCGTCCGAAATTTAATTGATTTATTTCGTAAAATATCGTTACTTTTATGATCGAGTTCACAATGGAACTTTATGAGTTAAATGTTATTCGTTAATGGATTATCTCAATAACTCCGTTATTTTTGTGGATCTAATTAAACTTTATATTTATTTACAGGCTCGATGTCGCAATGCCTAGGTCGCGGTCTTATGCGCCTGAAGTCGCAAATATTTATGGGGAAAACATCGGTGTTAGTTTCGTGTCTGGGTGTGCTATTTGTGTATACTGTTTACTACTGTTGTATGGGATATACGTAACACAGCTGCTAAGTAAATACATATACATGTCTGTTTTTTTTTCTCCTAAGTTAGACATTTTCTACTAGTACGACTAGTTAGTGAGTAGTAGTTACTGAAATGTCATTCAGTCTGAAAAATCATACAGACCCTTTTTTGTACAAAATCCCCATTTGGGGTTAAAAGTTCACTTTTGAGTTCAGAACAATCCAGTTTTTATGTTATTTTAAACTGTATTAAAGAACAAATATCTAAAAAAAATATGGTGGTCCATTTGGTAGCGGCACTAGCGGCGGCCATATTGGATTGGCCATCTTAACAATGCCACGGAATATAATAAGACCTATTGTCAGTAGAAGAGTAAAGTTGATGAGACGTAGAGATATAGAGTATAGCCGAATTGGGGGTTCGCGAAAAACCCGTTAATCGCAATCACAGCTTCACATACGCATACCCAAATCATTCTAGATTCCGTAAGCTCAAAAGGTTGGAAGAGAATCGCGCATAGGTGGGTACTCGGTGAAATCGTCCGATTAGGCGCAGCCGCTGGCACAAAAAGAATAAAAACGTTATTGGTGGGTTGTGGCCCGAGTGGTGTCTACTCGGCGGCATTGTGCGTCGAGTGGGCCAATTCTCCCATTGAGCGCTGCCATCCGCCACGTAAACACCGCGGGTTCGGACCGTGCGAAGCGGGGACCGTTGGATGCGGCTTTTAGAGTTCACAGTTCCGTCACCGATTATAAAATATCTCCAACTGGAGATATTTTACGCACAACCTTTTTTTACGCTCACCACAAAATCACACAATGAAAATGTGTGATTTTGTGGTGAGCCACCCGGTCCGACGCAAGTCTGGTGACAAGGCTACTCCAAGTCATCATCGTAGACAGTTAATAAAAAAATATGATGATTTTGCATGCGTCTTACTCTCATTGCTTTAGATTGGTTGAAAAGAAAATCCTGATACAGGCGGTGACACACATTTTTTTATAACATGATCAAACCATGAATAAGGATGTTGTAACCATGAATGAGAAAGGTTGAAAATTGTGCGAATACGAATATTTTATACATCAAATAGGCTATTAAATGTTAAATAGAACGCAGTTGTAACTGTCACTATTTTTATTAATTACTTATCCCGCGCTCTAAAATCATTGCGACTGATAGTGTATAGAGAGACAATGCAATAAACGTGGTCTTATTGATCATCCTTTTTAATTGTATCTGTAACTCGTATATATTTATTCTTTTGGAAAACCCGTCCCGGCCAATGCCGCATCCACGAACAGAACACGCAACCCGCTCCGAACGGATTGACTCCGAATCATTATTGTGTTTTCATTGCTCGCTCAATGAATAGCTCGGCGTGCGTTTTTTGCCGCATTGTCCCGAACCTCTTGAGCCCGATCCCAATACGACGGCCAGCGCGCTTTGTGAGGGAAATATGCTCCGGTGGCACAATACAAACGAGACTCGTATTTTGGTTAAGTTGTTGAAACGGTTTTTTATTAGACATTTGCTCCCGTCGAGTGATAGCGATGTCAGAAAACATTCGACTCGAGCATCTTCCAATGTTCAGTGGATAGCGGAACAATGTAATGTTGGGTAGGTAGGCACAGAAAATGATCGAGATGAAATGGAATTCGCTGTGACAATTTTGTCAATCAAGTTAGTATTTTTATTTACCCTTTCTTACCAACCGTTGCCTGGCTTGCAACATTATACACTTACATCTGTCTGTATGTTCTTAACCCAAAGGTAGTTACATCGTATACTTTTAAGTCCAGTATCTCGTTAAGAACTACAGAAACCTTGTTGCCCGTCTCAATCACCGACAACCCAACACCCTACATGCTTTTATTATCACTGCAAATGTAGTACGCACTTTATACTCTACTCCAATCACCTACTGAAAAACAATACGTTTAAAACATTCAATGCCGAATAATATTATGACCTGTTGATCTGATTTGTTGGCAGAAACGTGTGACCAGAACAAAGCTTCCATTTTAAAATAGCTTAAATAGAATCCTTCCGGTGGCCGAACGTTTTCACAAGTGAATTTATTTACACTGTAAATTGATACTCGTTATGCGTGTCAGCGATTGAAATGACGGACTTTAAATCATTTTATGCGTCATTCGTATGAGGTGTGAAAAGTTCTGAATTGTTATTTTATTACTTTGTGTCCGTAAACTTTTTGTTATTTTGTTTTTTCGAAAACGATATCGTTGGTCGCGACTGTACCCCTGTATCGCTGTGTACACTAGTCGGCAATTGTACGCATTTCCGGCGGTAAACAAATGCGCCATTTTTAAAATGGACGGAAAATGAAAATACATTCCGTTACGAGATATCTAATAAAAGATACCTGCAGCGGAGCAGTCATGTTGCTGTTACTTGTTTAAGACTCTTTCCACATTACGTTTGAAGATTCTCTGGAAACTGTTTCTATTTAGGTATTATTGGCAATAGATAGAACCGAACTTGATGGAGTACACTCAATATTTTTTAAATTACGCTAACTTAGAAGCATGATTTGGAGCTTCTAAGCACCACCGATATTTGTTTAAGATATTATTTTAGGAGAGTAGGATAGTAGTGGTAAAGGTTCATTTCCCTCCTTTAAGACCAAAGTCTTAAATAACGCTTAGTGAAGCCCTACTATAATATGCAAGTATGCCATGAGAGACATAAATTCGCGATCATAACGTCTCGCATGATAACCTCATAGCGCCTTCCGAATAGAGGGCATAACGTACCCACCATTCCTCTGAATGCTTGCGGAGGTATGTGCACTAGAAATTTGACGTAAGCATTTTTTTTTCAATACAAAATTTCCGGCTGACAGATAGCGTTTTTGCATACCGATAAAGAGGGTATTTAGAGCAGGTGGAATTTCATTTGGCCCTGTGTGGGAGGGGCGAGGTCTCCGTCAATAACGGCTGTGTACCACACGTGCCGCCGATACGGAAAATTCCGACCGTATCATTGTCTGCAAGCAATTGTGAAGCCTAATGCAAAGCCAGAGGGCACAGTTCACTGTGGCAGCGTTAGAATCTTATGCGAAAAGGGACCTGTTTTCCCCCATCGTAAACACAGGGTTGTATTTTGTTGTAGATCAAGCGCTCGGCGGTTCAGAGGCGACAGACTCGTTGGTTTGATTTATTTTTCTGATTTATGTAGAAATTGGAAATCATTTGTTTAATTAGTAACATTACGTTATTAACGTTGTTATGGCAAAGATATAGAAAAAAAATACTAAATTTTTGTTTTTTTTCACGCTCTTATGTTAGAGCGTACCTTTCCTTTTTTGAAATCGGTTACAACATATGTATATACATATATACATATCTATACTTATTCATACAACACATGGATAGCATGAATGAAATAACAAAACGTGCAGTAATTAAGACAGGCTTATGTAGCAAACTATCAATTCGAATATGCCAACTAAAAAAATCGCCTGCAGATATTTTTAGTTTACATTTTGTATTGATAGTTGCGCCGTCATAGATGCGCATTACTTTATCAAACACGTAACAATTGCCTCTCAGAGCTCTCTGTCCAGTGGGCTTCCAAACTCCGACCAAGTCGTGATCCTTTCCAAATAATCTTTGGCGGACTAAACGGCTGTGTTGGCCGGAACCTCCAGGATTTACCGTGGCTGCGGCGTCGATGCACGATATTTTTTAAACATAAATCTTAATGAAACTAAGCGGAGCGACGTCGGGGTATCGGCTAATGTCTCGGGATTAACGCGAATATTGAAATTATAATAGCGGGGGGTATATCATTTAGCCGCGTGAAGATAATCTGGTATATACTTACACGCCATCTTAGTTGTTATCATACGAGTACAAGAGTGGAAAACCAAGTAAAAGAGATTCTTATAATAAACAATTTTTGTCTTAAATAACGTTTTCATTCTAACGTATAATTTCGTAACTCTGATGATGATAAAGTAAATCTCATTACAAAGTACATACTTGGATGACTAGCACTTCATATTGTTCTTACCACGTAAGTTTAATTTACCAACTGAAATCCGAGCGTTTTGTGACAAAGTCACTTGTGGGTACTATAGGCACAATTCATATGTAATTATTCTGAGAAAACCTTAAATAGTCGAGACGGAAGGCACAAAATAAGTTAAGAAAAAATCCAAATGGTGTTTTGGTGCTCCTTCAAACATCTTTTTTTTTTTCAAAGATTACAAGTGTGTCCGAATAGCAATCGGATAGTTATTTTTGTAAATAAACGTCATATTCTTATTCCGAATACCTAGGTGGTACATTAGACTAATTCTTTGTCTATTTACTAGTAACTGCTCAAACAGGTTGTTCTGTTGGCTTAGTGATTAATGTGTGGTCATAGTGTCATTACGCCGCGGGATGTTTGTTAAACGACTGGGATGTGTATCAATCAGGATATAGGCTACAGGTTACACACAACAAATTGACAAATTAACCGTGCTCTCGATATTTGTCAAATACACGATTCGCGAATATATTGGCACTATTGTACCGTTTTATCCATAGCTTTGTAAAATGCAATGGAATTTTCGGTCGATTATTTGATACACGTTTCAAATGTCTGTTGTTCCGATAAAGTTTTTCGTGCATTTTGAGCGGATAACAGATTTAGCTGTTTTGTAAATCGCTCGGGAAAGCTTGTTTACGCTCGCCTTTCAAATTTAAAAAAGAAGAAGTTATTCACGAATTGTAGAGCTTAGTTTGTACGTTTCAGTCATGCCTGTTTTAGTTGTATTTTAGTATGACTGGTACTAGCTCGTTTTTGGGGTTCCTCTCCCAAAAGGTAAAACGGTAAGTAACTTACTGTATTCGGTACTATGACTTCGCTTTCTCTCCGACCGTCTGTCACCAGAAATTTTCATAAATGTTGTATGTATATATCTGCTGACGTTACAACAATTACTAAAACAAAATAAAACGGAAATGTAAGGTGTATGGGGGAGGGTTTTCACTCATACAAAAAAGGTAATTATTTTACAATATTGGTGTGGAACCCACTGAGCGCAAGTCCTACTTGCGCTCGCACACCAGTTTTTATCATATGTGCATTTAGATTACTAAAAAACTAGGTGACGAAATGCGAAAACTTTTAGCTTTCAGTTTATTTCGTAAAAACCATGTCCTAAAAATAATCAACAAACATGTCAAAAAAATAAAGAATCATCGGTGCTGCGAATAACTATTCGCGTACATTCATTTCGGCGATGCACTTTGATTTCTTTAAAAATCGTATTCAGTTTATAGTACCGGCTATCGTCTTTTGCCTTGCGCGCCACTTTTGTCTCGCGAGTCCGACAATACTAAAGCTAGGTGTGCATACACAACAAGTAAGCCCTGTTCAAAAAACATAAACAAAAATGTGCAGGCGTCCAATAGAACAATTACCCTGTCGGCCGCTCGCTCGGAAACATTTAATCAGCGTGTGATGACTCGCTCCCCTCATCTCGCGCGAGCGCCCCACTCCCTCCCCTGGCGAGAGGGTAGCAATGTCACCATCGTGTTTTAAGTTTTCCTCTGGCCGCGCCGCGCGCCGATCTGATTTTTGACACTGATACTCTTCATAGGGAGCTAATCGTTTAGTAACTTGATATGGGAAATTTTGTTTCAGTATAGGTATTCTGAGTAACGTCCATGAATAAATTATATAGATATAGAAATTTTAAAGCATGTGTCCTTTGAATGTTTATCTATTTTTATATGATATATAATTCAGCTTTTAGAAGTTAGGTCTTATCATGAATAATGTTATTGTCATTTTTAACACATTTAAACGGTCGAATCGGGGTACAGTCATACCATACCTTTATGTCAATCATACACGCCACAGCAATAATAGAATATCAAAATTGAAAGCTTGTAGTAATAGATAACAGTGTGTCAATACAATTAAATTGTTAGCGATTCAATAACATGTAACACACCCCGTCCGTACACCGCGGACTTCACAAACAAAGCGGAACACATAATTGTTCCCATCGCGCTCGTCGGATCACCGTCGCCTCCCCCGGGAACATTCAGACACCCTAAGTACGCAATTAAAGCATTGTAAAGCCTATGCAACGCATAAAAAGACGTACTTACAATTGTTTTCTTCTTCAACCGCATTCAAACGATTGTCAATTGACAATTTGGGTGTATTTTTTACGGTTACCGCATTTGCTACCTACTCCGTCAATCGTGATCCGATTTGGATTTTTTCTCCTTTATTTCAAAGCGGGTCTGATTCTTTTTTTCTACTTCTGAGAAGAAGGTCTCTTCCTCATATAATAATAATATGTACATACATCGCAATATTATTCGCAAAATCAAGTGTGCTTTTTGTTACGTGGCCCACAAACGATAATAACAATTCAACATTTTTAGAAGTCGATCAAGCTCGAATAACACAAATATCAGAGTGCAGAACTTTACACAGCTACATTTGGAATAGTCGAAAAACTCATCGAAAGCTAGCCTTTGGCGTAAAAGCTAACGTGTATAGAAAACTGTTGCCAGGATTCCGCGACTGGGATTAACGGTCGGCGGCGAATACCACCCGAGGCTAGAAGCAATAAAACACCAGTCAGAGCTGTGAGATCCGTTCCATATCAGTGCCCGTCGATTATTCTGAACTCTGTTGCGACGGCGCTGGTCCCGATATCAATCAACAAGACTCGGCGGCGGCTGTCTGCCACGCGTCACAATTTAACTAAAATCCGTGCGGATATTTTTTTCGTGTTTGTTACACCCTTTGGCTATGTTCGCTGTTAGTTGATGGTTCAAATAGTGCGCTGAGATTCGGCGAGACTGTTTTTTTATAGTGCTTTTGAAGAGCTCGTTGCCAGACACCCAATAAAGGCCCTTTCACATTGGGACATCATATTCACCGATATTTTTTTACAGTTGTACAGATTCTGTCATATCCACGAATAAAATGTATACATGTATAGATCCCAATCTATTATGAACTGACATTTATATCATTTCTGGTGTTTGTGTGCGTGCGGTTAGACGTATTGTACGACTCTACGAAACTCGCACGAATCGAGACGAGCTGCTCCGAAATCGGACGATGCTATGCAATAGCTATACCGCGGCAGTCCCCGAGTGCCACACGTCTTTTTTTCAAGGAGGTGCATGTCTAAAATTTGGGCAGATGCGTAGGAATTTGCTAAAATAACTAATTGGGGAGGCCTTTCCCCAGCTGTAGGACACAACAGGCTAGATAAAAAAAAAAATAACTTTTTTCAATCTATCGGTTGGAATCTTTTGTCAGCCATCGAATAAATCATACGTGTTTTTGGCTATTCACTTCTCGGTTTTCCCGCAGCGTTGCCCCAAGACCGACGAGGAAGCCCGGGCACAGTACAAATATCATAACGTTGTTGTGTGTTTGGTATGGTGAGCAACGATTTTCCGCTCACCCGCGCGGACCAGGCGCGGCCGACGCGTCGCCTTGGCACATTAGACGTACCATGGTCTGGAACAATCGCCGTAGAGATGGGTGACATAGTGATTTTTCGTAAAACTGCTCAATTTAATAACTCAAGAGCAGTGTGCTGGCGCGTGAAGTAAACGTTTACGAAAAATTGCTGTAAACGTTAAAAGGTTTACAGCAATTTTTCACTTTGATTCATTTTGATGGTGATAGGTATATCCGCCTCTGTCCAATTAAATTTAAATTACTCGCTTTTGTTGACTAATGGCGTCATAGTCTGCCATATGAATTCATATTTTCTATCCTTTTATCCTATCTTACTAATATACATTTATTTTCATTAAATAGGCACTAAAACAGATTCAAATTATTTTTGTCAAGCTAGTTTTATCCAATGGCTGTCATAAAATAGCACGCTAAGAATTGAATATGGGAGTGATGGTTGAGAGAACACAGTAGAATAGTAAATGAATCATATATTTTTTCGTCCAGTCACGTATACGTATGTTATGATGATATCTTGACTCAATTTACTTTTAAATAGTGCAACACTCGTTTCACAATCAACGCGATTACTACCCTAACACCTTGTAAACACTTATAGAAGCAATAAAGTATTGAGTATTGAGTATTGATGTTACTCAGTGTTACCCATCTCTATCATGAGGCGTAAACTTGTAGGCACCATCACTCCAGTGAATCCTACTGGGCTTTCGAGCCCAACAACTGGCTTTGTCGCAGATTCAATTAATTGGTTATGGTCGACTTGACTTATATTGCGCTGATTATTGACAGTATGGTTGCTATTACCTATTGTGGATTGAGTTCTGTATTTGTGGTGCCAGTCAACATACCTACATACACTTACCAATATACTTACCGATATTGGAAAGATATATTCAAGTTTAAAATCCCCGAATTCAGACTGCTCCGACTAAGAACCCGCTTGACAGAATTTTAAATCAAGTTAATAATAATAATAATAATAATAATAAAATCTTTATTTGGGCAATAGTAATACATGGTTTTCTTATATCTAGCGACTCTGCACTAAGCATAATTGCTTGAATCGCAGCAGCCAATACATCTGTATACTAAAACACATTTAAATTGAGACACCAGTCTTGGGCAACAAACAAAACAAAAATTACATGACTAATAGTTAACATGAGGATATTTAAACTTTTAATATTTCTAACAATTATATTTTATTTATTTACTTAAATCTAATTTATTATTATGGATGTGTGTGTGTGTGTGTGTGTGTGTGTGTGTGTGTGTGTGTGTGTGTGTGTGTGTGTGTGTGTGTGTGTGTGTGTGTGTGCGTGTGTGCGTGTGTGTGTGTGTGTGTGAGTGTGTGTGTGTGTGCGTGCGTGTGAGTGATCGCGTGGGTGAGCATTTGTTGGTATATTTAACTAAGTAATTCCTCTGTCTCCGTATAGTTCAAGTCCATCAGCCACAATTCAATGGCTTCCTTGGCTATCCGTGGTGGCGCTGATTTAATGTCAGCATTGCGACAAGCTCGGTTATACAACCGAGGGAACAGAAAATTTGGGTGTCTTTTTGCAAAAGTTGTTCGTACTCTTTTTACAGGAACTTTGAATACACGTTGCTTTAGAAGGATTTCGTAATTGGATGATTTCAGGGTGATTTTATGGATGTGAATAGCAGCCCGCAGTATATACAGCTGGCGGACTCTGAGGACTTTGCATTCTCGGTATAACAGGTTTGTACCAAATCGGAAAGGTTTACAAAGCATGACTTTAAGAACTGTTCGCTGGGCCCGCTCAAGAACAATCATTGAGGATTTGGCGGCACCTCCCCATGCTTTAATGCAGTACATTATTATGGATTGGCAAATGGCTTTATACACTAGGAATAGGGTCTTTTTAGGGGCCGAGTTTCTAAGAGCTTTTAGGATGTAAGCTGATTTTCTGAGTCTGTTAGATGTTGAGGTAATGTGTGGTTTGAAAGATAAATTTTCGTCCAGCAGTATTCCTAGGTACTTAATGGTGGCTGTTCGGTTAATTGTTTGGCAAGTGCAGGTGGAGTCAGGTGATTGCAGATTACAGTAATGTAAAGGTAATGTGAGGGATTCTGGGGGTTTGGAGGCACGAGTCTTATGGAAAGCTATGTGTTTTGTTTTATCTACGTTGACTGTAAGTAGGTTTGTTTTGAGCCAATCTCCTACGATCGCCATGCCTTCTTCGGCTTTCTTGTATACCTTTTCCCAGGTAAGGTCTTGAAAGAGAATTACAGTATCGTCAGCGTAGCATATAATGTCAGCTCCGATCGAATGCAACTTTAGCATGTCACTTAGATAAACTAGAAACAGCGTAGGGCCCAAAATACTCCCTTGGGGGACGCCAAATTCTATAGGAAGCCGGTCACTAATATCTGTTCCTATCCGTGTGCATTGCATACGACCTGTTAGGTAAGTTTGAAACCAATCTTGGGCCAAACCTCTTATACCGAAGTGTTCCAGTTTATGTAAAAGTATAGGGATAGACACGGTGTCAAACGCTTTTGCTAGGTCGATGAAAACTCCTACGCAGTTTTTGTTGCTGTCCAAAGCACCCGTTACTATGTCGCTTACTGTCAAGACCGCGTCTTCTGTAGATTTACCGTGTCTGAATCCAAACTGCCTGGCAGGAATAAGATCGTTGGCTTCGAGATACTTTACGAGTCTATTGTTAACGATTTTTTCTAGAAGTTTGGAGAAGATAGGAAGCAGAGAAATTGGACGGTAGTTTGAGGGGGTACTTTTGTCTCCACTTTTGTGGATTGGGGTGACAATGGCCGTTTTCCAGCATTCGGGAAAAGTACCAGAAGACAGGCTTAAGTTGAAGATGTGTGTAAGCGGTTTCAAAATGAATTCACTTGTTTCTTTAATTAGAAGCGGAGGACATTTGTCAATACCTGGAGCACTATCTGGTTTTAAGTTAAGTATGCAATTAAGTATCTCCTGTTCATCTGTTGGCGTAAAAAAGAATGAGTGGTTTGAGCTATTGAGTGTGGATGCAAGAGAACTTTGTATGACGGAGAGTTGTTTCATAGTCTTGTTGGCAAGCTCTTTTCCAATAGACGCAAAGTATTTGTTACAGTGATTTAGGGACGAAATAGAAGTTAGTATGCCAGATGTTCTTATGGGGATCAAAAACGTAATAAACAATCTCAACCTGTAATTTATAAAATATTCTAGAAAGAGTGATAAATTCATTTATTTATACACATTTAGCCGCACTTATAAAATAAATAAGTATTAGATTAGTGACTCTACTACCGGTTCGAAACGCTGATTCTACGGAGAAGACACCGGCAAGAAACTCGATAGTTGCTGATTATTAACATTGTCGAAAATTAGATATGTCATACAGTTTGAGTATGTCACAGTAGAAAAGAGAAACATAAAAAAGCTTATACTGCATTTACTATGCGTTTGAAAAAGTCTCAAGTTACTTTGTAATTCGCAGTGTTAGTAAGCTCACGGTATACCCCACACTCAATCTCATACCTACCACCAGATTTTTGCGCAGCCTCAATAAATGAAGTCGATCGTCTTTTTTCATCTCGAGAGATAAATTTCCAGAAATCCTCTCTCTGTAATTGGTGTTCAGTTTGAATAATTCCAATATTCCCAGTTCAAACGGCCGCCTGCATCAGCCGGTGCCACAGATTTTATTATTAGGGTATTACGGGACCCCGCGGCGCGCCCCCTGGCGGCCAAACAAGGCCGGGGCTTAACATGCTGGAAACTAAAAGTTAATCTATCTTGTCAAGACTCGTGCTCGCACTACTATGTAATGCGACTGTAACTAACACTTTATTGCTACGTAGACTGACTTCTGTCATAAAGTGTGTTGCCGTTAAGTCTGAAATAGGGTATACCTAAGTCTTGAATATTGTCTTTCCCATACGCCCAAAGTTTTGATTTGAAAGTAATAGTTGCAACACTACTATGAGATGAGAAACGGTATTAATTTGTGAATGTACACATTTTGATGTTGCATGTGATACGGTTACATAATAAGGTGTTAACATTAAAGATTGTTTCACCACCTGTGTGACATGTCAATGTTTAGTTTTAAAACATAATGCTTATAAAATAACAAATTAAGGATTAATTAGATTATTAACACTAACATTAATTATCTAGAAGCCATACATATAATTCGTTAAAAAAAGTGAATAGAGAGAGAGCATCTAAGGTTTATAGATTTTCTGGAATATTATAGTATATTTTGAGGCACATATTGAAACAATAAAAATAACTTCATAATTAATAAACATCAACACGGATTTCAGAAAGGAAAAGGTACACACACACTTTTGTCACTCTTTACCGATGAGATTAATACACACCTATCAGATAAGAAATACGTCATATCCATATTCTTTGATTTTAAAAAGGCTTTTGAAACTTTAAATTTAGAGACACTATTAAACGCCATGCAGGAGTGCGGGGTGAGAGGACCGCTGAACGAATGGTTCCGCGAGTATCTCACGGCGCGCTCCTACCGCGTGAAGGTGGGGGAGGAGCTCAGCGAGCAGACGGAGGTCAAGCGAGGAGTGCCGCAGGGCTCGCGCTGCGGCCCCGTCTGCTTCCTGATGCACGTAAACAGTCTGTGCGGAGTGCTGCGCCATTGTTCTGGGTACATGTTCGCGGACGACCTCTGCATACAGTACGCTGGCACAAAACTATCGGACATATGTCACTTAGTTCAACAAGACGTAGACGCAGTGGTCAAATGGACGCATGACAATGGCATTGTACTTAACACGGACAAAACAAAACTAATGGTCATCCACTCGCCCTACAACCGTCCTACAGAGCCCTGCCCCGCCGTTTATGCACATAACTTTAATTGTATAGATAACCAATTAATAAACTGTATTTGCAAACCTATTGAGGAAGTTAATACTGTCGTGTATCTTGGTCTAAAAATAGATGAACATATGTCGTGGTCGACCCACGTCGATCACATTTGTACTAAACTTAAAGTACTACTGGAAAAGTTTTACCACCTCAGCTTCAGAGTACCAAAGAGTACTCTTAAATGTTTATACCTGGCATTGGTAGAGTCCATCATAGGCTATGCTCTTGACAGCTATGGATTAACATTTAAAACGAATTTAGAAAAAATAGAAACATATCAAATTAGATTCTTAAAACTGTTAGTAGACAAAAAAACTAAATCTCAATGTAAAGGTAATTACAGAAAATTATTTAAAATATGTAAAGTTCTTCCAGCCGGACTCAAGCAGAAATACCTTTTTACTGTAAACCAACATGGTAATCAGGAGCATAGTCTTTCCCTTGTAAGTAACCACCACAGCCACAACACAAGGTCAGTGACCGCTACCAAATATGACGTACCTAGGGTCAACAATTTTTACGGCGACAGAACCGTTAAAAAGCGTTTACCCTATATACTTAATACTCTGCCAGTTGATCTCAGACTAGAAAACAATAGATTTAAGTTTAAAAGCATGTTAAAAAGATTCCTTTTTGAAACAATATAGGCTATTGCTTCAAAAAGGAATTTTTCAGCAAACCTCATATATTACTTTCTGTTTAATCCTTACTAATATTATAAATGCGAAAGTAACTCTGTCTGTCTGTCTGTCTGTCTGTCTGTCTGTCTGTCTGTTACGCTTTCACGCATAGAGTACTGAACCGATTTAAACGAAATTTGGTACAGATATAGTCGAGAGCCAAGAAAACGTTATAGGCTACTTTTTAACCGACTGCGCTATAAAAAAGTAATGTTTTACCCGTTAAACATCTCTAACCACTGGACGGATCGAGATGAAATTTGGCATGCAGGTAGATGTTATAATGGAGGCGTGCGTTAAGAAAGGATTTCTCGAAATTCCCACGGGAACGGGAATTATCGGGAAAATCCTTTTGTATGAAAAATATTAACCGCATAAGTTAGACGCTTGAAATTAGGCATGCAGATGCCTTACTACATTTAAAGCTTAGTTGCAACAGTATAGTATAAAATTCCCACGGGAACGGGAGTAATAAGGAAAAATCTTTTGCATGAAAAAATCTAAATCGCGTAAGATAGATGATTTAGATTTGGCATGCAGGTACCCTAATGAACGTAAAGCTTTCTTGCAACGCGATATTACAAAATTCCCAGGGGAACGGGAGTTATTGGGGAACAACTTTTGTATGTAAAATCCTGTAGTCCACGCGAACGAAGTCGCGGGCACAGCTAGTAATAAATAAATAAATAAATAATAAATAATAAATAAATATCCTTTTTTAATATTTTATTATTAAGCAAATTTAGCTTTGTAAACGTAAAATATTCGGGAATTTTAACTCGATAGTGGTTAATAATAGTATGGAGTGCGCGTATGGAGTAGTGCTTGTAGACTGAAATTTCAATTGCTTGGACATTGATCACACATTGATATATTCCAGTAGGTTATTGAAATGTGGTATGTTTATTATGAGTTCATTTTGTATGATACTATAATTTTTTGACGGGATAGTGTATAAACTGAACAATGTGCATGTAGTAAAGACATAGTGTAAGAAATACAAATAGGTAATCAACTTCGGAATTAAAGTCCAATAAAATCTGTAGGTAAGAAGCTAATTTGATTATATTCGTGAAAAGAAGTCATTGATGTGTTACTGTTTCGTGATAATGATTTATTAGATATGTTAGTTACTTTCTTCACATTGAAGTAGGAACACTACTATCCCGGGCACAGTTAATATTTCTTTTTATAGTAAGTGTACTTTTTATAATAACTTTTTATAGTAATAAGTAATTTTATATTAATTACAGCTTAGTAACATTAAGCTCTAATGGACATTTTAAATTTGAAAATGATCATGTGCGATGCGATTGGGGACTTGAATCCATGATCTTTGATCATGATCTTCTACTTGGGATATCGGGCCCTTGTGTTACGTCATGATCTAGGCTAGAACTCGTACTACAATAGCCCTCCGTGTGCGTCCGTTTAAGTCCCTTAGGTCTATGTGCGCACAAAACAAAAACACAATCTTCCAAGTTCAAATTTAAAAAAAAGTTTCAATCCTTTTATTGCTAGGCCGGCAAGGAAACCGATTGAATTTTTCCAATTTTAAATTTTAAAAAAAGTTTGCCAAATCTTTAGTACCATTCTGATGAAGAAGCCAGCACGCACCGAGCCAATCTCAGGCTGTCCAATATCATCTGGTCTGTTTGCATTGCTGTCCACTTGTTAGACCACTCGCGCCGCCAACTGGTCAAATTGTGCCGGGCGCAGCGGGCGGCGGATCCTCGCCCTCGGTATTACTGCTATTACTGTTTGATATTGCGCTGCTGTTTTGTTTTTTGTATCGCGTTTTTTTTTCGCTTGCGAAGTTTACAGGCAAAGGGGTAGTTAATACGACTGTAATGTATGCGGCAGGGTTGACTGGCTACATATTGACACTTGCATCGTTTGTTAAGCTGATGCGACCATTGTGTGAACTCTGAAGATCGACAGGATGACGATGATGACAGAAGCTTGAGTTTGGTGACAAAATTAGACTAGGCAAGGATTTATGTGATAAACGCATATTCGGGCAGGAAAAGTATGAAAAATATAACTAATTTTACGGATGAAAATTCTAGCGGAAAAAAATATCGATTACTTTCAAAAAGTATTAAGCAGATACTTATAGAGAACTTCAGATACTTGTTATTAAATCTAATTTTACTCTATTTACCTAATAATTTAAAAGTTGCACTGTGCACCTTCTCATTTTGTGCGTTGTAGTAACCCCCGACGCAGTGAAATAGGAGAAAGTTAACGCAGCGTTCCTCATCCGGAACGCTTTGACTAAACCTCTCTAAGGGTCGAGTCCTGAAACACAGGACTGCTCATATAATGGAAGGAGTTTTTGGTAGCCTCTTAGGCATACTGATATTAGCAGTCCGTCTCTTTTGTTTATATATTTCTTTTTTTTTTACTTAGCCTATATTGTCCCACTGCTGGGCAAAGGCCTCCCCCAATTCACTCCAATATTTCCTTTAATGATCAATAAATGTATTCTTTCCTTCTTCAAATGCTGCTTCATTAAGTAAAAAATTTGATCTCTAGCCATATAATTTTGTTCAGGAACTTAATGTCAATATGAAGATAGCAACGTTGTTTAAAAATGTTTAACAACTAGAAATATAAATAAAATAGCTGGTTTCGGTTTACGCCTAGTCAAAAGATTTCATAATGCGTTCTTCCGGACAAGCATACAAACTATTTTAATTAATAACATACACAAGTGGTTTTGACAATTACCTAATTACCTTAAAACTATAATATCTACACATAGTTTTCAGTCAAAACGTTTATTCGGAATAATACCTTGGTCGGCCTTTTAGGCATCACCTTATTTAACATATCAGTCAATATAATCTTCCAAATACGTTATTAACAAAGTGATTACACTCATATCGGCCTCAACACCGCGTATCGTATCTGCGCGCAATCAATGTTATTTTACTAACACTTTTCTGGCGTCGTAGCAGGTGATATGCCACGGTTAAATGCGACAATCAGCTGTTACAAACAAAAACCAATACTACATATGATGGCGCAATGAACCAAAATATCTTGAAAAACCTTGGCCTCCTAAACTAAGAGTTCCAGCCGTTATAGTAACCGCATATGTATAGATAGGTACATATATTTGTACATGTCGATTTAATAATCCGATTAATAAATAACATGGGATATGATAGGAAAGTTATATTCACAAAGGAGAACACAAAATTGCGAATTTGCACACTTTTGAACGTCTTTTCAAAATATTTTAATTTTTCACACAAACATTTAAGATACTCAATTTGCTGCAGCCCTATAGTATCTAAATCAAATTGCTATCACGATAAGTTTTTACTTCGAATTATAACGAGTTTACATACTAAATTATAACTGCACCTGCTCTGCTCGCACACCTTTGTTTAGGATTGATTTCGATAGACATTGTCTATAATTTAGCGTGGTTCTGTGCTGTAGACACTCATTTTGTTTTTTAAAGGCATACTCCAGTACTGAGTCCACATTGCACTGCAACATATACACCTGTTCAAACATGGCCGACGCACACGATGTATCCACTGCGATATCTCTCCCCTATTGTAAATACTAACGTGGTTTGATTGATTCACAGGTACTGAAGGCCCGCCGAATTAATATAGACGGGTTAGAAAAACAATAGTATTACAAAAGAAAACATAATACTATCGAAGTTGTGTGAAGTATTTTTTTTAAGTTTTAGTCAATGCCTCCATAAGTTTTCAAGAACGGTGTCAAAGCACAGACATGATAGTCGAACATAATAGTTGTATCTACTTATAAATGTGGAAAAATTCCTTATGAGCTGAATTTCATTTCCATTATAACGCCGCTATAAAAGTGTATACAAAATTCGGCACACTAAAAATTTTCCGCAGATTTTGGTTTAAAAAGCCTGCGATGTCATGCTTGTTTGTTTTAACTTAGTCTGTTCATCTGTAATGCAATGTTGGTTGAACTTTTTCGTATTTATCGGAGTATCAATAACTAAACACTTCAATTCAGTGAATGTTTACCGGGAGGAAAAAGTAATGTTAAAAGAAAATACAACTTCATAGTCAAATATCTAATTCGTCAAATAAATAATTTATAATATCTGATTTTTTTACATTGGTTCACAGTATTGGTGAAATGTTAAAAGAGAGACTACAGTCACACGTACGAACGGGTGAGAAAAGTGAAACGCTCCAGAAATAAAAAGTACGATTGCGATTTCATCGATGCCCGATTAAAAGCATTTGTTGAACGTTGAAGTGACACGCTGGCTGGTTCTATGTCCGAGAGCGCTCACAAAAAAACAATAAAAGATTTGAATCGCCCTCGGATGTTTAGAACTAGCAAAGCGTGGCCCCTGATTGGGCGTCAGCGGAGTGAGGACTGATCGCATCAGGCACAAGTGCCAATAGAGGACGCCGCGTGGCTCACACGCGCCGTCGCGTGCTGGACGATACCTGCTGCGCTAGGAGACAAGTGGCTTGCAACAGTTACGAAATACTCATCACCCGTTGGCATAAAGCTGGCTAGGGGTGATGACCTCGCGGTTGACGACCACCAGATATTGCGCCTGAGCAATGAGCGAGGTCAAAGCGAAGCTACGAGACATAGTCTCGTAGCTCGTAGCACTTTGCTACAGATGTTGCTGCAGTGTAGCGAAGCACATATTATTATATTTGGACATCTGACATTATAAACAGTAGTAGTAGTAGTTTGGAGTAATGTGTGTAATAATATATCGTTACCTTCCTTCCTTCGGCATTAGCGTAAACATACATGTGTAAATACGTGTGTAATACAACCTACAATTGAATGAACTACATTTCGGGGTTGAACAATACACGGCCAATCAACCTTATTTAACAAACATTTTGTATGTCAAATACAAAACATTTAGCGCCCCATCGGCTCATTAGGCGCGCATAGATCGTATCGGTGGCGATGTGCGATACCAGCGCCGGCGCACGCTCCCACGCGCCCCTACCTGCGGAGGACACGTGACTATTATTATGTCTTATTTGAGAAAAGTAATCGTTGAATTTAATCTATTTGCATTTCTGTATCTGTCTATTTCTGTATCATCACTAATTTTAAAGACCGTGTAGTATTTTCAGGTGTAAGTTATATTTTTATTTAGCTAGATTCCAGATTTCACATAGGCTGAACCTGAAGAACTGAAGAAACCTGAAGGCCCTACATAAGGCTTGCAAATGTAAGTGTAAATATTCTTTAAGATACCAAATAAAAAAAAATATTTATTTCTGTCCATAAATGCAAATAAATGTATTGTTAGTATACTTATTCTTTTATTCAGTGATTTGTGTAATGTGTATGTGAGTAAGTTCGCACAATTAACCAGTCTTCCTCTTGATTCTTAGCTACCTCACCACTAATTTACTTGTTATTTAACTATATTGAAATTTTTGCAATATATGTACAAATATAAATAATCCGACAAAGCATTTAGTGTCCCGTCCGTTTCATTGGGTGTCAACTGATCGTATCAGCGCCGATCGAGCGATAGCTGCGCGCGCGCATGCTCCCACGCGCCCCCCTACCTGTCCTGCTGCTGAGAAGTCAGAGCAGATTGGATAAATTGATATTTGTCCTTTTTTTATAAAAGGCTAACAAGATGACCTCACTCCACCTCATAGTAAGCGGTAGTGAGATCCACATATAAAGTCGACAGACGCAATAGACCATTTTGAGCCCGTCGCAATCACCTGCCTGCCTGCTTAAATGCCGTTTCTCGGCCCACCTGAAAAGTACTATAAAGTTTTGTCGAGCATTGTCCATTATTTACCAGAATATCATTCATCGGTTAATATACTTGACAAATCTGTAACTGGTAGTGATATTGAAACTCTATGACGGCTTGACATAAAATTAACGGTGTTACAAATCAGCTCACAAATTAAATTCGAATAGTGCAGTTAAAACATCGTTATTCAACAAAAAAACTTTGGCAAATAGCGGATGGGTGTCTAATGCACGAAATACACGTATAAGTATTATACAATTTTGTATAACATGTCCTTCTCCTGTTTCTTAGCTACCTCACCACCAATTGCCTTGTTGTGTTTTTATACTTGTTATTTTGGAATATACAACTATCCCTATTCTGTCAAAGCATTTAGTGTCCCGTCCGTTTCATTGGGCGTCAACGGATCGTATCAGCGCC
The DNA here is from genome assembly GCA_039566165.1 of Maruca vitrata. NCBI lineage: Eukaryota > Metazoa > Arthropoda > Insecta > Lepidoptera > Crambidae > Maruca > Maruca vitrata. Next base: position 17,222,614 of record CM076911.1, on the reverse strand, counting down.
GATCGAGCGATAGCTGCGCGCGCGCACGCTCCCACGCGCCCCCCTACCTGTCCTGTTACTGAGTAGTCAGCGCACATTGGACCAATTAATATTTGTAAAGTAAGTAAGTATTATAAAAAAAAAGCGGCGATGGCCGAGTGGTTAAGGTCGTCGCTTGCCATGCGAGAAGTCGCCAGTTCAAACCCCGCCACGTTTCACTGTGTTTTTCAAATTTGAAATTCATTTGTACGATTATTCGACGCTTGAAGGAAAACATCGCGAGGAAACCTGCACACCAACGAAAAAAATTTGAGGTTGTGTAGTCGAGCAACCCGCACTTGGCCAGCGTGATTGACTAAGGGTCGGCCCGTGCCCCAACAGTGGGGACGTATATGGGCTGATGTTGATGATGATGACTATAAAGTATTGTGTCCATTTCGTGTCCCATCCATTTCATTGGGCGTCAACGGATCGTATCAGCGCCGATCGAGCGATAGGACGCGCGCGCGCACGCTCCCACGCGCCCCTCTACTTTACTGTACCTGTTGACTAGTCGTCGCAGATGACACAAATTGACACAAACATTTAAATATATAAAAGGAGAAACTGACTGACATAACAACGCACAGCCACAACGGATAAACATAGGCACATGAAATTTGGAAGGGACATAGCTTAAGTACCGTAGAGGTGCACTAAGAAAGGAATTCCCGAAATTCCCACGGAAACGGGAATTAGTGAGAAAATAAACCTCTTAAGTTTAAATTTTGTACACTTGTGTACAATTTAAATTTTTAAGTGCTAAAGCTTGCACTAGCTGTTCTAAATACTTGTATACAAGTTCATAAATATGAACGTTATAACAACAAAAAACCCACGCGGAACGAAGTGTGAATAAAATACGTATTTACTCATGAAAATACGTCATTTAATAAGACGTCCAGCAGAATTATTTAATAACGACGTCTCAATCTCTAATCTCGTTCGAGCTCGAGGTGTCTAGAAAAAAATTTAATGAAGGGCAGTAGACCCTTTAAAAATATATGTACAAAGAAGATATTGGCACCGGGCGAAAATTGGAAAAATTGAAATGAAAACTGGAAATCGTAGGCTACTATCCTATACTTTTACCTTCCTATACTTTTTTATACGCGGTGTACGCTTTTTGCGTCTTCACCCCCCTCCGGGGGATGTGTTTGGGACTCCCCTAAAAATGTAACATACCAGCCGGTATCCCTTGGCAATGTTCCGTGTCCCGGATACCCTATTAAACCGCGGCACCAACAAACCGCTTCATAATGACATCATAAGAAAAAGTTACCGTACTACTTTACTTACAATGTTTAGAACAGCAGCTTAAATGGGTCAGCAGCGTAAATCACCGACGATCTGGTCAAAATAGATCCCCGACTCACGAAAAGGACCATATGCCACATGGTTGAATCTTCATATTACGAAAATAAAAGTTCTATGTGCAGATACTATTTCATCTTAAAGGTAACACCTTGAAGATACATTTAATAATTGTTGTTCTATAACAAGTACTAGTCCAAGAGCTGGTGAACCCTGGGAGTAACGGTCTTCCTGTAAGGTTAGAAATTTGTATACTGACGGTTTATGGCATGCTAAGAGCAATAGCCAAGACCTGGCAGGCGTCAGCCCTGCACGTCATCAGCCCCTTTATTTTTCAAACTGTTAAGTAAATGGGGTTTCAAAACTTGTTCCTGTAAGTTTGAAAATTTAATAGAATAAAGTTATTTTATTATACATCTTAAAAATAAATTGACAGGCGATTACAATAAGCAGAAGTATACGACAGGTCAATTAGAAAACGCACAGTTGATGAGGTAAAAAAAACTTTATCCTGTATACTTAAAATTTTTATATGTTTTTCAATAGACTTCTCAAAGTAAATATGTACAATGCCAGGCGATTTTGAACAGCATAAGACCTTGCCAGGCGAGGGGACAGCTGCTAAAGGCGTGCGAGTGAGAAGTGTTACATCAACGCATACAGTAAATGTAATGTATTTTATTATGTTTTATACAATGTACAATCGATGAAATGCAAGCTGTCGAATAATAATACGTTAAATTGTAAGCAGTAGGTTATGGTTTACAAATTTTCGACGGTTCACAATCTTGCTAGGTAGATAGCAATCAAGCGTTATTTACAATTTTACCGTGACATATACCTACATGTGACACAGACATTTTAATATTACTGCTCGGAAACATGGACCATCTCCACAATAAGAATTTAAAAATCCATATGGAATATGGCACAAATAATTGTAAAAAATCGATAAATATTTCTGAACTATATACAAAATTGGGACCTTCTATATGCTAAAGCTAACCTGGATTTCAAGCATTAACCGGTTGCGATTTTAATCCGTCTTTTTCAAGAAGAGATAAAGAAAAACCATTCCAAATATTGCAAAAATTGAGTATATATCAGAAAGCATTCAAATAATTAGGAAACGCAGAAATAGTACAGAAGAAAGAAAAAAAAATCCCGATACTAGAGAAATTTGTATGCCAAACGTATGGTTTGAAACCTTCAAAATTAAAAATGCACGATATGAAAAGTTCGTTGCCTCGTTCAACACAACTAATCCTAAAGTGTTTATGAAAAAAGTAGTAAGCTATGATTCATCGAATTTACCACCCTGCCAACGTGAGCTACATCAACTTTTGTTGAGAACTGCCTACATTACAAATATATGGCGAAATTGTCATTTAAAAGAACCAACAATTATTACACCTGAAAATAACGGTTGAAACTTAATTGATAAATCGTTACCATTTTAATTGGTTTGAGGGGAATACGGTTCCATCGTTTATATACGACATACTTTTACAAGATCATGCTGATACTTCCACAGCACAATCGACTGAAACTGAGGAATGCATTTCAGGTAACATACAACTATTTTATTCTGTATCATTTAATATGCAGTCCTATGCGTTGAACTTGATATTTAATTCTCAACAACCATATTGACTCATAAATTTTTTTTTACCATGTTCAGATGAGGAAAACATTGTTGAGGAATCAGATGATGGTGAAAACAGTGATAGCGAAATTTCGGATGATGCTGAAGAAAATGAGTGTTAAAAATAATGTACATTGTATAAAACATAATAAAATACATTACATTTACTGTATGCGTTGATGTAACACTTCTCACTCGCACGCCTTTAGCAGCTGTCCCCTCGCCTGGCAAGGTCTTATGCTGTTCAAAATCGCCTGGCATTGTACATATTTACTTTGAGAAGTCTATTGAAAAACATATAAAAATTTTAAGTATACAGGATAAAGTTTTTTTTACCTCATCAACTGTGCGTTTTCTAATTGACCTGTCGTATACTTCTGCTTATTGTAATCGCCTGTCAATTTATTTTTAAGATGTATAATAAAATAACTTTATTCTATTAAATTTTCAAACTTACAGGAACAAGTTTTGAAACCCCATTTACTTAACAGTTTGAAAAATGAAGGGGCTGATGACGTGCAGGGCTGACGCCTGCCAGGTCTTGGCTATTGCTCTTAGCATGCCATAAACCGTCAGTATACAAATTTCTAACCTTACAGGAAGACCGTTACTCCCAGGGTTCACTAGCTCTCCAGCTGTACTATGTTGCATATCCCTGTTAAACTGATCATATTATACACCTTTGATCAACATACACCAAACATTGCTCGCATTATAGTATCAAACATCATATTAGCGCTGTGTAGGATACTAATATCCTTCATTTTGATACTCTCTATTTAGATATTACAGGTTCGAATGTCATAGATTTAAATCAGGTTATATTCAATAACGATTACTTCCGCGTCACTGCAACTAAATGATACAAACACAATGTACCATGAAACGGTTACTATTTCACAGTGTAGAAAATTGTGGTTTCACTTTCAAATGGTGGAATCTCGCATTTATTATTATTCGAAGCAAATCGAAGACATGCGCAGTATAGTCTATTGTGTCTGTCGACCATATATGGATTTCAGTACCGCTTACCATTAGGTAGAGTGAGGTTTAAAAATAAATAAGGAGGAAACGACTATTAAGACCATTTACGGGTTTACGCCGTAGTCGCCAAAAGGACACACATAAACATGTGTGTCCTTTTGGCGACTACGGCGAGTCATGTGTATGTTCGTTAAACTCTTTATTACTATACATATATTTTTGGAAAAAAATACCATAAACTGATGTAAGCTCTCCCTGATCAGGCATAGACCAGAGTCGCGATCTCTCCTAGACTCCGCGACACGTGCTGACAGATTCGTTTCAGTTACCATAACATTGATGTTACTTACTGTTTTTAAATAATTGTGTTATTTGTATAGGTTACTGAATAAAGTATTTTTCTTTCTTTCTTTCAGCGTTTAATTCACAATGTATTACTGACTAAGGCGTATTTGATTGTGGCGCTTGTCAATAAAACGGAATGGATCGCGGCACTAACCCCACTTTATTAGGACACCGACATAGCTAGCTAATATTGTAGTCACCGCTTTACGTCAAAAGTAATCAAATCAAGTTGATTAACGAGTTTCCGTGAAATCCTCGTGCAGTTCGTTGCACATTCGCTTTGTGGCGTTTAGTTTCCGTTATTGGCGGTATTCCATCGAACCTAAAACATGCGATTCACCATTGTGGTATATTATGGTTCCCTTTATTTTATGTTTTAATCATTAACTTCAATTTTTCATTTTTAGAAATGATAAGTACTAACTTATAACTTGCACCTCCTAGTAATTTATTGCTAGGCTTGTTTTTGTTTTAGTTTAGTTTTGTTTTAGTTATTTCGATTATTATTTTTCTCTGTATCTTTTATTGTAATGTGTGGATCTCAGTTATCTGTTAATAAAGTTTATTATTATTATCAGTCATTGCCAATTTCTCGGGACTACAGAGTCCCGGATTTTTGGGAGGCGTGCGTGGGGCCAAAGCCAACACGTAGAGGCCCTTTAATGACTTGTATGCTTTATTATTATTATTATTATTTTCAGTTTCTGGACGTTTTTCTCAGCAATTTGCTGGTATTTTTATACTATTTACGGGTTAAACCAAGTAAATAGTACATAAAAAGTGTTACGTGCAAGTCTGTCTGTCATTGTCTTCGTCTAGCTGTAGGAATTTACGTACTATACGGCATGTATTTAAAATTGCTGCTTTTTGTAATTGAATGTAAGTGTTGGGGTTTAAGTCTATTAATTTTAAACTATGGTGAAGATATTTAGGGATTACGCCGGTGGTTGAGAGAACCACAGGGACGATGTAAACTTTCTGCTGCTTCCAGATTCTAGTGACTTCGTCTTTTAGGTCTGTGTATTTGTGTACTTTTTCTGTTATAGTTTTTAGTAAGTTGTGGGTGTTTGGGACTGCAATATCAATGAGGTAAGTGGTATTATTTATTTTATCTTGTAAAGTAATGTCTGGGCGGTTGTAATGGATGGTTCTGTCGGTCAGTATCGCACGATCAAAATACATTTTATGTGTGTTATTTTCTAGGACAGGTTTTGGAGTGTACTGGTAGTAAGGTGTATTTGTGTTTGGTATGAGTCTATGTTTCAAAGCTAACTTCTGGTGGATGATGTTTGCAACTTGGTTGTGTCGGTGTGTGTAGTCGGTCTGTGTGAGGTTCGAGCATGCTCCAGTAATATGTTGAATTGTTTCAGATTGTGTGTGACATTTTCGGCATCTATCATCGGTAAGGGAAGGGTCTTTAATAATATATTTTCTATAGTTTCGTGTGTTCATAATTTGGTCCTGAATTGCGATCATGAAACCTTCGGTTTCCGGAAACAGTGATCCTATGGAGAGCCATTTGTTAGAGGCTATTGGGTCTACGTGTGCCTGGTCTAGGTCGTGGGGGTGTCTACCGTGTAAGACCTTTTTCTTCCATTGTTCTATTTTAGCTAGTTCAGAATTTGTAACTATGTCTGGTAATGTTGATTCTGAAAGATTAAGTGGGGTATAATTAATGTCGTTAAATACTACTGCTTTATGGATATCACTGTGTTTAGCTTTATCATGGAAAAAAGTTTTAAGGTTTCTGATTTGTTTGGCCCAGTGTATTTTGATGTTGATGAAGCCTCTACCCCCGTATTTCCTATTGACTGTCATCCTTTCTATTGCTGACTTAGGGTGTAAATAATTATGTTTGGTGAGTATTGTTCTAGTGCTGATTTCTATCTGGTTTACATCTGATTTGGTCCATTTAATGATTCCAAATGAGTAGGATAAAATTGGAACTGCAGATGTATTGATAGCTTTTATTAGACTTTTACCTGTCAATTGGGTTTTGCAGATGGCCGTTACTCTTGTTTTGTACTCATGTGTTAGCGTTTTCTTTATTTTAATATGATCCAGTCCCTTAGCTTGATGATAACCTAGATATTTATAAAGCTCGTCTGCTTCCATAGCTAATATAGTTTCATGGTCTTCTGTTTCGTAATCACCGGGTCTAATTTTACCTTTAACTATATGTATCGTTTTACATTTATCTAAACCAAAATGCATGTTAATATCTCTACTAAATTCAGCTGTAGTATCTATTAAAATCTTCATTTCCCTCTCTGTTCTTGCGTACAATTTGATGTCATCCATGTATATTAGGTGTGAGATATTTGTGTAATTGTCGTGGTGTTTCAAGCGGTATCCTACTTTACGTTTATTTAGCAAATGTGATATTGGGTTAAGAGCGAGACAAAACCACAACGGGCTTAGTGAATCACCCTGATAAATACCCTTTTTTATTTTAATTTCTCTAGTGATAATATTTTGCAAGTGAACTTGAGTGTTCCAATTATTCATCGTGTTTTTAAGGAACTCTATAACAAGTGGGTCTATTTTGTAAATCTTCATAACACGTAATAACCATGAGTGAGGGATACTATCGAATGCTTTCTGATAGTCAATATATGTGCAGTGTAGATTTCTTTTACTTACTGTTGCATGTCGATGAATTAGTGAATCTATTATAAGTTGTTCTTTACACCCTCTAGAACCTCGTCTGCAGCCTTTTTGTTCCTCAGCAAGAATTTTGTTGTCTTCAACGTGTTTAGTAATTTTATGTGTTATTGTAGCTGTAATTATTTTATAAATGGTGGGTAAGTGGTTATTATAGCCGAAATAATATACATTTGACTGAATAATGATGAAAATAAAAGTACCACATAAACACCTTGATTGTATTGTAGTATTCAGTACAAAAATGACATATATGACATGTCTGCGCTACATTACCTACTCTTTGTCATTATCATATCACTCGCATCGACTCGCATGGGAACATGGGAGCACTTGTGAGCGAAACAGTACACCCGTTGTTCGATTTGTTTAAACTAAACCTTTATCTGTACAATAGTACAAATACGATGTACACGTCGTCTGATTATTAGTACTGGTTGATTGTTTTGCAAAAGATTAAATCGGATGGGAAACTGATATGTTGTTGACTCCTGTGAGCTGTTTCAATAGGTATTTTAAGTCGGTTTTATTAAAAAAATGGTAAGGGCGATATTATAGTATTGTTTATGGATTACCTTGTTTCTACGACCCTTACACCAACGTGAAGGATGTATTAATTGTATGTAGGTTGGAATTGGGTGATTATTAATTATCATGAATATCTATTTTCATACTTTATCCAGTTATTGTGCTCGTGGTTAAATTATATTAATTCGCCTCAAAGTTTGCAGCTTGTTCGTGAAAAGATAAAAACAAATTGCGATTGGTATCCACAAACACTGACGAATGTGCCCTTATTTGCACGATCGGTGATTTATAGTTTCTCACGTTGCAAAAGTGCGAGATTGAAGGAAAACATTGTGTTTCCCATGGCGGGTAGCGTTGCAACAATGGGCGACATCCCACCGGCAATAAAAGTGTTGACGTGCGCAAACAGGCCCGCGGGCGCACGCTAGGGCTGTGATGACTGGGGATATAGTGTACGATGTTCTATAAAGGCCCGATTTGACAGTAACTATTGAAGATATAGTATTACGAAAAAAAATAGGACTTCTGCTTTCACGAGAATTTATTCTCCGTACAGGATAACGTTGTAAAGACATGACATGGATGTAATTTTATTTTTCCAACATGTTTCATTTTGGTGTTAGAAATCTCAATAATTTTGACTCTATGGAAAATTTAATAAACGATATTTTCCTGACTAATACCACGGGTTCTATGCATATGAATAAAAACTATTAAAAAAATATTGATATTAGTATTATAAAGGAATAGATCGATACATTAAACCCAGTGTAAGAAGTGTGTTGAATAAACACAAACATGGCTAATTGAATGACTCCTCATTTGTTAGAATTTGTCAAGCTATAGTCCGGTCTCAGTCCGGCTTACACTACTACATTCTACACGGCATAATTATGCAAAATATTACTCTCCATTTTTGATTTTTTTTTAAAATAGACTAACAAGGTAACCTCACTACACCTGATGGTAAGCAGTAGTGAGATCCAAATATGAGGTCGACAGGCACTTTAGACCATATTGAGCCTGTCGCACTCACCCTCAAGGCCTGCTTTAAATGCCGTTTCACGTCCCGCCTATATATGATTTCGGGTAAAAAGCTCTATACGGCCACCTCATCGGGAAAAGCCAGAGTCATATAGTTACAAAATACTCATTGAGGGCGTTCTGTCAGCCCTGTGCGAGCGCGAGGAGCGACTTATCAATCGCCGCTGTGACGTTTAGTGGCGGGCGACGTCTGTCGGGGCTTAGAGACGCGTGCGCAAACACGCGCCCGTGGGATATGCTCGCTTTACCAACCGGCGGGATAGTCCCGGAGCTTTGAGACCGTGTATAATACGAGCTTTCGAGGCGACTACGACGCGTGAAGTTAGCGTTACGCTACTCTACTACATAGCGAAGTCAATTGAAAAGTTGCCTTTCTCAGTCTCAGACAGAGATACTTTTACATTTATAATATTTTGGTAAGTATATAGGTACCATGTATGTTTATCTATGGAAGTATTTCGTTTTTAGACCTACGAGTAAACTGGTAGATGTAGAGTTACAATAAATTGAAAAGCCTATGAAATTCTTACGATCAATTTTGGCTTAATTAACGTATTTATTTTCCAGCCAGTAAATTTGCATCATCAATATTTTTTACATCAAAACGGTTTTTTAATAAATTGACTGTGTATGTTTGGCAACGTGAAAAATAACCACAACTTTTTGTAACTGCCCCGAAAATCATTACGGATACATTTACTCATAAAAGTTAAAAACCATTCGTGTATGATGCGTAAAATGTAATGTCCCAAACAATACGTTCACTGTGGTAACCATCTACCGTTTGCCACCCTAAACATTGAGATGTCTATCACGTGGAACAGCGCGGGCGAAACTCTTTCCTAAGCCCTCAGTAATAGCGTCAGATTTTGCTTGACGCGCATTTTTAATAAAATTACCTATAATTGCCGTATGATATTAATATCTGTTTAGAGTTCAAAATGGCTTGGTGTAATTGAGGAATTTGCAATATAGCACTCTTTAATTCATTAGGCTGTAACTTACGCCCGGGCTTAGTAGTGGCTTATCTACTCTATGGTTAGTAGACGTAGTAGTTTTTGTCGTTGGATTTATGGAGATCTCTGTGCGAAATTAAATGGCTGGTAGTAGTGACTTAATATAGACGTGGCTTTTGAATTATTTATGGCATTATTATACGGCGGTTGTGGGAATTTCTCTAGCGTTACTCTAATGGTGTGATATTAAAACTTGAACCATGACAATATGATAAATATCAGAGCCTAAAATAGAGATTATTGTAACTTATGAAATAATTAATACATTTAAACTTTAACATAATAAAATGCGAGATTGAGTACAGCAAAAATGCAGATCTTATCGATCGATCATAAATTATTATGTTGCAATTATATGTTATGATGGTATCGATCGATGGTATGTATGTTAATACATTACAATCTGAGCCTCTAATAACCTATACAGGCAACGAGCTTAAAAAAAGAAAAAGCACTGTGCTCACACGCAAGCTTTAGGTAACTTCCGGGTCTATAGCAACCACTTGCTGGTCCAAATAACATATCAATTAAAACTCCATTCAAGCTAGGAGCCCATATACGGTAAGCAGGAAATCAGTCGCAATACTTGTTCAGTGTTCTGTTCTATGGGTGTAAAAAGTATAAATTGGTATCAAAAACTCCTAAAAATCCTCCTTAATATTCCAAAGTACATAATATGTACTTTGGAATATTAAGGAGCATAAACTTGCTATTGCTTATCCGTATATTATACGGATAAGCAATAGCAAGTTTATGCTTCGTATCGACTCTACCAATCCCCGCTGTGACCGAACCTCGACGGATTTTAAGTTATTATGACACCAGCTATGCAGCGAGTGGCGAATTTGCATTTTATTAATCCCACAGTTAATTTTATTGAAATAGAGTTAATGAGAAGCCTTAATGAGGCGAGAGGCAGTTTTTTTGTACTGCACCATGAATACTCGAGCTGAGTACCTAATATAGGTGGCTCGGGAGGGCACCGCCTTTGGAAATTAATTTGTCCTTTGATAAATTGTCGAGCTAATAAAATTGCGAGTGCCAGGTTAATATCGGATATTAAAGTGTATTCTGCCAGGCGATAAGGGAAAGATGATACATTTATTGGAGAATTCGTTCGTTTATTAGCAATAGCATTCTATAAAACACGGTGTTCACTTCATACGCTGTAAAATGAACGTACAAAATTGGGATCTCTGAATTAGAGAATGCGCGCGTTTGAGTTTGTTTTATTAAAACGCGATGACAGGAAACGGTCAAAGGAACTCTGTTATGTAGTTTTCTGATACTCTCAAGTCAAAATGTAGATTCTATTGAGAGAACATAAACGAAAAACTCGTCAGTTACATTTTCCAAAAGTTACCAAATCAATATTAATCTAACCATTCGGGTTTATAAAAGTAAATGAACACGGCCGTTTATATGTTATGTTTTTAATGTGTTCCTGTATTTTGCTGCTGTAGATAATAAAATTAATTACACTTAATCAAGAGTAGCTAGTTTCCGCTACTTCGTTGGCGTGGAAATTAATTTTGCCATCTCCTTTTACCTTAGGGGTTGAAGTTCGCGTAATCCCGCCGTGGTGTGAGCACCTAAGTGTTAGGAACCCCGTGCAATATTCGAGTTTCTCAACATTAGCAGTTTCTGACATTTCTATATAACTTCGATGTTTGATTAAGGGTGAAATTTTTAAGTTGTCTCAGTTGAGATTCAGCTGTGCGATATAATTTGATTATGGTGATTACATGGAGCTGCTTGAGGACATTTTGTAGAACTTTTAGATAGAAGAGATCTTGCGCTATTTATAGTCGTGGGTTCGATTCCCACCCAATTAACAATAATTTGTTCAATGAACATCGGTTTTTCTTCCGTGTCTAGGTCTGTATGTAATTTATGTATTCTATTGGTTTTTCATCAGTAACATAGAGCTTAAGCAACTTAGAAAATCGAAATCACCTTAAAAAAGGGTGTATTTAAAAAAATATAAATTGGGAACTGGTGACATAGATACATATACTTTTTTTTGTCTTAATTTTGCAATCTGTTACTGTGAACATTTAGCATAGGGTCAAGGATATATCAATGTCTTGGAGGGCAGTCAGTCCAGTGACAAGAGACATATACACCGTGAAATTTTAGTGGTTGTTTTCCCGTGGCAGAACGACTTGCCTTTAGTAATACTATCGAATCATGCAAATTATTCCGCGAAAAAAAAAATTTTTTTTTTTTCGATTTTTCAGAATAATAATTTTCCAACTCGAAAACGAGAGAAGCTATCGTTGTTTTTGAAGATGTGACGTATTCAGGTACTGCTTGCCGCATGAAATCGATGCTTAAAGCTAAAGAAGCTCTTCACCCTAAGTCATAAAGCGGTTCGAACGTGTTTTCGAGTTACGGTTAAACCTTTCGTAAAACCGGCATTTTTTGATTTTACCAAAAAAGAACTGCACACATCTTTTGTACAACTAAGATAGAATCATTTTACTGCGGGAAAACAACCACTAAAATTTCACGGTGTATACTTAAGAGACTTCTATGACCAGTCATTGAGATGCACATATGACATATTTATTGTTTGTAAGTTCAACGATCAGTCGTTGAGGTGCACTTGGCTCACCCCGGGTGGCGGGGCGCATCACATCAGTAGCAAGTGCGAGTGATCCGACCATCGATGCCAACAGATGGCGTTAATCGGATTATCCAGAGAACCTGACCTCTCGTTTGATGTGCAGATATTCGTTTTATAAGTAGGTAATTGTTTGCCAACAATGCCGTGTTGTCTGATACATTTGTTCTGAAAAGCTGACGCCGTATGTTGTGAAGATTAATTATGATTAGCTTCGAGGAATTACGGATTATGTAATGACATTTCCGAGTTATTCTATCCTTCTGAATAGGGGTTTAGAAAAGTAATCACACCAAAAAACTTTCAAAAGTTACCTATTTTACGTTACCAATTGTTCTTGAAGAGTAGCGGTGCTAGCCACAGGGTTGGCCCTAACTTCAGAAACACTACATTAGTAAAAATGCTTAAACTATCGGCACGGCATCATAACAATGTATTGATGATGTGAAATATTAATATTGACTTGTTTATTTACTAGTGAAAAAGTGCAACGGCTCAAGGTGGTAGGTATACGAATGACTTGAAAGATAACCGTTATTAATAAATATGATAACGTGGCAGCTCGGGCTTCGCGCCTTCCCCCCTTCAAGGGGGTGGGACCCACAGTGCCGACGTTCTCGTACTTGGTAAAACCGGCCAGTGGTACGCGTAAAGATGTCTAGGTGAGCTACTAACAAAAATCCCACGAAACTCTTACTAGCTCAATATTTGGGTTCTATGGAGATTATCAACTGAGAAAAATACAGTTAAAATGTTTAACTCCATTGGAATGCAAGAATCTTCAATCGTGCATTATGTGGAGTTCTTCATAATAAAATCCTAACCATATTCGAGGAGTAGTTTAAAAATATTGTGATACGAGTAGGTATTTTACATATTATTCAGATATTAGAAATTCCGAGCGAGGATCGATGTCGCCCTTGGGTATTAAAAATGGGCGTTCAATGTGTTTACATATATTAATATTATTGACAGTTGTTAAGTTTATTGTAAGTTGGGGGCAGTTTAATACTGTCTCGGAGTTGGCTTCGCTCGTGGCGGCACCGGGGGCTCTGTTTATTTGCGAACGACAAACAGACGGACCGGCAGTCTTTTTATTGCGGCGTCGGCGCACGTTAATCCAGGCTTATCCCGGCTTCGGCTAGATAGCGGTATCCAGTGTTATTATCCCGGATTTAGAGTTCCGCACAAATCCGTGGGAACACGATGGGCGGCGCCGCGCTATTAAATTATCTCCGGTTTTTTTTTTGTTACAATTTAATACTGGTGCGGTGATTATGTGGTTTAATTACCAAGTTAGTAAAGTCATTATGTAATTATATCTTTCTGGTTGTTTTTTGCGTTTAAAGTTTCTTGTAGGTATAGCACACAAACCAGACCAGACCCAGGCTGGAAAAATGAAAAATGTATGTCTCATAAAACTGCTGTACTAAAAATATCTGTGTGACTCAGCTATCACCAGTCGTATATATTTCTTCAATTTGAACTAGGTACAGTATGAAACAATAATATGCACGTGAAATGCAAGACGTATGCATATGTTCTACTAATGAGAATTTATAACTTTCACTGTAAGGATTGTTTAATTTGAAAAAAATCACCATGTTGTTATGATAAGAGAAGTTTTTTTTATAGATTCCGAAATGATGAATGACTTAAAACTAGATCAAAGCAGGTGGTCATTAGCACCACGTGCGCTGGTTGATGATCGCTGCGCGCGCGCCGCCCTCACGACCCGCGCACTTGCGCACTGCCATACCCTCCGCCATCATTAATTTGCTGTCACCAATAATTCCGATAAATTAACCCTTCACACAGCTCAACATGGTCTGCTCATGGTATGGGTGCCGACTATTCACTTTCAATGTCAGATTTGGAAAATATCTAATTAATGGTCAGGGCTACTAATATACTTTTATACCGTCCCAATCCAACTTAAAGTTTACAAACCCCTTAGATTATAATTCCAGGAAAGATAATGATTTTTAAATATTGATAAAATCACCTTTTTTATATAAATATCACCTAACGATTTATTGACTTCTTTAACTTTACAAATGGTAGAGAGAATATATAATTACTTACATCGCCAGGAAATGAAAGCCGATATGGCGTTTGAGTTTTGAAGTAGAATTCAATTCAATCACAAAATTGATTTAAAAATTTTGAAAATATCACTCGTATTGGTTCTATGAAAATCTGTGTTTATCGGAGCGAACGAAATATTAATTAGCCAAATTCTATAAATTATAGTTTGTGGCGAACACCAAATAACCCATCAGTTATCAAGTGACACAAATTAATCCCCAAAACAGTTATACTGTCACGCTTTAAAAAACTACCGCGTATCATCCCCTAAAATTAGGGGAGACGTGTAGGGGCGAGGCACCTGTTACAGACAATGCCAACCCTAGTTATAGACGGGGACTGACTGTCGTAAATTCTCTTTGTTAAACAAAACATGCAATATTCAACTGTATTGCTTACAAAATAAATGGCATTTTGTGGCAACTTTGCACCCGTGTAATTCCATATCAAAATCTGGGTAATACGATTTCGAAGTATTACGAAAGGTAAACAAACATGCGCGTGAAGAACAAATAGTGTATTGGATTTTGTTTTAATCGAATTAAGTTGAAAATACACCATGTATATGTTATAGGCAATGTGTATAATCCGGTATTGTATAGATTACCTAGGTATTCTATACAATGCCTAAAACGTTCAGGCAATGTGTATAATACGATTAATTTCACACATTGCCTAGGTATTGTATAAAATGCCCGAAGTGCATCAGGTAATGTGTATAATGAACAACCACGGGTAGGACCTTAAACATTTTTATTTTATTTATTATTCAGACAGAGTAATGTTTCTGTTAATGTCAAGTTCAATATGTTGATTTTGAACGGGTTAATCAAATTTAACCTCGGTATATTTTGAATAATATATTATTGTTTTGCGTAGAGGGGTTAGGTAGCATTGGTTTTGAGTCCATCCGTTAACCCATGAATGGTCCGTCCGTCCATCTGTCACCAGGCTTTAACTGGGCTAATGTTACCGGACAAACCCGATTTCAGGACAAACTCGTTTGGCCTTGGATAAACTATGTAGTACTTGCGAGCTCGGGACTTCCTGGCACCTTAGACTGAGTTAAAAAGAGTCCTCTTTGTGTTAATTTTTTTTTATATACCTGTGACGGAAAATCTATTTTATTTTAGGCTGAACTAGTTTTTCCTAGAACTCCTATGTGACAAAAGCTCTCTACGCAAAAAACACGGCATACCAACCGATAAAATGCAATATATTTAATCAGCTTCTCATTCTTGTTTAATCTGCTTGTGACAGTTAAAATTAGGATAAGCTCTCCAAAGTTCAGTAGGTACCTATCTAACTATAAAGGCGTCCGACCGATTTCAGCCATGGCGGCCGGTCTCAATTCAGATCAGCAAAGTGCGCAGGACATATTATTGCACAAGTGTGCGCGCAGACACAAGTGCACTCTCTGTTCCCTTACTCTCATAGTTCGGTAAGACGGCAATCCGACATGACCGATGAAAGATCAGGCGCAGGACCACCGGCTTAACGTGCTTTCCGAGGCACGGGCGTTCAACCGCCAACTTCCTAACTCCGGGATGAGTAATTTCATTACAGAAAAACTCACACAATTTTGTCCGGCCCCGGACTCGAACCGGGAACCGGGTCGTAACGCAGCGCTTGCTACCAATAACCAACGAGGCAGTTGGCTATCTAACTAACCAAATTACGGAGAAGAAAATTATATCAAAATTATTATTTAAATACATTACCTAATCCTCAACCGGCATTCTATACAATGCCTAGGTATTCTATACATTTCCTAGGTAAAGTGTAAAATACTTCAAACATTGAGTATCATTTCATACATTGCCTAAGCAACCTCTGCATTCTATACATTTCCTAGGCATTGTATAGAATGCCTGCATTATACACATTGACTATAACATATACATTGTTGGTTGAAGTTGCTAACAGGTTGTGTAAAAAGCTAGTAGGTACTACAATTTAAAGTTAATGTATTTCTTATTAAGCATGACTGTAAATATAGACATTTAAAAATAGTCGTACTTCATTAGACGAAATTACAAAAATTACAAATTACTAAATAATTTATTTCAGTTAATTAGGTATACATAGTATTACATTGTATGGAATCTCCTTTTAAGCAAATATTGTTTGTGTTAGGAGAGACCGCTGTCTTTATCGATACAGTGGGGCTACCACGAGTTTAAAACTTACGCACTCGATATCGCCTACGTAAATATGTCTATGAAAAACTTGTACAGCGCCGCTGGTGGTTACGCGAAGAACTAAAATCGACCGTATGAAAAAAACAACTCGATAGGATTTTAACGTAAGTAAGTTTTCGATAGCCAACTCATGGTAGGCCCTCTGATAGATACATAAGTAAGGACATTTTAGAAAAACTTAATTAGTATTACGTTGTATGTGTGTGTGTGTGAAATTAGTTACCACTAATATACCTATAATTACATTTTCGGTTCGTTTATTTACATCTCTATTTTAATCTGCGTGGTAAGGTACCAACCTTACCTTGTAATATGTATAATTGCCCTGGAGCCACATCAGGTTACCTAAGAGTATTCGACTGTAAATTATTCACGTTCAGATTACAGAAACTTACTTTAAGTATATTTCGTTAGGATCAGGGTAATCGCTTACTGGGTAACATTTGAAAGCTGTCAAAGAGTGTCCTTACAGTATTCAGCCCTGTAGCGCTACCATAAGTTTAAAAGAGACAGACTCGATATCGCCTATGTAAAAATGTAAATGGAAAAAATTACAGTGCCCCAAGCGGTAACGCTAAGAACTAAAATATGAAAAAAGTTCGATAGGTTCTAAGTTTTCGATAGCTAACTCAAGTTAGTGCTACAATAGCGCTACCATAAGTTTAAAAGTTACGGACTCGATATCGCCTACGTAAATATGTCTATAAAAAACTTGTGCAGCGGCCCTGGTGGTTACGCTAAGAACTAAAATCGGACGTATGAAAAAAACAACTCGATAGGTTTTTAACGTACGTAAGTTTTCGATAGCCAACTCATGGTACTGCTACTGGGGGCTTAGACAAAGTAACAATATCGAAACGATGACGAAGTTCGAAAAGAACAAAATGTATGGGATTGACCACGTGATTTTTCCCGTCTAATGTAAATCCCATACATTTTATTGTTTTCGATCTTCGTTATCGTTTTGTTATTCTTACTTTGTCTACTAGTCCTGATCTCGTCATCCCTACGGATCCCTACAAAGGGTCGGTTTACACGGCGCCTCGGCACGGCTGAGTCGCCGCGCCGCTGTCGCTGTCCTCGCGATATTAAACGAGACGCAAGGACACTCAAACTGCCAGCTTGTATATCGTATTATGTACGAATCCAAATATTAAACTGCTTCAACGTAGTTTCACCAAAGAGAAGAAGTTGATATTCAAAAAGAGTTTGAATGGAGATTAGCTACTGACTTGTGGCTTAGTACGAAACCCTAAAAATGAAAGCCAATTATTTGGTTTGCACGTGCTAGCATGCTAGTGAGTTTATACGAGAAAATGTTAAAAAATTTAAGCATCGCATACAATTTTGATAGTTAGGGATCGCGCTTGAGTTGGAACACACCTATAACAATATGTTTAAATACGTACCTACTACAGGTACGTATTTAAACATATTGTTATATGAACATATTCTGGGCTCGATAAATAAACATAGTTTGGTAAACACACTTCTCTGTCTACTTGTAAAAGTTTGGGAGTCACCGGCGCCCCCAACTCCACACAGCGGGATCGCGCCAGAAAAATTTAATTGTGAAATACGACCGCGCCGATGTGGAGAAACGGCGTATCCCGAAAATTGGGAAAAAGCATTTTTATGAAGTGCTAACATGACTGACACTTTACGTTGACATACCTACTGCATGGCGAGTCAAGTCTTACCCAGGAGGTATATTACTTATGTAATAAAACTGTTTTAGTGAATCGTCGTAGAAGATCGACGCTTTAACGGTGAAGGAAAACATCGTGAAAAAACCTACACACCTACGAAGAAATTCTTAGGTTGTGTAGTCAACCAACGCGACGCGCACTTGGCCAGCGTGGTTGACTAAGGTGTTATCGCCCTAGACCCCTAGTTCAGTGTAGGCCCGTGCCCTAGCAGTGGGGAAGTATAATGGGCTGATGATTTGATTTTTGTGATTCAGTATACCTATAGGTAAGTAGGCCATACTTAGTGGCCAGTCTACCTAGGTATGTTGTAAGTAGCCAAGCGCCGCCCTATAACAATCAAAATTATCATGAAAACCAGGGTTACACCGTTTCCCTTCGAGGGCCAAGACGGTCGCGTCTCCCCGTGAGCCAGGTGGGCACCTACTATTTTAATGACCAAATTGAAGCAAAGGCTGTGACTCAAATTCAAGAGCCTTCGCTTATTGAAATTCAAGGCGTCATCCGTCGCGTCTGACTGTCAGATTTAAGCTGCTTCCAAGAATCTCCGTTATTGACGGAGTTTATAGGAATATGTATTTGCTCGCTCCCAAAGGCATATAAGGCGGGAGGTGTGTGCATGTATTGAAATATGACTTCATGCTTTGAATCTAGATTTTATTGTCAGTATGACGACTATGCTTCTTTTTCCATAGAGTGTTAGATAATCGTTTAGTTGGCGACCGTAAGAGATGCCAAGAACTTTGGACTCATTTATTATCGTCTAACGCATTGATAACGATACAACTACAACACGTATAAAAGTATTTTACAGACACAAACATTCATCAAATTATTAGTAGTGAGTTAGCAACAATATGCTCTAATACATTATATAAGTACTAGTAAATGGAGAATAAAACATTTGATATTTGTTCAGTGCTATTTTTTAATTTGGATATGACAGTCCGACTAGCAGTAATCATCTCCAAAACGGTATTCCTGCTGATCTAATGCGTCGCAGTAGGGGAAAATCTGACGAATCCGACTTATACGACTATCATATGTCAACTGACCGGTGTCCATAGTGATTTTTTTTTTTAATTTACAACTAGTGAATGGGGTAAAAATCTTGATTGTAGTTTAACTGAAAATGGACCGTTGCCTGATGCTGCTGCACTGGACGCACGCGGTGGCGGACTCGGACCTCGCTATCTAACCTGCCACTTTGACTTTGTACTATATAATAAAGATACATATATTTGATATTTTTGTAACTTTTATTGAAACATTGAAATGAGGCAATAAAAAAATCATGCATATTCCCTATCGTTCTGAATTGTGTCGCGGGGAATTTTCTATGTACCCTCGCCCGCGTCCGCGAAATGCAGCGTTGGCCCTTATACCTTTGTGCAGTTGGGGAACATGCAATATCACTCGCAGTGCCCCCCCCCCCCCCATGCATACCGCCACATTCCGCGATGCACGTGCATCTATTTCATTGTTATTATATTGAATCGAAATGAAATCTAATATTGTTTTACTCTTTTTAATTCAATGTCATCTGGTCATTGATTATCTGATTTAGATTCTAGTACAGATAGATCATTGGACATATTATTATCACAGTGCAAAAGTGTGCCCTCACACAAGTGCAACCTCGATTTACTCACTTTTGATCAGTTGACTTAACGGATGGAGACGGAGGACCGCGGCTTAACGTGCTTTTCGAGGCACGGTCATGTATCCACCCTCTTCCTTTTTTTGTTATGACGTATGTCCTTATGGATCTTATACGCCATCAGATTACAATCTAGTCTTAAAAGACTAATGAGTACTTATTAATATTTAAATTAAACTGCTAAATTAATTTGTCCAATAGTACTTTTCTTATTGTCTTATTATTAAGGGGAGGAAACTTTATTCTTGTGTTCATATTGAGTGGCACACACTTTAATTTGAGGTATTCTTCGAAGCGCTCCCATTTTGAAACGCTTCAAACTATTTCTCGGAGCACTCCCATTTTTTTGCACCTAAAATTGTAATCATCGTAGCTCGCCCACTTTTAAGAATAGAGAAGAGCATAAAGTTAACTTAATAGATGAATAATCGAAGATGTTTTAAAACGATCAATTACCAAAAAAATTTAAAAAAATCCCTTAATAACACTCTTCAATTTATGTCACTAATTTACACTAACTCAAATGTTTTTGCCATATTCCTGACTCCAAACTGAGTAATTTCATAAGCGAAAAACTCACATTTTGTCACTATGCGGGGATTGAGACCGGTACCTTACGCTCGCCACCAATAGACCAACTGCAGTTACCTAATACCTACTAATAATACAACATTGACAAACTAGCCTGATAATAAAACTTACCCTCCGCAATACGCGTATCACGAGTTACTGACGTTCAGCATTCCTCGTGTGTCAACAAGCGTGGGTCCAGACCCCAACACGTGGTCCCCTGAGCAAGTGCCCGCTAGCTGAACAAAAGCTCAGTGACCGCTTTTATTCATTAAACGAACATCTGTAAATAGAAAAAAAATCTCTACCCTTATATTTTTTTATTTTTTCCGTCAAAGACGGAGTTGATCGAGGTGTTATTTTACTATTTTCTTTCAAATTCTCTGAATTGGAAAATCGGAAATTATCGGACGCTAAAAGTCATGTGCATACTGTTAGATGATGATGAATAAACAAAAGAAAGTTGACTAAATTCGCATTTTGATGCCCACGTTTTAAAGAACATTATCAGTAGGTATTATTGATAGAAATTTCATAATATTTAAATGAATTACCTATAATATATTTATGAGAGCTCATATATCTATCTTATTCTTATCAGTGAAAAATTTTCTACTCTTCCTTGGTTTCTACCAGGATCACGAAAAACCTAAATTTCATCATCTTTAATCTGACTGCACCTACGTTGGTACCTGTTCCGTTGCCTTCCCCGGTTTTCCTGATAACAAGCATCCCTCCAAACTCAGACCCCTATCCTTAGCATACGTCACTGCTAATGTTCCGATTAGCGCTAGCAATCTGACGCGGGGCGTGACGTCACGCCTCGTTGAATGCCAATTCGTGACGCGCACGCGCTTCGCCGCGCCTGCGCCGCTGGAACATCGTAGGAGAATTGTCAGAGAACGAATTGTTCTTAGGGTCTGTATGGATTGTAAGGAAGAAGGACGTGACGCATATTATTAGGTAATAGAGATCTTTGTTGATCAACTAATAAAAAAAAACAAAATTAAATTGTAATAATTACGTTCGGCAAAATTATGTGATTTGACTGTATTGGAAAAAGAGAAATTAAATATCTCTTTTTTCCAATAACAAAACATTACCATGTTTTGGTTACTGACACCGCCCGCCCGCCAACCACCCTATTCCATACAATGACACGGAGAGGAGAGGTGAGCTCACGCAAAGTCGCGTCACGGAGCTCCGTCACGCTGACGCCGATTCGAGCCGCGCACTCGCCTCGTTGCGCGCAGGCAAGTGCACAGGTACAGTCGCGTGCACTCGGATTATTTCAAGTCTTTGTATATTTTTTTTTCATTTTAAAACATACTTGTGGGCACTAGCTTCGCTTCGGGTATATTATTTAAATATATAAAAGGAGAAACTGACATATCAACGCATAGCCTAAACGGCTAAACATAGGCACTTGAAATTTAAAAGTGACGTAGCTTAGATACCGTAAAGGTGCACTAAGAAAGGAATTACTGAAATTCCTTTTGTATGAAAAATCTGAACCGCTTAAGTCAGACGCTTGAAATTTGGCATGCAGGTACCTTAGTAAATTTAAAGCTTAGTCGCAACAGGATATTGCAAAATTCCCATTCCTAGGATATTTCAACGGGAGTTATTGTTAAAAATCTTTTGTATGTAAAATCCTGTAGTCCACGCGAACGAAGTCGCGGGCACAGCTAGAGTTATACATAAAAATGTTCCTTTTAAATTCCTCTATCTTTTAAACAACCGCATTAAAGTCCTTTGTGTAGATTTAAAGATTTAAGCATACATAGGGACAGACAGACGCGGGAAGCTACTTTGCTTTATACATACTATGTATGTATGTAGTTTTTTTTTTTCGGAAGGGACTCATGCGCTGATGGCCGTCTGATGCCTGATCAGCTTCACCGGACTGTCGGGTGAGCGGAAGGCTCTTAACCCTAAGGCTCTTAACCCTAAGTAAAAATTTAATCATACTATGTAGTGATAACATCTTACATGTTTGAGCCGTTTGGGGTAGAGACAATGGGCCCCTGGGGACCAGCAGAGCATCGTGTTGACTATGACCTCGCCCAGCGTTTGAGATTTCCGGTGAGCGGAAGGTGGCCTTGTTCCTGGGTTAGCCGATAAGCCTCGCCATCCAAACCACGAACCACGTCTACATTATATTAGACACCTAAGCGTTATGTAAGTACCAATGAACGCGAGGATTGCCTTCTGTGTATATTTTTGAACGCTCTGAATACAAAGGTGAAAGAAAATTTAATTTCCTTAGTCGTTAAAAATTGCAACTAAACGCTGCCATCATGGTCACGTGGAAATTTCATGAAAACGTTTACTCGTATCCGTTCGCAAATTATACAAAGAGACACTGTGGCTGTTTTTTATTACTTACATCCAAGGGAGACTTTCATACTTAATTGCTCTCACTTTTTAATATGCTGCACGACATCAGATTGATATTGGGTTTGAAAAGACTTTGAGCAATTATTGCCCATTCTGCTACAAAATCAGTTTTTGAACATTCAGACTTTTACTTCTCTTTTCACCATGCTGCTTGAGAAATTTTGTTACATTTGTATTTTATTGGTATAATTAAATGAATTATGTATTTATTTTTGACGTGATAACGTCTTTAAAATCGTTTTAGTCGGGTGACATGTTCAGAAACTTGTGTCACACCAAAACCTCACGAGCGCGATCGCAGGTATAACGAGAGAGAGATGGACCGATCTCCCGTCTCATCTCGAGCGCTGCCAGTCATTCCGTGAAACTTGTCTCGCGTGAGTGGACCGATCTTCCGTCTCTCTCACTCTAGCGGCATACAAACGAATGGAGATTTTCTCGTGCGGTTATGTTTAAGTTACGTTATCACATAACTTAAACTTAACCGCATGAGAAAATCTCGTTATCACACGTAAACATCTCGATCGTAAACCTACTTTACAAACAACCAATTTTTTTACTCTTGAATTAAAACAAGGAATATTCTTGGAAGCAATTCGGGAACTGGCGATTCAGGGTTATTAACAACATTATTAAAGTTCGAATAACTCAAATGCTCGGTGAGGAAAAATAATATTGAGGATTTCTGTGAGCCCATTATGGGATTCCGCTTCGTTGTTAATTTCCATATTTTGTCGCGATAATGTTGATCATATAGTTTATTATTATAATTTCATCGAGGGGATTACCGTAGTAAGCAAATTCAAAAGCTCACGTATGTAATAGGTAATACAAAAAATATATAAATTTATTTGTGGTTTAAATGCTATTTAAAGCACTAAATTAAAATGTTAAGTTAGTATAAGTAAAGTAAAGATTTGGATTCGACAATATAATTGAGAACTCATGACAACCTTTACTTGGCTTCTCTCTAATACATATTATTTTTGATTCAGCCGATTAGTCTAAGGAACGACGCATTCATTTTTTGCTTTCAAACGTTGTAAGTACTGATTACCTTCTTAAAACAGATCAACAGGGGTTTACAGAAAATAAAACTGAGAAGAAAATAATTCGTTTGGTTCATACATACGTTTATGCATTTTGAAACATGGTTTTCAATTATAATTAGGTACCTAACTAATTATTGATGTAAACATTTTTATTTACTAAATTTATTAAACAATTAAGTTTGCCGATGAGAACCAATACGAATATTACAGGACCTACCTCTTATACAAATATGTATATAATAAAAATATCATTTTTATCAATACATACATATTGGTATAATTGTTATAAGCCGGGTTTTGATCTAGAATTAATATACTTGTACAAAGACTATAAATGTTATGAATATAGTCCCAATTTTCATAACGTTTATTGTCTTTGTCCAATTCAAGTTCTCGGAACTGTGTTTTAACTTTTAACTTTAAATGAAAAATAAATTGTCAAAAAAATTATTGTCAGTTTGTACGCGAGTGTACTTGCACAGTGTAACGAATACACACACATTGTACAAATATTCAAGGGTAGCAATGACATTCAATGTCTGCTCTGTTGTCTAATTCTAACAGCCGTAGCGAATGTCACTTTGCCATGCTTATTTGGATTACACCACTTGCTCTATTGGCAGAGATATCAGGTGGCTTCTGTTTGCAGCTTCAAAGAGCTGAATGATGATCTAATTTTGCATCTAGTGTCAAGTGTCTTGTCGCCTGAATAACTTGCTTTAAACCCGATCGGCCCGATAGCTATTTTAACGGAAGGAGGTGTCGATGAGCGATAGAATGCTAAACACGGGCGCTTAGCATTCTACCACTTTTTGTTGTAGTAAGATAAGTTAATTAATTTATTCTATTAACGAGGAGAACTAAGAACGCAATGAGGAGTGCTTTATTTAACAGTCTAAAAGTAACATTTAATACCGCTTTGAAATGTAGAGCAAACTTTTTTCTCTCGTATTAAACCAGTTATTGTTTCAGTACAGTCAGGTACACTCGAATACCAATCAATCAAGAATTCAATAAAGTTTTTATTTGTTTACGTAATCTAAACATTGTTTCCTAAACGTCCGTCTATTTAACGTATTAAATCAAAATTAATGCTACCGACCTAGCCATCCCGGGTTATTAGACGAATGTAACAAAGTGTCCCGCACGTGCGTCCCGCCCAGTAGACGCATAAATCGCCCGCCATTGTGTGACGTCACATGTCCCGCGACATATTGCGTCAGTTAAACACAGGCTGCGTCACGGTTCCGGCTTAATTACGTCATTTAAAAATGATCGCTGCGGGGGGACACGGTATAAGATACAAATAAATGTATTGATACATGATGGATGCTTCTTATATATGGGCGTGTAACACCGCCAATGACCTTAGTAAAAACGTCGCACAATTATTACCATTTAATGCCATTTACTTCTTTTCTCATACTCATACAAGAAGTCCCCATCAATCCTTGCGATAGGCAGGTTCCATAATTTTTTGTTTTTAAGATTTTTAACATAGTCAGTTCCAGATAGTTCCTCTGAAATATTAAATCGTCCATGATTTTACTGGTGCACTTTTTTTTATCGAGGTGAAATGCGTTACGCACCGTCACCTGTATGGATTATCTCCCGGTGGTGTGCCGGACTTCCTAGCGACTGGCGAAAAGATGGTAAATGCCAGCGGCTGCTCCTAGGCGGACTAACCCAGAGGGTCTATCGACTAAAACCTCGCGGCGTAGCTCAATCCCTTGAGAGATTCGTGGTTCTCTAGCTTAGCCCTTAACCCTCAACGACTCCTGCTGATAGCCCAGAGGTCCCTGGGCTATCAGCAGCCCTCACAAGCCCCTTCTTTTTGGGGGACGACGG
The DNA here is from genome assembly GCA_039566165.1 of Maruca vitrata. Classification (NCBI taxonomy): domain Eukaryota; kingdom Metazoa; phylum Arthropoda; class Insecta; order Lepidoptera; family Crambidae; genus Maruca; species Maruca vitrata. Next base: position 17,196,905 of record CM076911.1, on the reverse strand, counting down.
GGCAACCTGGTACATCCACGAGGACCGATGCAATGCAAGCGGCGATGTCTCACATCTGCCACCTATACCACGGCAACGAAAGACTTCGAAAAGCCAGGAGGTTCTCAATCTATTGATACCTACATGTTTTTGTAACACAAATAATAAAAAGTTAAAAACTAAAACCCAACTACGACAAAAAACGACGCTGAAAAAGTATAAAACAAGACTTTTAGAACACTGAACTGAACAAAGTTGCTTATGTAGTTCCAAGTAAATGGACACAGTAGACTCTACCAAAATGCTTATGTTGAAAATTGACAATAATGTCATACAATACTATTTTGAAGTATGCAATATTTACTATGTAGAGATAAGTTTTCATGTTTGGAAAACCGCAGTCACACGTTGTCAAAGTGCTACGGTAGGTAGGTACTTGTGTATGGAACGTGTGACTACGCCTTTCCAAACATGAAAACTTATCTCTACATAGTAAATATTGCATACTTCAAAATAGTATTGTATGACATTATTATCAATTTTCAACATAAGCATTTTGGTAGAGTCTACTGTGTCCATTTACTTGGAACTACATAAGCAACTTTGTTCAGTTCAGTGTTCTAAAAGTCTTGTTTTATACTTTTTCAGCGTCGTTTTTTGTCGTAGTTGGGTTTTAGTTTTTAACTTTTTATTATTTGTACTATTTTGGTGTTAAAGTGTATTTGTGGCGCATAATATTATCAAAAGTTAAATTGATGAACCAACATGTTTTATATTTTAAGGGGACGTAGTAAAGAAGCTATGAACGAAAAGATGTGAACTATATGCAATCAGTCCATGAATATACGTAAAGTCACATGCAAATGCTAGTAATATATATATATTTAAAATGTACAAGTAAAGCGCTTTCCAATGATACCAAACACGGCGTATTTATCTTAACTTTATTTTTTTACTCTGTATGTTTTGTCCGCTAGTGGGCGCCACATTAGATTTTGTGAAACCCTATATAGCCTATAACCAGCGGACAATTAAGACGCTTCTAATGATATGTCATTTGTCGAATTCTGACAAGCAATTTAGAAGTTATGTGGAAACAGATGAACATACATACATACATACAAACATACATACATACATACATACATACATACATACATACATACATAGCCTGTCAAAATCATAACCCTCCTTTTGCTTTGCCGTAGTCGGGTAAAAAAAACGTTCGTTCATTCGTTTGTTTTGTACCCACCAACCCGAAGAGTTTAGAAACTGTCGTTGATACTGAATATATTATGTAGAGCGGACTTGAGCGGCACAATACGGCAGAGGTAGAGATAACTCGCGGTTCGCAGAGACCGGGTAACGAGCAGAACTGGCAACTTGTACTTACCCAAGTTGCCGGGTGGTGGGTTAGTTAAGTAGGTTCCTATAAACACTAAAACCATATAAAAACAAATCCATTTCAAATAGAAGTTTAAGAATAAAAATCGTTTATTCAGTGGCACATATGTCACAGTGGTGAGAAGCATATTAATATTTTCTTATAGACAACATGTTATAAAAATATTTAACGCTAATAAAAGTAATTCATCTGTTTCATCATGCGTACCTGGATAACACAATTTATGGTTTACGCAGGATTCCATTGCGTGCATTTTTCCTTGAAACTCAAACTCGATGTAAAATGTTATCTAAGTAGTGTGATTATCTTATAAAATCCAGTAAGTCGACTGACAAGAGCTCGAAGAATGCGTCATGATGACGCAAATTGGAGTAACCTAATTGTAACTGTAACACTTGATTTACTGTGATGTGTCTCTGAAAATCACTGTCTCCCATCTCTAGATGTTTCCCTTCTGTATACTACTTCGTCTACGTCACAGAGTCATCCTCAGAATTTTGTTTACAACTTGTCGGATATCCGAAACCTGTTGAGTGTCATCCGAATATCGATCAAACACCGATTATCACGAACAATGTTTCTTTTGCCACCCTTTGCTTTAACTTTTCGCTTGCCGCTGATGTTTGGATACAATTTTCTTTTATGTGACACTTTTAAAAGTAACTCGGGAGCGATTTAGAAGTTCACTGCTTCACTTCGATTCGAAATGATATTGTCCTAAGTGTTTTAGCGTCGTTATCTTTTGTTCAGTAAAACTCAAAAAAGTTAATACATTTACTGTCTACTGTCTGTCTGTACCGACACCTGGACCTGGAAAATGGAGACTTCAGAGATTACTCGTGTAACGACAACACAACTGAACATTAATTACCTATTTTTTTATTGGAGGACTTAAGGTAAATTTTTATAATATGTATTTGAATATAACAATGAACCAACAACGACGCCTGCTAGGACTTATTAAATAATTACTCAGTTGGCTGATGTACTCATGTTACATAAAATGCACAATTACGAAAATATCTAAAAGTAGGGGCCGCCCTCGACTACGTCTGTGTGGCAATGGTTTTGGCAACAATATTTATAGGTAAAATGGTCTATAATAAACCTTATAAAATTTGCTATATATTAGTGAGAGTCCCGTAATAATTGGTCTAGCCGTTTCGGAGATTTGCGGGAATTAACAGTCAGACAGACAGACAAAAACCGTTTTAATTGTGTTTCTTGTGATTGGTACACGATATAAATACATACCCTTTAAAAAAAAGTCATTATTATATTACAAACAGACATTTATTTATTTATTTATTTGTTCCACACTTACAACTATTTTTACAGCTTTTTTTTTATTTTATTTAGTTGTATAGATTAATAAGATCGACGTTATTACCCCCGGTGTTGACTTCGATGACACCTACGGTTGACATCATAGATCTTCCATTTCGCTATTGGACCGCTCTTAACTTGTCAACGGGATCATTACATCATTTAAGTTAAGCAGTAAAGCGTTATTTCACCAGCTACCAATCTTTTGGGAGTAATAATAAATCGAATCTAAATGTAAACAGATATATTTGGAACTCTCTTTTCTCTGCCTGATTCTGATGCCTGATCAGACGTAATTTTGTATGTCCTAACATTAAGTTGTCCGGGTGATTTCAGCTAAAGCGTACATATCAATTAAGATAGGATAGGTACCTACTCGAGCACAATCTAATATTGTAAAGTTCAAATAAATTAGAAATTGTGTACTAAAAGTTTACAAGTTATTTATTCAGTCAGGTGGTAGGCTCGACTTTTATTAACCCTTGAATCTTCTTTATTTCATTAGAAAACTGTGAATGTCTGGGTTATTTGCCATGTTTCTGTTTTTATGTTTCTTTATTTTGTTTCAATACGAGTATTAATTGTAAATTATGTTGTTACTGTATAATATTTCTATAACTTGTCCTACAGCTCAAAAATTAGCTTAAATGTTGCTTAGCTGTTCATGGTTAAAGTTACAATATATATTAATATTGTTTTAAATCAAAGTGACATTCAAGTAACAACGCCCAGCCCGCCAAGAATGTTACGCTTTAGAAGTAAGTATTGTTTAAAATTATTCACGCAGCGTTCGATATTTGAATCCTGCATCGCGGTATCAACATTTTTCCCGAGTGCGCCCTAACACATCACCAGGTCCTTTGGTCACCAAGCTACACCACTGCGTAAATCTTCAACCTCGTGCCTCCGAGTTCTTCTTAACAAACTTAAGTTACAAATTAAGCCATGTCTCGATCTCTCAGAGTCTCGGTTCAGGTGCCTTCAAATCAATGTGACGGTCATATTGCTCAGTTTTTGTAAATCAGAAGTTAGATAGCTGCGAATCTCGCCCCCATTTTTGGGAATGAACGTGCCGTCTGACTGACCTGACCTGTCCCAAATGTCAATGGAAATCTATACTAATATTATAAAGCTGAAGAGTTTGTTTGTTTGTTTGTTTGAACGCGCTAATCTCAGGAACTACTGGTTCGATTTGAAAAAATCTTTTTGCGTTGTATAGACCATTTATCGAGGAAGGCTTTAGGCTATATAACATCACGCTGCGACCAATAGGAGCAAAGATACAATGGACAATGTGTAAAAAACGGGGGTAACGGGAACGAAGTCGCTGGCACAGCTAGTAATGGATAAGACAATACTTTTCATATTTTAGTAGGTACATACACCTTTACATTATTGATAATTATGTCCTTGGGTTCAATTTTTTCAATTTTTTCAATTGGGGCGCATTAAAAATGTTTCTTGCGCCAGCTGTCCTGTATTCGATCAATTAAGTCAAAACATCAAGAGGACAAACATTTGTACACACAAAGGTTTGCAGCATAAGTCTACACTTGCCGTAAAAACCCGCTGGATTTGGTCATTGGTGTTACTACTCATGTTTCATACAGCCCTTAAAATCTTAACTCCCAAATTCAAATCAACAAACGTCATGTGTGTAAGCTTTGGTTTAAAAACGTTTTCCAGTTGAAATATAAAGCTATATATTTTTTCGCTGAATCCTAACCCTCGACGGCTCACTAACTCGTCGTCCAGCTGAAAGTGTGGAAAATGCTTTGAAACACAAAAACCGCAGTGGTATGAATTGTTGCACGGTATATTGCGAATTCCTCTAAATTGCAAGCGCCGACACAACTAAGTTAGTTTTTTGTCTTTTACGGTCGTGACGTGTGAGCTAAATTTTTAAAATGGTTATTTTATGGGTGTAGGAAATGGCGTCGAGGTTTAGAGCTTTAGTGTTTTGTTACTAGATATTGCTTTCCACACCGCATGAAGATTTTCTTATTAAGACCGACCCAACATTACTTATTAATTCCGTATTTTTAGATCTGATAATTGTGTTGTACGAAATCTTATTTACTCACAAGTTAGTCCACTCTCACTTCCAGCATTTTTGTACAATAAACGAGTTCACGCGAAGGAAGCCTCAGGCAGTAGAGCTCGTCCAATACAGGTGTACACAACCTTCAAAAACCTTTTCGATGCGATATTTATTTTGCGCCGAGTTTTCCCATTGTTTCATTGAAACCGCCAAGTGCAGTTCTATAAATCCTTCAATATCGGCATCGTATCACGCTCGAATTCCTTCCACCCTTTGACTTCGACATGTCGATGAAACGCGTCGGTTAAATTGCATCGGCATTTATGCCTTCGCATATTTCGCGAACGCAAACTGCGAACAATATCCGGGCCCCACCTGCCGGCCACCTCGACTCATTTGCAATCAATATTTGGTAACCTCCACAATCGGATGTAGCATTCCTCATGATCAGTGCTCTGATTTTATTGTTTTTTATGGGGATCGGGGGTTATGGCTTTTTATAGGTCAGGACGAGGACAAGTATGACAAATCAATATTCGTTGTCGATGGAGTCGCAGTCGTAAAACGGATACATAATAATTTAAAAAATCAAAAAACCCCACTGCTTGAATTAAGGATTAAACTATTGTTCATAAAAACAATAAAGTTTTGTTCACTTTTCAAGCAATTTTCCTGTAATAAATACCCTACTGTTAAAGAATACTTATATTTCAGTTCAACAGGAGAGAGTTAAGCAAGCTAGGATTACTTTCAAAGTGTTGGCACACTACGCCGATGGACGGATTTTGCAGTAGCTAATAGCTTCCCGAACCTGTTTGTGCACAACAATTAGTTATGAAGGAAGTTTGTTGAAAAATCCGACGTAGTGTTAAATATGTCTTGAACGAATTTGTTGACAAGGGGTCAATCTCAATATGTAAATATTGAATAGTTATTTCGACAGATAGTCATTAGATGATCTTGGGTACCGTTGCGAGACCAAGACACTCAATGATGAGATCAAGTTAGGTACTGGTGACAGAAATGACAATATTTAGGAATAGCTCGACGTGGATCAAACGTGAGGACGGGACATGCCTGCAACAAAGTCACCTAGACTTCGCTTTGGCGACGGAGAAAGAATGCAGTCAGATCGGGCCACAAAGAGACGATACTCGTACCTGTGTCGACCAACCAGGTATCGCCCAGGGTAGGTAAAGAAGAATCTCTTTTACCTTCAACGGTCAGACCGGCTGACAAGTGGCTGAAAACAGACCAAATACGGGAATTCTTGTGTCGCTGTCTCGAATTTACCTGGCGTATTATGTAATTAAGTAACGAAATGGGCAGTTCAACTAAAACTTTAACTAACTTATTTTATTTTCTAAAAACAACTATAGTTGGGACAAAGACTCGCTGCCGTGGTGCCATAAAACATCTGTATTCTGTATCAATACCTCCTGCCCGCTTTCTTCCAGTCAAATTTGTTACATGTGCCGGCGCGTTGCGTTAGCAAATGATAATTAACTAGTTAATTACCTTGTCGGAAAAAATACCTACTCAATTCATAAATATTTTTTAGAAGTAAATAAATATACAAATATTTAACATTAAACATCATTTATTCCATAACTTTTATTGCGGAAAAAAATATTGATAGTGTTAATATCGACACCATACTAGTGCAACATAACGCCTCCCCATAACACCTGTAAAGAGACGAATATTCGCTGTCGTAGGCCCACGTTTTATTGCCCCACGAGCAACGAGTCTTTGACACATCTAAAGGAGCATTAGTTAAGTAAACCCTAAATAAAGTTTAGTAAGGTCCGATTGTAGTCATTAGTCAACCAACACAGAAAACGAAAATAATAGGTCACACAAAATGAATTCGATTACGTCGGAAAAATCAATTGGAGCGATTTTATCGTGATCAAGTCGAGTGCGATAAGCGGCATCGCTCGATATCGCACGAGTGTCGTTGATATGGCGAGCGATCACCGATCGACACTCCACCCGCCCTTTGACGCGATGCGATGAATTGGATACGAATAATGTGACCGAAATGAAAACGACTTTTCATCAAACCGACAAGCCCTACTTTTTAACCGACTTCAAAAAAAGGAGGAGGTTCTCAATTCGTCTGTATGTATAATATTTTTTTTTTTTTTTTTTTTTTTTTTTATGTATGTTCACCGATATTTTCGTCAATTATAGACGGATTTCAAAAATTTTTTTTTGGTTGGATACAGTTCACTTTCGAGGTGGTCCCATTTTCACCAGTCCCGGATCTGATGATGGGATCCAGGAGAAATCGAGGGCAACCCTCAAATTTTATAGGGACATGTACCGCGTTTTGCATATTATCTGAAGTTATATTGGCATTTGCTTCTGGAAATCATAATCTTATGATGCTGAGCTGATGATGGAAGGTCAACTTCTTAATACTTAGGAGTAAAAGGATAATTCTTTCAATACTGTATACATATTAAGACTACTAGTTATAATATCAGGAGCATTATAGGTGAGCTGAACTAATAGGGTGACCAGTCTAGGATCTGATGATGGGATCCAGGAGAAATCGAGGGCAACCCTCAAATTTTATAGGCACATGTACCGCGTTTTATATATTTTCTGAAGTGATATTGGCATTGCTTCTTGCAATCATAATGTTATGATGCTGAGCTGATGATGGAAGGTCAACTCCTTAATTGTTTGGAGTAAAAGGATAATTCTTTCAATACTGTATACATATTAAGACTACTAGTTACAATATCAGTAGTATTACAGGTGAGCTGAACTAATAGGGTAACAAAAGATTTAACACTAAAAAGTATGAAAAAAAATTGTAAACAAAAAAAAAAACCGCCTTCAAAAACCCGACTCACTAAAAATTACAAAATAATATAATACGAACATTTATAATCATCTGGGTATGAATCTTATATGTTTTTGAAGGCGGTGCCAATCAAAATTTTGAGGAAAAAGAAGCACTCTGTGCTTGTCTGTTTGAAATATAAACGGCACCGCATTCAACAACATATAAAATTCATACCCAGATGATTATAAATGTTCGTATTATATTATTTTGTAATTTTTAGTGAGTCGGGTTTTTGAAGGCGGTTTTTTTTTTGTTTACAATTTTTTTTTACTCTTATTCATTTTAAGTCCATACGCCATCCTAGTTATTTAGTTACTTATTGCTCTTAAACCAGTACCTCCGAAAACACACTTTGCCGTTGATTCCACCCTAGATCTATATTCTGACATATCGGATTGACGTCTTACCGAACTATGAAAGCGTAGCAACATAGTGTGCTATTGTGTTTCTGCACAAGCACTACTTATAATTACTGTTCCCTAAACGAAGTCATACGTCTATTAGTATCAAGCTCTGCGTAAGGACCGAAAGGTCCCCGGTTCAAGTCTGTAAATAAATGACTTAGCCCGGAGTCAAGTCGGAATTGTACATTTAAGTTATATTACATTAAAAATTAAACCTTTTGGCTAAGCAACAGTGTTTCTCAGTAAGTTCCATTTAGCTTAAATAAATTGCGGACGTAAGTATGTATTTTTCTCATCTTCGCTTTTAAACACATTCCTTAATAATTGTCAAATCGACTCTTATATTTTGATAAATGTTCAAATACTAATCTTAATAGGAAGAAACCCTCAAAACCGACCTTCTAACAGTTTTGACATTTAGAGGACCTCACTCGATACTGACGCCTCTACCGGCCAATTCTGACGTGATAGCCCTCATTGGTCGGACATTATAATAATTTATGTCCAGCGCAGTTGGCCAGTCTTTATTGCGCGAGATTAGTCGCCGTGGTCATTGCGTTATATCGCTATTTCATCGTAATACAAACGGTAGCTACTTCTCCGGAATCAGACAAATATATGACATTGTCTTATATCAAACAAAAAGACGCCGCGGGAAAGACTTGTCCGTAATATGAAGAGAACTGTTTGTATGAGTGTCTGAGCGTATCGAGTGTACGCAAGGTTCAGAAGCAATAAAGTCGTAGCTAGGGGCGAGATCAGTCCGCTGCCGGAGTAGTCCTAGGGATAGGGTGCAGAGTACAAAATACATAGTATTTATTTTCAACAAGTACAATGACAAATTGGTTTTAAATTAGATATGTTTCCAGATATTAATCTACTTAGTTGTATATTTTAAAGCAGTTTATGTATGGCACCTACACTAAAATTTAATCTGTACTGTGGTGTCTTTACGATCAGCTGACAAGGGTAGGCTGCCTTATTTATAATAAGTAACTTACTCAATTATTACGGCGGAACAGCCATGCATAATTTTTCTATTGAACTTGGCTCTCCTTTTTAAAATTTATGTGTTTGTTGGGATATTAGTATTAGGTACAGCCCTCGTAGTCAGGAACGCTGTATAGAGCTAAAACGTTGGTTCTCTAAATATAATGTACGCGAGTCTAATCCGTAATATTATTTCAGACAAGTACAAGGTCAAGTACAGGATGGAAAATGGTGAAAATGGTGACTGGGTTAGCTCTCCAACATTAGAAACTCAGATTTAAATATTATACAAATATAATAAAACCATCGATATGTCATTTCAAGTAATTTCAGCTGTAAAACGAGTACTCATAAACGTTGGGCCAAAACCAGAAATTTTATTTTATCGGTTACAAAAAGTTCCACAAATATTTGAATATGAAAAATATTCACGGTTTCCATGCCCTGGCCTAAACGTCTATTTAAACAGCAAACTGTAAATCGTTCGTCAGTGCGAAGAGTGAATCGACACGTGGCGACGGCGTGCCCTCCTCCCTTGAACACCCTCGCAGCCCTCTCTTATCGCCGCCCAGTAAGGCTCAAAATGCCCTAGCTAATCAGGCCCGCAATATAGACCACGTAATAAGTCAGCTATTTGTTCATTGTTCCCTCTATTTGTAATTTTTGAGTCAATATGCTAGAGGAAAGGGCTACATCCACGCGTGGGCAAGATTAGTATCAATAGACATGTCAAATTGTTTCTCACGTTATTCATTCATTTAGAATGCTTAGACGAATCTTGTTTCAATCGAATGTAATGCGTGCTATGCAGGTATTCTGCTGTCGGGTCGATGCCCAAGTGGTTAAGGTCGTTGCTTGCTATGCGAGAGGTCGCCAGTTCAAACCCCGCCAGGTACCAATGTGTTTTTCAAATTTGAAATTCATATGCACCATCATTCGATGCTTTGACGGTGAAGGAAAACATTGTGAGGAAACCAGCACACCTGAGAAATTTTTCAAAGGTGTGTGAAGCCATGTCAGAGGCCTAAGGGCGGCTTAATAACTCTGACACCAGGTTGTTTATCAACCATACGATAAGAAGAAGAAGAAGAATCTGTCGGGTTATCGTTTTTCGCAGATTCTTTCTGAAAACTCACAGAGAAGGTAATAATGTAAAATCAATCCCATTAAAATCATAAATAAATGTAAAATAAAAGTTAATTGGATGTCAAGTTCGGGTTTGTATCCAGCTCTACACAAGAGACTGGACATACGGGTGTTCAATTGAGGAAAGTCAAAGTGATTAGAACTATGTAGTAAGTTAATTCGTCACCTGTAGCATGAGTTCCTACCATGAGTTTAAAAGTTACGGACTCGATATCGCCTACGTAAATATGTCTATGAAAAACTCGTGCAGCGCCCCTGGTGGTTACGCTAAGAACTAAAATCGGTCGTATGAAAACAACAACTCGATAGGTTTTTAACGTACGTACGTTTTCGATAGCCAACTCATGGTACCGCTGGACATGGAAACGTGTTGTGTGACATCCGATAATCAAGAAAATTTTGATCGTACCTATATTATAAATTATTAACGATGAAAATTTTATCGCAGGGCTAGAATATTGATCGTATCTTAAACAGTGATAAAAAAATAACGATTTATGGACCCTAAACTAACTATTTGAGTTTTAGGTATAATGATATTGGGAGCACATCAGCCAGCGTAGTGTATGTGGAATTATTTTTTAGAGTAGGTAATGAGGGGACATGTTATTACCCATGGTGCCGCTCGCTAGTTCTGTTAGTTTCACTATTAGCTTACTACCAAAATAAAAATGAAGCAGAAACTTTATATTCTGTGAAATTACGAAATCTTGCTATATAGTTTTCAAGGAGATTTCATGCATCAATTAAGGATATAAAACTTATTTAATCATTCCAATGGACACCGTAAATTCATGAAAAATCAATGTCGTGCAACCGTAAAACAAAATTCAACCAGTGAAACGTCAGACTCCTAAAGACCTGACGTTTCGACAAAATTCGAAATTAAAATGTGATATATTTTATAATAAAAATAATTAAAAACATATACAAAAAAAATGGTAATGTAGAGAAATAAGCATAATATCTTTATCTAATATCTGGGACGCAGATATTCATATTGGTGCAAAATGGCAAGGTGAGTATGACTGCGGTCGGTTCGTTACATCGTTGCGTAAAAAATAGGAGACTTTTAACATTCTTAAAAAAGACGTTCAGTAAAAATATTTTTAATTAATATAAAAGATTAATCTTACAACTTGTCCGTTTATCGTTGCGTCTTAGGTACTTTTAGTCCGTTAGAAGTCATCATTCTCTGAGAATCGCAACGTTTGAGCCAATGGTGTTCCACATTCAAAAGCCCACACCACTATCTCAAGTTAACCCTGCCATAGCTACCTGTTCATATACCGGTCTTCCTATATCGGAACGCTCTGCAGGTTCAAAACATTTATTTAAAAAAAAAATAGATTGGCTTTTCCGCACTACAAATCGTATTCAAATTGTGTGAAAGATACAAGCATCTGTTTATTTCTGCAGCAAACTCTGATTACGCTTGTAACAGGTTCATATACCTAAAAAAAACGAACAAATTCCCAAGCGGAGGCAAGAGAGTTCGGTACCTATTCATTCAGTAGAACAATAAAAAGACCACAACAGATCAAAAGACGTTCATTCATACTTGATCACTAAAATTGGTGGAGTATGCCTTATCCCGAAAGCTCTCAAGACGGTCCTTCTTATTTTTTCCATTATCGATAGATGTATTATTTTTCTATTCAAAACATTCACAATTCTTGAATTCAAATAGTAAAGTGCTCACTTAGTAGAACAAATAAATGCACAAGTAAGATCATCGTGAATAAAGTTTGACAGTTATTGTAGTACGGACCTATATCTAGTAAAACATACGATCTGCATCAAATGTCGATACACATATTCTAAGTTTGATGACTATTTTGTCTTGCGATATAAGATCTATTTGTTATCGCATTACAAATAAGTAGAACATATAGCGCAAGACAAAAGAGCTAAATTTCATTTTAATTATGTTTTCTTATTTCAAGCAGTACCTATTATAAAATAGTATTACCTAAGTATGGTTTATAAGTATTCTCTTCCACTTCCAGTTGTTGTACGTGTGCGGGCGGCGCAAACGCTGCCAAGGCGAGCTTGCCACTGATATGCATGGTGCCCAGGGAGGGGGGCGGCGGCGGCGGGCGCGGCCCCGGCGCCGGCGCCGCCGGCAAGCCCCGCCCCGCCGCCGCTTCGACGGCCCACAGCGACTTCCAGCTGCTCGACGAAGATTACATCAAGAAGCACTTCAAACTGCCCCAGCGGTCGCTGTATCTAGACCCATTCAGGCGAGTATCTTCCTTCTTCCCTAGTGGTGACACCAGCCGCTCCCCGCCGCCGCTTCGACGGCCCACAGCGACTTCCAGCTGCTCGACGAAGACTACATCAAGAAGCACTTCAAACTGCCCCAGCGGTCGCTGTATCTAGACCCATTCAGGCGAGTAACTGCCTTCTTCCCGAATGGTGTCGCCAGCCCCGCCCCGCTGCCGCTGCGACGACCCACAGCGACTTCCAGTTGCTCGACGTAGACTACATCAAGAAGCACTTCAAACTGCCCCAGCGGTCGCCGTATCTAGACCCATTCAGGCGAGTAACTGCCTTCTTCCCGGGTGGTGTCGCCAGCCCCGCTCCGCTGCCGCTTCAACGGCCCACAGCGACTTCCAGCTGCTCGACGTAGACTACATCAAGAAGCACTTCAAACTGCCCCAGCGGTCGTTATATCTAGACCCATTCAGGCGAGTAACTTCCTTCTTCCCGAGTGGTGTAGCCAGCCCCGCCCCGCCGCCGCTGCGACGACCTACAGCGACTTCCAGCTGCTCGACGTAGACTACATCAAGAAGCGCTTCAAACTGCCCCAGCGGTCGTTATATCTAGACCCATTCAGGCGAGTAACTTCCTTCTTCCCGAGTGGTGTAGCCAGCCCCGCCCCGCCGCCGCTGCGACGACCTACAGCGACTTCCAGCTGCTCGACGTAGACTACATCAAGAAGCGCTTCAAACTGCCCCAGCGGTCGTTATATCTAGACCCATTCAGGCGAGTAACTTCCTTCTTCCCGAGTGGTGTAGCCAGCCCCGCCCCGCCGCCGCTGCGACGACCTACAGCGACTTCCAGCTGCTCGACGTAGACTACATCAAGAAGCGCTTCAAACTGCCCCAGCGGTCGTTATATCTAGACCCATTCAGGCGAGTAACTGCCTTCTTCCCGAGTGGTGTCGCCAGCCCCGCCCCGCCGCCGCTGCGACGACCTACAGCGACTTCCAGCTGCTCGACGAAGACTAGTATCAAGAAGCACTTCAAACTGCCCCAGCAAAATTCAAACGAAGTCCCATTCAAACGAGATCCCATTCCTACCCCGAACTCGAAAGTAATCGAGTTCGGGGTAGGGTATCCTCTAAGTTTTTCAAACAGCACTCGCCAATAAACCGCTGTCTGTCAATGTCCTATATTACATTGATAATATTCATTTATAATGTCGGCGTTCCCTCAGGCGTCCCCTGATCACGTTCCCAATGACGCAAGAGCAAGTGTCCAACTTCAGCCTTGCGCGCAAGTACAAGATCAACCAACAGATCCTGGATGGATTCCTGGACGCCAGCGAGGCTATATCTGCACCCAGTGTATTTGTAAGTTGTGCCTTCCGGTTTTATAATTAAGTCTATGAAATATCCGGCCAAGTAGGAGTCTGACTCGTGCGCATAGAGCGTTCCGTACCATTAATGTATAAACAAATCGCGTTGTAGTTTTTGTTATTGCTTATCATTTCTATTTTGCGTGTTTAACCTCTTAGACACCAAAAATAAAAATGATCTCAGTTTTCACCCTTTGGGTACAAAACCCTAAAAACGAGACTCTCAAACTGCTGGCGTGGCTACCTATAAATAAGATCAACCAGATGCTAAATTGTATTCTATAAGATCAATTTGAAAGTAATTTTTTTTTATTTTAGGAATGTTTTTGAAACGGGTAACAAACATATTTTCATTATTATACAACATCACAAAATATGATAGTTTAATAATTGCGTCACTATATAAGAATGATTCTTTTACATATTTCAATAATAGTTGCGTTGCTATAAATCATTCATAGCAACGCAACTATTATTGAAATATGTAAAAGAATTTTTTTACTCAATGTTTGACTACAATTTTTTACTTAATAAACCTAGCTTAACGATTTGGTTTTTATTTTTAGCCCTACGCGAAGTCTGAATCGGAGAAGAAGAAGGAAGCGGAGGACGATGAAGAAATCATTTATATCTTACAGCTACCAGACTGGGAGTTCCAATGCCCTGTCCACAATCAGACTATCAAAACTCCAAGGTCTGATTAGCATTGCATTTTCATCTATTTCTTACTGACTTATCGCGCCATCTGTTGAGAAAAGTGTTTAATGTAGTTGCCATTCACTTTCGTTGTGTAGCGCCATCTATACTCGGGAGATGACAACGTTTGACATTTGACAATGACATTTGTTTTTTTATTGCTTTTAATGGACTTGGACATAGCGATTTATTATTACCTACACTATGGCTCAATAAAGTTATGCACTAATTTTTTTTTCAGATTTATATGGCATTCGTGCAAGAAGGACAAGGGTGGAAAGAAGGGCGAGCTGAAGCAAGGTGGAGGGCCACTTAATAAACCAAAACCTTGGCTGCTAAGCAGACATACGGATTTCGATTTGTTGTCACAGTGGTAGTTGTTAATATGATTTTGTTTTACCGATCATACTCAAACCATAAGTTAAGAACATTGTACCTATTCAATGAAATAAATAAACAGAACTACTTATAAACCTTGTATTCATTAATAATATTAAAAAACCTACGTTAAGCAAATACATAGTGTCGTTCTTGGACTACATCAATATGCTTATGTAAATCTTCGCATGGTAGGGGTACCAAGCAAGTTGAGTAATATATGCTATTATTTCCGCGAATAGGAAAAAAAAGTGTAATAGAATACTTTTCTGCGAGTACCTATACCTAATGTAACAGACTATATTCATAAATTCTTGGTTGAGTTATTTTCATAAAAATTACAGTAGCTGTTATATAACGGATATTATTATTTAGAATTTTATTTCCTGTATATAAATTCGCTTCGATTCGATTGCACTGATATGATGATAATTAATATCGAATCATAGAATGAAAAAAATAAATAGTTAGGTAGAAGACGTGCCGTACTACTATTGATTTAATAATAGGTATTACCATTATCATTATATTTTGTATCCTCTTAAAATGATATCAATGTAAATAAAAAAACAAATGGCGTTTTTTTTAGGACTGTAGTTACTAGAAAAAATACACCATACGATAAGCGGATTTAAGTCCTAAATCTGACCATTGACTTAAAAAACTCATAAAGCTATACAAAATTATATAATTGTTGGTGTGTCAGATTTCAAAAATAATATATACCTATATATAAAATAAATAATACTGGCTGGCCTCTAAAAGTCTTGAATGAAAATCCAATAAAAACACCTTGTCATTCTCTAAATCAAAACCGTAAAACATTTATAGTGAAATTATTAGTGATAATATAAAATATATAAAAAAATTGTATGCTCTCGAAAATCACAATGACTGAAAAGGATTTATTAGCAAAATTAGCCAATATGTAAGTAAAATTATACAAAATTGTTATAGGACACTATTGTGTCTCTGTAATGTGTACTGCCAAAAGAAACGCCAGATATAAACAATACAATAATTTATTATGGTTTCATTTCAGACCCCTGGCAAAGCCAGGGTTTGATTCCCTTGGCATGTCAGCTCCCGTTCTCGTTCAAATGAACCCAGACGGCAAATGGGAAAACACCAAGCCTGCTGACCTAGACGAGGAACGTTTGAAAGCCATAGTCGCGCATTTGGTTAACTCTAAAGCTGTTTCTGCAGCTCAAAGTTATTGTTGCCAATGTGCTATAGAGACTCAGGTTAGATTTATTTATTTTTACGGGTATTTCCATGTTTACTTGGCATGATTTTATTCTTGGTTTATCAGTGAAACAGTGAAACAGTGGAACAGGATATATGCCTAAATAAAATTTTGTTATTTTTTATGATTTATTATATTTTTTATATTTTTAATAGTAGAAATTATTAAGGGACTAGGTACATCTGTTCAATAATAAATATGCATGTTAAATTATAATCGTCAACTTATGAGCTTCATTATTATTTTGTCTTTAATAAAGATATTCCTTGAAAAAAAAATTAAATAAAATTAAAATTCAATTTCAGAAAGACGGTGGAGGCAAACCATCTAATTTTGTGCCTGTAATAATGATGCCAATTTATCCAGCCGATCAGTGCCCTTTTGACATGGAATGTGAAGTTCAAAAAATAAAGGAGGCAGGATCCAAGCCTTCCAAAAAAACAGCCAAAGGCACAGAAAAAGAGAAGGAAGCTGAAAAAGAAAAAGATAAGAAAAAGTCTAAGAAACGCGCCTTTGCATTACAACGACTGACAGATTTTGATTTACTTTCGCAATGGTAGTACTGCTCTACATAGATGTTCCTATTGTGGTATTGTTCACGGTTCAGTAACTAAGTCAGTAAACGTTAGGAAAAACAATTTTTCTTTTATTTATATTTCTTTTTATACAGTCTAGCTTCAAAATCTCTTGGGTCAATTTGTTCTTAGGGTACCCGTACAACATAAATTGGAAAAACAATGTATTTAATTATGTTGTTTTACATATAGATTTTTTTTTCGATTAGATATTAAGACACTTCACCTGTATTTAAGTATTTAGAAATTAAGAACGGAATAAGTGAGAAAATATTTTTGATAACTTGTATCGTGACGTTGCAATAGGGACTAACAATAAATATTTCTTAATAATATTATACTTTCTTATTGTTTAAATCAAAAAGTTATAGGTAGGTACATTTGCCACGATCTTGGCCATGGCTACCTGTATCTTCTGTTGTGAGTATTAGAAATAAAGGATTTGAATTTCTGAATAGCCATGTAAAAAGTAATACCTGTGACTTTTTATATTCTTTTGACATTTATTTTAAACATATTATAATAAATAGGTTGGTTACATACATCATAATTTTTATAAAAAAAAGTAGGCGACATTATTTTATTGTCTATGAATGTTAACTTTTTCAGAGCAAGCGCATTTGTCTGATTGATGGCAACTTTGATTACGTTTACAATGTCTATGGTCGATGGCCGACCACGGTGTTTGAAGTCAATGAAATAGATTGATGCACATTGCATATTATTTTTTTATTTCAATTCAATTATATAATTATGTTTCAATTATAAATAACAAGCCAAACCAATGAAAGGATCAAAAGACTAGTAAAACACAGGTAAGGCCGCGGAATACTAGTGTCGGACGTGGAGTACGTAATTGGTTTCTCATCCCACTTTTTATGTTTTCACACTTATCCTTTCAAAATCCCAGACAGAGCTATTCAGCTGGGATGCGTTTCTGCGCATCCAGCTATCCTTAGTATATATAGGTCATGTAGCGAGCTAGCCCGGAGGGATGGTTCTTGGAAAAATGCAGAGGTCAGTGAATTTCGCCACAAATTTGTGTGATAATGTGCATTTTTTTCATATGGACAGATGCAAGTGATTCCTTGTGCGTAGAATGAAAAAAAAAGTTCTCACGCTCGCGGGTCCTTTGTAGAAGTTGTTTTTTGAGAACACGATTCGAGACACATGTGTTTAACTTCCTGTATTGTGTAGGAAAATGGTTATTCTCGTATTTACACATACGTGTTTATCGTAATTGATTTTTACTTGCCCTCTATGGATGAGATTTGTGGAAGTAATGTTTGTGTGTTATTTTTCATGTTGATTGGTAAGTGTGGTCCTATATTTTGTGATTGGCCTTGGTTGTGACATTAGCTAGCTGTTGTAGTTGTTGGTGACCTTACAATACAATATCCCCAGCAATTCCTTTCAATTGGCTGTTTATTATATGCAACTTTGCACTTTAGTGCATCCATCAATCAATAATTGCAACAAGGGGATTTTATCTAATGGACCTACCTACTTCTTTGTATCAAGAGATAGTCTAGGCTGTGATGACATAAATACTAACTACTACTAAGGATGAGAAAGGTTTTCTGGTGCTACTAATTCATGGCTCAGTACATAGGTAGGTTTCAACATGTTATTGATTTTCCAGGTGTGAAGACTTTATGCATGCTCTCTAGTTTTTCGTTTCAAGTAGAAACCTGTTGCTTTTCAATTCCATTAATTTTTGATGTTAAATGCTTTTAAAATTTCTTTGTTTCATAATAATGTGATATTTGCTAATGTGTTCAATTGAGGGTATGAACTCTCCAGTAAGGCTTTTAAACTGAAAATATAGTGTAATATGTTGACAATATTATTAATTATAATGATAAACTCTATAACATTAAAAATAATATGATTTGGGTGGTTTACCGTAAAACCCATTATTGATACTCTTTAGAGCGCAGTATCCATTCTATTTTATGAATAAATTAGACAACCATCATTGTCAATCAACCAATTTCGAGGTTGTATCCAACCATCTTACCCTTCTATTTTTAATTGACTTATAACTCATGATATGCCACAATAAAATGGTATGCAATCTATTATAAATGATAAATTGCTGAAAAGACTGGGTTCCTCTGGTAAAATAATGAACTAAAGTGGATTAGTTATTTTGCTTATTAAAGTATTGTTTCTATAGCTGATTATAAACTTAACACAGTTGTGTGTGTACCCATCTTCGCTACACTTTCTATCCAATGTACTTAATACTACATTGGATAGAAAGTGTAGCGAAGTGTACTTAAATCCTGTAAAATTACAAAATACATTAGGTGTTCGAATAGAGACATACCTAGTTGTCATGTGCATTACTTTGTTCTTTCTACAGATTAGGTAACTTATTCAACAGTTGCCTGACTCATGATTCTCTAGCTATATGTGCTGATTTAGTTAGTATGATTTGTCTCCTAACATCACGTTTTGCTTTCGCATCTAAGTGGAGCAACATTAAATTGCTGAATATTAAAACAATTCAAGTAGATCATTATTTGTACAAAGTAGCTAAGCATTTTACAGTTGTTTTGCTGTCGTCATTGATACATGGATTGTATTAACTCTTTTATGGTTTTAGTTTAACAATTTTCATTTATAATTTTCTGTCATTTCATACTGTTTAGTTTGAATATAGTGGTGTTTAAATAACATATTTTTGTTGTTGCAGACATCCCGCCCATGCACCGAGTAATTCAAAGCACTTAACAGTAAGTCGATGATGCACAATTTATATGTTTGACATGGCAAATCTTATTTTTATAATTGTACTGTAAATTAAATGTCATGTTTTCAGTTCCGCTTACAAGTTATTAGAATGGATCCATCATGTTCACAATCAAAGTGTGATGTATTTGAAGGTCCCAGCCAGGTGCCCTTCAACAGAAATGCAGAGAATAAGACTGATAGCGAAACAAATATGGTAGACAAAGAAATGGATGCGCAAAATAATGTTCAGAGACAGAGGATTGATGACATAGAAAGGGCGGATTTCGAGGAGGAGAATCGTATTATCAACCAATGTTCGAGCATGATGGTGGAGGGCAAGCCCCCGGCGCCCGCGCACTACTCCGGCACCCTGAGCGTGAACTCGAGCCTCGCGTCCAGCTCAGAAACAATCTCCACGTACCCCACAGCAAACGACTACAGCTTGCCCGGTTGCAGCAAAAGCAGCTCCTGCGATGACAGCAATGCAACCATCAAAAATATGATTCACTCTAGAAAGCCCTATGTGGTGGAGGAACCCAAGGTTGACTTTATGCAGAAGCTATTGAGCAGTAATACTCATGAGAAGAAAGATTTTCCTAAAGGTAAAATGTATAAAGCCAACCCAGACTTGGATAATGAAAATGGTGCATTTGGGCGGGATGGAGGTGCAAAGTCGAGTTCTGATGCTTCCAACAGCAGCTCCCAATCAGACAGCACGAAGGACTTTAGCGTACCATCAACATCGAATGCTGAAAAGTTACTTGGTCTCAGTGATAGTGGAAAGAAGAGTGAGGCAGGCAGTTCAAAATCATCGGTGAGAATTATACGGTTGTTTTCCATTTTTGTTTCGTTCTTTAGATGCATTAATGTGATTTTTGTTCTAGAACTATGTGCAGTACTGTGATGGGGATGAGGAATCTGATGATGACATAGAGGAGTCATGGTGCACTTGTCTTTCTTCGCATGAGGTTGGTATTATTTACTTTCTTTTCTCTCACCAAGGTTTTTTACATATTGATGTGTACTAAACTATGGCAGTTTACACACACTGAGGTTGTACCATATTGTCACCATGTCAAATGCTTGTCTTGAAGTAACAGTGTTAATCTTTGTGTTTGTTTGACAGGATGATGATGAGGAAGAGGAACAGGACACGGAGTCAGAGAGGCTATGGGTATGTAGTTTTATGATATGTATGTATCACTGAGGGATTGAAGGTCATGTTATATGCTGTTTGTCTATTTTTATCCCCTCGCAAGTCCCCTACCTAGTGCATTAGCCACTATTATTTATCATTAGCTATTGTGAACCGGGGCACACATATTCATGGAGTATAACTAGCTAAGGGAACATAGTGAGAAGCAGATATTATAGTTAAAGCTGCTTAGTCTATTGATATTAAAATATTTTCCCTCATTTCGGTTAAAATTTATATTTGTAAAACTTTATATTTATACAATTATTCAAATCTTTCTGGACAGACAGTTACAAACTTTTTTCAGACGTGAAAAAAATATGAATAGTTAATCTGCTCTCATGTTTTATTAAACGTGAACTCTTAACATGCGAGAGTCCACCATGTCTCTGTGCCGGACCAGTGATGATAGGGGTGACTCTTTAATCAATTCTGCCCTTGGGGTAATCACTCGAGTTAAATCGTGCTTTTTTAGTATAAACTAGTGACCAGCCCACTCTTTGCTTCGGGTATATTGTAAATAAAAAACTTCCACCTAAAAACAGTGTCTATTAAAAAAAACCGCATCAATATCTGTAATTTTTAAAGATCTAAGCATACATACATATGTCCATATCGTCCATATGTATGCTTAGACAGATATAAAAGCGACTTTTTATACTGATATATGATAAACAAATTACTTGCAACAAGATGACAAAAGTCGTGGTAAAGAATGCCTGCACACATTTATTTCCATTTCGTGTTGTACGTGATTAATTGATCGAGACTGTTCTGAAATCTTGAAATATGTAAATAGGATAAAACGAACATCTAAACGGCAGTTTCCAAGCTGATTGTTTAACGATTTTGTAAATGTAGTCCATAGTGATGAGAAATGTAAAATAGATGGTATATAATTTAGGAAAGCTACGTTTTATTTTGCATGTTTGCCAAAAATACGCTTCTTTTGAGTAGCAGGATAAGCCAGTAATGCCAATAAAATATTAGTGTTGTAGAAAAAATATATATTAGGCTATATTCGGACATTCAAAAACTGGGAAACGGTTTGCGTATTCACTTCTCATGCTTGCTACTTAAAGCAATAGAATAGGGATGTTACAAATAAAGTAAAAAAAAAACAGATCCTTTTCATGGCTCATGGCTTCGATTTGTTTAAACTCATGGAATGGCGGGGGTGTTTTTTGTTTACCAAACCGAGTAATTTACCATGCCAGCTTTGCGTTAGCAATAGCACCTAACGATTATTCGCTTATACATAACCTTAAGAATAAGGTTATTAATTTAATTGAATATAAAGGTTATTAACACATTTAGGGACGTTTCTGTGACATTACGTTACATATTATGAATTAGAATGAAAATCCGCGATTTCGTGAATTAGTTTATTAATTTGAGATTCGTTTGTTCTTGCTCTGAAGTGTTGATGATATCAATTGAAGAGTAGCAGCTTTGCCTATATCAGTGTGGATAGACCACGATCCAATCATCTAGTTTCCTTGACGGCTAGCGTGGGTCGAGCGACAGCAGTTTATTACTGATCCGTGATGCTGAGGGGCTCGGCACACTCATCAACTCGGCTTCGGGACCGTATCAACATGAGCCGTTTGTTTCTTTTAAACTCCCTCCTGCAACGCACTTTCATCGGAAACGTGACGTGATCGCCTGTATCGATGCGAGTTTGTATGTGCATGTTTCATTGATGATGACAAGACTACTCCAAGGTATCATCGTAAAAGCTTTCTAAACGTACGCTTTTTTTTCCTAACTGACTTACGATGATGGCTTGGAGTAGCCTTGTCATCATCACCGGACTTGCGGGGGAGCGGATGGCTCTCACTATAAACGAACGCGCGACAGTAGCAGTGTACAAAGGGCCTTAGTAATAACTAAAAGTTTGATAAGCCGCATGTTTTTTTTACCGCACGCATGGTATGAAAGTTGGCATTCTTCATCAGGACCCACCTGCCCTATTGCAGAGGAAGAGACGCTTCGAGCCGCCGCCGTCGCAATGCGCGAAGAAGTTCTGTTCGGACATTAGCCGGCCGTCCTCAGACGGACCTTGGAATAGGGGCGGAGGCGCCATGCCCGGGACCAGCGCCGTGCAGGGCTCGCCGGAGGTCGACCAGTGGGTCACCAAGTAAGTCATCATTATCGTTATCACATATAAGGCACCGCTGATGTATTGGCATCGTTTGCCTATCCTAAACCATTAATTTTACTTCTTTGGGATTCGACCAAAAAAAACGTAGTTTAGGCACAGTTTACAATTCACTCAAAAGAAATTCACGAAATATAATCCGCTTGTAAATGAAATAGGGTAACCAGTACCATTCTTGGCACCCCCCCAGTGATTGGCACTTTTGCCTTTCATTTCAAATATTTAATTTCGTAAATACATTTTGGATATGAAAAAACTACTATTCAGCGGCAAATTTCTACATTTACTTATGGAAATACTTAACGTTACGCCAAAATAACGTCTTAATAGTTTTTCTGTTGGATTAAGTCAACAGTGAAAGTTCGCGGCAATTTTAACGTGAAAAAGTTTGGTGAGGAGTGCGTTAGAAGTGAATTTTATACGATTCCAGGTAACCATTTGAAGGATATTTTAGCTTTACAACATGATATTATGTTAGGAATATGATTTTTAACTTTTTCGAAAAAAAAAGATTAGTATTCACGCAGTTTTTGCTATGCCAATAATTGCACTGAAATATATATTACCGCTCAGTCATTGGCAGACCTGCCAATCGCTATACTTCTGAATCCTATAATCCTAATTTATTTATTTTTTGACGCGGAATATGCTTGATGCACCTTCACCTTGGGTAGGGGTTTACCCTAGGTGGTATGTGGGACTCCTTGCTGAGGGTGCTGAGACGGAAAAGACCGGCAGCTGCTCCTGGGCTAAGGTGCAATTCCTAGGGCCACTAGAGGTGTACCCAATAAACTCCGCGGCGTACCTCATCGCCTACTGGTGTTGCAGTGGTACTTGGCCTTGTGTACAGAGCCTTCACGCACAACACCACCGGCGGAGCCTCCACGGGCTCCCTCAAGCCTCCCCGAAGGGGAGCAACAGGGGTCCCGGTACGCAAGGTCACTCCCGTCCCTCAACGACAGCCGTTGGTGCAATGCTGACGGGAGTGTCCCCACACCCACCGCCGGCAGGCCATCGTTGGACTGCGACATATGACGCGGAACCTTATCTTACCACTTCTATACAACCACCTATTGATTACGCTCAGTCTATACCGTCAACAAGTCGATGATTTGATTATTAGACTATGAAATAATGAAGATTTCCAGTATTTTCATTAATTCATCAGAAGACTGATTCAATTTAAGCATTAATTAAATAGTTGTAGTAACTAGGTTGGCAGTATGCTAATAATTGCAATGCCATTGTGAGTGCCAATGATTGTACTAAGTTACAGTGTCAATCACTGTACCATAGTGCCAATGACTATACATTTATGTCACTGTCTATTATTTTGAGTTTTTTTAAATAAATAAGGATACATTTTTGAATTGTAGTATCATTTTAGGAATCTGTTTGTATCTAAAAATCCATTAATGCTAAATAAATCTGTAACTTACGTTAGTCAAATTGAATTTTTGAAGCCAAAGACAAAAGTCAGCATTAGGTGCCAATCAATATACTGGTTACCCTACATTGAATAACCTTTTAGGTTTTTAGGGCCCTAGCTCGTGAAGGTAATACACGTTTGTCCCAATCGGATATCCCATAAAATGAGTATGGAATATCTCTTCGAGTCTGACTGACTAATTAATTAACTACCTTTGGGAAAAA
This sequence comes from Maruca vitrata, assembly GCA_039566165.1. NCBI lineage: Eukaryota > Metazoa > Arthropoda > Insecta > Lepidoptera > Crambidae > Maruca > Maruca vitrata. The sequence goes on along the minus strand of CM076911.1, from coordinate 17,172,529 downwards.
TATTCTTTATTTTTTTACCGAAGTACCTACATATGTCATGAAATATTTGAATGAAAACTTTAAGATTCATAGATATCGGGCGTGAGGCCGAGTTTTTTTTAGTTCGCTGCACGCACTAGTTCATCGCAAAGACAATAGCGGATATATCAAATAATAGGTAGATTAACGTCGATTATGCCCTTTATCACCACCTAAATGCAATGACTGTTATAGTCACCATTCGGAGACTATTTCACTTTGAAGCTTACACGTCTTATTATTTTGTTACATAATACCAATGCTTTAAAATTATGACTTAGATGCTTTCAACTTAGTTGACTTGTCAAGTACTTTGTTTTATAGGTATGTAGGGATAATCTCATTCAATGCGTAGCTGTTGACGGACATTAGTTCGAATTTGAACATAATGGATCAGACTGCGTGCAATTCTCAATTTGTGTGTGGTGACCACACTGACCTTTAGATATTCTGTGTCCGAGACGCAAAAGGCGTACTGATTGAATGGTCATGAAAACACTTGTTATTAATTGATTGTCGTTATGACTGCCACTTCGTGACGAGTAGATAGCATCAGATCATGAGTTTGGTTCCCTGAATTTAACAACTGGGCGCCCAATAATACAAAGCTCACGCACGGTTATTATCTTATCCTGGGTTTGACGATAGGGCTGCCTTATGTCTGTCACGGTTTATGAAATGATGACCGAGAAACATCGGAGTCTACGTTATATGGTCGTTTATGTATCCGTTGGGTACGGAGCCTTGAAAATGAATATTATTTAATCCGTTACTATAAAGAAAGAAACTGTGTTCTATGTCCTGCTAAGTTTTATATAATTTAACAGATAAACTAGGTATCTTTGAAGTGAGAAACAACTTTAATAAGTAGAACGAATTACTTACAAGTTAGAGAGATGCTAGTGCAACTGTTCGCTCTTAAATACAGAAATTAATATAATGTTCACATCAGACCTGCTACTACACGTGTGCGTGAAATGTATCTAGATTGCTCCACCGCCGTCTTCCCTTCCAGATTCCAGGCGTGGTCGAACAGCGAGAAGAACCAAGCGATCGACGCGCTGATCAGCCGCTGCGCCGCGAGCCACGTGCGCTACATGATGGAGGCGATCGAGCCGCTGTTCCAGCGCGACTTCATCTCGCTGCTGCCCAAGGAGCTGGCGTTGACGGTGCTAGGGTACCTGCAGCCCAAGGACTTATTGCGCGCGGCGCGTACCTGCCGCTACTGGAGGTGAGCACGCGTTTCCTTTTTTTTATAATAGGCTAACAAGATGACCTCACTCCACGTAATGGTAAGCGGTATTGAGATCCAATTATGAGGTCGACGGACACAAGAGACCATATTGAGTCTCACCCTTAAATGCCGTTTCACGCCCCACCTGAAGAGCCCGGGATCATAGGAGGGAAAAAATTAGCTGCAAAGGCATTCCATGCCTTAATGACACGTGGCTGAAAAGAGGAACTAAACCAAGAGGTTTAAGAATTCCGAATTATGTGGGTGGCAGCGCTGCCCAGCACGTATCGTTCGGGAGTGAAAAAGGGAGGGAGGGACTAGCTAAAATAGATCTTCTCTGTGACGGTGTCTATACAGCCGCTGTCTAAGACAGATGGCGCATATTGGAATCGCGTGACGACGTTCATTTCATTATATTCTATCCACATATAGTCGCGCGACTTGCTGGTATCTGGAAAAACGCGCCATCTGAACGGGCTCTATAGCTTCAGAAGTATTGAGGCGTGACGTCATAAGGCCGGGGTCTACGTCACCTAAAGACCCCGGAACGTGACGGAGATTATTCAGTTTCTGTCTCCACACACACTAAATAACGAGTCGAGGCGTGACGTCACGACTCCAGGGTCTCTAGGTGTTCCGTTAGTCTGCTGCGTTGCTTGGTTAGAGGCCATCGATCAGCTGTTCCAATTGGAGACGTGGACACTGCCGTGGCGTCAGACTTAGAGACTGCGCTTACAGTTTTCTGGTGAACTTCGGAAATCTTCAGGTGACAGGCTTGCTGCGATAGGTATAGGTTCGTACCTATTCGGTGTTCGTACATCTCAATATTGGAGGACTCGCAATGCTGACCCATCCAAATAACTATTAGAACCCAGTATCCAGGTCTCTACTCGACGCTTGCCTAAAATAGACTAACGAGGTAAACGAAGGGTAAAAATACGTTTCGCTTTCTTGTATGGTATTTCTAATCTAAGTAGGTAGGTTTATCTTGGCTTGCTGAAGTCTTTCCTATTGCCGGTGGTAATGTAAAATAAGTCTTCACTTCGAAACTTACAAGGAAATCTTGCTTCACTTTACCACTTTACGCAAGTTAAAACGACTGTAACTTTTGCGTTGTTACAAACTTCTAAGAATAGTGAATACGTAGGGTCAAGTTTTGTAACATAATACTCAACATTTGCTGAACTAGACATAATTGGAAATGTCTGGACTTTAATTTTGCTGGCACTTCCCACGCTGTTGCGTTGAGTTCAGGCTTCGTTATAATATGTGACACTGACCGCCTATCAGCTGTCATTGTGGCGATTATGTAAATAGGCCCCAGGACTAACCAACACTAGGACAAATATATCATGTATGATGAATTGCTGCGTGTCAGGGTGTATTTATTTCCGATATCAATCGGCCGAAAACAGTAAAAATAGAATACCACTGTAGGTTTTGACAATGATGGCTAAGTTATTAAATGTCGTAGATTAATAAACGTGGGGACGGATATTGATTTATTAATGCGCCTATTAAGTTGTGTATATGTAACTTTTACCTATATTGACACAATGAAGTATCGATATCAGAAATGAGAGACCGAAGCGAACTGACCGCGGTAAAGTTTCTCACCATTCAACTGCGATACTAGTCATGAATTAGCCAATTTTGCACCTAATATTAAGTTAATAAAGTACAAAATGTAGTGGTAGTGGCGATTCGCAACTGATCCATATTGGCGTATTGTCGCTGGACGCAACAATGAAGAATGGTGTAAAAACTTGAATGAAATTCCTTCGCTATTGTGTTCGCTTTCTTTCTGTGGCCATCCTTCCCGGCACATATTTTATTTGGCAGTGAAGGATGCCTTCCTTTTTGACTTTTGTGTTGGGGCTAGGGTTCATGATTTCTCGAGGTTTTCAAATTCTCGGGTCTCGAGAATTCTCGAGGCTAATTTCTCGGGTCTTCTCGGGTTGTCGAGAAATTGACATTCACGTACGTTTTCTCATATTATTTGGTTCCAATAACGTCCTAGGATTAATATGTGATACACACACAACACAACTGGCAATAATCGTTTGCCAGTTGTGTTGTTGTGTTGTGTGTGTATATTATAACAAATTTGAAATCACACATTAATTAATTTCAAATTACCTACATAAGAAAAACATATCAGAATAATTTAAAACTAAGCTTGTGTGTTGTTGTTTTAGAAAAATAGGAAATATAATTAGTCTAAGTACAGTTATAGTCCAGTCATTTAAGCTTAAATTAGGTAAGAATCTCGGAATTCGAGATACCCAGCTATAAGTCTGTAAATACTTGGATATTGACACCCTAAAAGTGGTCTCAAAACCTACATAATTATGGTAGGGTGTACGCAACTATTAAATTTTTAAGGTCAAATGTCACAAATAGCAGTTTTAAGCACTTTTGAGCGAAAGGGGAAGTTTTATCATAAAAGTGTGTAGGAGAAAATTACTCATCATCTATTTATCTATAAAAATTGTCTATACGTTTTAGTCCTAAGATTCACCATTTCAGAGATACAGCGATGCAAATAGTTGAAAAAGTTGTATTTTCAAAAGCTTCCAGGCCCACGTGCGATTGTGCTAGACAGTTAAAATTTTCACGACTGATGTATTTCAGTAGCTTCTATAACATCTAATACTAGAAAAAGCTTAAAACCAATGTTTAAGTGGGTTCTCATACAAAAACTATGTTTTTTTTTTCTCACACTTGGCCGGTTTTTAACGTAGTTACCCCAGTAAACCTATTCCAGACGACACCTTTTATACGTGAGGAACACGTTGTTTAAATGGGAGGCTAGTCAAATAATTGTTTTGTCTTGTTTTCAGTATTCAGTTATTAGAAGATTTAAGATTTTTGCGTTTCATTATTTGGTTAATATGGATCTTCACGTTCATAACAGAGTTAGATGGACAGTTAACATTTTTAAAATGTTTTTTTTTTTCAGTTATACTTCAAACAGAAATGAAATTAAATAAAATGAAATGAAATAATTTATACTGCAAGTAGATTTCATGAAATTCTTTCGCATGAAATTATAATAATTGGTTATTTCGTACTTTTTGACCCATAATAATACGAAGAGAGACAATTTTTATAGATAAATAGATGATAAGTAATTTTCTCCTACACACTTTTATGATTAAACTTCCCGTTTCGCTCAAAAGTTCATAAAACTGATATTTGTGACATTTGACCTTGAAAATTTAATAGTCGCGTACACCCTACCATATGTAGGTTTTGAGACAACTTTTAGGGTGTCAATATACAAGTATTTACAGACTTACAGCTGGGTATTTCGAATTCCGAGGTGAACTTACTATAATGACTGGACTATTAGTTATTTTATGTGATAAAGTTTGACTTAAAAATTATAGAAAAGAACATGATAGGTACTCGTACCTAGTAAAATTGAAGATCATATTCAGATTATATTATTGATAAAAATAATATGAATAATAAAGCCATGATGTGTCAATGAAACTTTTAAATTTCAATTTATCGCATAATGAAACACTCACTAAGTAAAATATACTTGGCTAGAGTCGAAACACGAATGAACGTGTAAAAATGACGCCGCAGAGCGCTTGCAGCGAGTTCAAAGGGTGCCGTTGTGCTTTGGCCCACGCCGCCACGCAACACAGCAAACGGCGATTTAATTTCTACATAGAAAAATTATTTCTCGAGTTCTCGACTTTTCTCGAGCTTGATTTCCCGGGAACAAAGCCCAACGATTTCCCGGGAATTCTCGGCTCGAGAATTCCCGGGAATGAACCCTAGTTGGGGCGCGGAATATTTAAGAGGGATATTTGCTCGTTTGGCCGCTATTCATATTAAAGGTGGAAGTGTTATTTTATTTTTGAACTTCTGAGAATGTTTTGAATCCATTAGTTTAGTAGTGCTTTGTTCGTATTTCGTATATGTTTTGTCTTTAAAATATATTTTTCAATTTATCTCCCTTTAAAAATCAATAGGTACATTTGTAATAGGTTATAACTTTCGATTTTAGGATATTCATTAAAATTAACAAATTTTGTTATACCTATAATACATTGTACTCATACGAAAAAAAAGCACTTGTGTTACAGATATTAGAAACCACTGTGAAACATATAAGAATACTTGAATTAATAAATGATATATCAATTCGATGCCTACCCAACAAAAACGTTTCTGTAAACACGTAATATCATAATAATACAAAATTGGAATATAAAAGTAAAAGGGATGTATAAATGATATGAGGATAAATCCTCATTTATTCGCCATTTTTATTCTCAGACTCAAATAACTTGTTTTTCATACAATATTTTCACAAGCACTGTAAATCATATAAATCGCAACTATTCAAATTAAACGGTCTGCCCACCAGGTTCCTAGCGGACGACAACCTGCTATGGAAGGAGCAATGCCGTCGCATCGGCATCACCACCTTGAAGAAGATGCCGCGTTCCCTGCCCCGTTGCGCCAGCCCCTGGAAGGCGGCGTACATGCGCCACTACCTCATCGAGAACAACTGGCTCCACAAGTCCGTCAGCAGCCCCATAGTGATGCGAGGCCACGACGACCACGTGATCACGTGCCTGCAGTTCTACGGGAACCGGATATTGAGCGGCAGCGATGACACCACGCTGAAGGTGTGGTCGGCTGTCACTGGAAAGGTGAGAGGTGGAATGGGTTTTTATTTTTTATTGCGTTACTAGTTGAACTTATGCAAGCCTCATTGTCACCACAAGTAAGCTCGCGTAAGCTCGACTCGCTCACAATGTCGAGAACAAAACATGTCTTTGACGTTGCAAGTATATTAAATGTAATGTATAATATAAATATAGCTTATACAGAATACTACACAAAGATTCATCGGCGTTGTACCTATTACTTGTCGTGGATCATGATCCAATTAGGAACATTATCTTTGTCCAAATGACAAATCATATAACGTTTGATGTGAGCCTAAAAAAAAGAAGAGGGTCTAAGGTATATGCAAATGACCTAACATGCTCAGACTAGTAAATAAGTGAGTAGTAAGTCTAGGAGTCCATACAGTTAAAATTTTACACCTGGTCTGTGAGATATGCAACCCATCTGTTAACTAGTTCAAATGCCTATCGTTCCTATGGTCTGTGAATGAACATGAAAAGTGAAATTATTTTTTTTGACTTATCCTATCGTCATTGTTCCAGTGCCTGCGCACCCTGATGGGCCACTCGGGCGGCGTCTGGTCCTCGCAGATGGTGGGCGACCTCGTCATCAGCGGGTCCACCGACCGCACGCTGCGCGTGTGGAACGCCAAGACCGGCCACTGCCTCAAGGTGCTCGCCGGCCACACGTCCACCGTGCGATGCATGCATCTCTACCAGAATAGGTGAGCGCGACTGTACTTGCCCTTTTTACATTGAAGAATGCGCCAGAGTGCCACTGTACCCTTACAATAAGCGGTGGGCAGATACTGGGGGTTTAGCTGGCTAGAGTCCAGGATAACACTGTGTTCCCCAGCGGCAATAAGGAATTAGCCAGGCAAAGACATTTGTTTTTGTTAGAAATAAGCTATGTGGTAAGTATGATAATTTGTTGGGTTGTGCACGCGATTGTACTATCGTAATGCAGATGAAACAAAAAGTGACACAGTTTTGGCTTTTTGTTTTATTTAACCTGTATGATCTCACTGCTAGACCAAAGTTTCCTCCAAACCTATTTACTGATTGGGACTTGCCAGATATTTCTGTAATTTTGAAGTACTTTATTATAATAACGCCATCATACTATCACAATAACTTCCACATAAAAAAAACGATTTGGTTGTCGTTGTGCTCATCCTTTCCACATAGTTTTGCTTTGAACGTAAAAACTCCAATGCAAAAGGTAGTGTCCATTCGTTATCAAATGTGTGTACACCGCTTGTGGTATGCATTTTAGTCAATAATTGATAATAAAACAACGTTATCGTGTGTTTGCGAATTGTATCTCGTGTTTTCAGAAATGTACTGCGTAATTATTGTGTGTTCATTACACTTTGTAAGCTAATTGTTTCACTTGCAATGCCGAATGTGTATTTTTCGCATCCAAAAACAGAATCGTTATCGGTAAATTGCAGAAATGAGGAATCATACTTTAGTAAAGTATACTCTGTTTCAAACAAGAAAAACGACTTCATCAATTAAAAATATATTTTTTACAATATTTATTGTGATTTCTCAGTTCTCATTATTGATAAATTGCACCAAAAACATTCTAATAATAATATGTTCAGTCATTATGAAATATGTTTATTTACTTATTTTCTTATTGTTTCTGCGTATTATTTAAGTCGTGTTAAACTGTATTTTAAGCTATGCGTCCAAATTGTTATAATGATACAAAATGGCATTTTAATAAGAAGTTGTCATCCTCGACAGATTTGCATTTTTTCATTACATATTACTTATTTTGGTTTGGAAATTTATGCTTTAGCAAAAATATTAAGCTGTTGCGAATGTCTAATTTTTTATATATTTTTTGTCATTATTGCATTATGCAAGTGCGTAGCTAGCAAGCTGTGTGTAGATTAAAGTAGTAAGTAAATATTTTTATTTGTCTGTTTATAGCTCCTGTCTACTGTCGGTATCTCCTACCAAGCTTTATACATAGAGTTAGTCGCTTTACGAATACGATTTGCGTATTACAAATCTTTCCGTTATCGTAAAAATGAATCTAGAATTGGCAGCACTATCCATGTTAAAAATGGGAAAGCAATAGACGATTGCATATTGAGTACCTGTTGTTGAAGATGGTTTTATTTACACTTCCACCTTTAAGTACTAGTGACCCGCCCTCACTTCGCTTCGGGTATAATAATATTATACATAAAAAACTTCCTCTTAAAACCCTCTATCTATTAAAAAAACCTATCAAAGTCCGTCATGTAGTTGTAAGATTGAAGCATACATAGCGACAAACAGACGCGGGAAGTGACTTTGCTTTATACTACGTAGTGATGCTAAAAGCCAGTTTCCATTGTCCAGGGTGGTGTCGGGCTCGCGCGACGCGACGCTGCGCGTGTGGTCGATCCCGGACGGGCGCTGCCTGCGCGTGCTGGTCGGACACTTGGCCGCCGTGCGATGCGTACAGTATGACGGAAAGGTGAACATGAATTAATAAATAAATAAATATTACACAACATCACATACATTGAATTGTCTTTATGCGTCTACACGCGATATTAGGAGTAGCAATTACATAGCTACTTACTGCTGAAATCGCGTGTATACCCATAAATACTAATATTTAGCGTAATTGAACGCTAAAGTCTAAAATCTTTTGTCTCATACATTGATCTGATCTCATGGTATTTAGCTCAAGCACTTGTGTTATCCATATCGGAATCAATGGTGGATACACAAATGTACTTAAATATATTTCATTTGAGTGTGTTACCTAGACACTGAACAAGTACCGATGTTCGTCACACATATATTTGTCATGTGTGGGAATCGAACCCACGACTGTTGGAACCGGACCGGAGGTCCAAGCTACCGTAAGTAGGATGCCGCACATTAATTGGACGTTTGACTGGTTTCACAAAATACAAAGTTGTTACAGTAGGAGGAAAATGAAAGTTTTCAGCTATTTTTGGATTTTTATATAATTGGTACTGCTAACAATAACACCAAAAGTACTGCTTTGACAAAATAGAGATATGTCGTCATTACCTATTGTTTCATAGAGTACTAAAGTAACCCTACAAATCAAAACTTGATCATTTCACTTGCCCATGAATAACCCAATTAGTACACATGTTTCTATTTGAAATTGAGAGTTTATTTTTCACCACGGTCTACAATATTATTGTTTCAGGTGGTGGTTTCCGGCGCCTACGACTACTTCGTGAAGGTGTGGAACCCAGAGACTGGCGAGTGCCTCCACACGCTCGCCGGCCACACCAACCGCGTCTACAGCCTACAGGTATGTATTATTGTATATAATATGCACAAAGTACTTAGTCAAGTAACTTTGAAAGATTGGGAAAATATATAAAGTAACAAAAGGTTTGTTTATGTATGTATAATATACTTAGTACATTAAATTCTTTTTAATAAATAAATATTTTTCATTTAATTTCTTCTTTCGTCGACAGTTCGACGGAGTGCACGTCGTCAGCGGGTCGCTCGACACGTCGATTCGCGTGTGGGACGTGGAGTCCGGCCAGCTGAAGCACACGCTCACCGGCCACCAATCGCTCACGTCCGGCATGGAGCTGCACTCGAACATACTAGTGTCCGGCAACGCTGACTCCACCGTCAAGGTGTGGGACATCACCACCGGCCACTGCCTACACACGCTGTCCGGTGAGTATTGATATCGTCGACACGTCGGTTCACCTACACGATCCGTTAGATCGCACATTTGATTCGTTATTGAGACTGTAATTGTGACCTTTTGTGGGCTAAGGCTTTAGGCTATATAACATCACGCTGCGACCAATAGGAGCAAAGATACAATGGAAAATGTGTAAGAAACGGGGGAAACGCGAACGAAGTCGCTGGCACAGCTAGTTGCTTATAACACCGTATTGTTTGTATGCAGGTCCGAACAAACACGAGTCGGCGGTGACGTGCCTGCAGTCGAGCAACCGTTTCGTGATCACGTCGTCGGACGACGGCACGGTGAAGCTGTGGGACCTGCGCACCGGCGAGTTCATCCGCAACCTGGTCCGGTTGGGCTCGGGCGGCACCGGCGGCGTCGTGTGGCGGATCCGCGCATCCGCTACTAAGGTACACTACAGGGATGTTATGGATATGAAATTTCGGTTACGGATACGGATAATAAATTATTTCGGATTATCCGTTAGTTTCCGTTACGGATATTATATTTTTAAGGAATTTTAAAAGTAAAATACAAATAGGTAATAAAGCGCAGCTTGTGTGTCGGCACTGGCAGCGGCCGGCCGATCAAAACAACTTGTCATAACGTGTCTCAATTAGTCTCCGCCCCTATCCGATACTATCCGAAACTTTCATTTCGGATTCGGTTACGGTTACGGATGATTTTTTATATCGGATATCCGAAAGTTTCGGTTAGGGTTACGGAACTCCCTAACACCCCTGGTACAATATGTCACTCACTGGCCAGACACAGGCTCAGACTTCTGGGAACGGCTTATCCGAAACCAGAAGAATACAGGCACCTCAGACCCAAGGACGTTATTGCATTAATGCAGTTGATCTTCAGGGAGTAGGTGTAAATAAAAAGGCGTCCGACCGATTTCAGTCATGGCGGCCGATCTCAATTGAGATCAGCCAAGTGCGCAGGACATATTATAGTGCACAAGTGTGCGCGCAAACACACGTGCACTCTCTATTCCCTTACTCTCATAGTTCGGTGAGACGGCAATCCGACATGACCGATGAGAGATCGGGCGCAGGACCACCGGCTTAACGTGCTTTCCGAGGCACGGGCGTTCAACCACCAACTTCCTAACCCCTGACTCGAACCGGGGACCTCTCGGTCCTAACGCAGCACTTGCTACCAATAGACCATCGAGGCAGTTAGGAGTAGGTGTATAAAGGGTGTAGGGGTAGGTGTAGGGGTAACACAAAAGATCCCTGAGGGTCGACGTGAACCGGTTAGACGGTCCCCACTATAAGATAAGATAAGGTACACTATACGTCTATCTTATCTTATTATAGTGCAGACCGTCTAACCGGTTCATGTCGACCCTCAGGGATCTCTTGTGTTGCCTCCTTACACTTACTCCCTGAAGATCAAATGCATTAATGTCTGTGGGTCTGAGGTCTATACATCAATACTAATATTATAAATCTAAAGAGGATTTACGATTTAATGGTGGAGGAACATCGTGAGGAAACCTGCACACGAAGTCATTCTAAGGTTGTGTAGTAGCCAGGGTGGTCGACTAAGGCCTTATCGCCCTAGTTTAGATTAGGTCCGTGCCCCAGCAGTGGGGACATATTATAAGTCACTGGCATAGCAAGTCATCCATATTCTTCATCATCATCATCGTCATCAACTCACCGCAGTCCACCCTTGGGCATGCTCGCCACTCCCGTCGATCTTCGGCTACTCGCATCCAGCTAAACAGCGTTGGGGCTCTAAATTATAATATTTAGAGACCCGGTGGTTCGAGCGTACGTAGCGTAGTGTTTACAGTACCGGTACTTCTTAATTATAAGTTTAGACTAGTAATACACGAGACTTCGTAAGTTAGTCTTATTCCAAACAAACAATTCATCATCATCATCATCATCAGCCCATATACGTCCCCCCTGCTGGGGCATGGGCCTACCCTTAAGGCCTTAGTCAACCACACCGGCCAAGTGCGGGTTGGTTGACTACACAATCTAAGAATTTCTTCGTAGGTACAGGTTTCCTCACGATGTTTTCCTTCACCGTTAAAGCGTCGAATAATCGTACATATGAATTTCAAAAACACAGTGTTACGTGGCGGGGTTTGAACTGGCGACCTCTCGCACAGTAAGCAACGACCTTAACAAACAATTAACAAGATATGTTAATATTTTAGACTTTCGCGTTCCATTACACTAAATATTAGTCTTTACGGGTCTACACGCGATATTAGGAGTAGCAATTACATAGCTACTTAGTTACTGCCCGATGTTTCGACTGGGTTACACCAATCATGTCGCGAGCGAACTGGCGCCGCCCGTATTGGTCTGCCACAGCGGTTGTGAATTTCTAAATCCACCCCCGAACCCGCACTAATGTCATTTGTACACCTATCCACATTTGACCGACAAAAATCGTCGATGGCCGAGTGGTTATGGTCGTTTCTTGCCATGTGAGAGATCGCCAAACCCCTAAAAATATTTTTTATCTTTTTATTTATAACTAAAAAATAAGACTCACTAAGACAAATTATTTTGATGGAACTTCTACCTGTCAGGTGAACTGACAAATTATATTTTTTTGGAAAATAAAATATATTTTTAAATAAAAAAAATTGGGGGTTTGGTTTAGCCCCGGTACGCAGCCAGGTCTGCTGGTTTGTGTTGGGATATATTAGGAGAGGTACAGGACAAGTTTTCAGCATGCCTCAAATATCTACCAAAAAATTCTTGCCAGCTCCTTGACCACAATGGGGCGGGGCTTGTTCTGACAGACGCCTAAGCGCCAAGCGATTTTCACCTTATAGGTGGTCGACCGCCAGCGTTGCTGATAGTACCATCATTCGACGCTTTAACGGTGAAGGAAAACATCGTGAGAAAACCAGCACACCTCAGAGATTTTTTAACGGTGTGTGAAAAATAGAGGCCTACGGGCTGTTTAAACTCTGACACCAGGTTGTTCATAACCCATACGATAAGAAGAAGACCGACACACAGCTGCATCACTGTATTTAACAATATATAATTAAAATTGCAGCTGATCTGCGCGGTGGGCTCGCGCAACGGCACCGAGGAGACGAAGCTGTTAGTTCTCGACTTCGACGTGCCCGGCGCATGCCGCAAGTGCGACGAATAGCATAGACTCAACCGGCGCCTGCTGCGCCGCTACGCCAACCTGTACGCGCCGTGGAACTGCTGAAGGCACATGTCCCGCGTGGGCCTCCGCGGCGAGCGCTGCGACTGCGGCCGCGTGCGGCTGCATGTCGTGCTCAAGGCACCCTAGTGCCGGGCCTGCCGAACCGCCGCGCTCGAAGTAAGCCTTTGACGGTTGGACGGATATGTTGACACCATTTTGGACTTGATCTCTTATCAGTGCTAGTGCTTTCTAAGGGTCCGTGTGATGCCTCTTTCATGTGCTGCCATCTAAGATAAAATCAGTCTATCGCGTAAAATAAAAGTTAAAAATATTGGCCTCTGTCGTCACTTTAGAACCATATGATATAATCCCAGGATTATTATAAAAAATAATTAGTAACTTAAAAAATATTAGCCACTCTTCTCTCTTTGAAACCATATACCTACCATACCAAAGTTAAGGAACTCGCTTATGTGACTTTGACCTAATCTAAAGCTACGCTACGGCACTGCTGATGGTTCAAAATTTTCAGCACTCCCTTGCATGGTTGTTGGTAAGAAATGAGTCTATCTACATTATGGTGTGAATATATTTGTTGACTGTTAAAAGACCTTTTAGAGCCAACGCTGCGTTATGCATAGGCGGCCCGGGAGTTCATACTAAATTGACTCGTAGAAGGAAATTTTGTATGAACCCGCTTTCGCGTCTGCTTAACGTAACGATGGTTCTTTAACTTTTGTTTAATCAGTAATATTAGTAGCACCATTTATTGACTTGGTATTGACATTAATAAAAGGTGTCTATTTTTGTTATTGATTGTACATTTGCGTCGTGCTCCTTGCAGATGAACCGATCTACAAATACGCAATAGTTTTGTATACAATATTTGAATATAGTGATTTGACAGTTTGACTTAATTTGACTTTTATTTATAAAATTTTGCATGAGGTATATTCAGTTTGAACACAATGGTTAGGTAGGTAGTGGTCGTTGCGTGTTCCATGGGTCACGCCGGTAGATCGGTTCAGTTGTAGTCAGGCGGCGGGCGCGGCGGGCGCGGGCCACGACCCCACGCGGGGCCTTCAGTACCCACCGGACCGATATAGCTCTGTGAAGTGAAATGCGTTGACGTACATTGACATTCATAAGTATAACATTAACGTAATCAATCCGCATCTAAATACATACTAATTAATGAACATTTCGAATACCAATACAATTGTAGTTTCTAGTGTTATTGAAATTTGTTCTATAGGTAAATAAGGTGGTACCAACCATCTCACATTGCCAAATTTCTGTAACGAGTCGTAAGCTCCATTATTCCAAAGAATTTAATGAAAACAAATTGGACCTAGTTGCTAAGTTTAATGTGTTAAGGTGCCTTCGACAACTTTTGTTGTTATGCATGTTTTTATTTTATTCCCGTGACATTTTATCTATTTGACACAGTGTAATTTTTGAAAAGTTATGTTCTTGAATTTGCAATTGTAAGGTATAGTTAATAGTTATTCAATATTAATTGACATCTTATTTTATTTCATGTTTCTCTTGGAGTTTATATTTACATTTAATTGGAGTTATGCAATAATCATATTATATATCGCATATTAATCCCCATTGTGACAGTTGTAAGGGTAATCTTATAACAATATAATTCTAATTGATATTAATGTATTCAGTCGATAATTAATATTTCACCATTTTTTTATAATTATGGTAATGATCCGAGGCGGTAACGATGACTTGGAATACTTTGCAATATTGTAATTAATAATAATTTGAACTTTGATAATGAATGTGTGTATAAATAATACTGGACAATATTGGAACCTATTGTGTGCTGAATATTATGCTAAAGTAGTACTTCTGCGGATTGTGACATTACTTGACCTATTCAAGCAACATTGACCCAGATAATTAACTTATTAGACCACAGCATAATATGTAAATACATATAATCAAATGACATATTTTGCACACAATGTACATTAGTAGAGTATTCATGAAGTCTCCGATTCACGAATTAATTGGTTTAGGTTAAGCCTGTCTAATAACTATTATAAGGGTCTTTTGTACGTCCATCATAGGGCAAGTAATGCTTACGTTTCCAGACATTCCCTGTCTAGGGATTTGTAAATTCGTAATAATCAACTGATCAGTGTCTGTCTACTGCTGCTACGTAATTGGATGAACAATATATATCAATTAGCAGTTCCCTTGACGCTTTACCATAAAATATTAAGAAATAATCCAATATGGTGTTTTACAATATATTCTAGTAATATAATGTCGTCAATAGCCGAAATAGCCATAAGTCATATTATAAACTTATATAGTTGGTGTACCAAAAAAATGATAAAAGCAAAAAAAAAGGTAGGTTTTCGCTGAATTTTGAAACTTAATAAACCCCTAATATAAACTCCACTTTCGCTCAATATATTTTATTTAATAATTCTCATTTATGGGTAATCCATTTTATGTTATGACTAATTTTTATGTAATTCTTGGATAATACAAATATTTTTTAACAATTCGAATCTTTATTTAATATGTAATGTACTCATGTAATGCTTTCATTTAATTATTTTATGTTATTTCACCGTTTAGTGTGTGTTGTTATTTGTATTGTGTTAGGAACTATGTTTCCTCGTAAATTCTGTCGAATGTCTTCTTTGCGAATTGCAATCCATTGCAACACTATACATATAACAATGCACAGATGTAATTATAATATGTTGTTTCTTATTTGTTAAGCTATTAATGTTGTATTGAAATATACTGTGTCCAATCGTCTTTATGGCCAGCAATTTATCGACTATCATGTAAAATAGTCACTTAAGATATAACGTAAACCTTTCAGACTTATATAATATACCGAATTAAGATGTAATCTTTTTGAATACTTGATGGTGTTAGTACACAAACTAAACCATGTACCTACTGCAGTCTGTATCTATTGAGCTAGGCGTGCGGCGGCGCTCTAGGCGCGGCGACCTCTGGCGGGCGTATTGGGCGGCCGGAGCTCTTGCCTATTGCCAGTGCGGCCGATCGCTGTCTCGTACCACACCTGACTACGATTACCCTGCCGGACGCCCACTATCCCCCAGAGTACCCTGGCGAGGATATCACACACATACCTTGCGTTCAAGACACGACGCTCTAACGCAAACTGTCCCGTGCAAGCAATATTATTTGTTAGTTAAGTTGTAACGTAATCGTTGATGCATACATATCTGCCTCGTATCGCCAGTGCGGGCGCCCGGCGCGGCCGCCGCGACCGCCACTTTACTTATAGCTGTGTTTGAACATTTGTTGTGTATATATTATACATTTATATTGTCATTGAAGGGCGCATCTCGCCACTCTTCATGATGGCTGTAATAAATAATTAACAAAGACTGAAGTATAGGTATAGTGTAATATTTAAAGTATTAAGATGTAGTTACGTCTGTACTACCAATAACCATCATACGCAGTACTTTATTACACGAATGTTCACTCCGTTTAGTTCAGTTATGTTTAGTTATAGGTAGTGATGTATACGTTAATTTTGTTTATGCCAAACGATGGTTTGTCGGAGCCGAGACGGATCTGTAGTGGCTAGAATTTGGCCGACGTTCGCCGCGTGTCTTATGAGGGTCTGGTGAGCGCCTTCGCGCGCACCATATGGGGATAAATATAAGAACTAGTGTTCTTTTGATTGTTCACCGTACAAAATTGCATTTCGGTTCGTTAATTATACGAAAAAATGTTTTAATAAGCTGTTTTTTTTTGGAATACAGTCGTGTAAGCATTCCATATATTTCTCGCGACTTTTTCGAATTTTGTATCAACGTACTTTGAATCTATGATTTTTCTACGTTTTCCTTGATCTTCGTTCAGATTTGTAATAGGATGACCGTGGCAATAGTGGCTAATTTTAGTGACCGCAGATTTGTCGAACATGGCTTTATAATGAGATTTTTGTCGCCGATCTTCCTCATGAGCGGCGCCATTTCATTTCCATCTAATGTCCGATACTTAGGGTTCAACATCGTCTGTGTCACGCCTTAGCTACTCAATCGTAGGCGATGATGCGGTCAACGGCGGATTCAATAAGGGGATATAGGGGTTAACTATTAAGTACTTTTAATTAGGAGTCTTAGTACACTCCGTCTAAATTGTAACTCCGAAGTGAAATTCGTCCTTATGATAATTGGCTAATATTCTTTTACGTTAGTTTCTCGTGGGCCCGCCTCCGCCCCTCCCCTTTCCGTGCCTTCTGTGACGACCTGATCCGTATTCATTTGATTTTTATGTAATAAGCTAATAGTCTGGTTGGTGTACTTGGTCTGAGAGAACGAGAACAATCTCTTTGAAATAGTAACTTTTCAAACTTGCAGTAATCATGGTTTGTTCCGCGTGGACACAAAGTTGCCTCATATACCATACCAATTGTATTACATAAGATGTTGTAACACCAGATGTAAGCTTGTAACTGTCTTTTATTAGATGATGATTGGTTTGGGAACTCACGTTAAACGGACACCTTTCTTTGAATCCGCCGTACAAGGGTCTCTCACGCGGCGCGCTTTCGGTGTTCACACACGCTCGTATCGCGCCGTCCAAATAGCATTTTAATATGTAATCAATAATATATCTCATTAAAATTATAGCATTATACTCGACCATGTAACTTGATTGCCTGAATCACGGGAGCCATATTATTTTTCATGCCCTGGTAACACTGAAACGGTTTCTGGAAGAATTTGAAAGATGGAAGAAGGAATTTAGGATTTTATGTTTCTTGGTATAGGAAATCTTATCTATTTCTTACGATCAGGTTTAAATACCAGTCGTAATGTTCGTGTCCTTAACATACATGAATAACACCTAAGCAGGCGAAGTGGACTTACCTACTTATCCAATTATTCAACACTTACCTCATGGTTGTGATGTTTATTCTAAAGGTTTATATAACGAAGTATACATTCACTCTCTAGGATATAGGAATGACGTGTTCATACACTTACTCTAATATCGTTATATCACATGTCGTTTTGTTGTCGACTGGCTCTTGAATGAATTTAAAAGTGAACATGAAACACATGCAGTCAGTCAGATAATACTCATTTTGTACATAGACTATGATACCCTACTATTTTATAACATTTTAGATGTTACCTTTCCCCCAATACCAATCTAGCAAACCATTCTTATTGTCTATCAAGTTATTAAGTAATCATTAATACTGGAATTTGTTTTTTTCTATTTAAATGTAGGCTGTAGGAATATTATACCTACTACCTACGTTAATCTTTCAGCTGCGTGATAGTGTTACCAGGGTTAAATATCGGGTTAAGATAAAGCTTTTGAGTGCAACCTTTAGGGATTATATTAAGATGCAGAACTAAATAGCGAAATCAGTGTCCATTTTTTGATAATCTACTGCGGAAAGAGACCGTAGTCGTTTAATACCTTATGCGTAGAGTTTTGGAGACTATTTACTTTGATAAATTACATTCGGTATAACATTGGAGTATCCAGCAAAGTGGACAGGTACGGCCCTGGCGACTATTGGGGCAGCCATATAGAACCAGTGCTAAAAGACAATTAGATTTTTGCTTTTTACTCAGTCGTATTTTTATCGGTTTAGGATTAGGTTAGGTGACGAACGGTTGATTCCATTTTTGGACAGTTACTTGTGTAGCGGGTTTATTATATTATTGCGTTTGATTGTCTAATTATAACAAGCCGTTTGGTTGCAATCAAAAGTTATGTCTTTGGCAATGAATTTTGCACTATTTATTTTGTTTTATATGAACGAAATTTTAGGTGCTGCCACTGAAGTCATTTATTTGAGTTATTGACGCCCCATCTTGCTTATTTTTAGTTTCAATGAAATATTATATTTAATTTATAGGCATGCCTGTGTAAATCTGTTCCAATCAATTTTGTTATTCAGTAAATGAATATCCTATTTGTTAGGTGACGTCAATAACATATTGGTGTTTACTGCATATATTTAGTTACTGTCGGAATCGCGCGTCGTTTCCAGAATGTTAATTTCCAAATTTTGTAAGTATGTAATTATTATTTGACTTACATTATGTAATAATTAAGTTAATTTTGTATGTATTCGTCAACTGCCATGCCTGGCTCCAGTGTTGCATGGGCCTTAGTTTTAGGCAACGTTCGGCTGATATAAATTAAATCAGGTTGTTTCAATCTAACACTAGTTTTTTTTCTGTACTAGTTCTGTAGGTACTTGTTATATCGGTTCGGCTGAACGGCGGCGGTAAGCGATGTCGTTTTGTTAAGTTCTGTATCGTCACTCCTTTATTTTGCTTTTAATGTATGATTATTAATTAATAAATTCAATTGTTTTCAATAATTTGTTTTCTTTAGTTTTGTTCATATTATCCCTAGGACCAGATATTTGGTTTTCTGATTTTCTAAATATTTTGTTTCGTTGTTTAGTTTAATTTTAATCTTATTTCATTAACAATTTTTAATGGTTAGGTAGGTACTTAGGTACACTTTGCTTACCTATCCTGCAATCCGAAAATGGAACCGGTGATAGTATTTTATAATAATATAAAAGATATTTAGGCAACCCACAACATCTAATTCAATGAAGGTCGTTGTACAATGATTTATTAACAATCTGCGCCACAGAGTAGTGATATTGCAAACGGATTATTTAAACAGCGCCATCTATTATCACGACACCTAATCATGGCATGCTAAAAAGCAGGTGTATGGCTTAACGGTTTGCAGATTAAACTATGCCCTAGATAGAGTGACGTGAGGTAACTACCATTGGTTAATTTTGACATTTGTGTTTCAATGAACCAATCACAGCCCAGTCAGTGTAACGCCTACGTGGCGACATCTCGTAGACATTCCAATTAGGAAAAACTTATCAGACGTTTTAATTTATCTATGCATTGACGAGATGGTGGTAAATGCCTCTACAAGGCTGCTTGTCTATAGAAAAGAAGCGAGGCTATATTTTCGTTTTTCCGCTTCGCAGCCTCGCTAATATAATTATCAAAATTAACCAACTAACATTGTTTGATAAGATGTCCGACAATTCTTTGATTGGGTCCTGTAATCAGAAAATTGATTTCTCAAATGGAAAATACAGTTGTACTATTTGATACCTACAACCTAGGTACTAAACTTAATTCAATTCAACTATATAATATCACGATTAACCTATGTAGGTCCCTATTATTTTACCTTAATTATAGGGATGACAGGAATGAGGTGAAATGAAACGCGAATATTTCTCTATTTTTGTATATTCATTCAGACAACGGTACACTGTGACAATAACGAACTTAAACATTACTGAATTTAATTGAAACGTACTACTAGTATTTTACCAGATGAAAGGACATTAAATAACGTCCACTGCGTTTTACTTCGGATACTGTTTCTACGAGTTTAGATTACATCAAAGAAATACACCAATTTCGATAATATTGTACTTGACATAAACACTGAGAAGTAGGCGATTTGTTTGGACGAACTCCCGACTACAATGCCAAATTTAAAATACATATTTTTAATTTTTAAATTCGACTCTATCCAAAAATGTGAGATTCTCTATATAATAATAGATCTGCTATCCACTGCAGCGGTCTGCGATAGGCAAGCATTTATGTACTCAAAATGCATGCGGCATTCGTTCCGAACGGATCTGGTTTCATTGAAGTGATTCTATTAGGTATTTGGTCAAACCTAGTTGACACAGTAGTCCATCCTTCTTAATAAAGATACTAAGTAATAGAGAGCAAACGCAATAGAGTTAACCCATCCTCGCACTTCCCCTCCTAGGATCTGATTACCGAGATGTTGGTAATGTGCTTTTGTGGAACTCCATCAAAGAAGGAGAGGGGGGTAACTCAAGTAAATCAGATCCTTCAAGCCATTGTCTCTTCTACTAAGATGACAGGGGTTGACATGACCTGAACTTCTGTAAAGTACTGAATTTATGACAGAATATGCCTAAACATTGTGTTTGCCGTTGCAAAGCCACACACTGCAATTTAGAAGATTAGAACATTCAATATGACATCAATCTTGAATTTCTCTCAACAAATTCCGCATTAATTTTAGTAGGTGAATGCTTGCTTATCGCCTTTACATCACTGATCTTCAAAGCTTACTTTCTCACTTTTATAACACAATCATCATTCGTCCACTCAAATGGCTACTAGAATTATTATATTAACATCTGCTTACATTAACAGAAACTAGGTGTTTAATGTCATACAATTACACATTTATTTATCAGGAACACAGGGTACTGAAATAAGACATACATCTTAACAACAATAATTGAATCAGTAACGTAGTCATAATCATTAACGATTAGTCGCTATAATTTACAGGTGACCAACTAAAAATGATGAAAAATGATTCTCTTTTTGTCGAATTAGTTTTGTTACCGAAAGCGTGTAACTAAAGAAGCAATGGTAGCTGATCGGCTAAAATAAAAACACCGACTGCATAAAAATATAAAAACAGATTTTTTACGAAAATACAGAGAATGATATAATAAACGTGACAACGCGATGGTAACAAAAGTAATTCCAAGCGCAGCGATTTGTCGCGAAACCGCTGCGCTTCGTTTCCAATATTCAATGCTAATATGATATGCAATTTAAAATATCTTCTTAGAGCCAAAAGCAATGGTAATACTTATGATACCTTACAAGTGATACCTACCGTACGGGTGTATGCAGTATGCACGCAAGACTTATGAACTAAACAGTCACTCTTTAATAATACACTGAATGATTAATACTTTTGAAAAAAGAAGATTATTCATTTGGTACACGAAGATGTCTTTAAAGGTAGGTATCATAATTTACAATTATATACTTTGAGCCCAATGCGGCGGTAAGATATTTTAATCTAAACGAAATAAATAATACATATTATGTATACAGTTTAGTCTACAAGAATATTTTGAGAAACATAATATTGTTCTTAAACACAATACAAACAATCTTTTATCACATAGTAAAATTAAAGAGACGAGAAAAGTTGTCATGCATTATATAACACATAGGTGAGTCGCCAGTAAATGATTCAATAACTATAAAAATCATAAATTAATATCTATTATATAAATTACCAACCGAAACCGCCTCTGTAGGTATATAATAATACTACAAGTTTTACTTAACTATCACGAAAATAACATAGGTACTTATTTATGTAATCCGAAAATGTATATTCTTCGATACAATAAATTAATAATTAATCGTTTAATTAATTATAACTACAAATCCATATTGTGATACAAAAAATGAACCGCACATCAGTTCTAACGTAATGGCACATTGCACGTCTGCATTGTTAATAATTGGATTCACTGAAAAATAATCGTAGAATTAATTTTGACGCCGAATATCAGCTAACGCTTGCCTATCAGGGTATTACCACATCGGCCAAATATATAATTTTATGTATATATTTTTCCTATATATAGTCATATGTATTTAATTTTTTATATAATAATTTTGAATTTTTATTATTCTAACTTTTATAGTTAAGCACGTTCAGTGCGCGCCGCCGACGGCGAAGCGCGGGCCGGCAGGCGGGCCGGCCGGCGCCGGACCGCCGCCCGCGCCGCGCCGCCGCGCGCACGAGCCTATCATCGCCGCACCCGTCCCAACACTTACTGTGGTCAAAAATTTGGAAGGCACTTTCTACTTTTTTCAAAAATTTTAAATTTTAAATTACTTTTTGAACACATTAGCCTAGACTTACACAATAGAAAATATGCGTAGTAACATTTACCAAAATCTACGCAATTCTTTCCGAAACGTATAGGCCATTATATAACTTTTTTTTAAATTTAATTTTCCTCACCTACATTAAACTTTATTTCCAAAAGGATAGCCAAATAGTTCAACACTAGATCTGAATGCAATTGTTTTTTTTTTTAATAATTTGGTCTTTTTTATACACTAATTCCAAACTTGAACCGAATCGGATAATCCAAATACCAAATAATAGTGAAGTATCAAGGCCACTTGGAGACTTAATTTAATCACCCGCGAGCGTGTCTGCGACGAGCCGTCCCGGGAGCGCGCGCCCCTCCCCAATCCCCAAAAGTCACAATGTAAGAATGCCAACGATTGTCCGCCAACAATATCTAAATGGTATACCCCTGCGGCAAGAAGATCCGTACTAGTAATTTCCTGCCGAAACTATTAACGAAACAATTCGGGAAGGTTTAAAACAAATTTGTACAAACACCTTAAAAATGAAAGTTGTGCACTGAGAGCACAGAGGCGGCCCGTAGCGGCCCAGCCTCGTTACAGCTAATCTATATTGAAATGTATATCTAGCTACGAGTAGGTCAGCAGACTCTCGAACGATGTACATCCAAGCCAATGGTTGGCGATTGTAGTGCTTCTAAATCTAATATGGACCCGCCGATTTTTCCTCCGCACATTTTCAAAACGGAAACTCTCGAACGAACACGGAAACAGCGGTTGTATTGATGAAAAAATCCTGTAGAAGCTGCGACAAAACTTTTTCGACGAAAAAGTTTTGTAACTGGTTACGTTGCGCTTCAGATGCAAAGACACGTTTTCGCCTTTTTTAATTAAGTATAATGAATTGCACCACACCGTCCACTTCCTGCAAGACTATTATAGATCGGAGAGTAACGAGAAACTCTTATCCAATATTCCAGAAAGAGTGACAAGAGAACTTCATCATACATACATTTACGACAAAGCACGAATTTATATGTATAATGTAAGATGGACATCGATTTAGTTAACGAGAATACATTCCTTATTTACTAACATCGAATGGAATTTAACCAACATCTACTTTGACGAATAAATCTACACACCGAACCTAACTTCTGCTTCGATAATGATAAATACGGGTCACGAACGAGTAGTGGTGAGCGCGAAGCTGTGAGGCCGTGCAAGCCGGGTCGGTCGAGTCCGCGAATCTAAGTTAACCTAACATTTGGAACAATCACTACTGGCTAATGATACATCTATATTACATTTGGCGACCTCTAGGTCTACTGAGCGCACCGCTAGATAGCGCTATAGAGAAATTGACACCGACCAGACGACAAATGAAATGATAGACATCTATTCATAATATCTAACGCTATCTCGTCTTACACGAATACTTTGCTGAATTACAATGAATAGGTATACCGAACAGTCTTTTGAATCGGGCCAAATGTTTTAATTTTGATATCCCTACGTTCACAGATGGATCTAAGATGTATAATATTAAAAGCTTACATTAATGTTTGACATTCTATTTAATGCGTAGACGCAGGGCTGGGGCCGGGCGCGAGTCCCGGCCCGCGCCCCGTCAACGAATACTCGGTACATGCCGCTGGAACACATACATAAACGTCAATGTATACAAAAAAATATAATAATAATTAAACTAAAAATATTCTTTCATAATACAAAATTCATAACTAAACAACAAGCATTTTATTGCACAGCAAGTCCACTTTAAATTAATTAAATATGAAATCTAAAATAATACGATTGAAATAAATGAATTTTAATTGCAAATAATAGACCGAGTGTCGTGCGTGGAGCGACGACGCGTCCCCTGGCCCGGCGGCGTCTAGAAGTAGCCGACGGAGTTGCGGTTGGGCACGAAGTAGGGGTACGCGGGCAGCGGCGCGGGCGCGCCCAGCGGCGCGGGCGGCGGCGCCGCGGCCTCGCTTCAGATGTTCTCCGCGCGCGCCTCGGCCGGCGGCGGCTCCATCTTCACCGGCACCGGCGACGACAGCTCCTTGCCGTTCTTGGCCATCGGCACCGGGGTCTTCGGCGGGCCCATGTCGGTCATCTCGGCGACCACGTCGCGCTCACCGTAGCGGCTGTCGGGGCGGGGCGAGGCGAACGGGCGGAAGGGGTCGGCGGGCTTGGGCGGCTCGAGGGCGTGCCCGGGCGGCGGAGGCGAGCACAGCGGCGACTCGAGCCCGGCGGACAGCGGCGAGGGCAGGCGCGGGGACTGCAGCGGCAGCGGCGGCAGGCCGAGGTGCGGCGGGTGGTCGGGCGGGCGCTGCGCCGCCACCACCATGTTGCACATCTGGCGGCGCAGGCCGTGCGCGACCGCGGCCACCGCGGCGGCGGCGGCGGCGTTCGGCGACACGCCGCCCTCGCGCCCGTTGCCGCACGCCACGCCGCCGTACGTGTTGGGCACGGCGATCCCGTCCTGGAACAGCCAACCGCCAAATACAGTAAACGTCGACACGCCAATCGCGGCAGCTCGCCAGCCCGGAGTTATAAATGCGTTGCGAAGTAATGCACTTGAAACATATCATAAACAAAGTACTCCTCGTTAATATATTGCTTTTGGTTAGGAAACTCAAAAAATTAGATATGAAACGTACATCGCATCGCACTCATGTGAAATATCGATAGCATCGTTGTAAGACAAAAACATCAGCTCGTTGGAGCTCAAAGAATCCGCCGAGCCATTCGGTTCGAACTGTCGCATGAGCACATTAGCACAGCAGTAATAATTAGTGAGCCGCGATACGTACCGTGATCGAGGGGTAGGGCAGCACCTCCTCCTTGATGTGGTGCGGCGCGTGCGGCGCGTGCGGCGCGTGCGTGTCGCGGAACACGACGGCGCGGATCACGCCGCGGATGTGCTCGTCGGGCCACACGCCCAGCAGGATGCGCTGCGGCCGCCCGCGCCCCTTCGGCCTCAAATCTGCAAAGGCACGCAATAGTAAAACGTGAACACACACGCATCATTGGTGGGGGACGCCAGGGAGACCCGACAGCCTCCCTCGAGCCGACAGCGAAGGTACCGCCTAATCAAACGGATTAACGCTAGCTTTTCTAGTAACGTTCAAAACCTTAAGCAGTCGAGAGAAGTTTCAAAAGTTTCTGCTTCTGTTAAGTTAGCAGACCGTTTAGCAATTTCATCACAAATAACAGTAACAAATTTCGATGGTCGCAAAGCAAATCCTTGAGCAGTAAATAGGGGTGTGCAAGAGTCGTCATACCATTTTTGAAACGTAACAAAGTAGTCGTCACCGATACTGAGCTACCGCTCACACGTTGCGGAGTAGACTCGGCGAAGTGAACGATACTCGGCCGGGTTTATTCACGGAACCCGTCAAAATGCTAACAACCCGCCGACACCGACAATAGAGAAACAAATTGTTCCAATCGCGAAACGAAAAATATTTTGCATTTACAGGAATTCCGTAACAAATTCTTCTGTTGCACCAATAAACTACGGGAAAATACGGTATAGCCAGCAGTTGAAGTAACTGAGAACAGTTGCAGCAAGTTGGATGTAGAGGAGTGCATTAAAGAAACTGTGTTAGATTTTTGAAAAGAAGATGTGCATATTTTTAACACCGGTAGTTATTGTTTTCCAATTTAAAGGAAAATGGCAATTACCTGCGTTATGCATTTGTTTTATGGCGCCAATGTTTACGAAACAAGAAGTGCTATTTTATACGTTTTATTTATTTACAGCCACTTAGCTGTGGACTGAACATAATATATTATATACAGATAACGTAAAAGGAACAAGTAGTGTGTTCACTTTTGTGTGTTAGTGCCGGTCCGTCCATGTCTTCTTATCCTCAGACAGAGGGCAAAAATATCGCTCATTTCAAAGAATTGGTGACAATATAAAGCAATTCTTGGAAACCGTAAAGAATATCTATTAGTACTAATTCGTAAGGGAATATTTTGTATATTTATGGCTAAGTTAATCTCAAGACAAAAATTATTTTTTTAAGTTTGAATTTAAGGGATGACATTTGTTTATTTATTTGTACTTCTAGTAACTTCTTAATTTCACGTTGGATAGTTATAACTTATGTAATAGCTACCGTTTTACTTCACAAACGAACGTTTTGCATTAAACTTTCTATTTATTTACGCTTCACATCGTGAAGAAATGCAAACACGCAACATCTTTGTACGCTAATTTCCAGGCTTGTTAGCGATAATTTCAATTTTTTGCTGCAACGAAGACGGTATGCGTGGAATGGGCCCGACGGCTGCGTAGAGCGCACTAGCGCCCTAAATACCTCGCTTTGCATAAGGGTTCCAAGATATGCCATGTTATAACCGACGCGAATCAATTGACTTACAGTACCTATGATTTCCTTAAGGTTCTCAATGCGAGAATTCAGATATGATCAGGAAACCACTTGCCTATTAAAGGAAACGCTATATCATAAGCTACATTCAATAAGGACTGATTCTTTATTAGTTCGCCACTATTACACTTTGGCAATGTTAGGATATTAACGGCTAATATTGACTAACTTATCTTCGTTAAGTTTAGAAGTTCTACAGTGAATAATTAGTAAATATTTAATTAATAGGCATGAAAAAAATCAATCAAAAATCAAAAGTTTAGTCAGAAGACACTTCCGCCATTATTCAAATTGCAAGAGAAAGCTACAGCTCTACAATATTTGAAGTAAATGTTAACCTAATGAATGGAACAAAACAGTTACCGCGTTTTTAGTGTTAATTATTTTGCCATTACACGAAATGGGAACAATTAACGAACTCAGTTCTCATTTTGGTTTGAAGGTGTGTTTCATTTTGGTAAGAATGCGTTATTTGCAGATGATTTGGATTATTTTAATCGAGACCTATTTCAAAGGAATACATTAAGACGATGGCACTCAGAAAATTACTGTTTATAAAGAACAGCTCCCAATTAATTTATATGACTACGAAGAAATTACATAAGTATTTAGTAACCAACTTTGTTAGTACTTTGCATTGTAGGAATTACTACTATAATTATTTTAATTACTACCCATTTAATAGCAGCGACTGAATTGCTGTTTAATAAGTTTTAATTAAACATCAAAGATGGTATTCTGACTCGTGCGTCAATGTAATGCGGCTGGTCTTTGACACTTTATTCATATATTTGACATTACTATGCGTATGCGTACGGCTGTGTCAAATGTATAAGTGAAGTGACAAAAGGAAGAGATTAATCTTAATATTTCACACAATAACGCCATCCATGACGTAGTTTCATAGTCACATGAAAACTTTTATATTATATCTAAATACACAACACTGTAACGTTATTATTACACAAAATCATAAATTCGCATAGCAGTCAAAGTCGCAGTGCAAAGAGTTCGCGTGAAACACTTAATTCTATGTATTTAGATGTTAAATATTATTATTTTTTTGAATCAAAAGTATCTGGTTGTTTTATACTAGTTTTTGTTCACTGATCATATTATCATCCAGTTACAGATTAAAAATGAGGTCTTAAGTTAACTATATTTAAAAAGTACTATGATTGTTAAATTGTACGTATAAATCAGTTATTAATCAAAAAATTATTTGCTTAGTACATTATCCACATTATCTTCCGTTAAAGTATTCTGAATAAGAAACGTAGTTAACTTCGAAAGTGTTAAAATCCCATCAAAAACTTCCTAAAGTTCACATCAACCAGACACTTAGGATTCAGTCGACGATCGAAACGTCCAATCGGTACTGAAGTGTGTACATACCTGCTCCGCCATCTGCACTGGGTCCAAGCATGTTGTGGACGCGGTTGGCATACAGCACGAACGTCGGGTACGGGATGTCGTACTTCCGGGCCGCCTGGGACAGGGACAGGCCCTCCTTCAGCACCGAGAAGATGGCTTCGGCCATTGTCTCAGGGCGCCAGGACTTGAGCGGGCCGCGCTCGCGGAAGCGAAGGTTGTGCACCAGCGACTGGTTCGTGTTCCAGCACTTCTGCCACATCGACTGCAGCTGGTACTGGTAGCTGTCTGCTGGAAGAAGACAATTGCTGCATGAGTATTTTTGTTGCCGTTTACGTTGCCGTTTTTGGGGGGCGGCGTTTTGCCGTTCATGTTTATATTTCTGGGTATAATTGATTGGTGGGTTTAGATGTAGATGTACGGCCGGCCAAGTAAGGGGTCTACCAGTTTTTCGGTCAAAAAGAGATCTAGCATTGCTAAGAAATTTTAATGGGTAGGTAAGTAAAACAGCGCCAAGGTTGAAGGTAAAGAGTGCAATAGTAACTGTTAGAATATTTGTCAAAGGGAAACTTAAACATTGTTACGCGCAAATGATCTTCACCTTGTGACTTCCTTGACCAACCGTTAAGATCTATGTTCTTGTTAACTAGAGGATTTATATCGCAGACTGGACTTTGTTCTTCCTTCCTTGTATCTTTTTCGTAAACATAGGAAATTGTGGGCAATAGATAAAATTACTATCAACAATTCATAGATTTTATGATTTTTGGAAATGTTTACTCATTAAAAGTAAAAGAGTGTCTAAGATAGGCATTATAAGACTTAAACATTAATTATTTTCTAAACGTAAAGATTTAAGCAACTAAAACACAAATAAATGCGTAGTCTAGAAATGTTCAAACACACACACAAACAAGCATTCTCGGTATCAGTTTTAAATGAATATTATGAGGCCGTTCTATATCAGGGTACTTGCATGTTATTAAATAAAGTACATAATAAGTTGTCTGATATTATTATCGTTATCACTTGCTTGATATAGCACGGTTCCCAAGTGTAATTTTATGCATATAATTAGTAGATGCAAGATCGAACAGGTTAAAGATAAAAACACTACATACTGACCTCATGAACACCTAGATATAAAAAGAGAAATATACTTATTAGCAAATAAAACTACAGTGGTTTATGTGAATATTTTAATATAAACCCTTCAAGTCTTTGAACATCGTGTAAGTATGTTAATTACTTTATCCGACACCTCTCACTGACTGTTTTATTATTTCCAGTTACCTATTTCAAAACTTGTTATAATAAATTTAATATTAAAGTTTCGTTTAACAATACATTATCGCATCGCTTTAATTTATGATTGATTTAACTGTCAAATTAATATTGGTAATACTCATAATTCATCGTATTTATAATTGGTATCAATTATTGGTGCTATTCGTTCCGTTTATTCTGTAAAGTGTCCTCCTTCCCTCAAAAGGAATTATCTCTTATACATGCAACATTTATCAACGTTTTTTAAAAAAAACTTGACATTTGGCACATTAGTCTGCCGCTCACGTACAAAATACTCATCGATATTTCCGGTTGGTGCATTATCATTATCTATGTTAAATTTTTAAATGTGAAATGGCATTGTATATGTAAATACGCGATTACCATAGCATACAGGCAGCGGTGGTGAGGCATCTAGCCGTCATATTCAAAAGATAACAAATTCATTTAAAAGTACACTATATCGCAATGTTCCAGCCCACACATTGTACACTTTCCTTCCATTTACATAATATCGCCTTAGGTCTATGAAGCTGTATACAGTACGAGATACAAAAATAAATGGCACATCACTATACTCATTTACATACTAAGAAAGAACACATCGCTTATCGAATGGCTCCCATAATACAATAATAATATTTACATGCCTGTCATTTTATAAAAAAAAACATAAATCAGTCTAATGATAAATCTTGATTCATTACCACTATGCAATTACTAAAAAGGCCACGCCTAACAATAGCAAATATTTAAAAAAATCTCGTATTTAAGTACAGAACCTTTAAGTACTTTACTTTTACTACTTACATGCTGCGTATTTATTATTTCTTTTGAAATAAGGGAATTTTAAATTCATGTAATATACAACATTAGACGGCAAACATTTTAACTTTTCATAGATTTATATAGGTTTGATTTTCGTTTCAATTAATTAAATTACAAGATCAGTTAAAAACCAATTTTAATTTTCAACCAGCATGCCATCCAGTAATACTCTTGAGTAATCTTATCTACATAAAATTGTGATCAGATTTCACCTCGACAAATTGTAACTTAAGTAAATCGTATTCACGTGTATAATAAATGCTTGTTACTTTGTCCGTACTTATTATTTAACATATTATTCACATATATTATTTTTATTTGCCTCAACGTTGCACCGATAAACGCATATTGGAAATGGCAGTATATAAATAAATAAATAAATATTTCACAACATCACATACATTGATCTGATCCCGTGGTAAGTAGCTTAAGCACTTGTGTATATCCTATATTACCTATACGTATCAATACCATATAATAAATGCGAAATTAAGTCCGATACGCTTTCACGCGTTGACTGATTTCGATAAAAATTGTCTTGGAGATAATGTAGAGGTTAAAAGCAGTCATACATATTAAAGCTAGTTGTTAGCCGACTTTGCTGAAAGAGTATACGAGTAACGTTCAGCAACAAACGGTTCCCCGCGGACCGGCGCAAGTCCATAGGTGCATTCTCTGCCGGGCTACAATATTATCCGCCCGCATAATATTTTTTCTTTATTAATTATCGAGTTGAGGGTTAGCCTGACTCCAATTAAGCCGGCGGCTTATAATTTATTATCATTATAGACCAGCTACATAGCATAATATTTTGTTTTTTACTTTTATTTTGCAGCTGGCGATTGCACAATAGACAAAAAGCAAGTGCCATTCAATTACTTTACAATAAAGATAAATAACTGGACATTTCTTAGAAAAGCTTTTTGCTGGCGGAGGAAGCCGTTGTGACTTTAGGCTATGTTTGCTAATCAGTATTGAGGTTAAAGGTATTTTTATGATAAATAAATATAAGGAGTATGTAAGTAATGTTCCGTGTCGGAGTGTGCGTGTACTAGCAAATCTTAATCTATTATATCTCCTTCGTCATCTTTATGATATCTGCAACACAAGTGGTTGCAATTTACCGAGTTATCAGAACAATGTAATGTATTAATAATAATTATGATGATGTGAGATATTTATTTATAAGATGTGAAACTCATATTTTCCCTCGCCACTGAGCGTGCCATAAAAAAGGCAGATTCCATAAAGACAATTCGCGTTCAAAATCTCTCATCCACTTTTTGCACATTCAAAAGCTGTTTCTACTCCCATATCTGTCAACGTGGAGATAAAGTATTTTAATTATGAATATATTTATGATAAATATCAAGTTTCATGTAGTGAATATTACTTGGAATAATTTATCCATTAATTTGAATGTCGGTGTAATGCGAACGGGTAGCTCGTAATCTAAAGTGGTTCCGTCTACTCGTTCGAAACGCGCTTCCAATGTGTAACGAACTATGTGACAATGCATGAGGTGCAAATGCAATACTAATATTGTTTTTCTTTTTATCTTTATGGCCTAGTATTCTTGTAAAGCCATTGGTCTTATGACCAGTGGCAGCGTCGCCATTCTAGGCCGTTACTAATTTATTTCGATCATTCATATAATTCTGAATGGATGCTTCTTTGTTGACACAAGTTACTACTTATTGATTTTTTAATCAAAATCTGATACGGACAGCAAAATTGGTACGGAACCGTTTATGCACGAGTCTAACTCTCACTTCGCCCGTGTTTTTACTCCATAATACACTTTCAGCATTAACAGACCACCAAGTCACTTGAACTGAATTAATTGAAAAAAAAATGTCAATTAATCATGGATGATTATTATTCAAAACGTTTTTCAAAGAATTTCGTATAAAGAAATCAATCGAGTGTCATTTGGGTCACTCCAAATAAAATTTTATCGGTATAAACGGTGGCCTATAATTAGTTAATAGTTTCAATTATTCATGCTTAAGTTGAATTCCCCGTCAGGCCAGTGGATATGCGATCACGAACACAGGTGAATTTTTATAAATTTTGTTATGTAGGTATATTATTATTGATCAAATAAATAAAAAAAACTTCATTTGACAACTTACAGGTCTGTTCTAAACCTCTTACAGCAAAATATGCTTAAATTAAAGTCTTCCCACTACTGTACAAATTATTTACATAGGTAAAAGTCGTTGTTGTACTTAATTTACTGGGAAGAAGGAGTGAGTCGTGAGTGATCACAAAAACAATTGAATTTTAAAATTTAAACATAAAAATAGTGTGTTTAAATCACACTTCCGTATTAATTCTAATATTCGCAACTCGTACAAGCATCGCCAAGAACATATATCAGAAATGTATTAGAATTCAATGAAATGGCAGTAATTATGTAAACTAAACTATTTCGTGTCATTAAGTGTTGAATTAATCCTTTGCTATGCTATATTTCTAGCTATATCAGACACGTAGTGGCACTCATCACACCTAGGGAAAGCTGTAACAGTGAATTATTACACCCACATACGGACAAGTGAAGCATTTGATTAATACACGTGTCACATTACTAACAGCAAAAAAACTTAACATTATTTTTACGTAGCAAGTTCGATTATAATTACAAAATAAACTATCTTCGCGGACGTCTTAATAACTACATGATACGTCTTATTGCGTGTAAATACATAGATACATATTTCAACCATTGCATTACTATTATTATCGTCTGCAGAGTTAATAAGAATACTTAACTAAAGTAAATAATTTTTAATCTTCCACGTTACGTAATCGACCAAGTATTATCATCAGCCCTTATACATCCACGTCACTGCAGGGGCACGGGCCTTCCCTAAACTAGGGCGATAAGGCCTTAGTCGACTACGCTGGCCAAGTGCGGGTTGGTTGACTACACAATCTTAGAATTTCTTCGTAGGTGTGCAGGTTTCCAAGTAAAAATACTCTATAATAGTAACACAGTGATCGTAACAAATTATATCGTTTAATATCAAATACAAAACCATGGCAGTGGTATCAAAGACAAATACAATATAACAGCAATTGTTGCTTAATTTTGTGTTTTGCAAAAAAGCAATCGTTGCTCTATGAATTACTAGCTTCATAAAGCCGAATCACATAACAATATAGTTTATCACATGATCATTTACATCTATGAAGGCACTAACTGACTATCGTGGATGATATTATAATATTATTTTGTGATATTACTCGAATTCACCACGAAATGGACAATAATATGGCTTTATTCCTCAGTCTTTTTGCTCTTTTGAGTATAAGTACTTTAAAAATTATACATTTAGACTCACAACCGCTTAGTTTAATATTAATGACATCTAATAGTTAGGCCAGTATCAAGGGCACAAATATTGTACACCTACCTTATTTTGTAACAAATGCAATAGTCAATTCTGCTCGTGTAATAACTCACATTTTCCATTTCAATTCACAACACTTTCCTCTACAAGGTTTCACTCTAATAATTGTACTATTGTTTTCAAATATAAATTCAACGTGGAAAATTCTTTTAGTTATATAAAAATCAACGCTCAAGCGTCATTAATTCATTATGAATCAGAATACAGACACCTGGATGTAATTAAGTAGTTTATTATCGACGACTTAATAAAGGAATTAAGTAGAAAGGCGTGTCGGGGTAAGGTTTTAATCTCGACTCATTTATAACCTTTCTTTTTTATTGAAGAAACAGTACTTATATTACTTAGTTACTTATAATTAAACAACGTGGTCCCATCGTTGCTACCTTGATGGACAATTAAAATTGTCAACGTAACTTAAACTAAATGATTCGTTTTCTAATCCCTTTTACGACTCGTCATCGGTGGTATGTTCAGATTTGACCTTCGAATTTTTACGTTTTCCCGACCCTTCATAGAAGAGTGACACAATCGAATGCTTCTTGCAGAACGCCCACCACCACCGGAACCCTGTCAGACCAATGAATGCGAACCCAGGGTCTCTGCTCCTCCTCAACTTCTCAACGAAAGCCAAAATCTCTGAGAGCGATTTCCTCGTTCTCCTGTTGTAGGGAGAGACGCTGGTTTCGCAGCAGTAGTCTAAGACGTTTCGTTCTTCAGAGGGCTGGAGGCCCGCCTCGTCTAGCACTGCCATGCGTTTCGATTTGCCTAGTATGTTATCGTAGAGGGTTCCCTTGGGTATTCCGTAGTGCGTGGAGGCTTGCGTGAACCGCATGCGCTGCGTCACCACGGCCTGGATGGCTTCCTGCAGCTGACTCTGGTTCCACGTGGGGGCTTTCAACTTGAGCGTATGAGCGTGGAATTCTAACAAATAAAAGCATTGACACTACGTAAAAAGCTCGTCTAACACCCGCACACATGATGCAATACGTTCCAACGTACCAATTAATAGGTAATATAAAAATATTGTTCTGTTCCGGTTCAAATGAGCGCCGTATGGGAAATTTGCTGCGATAATTTCGCTTTATATCACTGTATTGTTACACAAATTGTATACAATTTGTATGTTCTATTGTGATTTATAATGCAAACAGACAAACGAATGATTATTATTTCACAATGAGATACCGTAGTCGTCGGTGGAATGCAATGTGGTATAACATTTCTGGGACACAACATAATATGAAAAAGAATGCATAGTTTATAACTGTGTACTTTATAACCTGTTAGGAAAGCATCAGTTTGTAAGTATATCATAATTTTTTGCAATAGACTGCATGATTAAGTTATTCGCTTAATTTAGAAGTGCCTATCATCGGTAGATAATGCTTGGATAGGCTTTATACATAAACTCAAATTGATATTGATATTCTTCACTACTTAGCCCAGGCACTTGCCTAGGCTATTTATCTATTAAAAATATTTTGTTGTAGTAGTACTTGTAATAAGAACATTATTTCTCAAAACTTGTTATATACGTGCTTTTGTGATTTATGTTTAATTTTACTCAACAAGTTAGGTGTATACAAACATGTATCAATTCAAATATATTGTATTGATAAAAACTACATTTTAATAACTAATTGTTCCATTATATTTATTAAAACAAAAATACATTACAAATTGTATCATAATATGTGTAAAATGTATATCTTTAGAGACAATAAGTGATTTTTCATCTATTTATTAGGAACCTAGTGTCTCCCATGTGAGGTAGCGAGTTCTTTTTAACGTTACGTGGCGCTCTAGCCCGTATGACTTCCTCGGTTGCGTATTCCCACGGCGTAACATATTCTTACCGGCATTATCATGTTGGAATATGAATAATACGTATTGCATCACCATGAACGGATAGGACCGCCATGCACACACAGACAGTGCTATAGTTTAGTATCAGAACAATGTGAAACTAAACCGTAGACGCAACGCCGACTGACGCGTTCAAGCAACACGACTATTTCAGTATGATTATTTATTGTCGCAATTCTAAACGTGGGACAGTCCTTTGTCGGGTAGATTGTTGTTTATGGGATTTCCCGTTTCTATTGTTTATATTTTGATTGGATTGAATTGCATTAGTAATTATGTGTGACATGAGAAAAGGCAACACATTGCCAAGGTGTTAAATTAAAATAATTTTAACACATATATGACTGCAATCTTACAAAATATCAATCTGAAATGTATTAAATTTTCGTAGACTTGAAGTAAACATAGTAAAAGTACAAAAAAGTCGATTAGTTTTTGTACCTGATGCATTTTGGTGTGACACTTACGTTTATACTTACTATTATTTAAGTACCTCGGTGCGAAATCTCGAGTTTGATTTAAGTCTACCCGACGGTAAATCGTAGAGCTAAGTTTACTTAGGTACTCCTATCGCTTGACCATCAGTAAGCGTAACGTCGTCGGTAGGGTGAGTAGGTAAAAAAAAGTACGTTGTCAAGAGATGTTATATGTTCTGTGCTGTAAGGAACTGCTTCAACTGACCTGCGATAGACGACGTGGAAGCGCCCAGCCAAGCGTGAGAGTTCTCCAGAAGCTTCGCCTGGAACAATCAAACAAATAAAATGTTAGTAAAAATATATAACACTAGTAACCCGCCTTCGTTTCGTTTCGGGTATATTATTTTATATATAAAATTCTCGTGTCACAGTTTTCTTTCCCGTACTCCTCCCAAACGGCTTGACCGATTCTCATGAAATTTTGTGAGCATATTGTGTAGGTCTGAGAATCGGCCAACATCTATTTTTCATACCCTGGAGTGATAAGGATTGTCCACGCGGACGAAGTCGCGGGCGCAGCTAGTTATACATAAAAACCTTCCTTTTAAATCCCTCTATCTATAAAAAGTCTGCATCAACCGTTGTGTAGTTTTATATATTTAAGCATACAAAGGGACAGACAGACGCGGGCAACGACTTTGCTTAGTCGTGGTGATAACATATGCCCGACTTATAGATTCTCAATTCTTGTCAATTTTAAGGAAGCAGCAGAAGCCAATGAACGCAAGTCAAATGAATGTTAAGAAAAGGTTTAAGGTCTTCAAAATAAATTCCATTAAAGGTACTTTCAAGGAATTCACCTGTCTAGTATAACGCAATTATATTCAAGTGCAGTGCATGCAGCATAGTGTGCAGTGCAAGGGCGAACTCTGTGGCGAAGTTCTGTTTTACAAATTGTATATCTAAGCTTCAAGGAGTGAGATGCAAGTTGGTGCAAGCAAACTTAGCTTTGCATTAAGACACAAATCAGGCGTTTCCTATAGTACCCCGAAGCTAACGTGTGTTAGCTAAAGGCTCTGAAACGCTCTGGCTTTAATGTCAACAGGTAATTTAGGATGATAAGCAGTTGTAGGAGTTCAGAACGACTAGCCAAAAGCGTGCAACGATTTAAAATGTAAGCATATCCCGTAGGTAAAGCAAGCAAGTT
This sequence comes from Maruca vitrata, assembly GCA_039566165.1. Taxonomy (NCBI): domain Eukaryota; kingdom Metazoa; phylum Arthropoda; class Insecta; order Lepidoptera; family Crambidae; genus Maruca; species Maruca vitrata. The sequence goes on along the minus strand of CM076911.1, from coordinate 17,135,256 downwards.
GTTGCACTGTTAAAAGGCCTTCATTATCTTTTATTTTCCTACCGAAAATAATGAAAATTTACTAAATTTTTCAACTAATCCTCGAAAAAAAAAAACGTTAATTAAAAAAAGTTGAATCAAATGATTAAAAAAATAAGTTTATTATGAATGACAGGAATCCATGAACCATTTCCAAGCAAGTCGTTCTACGGTGGACCATAATGTTATCTCGGCCTACGGTTGCGTGTGGCGTCCCGCGGCGCTGTGAACACTTCGCACTTGGCGACACGGCTAAACGGGTCGGCTTTACACCGATTGTTATGCTTGTCGACGGTAACGATAATGACCTAGCAGATGTTTTTTTTTGTCGGCGGTCTACACGGAAATTCCAACATTTTTATATATGTAATTCAAAGTCCACATTCAGTCCGCGTTTATCGCAAAAAATAATTATTACATAAAGCGCAGTTGGTCATTCCTCAAGCTCTAGACTCTGTGTACCAAATTTTATTACGATCTATTCACATTAGTTAAAGCATGACCGCGCGACAAACAGACACTATCGTATTAGTACGTAAGCTTTCTATTAACAAGCATTTTTGAATTGTCAAATGCGAATCGCGAAAAAATAACATTAAAGTTCTGGCGATTGTGTGCTTAATTTAAATGTGCGAAACCGTTTTAGGTTCGTCTTATTCCCGTCAACGAAACGACGTATAAATCGCATAGCATACGAACTAAACAAAACGTTTAAGCGACATAATGTAAACATAATGTTTAAGTGTATGCGACTTTGACTACCAGTTTACCACACGTTCGCGAGACCTACAATCGAATTTCAGGTGCCGCCCCCCGCCGCTACTGGGCGCCAAGTTTCCGGTAGCTGTCATATTTTTAGTGTTTTTTCTCAGGGGTGCCGTTGGGGCGACGGGGCACAACAAAGGCCGGTCCGTTTGCGATCACAACCGGTGTCGCTGGCATCACTGTGCTGCTCTCAAAGGGCGCGAAACAACAGCCTCCGTTTGGTGCGAACGACTTTCCGAACGGTCTTACTCTGACATGAGTTTGGCGACTGGTCGGTTTGAAAGGTAACTCAAAGCTTTTGCTGGGAAATACGTCAAACTTGAGTGTAGTAGACCATTCCATATATTTAAGTTAGGAAATAACTAAAAACAAATGAATACTGATTTAGTAGTAGAATAACTAGTACATACAATCCTTCGCCTATATTATGTTCACTATACTCTTTTGAACTGAAATAACGTACAATGTTCTGTTTAATTTATTATCAAACGAATACAACTTCCATGTAGAATTAACATCATATGGGTAACATACGCTAAAAAAGGAAAGCTCAAAGCTGTACAAAGCTCTAAACCGTTCATCAATGCGTCTCTTTCCCACGTCTAACGGTCAAGAGCGAAGAAGACCTTAAACGAACAGTGATTCATTGGTGTATTTATTTACAAAACGATTTATAAGGTGGCCGGTAACCTTTTTCAACAAAGATCGCTAGCATAGTAAACTGCGTTGCATTACGGCAGTTAAACGCCTTTGTCTGCGTTCACAATTAAAACTACGATAAAGTTTACTTAGTTGTAGGCACAAAGAAAGCCGCGGGCTCCAGTCGGCTCGTCGGTAAACATGCGCGGGAGCACGGCGCGGTGGCGATCGATAAAATATGCATCAGTAAACTTCCTGTATGAGATGAGGAAATGTAAATTAACTGACGAATTGTTCTTTTTATCTGACCGTTATAATACGCGCGGTTACGCGCCTGCGCCGGATTGATTGCCCTATCAATGGGGGAGGTAGGTACGGGTTGGCAACGGTTTTAATTTGTTGACAAAATATGGCGCAAGATTATTTTCTTGTGTGATGCGGGTAGTTTGCAAAGTGTTGATGATTTCAATCGACTTCAAAAATGTTATCAACTACATAGTCGATACATTTAGGAATACAATTCGGATTGTGACTATCTGCTGTTTGGCTAAGCTTGGTGAAACTGTGGTTAGGGGTTAATTAACTATTAAAATTGGCACCAATCGTTTTTGATATTTTAACGTAGTCATACTCATGTACACATCGACTATTTTATTATTAATATCTTATTAAGATAGTAAATTAAATGTTATCCATTAAGTGCCTACATATACCAATTAGTTTTGAATAGTATCGATAGGTGAGTAATTCGATCGCGACAAATCAGCTCCACAAATAAATGGCATCTTGCTTCGGGCCACGCCGTGCGTTCGTTTACTGCTAGCACGTGCCCTAAGTACCGTTAAAACGTTCCGATGTATTGTTTGTTTACCCGAATAAAACACTAAAATCCAATTCAATAACAAAGAATTAAAGATCCCAAAATAAAATTTATTGCCGGAGTACGATAAAATAGATTTATGTACGCGGCGGGGCGAGGCGCGCGCGGCGACTTGCGATCATATTATTAGGCGCACTTAGCGAAGGCATTTTGACAAAAACCACCGAGCGAATCCGGCCGCTATTGCCAGCGGGGCAAGGCGCATTCCGGCCGAAACTTGAGCCCCACTTCCCCGCCTCGAAGGGAAATGTACGGGGAAAACTATTAAAAAGTTCGATAGAAAATTGATTAGTTATTGCATATACTCGTGTTCGGGCAAACAGCGGCCGCCGAACTAAAATAGGATTGTCGAAATAGTTCCACTGGCGGTTGATTGAACGTTCTGGGTGTGTTTGGTGAGTTTTGTTCTGTGGGGGTTTATTGAAAAACCGTTTATGTATGAGGAACGGGTTAAATTGTCTGAGTGGGTCCTTGGGGCCTGGCTGGGCTGTGGGGGCAACAAAAGCCGCGGCGCCGGCGGCCTGAAACGAGCTTTTTCTGCGACCCCGCGCGGGGCAAAAGGAAGCTCTGGACCCCGCCGATTGATCGGGGTTTGATGAGAGGAATTTCAAATCTTAGCCATTCCGAGAATTGGCAGTTCATCCGGCATCCCACGGCACGGAGCTTTTCGTAGTTTTAACGAACCCTGAGTAACTCTGAGTAACGTTTTGATAAATGTCATGATCATGATCATTGTGTAATATTGGTAGATGCAGATAGAATTAATGCCTAGAATGCTCCGTACTTCAATGAGATATTAATATTAGAAAATGACCATGGTTTTGTCATTTTAGTAAAAAGTAAGAAACATAAGAAATCTATGGATGAATTCAATAGTGACGTCACGTACTAAGAGTGTTCCAAACAGACATAATAACAATTTACTGTTTGATAAATAAGAAGATATGACAACAGGATGCTGATGTAGATTTCATTAAGGAGTAAGTCTATTAGAAGTAGTATAAACGACGTATACTTTCTCGTGTCTCGATGGTTGATATCGATGCTTGATATCGATTCGAGATAATCGTCCATTTCGGTTTAGCGAACTGGACCGCTGCATTTTCCATTGAATGCTTTTTGCTTCTGTTGTTCACAACTTATTTTCTTAAACGGTTAAAAACGTTAGTAGACATAATATGGAACAGCTGGAATGTGCTTCATCATATTATTTTGATGATGTCAATCGAAGTGAATATAGTTATTTGTTACGTAAGCAATTATATTTGTACAGAATTACTTATATTTGAAGAAATCATTGTTTTGATTCGAAATTTTCTGCGAAGGGATACTAATAATATATCCTGTAACAAACTGATTAAAGAGTTTAAGTTTACGTATAATTAGAATATTACCCAACTCAAACAATACGCCCACTGAACAAGTTTGATTATGTTTTAAGTTCCTAGAAAAAAATAAGCGACCGTTTCATTACTAAGAAAGGTGCCGGATGAAAATGAGTCTGCCAAGACTATTCTGGTAATTTACGAAAAATGCGCAGAACGTTATAAATAAAGTCGCCGTTGCGTCAGTAAACAATTCATCGCTGTGTCACTGAAAAAAATATTCAAAGTAGGTACGTTTTGCAAGGGACTGGGGACCCTGGATGCGGCCCTGGGGCCCTGAGTGCGACACACGGACTACAGGGAATATTATTTTTTAATCATCAACAAATGTTTCATCTACAAAAACTTGTTTTTCAATTTGTCAGTAGGAAAATATACAGTATTTCAAAAATGGCAACGATATTAACACGCGTCTTTTCCACTCTAATCGTGCTAAGATATTTTCTCTCTCACTCACTCAACTGTAAGAGTTATCTAAATAAGATATAACCAATCAAATTATCTAAAGGCCTTAAAAATTTTAATATAATAATCAAACCAACTAAGCAAACCGATTGAATTCTGTTGAAACACAAGACAATTTTTATACAATTCCACGCTTTACTATGAATGATAAATAATTGATTAGTACTTTGAATTGTGGTAGGTAAATGTAGCGGCTAGTTCTGCCAATAGGTCTTTGATTCCTTGGGATGGTTAGGTTCTAGGCGGTTTGTAGGGACCCGTCGCATAAAGGCGAAATGTTTTTCGTTGAAAGGCGCGAGGCGCGGTCGCACCCTCGCTCCGGCCCCCATGTTTGTAAGTAGGTTGTTTCAACGACGGAGGTCGTTTCGAGACGTTATTATATGGGGAGTATCATTTAGTAGACGTTTAGGTTATTAATAGGGGGTGGGAGGGAGGCAGCGCCTGGCGCCGTCCTTATGCAAACTAAATAAAAAATTCATATTTGTAAATAACATTGGCTGAGACGATGCTTGTAAGACCACCGATCAATAAATGACAGTTCACAAGCCCCACCGCCCGCTGTTTAATTTTGTATTCGAAATACTTTTAATAACAGCCACTCTATATTTATTTGTTTGAACGATTACGAGTTAATACGTTTCAGGTCTCCTTGTGCGGGTGTGTTTAGATATTCTAATGCTACTTCGATAATGCTAGGTTAGGTTTAATCGTTATGGATATCTTACTAAATGTATTTGAATAATAGTCCTGTAGATAAATTAAAAACAGTGATAGTTATGAGTTCTTAGTTGGCTTTTTATTATTAGAACGGTACTGGTCGTGTGGTCTAAACAAATAGTGCAGTGTGGTAATCACTACCGATTAGTCTATTGAACGTAGCATACAGCATTTGCTAATAGACTCGAGTACTGCTGCAAGCAAGCACCTCATCCTAGTCAATACGAGAACAATGCACGCAAAAACGCACAATTTCCAACAACAAAACAATTTCACGACCCCTGACCCGCGTTGCATAGCGTCCGACGCAATCGCACCGCAAATCAACGCTACGGGAAACGCATCCTAATATGCAAATACATATCTTAGAACAAAAACCAAGTAGCGGACAAACGAACAATGGGGAGTGTGTAATAGAGAAGCAAAGTGCCTATCAAGCCTTCAGACGCTGTAAACATATAAAATGAGGGCTCTTATTGTTCTTTACAAACAATATGAGCAACATTTTTCCACAATTGACTGAAGCCATTTCAAGTGAAAGCGGCGTGGAAATAATAACCGCTGCCGGGCACCGCATCGACGCACGTTTAAACAATCAAACGGAGAACAAAAAGACACTAATGTGGAAATGGATAATGCAGCGGGGCCGATAGCAGGATAGGCGCGCGGTGACGAGCGGAGCGGGCGCGGGGGCGGGCGGCTGGAAACACGAGCTTGTCTTGAGAATCCAGTGGATACAGCGTACTTTTAAATTCATGTAATAATCAAATTCATGCCTAACCCGATGGGGACTTGGATCCAAGACTTTGATTAGTCGCATTCTACCAATGAAACTACGTTACTTCATCAACGCGTTTGAAATCTTTACAGGCGCTGGCTTTACATAGACACATTAGAGTTTAACGGGGTTTGACGTACTTACTAGAAGTATATAATGTATTGTGTAGATATAAATAAAGAAGACGTGCTTTATGTGTGAGTGAGATTGATTCTGGCGTGCTATCATCGATATACATTCAGAGATACTCTACAAACTGATAATTAGCGCAAGATTTACCGATATTAACGATTAGGATAGGATTTGCTTGGATTTATATTTATTAATATCTCAAGACGGAGAACTACTGATTTAACATTATACTATATTCTGCCCATAAGTAAACGCAAGCCAGAATCCGTGTTATTCAACTGAACGATATTACGAGTATTCGCATCAATCTGGTCGAGTGGAATATTGTCGTACCACCACAGTTTACTCTGCACACGTTTGATCGCACACGAAAGAGTTCGCGTGGCTTTAAAATAATTTAAGCTTGTTAAACAAAAACAGTGGCGATTCAGCGCCATCGTTGTTCCTGATCGTTCCAGCTACTGTCTGATGCAAAAGTGTCTACGTTAAATAAATTAAAATTCGCAAAATCGTTACATTTTAAATTGTGTGCGTTTAAAACACATTTTGCAATTTCTCCTATCTGAATGAGGATTAAATACATTTTTAATTTAATATATAATTATTTTCTGCATAGGAGTAGCAGTTGAACTTTTGTGGAGATTTTCATGTATGTGTAAAAGTATGAAACTGTATTACTACTGTATTGTATTTAAACTGCATAGCAATGACACATTGCGAAGTCAGTCTAATTCATTTCAGTTGTGAAGACAGATTTATGCCAGCGAGAATTGCCAAAGCATTACATGTTTTCATTTGGCAGGAAAATGCCTTTTCGCATTAAGTCGGCTAATTACACTTTGCGGAGTGAAATTAACGATCTCATTACATTATGTATTATTACTGACGGAATTTATGTCCGAAAGTGTAATATTGGAGTAATTTGTTGACTTATTTACATATTCAGTCTGACTTTTCAATTAAAATTGTTAGTAAAAAATCAAATTAGATACAAAGTGCATTTGAAGTGAGGGCTAATTTTAAACAATCATTACAATCGATGCAACCTAAAAAGTAGAACCGAAAGATTTTACCTAATAAAAACTAATCGAATTTGAAAAAAAAAACTTTTTTAAAACTTTTCTAATCCTATTCTACAGCCTTTTGTCTATGTTCCCGCTGCCCGCTCCGCTCGTGGCCGCCCGCCAAGCGCTCGCAAAGAGGACGTGTGATTAGTTTTCCTAGGACCCTCGCTCTCCCAGCTCACCACCGCACCATTCTTCTCAACGGAACACCGCAACCAATGAATCAGTTTGTATCTATTAAAAGGAAAAAATAGCATAAGCGCAACAACACAAATTGGAATCAATATCGCCACTTCGTATTTCATAAAACTCGCTTCTATTACGTTTTAAAGTTAAAAGCACCGGCGGCCCTTTTCGTTTTTCTAAGCAAATTGAACCGGGAGTGCATTAAACAAATTGATTTATTGTTTTCCAATTCGATTTAGCGGTCGAACTGTGTTTTGCTTTTATAACAGTAGAAAAGTAATTACATGTCTCTTCGGCAACGTGTATTTGAATGCGTTCTTTGCGGTTTACATTTGCAAATAAAGGAAGACTTGATCTTTTCATTACTCGATGTTTCCATATAGCTTTATTCGTTTATTATAAGCCGGATGTGTAGTAGACGGATACTGAAATTTACGGGGTTCTAATTAAAATGCGAAAGACAAATAATAATCAACTTGAAACAATTTAGTATCGCTACTTATATATCGATTCTCAGTTTGTGCTTAATTAGAGTGAAAATTGTTAAGTACATTGAAAACTGTTGTTAATTGAATGTGACAGTAAATTACTCTTCCAAAGAAAACGAGAAAGCTTTTTATTTTTATTCATAACACAAGTAGTCTTAGTTGAGACCTTGGAAGCTTTTAACAGAATTAAGTCTGCAGTTTATTAAATTAATTACTTACGCAGACGTTGTGGCAAAGTTTCGCGGATAGACAAAAAGAGGGCGCTGTAACTATGTTCGTATAGCACCATGTTATCGTAAATTGAATTTTCTAAATTGTGTCGGGTGTGGGTGTTGCACATAGATTAGTTTGAAAGCGGGTGACAGTGTTAGCATAAATGATATCTTATCCATATCATAAGTGTACAATTACTGGTAATTAAAGTTTTTTTTAACGTTTATTCTGTTCTATTCTATTTTAATAACAGCGAGAATCATCTGAAAAAGGTAATATTGGTCCTGTTAAAAAAGTTGGTTGGAGCTTTATACTAAAATAATCCTTTATTTTCAACGTCTAAGTTTATATACTTAGAATAAGTATCAAATAGTCGTCAGTTTTTTCTAGTGCTGTTTTACTCGTTAGTTACTTGAATAAGTGAAATAAAATATACCACTTTTTAGATAAACCTTTTTAGCCGACATCAAAAACCGTTCGCTTTTCAAGACGCGCGTTTTTTTTAAGTAAAACACCAAATGGCGTTGAAAGTGAATCCGAGACAGGTGAAAAGTCATTGACCGGCGGCGGGCAGCCAACGAGTGCGATCAATTAAAGTGACGAGCTCGTAATAGAACAAACACCTCGATCGTATTGTATTATTGTATATTGTATTATCTGTGAAGTCAGACGAACGCGTGGCTCGTGGCGCCGCGCTGGCGCTAAAGGATTGAACGTCAGTGAGGCGTCTTTGCGGAAGAGTTTTGACATACAAACATACAATCACGAATTTTGACTAGAGAGGTAGGCAGATATCACTTTCTGCTATATGCCATCGACGAGCTTGCATGAAAAGGTAGATTAATGTGGTAGAAGCAAAAGTGGTGTGCTAGGACACCAGGACACAAGTGTTGCGCCTAACTTTTTGATGCGTAGAATTCGATATTACTCATTAAACCTGTTTTACTTGACTATTGATTGGAAAGCCGAGGAATATAATCATAAAAAATGTAAACGGCGAGGTTCGTTGTTGTATACTATAAGCTTCCTCTACAATCCTTATACATATTTTTATTTTATATTGAAATATAAACAGATTTGAAAAAAGATACTTTATTTAATTTCAATGACGTTTGGCATAGAGACTGAGAAAAGACAAAGACTTTCAACCGACTTTGCTATTAAGGAATAATGTACGCAGAAAGCGTGCGGAAAGCAAGTAGTTTCGAATGTGTTCAAAATATATTCGACCTCTGACGTAACGTAACCTCACTGCCTCTCGAAGCGACTGCCGCCATCCAACAATAGAGAGTAGTCCAACAGATCAAAGAACACTTTGTTTACGCCGACGCCGGCGAAGCTTCGACTAATCAACCAACTGATTAATTTAATTAAACATTACGAGAAAGTTCTGTTTATTTTATGTTTCCTCGGGCCCACATGCGCGTTCAAAGGGAATCTGGATGTAAACAGAACCGATTGCGAAGTCCGGAGACAATTGTGTTCTTCATTGATTCAACTTGTTGACACATTATGTTGGTTTTCCAATAAAACTACTACTTTAGAACAATCGGCGTACATACTTATAGAAATAGAAAGAGCTTTTAGTCCCGCAAAAAGCTCAATACACACGACGAAGTATTCTCATCCTAACTTGGTAAAGTCAATCTCAATTTCAATGTATTAAAAATACTTATTATTATAATGAATTACAGTAGTAAATATCATAGTTAACATGAAAATAAGAAGACCGTTGTTCATAATTAAAGCACAACAACCGACACAAATTTGGATTCGATCCGATTCCCAGGTCCGCTGTTTAAAGCTACTGCAAATTCTAACCAAATACAAATTCCAACTTGCCGTCAAATTATCATCTATTCAGCGCGGCACACGGCGGTATCGGTTACGCGTATCAAAGATTTAACCCCTATTGATTGAAACTATTGCAATTTTGACACGGACCAAAACTAGGGCTTCCAACTTTAAAAAAGGGATGTGATTAAATCCGAGAAGATAATTAATTATTATTATAATGAAAATAACAGTATTTTACTAGCCTATGAGTGAACAAAAAAATGGTAGCGATTGTAAGATTTTAAACTTTCGCGTTCCATTACACTGAAATAAGTCTTTATGGGTCTTCACGCGATATTAGGAGTAGCAAAATTTCATAGCTACTTACTGCCCGACTACTACTACTACTGGGTTACACCCAGTCGAAACGTCGGGCAGTAAGTAGCTATGTAATTTTGCTACTCCTAATATCGCGTGAAGACCCATAAAGACTTATTTCATGGTAGCGATTGTCTAAAAACAGTATTTTTTAGTTTTGATAATAATAAGAAGTATCATCATCAGCCCATATACGTCACCACTGCTGAGGCACGGGCCTAACCGAGGGCGATCAGACCTTAGTCAGCCATGTTGGCTAAGGTCGACTACTCTACCTTAGAGTTCCTTCCTAGGTAAGAAGAATAATGTAGAAAAAAGCTGTGCCTATAATACTGTTTGTTGCAGCATAGTAGGAAAAACGAAGCCAGAAAGTATCAAACAAATGTACTAATGTGCTGTCCACATGTTCCTGATCCTTGCCTTGTGTCGAACACAATACTTGTTTGTTCCGAAACACACACGTAGATGCGGGCCGAAAACTGATTTTGTAATACATCAGAAATCAAGGCTATTTGGCGTCGTTAATACTGTTGATTTGTCTAATGGAATCTCGTCACCCGCAGCTCCGATGTAATAGAGTTCATTATGGGGAGAGCAAGTACATGCGAACTTTAGTTTCCAGTTCACAAATGCATGACCGATGATACAATTTGTTCAGTCTACTTTGTGCTGGTGACGTAAGACTACTGAAGGTTGTGTAGGTAGTAAGAGAAAAGCAAACAAAGAAAATATGGCTATAAAAAGCACGATGTAACGAATTTCTATGATTAAAAAAAAAGGATTTATAAGCTTTTTTGGCGACCAAAAGGAGGGTTATTTAACTCACTTTGTTGTGAAAAAATCGGTAAAATGTTGTTCCTTTCACTTACTATCGGTAAGTACTATTTAAGATATCAATCATTTTTAATTTTTCATTGCTTAGTATTTGCGTTAAGTAAGAAAAGTGACTTGAAAATGGCGAAGTTTTTAGTTTTACCAACGTGTAATAGCGTGTATTCACCTTTGCGGTAATAACCTAACTAAGCGAATAACCCATAAAGCGTTCCATGGCGGAAAGTGCTTTACGTCGCGAATCGCGTAAACTTTTAAACGTAAACCACTTGTACTATATAGACCGGGTGGAACGCGCCGCGAAATACGTAAAACGTAAACAGCGTTTAATGCAACTGTCCTTCACGCCTGGAAGGGGTTAAAATAGAAAAAAAAACGGCAAGCAAGGCACAGGGCGGCGCTAGGGGTTCTGTGTTCGACTGAGATGAATTTGCGGTGTGACGGGTTGTAAAGATCAAACTTTAAAAGGAATAGGATGATTTCATTCTTCTAACTGACTGGTCAGGAGGGCCAATATCTCAACGGTAGGATTAACCTGACAATAAATATGTGTGAGGTGCACTCGCTTTCCTTCACACTCATAGTTTATGTTGTTAATGGGTGTGTATGTATAATATCATTTTGAAAAAGAAAGTAGGTATATTGGGAATCGAAAAGATTTAAATTTTCTAATAAACAAGTTCACTTCTATCGAATTTAAAGAGGAAACCTTATTTTTACATAAGTCATTTATGATTATTATTTTTTCAAAATTATTAATACACATCTTGTGCGATAGTCTTAAAATAACTACATATTTTATTTATCTCACCATGGCGGTTTTTCTATTGCAAATCGCCGCCCGCGGATCCCCAAAGTGGCAAGGAGCGTCAACGCGCAGAAGTTAAAGCGGCAACTAATTAAAAAACAAAACGCAAGAGCCAACAGTTCAGTCGTAAGGGAGCTTTGACGAATTTAATCTTGTTGTTTTTCACGTTCTCACTCTCGTTCGGCTAATTAGGGTTAAGGGCTTTCGTGTGTCCGAATGAGCTCGTTCGTTTACGCCGATTCGAAACGAATTGTGAGCAAATGTAGATACGCGCTTTTGACTGTGGACTGACAGGAGATAAATAAATAATAAATAAATATCTGGGACATTTCCACACACGGTCATCTGACCCCAAACTAAGCAGAGCTTGTACTATGGGCGTCAGAGACTGATATACATACATATATATTTATAAATACATACTTAAATACATAATCACACCCAGACATGGAACAAACACCGATGTTCATCACACAAATATTTGTCCCGAGTGGGAATCGAACCCACGACTCTTGGAACCGCCAGCCAGGGTCACTAACCACTGTTCCACCGAGCCAGTCGAATCGCCTTGGGAACAATAAAATATAGCACATTGAACGTAATACGTAACTACGTTGCCTAATAATACTTGTTATGTGTTAGAGCAAAATAGTTGTCGTATTAATACTTGTCGTGGACTAATGGATTAGATTAATGGTTTACATATTGTACCTACCTACCTGCTATCTTTTTCCTATTAAGATTTCCATGCCTGGGCAAGGAAACCTAAGTTTCTTGAAACCACATCAATGTACGTTACGTTAAGGTGATACCTTGTTACATTCAAATAATACAGATATAGTTAAAGCCCATAAAATATCATGAACAAGTTTAGTCGTGAACAAAAAACTCCATTGGCGGAGATAATAAATAGATCTTTCACTTGTTACATCCCGAAACTGATGCGGAGTTTTGAAGTGTTGAGTTGCAGTGTTCTTGTGCGGTTTTACACTAGTTCAAAGGATTTATTTGTTGTATTTTTGTTTGTTTTTTCTTATGTTGATGAACTAAATCGACATTCCAACCATCGGCGGCTTCCGTGACACTCGCGTCCCATCCACGCAACCGCTGTACCTTTCCAAATTTTCAATATACTTGTTCGCCTATATAAATACAGTCCACTCAGTTACTTCCCTCCTTTACACTTATTGTAGATAACTGGAGGGATTTTCGTAACGGTGATGACCCATATACAAATAGCAACTTTACTGTATACGAATGATAATCAAACATAATAATGTAGAGCAGTGATTCCTAATTTGAGCACATTACCACAAGCTAATTCTGTGGGTTTAATGGAATCATCTTATAATAATGACTTATATTTATAAGAATGTAATAGCTTAATTTAAATAATATATTATTAATATTCCATGCTTTCTATGTGGTATACCGTAACGTAAAGAGAGCTTCACACATAAAATGTAATTATTCCCGCAAACGTTATCATCACAAAGATTTGCTTACTTCTGTATACATATCGAAATTAATATTTTCCTTTTGTGCTCAAGACGAAACCGCGTTTTGTTATAATTACAATGATTCAAGGATAACAAATGCCCCCCTCATGGGTAATCAAAACACAAATCATTGTGAGCTAGTTTATATATTTGATTAAATCTTATGCGGCGTGACTAGCAGACGATCACTTGTTATTGTTTCATTTGAATGGTATCAGCATCGCATATATTCGAGGAGATGTGAGACTTCTTTTCATTTGTTTTGAGTGTGGAATAGGTATTTTGTATTTTTAAATTATGTACGCCTGGGAAAAAGTAGTCAAATAATGTACTTTAGACAACTCACGTCGCTCCTTTGTAACGACAGAAGACACTTTTCTACACTACGTTATTGCTGACCGTATTACAGATAATGTGTAGTTTCGTAATTGTAGTTTAATTTTTTTTTCAAGTGTATTGGAACTCATGACACGAACTAAATGAATAAGATGGACCGATTGTTTAAAACTACTTCTTTAAACATAATCCTAAATTATTAGGTTAAAGTGTCAAACCTATTCCTATCAATATAATATCTAAATGAAAAATGATCAGTCGCAATATAACAACACGAACAGCTCCGTAGACTGCATCGAATTGGATGAATTCTCTTTTTTATCGTGTTCGTTATTGCCGGCAGTTTGGTATTGTGTGAAATAAAATGTTTGAAATTTTGTAAAGAGTAGAATAAGCAGAAAACTAAATAGCCAAACGCGAGGCCGCGCGTGGTGAGCTTTTGAACAAAAGGACAACCACCACGTTTGAATGGAAACTCGAATATATCAAACCTATGTCATGTTTAACGTTCTACATACTATTTTGTGTGGGTAACTACTGAATTTATTAAAATTTCTCTTTGGTAATTTTGTGTCGATTGCTATTACTGGAATTTACGGGTACATAGAAGACGCCCCATAATTGGAAAGAAAATTAATGTAAGTGGATTGGACGTGCTGGGCTCGTGAATGATTTAGTATCGGCACGAGTACGTTATTCATAATAATATTAGAAATATATTTTAACGCGTGTGGGATTTATATTTCCGATGGGTACTTATTATGATTTTTAAGCCAGAATTGAAGGTTGGGTAATGTGTATGTAAGTGTGATCTATTGAATCTTTTCTGTATATTTTGACTTTAAACGATATTATAAGATTTCCCAAGATTTTTTAATTTTTTTTAATAACTTAGGCCCGTTCTCGTACACGACAAAGAGTAGAATTTAATTACTCATTCCATTCGTTGTTCATCGTAAAAACAACATTACCATTTCAGGTCCGGCTAAAAATGTATAATGCGTTTGCATTCCAGCACTTTCAGTTCAGTAGCGAGATTTAGATCGGGCATTTCATCCGCTGCTGGCCGGGGCCGAAACTACAGAGCACAAAGCGCGCACACATGGATTGTAAATCTAACCGGTTAACAGGCTGAAAGTTAACAAAACGACACAGTTTTCGAAATAGCCTACGGACCGGGGGTTCGCAAAAACTCTGTATCCACCAACGCCTGATTGGAGTGACATTTCGCACTCTCGAACGCCGCCCGCCGACGCCAATGCGTCGACATTTTATAAATCAAGATGTCGACGTATCAATATTTTTGGGAATATTCCAAATCGTACTTTTTCCGCGAGACACATAAACCTCCTAGCACTAATTCCTCGTAAATCCCTGTTCTTAACATTGTTGATGGAAATTTTGAATAATTTGGCGAAACAAAGTAATTATTTATCAAAGAAAATACACATAGTTATGTTTAGATTGCGGCATTAAACCCCATACACCAAGCGACTTAGTTACCCGGCATTATAAAATATAAAAAAAACAAGAAATACCTAAAACAGTTCTATCGAAAAGGCTACCATTACCGGCCAAAGTTTATTATTACGCACCCGTGTAACAGAACTGAAGATACAACAGAAACACGAAACGTGTGAAATGGTTGCGCTCAGGGCGGGCGGCGGATTATTATATATTTAATATAATAACAAATGCCTTGCGCTCCCGCCGCCCTCCCCGACGTATAAATATTTCACAGAGACATAATATGAACACTACAATTAATAATTCCACAGTCTGTCTACAGGAAGTTACGTGGTTTAGCTCGGTGGCATGAATAATGTAATCGTTTTTGTAATTTTGTGATATCGCGCGCTCACTCAGTGAGCGTGTTGTCTGAATTTTTTACGAAACTGACGGATTAGTGTTTAAGGCCGCTTTTAAAAACGGTGCTTCTGAGCTTAAAAAAGCTAATTTGATAATACACAAACATTTGTTCCGCATGCGAAGGATGGACGAAATTGAATTATAAAACTTTAGATTTTATCATCATTCATAACGGATTTTTGATTTTTTTTGCATACTTACTTATATCGTTAATGTGTTTATTTACTTTAACGTATCATTATTTCTGTGCGAAATAATTTAACAGGTATACCCGAATTTACCTGAACAGTTGAATTATTCGAAACTCGTTATTTATTTAGGTAGGCAAGGTACAAGCGAATTGTGCGCCTGACTCGCGAACACCGCCGGATGACGTGCATAGAACGTGGGAAGTTAAAAAAAGCAGTTAGGCGCCGCTGACAATATTTAGAAGCAGTCACCAGGCACTATGTATTGGCCGGTGCGTTTGCGTTCTGAAAGCGGTCTCCAAACTTTGACACCCGGTTAACCCAGTTCCAGGTTGAACACAAAACGCCAACTTTTATGTGCATTTTTATTTCTATTTGTAAACATCAATGGCCCTTCGGCGGTTTCACTTTTCAGCTGTAGCTTCACAATTTTTATTTCACGGCCATGTTATTTTATTTTGAACGGCATTGCGTCAGTATATGAAGTTGCGATGCATATTACTCATTAATCGCTTGTGAGAGAATTGGTGGAATGTTACAATATTTGGTTGGTATGGCTCGATGGCTAAGCAGAAGCCTGTTTCTTGCGCTAAATGCCGTGGGTTCAATTCCTACTTGGGGCAATTTTTGTGAGATGAACATCGGTGTTTGCAGACATAGCACGTATAATATCAACTAATATTGTTCATTATGTATATTTCATAGTATTAAGTAATACACACACATGAACGAGGAAGAAATAATATCAATAAACCTTTTCATTAAAGATCATAACCACATAGTTAGATGGCATTGTGAATAGCCATACGGTGCCGTCTATTACTTTATTATGTAAAAAGTCCCACAGACGTAGGAAATCAGTCGGTAAGCGGGTAAATACTAAGACCGCTATGTTTGCCTAGTAATTTGCCTATAAAGAACAATGTTCCCTTGGCGACTTAATCTAGAGTCAGCTGCTTGCACTCATTCATGATTAATAAAGTGGATTCTTTGTTAATCATAGACCTAAAGGGTTCAATATTTTATACAAATAGTTTACTGTACACAAAGTCGGAAAAGAGTGATGGACTAGTTAAGTAAGTACTATCATTAACAGTTCAGCTTATAATATTCGGGTGTACTACACTGTCTAACATAATATTTTATTTTATTTCTTGATACAAGTAAAACGTATAATGATTATAAGTACATTTTGTGTACCAGCACTTTTCGGAATACATCAAATTATTATATGAAAACGTGGATACGGCGTAAACCTTGAAAGACGATTCGTAATATAAATTATATTAGGAAAAATTGGTGTTAAAAATAAATGTTGTACAGTATAAATAATTCAGACGCACCCCAGCCCCCGACCTTAATAATAGGGAGGGCGAAAAGTGGGGGATGAAAAGTGGGGGGATGAAAATTAACATGTTTGTCTTGCTTACATCGTCGCAACGCTAACTACGCCGAAGTCAAATAAATTCCGCGTCGTTTTGCATAAGTACATGTACTAATGTTTAAGTTACTGGCGCCGAGTGTACAGTTTGTTCTCAGTAATTAATGCTAAGAATTTAAAGTTTTTGTGTTTGACTGTAGTTATTTGTCTTGCGACGCGCGACGGGCCGACGGATCGTATGCGCGTTTGAAATTTGTGTCCACTTACTGCTGAAGCTCACTGCTTATAAGAGATGTATGTGATACTTTCCTGCAACTAAATTGAATGAGGAATTCACGCGTTTGAGTAGGTTATTTGTATTTCACATAATATTAGAAGTGAAAAAAACGTATTTTTTTAAATAAGTGAAGCCATTACACCTTTGGCTGTGATTAAATTATTCACCCATACTAAATAATAAAATTAAGTTATTAAGCACATTTTTTTAAAAATTTTTATTAAGCTAAGTTCCATACATAATTTCCCCATCCCACGCAATCCGTCATCTTTTGTTTTCTTTTATTCTTATTTATTTTAATCCGAACTTAGTTAGTAATTTGTTCTAACGTCAAATTCAAATTCGCACATACACAATACCTACACCTCCTGAATTCGTAACATGGCGTGTAATGATTGTAAGCAGGCGGGCATACTCGGACCTGACATCAACTTATTACACACATATTACATGTAATTGCGGGCCGATGCGGAAGTTAATATCGCATTTCATACGCAGGAAAATTTCGATTAGAGACCACCGCTCCCGCGGAATAAGATAAATTATGAACGGGGAACGCAATTGCACTAATTTGCATCTAGGAAGTTACTCTTTAGCACCGCTCACCGGCGATTGTCAGGGTTTTGAGGTTATTGTAAATATTAATGGCGTTTTTGATTCAGGTCTTCCTGCGAACCCGGAAATGTTGGACGAAAGTAGCGTTAGAATTGAACAATTTGGCTTTAAAAAGTTGTAATGACTGGCTGGAATAATGGATGGATAATTTATGAATAAGTTATTGATAAAACGTTGGGTTTCCCACTTTTTTTTTGTATAAAAAAATAAAAAATAATCTTAACTTTTACTATGCTTTACATTATTGTGGGTATGTACGCATTTTTTTTATTTGTACACAAAAAGTCGTACATGAAAAATTACACAACTGATTGGAATTAATTTTGTTTTCACTAATATACGCATGAATACGTAAATTTTTTTTTATTTAGCCTACAATAAGTAAGGCAAAGGAAAAATGTGGCGTTGTTGCATTTTCGCCGTCATTTCCAGTGTGTATTTTTAGATTGCGTATAATTTCGTAATAGGTCTGCGCTCAGAAATACCAAGCTTTTTGTTAGAAATTGTTTTACATAGTGTAGTGTAGTGATGAACTTAGGTTAAGTTGAAACCTTTCCTATAACTGGGAATGCGTAAAAGTTTTTAAACGTTATATTATTTTTCCCGCTTGAATGCTGTTACTTCATAACACAAAGCACTTCACACACAACGTTGTCTAAAATCCGAACTAATATTATAAATGCAAAAGTAATCTACCGAACTGATTTAAATAAAATTTAATGATACCCAATCAGTTTTGACCGTCATATATGGGAATCTTTTTATCGACTGCTCTATCAAAGAGTAATGTTTAATGTGACCAACGACTTCACAGAGACGGTATCATGGCCGGAGAGCTAGTATTATAACATTTATAACTTACATTTTTATACATTTTATTTTACCTGACTGTATACTATGATAGTTAGGAGAAGCCTTATCATCACCACCCAACATGGAGGGGAGCTCGCACTACAAATATTACGTCATTATTATGTCAATACAGAAATCATGCATATTTGATTACCACAGTGCAGCATATCCAGTACAGTCGCGTCCGCAATAAGTCGCACGGTTAAAATGATAATTGTTTTCGGCCGAGGTTGGTTGAGCGACATTCCATAACAATAAGCCGTTTAAACCGCCGGATTGCGGCGGCTCCGGCGTCATCCCTCCGATTAGCCGTTTTATTTTTAATTTTATACCCTCTAATACTACCGAGTTTCGGTTAAATTAAACTGATAATAAGGCTAAGTAATGTTTGATTGACAATGATGTGTTTTTTTGGTTTTCTCAGTTTCATAATGCATTAGATATGAACGCTCATGCTCGTATATACGAGTCAAACAAAAACGTCACAATCACTTTTCTTATTTTTATTTCTAAGACATAAAGACTTTGCAGATAGTGAACAAGAAACATCTACTAGTAACAGATTAGAAACATATTTTTTATTTAAATTACGAGTACAATGTGTTATTAAAATTTATTTTTCACACCCATATATTTTTTTAAATAACACTAGCTCCGAGCAAGAATCGAAGTCACTACCTCTGCTTACTCATCGCGAGCTGATCTCAAGCGACGTAGCGTTCGATCCACGAATACCTCGAATCTCTCACAGCGGCTCCAAATATTCGACACCTCCCGGTGCTAGCTTAAGAAAGTCATCATTCTATCTGGAATATCTGTCGTGACGATCTTAAGTTTCTCTTCGTAAATCAGCAAGTGAAAAAGAAGATTGACTAGTAACTACAAGAGTATGGTCCGAGCGGGTAGTTTAAAAGCTTAGAAACAACAGAGATATACTTACATTTGTGTTAATGCATTGACTCGCACCACACTGCGTTAGAGTCACTGAGTTAACCCGCGAAAAATCACTGCGTTACCCGTCTATGATCGACGCAAAGAGTGAAGGGCGGCTCGCGCGCCCCGAAGGCATCCCGAATGGCCCACTTATACCTTCCGTACCGCCCAAGCCTTGTTTATAGGGCTCGACGCGTACCACCCAATCTAATTCCGTGATCTCGCCGATTCCAATCAGTTCACCGATTGATCAAAATTGGAATAGGAAATGACCGGTGAGCCGTTGACGGTAAAGAGGGTCATGTATGATATGGATTTTCGTTGAATATTTATGGTCATGTATGTTTTATGAGTGGCTGGCCTTTCCCACTTTCAGTATTAAGCAGTCATAAAGTAGACAATGTGGGCTATGCGAATTTTGTCTATTCATGACTGCGGATGTACGCAGAGGCGTCGCTAACCGCTATCATTCCCCACGATGTATTTGTGTGCGGTAAGCTTGCTGTTTATCGTGGTTAATGAAATGAGACGGTTGTCACTGGGTTCACGGGAGTTAGCAGCGTTATTAGCAGCTTATGGCCGTAATTGATGTTACATTTGTAAGTTACAGTAGTGTAGACAAGCTTGAACAATGAAGTAGAAAAAGCTGAAACTTAGGGTCACCGCAAGTTCGAACTCTCCCACGCGGCCGCACACACTTCTGTCAGGGTTCTCACAATTTTTAAAGTGTCAGAGGCAACACCGCTACTGATCGTTACAGAGATCGCATCAGACAAAATACAACAGCTTAAGGTTTTTTCCAGCAATCGGTGCAAATCATTTTCTGTATCAGTGTATATCAAAACTGCAAGGACGCGGTTGGTCGAGGGGAAAATTGACGAGAAACATTTTGTAGCAATGTACGTAAGTACATACAGCCTGTATAATATTCTTTTGCTCTGCCAAATTGTGGGAATCGGAATCAGTTCTAAGAGCGGCTTGTCCAAATTTTTTTTTTCATATAAGCAATGCAACAAATTGATGATGATTAAAAAAAAGTGGTTGCCTCCATTGTAATACTAAGTCCTATTTAGTTTTCCGTCTATCCCATGCCACCTCTGGCTGGCTTTTACAAAACGCATTGATTTATAATTCGTTGGAAACACTACGTCTGCTGTCCCATCCAATGTATGTCCACTCACGCTTGCTAGATCAAATCATTCACGAATTTGCGTAGTGTAACCTGCGTATCGCGCGGATCAGTTCGTTTCGGTGTTGGGATTAGAAAATATCAATAGCACGTGTTTGTTTCCAAATGGAGCAGATTAAAAGATACTATGCTGGATGTAAATGAGCCGCCGAAGTGGAACAGAAATGCATTGTCCACGGAAGGTTTCCAACGCCTAGATTTAAGTGGGATCTAACGGTTGCACGCCCTGCATTGATTTGAATGTTGGGCTATTGTTGTCACATTATTGGGACAATCTGTTCGTGTCGGCGCAGAGTGGAAAATAAATGGGCTTCCATTCTCAGGTTTGTCATACTCGTATTTATAACGTAGCCGAAAACAAGTATACTCTATTTTTTTGTTTAAATAGATTAGAGTTTTTGATGACGCATGTTTGGTAGGAAATAGAGACGTGAGGTATGCTGCATCTAAATGATTCAATTCTCTATTGTCAGTCGGCACTGACACGAGCGATTGTCTAAGAGCAGATTGGTCCGCGATCGCCAAGGTTCCCAACGCCGCTGTTCCTCATTTCAGTGCGGCCATCATCCGTAGACACAGCCCATCAACTCTAAATTGCACTCGAACTGGTGTGCGAAGGTAATAATTGCAGCGGCAACAATGGCGTATTTGCGTAAGTGCGGGTATCGCCGCATCAGCGGTGGGTCAGCTGTTGTGACGCGGAACGAGTGGAAAAATGGTAAAGAGCGAGTTGGCATCAAACGAGTGCGGTCTCTACCAACACTTGAAAAGTGCAGTTTCGCCCGATGATGAATACGGACGTTAACTCTTGCAGGCTAGTATGGTTATTCTAACGGACGAACCTTAGGTATAGATTCACAGTCGCGATAGCTTACTATGAATAAAAATTATTTATTGCATAAAAAAAAATATTACAGAGTCAGAATAAATAGAGTAGGTATAATTTAGGCTGAATCTATTTGATATAGTGTTTCTGTATCATCATTCTCATTCACAGGTACAAGTATTACAAATAAAAATTTAGGCGTAAACATACATTATAAAGACTTGAGAGATATGATACGTTACGTTGAGTGCTCAATTTCAAGAAAAGTCAGATCGAGGACACTGCCCTGAATATATGAATAGAAAATTCTAAATCACACCTTCGAATACGCTTCATCGATTTAATCACGATTTAATCAAACCTCGATTATTAATTTAGCAAAATCCATTTACAGACACTGCACCTACTATAATGGACAACGAGGTTTTAAAAGGATACCGCAAAAATGCAACGACAATATGTGACGCAACATCCCTATTTTGTACGCGACAAGAAAGATTACATTCCGCGCACAAAGAGATATGGCATGTTGTGTACTTGATAAATTGAAAATTATAGCTTCAACAGTATTGACTAGGAGGCTCAAAGCTCCGTGGATTGATGGATCAAAGCTTTGCATCTCGTGTGTTCGTGTAGTTTGCAAAATTTACTGAAAATATTGAGCGACAGTGCACAAAAGCCTTAAATGTCTGTGATTGAACACTTCATCTGACGTGAATGATGATACCTACTTCACCACTACGTGGAAGTTTCACAATGGGAGCTTATTGCGATATTTTTTTTTGATATATGCATTGTCTTGCTTTCTTGGGTATAGTATTATGCACCACGATCTAAACAAAGCTACATAGTACAGGATCCGTGGTGTATTTTTTCACTTGATTACTATCAAGCTAATTTTCCGTGAGTAGCTTCATTTTGATAAGACGCCCAAAAAAATCCTGTGCGAAAATTTTTGATTGTGGTAGCTAACAGAGGTATCAATGATTAAATATTTAGGACCGTAGGACCGGGACAAAGTACCACGGAATTTGTAGGACAATATGACCGTTACATTATATAAATATTAACTAAGTAAAATAATAAAAATCAGCTGGTTAGTAATCATTTTTGGTGATCTCCTCCCCCTCCAACTTGTATCGATAACGAGATCACCAAAAATGATTACTAACCAGCTGATTTTTATTATTTTACTTAGTTAATATTTATATAATGTAACGGTCATATTGTCCTACAAATTCCGTGGTACTTTGTCCCGGTCCTACGGTCCTAAATATTTAATCATTGCTACCTCTGTTAGCTACCACAATCAAAAATTTTCGCACAGGAATTTTTTGGGCGTCTTATCAAAATGAAGCTACTCACGGAAAATTAGCTTGATAGTAATCAAGTGAAAAAATACACCACGGATCCTGTACTAACAGGGAATACTTTCAATAAAATTCCAAGTGAAAACAAAAGCTCTTCTTTGAAACTATTTCGTCCTACCAAGTTTCCCTTCTTACCATCGTAAAAGTGTGTGTATGTGTTATTTTTTTATGCATACAGAGAAACTCCTTAAACTCATCCCCGTCACGCAGACAGAACACAATAGTAACAAATTGTAGTTATTTCACAAACCGAAACAATGTCGGGTGTCTCAGCTACGTGCTAAAGTTTCTGGATTCCTTGCCGGCTAGAGATGGTAACCGACGCGGCGATTTTACGTGCCTCATGATAACTCAGGTATTGAGTTAACTCAAACTGTAACGTTTGTAGGCAGAGTTTGCTAGACCTTACGAGAGATGACACACTGGCTACCCAGCTGACTTAACTATATTCAATTACATTTACATAAAGTGAGGTGTGACTAATTTTGAGCAAACTCAAAGAGTTCTTCAGAGCTTTGCCCAACTCTATTTCCGACGTAACAGCGTGTCAGAGTTCGGAAGATACTTATTACGTTTTTATTTCGACTGCCTAGTAAAATCGGGCAGGAATTTGATGGAAACGCTTGTCATAGTTGTTTTTGAGCTTGAATGAATCGGGATTCGATAAAATGATCGCCGAATACCTATGGAACCTATATGTTATTTAACATGTCTGTCTACTTATATTCAGTTATTTAGATGTTCAGGTTAATCAAGTTAACAAATCAAAATGTTCCTTAGTATACAGAAAAATCTACGCATAGTCAAGTTGTTTTAGATGTATTAATGTAAAACGCTTTGACGGTATTGCAACGAATAAACTGCAATAAATGCAGAACGCACGGCTAAAATCTGATTGGTTTAATGAAACACCATCGAAGATAACGTAGTCATTTTTCAAAGGTAAAAGGTGAATGTAGAATCGAAGTAAAAACCGGAACAGTATATTTTAAGGGCCTTACTCTATCTCCGAGCTCTGTAATACGATATGGAGTGCAACATTGATTGAGAATCTCCGGGATGGAATAGTATTTTCGTTGAGCGTTGCCTTTTAACAAGCTTTTATTGTTGTAGAGAAAAGACAGTAAATTGTAGTCTCTATGAGGTTAGCTTTCAGCAGAAAAGCTGTGTATCGTCCATTTTTTTTGTTGATTTTGTTAATATTGTTTATAACAATTTAACAAAACCTCATGTTTATAGTTTATTTGAAAAACTACAAAAAGAGAAGAAAAGTATGGCCAATGAGATGTTTTATTTATTTATTGACGTATCAGTTATTCTAATGTACTAAAGTTTAGTCATGTGTTTAGTGACTAAAGATTCAATATGTTTCGTACAATTTCAATACACTCGTTTGATTCATAAAACATATTTAGCGTGTGTGTGTGTGTGTGTGAGTAGGTATCTTATCATTTGAGGACACAGGATCGAATTATAGCAATTACTTACGACCTTTTGTTACCACTCAGTAATACGGTCTCCTTGATGAAAACGAGTTTTCATTTGACTTTTTCACTTTTAAACTATGATGTTGTACGCGCACTAATTACAAAGTGAACTATTCAAAGGAATTTCTGGCGTCTGTCGCCGTAAAAGTGACACAGTTGCCTGATGGAGTAATTGAGATGGGCTTAACTCTTTTAAATGGTGTTATTCCTGTGATTATTTGACTGCGAATGTAATATACGTAGTAGTTTCAGAAGCACAGTTCATTTACACTGTACGTACAGTAAATATACTTAATATTTTACTTAAATTTAAGATAAGTGGAGAAAAAACTAGATTCATCATTCCAGCTGCGCTAGATCTAAAAACTCTCAGTCGTCTTCTTTTGCTTCTATTAGGTTTAGGTATCAGTAAGATTAGTCATACCTTTTTATAAATTCAAACGCTTAAGAATAACCCACCGTATTTGTCCGTACCTCGTAAAGCTGAAGATTGAAACAAATATTGTAATACAAATGCAAAACAACAAAGATCGAATGATATGCAAAAGCCTGAATAACTTGCAGCGCATTGGATAAAAGTTTAGAATGAGAAAAATTCCGTTGCATTTGACTGCAAGCGGGGTCTTGCTCTTTAAAAGTTTTGTCCATACGTCTAGTTAGCCGGGGCGTCGATATGTTCCGCATTGTAGTACCAACTTGTGACGGCCGATATTGTAGCCCTGGTTTAATGCAGTTATGCCAATTTGTATCGAGTATAGTTAAGTCATCACACATGTTGGAGAAGTTTGCGCGGGACCATTATGGGAGAGTTGTGAGTTACATTAGGTTTCGACTGGCAGCAAAATAGTGTACGTAAAGTGTGAGACGTCGGAATCTTCGACGAAACTAG
This sequence comes from Maruca vitrata, assembly GCA_039566165.1. Classification (NCBI taxonomy): domain Eukaryota; kingdom Metazoa; phylum Arthropoda; class Insecta; order Lepidoptera; family Crambidae; genus Maruca; species Maruca vitrata. The sequence goes on along the minus strand of CM076911.1, from coordinate 17,110,022 downwards.
GTTGCGAGTTCTTTGTACATTGAGATTCGGATGGATGTTTTCGGTAACATGTAAGAGTTGTTAATGCTAATTGGGCGTGAAGTTTGAGAGACGCTGTCAATGATACAATAATACATTATATTCTTAGAGTTGTAAGTTCCGTATGTTATGTATCCAATGTATTTTCATGTGCTGAAGATTCCGCTCACCGGCGTAGATCGTCTACTCGGGGAGTAGGGAGTCTAATTAATTAGCTGTGTATTTGATACTGTACCGTTGGGGCCAAAGTATCACCTTTTCTTGGTTCCATTAAATAGCAAAGCTTTAGATTTGTAGTACAGATTTATCTTGAAACGTTGTCTTATAGCAACATAAATATCCAGGCTACCTTCATTGAAATCCTGCAATGCACAACGACAGCAGTACCTGTCATCTTTTTTCTTGTATCATAGCTCTACAGGACCTCCTTGTCGTCACGTGTGATTTATGACGGACAGACAAAAGGCAATAATGAACCGATTTGCGACCGTGAGTCGTGTGCCACGCATTCTGTGTACCCGTGTTCGCAGTTCGTACGACGTGCCGCGAATCCGGCGCGGGCAATAGCATTCCAATAAAATGCTACCGAACAATGAGGGCTTCGATCACGAAAAAATCAGGTACAAGTTGGTCGTGAGGGCGCGTTCACGAATCCGGTAGCTGACGGGCGGTCGTGTGCGCGGCCCGCGGGCGGATCGCCAGGGCTGCCGGTATACTGAGGCAGGCGACCATTGCATTTATGATGTATAGACTAATCGAGAGAGTTCCATTTTTGAAGAGCTTTTGAAGTGAGCGGCACACTACTTCAGGTAGTGTTACAAATGCAGTGCTAACAATCGTAATTTTTTTAAATTTATAGTTGTTTTATACTACATGTATCTCGGTGTACCCTTAAATAACTATATTTGAATTTTCTTAGCACTCATAATTTTTATATTTATCAATGGGAACCTTTAACAATACTCAGATTCATACGATCTTCCGGTGATCACGATACCCTGTGAAGTCATCAAAACGTCGATTTTGACAATATGATTTTAGGTTCGCGATCTCATTACATGTGAGTTTCATCTGCTAAAGTTTTATGCCATTAATGACTACCATGCGCATATTCGCTACGTTCAAACGGATGCCCGAAAGAACTACATCAACATCAGTCCCAAGAGGCAGCCCTATAAATTTTTGCCGAGACTCACAACACGATGTATTGGTGAATGTGTCGGCGTCAGTGCGCTCGTCACTCTGCCCACTCCGAGACCCATTACACCCGCGATGGACCCGATACGACGCGCTCTCCTCGGGTTAGAGGTGGGCTGTGTCACTCGTCGGGTTAACTCATCTCGTTATCACTCACTGATTGTGTTAACTCACTTGGATGTAACTCACTGGCGAGTTGACTGTGCGCTGGGTGTTTCAAGCGGTAGTTCATGATGTTTCTTACGATGATAGCTTGAAGTACCCATCATCACTAGACTTGCGGGGGAGCGGAAGGCTCTCACCCCTAAACTTGTCCTGCATTTCATATGGCTAGGCCGGAAAATCTTAACTAATATCATATTAATTATTCAATTTATATTTATATTTAATGCAAGTAACTCGGTGTGTCCGTCTGAACCGTGATAAATAAACATAAATCAGTTTACTTAATTTTGTACAGTTACACGTGATTCGCAAACCAATTGAGCTTATCTTCTTCAGAAATTGGCGATAGATTCCTAGTGTTACAAAAAGTTGTTTTAAGTTTGTCTAGCAAGTAGTCTCTAGGTAACAAGGTTTAAAGCCACTTGAACCTTATTTAGCCGACATTTTTGGTCTAAGAAGGGATCTTTCATACTCAATTCACAATCACAATACGTTAGACAATTAGTATTTGTGACACGGGCAACCTTATTGACGAAACCGTGCATCTATTTTTTCATAAACAGTTTTCATTTGAAAGCCTTGTAGTTTCATTAGAATATTATTCATGACTAAAAGACGTAACTTAATAGAATCCACTATTCTAAGCTTGAGCATTTTCTAAGCCGAGCGAGTGAAACCAACGAGCTAGTAAATGCGATCTATTTACGTGAGTGTGAAGTGTTTGAACAACAAAGTTATTCTCTCATGCCTGCCCTGGAGCGATGTAATAATTTTTAAAGTGAATTTTGACGTAGCTAAAAGCACACTGTCCGAATACGCCTATGATAAACAACAGCGAAGTAAAAAGGCACCAACTAATTATAATTGACGTTTTTCACTGAGTTATCTACTTAATGGTATTTTTAAGGTTTCGAAATTTCAACTATGTACGAGTATATGTATGCTCTACTTTGCCCGTCGCTGTGGGAGTTATTCAAAGTTACCTACATTAATTTTTAACTAATAGTTTTGGCTTAGATTTGTGTATGTTAATTTCAATTCTGTTAAGTTTTGTTCTGTGATTGTGTAGTTTAATAAAAGAAGATAAATGTGTATGTGTAATGTTAAATGTACCAATTTAAGTGTCTCGTTTTATATGTCAACAATAACTGCCCAATCAATTTTTATTTTATGGAGTTTTTTTTTATAGAAATTCTCATATAAGTGAATGTTTGATTCTCTTGAGAAATAAAGTTCTTTAACCAGAACTATAGCAATGTGAGCTGACTATTTTTCCTTCAGTGAGTCATTGTCAATTGGTTGGTGACTGGCAGACTTACCAATTTTAGACTTCCAAGACTTGGAGGGTGTGATAAACCATACCTAACATCTGAATGTCGTTGAATACCTCGTTAAGGATTAAAGTGCCTATCTTAAATCATATCAGTGCTAAATATAAGTTTAGAATTTCACACAGGTGACCCGTAAAGTTACATGTTTAAGTTAAGTTAACCATAACTTAACAAATTATATGCGTGTATAACGTTTTGTACAAAACACGGCGGCTATATTTTATAAAATATACAACAGTTTAAATGATAATTTATATTCCATTGTTATTCATTGATGTTATTATATGTATATTTTGCCATTGTTTCAAATCAGAGCATATTTCATGCATTTAATGTTTAAGCCGTCATTCCACTTTGCCTGGCAGCTATAAGATACTATTCATATTATGCAGTGGACTGTCAGCTAACAGTATTTTATTACATTAGCTTTTTAAAGAAAATCTATATGAAATATTAAACACAATTGCTACAATTATCTACTTCAAGTACCTAAGTAGGTATGATGGAGTCACGAAAATAGCATCTCTGCTCACAAGTCAGTAAAACATATATGATCAAAATTTAAAAAAAAAATCGACCTTCCTCTCGAAATACGAAACGATCACGACACGATAACGTTACGCGAAGAGACTTAGTAACAGAGCAGGCGATTGCAAATAAATAGGTGAATTTCGATAAAGCTATGATCCACTTGGCCTCCAAAGGAGATGAGTACGCCACCGGATTATAAATGGCCTACGAATTTGAATGTATCTTACTTTCAAAAGGGCAAATAGGAAATGCATGCAAAACAGACGCATCTGCGGAGACCGTTGCAGACGGACGCAGCAGGTACCGTCAACATTTTATCGATATCACTAATAATTGAGACACGGACATGGTTAGATTATACCTTTCTGCTTTGTTATATTAGAGTTTTTCTATCATGAAGTTAGTAACTCACTACTCAATGTCAGATAGTTGTCGATGATTTAGTGATTCTATATCCTTGCCTGCCAACATTAATCTGTTGATTTGATACTCTCTTTCATCTGTTCCTGTGTGAAAGCCTAGAAAACAGTGACACTTGTTAACTCTTAATGTTAAATAGTTTACTGACTATACTGAATAAACTTTTATTAAGTTTTATTATATTCTATTATTATAATAAAAGAGGATAAGTTTGTTTCGAATTGCCATTCTAAATAATTTTTAAAAAAATGACTAGTTTCTAAAGAGTAGTAAGGTCTTCGCAATCGACCCCTGTCTCTCGAGTATACATAGCGTCCCTAGAATGTTTTGATTTAGACATTATTAAAATTTATTGCATCAAATTTGAAATTGTGATCGTGTGCAGTTCGCATACGCGGTGCCCTGACGCGGTTTACCATTTCAAATGGTCTACGCCGGGGGCGAAAACAACTTTGTGCTCATATTACCTCATACGATACATATAACCTATATAATTTCATATATCGACCAGATGAGATAAGAAATAAAAACTTTTTAGCGATTTGATAGCCGTATTCTCAAACGATGCATCGCTATTTCGCAACCAAATACGTATAGTACTATATTTTATAGCTTTAACGTTTTACTTTTTTACCTCTTCAGAAGCAACCTGGGCCCTTTTTGATAAACAGCAACTTACCTGAAAAGAAAATGATAAAATTATTTTCGCATTCAAAAGTCATCATTAACTGATTAATATTTGTACATTATTAATTCTAACCTGCTACTGTATAGGGTACCATAAATTGTCCATAGATAGTTAGTAACAATGTAACTTATAGATAGATAATACAGTCTGTATAAAAAAATAATCATCAAAAAATTTTATTTAGAATAATGCTGATCGTGGGTTTAAAATCAGTTAGATCGAGTGGACAGATTATTTTTTTAAAATTTATATTATATAAATTATTTAACGCATAGCATAGCGTATCAGCAAGTGTAGCGGGCCCCCATTCGTGTATTGTTTCGGCTGCCGAGAGCGCGACCGGCCGCCGCGCGCCCGCGCACCCGCTCCACTGCCGTGCGACAAATGTCGTATGCGACCGCTACCGGGCACTCAGTTCGACCTCATTGTCTTGATGTCTTGGCTCTTCCCTATCTAACCTCATTGAGCGGGAACGAATTAGATGACACTTAGATGACAGTCAACTTTCAGTTAAGCTTAGTGCTCCGTGCACTGTGTTGTGCGACCTCATTGCCTTGAGGTCTTAGCTCTTTCCCATCCAAACTCATTGAGCGGGAGCGAATTAGATGACAGTCAATTTTAATTCGATAGCCGGAAATGATCTAGGCTGTACGGGCTAAGATCCCTTTGCTTTTCCCTGATGGGATAAATTGAATAGAAAAAAGGAAAGCTGATGACAACGATGAATTTCTAAAGAATTTAAGATCTAAAAAAAGGGTAAATTAGTTAATTTTAAGATAAACTTACCGCAATACATAAGTGAAACAGTCGGAGCCATTTCTAAGATAAGCTTTCACAATTACAGACAGGTACTTTTACTTGCTTAACTTCAATGTACTACAGTATCACCAGTTACAGATTCATTACTATGTAATATTGATTGTAATGTGTTTTTGTACTTGTTATATGATATATATTCAAGAAATAAGATTATGCCGTAACATAACCACATGGAGACCCGCGGTATTTGTAATTTGTATCTTCAGAGCAAATTCTATTGATATCTGACATCACAACACAAATCACAAGCTCGAGTTACCGCAGCCGAAAACAATAGAATGCAATCGGCCCTTTCATCACACGTGTACAATTAAAAAAAAACGAATTAGTTGAGCTAAACGATCCATTGTCCGATTAATTAGAACAAGCTCCATTGCAACATGGAAACATGTAAGAAAGTATTGCGAATATGCGTGTACCAATACTTGTCTTAGTACTACATTCATGTTTTTATTGGCAATTGGATTTTCTTAGTCTCTCGATCATAATCGCTTAGTTAATGACAAATGAGTAGCCATGGCTTACCACCCTGAAAGAAATATATCTGCCTAACTATCAGTATTGCAGGTAATAATATCCTAAACTGAAAAGATCTTTCTTATTCATAACACTGATGATTTAATCGAATGCAATTTCGAAACTGTAACTATAATCGATTCCGAAAACGCATAACGAAATCACAGGTTCAAACGCCTCAATCAATCCTGACTCATTCGTTCATCGAATCGAAACTGGATTGAGAAGCTTGGTCCTAACCTCCTTCCGGTAAGGTGTGCGTTCAAAATAATATCCACCGGTATATTTAGCCACACCGGCGCAGGAAACGCGAAACAATAAAACGAAATAAGAAATGAAACAAGTAATAAATTAATACTTACGTATCAACCAAGTACTAAGGGGCTTACAGAATATTGGATTACTGGTAACGATAAATAAGGTCGGAAAAAAATGTTTTTATATGTAAATACGGTGTATTGTTATAGTAACGAGTGTTGCTAAATCGCGGTTTGAAGTTGATTTATATCTCAACGCTCCGGTTGCCTTCATGGGGGGCTATAAAAACTGCGCGTACGCACGATACAGGGCGAGGCTTTTTCGGTTCAGTCGCAATTGGTCCAATTCTTATTTGACCAATTTGAATTCAATATGCGTTATTTAATATCAGATTATCTAATAAACGCAGGTAAACAACTAACTCTTACACTGGACCAATCGTGAATTGGACCAAATGAGAATTGGACTGAATGCGACTGAACCGCTTTTTCGATTGACGGGTGTTCGAGAGGTCACATTCCAATTCATGGTCGAGGTAAATCTTTCCAGAAATGAAAAGAAACGAGGTGAACAACTTGTGACTTGTGACGATAAGCTGAACTGATGACTATAAATCTCCATAACACTAATTTAAGACACTACAATTTCAAGTTGATAAGTGAAGATGATGAATATTTCACATTTTATTGTAAAAAGTAATTAAATACTTTCAATTTAAAAATAAATCCATTCGTATTTATTTTTCCACTCTGAAAACCTTTTTTTTTGTTATTCTTAATTGCCATTAGTAATAATTAATTTAAATATTAACAATCAATTAAAAATAATGTACCGAAAAAACCTACCACACAACCTTCAAAAGGCAATCAAGCATTGGTACCAACATCCGTACGGGAACCAGGCAATCCTTCCAACCAGCGCAAAGAGGAATACTCGCAAATGAGCCCGGAGATTTCCGCTGAATATGTTTTAGAGAAATGAAACTCGCCCAGGGTTGTTTGCGTGACAGACCACTTGACGCCTATAGGGCTGCCTCGCGCTTGCTCTAACGTAGCCATATGGATATTCAATTGCTTTCCCTCTATTAGAATTAATAATAAAAATCACTTAATTTCAGACTATAATATCTCCATATATAGTAAGTAATAGTTAGTAACAATGTTACTTATAGATTATGTTAGTAGATTAGTGCAATCTTTATTCATTAAATTATGTTATAATTCAATTCAATTATTATATAATATGTACCTATAGTGGTACACATTATTAGTTTAATTAAATTATTAAATTAAATTAGATTGGATCAAATTATTTTCAATTATTACAAAGAATACTCAAAGCCAGAGATGATACGTTTACGTTCCGTTTACGAGTTTATAAGTCCGCTATAACTTCAATTGAGTTCTACAAGGTGACTCTACATCGGCAACCCTACGCGTAAAGTGTGAATGTGAGATTTAAATGAAGCGCCAAGTTAAGCTCGCATTAGCCGCACGGGACACGCCACTTTCCGAGCGGCTCTCTTCTTAAAATATATCATTTTATTTTTTTTACACACTCCCCACCGCTATTTGCTTTTGCACTGCGCTCTACCGGGGACGGCTTGAAACCTTCGCTAGTTTGTTTGTGATATGCGCTTTTCCTCGTTTCCTTTTCTTTACTTTGTAAACAGCTTTCTTATTGACCAATCAAAAGTATGTTAGGTAATACACTGACAGATCTCAACACTTAAGCCCACGGCTTTACAAAGTGTAAAGTTGACAGTTGTATCATCTTGTTGTTTTCGTGGGTATCTGTGTCCCTAGTGTGTAGAGTAAACCATTTACTGAGATAGTTACTGAAGTTGCCTTGTAAAGAATTGGTATACCAGTCGTGCTTATCATGGGAAAATTGTCTACGAATCTATGAATGCCATCCATACTTCAATAATTAAGCTGAGAAAAAGATTCATGTCCGTCTTTTATTTAGAGCAAAACAGAGCTACAATACAATGTGACCTTCTTAATCCAAGATTCGGTTAATCAATGTCACATATGTGCAACTTAACACAAGTGTCAGTTACAGCTGTAAATAATTTTTAGGACCTTATTGTACAGTGGCGCCACCAGGCGAGACAAAAAACTGTAGTTCTTATTATCGTTCCACTTTTTCAAAAACGGATAAACGATAAAACAATAGTTACAAGCCTAAACGATTACCATTTTCCCGGTAAACTCATAAATGAAACACAATTAAGATAAGCTAGTTGCGAACCGGCATGTTTTAAATTTAAAATGAACGCTCAAATTAGAGAGGTTTTTCAATGCAGCCTCGGAGAAGAAGGTTACATTTCAGGCTCTGTAGATATTTTAAACTTCCGAAAGCTATCATCGGCCAGTGAATTCCGATTCTCAAATTAAAGTGACTTCCTAATTCCTCAGTCATTTAGTTCACTATTCAGAACTTTTCCTGAATGCATTGAGTTTACCCATGATAATAGCTAATGGTAGTAGGTAACTAACTACACTGCCTACTAAGCCTGCAATGTAACATTCCGAATGCATATGAAAGCATGTTTCCCTAGCAAGTCAATCGAATACAATGGCAATCGGAACATGATTGTTTTTATCGATCTCTTACGATTACTGCACCCCATAATATTGTGAATTGGCTGATCAATTATGTAATTGTTAATAGTTACAACTGTTCATGTCTCAGTGGTTCACTGAAACAATTTTGTTCTTTCACTACTTTATAACTGTCTTCGACATGGATTATACATTTAGACTTCCTCATCGTAAATGTTTCTATTTCGTTATATTGTACCAGTTTAGTGTGTTATTCACAGAAGAGATTATTGATTGTTCGATCAAATCCGTTAAAAAGATAGTCAATGAGAAATAATAATACATTAAAATCTTCCCTAATTAAAGTTGCTGATGATTGTTTATAAATAGTACGTGTGACTCCTCCTTTTTTTGAAGTCGGTCAAAACTTCTAAAAAAGGAGGAGGTTTCCCAATTGGACCGTATATGCTTTTTTTAGATGCTACTACCGTAACGACAATTATATTTTTAAGCCTATGATACAAAAGAGGGATTACAAATTGAAAAGCTTTATTTTCATTGACGGTCATAGCCTATGGAAATGCGGATTGAATTTCGAGAGCGTTCGAATATGCCTGATGAAAAGCAAAAAAAAAATATATAGGTAGGTGTAGGTACATGTCAAATTCATAAAGGCACATAGCTGCGCTTTTGTGGCATGAAAGGGTTGACGCGCAAAAGAATGTTGTGCAAAATTATTTTGCTGAAATGGATCAATTTTGGTGTTTGACGCTTGGGTGGTCAGGGCTAACCGGGAGCTGCAAATCGCTGACCCAGTTGGTCAGTTGACCAATGAAGGTCATTAGGTTTCCATTTGCATGTTTTCTCCACATAGGGACTCTATAAAGCCTTTTTTCAGAATATGAGAAAAGAACAAGTTGTAGAATTTGAGGTTTGAGGTTATATTTGTAAATAAACGTGTAATGTTCATAGTCAGTCAAAAAAGGTGTCCAGGATATAGCAAAAATAGCACTTTGCACTTTATTACAAGAATTTTACACTAAAAGTTTCTAATAAGATATATATACAAAAAATAGTTTGTAAGATCCAAAAAAAGAAGGTAAACCATATGTTTTATGTTTTGGCATAATTCTTTTATTTACGTCTACTCTTTATTCAAGACTTTATAAACACCCTGTAAGCGAGTGCGTGGTGGGCTAAAACGGTTAATTGGTGGCATACAATGGCAACGAGCAAAGAGGAATTCTTGAAATTCTACCGCGAAACGGGACGATTAACTCCTTTGAAAAAAAAAACACATTCAAAACGAAACTTTGAATAAAATTGCAATCATTTGCATTGTTTCGGCACGTTTACGTCAATTCTGCAATACACCGTTGCGATTGAGTTTAACAATAATGATTGTACGGTCAGCGTCGACGCACCTTCTTGACCCTTATGTATTAAGGACTAAGGTCCATTGGCCGACACATGTCGAAGGCTTCTTTGGGCGACTGCTCTTGAGGAGCATGTAATGTATAACGTGAAATACTTTCGCAAACAGTCTCGTTTTTCCCTTTAAAGTCCTTCTCCGTATTTTACGTGTGGTCCGTTTTTAGACCTCATTCAAAACATGGACGTGGTCAACATTTTGTTTAGGTTTACTTACGTCGAGTAGAGATATGATTTTGACCTCTCTTTAAGTAAATGAGTACTATTTACTCAAGAAGGTTTCATGAAGTGTTTTATATGTAGTCGAAGTCAATAGAGTGATTGCCGCTATTACGCTATTTAGAATCGCCGGAAGAATAAACTCTTGTAAATTGATATGTGCACCAAAGGCGACTTACTTATCTTGATTACCACGCGAGAGAAACTTCGACTGCCGCTACAGAAACAAACGAACTTCTAATTAACCTCTACTGGGAGGGTTTCCAGAGAATTGCTCTATGACAAAACGGCAATCGCAACGGGACGTCGCGACTGTGTTTCATTTGGCGGGTTTGATTTGGAGAAGTGACAAACCCGTCTCCCGTTTACCCGCAAATCAGCTGGGCGTGATAACCCGTCAATGACGGCGTTAACGCACCGACCCCGTAACACAATTGATGTTTTTTAACCACCTGTTGGGCCGCGGCCCGCGCGCGCTGCATATTAAGCGGGAGGCTTTTAAAATATTTGCAACTGCTACTGCTACGCGCCGGAACAACTATAAGCTAGTTATTTCGTTTCAATACGTAAGCTGGCCGTTTAATTTGTCACAGTTGGATATCGGTTTCACTTTTTGGTTACGCGTCCATAGGGCATTGTTATTACGCCACCGTGTACGTGCGTTTTCGCTTTTTTTGTAACGACCGATTCTTCGGATACACAGTTGACAGTTGCTTGTAATTTTATCACCTGGTATAGACACCTGTGCTAGAGTTTTTGTACTAGAAAGTAAATGGGAAAGTTTTAGGACAATTAGCAAGATACAGTAAGGACTATTTACAACACAAACATTGTTCATCTCTTATAAGCGAATCGCCCGCATAGAAACTTTTAATTAGAATGTAATCGATATAATTTTAAATTGCACAATAGCTATAATAAGTTAGTTGCCAATCCGTAACACAAGTTACTTGTATTACGGGTTTATCAGTTTCAACAGTGCATACAAGAAACAAACATTGATTGTCATCACACAAATATTTGTTCCGATTGGGAATTGAACCCATTGAAGCAGACAATGACACTATCCTATGCTACATTGAGCAGGTCATAATAATATATCAACTTTATATTATAGCAATATGAATTATCAAATTGGCTTTGTAGTGTCTTTCATTTTATTGTTGAAAAGTATATATTTGTATTAACACTGTTCCGTAAGTGATAATATCCGTGAGAGTTTGATCTACGTCACTCGTAATCACATCAAAGTGTGTGAAATTCATTTATTTATTATTTTATTAGGCGCCCGGTTCGACCCGAGTTCGCCAGTTCCAAAGGTCTCCGCCGCGTCGTAACAGCGAAACGCGCAAATCGCGCCGACACGCTGCGTTTAGTTTTTCATCGACCCCGGGTTAGACAGGAGATTAATGCATTTCCTGGGCAGCGCACGTTGATTAGTTCCCTAATGTGATTTAGTCGGCTCGCCGGGAAGGCGCGCTTTGTTGGTCGTGCGCGGGCGGCGATGGCAGCGCACAAAAATATAATCGGGTGGCGCGCAAAATGGCAAGATGGCGGCTAATAAGTTTTTTTTATGCACGTCGACAGCCTCAGATACTGAGACATATACCTAGCCTAGTGGTAGTTTCTTAGTAAGTTTGTCGACTTTTTTCTTTTTTTTTTGGATTTTTAGGCTTTTTATTCTTATGCATCTTCTTTCACGTGAGTAAATTATAAGCAGGTACGTGTAGGCGTTAGCTGGCTAGCTTAAGGGCCAGGTCAATATTTGGAAATGATGTTACACGGTTGAATGTGATGATGACGTCATGATTTAGTTTCGAATTATTGAGCCACGGAGTAATGCCAGGGGTGCTCCGGACGTCCGACCAAATTGATCGAGTTAAGTACAGACGACGATTTTGAATTGGGGTTAGACCAATGCTGATGCTTTTAGCTACTTACCTACCCCTAAACTTTGTTAAATGGATACCTGATGGCATGCATCGAGAGTTCATTCAATAAAGTTTTGCTCAACACACCCTTATTATGCACAGTTTGCATTAATTAATCAAATAATACAATGTAAAACATTAGTGTGATTCAATATTGAATTTGGCATTTGTAATAGTGATTTTATAATTAGAAGTAGTAACGGTTTTGTTCGTGACCACGAGCGCTGGAAAGAGTTCGAAACGTCGTGTCTCTAAATAATATGTTTAGAATTACATACAATACATGCGATTTTAATCCGTAAATTTACACATTTTAGATGTGTAATAAAATAAGGCGTCCAACCTCAATTGAGATCAGTCAAAAGCGCAGGACATATTTAAGTTCACTTGAGACGGCAATCCGACATGACCGATGAGAGGTCGGGCGCAGGACCACCGGCTTAACGTTCTTTCAGCCGCCAACTTCCTAACTTCCGGCATAGTAATTCCATTACGAAAAAACTCAAGACAAATTTTACCCGACCCCGGACAAATGTGCAGTGTTCGCGCAAATAATAGAAAATACTATGTGATTTTATAAATTTTTAAAGAGCATGTAGAAAAACCAATTCGATAGCTTGATTTCCATTTTAATCCAAAGTGAAATCGTTAGCGTAGCCGTTGCATTACAAACTACAATCAACGTGACTCCTGTGGGGTCCGGAGGAGACGAACACAATTCGTTATTAATTTATCTAATTATACTAAAGTTACATACGTCAAATTGATAGTCGTCCCTAATTGGGGTTCAATAAAATTTAACTCACGGACCTTCTGCCGAAGTGAATGCGGCCGACAATTTTTATATTAAACGTTCGTTGTCAGTGTCTTGGACTTGCTAGCCGGTGTTTCAGACACTTTTTCCCGCTAACCGTTGTCTGAGTCAGGGACATTATTTAAAGATACTGATTCTAATGTAGTCTGAGGGACTATGAACCCGATAAATATGTGTTTTGGGATCATCCTCAATAAATACTTATTTTATGAGTTTGATAGAATTTTAAACCAAAGCTAGTATTTTTCTCATATTTAACTTTATGTCGACGATATAAACCGAACATTATACTTATATTGTATGATGAATAGATAAAAGTGATATGACATCATCGTCACAAATTTAATTGATTTATATGGAAAAGTGCGGTATAAACTACTAAAAATACTTGCAATGCGAATTTAATCGTACAAATCCAAGCGGCACCGGTTCCAAAATAAGAACTAACTTTGGCATTAATGTTTCATATTGGGCGCTAGTGAACTTCTGACGGCGGGCACAGGAGCGAGTTCTGAAACGGTATTGAATTACAGTTTTGTTCGTCATTAAGTATGGATGTGAGGAGGTAGTTATATAATTTATTTTCCCATGTCCGTATTTGCAGTCGTTTTGTTTTACTGCGCGGTTACGAATCAGTTTCATTTCAATATTTTCCGTGAAATAATCTTTTAATTCAATTACCTCATTATTGAGGACAATTGTAACCCTGCATCGGAATAACTAAAGATTTTTTAAATTCAAGCCAAACTTGTATTGGTAGTTTCGAAAGCGCTAATGGTCGATTTCGTTTTAATAAAAAAGCAACTACGAAAAGTCATTTTGACCGAAGTTACATAACAATATAATGTAATAAAATATATCGAAAGTATTGTAAACATCATAGCTTCACTTGTCATTCGGTTACACCGTAGTCAAATGTCAAATGCGAATTTAGTTTGCGACATATCAAAAGCTTTTAAACATTTTATCTGATCCTAAAGCTTTAGGGGTGAGAGCCATCCGCTCCCATAGTCCTGAGATGACAACAGGCATACTCCAGACCATCCATTCCATTATCGTAGTAAGAAAATAAAATCGGCCTATTTTAAATACGGACTCTGCACGATAATCACGTCTGTTGGGAGCCCATCTTATTTTTTTTTCTATAGCGGCAATGGAAATACATCATGTGACTGTCTAGGTATCACTGTTCTTGAGTTACTGCCTCGGTCGGAAGCGCAACCAGACCCTATTGTCTGGTTTTTATTCTTTTGGGTACGGAACCTTAAAAAATGTTCCTAAAACCTTATTGTTCCTAACTGACATACGATCATAGCTTGGAGTAGCCTCGAGCGGATGGAACAGATGACTATAACCTGACTATTCCACCTCCGCTATCGAAACCTGCCAAGTAACCAAACTAAAAAGAAATCAGTTAAAAGACGCCGGCTCTAATAGAATCAAAGGAACATTTCGTCTCAAATGGAAGCACTAATTAAAGGGTTCACAAGTACTGGAAATAGCCGTACACCCCATAGCGTGCGGGCCGACTCTATAAAGGGAATTTCTATGTCCATTCGGCATTGCCGCGTTATAGTGTTGTAATTGTATTGTTTTGTAGTGTAATTTATTGGTTTTTAGATGTAGCAACCCTTGCCTCAGGGTTTTGTGACTTGGCTGAGCTCCTTAAGAAAATTAAGAAAATCTGAATGGTATCTTTTAGTTTTTTTTATATTTTAAAAACTGTACTTTGATAAAGTTTCAACCTTTTCCTTTTAAAAAGCTGTTATACTATTTTGAGTTTTAGTTCCTTTTTTGTTTTAGCTACTTCTGGTATGGTATTTGTACAACAAGCATATATAAGAGATAAACTTAATAAATCACAGCGTATCCGTGCAATCCTGACGCCACAACATCCCCCCCCCCCCCCATTTGTCTAACCTAATCATCTACACGTAGCGGGTTTGACGTTGCAAAAAACACTATCCCTTCCGAAAGACTTCACACTTTGTATGGCTTTGTACGGGCCGGCAGCGGCAAAGAAAAGTGTACTCCTATTCGGGCATAGTCACATAAAGTTCATTAATGGCGCGAGCGTGTTGGAGTGCGCGCGCCCATCTACTCCCCCCCACCCACACCTACAGCATGCGCCTAATATTATTTCTATATGAATATTAACAACTAGATAGAGCTACGCCTCACGCGTGCGGGGATGAATAGATTGCGCCGTGTTTTGTTCTAAAGACCAATGCATCCTACCCGTCCAACGAGGTAAGCGCTAAAAGCTATTTCAATCGTGTCAAAAGATCAATGGCATTGTCGATTTTGTATGGTCGATCATTCGACATGATTGCAGTAAGCTGGGTCTGCTACTTTGTTCAGGCGTTCGGTAAATACGTTGGATAAATTAATATTTGCAACACTGTTTCTGTGGCGTTTGTAAGTCAAATTACGTCGGCTGTGTGTTGGATAAGTGTATCTATTGATTCTAATAATAGCAGTCTTTATAACCTTTATAACAGATTCAAAAAGAAGAAGGTTCTTAAGTCGACTGTTTTTTATATTTTTAAGGGGTCTATTGATCCATACATAGCCTCTGCAATCTCCATAGCATGCGTGACTGCAAACCTACAAGTACTTAACACTGTTTATTGTTTCCGGTAAATCCGTTAAAAATCTGATTAAACCATAAAAAACTCGTAATAAAGTCTGTTACGCAATATTATAAATTGAATTAGCTGAAGTCGATTCTAAGTTATAAATTACGTACCACGATAATAATATCCTGTTTCTGTTCATTGTTGAATACAATAATAAAGATTTACAAGCATTACAGAACACTCGCGCAATTGAAACGTTAGTCTGAGAAGTCACATTAAATGGCCATTTGCACGCAAGATGTATATTATAAGGGTGACGTCACGTAGGTTCTTTCGTAAAAAATATATACAACATTTATATGCATCCGTTATCTAGTTCAAGATACGGAGGTTCGCGTGTTACTTACGGACTTAATTATTATCTCGCTCTCGATACCGCACAGCACTTTGTATGCAAATGAGGCGATCATTAACAGCCATACCTATGTTAATACACGAGTTATATTTGTGCCAGCGTTTTCGCAATATGCAAAAAATACTCCATTGTGCCAACTTCGGATGTAAACGGTTACTTATTAAAATTATGAAAGTTAAATGGCTCGCTTGTGAGCCCTAAAGCTGGGCATTGACGATCAGTTGAACTGATCAGTTAAACTGACGTCCATCCAAAATTTGATCGTGAGTGTGAGATGATTCGATGATGATTCGACACTCACGATCAAATTTTGGATGGACCTCAGTTTAACTGATCAGTTCAACTGATCGTCAATGCCCAGCTTTAGACATTCTCACGAAGGAGCGTGGAAGCAGGTAGGTCCTACATGTAGTTTTTATTGGTCCAATTTGACTTGTCTTGGAACATGTCTAATTGAAAATGTCAAAATAATACATCCGGTTTTTGTATAAATATTTCAAACATTGTTTAAATAATGATAGAGAAGGCTCTCCTCTCTCCAGAAGCAGAAATATCAATGACATTAAAATAAATTAGCATCTTCACATTTCAGATTACAATTATTTTTTCCAGAATTTCAAGAAAACTTTACATCTTGTCTGAAACCCAGAAAAAATAGAAAAAGAAGAAATAATACTCTTAATTTTCATGAAGCCTTGCGCAAGCGAAAATATAATATGACTTCGACTTTTATCCGGCTTTTGTGAGTAGGAGACGACTCGCGGATCCATCTTTATGTTCTCGGCGACCGTATCTCAATTCATTCAGCACAAATCACCGAAGACGGTCATAAATAAAATAATATTACACTAATTAACAACAGAGTGGCTTGCGAAATTGATTTCATCAATCTAATTGTAAATATGGCGTGACAACATCAAATAAATACGAACCAAAGAGAAATGTTCAGCTATAAATTTAATATTGAAATTTCATACTTTGCAAGACTATCTGCTGTCGAATAAGTCATATTTATGCGATGTTTACCATTGCTATGTCTGACGAAGCAACAAAATTGAAGAAATTATGGTATGTTTTACATTTTTTAACATAAAGTAAGAAGATTTGATGCAAGTAAGATTTTTCGAATAAAATACAACGTTATTAAAAGTGGCTTTCGTTTGATGATTTTTTGAAAATATATATGCCTTTTCCCAATCAACCTAAATTATTGTATAACCATAAGCGTACCTAGTGTTCTTTTGCAAAAACCTACGACATCCCTTCCTATTAGTTATATGTTTTACGATATTCCAGAAGTTCTAAGAAGGTTGTCGTCATGTGACTTTAGTGATAGTTCATTCAGTCTGTATTCTTCACGTTTTTTGAGTTTACTCGTACCTACTAAGGTACCATTATAGGTTTTTAAGATAGTATCGTATTCAGGTAAAGGCCAACTGTAGCCAATCAAGCTCAGATAACAATGTGTCTATCAAATGAGTACCAACAAAAGAAAAATATGAATTCGCGGGGGTACCAACCAGCGCCCATTCCGCCCTCCACACACGAAAATTCACAACTCACGGCTCACCACATTTCCGTGCAAGAAATCTTGGGGGGGGGGGGGGGATCGATTCAGCAATTTCAAGCCCACTTAAAGACAACCGCAGTTAATCGAAAAGTTCACCTCGGGGCAAGTTCCAGCCGGTCTAATTGCCTGTATTATAAAATAACAGACTTATGTCAAAAATATCTAGGCCGTACAAAGCCGCGCCTGGCACGAAGTTTCACATGTTAATAAGCATTATGATAGCATCAAGTGTGCGATAGCCGCGGCTTCGGCCGTAGGGCTGCTTAGGCGGATTCACGAAAATCAAAATAATACGAAAAAAAAAAGATTGAAAGTAAATATTACGGGAACTTGTTACCAATCTTCTGTAAAACTTCCTCAACATCCACAGACGAAATTAAAGTAAAGTAAGATACTTTTAAAATTTGAATAGTTATTGTCGTTTTAGTAATTGCTAGATTAAATAATATCTGGATTTAACCTGCTCAACTTAAGATGTAATCCTTGTTTTTCGGTAAGTAGTTACATTTGTTTCAACGAAAACCTGAACTAGGTTTGACTGGACTAAGTTAGCATTAGCTGGTCTTGCAGCGGTCATTCGCTTAATAAAAGGAGGATAAATGTGCGAAAAGAAATAGCATTTGTGTCATAACTTAGTGAACGGAAGTCTAAATTGACGAGGAAAAGGTATTAGCATAATTCCTTAGACCTACAATTAGTATTATTTAGAATATAATAACTAGACAAGGTTTTAATCAAAAAACCTTGTTATACCCTAATATTCGGAGGCAACCCTATACAATTTCCCCGCCGTACGGAAAGGGGTAATGTTTTGCCGTATTGGAATCACTCGCAATATACCCGTGGCTCCTACAGGAGTTCACGTCTTGAATACATTCGATAAAGTTGTATAATAAAGTATATAATAAAGTTCACAGAATTACGCAGGTACATTATGATAAATTTATTTGAGGCGACTTACTAACGAAAATAAGTAGGTATTACTTCTCAAACTAAACTTAAAGATTGGATACAGAATTTCAGTTTATTTTCAATATGCTCATTTATAAAGATCATTTTAATGAATAAGACAATATTTTCGTTTACACGATCATTCTATTCCAAGACATAAAGGTTTCCTTATAAATTATTAGCACGGTATTTCTTTCAATTTGACTTTCAATCCAACTCCTATATCATGAAAACATTTAAAACCATACAATGTCGACAGTTTTTACTTTGGGTCATTATACCTCACCTATTCCCAGCAACAGAAAATGTTCCCTGCCGTATTCGAGACACAATGCGGTATAAAAAAGTCACCTACCCTAATCTATCTACAATAGTAATTAATAATAATAATATCTGGGACATTTCCACACACGGTGAATGATTGCGATCTAGTTACAGAAAACGATATAAATAGACATTAACCTCCAGTTATCCACCTCTATACCAAAATATTTCGGTGTAGACATAGACAAATTGATAGATACTAGTGGCAGTAGAGGCCCTCCGAATCTGTTTATCTAGCGCATTAGCGCGGCCCAACGCGTAGCAGTCATAATGGACAAATAGCGAAGTACTCGATCGTGGGGACGAGAATTCGCGTTATTTCTCTCGCCGGGCGCGAATGCAAGTGACGGCGGTGATTCACCCCCACACCCCCTTTCGCACCGCAAAGCGACCGAAAACAAATATTTGGCGCGTCCATAATCATTCATACGGCTGTCTCTAATTAAATATTAGAGGCTGTCCGTAACGAGGATTTGTGCTGTCAACGTTGGATATCGATGAGGAATGAATAGACCTTTCTTTCAATCGCATTGTGTAGCGCTTTAGATACAGAAGCTTTAAAAGTGCAACGTTGATGCAGGCTATGGGCCCAGCTTAAACATTGAATGCTAGATATCCTAGACAACTGGCTAGATTAGCACTGACGAACCCTTTTGCAGTTATGCCAATACCGATTGGCATTGCGTAATTATGCCATTTAAGCAATTCCCTTCTCACGTGGTTAACACAAACATAACAGGCCGTTGCCGTGTGGCTTAGCCCTTAGAATGCCTTTACCCTCGCAATCTTAGGCAACGACCACTTGACTTAACATAGGATAATCTGGTTACGGCACTGTTACACATATATTAGGGTACAATAATTTGATTACCCCAATGTATGGGTATAGTTTCGATGCGTGAAATATTATTAGAGACAATTGCATTTATGGTTGGTTAATTTCCCAATGTATCATTGCATTAGACACTAATTAAATTAAACTTGCACATGCCACGGTATTAGTAGTAATTCGCAATTTGTATGATCGTATGCATCGTATTTTATTACTTGATACACAATTTTAACATTGCCCTTTTTAATTGAATACCGCTGTTCACATTTTAATCATAACTTTCGAGAACTCAGTATTGTTCTCTGATTAAAAGTCGATTACTCGTTAACCTACGTACCCAGATTAAATTGTGTATTAAAATTTCAATTCATGGAGGACCTTTGAATCGACTATTTATAATGGAAACATGTGGATAGTAAATAAATTTGTATCGCAAACTTTTAATTTAAAAACAAATAAGAGGAAACAGGTATACTTAAATCATCTCATTTTTCATCTTTTAAGGTTCTTTTATGTAACCTGAATCTTAAAATACAAATCAATATACATAGTTGTTCACACCACTCTTTCTAACGTCTTGAACGTTATAAGTAGTGACATGTGCAAGAAAAAGGGTAAGTATTTGACTATATTATCGATTAAAGTCATGGTGAAGATAAGTGTCTCGTCCAATAGCCCACAGATAGCCAATGGCATCATCCACTTCCGTTCCGCGCACGATCCAGATCCGTCACAAGCGGTCACACCTAAACAGTATCAAGCACTTATCTCGCCCGCCGACTTGTGTCCGTGGCCACGACTTGTGTCTAAAGCGTCATTGTGACGGACACAGCTTTGTGCAAGATTGCCAGTTGGCGCATTGTGGGCAAAACGCTCAGCGTGGGGACGGCTCGAGATATTCTTGTCGCCATTATACGATTGATTGCTGGCTCGGAATTGATTCGGCTTTCAACGGGACACTTGAACTGACCTGGCTTTTGGTGGTTCGCACATTCAGGTGCCGTGGGTCACTTCCGCCTTGCTCGGTTAAGTTCTAGCTAACTTTAAGGCGTTGTCGAACGGATTATAGGTACCAGTAGTGTCATGGCCTGTTACTTTTTATGTTTAGAAATTATAAACATACATATCAGATTCAAAGTCTTCTCCTCCAATACGAAATATTGTCTAGTAAATTACTGTATTATTTAAAGTAGTTTCTGTTTTGCGTCTATAATAACAAACTTTTACAGCCATGTTTAGGTCCTCTCTGTTTAGAGGCGTCATCTGGTGTGATAAAACATCATTCATTCAAGAAACCTGGTCGTTTGCCAAAAATGGCGTTCAATGTGCTTAGGAAAGTAATTATCTCTTATTGACAAGAGAGTGGAATGTACACGTCCATTTTGAAATTAATGAATCAACTAACGAAGATTCTACGTATATAGTATACAGCTATTAGTAAATTGGATACGTTTAGCAAAAAATAATTAATTCAAGACTGATTGTATTAATCCACAATTACTGTTCTTGCAATAATTACATTTAAGAGACAATAAAAAGTTTTCAAAAGTAGATCAACTAATTTATAGTCCATTCCATCAAGTAGTGGTTCCGTACGTAATTTTCTTTGAGTAATTTTATTTGTGCTAAAATAACATAAATTTTGTTATATATGATGAGTAGGTACCTAACATTTTTTTGGTGCGTATGTCTTTTGTCTTTCTTTTTTAACCTTTAACGCTTTATAGTGACAGAGCAAAGGTTTTCCGAATCCAAACCTTAAAATAACTTAGAAATAAAGTCCGTACGTTACTCGTAACTAAAGAATACACATTTACCGAACAAACACAGGAAGAAAATGTGAAAATTTTAAGGAAGCAGAAAGGCAGCGTGTATGTTTTACTATTTTTCATATAGCGGATCTCCGACACCAAGCCAACACAACATCAATGTTTATCGTACCGGAGAGATGACGGACGCTCTATTAAAAAGTAAACGAGTCTCGCAAAAAAGACGCAACAATGTTCTTTGATAGTGCATTCAACATTTTTCACTTGTGCGCGATGTTGAAATATATTTTTAAACTGAAACTAGGCACGTCATGAGTTTGATCGTTGCATTATACCTAAATATTGGGTACATCGATTGAGTGAAACAACACGAATATTGAAGCATGCCATTTTGAAAATATTTAGTAGATAAACATGTTATTTAACATCATTGTCATTACCACCGCAATCTGCAGTTCGCTACTGTCTTAGAGTTAGCGATACAGTAAAAAAAGAGTACTAGGGGCTTAGACAAAGTAACAATATCGAAACGATAACGAAGTTCGAAAAGAACAAAATGTGTGGGATTGACCACTTGATGGGCCTGTTTGGGCGATCTTTATGCTCTTTGGAAATCTTGGCCATAGGTGAATGAAAACACGTTTCCAGTTCAGGAAAAGTTTGAGGCGCGTTCCTTCCTCGCAAGTCCGCTAATGATGACGAGGCGACTACAAGCCATAATCGTGTGTCAGTTAGGAAAAAAGTTCAGGCATAGTGTAGAGACAAGTTCAGATATTCGGTGCAATTTACACCCGTTTTAATTGGCTTAGGGCGTCTGTTGTTTCCCTTTGCCTTTTAACTGCCGGTGTGACCCAGCTGTCGGCACATATCGAGGTAGATGCATCCCTAAAGTAGGACAAATAGATAAATTGGGTCTGGCCTGCAAAGCTTCCATGTCATTGGTATCTCGCAGCCGACACTCAGAGTTTGACGTGTTATAATGGCAGGCAAAGGGCAATAGATATACATTTGACGTGTGGAATTTTCAATTGACATAATTTTGTATACAATAAAAATATATTTTTCGTATGAATAACGTCCACCTTCAGGGTATGCTCCTGTTACAAACTTGTTTGAAACTAAGAAGTTATTTTATTGTTATCTTTAAACTATACTTTCGGAACTGCATATTACGTATTATATTCCTATATAAAACGCAAAATAAATTGCTTCAGCGCGTGATATGCCCAATTTGACTTTCTATTCACTATCTCACAGAGACTTATACACACATAGAAATGGTAATAAAGCTTTGAGACCGATGTGTATCCATCAAAAAACACGAATCCAACTATTGCGTCTATATACACAACTAGGTACAAACCGCGCGCTATCCGGCCGATATTCACTAGACATTAAAAAATAAAACAAAAAAAAAGACACCGTATAGAACGTGTATAATTGTATCAAAGAGATTTCTTAAAAATAAAACCTATCCATCGGACGTCCAGTATTCATAGCTGCGTTCGGCAGACGAGGCATCGATTTAGAAAATCTGTCGGGAAATAATCGAGTACTAGGTATCGAGCTGATGCGGAAATTACGCCATTGGCAACTTTAAAAGGTGTCGGGACACAGGGACGGACATAACTTCATGATTCCGAGCTGCACTACAGAGTGGTATTCGGCATAAAGGCAAGGCAGATTTGCTTTGAATGCATTTTTTTTAACGAAAATTGTGTAACTGTCAGCTTTTGCCTTATTTGAATTGGGGATTGATCTACATATATAATGACGTTAAATGCTGAAACGCAAGATAGCGCTAAGTCTTTTTTAAGCTATCGTGGGCGAAACCGCGGATAAAAGCTAGTTTCTGAATTAACTAAATTTCCGGCGCCCAAATATAAGGAATTAAGCTATACTAAGCGATTAGTGCGAAACCAAATAGCTGAGTGTAGTGTGTATCATTAAATCGATATCGAACATGATTTTAACTAGTTACATGCCACCTCGTTAGCAAATATAGCGAACATGTTTTCATTCCATGTAGATAATAATTATTCATAGAAAAGGGTCAAAGTGTTCCCGGAAACAGTTTAATGTCCATTTTCCAATCAAACTGATACACAATTTATCAAATAGGTGATATTATTTAATACAAGTTTTTATGAACGGGGACTTGAACCACCAGACCCTTCGATATCGCGTCGGCGTGTTTTCAAATTTTAAATTTAATACAAGTTATCGGAATTCGAACCAATGGTTGCGACGGGCGCACTCGTAGAACGATCACTTGAGCCAATCAAAGAAAACTAAGGAGATATTTTATTTTATTTAATTGAAATTCACGTCGGAATACCCGACGGAAACTGCTCAGAAACTGTTAGCGGTTCAATTCAAGTGCTATTTATAAATATTACCTTTTGAATTCATTGCAGAGCGCTACAGATGAAATTCATTTACTGCAGATGTGGATGGAAAATATTTGAGGGAGCAAAACTTAAGCAATTTCAGAGGGAACTCTTAGATGTGAGCAACAAATTACTACGACTGAGGATTTAATCATTTTAATGAAATAGTTAGTTATTTGGATAGCTGTTTTGGTTTAGTAGATCGTATCGACACCAATAAATTCCAAATCGAAGAATTTATAATCCTTCATTCCAGTCAAGAAGTAAAAAAAAAACGATTTCGATGAATATATAAACACACGACGTGTTCCCAAAGCTACTTTCCATCGATATTATTGTTTATTACTTCTTAAAATTATACATTTGGCAACTCAGAGCGAAATGTAAGTTTTATTATAAAAGTACGATTAGTAAATTCTAATCGACATCAAATTTTCTGTTCAAGGCGCCTACCCATCAAAACACGATATTCTAATGTGCCTACCACGATCGTGTGCAAAAGACCCACATGTGTAGTCGAACCATCAAAACAAGTAAAGCGAATGGGTAATTTTATCAGACAATTTGACTTATCTACCAACTTGTATAATAGTTTGGGGGGTGCGCGCGGGCGGGGCGGTGGGGGCACGGCCGATGTTAGATCGATTCCTATCGTGGATATTATTCTGTGGTAATTAGAATCAGCGTGCGAAGCACAACTTGTTATATAGCGATGGTATGCGGGGCTCGGGCTCGGCCTGACTGACGGTCGCACCCCGTAGGAATGCCTGTTTCATCGCACTAGGGTGTCTTCGGAGTACTCGGGTTGCTCGAAAGAAATTTGAATTGTTTAACACGACACGAATGCAGAAGTATAGGGCTGTTATTAGTTTGGTGTTAAGTATGTTGCAATTGCTTGTAAATATCTCGCATTTGGTGATATTCTTTACTGAATGCTCAGCTTTGCATGTTAATAAACGCCTTCTAAGTATAAATTCGGTACTTTTTCTGAAATGTTGGGAGTATACAACATACATTGAAATAAGCATTGTTATTAGTGTAAGGAAAGTCAGGTCTTTATATTCAAAATACAATTATTTTAATACTTGTTAAAATAATACAGGCTTAGCAAAGAAAATTTGCAGTTAGTGTGTGGAATAATGAAAGTAAAATAATGTAATTTATCGCCACATTTGAAATTCTGATTTCTTGCTCGACTCGGACAATTCGTCCCCCAAAAACACACAAATATTAGGTTTTGTTCAAATTGGTATCTCGTAATTAAGGACTAAGGTAATAACAATCAGAAGGCACTGCTAAAGAGTGGTTCCGTTCTCTATAATTTATACGTTCACTTATTTGGAACAGCAGTGGGGCATATTATGCATAATAATAAGACAATTATTCTTGGTAAAATTTAACCCATACACATGTTTTGTGAAAACATAAAGCCGTAGTCTCGTGGCCCGGGCAGTATTTCATACTGGGCATTTTTCCGCTCACTTATTCGGAAAAGAGGGGTATTACGTGTAATAAGATAATTTCGAAACACTTACGTTTCACAGACCGTGAGTTCTGGGCGAAAACGGAAACAGGAGCTAGTTGCTTGAAGATACGTCATATACATTTTTATTATGTATTCTATTGCGTTTTTTTCGAGTGATCTGCTAGGACTCGGTACTACATAATACTACATAATAACGCTTACTATGATCAGATATTACTTAGGTACATTCGTTTACATTCCATAAATGTTTCATATATGCCAGTTTCTTGCCTAAACCAATTCTATTCTATGAGCGGTTTTCGTCCTCGTCATCATCATGTTCATTGTTCAGCCTTATGAATTTGTATGAAACGAGCTCACTTGCTATCTGACTCATATTTTTAGTTCCAGATATTATTTGCTTCATATTAATATACCCCATAGAAAACTATGCTAGAATCAAAGTACGAGGAATGGAATGAGAATTAAAACGTTTATTCATAATATTTCAACACACTATTGTTTCCGAGAAAACTTTATTAAAAGTAATTTCTATCGTCGGCAGCGCCGCAAAATCCATTAACCAGAAATCTAATTCTGTCTAACTAGTTTCTTTTTAGCAAATAATGTAATACGTTTGAGTTAAACGAAATTGGACTATGGTAAATTCGAATAATTCCGTATATATTTTTATTCTACGTACATAATTGTCTTCTGTTTGAGCTAGTTATAAATACTATAGAAATACTGCATTGGTTTTCGATTTACTGGTGTACAGTGTATCTTAAACATGTGTTTTAAGTTATATATTATTTCTTAATTGCTTATTCAACACAATTAGTTCAAACGATGCTATAAGACTAATTAATTAATTATATAATTATTTCAGGTTTTCTTTTATATTTTTAAGAACTTGATTAAGAAAGACTTTGTTTTGAAGTTTGTTCTTACGAAAACAGCTAAACACTACTATACTTCCGTTATACTTGTTTTTATACTTTAAATATTTGTTAACTTTTAATAATAATCGCAATAGAAAGCTTCACACGGTCTAGATTGCCATATGGCAAATAATAATAGATGCACTATACAAATGAACGTTTTTATAGTAATTTGCGACGATGTGTCGCCTTAATATTCACAGCAAACTGCCATTGAGGCAATAAAAATAATTAAAACAATAATTAATTTCAATTAAAACAAAAACTACCATTCCCCTTCCGTGACTCTCCGTTATAATAAGTAATATTGTAGTTTTTCTTCGTATTGACACGCAATATCTTAATGTTTTATTTGAAATGTAGGTCTTTGTAGAGTTACGAGCGCAGTAACGATATAATAAAACTGACAATGTGGCGTGCCTGTTCGTGATATTACTAAAAAAATAATTGGGGGTTAAAGCAATTAGCTACCTATACATTTGGACCATTTAATTATTGCTACACTGTATACAATATTATAAGCAAACGTTTTATGTGTAGAACAAACATTTTTGGAGTTGGATGCTCTACACAAAACATTTTTAGAAAGTTTTTCATCACGGTGTTTTTCAACTTGTGATAGTTTAATTGAAAAACTACCATATAACATTTTGAGTCGGTATCTGCAAATCTAGTTCACAAAAGTTGTACAATAAATCACAATTATCAAAGTAAACACGATCGTAATGCAATATAAGGCCGATATACAGTATATTTATGATCAATGGAATACCGATAGCGGCTCGTCGCCAGCCCGCCTCAAAGACCCACCGCTCAAAGCAAAACTAAATGTCCGTAATAGCGGCAGAACGTTAAATTGTTTAACACTCCGACCGATTCAGATTGGACGCACAACGATGCCGTCCAAAACGCGCCCAAAGACACTGTCCGTGGTGAAAACTCGTCGGAGGTCGCAATCAGTCGCCGGAGTACCCAGCAATTATTCAAAATACATCAGGCAATATTAGATAGGTGGGTGGACGATGCGTTTTGCATTCAGAATCAGCGGGACTTTGTGAGAGCAACCCTGGGGAGACGGTTGTTTGGCCGTCACAGGCAGGGCGCGCGGCCGGCCTTTTGCCGAATTGTCCGCAGGACCACGCCACGAATTACCTCGTGCTTTCTGTGTAATCGCGAGGAAGTATGCTTGGATTTGTACTCGCGCCCATTATTCGACATTCACTGAAACCGAAGCGGCTGAGCGGAAACGTTTTGCGTGTCCTCGGCGTTTGTAAGTGGAGATAGCTCTACTCTTGAGAATTTTGTTTACCTTACCTTAGAATATCGAATTCGTAGTACTTAATATTTTGATTGGATTTGTAATTAAACACTTACCTGCGCTACACTAAACGCATTGTCAATTTTTCCTTATAAATAAATACGTACAACCTTTTCTCTTACAAAGTACAAATATGAAGTACTGTTCGTCATTTCTATTGAGTACATAGACTGTGACATAAAATTTTCTATACATATGTTAACTATTTTATGACCGAAATATGAAAAACTCTATATTTCACCGCGACATCACAATTCAAATCAATGCCACGGCGTTTTATTTATGCGTTTGGTTTAGATTTTGTTGTTAACCGTTTCCGTAAGCGAAATTTGGATACGACCGTCTGATATACATACAAAACAAAGGCAGTACCGGTGTTTGGAATTGTATGGGGTTTAGATAGCGATTATGAATAACATATACAAACTCCATAAAATAAAACACTGTTATCATAAACAATATGTATTTTATGTACCTTGTTGTAGTATTGCCATAACTATTGTTCAAGCACATTTGAAAAACTTTTATTCAGCTATAATCTTGACAATTCTTTTGACGCTTACTTAATATAACCTAGTTTTAAATTAGCAAGCCCACATGTCATAAAATATCTATACTATTTGTTATTTCGTCGTCGTGTTTCGTGTAAAAGCGTCGGTGGCCGAGTGGTTAAGGTCGTTGCTTGCTATGCGAGAGGTCGCCAGTTCAAACCCCGCCAGGTACCAATGTGTTTTTCAAATTTGAAATTCATATGTACCATCTTTCGACGCTTTAACGGTGAAGGAAAACATCGTGAGGAAACCAGCACACCTGAGAGATTTTTCAACGGTGTGTGAAGCCATGTCAGAGGCCTACGGGCGGCCTTAACTCTGACACCAGGTTGTTCATCAACCATACGATAAGAAGAAGAAGAAGATTTGTTATTTCGTAGTAAAATATTGTTCCAATAATACGTATATAAACGTGTGAATACTTAATTTAGGTATCAAAACGCATCATAGGACCTAGACTTTGAACGTCCTTCAAATGCCGTTGTCCGTCTGTCCGCGAAACCTGCCTTCTTTGCTAATTAAGGACGCCAAATACGTCACCTATTAGAATATGAATGATTACTGGCGAAATGTTTGATTTAAGTTTAGGCTCGCGTTGCTTACATTAGTATTCCCTTTGCGCAGTTCGTACCAGAGCCGCACATTATTTGTATACACTAAGCATGAAATGTTGCCAAGCAAACGTGTACTATTTGCGTGGGGTTTAGAAAGCTGGCGGGGGGTTAGGCGGCCCCGGGGGTGCTCGCGGCCCCCAGCCCCCTCCGCCCCCATGCGTGCACGAACGAGAAATACCCGCATCACCCACTTTGAGGTTTCAATATTCCATGGCGAAATGCACTCGCCTGCACCATTTTTGGCCGGCGCGCCGCGCGTCTTCCAGAGCACCCTTGACAAAAACTATCTTGTATACTTTCACATATCTACCTTTGTGAGCTGTGATGTACGTTCCGAGTGGACGGAACGAAATTCGATCAATTGGCCGCAGTGATTGCCCGCCAACGCACTTAGGCTGCGGAGGACAAATTTGTCCACTTACCTTTTAAAGGGGGAATATTTTTAGGAATACACATACGGTTTTATGCCTACGGTTGGACGCTCTGCACATTTTAGTCAGACGTTGATTCAATTACGAGACCTATGATGCATCTTTGTTTAAAATTTTGCTCTATAAAAGCAAATGCATTTTGTTAATTTTTGGTCATGTTAGTGAAAAAATACACCATTCTGATCAGGTATTATTATAAAATATTTACAAAGATTTATAATGATTAGTGATATATCATTGATATTTATATTAATTGAATATGTTTCTGAGATCGAACCTGAGACTACACATACACACACAGGCACAGAAGACAGGGCTATCGAGCCAAAACGGGTTCAATAAGCGGAATTGATTTATAAATAATGATAATTAGTGAGTAGAAATAATTGCAATGTCCGACTTGCAATGCTACTAGTTTATAAACTTGTCAACGTTTCTATCGTTCTTATGAACGGCGCGGAACCTACTTGAAGAACATTTAACTTGAAATTAACTACGAGAACTTATGAAAGTACTTCCATTAACGATGTTTCGAGTCGTTTTCGGTAGTTTGAATGTTAGTGTAGGGTGGAAATGCTTCAAAATTACAAGTACTTAGTTTCACTCAGTTATAATTTTACGTAGTTACCTGTAAGTAAGAAGGCAAAATAATATAAAACCTTTTTGGTGTTAAATATAAGTTTGTGAAGTACTCGGCATGGAAGAGGTTAAGCCTACCTACTTTACTTCACAACTATCATCTCGTAGAAGAACAGGAACATCTGAAAACAGCGTTATCTAGTTTTCTAGATAAGTCGTGCTGTGATGTTTCCGTTTCTTAACTTTGTTATAATTTTTAAGCGACTTATGTTATGTGTAAGATTAATCAAGCAAGTTTTGATCTTTTTTTATTTATTTAAGAATTAAGATGTAACAAGTGGGACATTTAAGTTTTCTTTCCTAGGGTTATCAGTGGCAACCGCCGCGTAAGGTTGAATAGGCTTTGGAACCGTGGTCGGACTAAATCAGAGGCAGTAATCTCTCCAAGAACTCTGCTGGCTGGTAAGAAAATTGGCGGTGATCAAATTTCGTGCCTCGGAAAGCACGTTCAGCCGTTGGTCCCGCGCCTGTTCTCTCATCCGTCTTACCGGGTACCGTCATACCCAATTATTAGAATGAAGGAACGAAGTGCAATTTTGGTTTCGAAGAACATTATAACTATGTCTTCTGTAGTTTGCTAGTTACCTCTAACTGGACAACATTATTATTACTATCGCCTGAGGCAGTGTCTCACAATGTTAATATCTAGAAGTTAAGTTTAATTAATTTCAAAAAGTATTAAAAGCAACCACAGAGGAGACCACCATTATTACCGCCACATCTTAGCGTAATTACAAATAGCCTTAAACAAAAAGAGCTGTAAATTATAATAAAAAAACCATCCGGAGCGCTACAATTTAATTCCGTAGCATTTTAAAGTAACATACGCCCGTTAAGCGAATTAATATTGAATGTTTAATGTAACGGGCACGGATAAGCGCGTATGCATCAAATATCGTATTTATTAACACCCCTATTTAAATAGCAATACGGTCGGTTCTCCGGAAACTCGTTCATAAAGTATGATCGGTGAGAACACTTTGGACTTTCCGCGGGAAGCTTCTACTTACCGCGTTGTATGGGAGTCGGGGGTAAACTTTGCGCTGGCTACACTATGGGCCGTTTGTATAGGATAGGCTTTGGTATTAGTTAGGCCTGATCTGGTAAGATTAAAGTAGGTAAGACGGTAAACTGGGTCCAGTTTTTTAATTTTTTTTATTTCTTGTCTTAGTGCTATTTAAAGCTATAAGGTAAATCTATACTAATATTATAAAGCTGAAGAGTTTGTTTGTTTGTTTGAACGCGCTAATCTCAGGAACTACTGGTTCGGTTTGAAAAAATCTTTTTGCGTTGTATAGACCATTTATCGAGGAAGGCTTTAGGCTATATAACATCACGCTGCGACCAATAGGAGCAAAGATACAATGGAAAATGTATAAAAAACGGGGGAAACGCGGACAAAGTCGCTGGCACAGCTATTTTTAATAAATCGCAGCCATGACCGTTTGCATTCATGCCTGAACGGGGACTTGAACTACCGCGGCTGCTGCTCTAACCACTGTGCTAACCAGGTGTTGAGTCATCAATGCGAATTGTTCTATCACGTTTACCCGTTACCCACGCGTGGCGACCTCACCGGTAGTGATCAAGTGGTTCCAGTTTACTCACAATCTTTAATACAATTGATTGATTCGGGTAGCAATTAGTAGTTACAGAATGAGGTAGTTCAACAAGTTCACTGTGTTGTTGTGTTACTGTTAAACTTCTACTATAATATAGTAGCATTATTCATTCTTACGTGAATCGATTCAAAAATGACCGGCTTGGTACATTAGTATCCAAAATGAAAATGAGCGAAATCCAAAAATTTTAACCCGAGACAAAT
Organism: Maruca vitrata; assembly: GCA_039566165.1. NCBI lineage: Eukaryota > Metazoa > Arthropoda > Insecta > Lepidoptera > Crambidae > Maruca > Maruca vitrata. Next base: position 17,078,524 of record CM076911.1, on the reverse strand, counting down.
GTTACAGCGAAATTGATTAACTTTAAGATATCTATTACTATTCGTGCTATCCTATCCAGTGGATAGGAAAGGCAGACTAATATTTCACTTGTTAATATAAATATATCACTTCCTTCATTCGTTCATTAGTGCTGATGATAAATATGCCGCGCCCAGTGCTGACGCGTTTAATTTCCATTAATACCATTATTACACGACCTCTACATGAACAGGTACTTCCATAACTGTTCTTTTCAATAATTAAAATAACACAATAATCCAATTAACGTTAACAATTTAAAATATTATAGTAACATACGTTTGTTTACGTAATAACGCTATCTTTAGTATATTTAAAACTAATTAATTAAAACACTTCTCTTCTTAAAAATAGTACTAGGGCTCGGGTAAAACAAACAATGCGATACGTTTTATATTTTTAATACGCAAATAATTATACTTTAACCTAACTTGACTTTTTCCAAAGATTTTTATACACACAATATTGAGACGCCGAAGGTAAATAAGCAAATAAAATATATATTTAACTTTCTTTCGGGAATAACAAACTTAGCTTAAACCAGTTGAAATTCTCTACACATCATATATCTAACAAAAGACTAGATGCCCATTTTCATACTCAAAGTTTAAAGTTAGTATTCTGTATCTGTCTAGCTTTCCGGAGATCAGAATAAATGTCCACCCGTCTGTGTGTTCGACTGTACTGGACCACTTAACGATTCATGCGATTATCTGGCCATCGCATACTTTAAAACACGATGAGGTGATTACCGATTACAAGAGCTCCGTTTGCATAGCCGACCGACGAGTGCCGAGAACTAGCTATACATATTTGACACACAGTGGGACTCACTGCTGAAAATGATAGCAGACAAAAGTGCTCTGACAGTTACTTTTATGTACTTGACTGTACTACTGACCAAAAGTTGCATTGTCTATACAAAATACCCTTTGATATAAGAGCTTTCTATTTGATGAAAAAAGAGACAAAGAGATATTTGAAAAGACTACAGGATTATAAAAGTACATAGAACAAACGCAACCTCCATCATTCATGTGCGACTTCTCTAAACCGCTCGACAGCGAAAAAAGTGGCAAAAACTTTCATTCAATTAACACAATAGGTTTCGGTCAGATCGACAAAAACAAAAGAAACACCTGCGAGCTAAATCCGTGGACTTGTCAATAGTAGTACCTGCGGCGGTTTAAAAATAAAAGCGATGACGAGTCGCTCTCCGCCCGGCGCCGCGTAACAAAAATATTTTTCCACTAGATAAAAATATTGTTTTGTAATACAAAATGTCACTTCGAGGGCAGTGCTCTGGACAGCTGCCGCTTCACCGGTGGTGACGTCGCGAATTTAATTTTCAAAAGTATTTTCGCAATACGTTCGATGAGAAAAAAACATCTGGTAACAACTGAACGTTTGACTCCGCCACCGTTATTATTACGCAAAAATTGTCCTGTTTGATCCGCAAATAAACGTAATGTGTGTTCGGATTGGCGCGTTAAATATGGATAGAGTGGACAACTGATTTATCGCTTCGATTTCTAGCGAACTTGTATCCGTCCAGATTAAGTTAAGTTGCAGTCTACAATGAAAACGTTTACGTTTCGGAAGAAGTTAGTTTTTACTTAATACCGTAACGTACTCTCTCGTGTGTTCCCAGTGATAGGATTTCACTCTGGCGCTTGCATTATGAATGGTGTTCCGTAGAAACAATACTAGCGGAGGGTACGTCCTCCCCACAACACGGTGTTACATGAAAGAGTTTACTGCGAGCTGACTTTTGAACAAACAGCTAGTTTCGTAACAAAATGACAATAGAAGTAACAACTACTTTCTTACTACGGACTACTCAAATGTTTGAGCGCTAATTTGCCGATAAGTAAGTTCCAAATTCAAAACTCCGATACTTTTTAAATAAAGCATCTGGTCGTATTTCAAAAACCGGCCTATGTTTCCCCTTATTGACTTACGATCATCTTCACCGGTCGCTTCGTCATCATCACCGGACATGCAGGGGAGCGGATGGCTTCCACCCCTAAACAAAATCCGGACAGTATCCTTCTACCTAAGTTTTCTTCCTCCAAGATCAAGAAATGAGTCCCAACACTGTGGACTTCTGCGCAAATGTGTTTAATTCAAGTAGATACCTACCAATCATTCTGACAAGTCATCAATATAGCTATTTGTACAAATACACATGTGTACGTGTATTTGTTAATCAAGGCGATTAAATTACATTGAGCGAAATGTCTGCAAAGTGATATTAATGGTTCAGTGTTTACTTGAATTTATATTAGACTGCGTATTGCACGCGACTGCGCTTGTGTTGAACAGTTTCCGGATACATTTCAAGTTATTAAAATTCTCCGTCAAGTCAAATATTTGGTGATTAGATGGAACCTTACAAGTTACGATCGACTGCTTGGCCTAAGAGGGATGGAATCAAATAACGTTAGGCACCGGAGAAAACTAAGCAGCAACTTCTGAGAACACGCTTCTCATATTTAAAACTTTTGAGTCCAATCAATAAGGAGTGTATTGTTATAAAAACGCATAAGATCATTATCGCTATCATGATATACGGATCGTGCTTCAAGAACAAGATGTGAGTCTGTGCAATTTTATCATGTACCGAACCCAACATAATGTCCTCGACAAGCGAGCATCGTACAACTGTTCCCATTTATGAGAACCCAGCGAACTATCAAATCTAAAATGCATTGTAAATAAAATCCCGGCGTTCAACATCTGCGCATTACTCCTCAAGGATGGCACAAGACGGAGTGGCGCGATACTGATATAAGGGCAAAAGGAATAGGGCATGCCTGTGTTGCCAGACTGAAAAAATCTGGATTTAATGTGTGAATCTGGTGGTGGTAGTTTAATAAAGAGAACGGCCGTTCGTTGAGATCAAGTTTATAATTATTTGAGGTTTCAACAAGATGAATGTGTCCCCTGATGATTGCTATCATGATTTCGGGATCAGTCGGTGTAACCTCATGCCCTCGATCACTTTAGATGCCTAGGCGGTCGCCGTTGTTCGACCCTTTACTAAGGCCAGCAACACGCGCATAACATAGGACTTAGAATTTATGGGCTTTTCAAAAACGTTATAGGTCAGATATTATTGACATTGTAGTTTGGTGAACCTTTTTTCAAGGAACATATTGGCGGAATACTCGTTAAACGCACGTACGATTGTCGGCAACACCGAGGCGTCGAGACGCAGGCTCTCCAGCGAATGTTTAGCTTTGATTGAACGTATAAGAATGTGCCGCGAGCGAGCGGGACGCCCAGCGCGAGAAAGGGACAACACATCCCAATTACCCCGTGAGATTGTTGAATAAATTTACATTCAGTTGATTGAAATAATAATGAAATTGCTACGGCATACTCTGTAGGATCGTGCGCGATATTTAAATTAATAATAAAATAATGATTTTGTATATATCGTACATGGAGGCCGCCCGATTCTATGATAATTAGGTACTTTATATGTTTCTTTTGTTTGAATAATGCAAAGGAATTGAATCAACTGTCTGGGTGCGTGCATTTCTTTCGAGTTATTGTTTCACTTGATTTGCTTTTTCTTGTATGTGATTTTAATGTAATATCGCGTGTATTTGAAGGTGGCTGCTAACGAGATGATTCTCATATTATTTTTTGTACATTAGACAAGTATGTTCCGTTAATTTGTATACGTTCGTCGTTCTACTCGACTTAGTAGGCATTTTATTTGGATTCTGTCGTCTTCTCGCGGTTTAGCCTACGTTAGTTTCGATTGTTGTTTTTAATTTTAAATTTTTACTTCATCCTTAAAGGTCATAAAGGTCATCACAAAATCTTTATCTTTATTTTTTCAAATAAAAACTCTTACGCTGAAAATTGTCACATTATATTATTACTCATTTCATTTTATTCGGCATCATGATTGACAAACGGCTTAACAAATTGGTAGACAGTTACAATCAACGGAACGGAACGGCAGCATATCCTGGCTTCTCCAAATGAAGTAAGCAGAGGTAAAGTTGCCGTAGCTTATTGCATGCACAACTGCAAACACTGCAAGCCTTTGCTTGCACCTGCCTGTGACAGCGCATCTTCCGTCAAAGCGGAATCGCAAGATATTTCTGTTTGCGCCACTCTACGCAAATACGACGAGCAACTTCGAGCAACTAACTTCAGTATTGACCGGCATTTAATGTTGAACATTCGTCATCTTACAGGTAAAACAAAATTACGAGTTTTGAGTGCGACAAACTTTGCTCCTTCAGGACCATATGTAAAAAGCACACATTACTCGAGTTGTTCCGATTCCGAAATTGTAACGTGTTACGGATGTCAGACACTACACTAAGACGTCCAGACACTGAACAACCAACAATGTTAACCACACAAATATTGGTCCCGAGTGGGAATCGAATCCAAGACTCTTGGCGCTAGCGACAGGCACCGGTCGATACGATTGTAAAAATGCCAACGTATTAACGATGATAGTAAGACAATTTCCTAATTTCAATCTGTTAAGACCTATGTAGACATAGCCCTGTTAGAGCAGTAGACGTCTTTCGTCAAACATGATGATGATGAACTGATAAGACTGTTGAATCAAAACTATGCAATTATGTGCTCCATCCCCTTGCCACTTTTTCAATATCTACCATCAGTTTACATACGTGGCTAGGTACTTCAATGCAGGTAAATATCGGTTTATTGGCCGCCGGTCGTATGGATATAGAGCGCGTATGTATATCGGGAATATCTGTAACTACAAAGTTCTATCAAATCACGCCCACCTGTTGATGGTCATTCGTTGACCAAACAAAACGCCTAAAAACGGGCCGCCGTCCGATAGCGAATTAACATAAATCCGTGTAAAAATTTAACTCTCAATTCCCTATTGAGAGCTTAATTGAACAGATCCGATTACGGACTGATTAATTACGTCATTATCGATGCGACCACTCTAATTTAATGACATCTGTTACTTTAAAACCAATATCGGTGTCAAATCGAGATGAAAATTATCAAACGGATTTATCAATGATTTAGCCGCAATTCTAGTGTAAAGTTTTGGACATGCTGGCCATTATGATCTAAAGATTTTGTTTGAATTCTAGCTACTGTTTGATGCGAATTTAGTATAAAGTGCAGTTTATTCTTTAGTATCCATAAACTACTTCTGAGTGATTGCAAGAACATATCTTACGGCCAATGTGATAGAAGAAGACGATAGACCACTGACAAAGAAAAAATATCTGGTAACCGTCAGAAAATTATTTGAATTAAGATCCGATAGATGCCGTTTCAGTCAGAGATCTTTGTATAAACTTTCAAATACTTACCTAGAACTACCATTAGGTATTAAGTGCCAATTACAACTCAAATCTTCTACCAACCAGCTTGAAAATTCTACAGTCACCTACATCAATCGGCAGAAGGAATCCGATGAACGATTCTTGCACGTCAAATTGACACGCTCTATTTTTTAAAATGCAATACAGTGCCCGTCACAGGTAGACCAAAAGTAAGAGTGACACTGCACAGCCGACACAGCAGGAAGAATAAAATGAATTTCGGGAAAATCTAGCTCGTCAGTTCGCTAATATCCTGCGGTCTGTGTCCGCGATCCGCCGCGGTGGCGCGCCCGACGCGTTGCCGTGTTCACTACAAAATATCGACAGTTAAAAGTCGTTGCGAGCCAGCGTGACTGACGCCACAGGTGGCTACCAATTGATACGTGTGCTTCTATAGTTGCACTGATTTTTAGGGTACCGTTGGAATGTTGATGCATAACTAGCCAGACTGGCGCTTTTAGCGGGGCCTCGGACTTGTGACTACGTTTGTGAGTGTGGAGAGATTGCTTCTATGGGGTGGTTACACTAGGATTTAATTGTGTTGCAAGTTAAGCTTGATTTACTGATGTTTAATAGAACTGTATTCATTTTTCCCGAGTCTATAAGTAGAACATTTAACATGGTTCCATGTAACAGATCTCATCGCGTCGTGTGTCATTACAATTGTACTATACATAATTTGATCCAGATACAAATAACTGTTGTCGGTGAAAAAATAATCCCGAATTAAGAGCAAACAAATTGTTACTCGATCTGTCGATTCAGCCGTCTCTCCGAAGTCAAGTTCCATTAACAGCCGTCCCAACTTCCAACAAACACTATTCAAGTGACATTATTCCGCTTCCCTCACTCGGGTCTTATTCTCAAACACCAGAAGTGATTGACCGAAGCCCCGTTCCCTCGTCTCAAGGTGAATGGCCCGCGTGCCGCCCGCCCTGCCCCGCCCAAGTGCGCTAGGTCAGGGTCGCAGCCGCTCGCTGACCCCGCCGGCGCTGCCGCCGCCTCCCGCGCACGGCTCCTCCGACACTGGCCGCATCCGCCGAGGATACGATTTTTCCGTTCGGATAGTTTGCCCGACCCTTCTTGAGGTCAAGGATATGCGATGTGTGTCACGTTTGGACGTTTGGGGATTCGAGTGGATAAGGAAGATTTGTACGTACAACGCACGGTGGTACAGTGATTGCTACTCGATCTGTTTACTCGATTACTCGTCACTGTGGAATGCTTTCTGTTATTCGTGTTTCATTTACGATTTTCATGGAAACAGATAGCACTTTTATCGATTGCCGAGTAATTGCAGTCTCATCTCGGGGACGGTCTTTAAAATTATGCCTTATTAAGAAAGGATGTATCTTAACTTTTTACCCCTGTGAGACCAACCATTGACGTCCAATTACAAATATGACTTCCATAATTTTTTATTGTCTTTTCAAAATTACACATCTTGAACTTTTGAAGCAATTATTTTCTTATTGGCCTGAAAGGTGAATGACACAGTGATAGGTTTAAAATTGCGAAAAGGTATTAAAATTGTGTCCTGGGTGTAGCCGATTTTTACTCCGATAAGAAAATGTATTTTGTAATTTTTTACTATTTTTATGTACCATTTTGTAAGCTACCTTCGTGCCAAACCTAGATGAAATAAGTCTTGTAGTTCGGTTATAAAGAGGTTACAAGTAGACAGGGTAATATATCCGCTTGGGATTTATAAACGAGATAGTAATTGAGCATAAAGCCGCAAAATGTTGTAGCAGCCAGGGTCTCACTGAGACGCCTCGCTTAATGTTATATTTTTGGTACAACGACATAATTAGAATTGCGTTCTCAGAATATTACAACAGTTGCTTAGTTTATCTGTTTACTACAGTTTTATGAACAGTGGTTCATTAATGAAACAAGTTTTTATTAGATTCAAAAATATCAGACAAGGACTTAGTCAGCTACTTTTATGTACAAATTAATCTAATTACAATATTACCTTCTTGAGGTATTAAGACGTTATAATTGTACGTTGTACCCTATATGTGTGTAACCTATGTTTTCCCCGTGGGGCAATTTCAAAACATAGTTTATTTTTTGCTGACACTGACAATATTCTTGGGATAAAAACTAGCTTTTACCGAGCAAAGAGTTACCGTTATCTCCGTCAGGGGCCCCAGTGAGCCCCCGCCCTAAACGGGTATTTCTCGTCAGTTGTAAACAGTTCCTTTTACGTGGAGTATTAATACGAATAAATTGATTACTGTTCACCCCACAACCGCACCGATGATACAACATTGTAATTGCTTGCAATTTGCCCGTTACATTGTATGAGCTTGGCATTTAAAAAAGTCGTATTTATCATACCCGCCAACGAAATGTCAGCATTTTTAGACCAGCGTTGTTGTTTTTTTTCTCAACTCGCCGACCGAAACCGGCTCCTTATCAAACTGCCTGTATAATTAAATTTATAAAAATATGTTTAATACTAGGGAATTTAAAAGACTTCCTTTAAAAATTAATGTTAATTTACTAGTTATGCGATGTAAGTGTCTTTGACTGTTATCCATTAGCAAAAGTAATTACGCAAACAAAAACTGTTAAAAAGAAACTTATTGATCCGGATAGACGGATTGACGGAGTTCGGGATCAGTTCCACTTTATGTTGTAAAAATCCAACGTCGACCAAAAAGGATATGTCCTGCAATTACCTAATCCCGGACCTGCGTGAAGTGTCCAAAAATTGGTCCAAAAAGTGGTGCGAACCTAAAACAGTGTCGCTTAACGCCTTTCGACTCACGTGTACGTTTGTCAAACGTCCGACAATTGAGTGTAGAAACGGACACGTATCCTGGCACTTAGGACGCTTCCCTTTTAGTGTTCGCGAACGGTCACTCATTGAGTGAGAGTGTGGGCAGCTCGGATATCGAAGCTGTTTGGCTAAAACTATTACTAATTTAATAGACGATAGACTCTTCTTGATGATCAATACTCAAAATAGAACCTAATATGACATTTTAAAATCCCATTTGTTTTACGTATTTTTGCTTTTATCCGAGAAAAAAGTCGTACCTAGTTTCATAATCGATGCAAAGATTACATTGATTCCGTATTTTTTTTTTTTTTTTTTTTATAATGAGGCTAACAAGATGACCTCACTCCACCTGATGGTAAGCGGTAGTGAGATCCAAATATGAGGTCGACAGGCACAATAGACCATATTGAGCCTGTCGCACTCACCCTGAAAGCCGTGAAAAAGGAGACCACTGCTGCGGCAACAACGAGACAAGGCGTGGAGTCTCGCATTGGTATTGAGCTGTGCGGGTCCGAGTTGGCCAGTCCGCCGGACGGAAGGGCCCCCGTTTCTACGGGTCTCCCTGGCCGCCGGGCTGACCCGCTCCGCCCGCACAATACCGCCGCTAAGACTCCACTGGTCCGGCGCTTGCCGCAACAATGGTCCCCCCTGGCTCCGGTTCGTACAGTGCTGATCCCGGAACGCGACCTGACCAAGAGAGGTCAGAGTCACTTGGCGGGTTTTACACAACTGTATGGTGGTAACAGCAACCGGTCGACAAAATGTCTCCCACCTGAAAACAAAAACTGTTAAACGTATAATAAACATCCGCCTAATTTTACACCCATCCAGTGGCATCGGTTTCAGAAGTCATTGCGCATTTCCGTTTAATATCCGTCCTTACCGTGTCTACTTCCGATACCGGCTTTACTTAAGCGATTTGCGGTTTCACGGCCAATCCGGCGAGGATATCCCAATCAGAACTAGTGCATACCATGCTAGTTGTTTGTCTAGACACGGGGCAAGGTGTGAAATGGCTTGCGTCCACGCAGCAACTCGAGTGCAATCCATTGCGCTCGCTTATTGCGTTAACTGCGTTATCATGAAGAAGCAGCGCAAAAAGTAGCAAATACGTTTGAAAATTGCGTTGTAACATCTGACGCATGTAGTCAGTTGCCGCAAATACTTCATGTTTGGGCACCGGTAGAGGCGCCAGTGTAGGGTTAGGCCTACGAACGTACCTAAGCAGGTTGATTGCTATTTATAATAAACCTGACACCCTCAGGTAAACGTCGCTTAATTTTTTTATGAGTGAGAGCCATCCCCCGCAAGTCCGGTGATGATGACAAGGCTACGCCAAGCCGTCATCGTATGTCAGTTAGAAAATCAGCGTCAAGAGGTCTTGGCGCCATGACATATGCTGAGTGCAGAGCAATTTAGTGGCATAAAATGTTCTGTCCTTTTAATTTAAGATATAATGTTTGCTTTAAGTTTTAGTTACATACGAAATTCCCGCGACGAGTCTAGTCATTTTATTTTCTTTTTCCGGCCGTGTTTTACGTATCCTCTTGGTGGAGCCACTTGGTAAGACAAAAAAACGTTATCATCCAGATTTTTTAACCGAACCGCCGATCATGGCGTCCAAGTCAAGTGACGTGGCTAAGCCAATTCCGCAAAAGGAAACCACTTAACTCCGTAGTCCGGGTTTACGGATAAATTTACGGATAAATGCGGACAATACGCCGCCGCCGGCCGCGATACGACCGCCGGAACAAGGGATATCCGACGCGCGCCTTACCGTACGTTTCCTTGCCCGGACCTGGCTAGGGCTACCTTCGAAATAGTAAAATGAAAATAAGGGCGTCCGACCGATTTCGGACACGGCCGATCTCAATTGAGTTCAGCTAAGTGCGCAGGATATAGGAGTAATATAGTGCACACATGTGCGCGCAAAAACAAGTACACTCTCTGTTCCATTACTCTCATTGCTCGTAGGATTGGACAGAGTATTGAATGGTACCCTTGTCATGTGCGCCAACTAGTGTAATATTTGTGTGATGAATATTGGCGTTCCGTGTCTGGATGTATTATCTATATATTTAAGTTAATTTATATATATCACTGTTGTTTATGATATCAGTAACACAAGTGCTTATGATTCTTACTACGGAATCAGATCATTGAATGTGCTGTTGTGTAATATTTACTTATTTATAATTTGTTCTTAAGCTCTCATGGAGACGAAATGAGAAAGATTGCTATCAGACTGTGAAGAATCTTATAAAGATTACTACGTTAGCGGCAAAGTAAAATGTCTTGAATAAAAATAAACCATGGCTGATTGAAAGTTAAACTAATCACACACTTCATGGTTTAGGATGCTAGTAGAGTTTAGGGAAATATCTCCACGTACAAGAGCGAAACTCTTAAATCAGATAGATAGATGTACTCCAATAGACCTTCAGTGCTGAAACTAATATTGTATTAATTATTCATTCTAGTTTCCCGTAGAGGCAACCCTGCGGGGACATTAGCCGTTGAAATATTGTGGCAAATTGGTCCATTTAAATTATTATGTAAGGAATTGTGTTTCCGCAATGCTTTAAGTAGCTGAATCCATTTAGCATTTCAATGGGATTGTCTGTTTATACCTGAAGCCTTCATTGCTGTGTGTTGCTTTCCTTTACATTACACGACTCTCATGCAAGATGGAGAATGGAAGGAGTAATTATTACGCCTAATATGATTCGGAGTAGTGTAATTATTTGTCATGATTCAAACATTGATGACGTTATAAAAATTATTGATTGATTGAGGTACGACCTTGATTATTAAGGTCACATTTCGTTAAAACTGTGTGACTAGAATAAAACAAAAACTATTATAACTATAATAATCAAATTATTATCAAATAAAAAACGCATGGAGTAGATGCCATATTTGCTACGAAAAGAACCACCCATAACAAAAGTGCAGCACCCAATGAAATCAAATAAAGTGTATTTCCAATAGCTCCGTTCATTTTTATTACAAGAAAACTTAATAAGTAAATCATTTCCTGTCTTACTTTACATCGTAGCAGACTTTCCGCGGTGGGTGTTAAAATCTATTGACACGCCTGCAGAGTGAACCGAGCGTCTAGTTTTTACCATACCGCCGCACCGCTCTCTCCTATTACCACCGACAAGGACGGACGAACAAGATTTGCAGCGCAGGCAGCGAGCGATAGCGAGACATAAAAATATTTATAATGTTTATCATTTCATTAAGTAACCCACCAGACCGAGGATAATGGCTGCTTTCTGTTTACTTAGAAAGTTTTTGTCAAGTTAAACGTTTTCCGTTTCGCACTATAGTCTTGGAAACTCAATAAGTGCTGGGATCCGTATATTGGCAATGGACCCTTATACCTGTCACGTAACTATTCAATTGTCATGGCTTGTCACTGTATATAGAAAAAAATATGGCGCCTACGAACAACTACGTCGCACAGATTTGTAACCTATGTGAAATTAGTTTCAGGACCAACTATAATTAAGCTTTTGGAGACACGTCTATTTACACCTCCAAATTCCTGACTCCAATCCGAGTAAATCAATAATAACATTACATAATTTAGTGACATTAAAATCATTGTAGTCAAAAAATTACTTTAAAAAAATCTCAACATGCAAAACATGAGCTTTACTTGGCGGTTATTTCTTCGGAAATGTGAATGTAGTTCAACAAATTTAAAACTGTTTAAGTCAGTCGAAGTGTTTACAGACTGTTATGAATGCCAATGAAGTCAGCATTGGCCGGGGCATTCAACCGGCTCAGTACAAATAAATGACGTCACTACTACTAATAAATAATGTCTCCCTAAACGATTCTTCAGTGAGCTTTCCTCAATGGAGGTAAGCTAACTTGATATTGTATTTTTAATGACGTTTCCAAATATAGATTCACTCTGTTGAATGCTACTTTAACTGCTGTAGTTCATGAGAGGTCAGGCTGGGGGACCTAAGGCTTAACAGAATTCGATAGCACACAATGTTGATTACTTAGCAAAAAGAAACACCAAGACTTTTTTAATGACTAAACATAAATAAAGCATTTAGAAAGAATGAGCTATTTCAAAAGTGCTCACAAAAACGTTCGTGCACAAATTTCACGAACCATAGAATAAAGTCTAACATTTTCAAACTTGAAGCCAATGAATGACGTAAAAGCCATTGGAGTAGGTCAACCTCAGTTTGCTTTTAATAAAACGCGGCGAAACTGGAAAACACAAAATAAGGGTACATTCTATGCTGCCAGTTCCGAAAAGCTCTCAGTTGGACCTTAAGTATATTAAAATAAACTAGCAAGCAACCCAAATCCAGACACAATAGAATAACAATGTTATTGTTAGTTATTGATCGATCATACGTGATTCATAGAACACATGTGCAAAAAGAACAGGACGCCATTTTGTCACGCCAAACAAAATCAAAAGATTGGCTTAATGATATTCTATTGATTGAAAGTTAATTATTCCATTGATAACTACTTTTATGGTAAACACGTGTACATAAAAAGGAAATTAACTTTTTGGAGCACTTTGTAGGGGTGGGTTGTTTAAGCTGGCCTATTTAGAAAAATGCAACGGATCACGTTTTATTATACAAATATTTGAATGCACGTAATTCTTGTAAGTGAAAACCTGCCATCACTTTTTGAAAGACTTAAACTGTATTTGAATTGCCAATCGAATCAGTCCTCGCGTCACACCGTCAAATTAACATGCAGTCGCGACATCCCACGGGCGCAAGGTGCGAGGCACGGCGTGCCCAGCGCTCAGCGCCTTCCGTCATTCGTCCACCAAAAACCACTTGGCAGCCCGTGTGAAGCACTCTTCGGGGGGAAAGGCCCGGGCGTGAGCCCCCCCCCATCTCACCCCAACACCGTTCGAAAAAAGGCGATGCACTTTGAATTGTTCTTTTTATGTCCAGAATCGATCGTTCCGGTGAAGGAGTGAATTTTTATCTGTCCAGCTCTCGCGGGGTGAATTACTTCGCACGTTCTATACTAATTGGTGCGTTCCGAACGGGGCGATTAGAAAAAGGAATATGGGCACGGATTTTTGCGCCCCGAAACATGCTTTTGTGTTGCACGTTAATTAATCTATGGCGGGGACGTCATTGCAACGGCCCTGTGCGCCAATGCGCCATTATTCGAGTTGATTGTCAAAAGTCTTCGGCAGACGCCCGCGTTTGACAGCCGACTCGGTTTGCTAATTGGCAGACGTTTCGTATTTATCTCGTTTGGCTTTACATCCCAACTCACGCTCATTCTAAAATCACTGGGTTTCTCGATATATCAAAGCGGCCCATTCTAAACTAACTTGTGCGTGTCTTTCGCCAAAAAATTCGAAAATTCTTTCTAATACCTTCACTCATTCAAAACTGGCGACTTTGCAGGTGAAAATACTCATGGTTGAAAGAGATACCGACGCCCGGTGAACAAAATACTCTATTGTTTCGTTTTTGGACGAGTCGAGGTGCAAAAAAAATTACATGCGCACTGGTCGAACTCAACTGTATAGGAAATTCGGTTCACGTACTTATCACTTTGTACCACTTAAGCTCTCTTGGCTTAGACTGCACTCCGAATTATCTTTATACTGGAAAATTGTAATTAAACACTTTGTTTTATCGCTAGGTGAGATACTTCATTCGAATTCGAAAAGCTTTTGTAGCCTTGATAAGTTTTTCGGTAGGTACTTTAGTATTTGTAAATGCTAACGCACTGAAACAACGTTTCTTAATACATATCATTATTATGTTATAATCAATCAATATCTTTGCACGAACCTCAATTCAAGACCCTATATTGGATATGCTAAGACGAAGAGACCAACAAGTTAGAATAACTGACTCCAAGCTTAGATAGGTACTCTGTAATTACTTCAATTGATTAATTAACGGAAAGGAATATTTCCCACTTTTTTTTCATTTCTACTCTCAGCTACTACTGTCAACTGGTAATTTGACTCGTCATTTCGATAAGTGGACCGCATTATAAACAATTTACAACATTGTGAATCTTCAACATGTAAATTGTGTATGACAAAAACAGTTACCGCCGCTCGTTATGATACCGACTGCATTCCCAGTCCATAGCAGGATCGGGGCCGCAAACATCTTTATGAATATTGAGTTATACTAAAACGGCTAACGGATGTAAAAACATATAAATTATTATACTCTGGAAAAGTGTACAATGGTAATTTTTAGGGTTCCGCATCTTAGATTGACAGATGTTTTATCTGTTTTTTTTTACGACGATGGCTTAAGGTAGCCTTGTTATCATCACCGGACTTGCGGGGGAGCGGACGGCTTCCACCCTATATCATCATCACTCCACTACTGCTCTTTTTGGAGCCAGCATTTGGTCGCGCCTGAAGTAAGCTAACAGAAAATTCAAAGCCACGGTGGCAATTGTAAATTTTTATATCTTGTAAGTTGGTTAAGTATGCTTTATAGCTATTACATTGTACCTATTCAAGTATTTATTAGGTAAATAAATCCTACTTACAGAAGTCTTTGTACTGACGGATCGATATACATATTAGGAAACATATTAATGTAAATGTATAAGGGTAGCATGTTTCCTAATGTAATACTTAACTTTTGTCGTTAAATCATTGCTATAACTTAAAGTACATATTGGAGTATTTTAGTATGTTGTAGTAAGCGCTTTAAAGTTGTAGATACAAACATTAACGGTGCTGTGTGTTAAGTAGTCGCCTACTTGTGGGAGAGAGATGTTAGTGTGTACCTAAATGTTATTGCAGGAACGGTAAATATTCTCTACGGAACTCGCAAGTCGTAATGTATATTACGACAGTCTACTTTTTTTCAAACCTATGAGCCAGCCCTCTCCATAGTATTCTTCATTCTAACACTTACTTGCGGTGTAGAAATGTGCAAACAAGTTTTGTCGCTTACCTGCAAACAAAAAATAATAAATGATTAATTAATGATGAATTATCGACGTTAGTGATACCAGAGATCATTAAAAACGCATTTGATGGCCGTCCGTAGCCAACCATTGAATAATAAATGCTAACTTAGTATGTACTTTTGCTGAAACAGTAACTAATAAAAGTGATCCTATTTTTCGCGATTGCCCATAGAAGTATTACGACAATTCGAATACAAATAGGTCATAGTGATACAAAAAGGAATAAAATTTGATGATAACTCCGCCTAGATAGATGTGTATGGAATAGTTTTTGCTATTGCATTTAGTACGAGTATTGTGAAAGGGTGGCCTTTCCATATAAGTAAATAAACCATAGGTACTGTAATTTTTTTTCTTTAACTTAAATTATCGTTTAGTGATATACATCCACAGCGAAATTGTAGGTATTTCGAAACTAAAAGATGAATATTATAAATTTTCAGCACCAATAAAATACCAATTTAAAATTCAATCGTGTCCATTTCATTAACTCCGCAAGTATGGTAATGCATTCGATTATGTAAAAAATCTAACTAAACAAGTTGGAATCTGGCGAGTAAACAACTTATTCAAAACCGCAACAAAACAACGGCGTGCCCACTTCACTTATTATTGTGTAAATTAGAAAACTATTTTCACTCAATCCACGCGGTTATCTCGGTAAAACGAAATGATATTTTATACATGAGCCGAGCGGTCCGTCGTCAAATTTACCCGCTCTAGCGGGCAATACATAGTTGTCTTTAGTAACTATATTGTGTTAGCAATAAAAATAACTCGGAATCAACCGAGGTAGGGGGACATCGCGTGCGGACCGCTCTCACACCGAAACGAACGAGCGTCTTGGAGTCGGAGAGAGACAATGACTATTTATCGGGAAGGAACGGAAGAAGGAAGATTTGGAAGACTATAAAACGTTCGGTGTACAAGTGACAGGACAGGTCAAAATATCAGAAAGAAAACGATTTGAAACTTAAACGTTTTTAGCTACTCTCGCCTCAGATAATACCTAATGCATTACTTACATTTGAAAAATAAATTGTACTTTTCATTAATATTAAAAAGGTTTGGCGGTTGTCCTAAATTATTTTACAATGGTGTGATAGAGGACACGCGTGTAGAAAAAAATCACACTTCTTTTTAGTAACAGCGAAAAATTCGCAGTAAAATAACAGTCATTAGCCGATTAGCCACAACTCGATACATTTTAAAATCGCAATTAAGCAAAAAACTATTTCTTTAGAAACTCGGTGAAACAATTCATCCTCGCGATAAATCTATCATACAATAGCAACAATGTAATAAATTGGATAATTAGCAACAGTGTTGCGTTCCGCCGCCTACATAATTATTTATGAATGCCGATTGTATCATGCAGTCTGTATAAAATAATTATAATCGATAAAAAATATCGACTCAATTATGCGCCGAGGTGAGGCTATTATAGTATTAATATCGGTTCTCGCCGGCTTTCTCATGCTTTTTTGGGTTCCGTAGGTAAATATTGGGTTATAATTAATTTCATTACGAAATAGTTTACTACTAATATTTTTTAAGTGGACCTACAAACGAAATTATTAATTATAAATCCTATTGTATGAAGGTTACGTGACAAACACTTCTAGAAATCTAGTATAGTGATCAAGCCTAGTCAGTTGATTTATGATAGTTGGTCGTAAAGAAATGCATGAACGAACATGTCATGAGGTTTGAGACAACATTAGCAAGGAACCCTAATTCGGACGTGTATCGCATATTTTTTTTTCGTCTCGTAAAATATGGAAAGTTATAAGCGAAACCGCAATACCGACAAACTCCGTTAATTCTGTCCATATCTAAATACAATAACAACATTTTATTTAAAGGTCAGGCTTTATTTGCATCAACCATGTTCATTTATATTCTAAGGTAATAGAAATTGTCGGTAACGCAAACCGTTTAAATCGTCCGCTGATCAGATATTTGGAATTGTATTTCTTCGAACGAAATCGATTTAATACTTGCATGCTCGCAAGTCATACCGTTTACTGTTTGTCTTTACATTTTATCGATAAAAAACTCGATTATGTATTCAATTCCAGATAACATTTTGTTCTAGTTTGTTTTACACTTCCAGCGAAATGTGTAGTCACATGAATGCTGGAAATGTACTTTATATACGCTAATGGTTTAGGTAGTAATTTTGAATGGGAAAATATTTAAAAATATGTTTAGAATTATTTAATAGCATTGTATCTAATAACCATTAAGTTAGTGTTTTTATTGTGATATGTAACGTTAGATATTAATTGTTCAAGGTTTTTTTTATATGTATTTGACACTTCTTTAAGGCAAACGTTGTATCATATTTTGGAAGCTAAATTTGTCAGAATCAAAAGTAGTTGCAACGGTTCAGTTGTACGTATAAATTATTGAATATCTACCTATAACTAGTGACAATAGCAGACACTACTCATACGCGTCGACAATCGTAATAATTTTCTATTGAAATTATACTTATTCATGCATGCTGGCCCACTTTGGACGCATATTTTAAAATATAATATCTGCTACGCCGTAACAGTATGCTGCCATAATTTAACAGCGCACTCATACCTACTCTAGCTGTAACAGTTACATAAATTATAGGGAATTAATGGCCTATTGTCATCCCAGAGTTGTTCTAGTATAATACATTTATTAGTTGTTAATTAGATCGAGACAGGTGATCTGGATGTTATAATGCCACTACAATTCAAATAAACCTATGAAAAGTGCTGCGCCCAATTAATAAATCAAAATCAAATCATAAACGTTCCATTCAACGCAATTGTCTTTCAAACCCTTTCAAACCCAGCAAGGCACTGATAGTCGCAACAAAACTAGAACATAATTTGTCGGCGTTCCAGAAAAGCTCTTAAAAGGAGACAAAATAAAATAATGCTCAACTCAACACAAATGATGGCTGTTTAATAAATATCGAGACAATACAATGCGGGTAAAGTTACTTTTTTCGCGTCCCCCTTCCCGTGGGGACCCCTCCGCTTGCATTCAGAATTCCGTATGAAATTTCAGTTGAATGGATTAAAAAATAGAGCTTCATATGCACGGATTCACATAACGCATGCCTCTTATTAAACTGGTTCGTGGGACGCCATTAATATAAATCAGACAGACGCGAGCCGCGCGCACGCGGGGTGTTCCGTATAGTCAGATAAAAAAGCTACCTTTTTTCCGTCGCGTCCTTTTGGGCAAGGCATTTTCGCCGCCTGCCGCTTCCTTCTATCTCGTCCTTCAATGCGGAATGTGATGTGTTTTGAAAAAATCGAGCGCTGGAAATAACGGGTAATAAGCAATTTGCCTTTTTACATCGGATATCGGTGTCCGGACGGAGGTAAGCTCGCAAAATGGCTAATGCTCTTAGTGTTTGAAAATGCGGAGAAACGGTTTGCTACGGAATTTGCCGTCAATGCTTTTGCACTTCGATACGACACTCGGAAATAATCAGATTTTTAGTAATTTATGTTTGCCCGATGAGATTATCGCTTCATTTCTGTTAGTGTTTGGCTCGTTTCACTTTTGCTTTCGCTTCTTTAGGTCAAAGAAATATGTCACTGAACCAAATTTTATATTAGGGATTTAAAAACGAATCTGAAGAAACTCCACAATATGTTTTTAGCTTATGTTTAGTACTTCTTCTTCTTCTTATCGTATGGTTGATTAACAACCTGGTGTCAAGAGTTTAAACCGCCCGTAGGCCTCTGACATGGCTTCACACACCGTTGAAAAATCTCTCAGGTGTGCTGGTTTCCTCACGATGTTTTCCTTCACCGTTAAAGCGTCGAATGTTGGTACATATGAATTTAAAAATTTGAAAAACACATTTAGTACTTACAATCTAACTACATAGGTAGCACTCTTGTAGTTAAGGTAAAATATCTGTTTGAAATGAAACTAATTTTAGCTCGTGGTCACGAGCGCTATAAAGAGCTCGAAATGTCGGATCTCTAAATAATATGTTTAGAATAACAATACCCGCGAATTTAATCCGTAAAATTAGTTTAAATAATAGACAATACTTTGTTTGATATCTGTTATTATCATGTAACTAAGTTATCAGATACGTATCATGAAGGCCAAGAACTTCCTCACTTTTTACATGAGAGAGTATCGATCATAACGGGTAGTCAATCATAACGGACAGTTCGAATATTTATCGGAATTTCCCCTAACACCGCACCATTGACCCCTAAAATGTTAGCACTAATGAAGTATACAATACATGTACATTCTATTCCATTCAAAGAGAAACTGTCACTAAAACAGCGGCGATGTGTGTTCAGTACGTATTTGGAGTTATATGCCACAAAATCTCACATCACCGCGGTCTGAATAGGGTGTCTTTTAAGCTTGTGCTTTTATTACCAAAGGTATCGGTGGTCTTTCGCAGTTTTTAATTTGTGAGAAATGCGGACGCGCGCGCCTCCCGGCTGCTGGGTATTCCGAGCCCTTTGATGGGCAACAAGAAAATTGCTACACCGCTTTTTCCGATATAATATTGGCTTCGATTCTGCATCTGAATTTATGCGCTTAGTGCTTCGCGATTGTGTTTTTTTTCGGCGTAATTACGTATTTAGCTTGTGTTTCTCGATCGGTGTTAAGAAGGTACTATATTTAAACCTATTTTTATATTTTTTCTAAAAGAAGTACATATATTGAAAGAGTTGGCCTGACCGATTCCGAATTATTGAGTAAAATAGAGTAACTTTTAGCTGAATATAAATAGAGTTACTTCCTAATTTCTTGTGAGAAAACACTAAGTTTGTGACGTATTATTCTGGGCTTGCCTTTCAGTGTTTATTAGTACTTCTCACTAGTGAGAGTCCTATTAAGTGTGTCTGACTGATAGATTAAGTTCTTCGACGACTTCTTTTCTGGACTATTGTTTTTATCGCGACTGTTAGGATATGTCTTAGTATAGTTTAAGATGTGTCTATAATTTTACGTTTTCAGCTTTTTCCAGTGCTGGTGGTAACGGGTCTACCTATTAGTTTTATTTCAAATGGGTTAGCCCTCGATATCTTTTAATTATTTTACGAGTCTTACATACGAGACGTAATTTATTTATTTATTACTATGTATTTCGATGTAATGTAACCGTTTCCATCGAGTCATTGCCTCACTAGCGCATAATAATGACAAACAATTTTCGTATAAGATAAAGTACAAAACCCTCCCGAGTCAATGATTTGCATTCCGAATAAAAGATATCGAACGGGCATTATCATTTCAATGCGTTATTCATAAGTTACGAATACATGAAAATAGAGGTTGTGAAATTAGGAAACGAATTGAACGATGGCTCGGGCGCGGGAAATCTTTGTGGAAAAACCGATTTTGACGTACAAAAGCATTGCTTATAAGTTTTCATTTGAGTTCGGGATTACGGTGGCGCCGATTTTAATGCATACCCCATTTGTCTTTTTGGCGACGAAGGACAAAGTAGAGAGGATAATTGCATGTCCTTTACTGGACACTTTGTGTATGAATAAATATCGTTGGATGAGATTTAGCTTTTTATTGCGGTAGGATCTTAATCATAGTAAATCCCAATGTTTCATATTTCATGAATTCGACAAAAATAAATATGAGGTAACTTCTGCCGTTTTGCAGTTTGTCAGACGAGAATATTTTAAGTATAACGTTCAAAATCGTATTAATTAATTCGACGCTTTAACGGTAAAGGAAAATATCGTGAAGATACCTGCACAATAGTGCACACTTCTTAGGTTGTGTAGTCAATCAACCCGCATTTGCCAGCACGGTTGACTAAGGCCTTATCGCCCTAGTTTAGGGTAGCCTCTCCCAGTTATGCCTCTCTCTAGCTCTTTTATGTCTAATCTACAGATTTGGAACACTCATAGTTCATACTGAGTAAAGAAATAAGCTGTTTATTTATCGACTTCAGTATAAAGGGTGATGTATAACGCGATAAACGACGTAATGGGAAAAGTATTATATAGAATATAATTTAATAAAATTTTATTCGGAACATATCTTATAATACGATAAACAATGAAATAAATAAATAAATAAAAAAGTAAAAACACTTATCTACACCAATACTGGCACACCTACAAAGCTACCAACACCGCGTATCTACACCAACACTTGCACAGCAACATAGCTACCAATACCGCGTATCTACACAGCTATCCATAACCATATTGGCGCGGCAACAAAAGAGTTACACGATCTTGTTTGCCCCCGCGCCCGTTAATTGCCCGAACAATTAAACCATATATCAACAATACGAATTTTAAGTGTCCGGCCTCATTCGCCGCTCCCCCCCCTCCCCCCACCCCTAATTATATTGCTGCGATACAAAATTTCCATTTATTTTCATTATCAAACGGCGGTGTTAGATGATGACTAAAGTATACTTTATAACGACGTGGTGTGGCGCAGCTTTATAAAAACCATTTGTATATTTTAGATATTACTACATTGTGATGATTTGTCTATTTTTCGACTTCAAAAATATGATAGAAGTTCTCATCTGATTATTATGAAGTATTTTTTCTCTCTGTATACTATAGGAAACAATAGGAAACTACTTTGAAAGCACTGCGATAATAAGTTTTGACAATAGTGTAATCAGGTTACAAGGAGTAAGTAATTTACATTACATTACGAATTTCTTACTGTTGTTGCAAAGTTTCTAAAGCACATGCTTTACGGATATTAGAAACAACACTGGTATACACAAATATACCTACTAAAATAAAAATAAAAACTTACCTAGATACGGAAGGAATACATAATATTACTTTACATAACGCTTCACTTCAGGTCCAAGAGACATTTTGAAAAACTACTTTTAACTACCGACATTTCACAATTTTGAACGGAGAATTCCGAACGCTGTTTTTATTTTTTTCATCTGATGACCCTTAGGTGGCTCCTCTTCTTTGTGAGCCTGCATTGACGCCTAGTTCACAGATGAAGTAGGAGGGGGCTATTCTCGACTCAAAGTCGCTCGATACGATGCACTCGTAATTAACATGTATTGACACGCGGAGCGGCCTGTGTCTGCGCTCGTCAGGTCTCTACGTAATCAACAAACTGCTAGCGCAGTAAGATACAATATGTGCGACAGCGGGAAAAAGCAAATCGAATTATTTTGTTCGTAAAGTGTTTTGTACGGGCAAAATACTAGAGGTAGGTACTTTAGTAGTGTCTATGTACTAAGCTATCTTATTACTTACTGACGCAGTAATTGAATCTCCATATCTAGAGAAGCCTTAGATAGAATAAGATAAAGTATACTAGACACGTCTTAAACTGACTATCAAATACAAGTTTAAAATTTGCGTACTTTTTGCATTCGAACGTTTTGTAAGTCAGTGGGGGCTTCATGGTGTGTCGCGTATACCGTGCGTGTTTTGATTGTCAAACTAACCACACGGATTGTTCAGTCAGCCGCTTACACATATTGTGGCTGAAACAACGTTGACATCCCCAAAACCGGGGTGCGCCCCTGTACTGCTACCCGATCAAAGATGAGGGCAGCCGTGCGCACGGATCCTCGAAAAATCGTTCCGCCACCGGCAAAACTGGCAACGATACGTAGCGTGATAATTGGTCCCGTCAATTAGCGATGGTGACCGCGATCGGCCGCCGCGGCCCGCGTACAATCACACCACGCATGTTTGCACTTTTTGTCGGCCTACGTAGTGCTTTAATTTAGAAAAAAAAAATGTTTACGTTTGAACTGCGAAGTGGCCAGTTTGCCACTTGTTCTAGTCCTAGTTGCTGACTTCATACTACTACTGTTGTCGTACTTAGCTGCTGTACCTACATTTGTCTCTACTTTTATCTTAATTGCGGTAATGATACTGGCAGGCAGGCAGGGTAGACGAAAGGTTTTCTGGCCAGTATCTCAAGCGGGATTTGAAGTGTTAACCGGCCTTCATTAATAATTTTTAAAAAAATATTGAATTGACGTCAGCACTGGAAAATGGCCAGTTCGAAGTTCAAAAAAATTTAAATATCGATAGACATTAAATATTGTTGTTCTACGAGAGTAGGACCTACGACGCGACAACATTAGTCTCAGTTTCTTTTTCTTAATACCTATAATAAAAACAGTTGTTTTCGGCCTTACTTTTGATTCTATTTAGCAACAGTTTTAGTGCGATTTTGATATGAGGGCCTTGGACAAGCTTGTCAATAAATTGTGTTCTATTCGTCTTCCCGCTACAAAATTATCCGTAAAATACAGAAATGTTGGTTTGTTAAACATCCAATATTTTCTGTATTTTTGGATTCTAAAAACAAGTTGTAATATTAGAAAATGTATCTGTGTGCTGTTTTTCTGTCCACCTAACATTTAACATAACACTTACACAAGTAATAATCCGAAACGTTTGTGTATCAGTCCCCAGTCACACAAAGTGCACACGAGCCCACATTTTTCTTGTCAACAAAACAAAAACATCAGTGCAAAACCAGCGTCATGTAAAAGCTTTAAAACCAATAGGCCAGAGCGAGTGCAGGCCTGACACCACTCTCTATTCACGCGGTCGAAAAATCCGTCCCGCGGCTGGCGACCAAAAAAGGCCGCGTCAACGGGTTATCGTAAACTAACAGTGATACGTGGCGTGATAATTGTTCACGTCAATTAAGCCGCCCACGGGACAATGGTTTAATTCGGTGGCGGGTTTTTACCGCGATCGGCCCGGTAATACCGCCCGATTGACAATCCCATGCGAACGCTTTTCGAATTCTTTTTTTGTACAACTATTGGGCGGCGTGGTATGTTTCGCGTTCCATGAAGCTAGGCTTAGCGCGCTTTGATATAAACCTAACGTAAGTTACACAAAAAATGTTTTTACTGCATTCCATGGCTACCAATAATAAAGGGGGTTATGTTTTTTGCTTTTGCTTCCCCGCGAATATATCTCTGATGCGCGGTCAAAAACAGTCAAGACCACAAATACTAAGTAGACAAATGATATTGCGGATATCTCACGCCGTGGCAAGTTTAATAATAAATACGTATAAAAACGTTAAAGTAAGCACTCAAAATAAGCCATACATATACGTAAGTTAATGAACTCTCCGTTTCAATTAGCTAGCGCTCGGTGTTAGTTTTTAGAATTTAAAAATCCTGACTTATTGTTGGACTAACAGTTAGGATGACAGGCTAAAAGCTATTTCGCTTACCCCCATATTGTGAGCGAAGTCGCCGCTCACTGCCTGTACCTGTGCCAAGGAGTTCTTATACAGTTCCAGTACTAACATATACAAAAACTTATTAAGAGTGCTACTTTGGTCAGTATAAATTCATAATAAATATTGCTATGGGAGGTATTTTCTTTTTTTAGTATTTAAAAATTAAGACCAAGAAGAGTGTATTGGCCGAATACTGACATGTTAAATTTGTTTTCTACTTACGTAGATAGACTGTCAAAAAGAGTCTACATTAAAAAACTTATTTTAGAATTTTGAGTTTGGAATAAACAGATATTTAATTAAAAAATCAGTATTCGGTCGTAATTCTTTCATAATTATGACGGACAGATATAAAACCCTACTAGCACTACTACATTGCAAATGAAAGATTATGCAACAATAAACAACTAAGAACGCCATAAATAAAAAAAAAGTAGGAATATTTCGTTCGGATATAGTGTTAAAAACTTGTACTATAACGGTACTATATTATTAAAATGAGGGATAAGATATCTTTACCATAAATTATGCGTCGCTCTCAAGCAGGAGTTAGAACTTTATTTGAAATCTAAAGAGAAGGCAGCTACCTACTTACACGGAGTAGGGAAACTTTGGAAACGCTAACTTATATCCTGATTTATCCAGGAGACGACGTCTGCCTGGATTTTAATCTATTAGGAGCTGGACAGTACTTTTTTGCTGAGTACACATTATAGCGCATGTTAACTTTCAAAATATATTACATATACAAACTTCAGTTCAGGAACTTTAACACAACATTTCAGTCTATTTGGCGTACTTAAAAGCGTATGGAAGAAAATGGGACAATCTTTAGAGCCTCTACATAGAAAGGTACACAAGTTTCATGTACCTTCTCGCAACAATAGCTAATAATTAATAAAGCAAGTACGCAAGTTTACATTGTGGCGTTACGTAATAATTTAAATATCACATTGAAACCGGCGTCATCACTTTAATAATTGTAATATCGGCCCATCGGGTCATCAATCCGCCGCCGACCCGATGTACTTTAGCAATCATTTTGTTAACGGGCGACGTTTTAAATGATATAATAAATTCGCATTATCACTGTTGCACGGACAAAATTGTTTTCGGGCGGGCCGGGTAAATTCATTGTGCGCGCATTGTATAGGCGACAAAACCGACTACTGACCTACAATACTGGATATACCAACAGACTAATGACATTATTACATGTTCCTTTATTATAAATAACACTCATCATCATCATCAGCCCATATACGTCCCCACTGCTGGGACACGGGACTAAATATGAGCGATAGGTACGGTACACTAACTTGACAGGAAAACAGTAAAACTAAGATTAATATAGAACTAATCTGATTTAAAACGAGTGTTATTATTCCTTTTAAAAGTGTGTCTGCAATTAAATAAAGTATCAGCGCTACTGTTATTAATATTTTTAAAAAGTTGTGTGTGCTTTTTGCTGCTTTTCAATTAAAAAGCAGCAAAAAGCACCATTGTTGCCTGGGAGCCCCATGTATTATTTTATTTTACAAAATGTTTTACAATACGTTGAACAAATATATTGTCACGGTCATTAACTGTGTCAAATGAAATGTATTTAATGTGCGGCGTCGCATCCTGCATTCTTTACATCCATTGTTCCTACTACTTATCCATTTCCATACACAAAACTAATTAACTTTCAACATAATCGGAATTTATAAGGGACAAACACAATAAAATATGAATTTGAATAATTAAATCAATTCTATTTCAATCCATTACGTTATTTTGCGGTTTACTCATCTTTTGCTATTATGAAACTACGGTAAGCAATCGTTACATTCGCAAAAGCTGAATGAGTTAGTTAGCTTTGGTAGGTTACGTTAGTTAGTTAGCTTTGGCAAATCTGCTTTAGACCATGATAGGTGGAATTCGGAATTCTGCGAAAAGATAATGAGGCATGCTACTGTTTTGGTACGAAAACTGAAAACGTAATGGAGATGTGAATGAATGATTATGTTCCTCCAAAGATTTGTAATACGCATTAATTAAATTAATTACCACAGAAATACAATAAGTAACATTTGAATTCAGCGTTCATAAGAACTCCAAAATAGGCTGATAATTTTAGAGCACAGAATTTGAACAATATTTCCTTATTAATGCAGACAAAACACGGGGCCGAATGTATTGGAATAAAAATTATATGAATAAAAACAAAAGGCGGAAGCGGTGTTAAATTAATTCTACAAATAATCTACGCTCTTCGCGGACGAAAACAAAAGTTGTGCTCCATTGCAGGAAATATTTTTATATCCCCAAGAAGAACCATTCTGCAGCGTTTTATAAGGGGTCTCCTTTAATTTATATTTATTACACGGATGCCGCGAACTCTGCTGCGTAAGAAAATGAAACATCTTCCAGCGTTTTGATTGAATTAGTGTTCCTCTGCTTATGAATTACTAGATTACTCTGTTTCTATGCTATGAT
This sequence comes from Maruca vitrata, assembly GCA_039566165.1. Classification (NCBI taxonomy): domain Eukaryota; kingdom Metazoa; phylum Arthropoda; class Insecta; order Lepidoptera; family Crambidae; genus Maruca; species Maruca vitrata. The sequence continues at coordinate 17,051,700 of CM076911.1, read as the reverse complement.
TTTTATTTCATCACGGCTTTTCCGCGACGGTGTTTCGCTATCACAAGTTATTCATTTGGGGAATTGCCACGTAATTTTCTTTCATCATAATTTGTCAATAGATTTTTCTCGTGTTAGTGGGAACTGCGTTCGCTTAGTATTAAACATCTTTTCAAGTTAAATAATTAGTTCATATAACAAATCATTTCGAGAATGTCCGAATTTCACGTCCAAAAATTGTACCACGTCAATCAAAGAAGGTACTTCATAATTCAGTTAGTATTCACTTTAACTAAATGAAATGAAAGAAAAATAGACAAGATTTTGCCAAATCTCTTTAAACGTTTATCACACCGTAGATATAACTTAAAAAGTTGGTTCGCGTACAAAGTTTCACGCGCAATCAAAATCGAAATTCATAGTCATGGATTGTTTCTAAAATATCAAACTATCCGAATTCATTCAACACTCGGCTGACCGGCCAGGCCGGCTCATAGCACATGTACTGGTGCATCAGTGTTGCCAGCATTTTTTACAATTGGAAAAAAATGATCAAGAATAATTATATTTTTTACTATAATACAAAAAAAAATACAAGTAAAAATAAGTATAGATTGGGATTTGATGGTTTTATTATAAAACAATGGTTTGAATATATAAAAACAGCAAATAGAAAGTATACAAAACACACACAGACAGTCTATTGTTATCACTGCTCTATTGAAACTTAAAAACAAAAACCTATCAGTGATCGGTCACAACGAGCGCGAAATCAAAATGCCGCGCGCATACGCCGCCGAAAGGCATTTCGGTCGCAAACGCAACGCGTGTCAATCTGTGTAAAACGCGTTTCGCGTACTTGGCAACACCGTCCGCGGCCCGCGGCTGTAAAGGTGGCGTTGGCCAACAATATTTCAGTGATCCCGCTCGCTGTTTCGCCCCGTCAATTGGATTGATACCGCCATAATCTATGTTATTAAATTGCGTGCACATTTTGTTTAGTAACCGGATTGCGCTCCCGGTATTTCGGTGCGGGAAAACGATTCGTCGACTCATTGGCCCTTTTCGCAATATCAGTTTGGGCTGGTTTGGCAGTACAGGCGTTATTGTTAAGGGATTCTTTCAAAGGACCGTATTAAGTATTCAATAAGAATATTGGGATTTGGTTGCCTATGTAAAGAGATCGTATTGGGGTGTAGTTGAGGTATACCCATAATAATGATAATACTTCTTGTAGTTCCTACATCCTTCCTCGTAATGAGTTAGGTAAGTGTTGTGTCTCATTTGGGGCAATTGGTACATAATAAATATTGAAGAAAATAAATTACTTGCAGCAAAGTACTTGCTGTCTGCAAGCTCGCAAAAGACGATGTCAAGGAGAGAATTAATTAAAACGGTAAACACGCTTCAACTTTTTAACAACGACAGGAATTTGCTCGAGCTCAATCTAATTTACAAGAAAATGCATTCTTGAGTATCGCTCCAGAGTAGTTCGAGACAAAATTTAAGTGCTGCTCAAGAAAATCCCTGGACGTTCCGACATAGACTTTTAAAAACAAACAGCGTCCTATCGTATTAAAACTACGATAATGCGATAAAAACTCGATCCCAATCGAGATGGAGCGAGCTCGATCGGTACTTACAGATATCTCAAATGAAATAAATGTCTTTGAAATTTTTCCTTTCAAATTGTACGTCCTTACTAACAGGCAAAAATTAAACAAATGTTTGCAAATTATCAAAATAAACCCACCGGTCGTGATTGTGTTGCGCGGCGAGCGTTTACCTCGCATAATGCACTGTTAAATCGGCGAACAGCGCGATTTATTTGTACAGTAGTAAAATCAAATTTAAATAATGCCGGCGCGAAGTGGCCAAAACTCAGCATTTCGACACCGCGGCACAAATATTGACCATCGACAACACGTTGAATTTCCCATGAAAAACAATCGCAAACAAAATAATTACGAGCGGATCAAACGCGGTGGCTGTATAGTGCACAAATTAGTTTGGCACCCGAAAAAAAATTAATTGAACCCGATGTTCCAGTTGACGTATTAACGTTTATTGGTTTACAAATTAAAGATCAAAAATCCGGCTAAGTGCGAGCCGGGTTCGCGCTCGAGGTTTCCGTACTTACAGTACTTGTACATTTGTTTTTTTTATTTGTTGTTATTGCGGCCAAAGAAAATCTTAATCTGTGAAAACTTCAACTGTCTACCTATCACCGTTCTTAAGATACAAAATGGTGACAGACGGACGGACTGACGGATGGACCTTACCCTTTGGGTACGGAACCCTGAACCTGAAAATGTGCCGGGTCGGGGTCATCGGAATGTCCCGTCCATACGAGAGCTAATCGTTCGCGTGAATTTTTCACGGGCGGCCGACGCACATTTTAATTTGGAAAAAGTTTTAGACGAATTATTAATAGTGTGAAACGGCCGCCGGCGCTTCGGGCGGACCCCGCTGAATTATGCACACTGGAAATATTTATCGAACTTCATTCCAGCGCTTATTTGTTTCAATAATATAAACTGAAAAGCGGTTAAAAGATTAACGACCTCATATAAAACTGTTTTGCATTGCATGATGGATATAACACTCAAGTGTCAATGTTTTTATTAACCCTTTATCGGGAATGCAGAGCTACTTTTGCCATCGATAATTTTAAAATATCATTATTCCATCTTTATTTCTTTATTTATATGAATAAGACGTACCGGGAGCTATGTACAATTGACAACTGGAACAAAGTTCCTGGTAAGAAAGACAATTGTTTCATTTCAATTGTAACAAGTGTTTGTTTTGCCATTATAAAAACTTATAATTATTAGAGTTTAATGTAGTTTTCTCAGTACAGTCTAGAGTCGGAGAGTGCATAAATTGTGTTTTTTAACCTTATTGTTACTTTTAACCTTTTTTATGTTCTGTCAAGCTACATTTGCTAGGCAGAACATTGTCTACCGACTGATATACATATTCAATAGGACTATATGAGGACTGGTCATCATCACTTGATAAAAGAGGGGAGCGGAAACGCTGTTGCAAAGCTGTTGAGTAGAAAACACAAACGTGTCTTCGTTAATGATATATCTGAGAAGACCAAATCGACTTCCAGTTACTACACGATTAAGATTTCCGTCAAACCGATTCCCAAACTGAGCCTGACAAATTCGTCATATGAACGGTTAAACTAATTTCCGCGCAAGTCGCCGCTCGGAAGGACGTTCAGAAACCCAATCCGGTATGTTGATGTAATCAATTACAAGACCGGGTCTCGCGACAACTCCAAGTTTTCGAATCAACACGGCGATTGAACGGGCCGGCGACGGGCGCCCGCGGTGCCATTACTGCTAATAGCGTCGCGCATTTGCCAATTGCGATCGGATTGATGAAGATTTTGGTCGGAACCGTTGCGTCTGATCGTCAAACTTGCGTTTTTCGCTCGATTCCATTGACAATTTGTGATGATTGAATGTAATGATTGTAAAGTAGTATGAGATATGCATACATACATACATACATAAAATCACGCCTTTTTCCCAAAGGGGTTGGCAGAGATCACTTCCAGCGATCCACTTTTCACTTCTGTGGGAAACGTGACGTGACGAGTTGTGAACCACGTCGCCGCCATTCTGCCTTGTGCATTGTTTTAACAAAGAGATATGCACTTTCTTTTTATTGTTGTACTAGTCCAGATAATTATAAGGTTTGACCCAAATGCAGCGACGGCAAATGTTTCGCTTGCAATAAATAATGAAACACAAAACATGACTCGCTAACACTGTAAAATAAAAAAATAAAACCAAAAAACCTTTTTTACTAGGCTAACAAGATGACCTCACTCCACCTAATGGTATGCGGTAGTTAGATCCACTTATGAGGTCGACAGGCACGTACAATAGACCATATTGAGCCTGTCGCACTCACCCCGAAGGCCTGCTTATGATACGATATGTCAAAGAATTCGGACAAACCTACCTACATACACCCGAAAAAATTACCCTCTTTTCTTTGCAAGTCGTTCAATAACTAAATGCATTTGATATCGACGTTTGCCTGGTTGTTTCAGTTACTTAGCCTAAATCCTATTAGTCAATTAAGGGGCCGACACCTTGAATTATGGTCGGTTCTCTACAAGTCAATACACTTTACCGTTAACTGGCTTGTGTAACCAATAGTAGTCAATCCCTTTACCTCAAGTCAAGCTTTGTTTCGCATGATGACGTGTTTACGCTGCCGTTTGGTCGCGAGCCATAATGTTCCATATAGTGACCTAATTGAAGGTATTACAATTAACAAAATACTGGGCCGAATATGAATATATTTGATTAAGCCATCGACTCGAGAAGAAGTTCGAGCAAATTTACATCTGCCTTTTACTCATTAAGTTATGAAATTCATAAAAAGATCAAGAAAAAATTTTTTTTTGCAATACGCTTCTTTTTTATTATTTTCATCTAAAATAAGTTTCCACTTAATATTAAAAGATTTTTTTTATTTTCTCGATGAATGGAAATTATTTTAGTTTTCAATAATAATACCTAAGCACCTTAATACACCTTGCGTTATAAAAAATATATTTTCTTTTGGGTATAAGTATAATTTTTAGCAGTTATAAGTAATAAACGGGTAATAAGTATGTGTTATGCATAGAATTGTATATAATTTGCGCAAAAACTACACCAAATAAAAATAGGAAAGCTCGGAAACAAAAACTCAACTCCAGTCCTGTCTCCGTGGCCACGAGCCCTTTAAAGAGTTAGTAACGTCGGATCCCTACATAACTATGTTTAGAATTAGCTAAAATTTTTTGTTAAACGTGTAATGTTGATGGAGTTCTACTCGTCTTTAGGAATCCTGTGCTTCCGGCCGGTAAAAAGGCAACACTATCTGGCGACTCCCTTACGCCATGCAACTCCTGTACTCCGCACATCAGTAACGACATCGGCGCGTTATTACAAAAGCCATAAAACATTCTGCGGGCGCTGGTCACCGCGCCAATGACGACTGTCAACTGAAAAACGCAATATACAGCGCAATATAGTTGCTATTGTGTCGACCACGGAAAAAATCTCGCGGCAAAGTGAAAAAGTCCCTTGCAATAACGAATTTGAAATCCAATAAACCCGTGGCCGGTCTCCTTTGGTGTCTGATGGTGTTTGAGAAAAAAAGAAGTATGAATATACTCGACGTGCGAGACTGGCGCAAAGGGCGGGCGCAGTTTGGCGATATAACGTACTATTACTCGGAGGGTCGAGTATTGGGCGAGTTTCATTCGAGTTTTGGGAGATTTTCAGCCAGGTTGGGGGGGGGGGGGGGAGTCCTCTAGGTGCCTAATGTGAATCGGCGCGAAGTTATTACCAATCAAGCGTGTTCGTTTGTTCTTTTGTTCGCTCTATACAGTCGACAGGTGACGTAACTTCGCGCATAAATTATAAATTAAAAAGAATTATTTTAGACTTTCGCGTTCCATTACACTAAAATATGTCTTTATGGGTCTACACGCGATATTAGGAGTAGCAAATTACATAGCTACTTACGACTGGTGGTCGCTCGCGACCACGATTGGTGTAACCCAGTCGAAACGTCGGGCAGTAAGTAGCTATGTAATTTGCTACTCCTAATATCGCGTGTAGACCCATAAAGACATATTTTAGTGTAAAAAGAATTAGATGTATCCTTTTTTCTTGCTTTTCTATCTACACTTTTGTTCTTTCTCGTGTAACAATTTACGTGGTTACTGTTCCTCTGCAGCCATCAACCGATACGGTTGGTTGAATCAGCCGTAGATGGATGGGTTTTAAAGGCTTTGTGCCTTTGATTAAGTGGGTATGGTTGTAGTGTCTAAATTCCGCCAACATCGCTGGTTCCCGATATGCTTCGTAGCTCGTGCAAGTATTTACGTGAAGAAGAGCCTACGAATGTTCGTTTGTTGCGTACGACCACCTTAACTATACACAATGATAATGCTTGCTTCAAATGATGAACTGACATCACGTCCGGTTTGATGAAAAAGGCGACAGATATAGATTTTATAGAAATATAGACAAAGCAATTTGATTTGCATTTAGTAATTCTAATTAACGAAATTTATCCGCTCCGTAGCCATGCGCATGAGTCCATCCTATTACATTGACATAACCGCACAATATCACTCAGAAATATTAAAAAATAAAGCAATCACGTTCGTGACTGCCCAATGCCAGACGACTCTTATTAACGCTACTAGTTATGACTTTCACTAAATACTTTCCAATATAATCCATCCCTTTATCAAGTTAGGTGGTAGTTCCTGTGGTAGAACTTTTAGAATGTACGTATAACTCGGTAGCCTGCAAAAATCCGCGGTTGGAGCCAATGAAATTTACATAGAGTAAAGTACTTCATTGTTGCTGTTGGTGGTACTACAGAGTCTTTGAGCCGTTTCCTCAGGTAATGCTCATTTGGCCCGATCACTCTCAAAGTTAAAGCTTTGGATTACTGGGAATCACAGTTATAGCAATACACGCGCTTACATCTCTTATGAGGGTTAACGCGTATGAGAATTCACTAGATCGAATGTATTCGTCGATTGATTGTATTCGTCCATATTTTTTTTTTCTCAAAGGTTCTGCCAGAATATCAGCGCCGTCGCGTCCTTGCGGCTGCTACGGCACATGCTGAGGCAGAACCTTTTGATCATAAATATATTTGTATGTATATGTTTTGTAATAGTTTTGTATTTTTTTTTCTTATTTATGATCAATAAATGTTTTCTTTCTTTCTTTCTTTCTTTAGATCGCAATACGTAGGCGTGAGGTCTAACTGCAGCATGATTGGTGAATATTGCATGTCTGTCAATGTCACGTCAAAAATAAACAATCACGCTACAGTTGGACCTCATGCCTACGTATTGCCATCTAATGAATTTCTCATACGCTATATAACCCTCATTGGCCAGTTCCGATATCCGTGCAATTCGGATTCCTCTTGATCCGTCAGCGCCGATTAAAGACCAGGTCGCGTATCGAGCCATTGTGTCAGTTTTTTTTGTAATAGAATACAATGGGGTCAGTGAATTTGTGGTTTTGACCCCCCGGTGCTTTGGAAAGCACATAAACCCTGCTGTCAGTAGCCATGTAAGATAACCGTACCACCTGTAAATGAGGAAGAAAGAGTGCACCTGAAAGCGCAAATACTTGCACTATAATATGCAGTGCAGTTGGCTGATCTCCATTGAGTTCGGAAGCTATAACAGTAAGTAACCGTTTAGACAACACTTTTATTAATACCTCTCAAAAGCAAGAGAGAAATCCGAAGAACAAATGTACCCCACTGTGCCAACCCTGCGAATAGACGAAGAGGCTTTCAGTGTAAAAGTGGAAGGCTACGTACATTATGTATGCCGAATAACGGGTGTGGCCTACGTTAATCTGCTGCCGATATTGAAATAGAAACAAACTCGTCTATCTCTGTATCTATTTAAATAGTAAACGATACTTGATCGGTCAATCTGATGGCGTTGGGTAGTGACGCGGGCATGAATATTAATTGTGACTTGTAAAATCGCTCAGACTTTGTTGTTAGTCTGCTGCGGTTTGGAAATTCGAATCCACTGGAAATGCTCTACCGAACTGTATATATCGTTGAGTTAAAAAAATTAACGACGATTTAGGCGAGAGCCTTTTTATAGTATCGCGCTTGAAACGTAGTCAAGAAATACGTTCCTTCACCTACATTGTTTCACCGCGTAATACTATGAACAATTTCTTTTGCTTCCTTTTATTTGAAATTTTGCCGTGAGAAAGTAGCCTTACAATATTTTTTTTAAGTAGTTTGGCTCAATAGTGGATCCTATGTCTACAATCAATATGTGAAGTATGTTCGGCACTTGCCTTAATTAGATGCAAGGGCTTTGATTCTCGATCCATGTCTCAAAGACGGCAAATCCTGGGGCCGCCGTTGGCCCACGGGTGACCAGCGCGTAAGCCCTTCTGAAACTTTAACCAATTCAGCCCTACAGGGCCGCTGTATCGTCGCATACTCCACTCCATCCTGCTATTTAAATTGTAAACGATTTGCCAGTCCGATGGCAAGACTAGATGCGCCCGCCTGCACCAATCGGCATATGAAATGGGTTGTCCACGTATGGACATTCTAATCCTCACTAGCATTGTAAATTGGGACGTTAGTTGCAAACCTATCGGAGGGTACTGGCCAAACGCGAAGGATCGATAATAAGATACAAATTGGAACTTAGATATTGGAGAGTTTGTAGACTAAATAAAAGATGGCGTTGTCGTCACATTTTTCTTTATTGTTGTTAATACTTCCAATTCCTATTAATTGTAAATAGTTAGAAAATCATGTTAGGTAAATTTGATAACTATAAATTCACTGTACTTTCCAGGATACAAACGTATTAATTTACTTGTTTAGAGACCCAGTAACCGATTACACTAGGTAATCACAAGTGGGCACCAAACGTACATAGAATCAAGTTAATATGAATCGTAAGGCGTAGGTAGAAATGCCTTCACCCGGCCAACCGGAGTCCGGGGACCGGCCCGATACTCGCACGAAGTATTACTATGAATAAACCATCACTCACTGTACGTACTACTAAAATATGCAATAGTTTGTGTAAGTTGCGCGCCTTGGAGCTACCAACCTCCGTTTATAATACACAACCATGTTTTATTTAATAAACTTACCTAGTGTTATACGCTGTTAGCAAACAATACTTGTGTGCCTCCACTATTTGTATAGCCGACGGATGAATGTTAATAGCCAGGACAGACGGACGAACATTCGCCCCCGTACTATTTAACTTTGTTTGCGACTGTAGTGAATTTTTAATTTCACCCTGTATATAGGTTATTATGCCACGCGGGGCGCACTAAACTTTTTAATTCTGTTTTACTTTCGTGTGTATTATTGTGTATTTAACCATATTCAATGCTCGCGAGTAAACGGGTAGAACTCGTTGCTATTATATACTTTTTCGAGGTTAATTAAACTTTATGCTTTGGACGTAAGTGGGATACTTCATTATTCCGCCGGTGAACACAAACACTTTCAATTAATTAGTTTCTCTTTTACTACTTTGTTTTTTTGTATTATTAACTATTTAAATTTAAAAGTGTCACATACTTAATTAATAATTGTAATTAGTAAATAAAATTATGATTACTTTTAAAGCGTATGTAAATATATATAATTGTACATTATTTAAATAGTTTTGTACCTACCAGTCATTATTTAAAACTACATAAAGATAAGCTTTTTGTAGTTTCTGAAAGGAATACACCAAGCTGTTTCTTAATGTCATATTCTTATGTTCGTTCATATGCGTAGTTAAAATTATTTTTAGTCATCATAATTTAGATATCTAATTTGCAATTTCAAGAGCTTAACATGCTCTTAGAAGCTAAAGGTGTTCCAAAGTTATAAATATTACTTTCACAAACGTACGTCATATTGCAATGACATATAACTGAGAAGGTATACCTACGATTGTAGCGAACGTTGACACACTCGTACATATTTTATATTTTTCCAATTGACGGCGTGAATTTTATCATCGCGTATAATTCAATACAATTTATTATGAGCCGTTTATAAATGCATAGCTGTGCATATTAATGTTTAACAAATGTATTATTGTCAGGAGATATTACAGCGAATGCTCTGCTGCACGACTATTGTATTTCTTAACCACTAACGGCCAAGGAATTAACTAGAATTTTCTATTCTTGCTTCATTTAATTAATGTGTCCAAATCGAAAGACTCACATGACTATCATATGATTATTTTTTCAAGAGTTGTCGCACCCTTTCTCGGTTTTATATTTTATTTATGTTTAGAAAGCCCTATATTGACAGACTGAAAGGCATCTAAAAACGTTAACACCAATTAGTGGAGTGGACAAGTAAAAACTGAAAAAATACCTACTTGAGCCCGTTACGTGGTATACCCATAAAACCTATGCCTAATTGAACCCTTATCTATCCGCGCCTCCGCAAAAACCCAACTGAATCATGCTGATTATTTTTCTCAAACCACAACTTGTAATTGGAAGTTGTTTGTGCCCATAATCTGGGATGAAGCAGGGCACAAACAGGAGGGGCGACCCTCCACCGAACGCGAAAGAATCACGTGCCGAATCGGCCTTTCGTTTCGAACCAATCAAGTCTTCGGATCCGCTTTTGAAATTGAAATCATAGACGACGTAACAAGTTTCTTTCAATTTCAATGACAAAACTCGATGGTAACGAAGTTTAGCTTTTAATTCCACGCTAGGGATGCTAGAGGCGAGGCTCGCTGACGGATATCTGACGCCTGAATCCGTGTTCCGACGAGATACCTATTATCTTGAGCCTAACGCGTTTGAGGTTAGGTTAGATCAATGTTTTAAACCGCTGGTAAATAATGTAACAAGTATAACACATTACATTTCAAACTCACAACGTGTCAATTAAAGCTCCGTTTAATATCTTCAAATCATAGTTTTCCTAAACACACAAACATCATTTAGTTATTTTGCAAGACGTATTGTGGTTGTTATTCGACGTTGTATTCTAAGGATGCACTGTTGCGTTGTCGGATTGTTCCATTGAAGGAGGAAGCCCTATGCGAATCCGATTTTCGGCTACACCTGCGATAGGAGGCACTCGGGGTCCCGGACGCGGCCGGCGGAGGCGCCGCAGCCCTAGTTCCCTGCGAGCAGTATTAATTGATCTTGTCGTTTTCTACTCGCGAGAGGCGCATATCCGATTGTATAGGGCACGGACGCCTATTACAGAGTTGCACCTGCACGACTCACCGAGTGGATACGTCCTCGTCACTCGATAACTATCAATCCGGTTACCTATCAGCGTCGTCGTGTTTTGAGGTTAGCAGACGATTTTGCACTGCGATGATTCGACCGGATTTTGAACGGTACCGACTACCTGCATGATTGTGTTTGCTCTATTTATTGAGAAGATTAAAACTGGAATAGGAAGGTTTCAGCGGGGAAAGCTGTTACGTTTGAGCTTATTTGTTAAGGCAGCGACCTACATATCTACTGGACCAGTGGTCAGACCAATTTACTAAATAATCAACACTACCGATATTCATGACTTGAATAGTCAAACATCGACTGATTGATTAGTAACTAATTAAATTTAATAACTTACGTCCGGATATGAAATTTAGCAAGGGGAATGATTCAGCTATTTGTTTTAATCAAATACAATATTTTAACTTTAACATACCTAAGTATATGTTTTATGTTTATGATAGTAATTAGATTACACAATATTGAGACTTATTTATATATTTTTGCTAAATGTCAAATATAATAAAAACAAACATCCAATTGACTTAATGACCTGATAAAGAAGTCTTTATTTCCCCAGACACCGTAATGAATTGATTAATTAAATGTAACTTCAATAGGTGATGATTTCAATACAGGCTTTCGTACAATATATCCCAAACGAGGCAATTGTATCAAATGCAGAGTCCAATTTCGGCGCAGTCAAATTGCAACGATAAATTATTACGTGTATAAAATCATTGGTTCTGTTTAGTTATCGGTTTACGTGGGTGATCAAACATTTAAGCTCTTAGGGGGTCGGGAAGCTGAAAGCTCAGATGAGTTTGACTCATGTGCGTCCATTGGCGATATTGTTCTTTGTATGTTATGCGTGCCTTTAGTTCTTTTTTTATTATAGTAAAAATCCCTTCCTTGGATGGCTAGAGGCCAACGGGGGACATGTAATATATAAAAAATACATTAATCTCCACATTCATAGTTATGTGCAGATAAATATATTATCAGTGTGTATCACAAAATATTTAATAATTGAATAATGTATAAATATAAATATTTGATAATGAAAAATAAAAAATAAACCGAATATTAATTGCATTAATGATTTACACAATATGTAAACTGTAACCTACTTGTAAGTAGCTTCAAAAGAGCTTCATATTAAAAAATACTTTTTTGTACATTTCTTTTCAATGTACGAAAAAACAGCAAATCGAAGCTACGATACTTCACCCTATCTGTAGAACAATAAAATCATAACCAGTCAAAGTTATCATAATTAGGGCATAAAATTAATAAGAAGACCTCATTTGTGTCTATTATTATTTAAAGAGTACAGATAATTTAGCAATAATGTGTAATTACACAATTTGAGCCGACAGTTCAATTGAAGACAGTAAAAATTTAATTGGACTATTTAAATAATAAAAAGGCCGATTCCCGCGTTCAATGAGGAATATTTTAAAACACGTTAAAGCAGTCCGTGTTTTTAACGCACCCTATTATTTTACTTTGGATTAAAAAACTGGACTGCTATTAACATTAAAAAAACAATACTCTTTCCGATTGTTTGAACTACAATCAAAAGAAATTAAGTTATACGTCAAATCTTGGAAAAATAATTAAGTTGTGTTCAATAGGTAAACTGAACAATGAGAATCTCAGTATATTGTAACAGTTGGACATTTCGACCTGAATCTATTAATTACTTCATAAAGAGGTAAAAATCAGTACAACTTTTGTCCAATGTAATTAAAATCGAAAACGAATTAGTATTAAAAGAAATAGACTTTGATTGCTACGCTCATCACGGTACTTACCGTAGCACCAAAACGCTGCGTAGGCAAGCGAACATTGCGCACGAAAACTAATCGCGCGAAATTAGCTCGAAAGTATACAATGACTGGAGGTACGCAATGACTCGCGGGGAGACGACGATGACCATCGATATCGCCCGATTAGAGGGGGAGGGGGAGGGTGGACCCCAGCACTGACAACAGCATTATCTTGAGAGGGAAGTACGGAATAGTCGCGTTCCGCTTACATTTTGCATGAACCCGTCGTGTGCGCCGGGCGAGCGAGCGAGAGCCGCGCGCGACAAGGACACCCTCTGGATCTACATTTAAAGCGCATTGTAAGCAAACGCATTATTAATGTATCAGTTTTAGTTGTCGGAGAGCAATGGCGCGCCCGGCCGCCAAGAGCCGCCCCCGTTATTCATGTATCATGTATACCCCATTCATATTTGATTCCTTTTAATTCCAGCCGTCTTTCGTCTACGGTACGGTTCGTGTGTACCTCTGACATTTCATTTAGAGAACGAGTGGTGGATTTTAGACGGTGTACCCTCAGATTTTAGTCAATACGTAAACTGTACACGTATGTATCTAATGCGCCTGTTGGGCCATTAAGGGAGTGCATTCTACTATTGTTGCATTTTGAACGCGTTTGAATATGCATTGCGGTTGCGATGGAGACAAAAAGGAACCATTGCGTCGATGACGAACATCATTACATGATCATTGACCGATGACGATCGCTAAACTATATCGACGACTTATGGGAATGACTGCACATGTACTGCACTGCAATTAATTCTGAAATACTGAATTGTTTATACATAACAAAATGCATTATTAATCTTGCATTCATTATGGTAATTCTGTTCCTTCTTTTAGTTAATTAAATTATTTCCTCGCAATAAAAAGGAATAATTAATGTATTAATTTGAATAACAAAAGGAAAGTATATTGTGGCATGTATAAAGTACATTCACACCGCATCTTTTCAACTATGCAGTAATGTTTTTAAAATTACTAAGCAAACGATAAAGTTGTTCGAAACAGTTAACTTAAAAATTAATACCTTCACGCTACATCCACTGAAATAACTTAGTTTAATAATTCATGTAGCAGCTTACATGTTTATGAGTTATTTGGTCCTGAAAAGAAATAAATAATAGCTAATGTAGTCAATTTGAATACCGAAAAATTTTAGTGAGTAACTGAGTATCTGTGAATAATGGATATACAGTAGGTATGTATTTTGTTGAATGTAATAATAACTCTCTGTGTTTAAATAGTTTAGCTGATATTAAGGAAATTTAGCAGGTCCGCATGGTAGATTGGTTAATAGCAAAGAAACAATTTTAGATGTAGAAATAAAAAATTCAAGTAATTAATGAAAATAGATAAACCCTTAGGTTTGAGGACTAATAAATATTTCGATTTGCAAGCATATGTATCGTATGCAAAAGAGTAAACGGAGAACAATTTCATACGAAATTATAGAGTATACCTAGTTTATAATTTCTCTATCTATAACCACTCGCCGGCTTACTATTCTACCTTTCTAAGGTACACTATGAAAATAAAGCGGTTATCCGACATTTCAGTATTCACGTAACAAAATTTCAACTAACACCTCGTGGGTGCCCTCATTTATATGACGTTGCTATAAACATCGCCACTTTTGGATAGAAATTTACAGCGAGCTTACTATTACTTTTAGAAAAGTGTTGTTTTTACAAGTATTTAAACTATAAAATCAGAAGTAAATAACGTAAAGTACATACAAAAATTGTAATACTTTAATTAAACAATCATTAGTAGTAAAAATCATAGCTGTTGTTTTCTTTTTAACTTAGCTAAGACATAGTTTATGTTCTCTGATGATATAATTGTTCTTTCATGCAAAAATGTTCGACACGTTCTTTAAAAATAAACAATTGAATTGCAATCCTAAGAGATTAATTCCTATTTATATCAATAAAAGCACGTATGAAAATACTTAGTGACCTCAACAATATGAACCTCTTTTCAGGGGCAGTGGTCGTGATAGATTTTTCCCAGAAACAACTGCCGTAGTTCCCGATCTGCATTAATTAAAAATAAATCTTCGGGCCAAAATTTGATCATCTTGAGACTTGTCTCACGCATGCGCCAAGCGGACTCCTAAAATATTCAACACCTCTGTAGGGTATGAGCACAAGCTGGTACTCCAATTGGCGATTTCATTGACGAGGATAATCTTGGGCCGAGAGCATCATTCCGATAGGGTATACGAGCCAGTTTAGCTTCGGCTCGGGACAGGAAAAATACATTATTTATTCCCCCCTTGAGATTTGGTCACATGGCCACTTCCCGCATAATCACAAACAGGAATCTGTATAACGGAAACTGGAAAATGAAAACAAATAAATTTGCCTTCATTCATTTTGTAAAATCATAAATGGATATGATTTTGTTAGCATGTCAAACAAATTCAAAATTCAAAGAAACATAACATTTTCTGTATTCTGTATCATATACAGAGTAAACTGTAAATACCTTGTAAGAATGTTAAAACTACAAATATCAAAATTTCAAAAGAAGGAAAAATAATGTCCACATCAAAAGACGAAATAAAGCCCAAAGGCTAAAGGGAAATGTATGAATAGCAATGCGACGTGAGACATATAAAGATTGTTTGCCGTTTTAAAAGGACTATACACATCTCTCAGACAAAAACCTTCATCTATAAGAGATCTACTTCGTGTATTATCAAAGTTACTTGTTACTATCTTGTTATATTTTATTCTTGAATTAATTTTATCGTTAAATGGTTTATATTCTTGACATTCTACAACTTGGCAAATAAGTATTTGGTTCCAAAGAAGCCTTGAACAATCCAGCAAATAGCTCATTTACCGATGTGAATTAATCAATTATTACTAAATCGCGTCATTAATTGTCCATACCCAAATAAAAAGCTAAAGCATGCGCCATCGAAGCCGGATCGCAAGAAACGAAACAAGAGTATAGCATTCCCAATGCTAAAAGCAAGTTCCATAACATATGCAGCATCGCAAATACTGAAAGACGATAATGGACATCGAATTTGATATGAGCGATCGCATCATCGAAATTATACGTGACATGGTTCCCGCGATGACAATCGAGTGACAGGTTCAAAAGGAAAACATTTCGTAACAAACGGGACTCAAGGCGGCAAAGCCACAAAAGAGTGCTCTCGACAATTTTCTCAAAAAAAAAACCGCGGCGCGAACTACACTCCGAGAGCAATTCAAATGACTCGACCCGCACCTACGTACATAAGTTATTAAAAAAGCGTGCCTTTGCCGTTGGTTTTAATAAAAATAGTCGTCTCGCGTACCCTTTGTCAAAACATCAGAGGAGCTCGCGTCATACCTCTATTAATGCAAGGGTTGCCTCCAAGACGTTCCAGGGACGTATGCAGACGGTTAAAAATTAATTAGCTGAGGATGCACGCTCCTCAGGTAGCCGCGGTTTTGGTAACGTTCGTATAAATAGATTTTCATCACGAGTGGCATGATATTATACTCAGCCGACGTCACGTCGTCTTACGAGACTTGCAATTACATTAGGTAGGACTTGAGTTTCAACGCATATTAATTTACCTTTTTTATTAATAAGCCTGTCAGTGTTATTTGTTATGGTCCTGTCGTTATTATAGAACATGAAAATATTTTTTTTAAATAGAAGAATTTAACTGAGTATCAAAAGGGCTCAATATCTCGAATCCCTATTTCAACTTACTCCTTGTGTGACTGTGCGTATTCCATGAACCTATACATTATTTAAAATATCCCAAAAACCTTTGAACACCAAACCGAACCTTCGCAACTGCTGATTTCCATATACCGATATATTTTTTAGATTTTCCACTTTGGCCGTGTCAAAAAATCCTCTAAAAAGTGACGTGACAAAAAGTTCTACCGCCGAGCTCGCCCCTGGCTGGGGACCGCGATTTTTCACAGTTTTCCTAAGTTCCGTGTGAATGAATGGGAACACTGTACTGAGAGGTTCTTTTTCATCAAAGGTCGTCACACTGCACTGCTACTCTGTGGCACACTCCCCCGGCGTACGCTCGTACACATCGCTAATCTTTTCAAAACTGTTCGCGTCTTGCACGAATATGAGTATGACAGCAGACATCTGTACCGATAGAATGCAGTTGTATTTGTCTTTGAGTTACGATAGTGATATGGTACCATATTTTCATTTAATCAAAAGACATTCTAAAATTACAACTAAATATTTTAATAAACTACCTATTATGTTATTCACCCAGAAGACAATGGGCGATTAATATCAAGCTAGGCATACGTTTAAACGTCACTGAGCAGTTTCAATTAAAGCTTAAAGAATGTTCGAAACTAAAAAAGATCAAAATAGGTTGAGTGTAAACATTGAGTCGGTAAAAGTGGGAACGTTACGCGATAATCTCTACACACAGTTATTAAAATGTATGAAAATTAGCAAGAAGCAATAAACATTGAAAACCAACCATTATTAGAAGTTGTTCATCCACTTGCTGGACAGGAACCGACCCCGAGTCCGGAGGTCAAGGTTCAAGCAAACCCACTTCGGAAGTTGCCCGAAGTTGACTCGCAACTTTTCTATTTGGAAGTTCCGCAACTTTCCCGAATACAAACTTAACCCTGCCGAAGCCGGGTGCTACAATCCCCCCCCCCCCCCACCTGACGAAGTTGCCCGACTAATAATAGCAATACCTACTATTGACATGCGACTAGCTATGAAGTAACAAATGTAAGGCGTCCGACCGATTTCAGCCGTGGCGGCCGATCTCAATTGTGATCAGCCAAGTGCGCAGGACATATTATAGTGCACAAGTGCACTCTCTATTCTCTTATTCTTATAATTCGGTGAGCCAGCAATATGACATAACCGATGAGAGATCGGGCGCAGGACCACTGGCTTAACGTGCTTTCCAAGACACGGGCGTTCAAGCGCCAACTTCATAACTCCGGGCTGAGTAATTTAATTACAGATAAACTTACACAAATTTTGTCCGGCCCCCGGACTCGAACTGGGGACCTGTCGATCCTTACGCAGCGCTTGCTACCAATAGACCAACGAGGCAGTTAACATGGTAACAAATGGTACGCTCTATGGGACTAGTAACAGTGTATGGTCAATATTCGTCTGTTGGAACCTTTTTATATTAAACAAAACCCTTACAGGACCCTTAGTCCCATCAAAGGAGGATTCATATCAAAATCTAACAAATTTGTGAGTGATTTTTTTAACTTCTTATATTATAGATACATACCTGACGTAGTAAAATGGTATTAATTCCGACAACTAAAGTATAAAATATTATAATAATTATATTAGTTGCATATTTAGCAGCCAATCCTTAAATCCTATTAAAGCTGTTTTTAGATAAGTAGCAAACTACCGTCTACTGTACACAAAGTCACAAACATTAAGACATCTCATCACCAAGCCATCATCGTACGTCAGTAAGGAAAGCTCCCTTCAGGCGTTGTTTATTATTTCAAATAGCAGATTTCGTGACATTCATTTAAATATTTGTGGGCCATTATGTTTTATTGCACGCTAGTATTCCACGGAACATTTCACAGGAACGAATAATTAAGTAACATTAAAATCGGTTGCTTAAAAGCTTTCGGAATGAAAATAAGATGAGCAATCAAATGGAAAAATTATCGATGTGGCCCGCGTTTGTACGACTTTTATCCGATTTATTGTTATGATAATTTAATGTATGAGAATAATTTTGATATTGAAAACGTTAGTTGAAGTTTTTGTATATTGCAAAATCTTTCCTTTGATTTATGGTCTATTGAAAATAAATATTGTATATGTACATAGTTTAATGAAACGATTGCTAAAAAAACCAACAAGCGAAACGTCAGTTCTGTAAATAATCCGTTTGGATGTGATATTAGCTTTATTTTAAATGTTCCCGCAAATAATTATAATAGACAATACTAAGTGAAACATCCTGGCCTTACGTTAAAAGTACTTATTCACAACTTAGCACAACACAGGTGACATCGATTAGTAGTTCAAAGCGAGTGACGACGACAATAAAAGTTATACACATCAAAAGGGTGTCCCCAAAGCGTTGGCACTCCAGATTTACATGTGAAACGATACGGGAGCAGCCCACCGTAATGATGTTTTTTCATGGGGGGGTCATACAATTTGCAGCATTTTTCATCCGACATAATCTTAACTTGTACTCACTTAAACGGAGACTGGTCGACGCTGATTAGGGAGATTGGGGCTTAAGGCGCTGTGTTTAAAGTTGAGATTCGTCGTTTGCCGTCGTACACACATCACTTAAGATATTAATGAGCGCATCCGTAATAGCTGAAACATACATATGAAATTCAAATTTGTACCGGGCCGGGAGCGGGCTCTTCTACATATTTTAGTAGGCAGCAGAGTGTGAATTTGAATCTTTTGTTAGCATTTAGAACACCGGTTTGAACCGGGAAACATTGTTTTATCACAAAACGCATAATAGATGTTTTGGCCATCGAGATAATCAAAATACGACTCCGTGCGCCTGCCATTTTGCGCTCGTAGGTAACTAATGTGTGTTTGGGTAGAATGCTTTGTTATCGTCAGGATTCTTCATTTGTGAAAGATCAAATGCGGTGTACTTTAATGAAGACTCGCAGTGCATCGTAACTTTGATACCAAAGCTGAAATTAGAATTGAAGATGGTCTCATTATATATCGAGATATTAAAAGTCAATCTGTAACCACTATTCAGTATTTTTTTTTAGTTTGATCATTATTTTATTGTAGTCTTTATATTCAGGACAAATAATGCTGTGCAAAATAAGTTATCACCATAAATGTTTTTATTGCCTGATGCTTCCAAAAGCATTTTTTTAAACACTTTATTTTAGCGTCGTTACGTGAGTTAATATAATATATCCGAAATTGAGAAAAATATATTATATCTTAATGGTATAAAATTGCCATTCAAGTGTAGAAAAAGTGGTGGCTTTATTAACAAAAATATTATCATCCTTAACGAAACATAGGCCAGAAAACAGACAGTAAAAAAGCGAACCGCACACGCACTGTCCACAACGGAAAACCTTACGTTATTACAACTTTAATTTTCCAAACTTATATGCCAGCAAAGTTTGTCGATACAACTTTTCATAATAACTTAATACATCAAACACAAGTAATTACAAAACAAGACATGACCTTAAACTTTTTCTAGGCATTTGTCAAAAGTACTTCATTGTAACTTCATTGAAATACATTATTTAGTTACTTGTTCGACACTCGCGTCCTTTTTTAGCAATTTGTAACGAGTCACGTAACACTATTAAACTTGTTTCTAACCTTTTTTAGCATTTAGTAGCGAACAGCGCTCCGCTGCGCTATCTACTCCCGTTAATTAATATTAACTGTTGATTAAGTCCGTAGTGTAGATACCGGCCGCGTGAAACATTAACACCGTAGCCGATGTTAGACATAAAAAAGAATTCGATTACGGCCCCTGAAAGATTTATAGTTTCTGTAGAAAAAGTAATTAGTGAAAACGAAAGAAACGGGCCGTCGGAAAAGTCATTGGACATAATTCATAACAAACAGAAATAACGGAAAGCCGTTCGGCGGGGGTAGGCAATGAATAATTCTCTAACTGTGAGCACCCTCGACCCCCCTTGGTCGGGGCACCGCGAAAAAAGTGTACGACCCAGCCGAGTTTTATAGTCAGGAAAAAATAGGAGGTAGCCAAAATATCTATATACGGCGCATGGAAAAAGTGAAAAAAAACTACAATCCCGCTCGCATGAATAAGTGAGTGGACCTTCATATAGAAAAAAGTAAGGCAACAAAAATAAGAGTGGGATGTCGATGCGGGAGAGAGTAGGGGGGTGCAGTCGGTGCGTCGCGGAGTCGTCGGCACCTCTGCGGCGCCACAGTGCACGGAACCCGCGAACGGCAGACAACTACTCTTAACTACACGCTTCTCACCAGACGACTATTTGTCGTGGACCATGTCATCCTTTCTCAAAGACATACACTTTCAGATGATGCTTTCTCACATCATCTAAATAAATTAACCTGGTTCAGATTAGTGTTTTCGGATTGAGATCCGATAAGTCCTTACTGGTAAGTACTTTATAGGTACAGTTTCTTAGAAGCAAGTGTTTTAAGGTACTTACATAAATCGTCAAACACATACAGAAAGCAGAGTGATCGAGGGAGGATCAGATTATTGTCTTCGGGTCTCACGGGAAGGCAACCCACCTTGCCGGACATTTGGGATGACTTTCGTGAGTTTTCCGGTAATATTATGACATTTCCAGAAATGTGATAAAGCATTTGAGGTAAGTATGACATGGTGGTATTTGATGACTTTTAGTTCACAGTATGAAGGACAATATAAAAAAAGAAAATATTAGCGATAACGGATGTTGTAATTGCCTTTTGGGGCCAAAACATCGAAGATGTACCATATCAATATTTTGGATATGAATTGTTGCAGGAATTGTAAGATACTATGAACTAATGCTGACATAAACTACTTTTGTCTGTCTATTATACTGTGACGCCGTCAATCTTACACATACGACGAACTATCTTATGTTCACGCACATTTTGCGACTTTTATTTAAAAGAGTACTTTAACATTGGAAAACAAGGTTTTAAATGCATTCCTATTTCGTGTAGCCGGTCAATAGTCCAGTCAAATTAGCATCTAAATTATGGGTAAGGTTGCATTAATTCCCAACAAGCTGGATTTTTGTGCAGGCCTTGAATACGTCATTACAAATGATATGTCAAAAGTCCCCATCGATCCGACGTGTGCAAAAAAAAATATTCATGGTCAAATGTCACAAATATCAGTTTTATGCACTTTTGAGCGAAACGGTAAGTTTTATCATAAAAGTATGTATGACAAAATTACTTATCACCTAATTATCTATAAAAATTGTCTTACACTTTATTCCTAAGATTCACCATTTCAGAGATAAAGCGATGCACAAAGTTGAAAATGTTGTATTTTCAAATGCTGCCAGGCCCCCGTGCGATTGTGCTAGACAGTTAAAATTTTCACGAATGATGTATTTCAGTTGGCTCTATAACATCTAATACTAAATACAACATTAAACTATCACTCAAGGTTGGCTCTTTTTCTTTTCTCTACGAAAGTTTTTCTTTATTTGCTCGCACTTGGCCGGTTTTTAACGTGGTAACCACGTTAAGCCATGGTCACCACGTTAATGTGGAATAGGTTTACTAGGGTAACCACGATAAAAACCGTCCAAGTTCGAGCAAATAAAAAAAAGCGTTAGTATGAGAGCCCACCTTAAGTGATGGTTTTATGTTGTATTTAGTATTAGCGATAATAGAGGCAACTGAAATCCATCATTCGTAAAAATTTTATCTGTCTAGCACAATAGCACGGGGGCCTGGAAGCATTTGAAAATACAACATTTCAACTTTGTGCGTCGCTGTATCTCTGAAATGGTGAATCTTAGGAACAAAGTGTTAAGACAATTTTTATAGATAATTAGATGATAAGTAATTTTGTCATACATATTTTTATGATAAAACTTACCGTTTTGCTAAAAATCGCGAAAAACTCATTTTTTTTACCTTTGACCTTGAATAACATTTTTTCCTTACAGGGGAAAGATGGGGAACTTTCAAATTTTGTTTTTAATGATATTTTAAGCAATCTTACCGATTTTCAGCTTGGTGGGAATTTATGTAACTTCGAATGTCTAAATTGACCGGACTACAAGTACATTAAACAAATAATTATCTTACAAATAATTCATCTTTGATACAGCATACAAATCAAATACAATAGAAGTGAGAACAAAAGCTACATTTTTGTAGCCTACAAAAAAGTAGAGTCAGCGGGAATATAGCGTGCACTAACTATGACTTCTAGTAATAGTACCGAGTCTTAAGTAAAATGTTAGGTTTCGACCATGGCAGCCGATCTCAACCGAGGCTGACATAAGTTCACATGACATAACATACGTATAATACACAAATGTGCGTACAAAAACAAGTGACCCCCACAGTTCGGTGAGACGACAATCCGACATGACCGATGAGAGATCAGGCGTAAGACCACTGGCTTGACGTAGTCTCGAACCGGGGGCTCCTCGGTTCTTACGCAGCGTTGCTAACAGTAGACCAACGAAGCGACCCAAATAATATCAAATGCTTTTTTATAAACGTATTATCATCATCATCATCATCAGCTCATATACGTCCCCACCGAGGAACACGAGCCTACCCTAATCGTATTATACTCCCTTAACATATCGTTACTACCACCTACTACATACTTTTTCTACAAAACTTATGCCTGAAATCCCCACGTATTCTTCCCACATCCCGGCCACGGTGCGACGACCTGATCTTGATACGCATTTTCAACTTCTCGAAATTAGCTCCCCATGTATCGGGCATGCGTTACGGCATGGTATTTAATCACTTTATTAAAGCAATAAACCAACCGGCCACTGGAAACCCGCCGGCGAACAATGGGGCACCATATGATCGCAATAAAAAGTATCGAATCATAATCGAACCACGGACCGCACGAAATGTCACTTACGTTTGATATAATTACGTAATGGCGACATGAGTCGAATGAATTTATTCGGGTGCCCGCGTTTATATCCCACAAGGCACAATGCTTAATTAAAAATACGTGGGCACTTATGCTTTAATGATTTATAATGAAATCGGTGCCCAGACGTCGGTTCGGAATTCACACGTGCGCGAGCGCATTAATGCTACCGCGCGGATTGAGTTTTCCAAATCGATATTATGTGAAATCGATACACGACAGCGGGCCGTGTAGTCCGGGGTTGATTTATGAATATGGGCTTTCGGATTCCAGAATGAGACGAGAAATATTTATAGTTAACTATGGCTTTGTTAGCTTTTCAGCAGCACTTATTTTGTTTTCAATAATTTGTAATAAAAAGTACGCAATTAATCTAAACTATTACCATGATAATTAGTTACAAATACAAACTGTCTACGTTTACATATGTATCGCACTTACATGTCAACGTATGTTGTTACAAATACATCAATGTAAGACCACTCTAAGAAAATTGCCACGATTCTATTTCAGAAAAATATCCGTAAGAGTTTGAAAACGACAAAAACGCAATACAAGTTTATTTGCGGCCACTAACTCGGTTTCTGCACAGAACTTGCACGCGACTCCACAAAGACAGGATTATGTACATTACACCAGGCGACAGGCAAGCCTTTAAACCTTTTAAGTTTTACAACATTATTAACGGGAGTTAACTCAAGCTAAAAAGCCGTGCTGTTTATGCATTCTAACTCGTGCAACGTTTGCGGAACGAAAACTTACATGGGTTCACACATTTTACAGAGGAAACATTGTGCTGAGTGGCCACTTTTGTGTGCTGAGATTTGGCGCCTGCATTGAATATTAATTTAGATAACGCCCTAAGCTCCTTCGCACAGTGCACGTTGTGTAATCGTTTTGACGAGAGAGCCTATACATCAAAACAAATCCATCATGTATGGGCTTTATTTGGTATCTTCTAAGGCACGAAATTGTATGATATCGCTATTAGGCTTCTTGGCGATAAAAAAGATTTCTTTTTTCCCGACATGGCTAGTAATTTCAATTTAATGTTGAAATGAAAAATTGGTGACACGTCTTCATAAATCGTGTCCTTGTCCACAATGTGTTCTGTCAAACATAAAAGCGAATAACACTATCGGCCCATCAACCCTTTCAGCACATAACAAAGTAATCGCAAAAGCTGGTATGATGAATGCGCCCCACTTTAATTGTTCCTCTGTTTCTTGTTCACTAAATTGGCTTCGGTTCCCGGTAAGGCGGCAGATAAGGGTTGAAAAGTGTTCTTTTACATGAATCGTTTCATCTACAGGTAACTGCAGTTGCAAGGAATTGCCGCGACTGTGTTGCGTCGTTATTGCATTGTTAGTTTTTGCAATGTCGATTGTCGCGATTTGTACTTTTGTTGACGTAACGACCTATTTTTCCGTCAAGATATGTTTTCAAATTGCTTTGCATAACTGCTAATGTATTGCTGGCAAAGGGTAAAATGTGTAGACAGTTCTATATTCATAAACTAGCAACCCTCTATCGCCTCGTGGTGGGTACCTATTTGAAGAAATCATATCTTAATCTGATACGTTATTTTCTTAATAGTTAAAAAAGAAAATTTATAGGCAGATAATATATTACATCATCAGCCCATATACGTCCCCACTGCTGGGGCACGGGCCTACTCTAAACTAGGGCGGTTAGTAGCCAACCACGCTGGCCAAGTGTGGGTGGGTGGTCGACGACACAACCTTAGAATTTTTTCATAGGTTTGCAGGTTTCCTCACGATGTTTTCCTTCGCCGATAAATAGTTGAATAATCGTATATATGAATTTCAAATTTGAAAAACACAGTGTTACATGGCGAGGTTTGAACCGCCGACTTCTCGCACGGCAAGCAACGACCTTAACCACTCGGCCATCGACGATTTTTTTATAGAATATTATAACTTCTATTTTACAGGAAGAGAGTAAAATAAATTAAGCTGTCTTAATATCAACGATACGTGATAAATGTTCACAATATTAGTTAGAACTATTTGGCATCTAATAACTACTAATTCCTAATTTACTTCTGCACATACCTAAGTTTACTTGGACACACGCTAACCAAAGTGGGATTGGAGTGGAGGACGATATTTCTCGTTCCAAAATGGCCGTGCCAAAGTGAACGTGTGGCCTCGCAAATAAATAGATCAACATTAATTTTTCGTGTTTGTCCGACGGTCTGTCAGAATTTGGACGGCGACTTTCCTACCCCGGGGGAGGGGGATCACAAATTCAGGTTTAACAGCAGCTAAAGGGTTGTATGGAGGCTAAACCGAAAACGGCGTGACGTTAAGCTTGAAAAACTTGTCACTTTAACTTCAATGTGATTGTTGATTTTGTGCTTCACAAGATGTGATTAAAGAGTTAACATTTTGTTTAGTGATGACCTTTAAATGAGCGGACTTTATTATCTAAGTCTCGATGGCATATCATCATAAAAAACGATTATTGTCCAATCCAAACAAATTTATTCAGAAAAAAAAAATTGTACCTTTTAATGTAATTACTTAAAATCATAATTAGTTTATTTCAACAAGAAACCATTATCTTCTAACTAGCGACCCGCCCTCGCTTCGCTTCGGGTATATCTCTATCTCTATATAATATATTTCAACCCCGAAAGGGATTTTACATACAGAAGTTATTTCCCAATAACTCCCGTTCCCATGGGAATTTTGTAATATCGCGTTGGAAGTAAGCTTAACGTTCATTAGGGTACCTGCATGCCAAATCTCAATCGTCTATCTATATCGCGGTTTAGATTTTTTCATACAAAAGTTTTTTTCCTATTACTCCCGTTCCCGTGGGAATTTTACAATATCCTGTTGCAACTAAGCTTTTCATTTATAAAGGTACCTGCATGTCAAATTTCAAGCGTCTAACTTATGCGGTTAGTATTTTTCATACAAAAGGATTTTCCCGTTATTTCCCGTTCCCGTGGGAATTTCGGGAAATCCTGACCTAACGGATGCCTACGTCATAACATCTACCTGCATGCTAAATTTCATCTCGATCCGTCCAGTGGCTGTGATGACTTCGTCCGCGTAGAGATGTTTAACGGCTAAAACATTACTTCTTTATAGCGCAGTCGGTTAAAAAGTAGCGTATAACCGTTTCTAGGCTCTGGACTATGTCTGTACCAAATTTCGTTTAAATCGGTTCAGTACTTTATGTGTGAAAGCGTAACAGACAGACAGACAGACAGACAGACAGACAGACAGACAGAGTTACTTTCGCATTTATAATATTAGTAAGGATTTGGGACGAGCGCCATTCGCTACCCACAAGCTCCATCATCGTAGTCAGTTACGAAAATAGAAACCCGTATCACCTAACTTCGCAGCGAAAGCCGTCCGCTATTCACACCTGTCCCATCTTCGAAAAATCCGCCCAAAATTCCGCGACACACCGGTTCACGTCAACCGCGTGATCCCGAGCCCACCGTGATCCGAGTCCCATTGTCTCCAAAAGTGGGACAGTCCCGAACAAATCGGAAGGCATCTCGCAGCGCACATCATTAAGCCCGCCACGACAGCCAGACACCTCTGAAGAATGCACTCTTAATAAGTCATCAGCTAAGTAGCGCTCGCTCCCCGCCTCTGGGTGGCGAAGGGGGGCGTACGTACAAAAATGACACAAAGTATAAAATCTGCATAGAGTAATGGGGTACCCCGGTAGCCTCTCAGCGCACAGTGTGCGGAGATCAAAGGTGTGGTGGCTTTTCTGTTCGCTATTTTCACTTTTAAGAATATTCTAGTTCACAATTTCGTGGATTGCAATGGCCGCATACGCTCACCGTATGTACGTCGAAATATTTATTCATTTTAATACCTTGAAAGTGCGAGTAACTGATAAAATTTAATTATAGTATCCATATATTTTGTCAGTGCAGTCCAAAATTTATTAATTTGTAACGGCATATTATTGAAATTTATTGATAGTTTGCGGATTTTTGAGCTATTATTATTTTTTTCATAAAACCTACTCAACTTACAATTTTTTTTATAACCACACATACCAAAAGACGGAACTTTTGTTTTTGACGGAAAAATGTGACTCTATTCCAACTGTTCAATGCTCCCGTCTTAGTTCAAAATACCCATTGTTATTTCGCATTTTGTCACATACCAACAGCTGAACCTCGATTCAACGCGTTCCTCCGAGGGAACCCTAACAGATCGCGCCGACACCACTCTAGCTACCATAACGTATTGTATTGTTCCTTTCAGAGAATAACTTGACTACTCATATTCAACGCACTTACTATTACAAGCGCTACACTCCCCCCTACTTGAATGTAAAAATGGCTCCGTCGCTAAGGATTTAATTTATGTAATACTTTAATGAGATTCGCGGTTGAAAACTAAACTAATTGGATCATTAATTGGGGGTAAGCGAATCAAGGTGAATCGATTCTTTGATATCGAATGATTACCAATTCAAAACCAGCGCCCGATGGTTTAATTAGAAGATTCCCATTCAGTCTGGTGTGGAGGGGGACAAACGAGTCCGCGGCAATGCGGGTTCCGTACTGTCGATAACCAACACGAGCTAAAAACGTATTATGCAAGGGCACGCGGGAGATTTTGTGGGCTAGAGCTTCAATTATCACGTCATGTCCGTCTATCAGTGGGATCGCAGTATTGTTTGCTTGCAAAATAAATATCATTGAGTGCTTATTGAGCGATTTCTTCAATTCACATTACGATTGAAAAGAAACCTGTTTAATAACATTATAAAGACAGATCTTCTTCACATTTTCTATTTATGTGATATTTGAGAGGTATTAATGTGTAGATGATGAAACATTTTTGAATTTACTTGGCTTTTTTCCTAACTGACATACGATGATGGCTTGGAGTAACCTCGTCATCATCACCGGACATGCGGGGAAGCGAATGGCTCACCCCTAAAATTCCTAACGTGAAATAGCTAAGTCGTATGCTATATCATACATTCTTTGTGCGCAATAAACGTTCGTATACAGTCCGTAAATATTCTATACGTATATTGCAGTCTACTTCGTGTACGCGGGCAAATATTGCAAAAGCCAAATAAACGATATACTACCGTCAAATAACATCGCACTGACAACTTCAACTGAACATTTTCCGGTGGCCTCTGACTTTTCAGTTGGTTATTGTACACACGACATCATCCACTTTGACTGGAACTGCTTTATTGGAGTTTTCATATCCGTCCGCGGATCTCTGGTCAAGTGTAAAATTAGTGATGGACTCTATCGCTCGGTAGTGATGTGGCTCTTTCGCAGTGCCCCGACTGGCCCCGTGAGGCCTGAATTCTAGTGGAGGGACAACCGGAATTCGAATCGGAATCGTCAATTTATTGGGATACACTTGTTTCGCATATTATTGGGTTTCTGAGTTCGTTCGCGACCATGATTAGTGACCCAGTCGAGCAGTAAGTAGCTATGTATTTCAGCTACAGCTATGTTTTGATCGCGTGCGAACCCATAAGAAGTATTAATAAATATCTGTATTCTGCGTGCTACTTTCTGACTACTCGTTGATTGTATGACGGTTAAAAAGTAGGTATCCAATTTTTTTTCTCAAACCGTAAGCACCTGTCTTACAAATTTCATTCAAATCACTAGGCCTATCATTGTAAAGTTTAATCTTCATATAATAAGAGCAACTGTATTTTATTACAATCCAACGATGAAGATTTTCTTACTAGACTTAAAATTTAACTCTGTCGCAGAAGGATGAATGAAGCCATTGAATTTGGTCTTTCTCCATGAATCTAGCTTAATACCAAATATTTAAGTAGTATTATACGCGGTTATGAATGCTTCTTTAATTTAACTTCCTATTTCTTATGGACTTGTCCTATAATATAAAGCTTTATTTCAATTATACATTATCTTATTATTTATTATACGACTTCATAAAGTTGTGTCCTATAAGTTGAAGATCTTGGATTTACGGCGAGATGCCACGCCTCAAAATATCGAATAAAAAGTCTAAACTACTCGCAATCGAGATCATTACATTACTCGCGACCGATTTTATCGATAAATAATAAATATTTATTTACAAACTGCAGCATTGACACCGATTACACGAAGCCCCACAATCGAAGCGTAATAACTAATAAATGTAATTTTCTTCTAATCGGCGTCAACAAACAAACGCGATTGTCAATTGTTCTCTATTACGATATTGTTGTGCGACAACGGGTCTGACAAATGTGTAACACATTACGGCGAGGTGACGATTTGATTTTGAACATTTCATGTTTGATGTGAAAGTTAATTGTCCAATTAGGTAGACTATTGAACCGTCTATTGCTTGTTGGTTTTGTATTTCTTCAAGTGCTACAGCTTTATAAATATTTAGGAGCTAGAAAAATTTTAAGCCTGCTACTCCGATCGCGGTAGGGGAATCGAACCCACGTAGTTTTGGAAATCGCGTCCAGACTTCTTTTAACACACTAAGCCACTCGTACCAAATATGACTGTTCGCTTAATATTTTTGAAGGTAAGATTAAGAGTTCTAAGCTACAGATCTTCGTTTTATTGTTGTCCCATGCTGTATCTATTATAATAAGTTATAATTGTTATTATGTATTCATTATCATCATAATATTTACATTAAACTATCGACCAATACTATGAAAATATATCGTATTTTACATATCTTCCAACCGAAAGTCACTGAGAAGATATCACTGATTGCAATAAGATCTCTTTAATAAATTAAACTATCTTATGATTGTAATGCGACGGATGGAAATTCTTCTATATAATTATGTACCTACATTAAATAATATCTATTTATGTAGAGACATCTTGTGTCAAAACAAAACACACGAGCAAAATAATAAGAGCACAATGTAAGACGGATTACTTGTTATTTGCAGAATTGATTGTCATTGAACGCAATGAAGTAATTAACTCTTATAATCTTCATCGTCACGCCATCTCTGTCAATGTATAAATTATTACATAAAAGCCGCGATCGTAAAAACATTTAATAATACGACTATTAATTTAAATTGATACAGTCATGATCATACAATACCTCGCAGTTATTATTATTGTTAACGTAATTTTGTTGGATTACTTATATCTTATACTTATTACCGCCTTCAATTCGTAAAAACACACGTGATGATTGAAGTATTTCAGTATTGATATTTTGTTTTGAAACGAACGGGACTTAAACCATACCACGCCAACGCCATTGTGCAGAAAAAAACACCACACCCCAAACCCAGGGGGCGAATTTGTTACCAAAAAAAAATTAAACCAAATAAACAGCAAGGAAAAAATTAATCGAATCGACACGACTCGATTGATCATAAAATATTCATAAATATCAAACATTAATCGTCAGGTTGTGTATATATACATTTTTTTTTAATTGGTCACGTCTATCGATCGCCCATACACTGGCCAAGTGGAAAATAAACATTCTAGCATTTTGGGAGCCGACCGGTGACGCTCTCTCGCTCGCCGTGTCTTCGTCCTTTTCTTTTTAATTCGGCGTATTTTTATTTGCTATGATAAATTGTAACTGCGGAGCGTGGTGTAGTGGGGGGGGGGGGTCGTCCCCCTATTTCGCTTTTGTTTCGGTAATTTTTTATGTCTGGTGTTGGAGTTAATTGCGCGGTAGGTGGCGCATTGTATATAAATGTAGGTCAGAAGCGGCCTCCGGCTCACCTTACACATCGAACCCTCGCCAACTATTGTTCGACTAATTTGTAAGAATTCACAATTTCAGCGTTTTGACCCGAATGCGGCGCTTCGGGTCATCATTACTAATACTATTTTATGCTCATTAAGATAAGTGAAAACTAGAAAGGAATGTCATTGCAATTGCTTTTATGACTGCAATAACTCTTCAAACCTTTTTCCATCATTACAACAGATCATACACTAAGTATATTATATCTACGTTTTATGATAACTAATGACAAGAATAATATAGGTAACTAACGTTTAAAATTAATTTCCAAATAACGTTATTTTCCATAAGAGAACGTACATCTTATACGCTGAAAGAGATTTTGTACGGATTAGAATACAATAATATAACGCGATCTATCCGATAACGACAAGAAAATAAACTATGACAAGTAAATGCCAATTAACAGCTTAAGAGATTTGTCCGTTAGCATTCTCAAAGGTGTATCAGAATCACGTGCAAATCGCCTTTATGATGCTCAATAAAAAGTCGAAAAGTACATTCAAATAGACGTTAATGCAAAGCAAATATGGCTCAAAGTAGCATAGCAGTCACACCGTGTGATATTGCTGCAACATGTTATCCGTAAGCTATCGGCAAATTATAAAATTGCATCAATATTAAAACCCCGCCCGATCCATTCCCGGATTGATATCAATTCATTTTCCAACGCGCTGCGATTCAACTTTTTCCAATACTTAATTTTGCAATGGCATTTATTATCTTTAAAAGTATTACTTTAGTGTCTAATGAAAAAGGCAGTGGCCAATCGAAGAAAACACGATTAAGCTGGGTGTTGTTTACTTTTTTATGAGTTATTATATACTTGAATATTCTGTTGTTATGATGATGTTATGATTGGAGGCTGGTATTGGTCAGTGAATTTTTTTAAATAATTAATATTGTGGTGGAAAACATTTTGTAAGACAAAAAAGCATCAAATGCGGGAAATTCGATGAACAAAAACAAAACACGCGAGGGAAGCGTATCAAACGAGTTGAAGATGATAAAAACAAAAGAAAGCTTGAAATATAAATGACCAGCGCCTAGAGACGAGCTCCACCAAGGCTGAAAGATGGAAATTATTTAATATATTTATTAAATGTTGTAGTTAGTATATTTGTTCAAATTCTGCAGATCAGGCTGAATACGTTTTTCAATAGCCTAACCATTAAAACCAAGAGAGATCCAGACTTAAAAATATTTTATTTTTAATTCGTAAAAGCATATACCTGTGTTTGATTGCTGCCATACGTAAAGCACCCATAGCTAAATGCATTGTAATTGGCTGATCATGTATGTATTTTATTCACAATAAGAATATCTCATCTTTAGGGTTTTAATTAAGACATATATAGAATAGGCTGGGTATTATAAATTGAGATTGATCACCTTCAGTAGATCTGTGTATCCAATCATAAAATGAATGTTATTATTTATTTACTATAAACTAAAGTAACAAAGCAAGCTAAAAGCGCTTCTCAAAGACCTGAACCATGAGCGTCATCGCGGGAGTACCGCAAATATTATATTGCCACGAACGAGACAATACACCGCAAACAAAAAGTAATAAAGGAAGCTGTTGACCGAACAATGTAGAAGCATAACCCCAGTTTATTGAATAGTTGGTCGCATTATATTCAGAGCCGAGTAAAAAGTAAACACGAGTGGGCAGGATATTATGATCGAGTATCATAACTATTAGTGGTGAATGGCGCATACGATCGGTAACGTGATACGAGGAAGTGACGCGAAGTAACTGGAATACCTGTTACTTGTCACCGTGTAGAGTGATAGAATGTTACACAAATCTTAGCGAAGATTTAACACTAATGCGAACTACGACATGGATTGTAATACTAATTGACTATATGCAGGGAATCTCTTCGTATCTCATCTCGTTATCTATACGAGAAATATAACGAAAATTCACAAATTTTCATCTCAACATGACTTTTTAAATTGTTTTCTTTTCTTGTATGTTCGGTGCACCAGAGCAGCGTGCTCAAAGAAATGTGAAAACCGTACAATATTGCGTTCGTATAGCTTTCATTTTCCAATCAAAAAGTGATTCAAACAGATCTGTTAGTTTTGTATATCCTAATCCAAACAAATCAATGTTTTATCAAAAAATAACAGTCAACATTTTATCTGTACAGGTTAACTGTCGATTTCAATTGACAGTGTTCGCTCTATGTTTGAATGCGAATAAAATATTCCAACTGAATATTGATATCTATGAGGAATGTTGTGAAGCGAGCACTGGCGCATACAAAGATTTTTTACGCAACATTTGAAAATGTTTGAAAAAAATTAAAATTGCACGCTGAAAAATACTTGAAATGTTCGACATGACGTAATAGAAAACGAAGCAAAATTTTTATGAATGGTTTCAACATAGAATCTCAATATAAAATTGCCTACAACGGTGTGTATTTTTCCGAAACCTACCGGAAAAAAGTATTTTTTAAATCTAATAGGTGTGTACCAAATATAAACAAAAGAATACCACCTAGATTTTATTCATAGCTGGGACTGCCCAGCAACGATGCTCATTGTCACAGCGAAGTGAGATTTCACAAGCAAATACAGGGTTAAAACTTAAAAATACAGCGCGCGAGCAATCGCCGCTTCAACCCCAAAACGCCGCGCCCCGCCCTGTTCCCTCTTCATGAAATATTAAAAATTCAATTGCGCTCCTCTTTATTTTAACCCCCCAGCGACTCCGGACAAGCCTCGCAACAAAATGACAAATGTATTCGGAAAAATAACGTTCGCCTATTATTTATAATTTGCGTTACGGCGCAGCGGCGGCCGCCTCTCGAGTTGTTCTTTTCATTAAGTATTGTATTGCTTTTGTCGTCGACTTTCAGTTCAGTTGGGAATTAAGGTTGTTATCAAGCAGCGTTGTCAAATTATTAAGTAGACATTTATGATGTTACCTCATATTAGGAATCCTGATTGTTGTTCGCAAAATATAACATAATTGGACTAGTGTGAAAACTGTTATATATAAAACAAAATTCACCAAAAATAATAATCTTACGTGATCTCCTACATAGCCATAATTTCTCTACTCATCTTAAGCTTTATTAGCCTCTAGTCCTACGACGGTAGCAGATTTATTAATACGGCACTCTCAAAAATTGCTTGTCCCAATTCAGTCCAAAGTGTAAACAAGGGTTTTGAAGGACGCCAATATAATACAAGATTGTGTCAGTCAAGCACTATAGATTAGCTGCAAAAAGGCCTGTTCTATCGGTTCCCTGACCTGACCTATCATCTTAGTTTCAACTCAAATTTTCTCCACACCGCAGCCCAAACCAACGGCACCATTCAAAGTAGAAAACGCACAGCTAAAATTATTAGCGGAGCGATATAATGCGCTATAAAAAGCAGTTTTTCATGAGCGCTTAGCCCCACGTGTCGACAATTAAAACTTTCTACGTCAAAGTTGCCCGGGAACATTAAAAAAATCCCCCCCCCCCCATCCCGTTGCCACCCCTCCCCTATAATAAGTAGCACGCCTACGTATTTCGAAAGTTTCGTGAAGTATTAATATCGCTTAGCACAGCGAGCGAGTTTGTCTTGCGTAGATACTAGTGTAGTAAAATTCCGTTTGTATTTTAGGGTTGTGTTTATCAGACATTCCGCGCTTATTATGATTTATGGCGCGAGGTGTCCGAAAGTTCACCGAACTTTGGAATGTTTGTAGACATCGTGAAGACTGCATTCGCAAACTCGCCGTAGGTACTTATTCGAATCCCATTTGTCTAGGCTCTCTGGGGAGTTGTGGAGGTCAAACGGCGTTCGCTCTATTGTCAATATCAAACTTGTTGACATCTTATTCTAGTTATGTAGTAGTTGACAGTTATAGGATGACCTTATATTTGTCTCCGCTCAGCTTTCTTCTAGAATTGGTTAGAGATTAGGTAGGCTGCATTTCAAGCAGTTCGCTTTCAGTCAAAAAAGATTTAAAGCGCTAAAAGACAAAGGACTAGTGATGCGTGTGTATCTATCTACTTTACCTAGTTACGCGTGAAATAGCACATTTGATTATATAGTTTAATTTTAGTGTATTGCGGCTTCGATGAATAAATATAACAAGTCTGATGTAATAAAATTTAATAACTTGTATTGCAAAATCATCGCTAGACTGTAGATACAAACAGTCTTGGCGCTTCCACTAAACAAATTAAATAGCAGTAGGCGCGCTTCTGTAAATGAGTTTAAAATCTACGGAACCTTATTTACCGCGGCGTGCAAAGCCCGGAAAGTGGGAATCAAATCGCTTGAATAGTTCTCAATAAGTTCACTTAGTTGGCACTTGTGCTTGCTATTTCTATCGGTTGGCAGAACCGGCTCGACGGATTCACTTTTACGAATCCGGTAGTCGCTCTTCATTAGCGTTTTTCGTCTATCGTTGTTCTTGTTGAGGAATTCGTTAACAACCCGGGGTTTAGTTGTAGCCTCATGATAGAGCTGTGCAGTCATCTCTTCAACTAAACTGTGAAGTTTAATTTTACTGATTTAACAATATTTGTAAGATTTTTCTAAAGCAGTAGATAGTATCTGCTAATTACACGTATTCAAATTTTAAAAACTTGTAAGTCTAAATAAAAAACGAGATCTTGTGATAAAAAAAAAATACGATATCCATATAGGATCCAAACGATCGTTTTAATGTTGCACAAATGACAAACGACAAAATCTCGTCAAACATCAAACTTGCACGTGGCCTTTCAAAGACGCGCCAAAGCTGCAAATAAATATGAAATCACACTTGCCGCTGCGAATGCGGCCGAAATGAGAATGGCGGACAAAAAGTCATCAGCGCATTACGCGAGCGCGCGGCGAACGAGCAAAAACAAAACGCAAACGGAAAACTTTAAAAAATACGGTCAAGTGCGATCCGGACTCGCGTCAAAGTAAACTCTAGTGCAACGCTGTTACGTTTCGCGGAAACCATTATCTTTGAGGTGAGTCATGTGACTCATGTACTGCCGAATGAGTGAGTACAAAAGGTGGCGCCATTTTGAAAATGAAGGCAGATTATCGGCTCGAGCCAAAGCCTATAATGTATTTGATTTATATATGACGAGTGATGAATACATTCAGGAGAACGTAGGTATTCTTTTAAAACCAGAACTAACTATTTGGATGTATTTCTACGAGTAGGAAACCAGAATTAAGCAAAAATTTTGTTAGTTTTGAGTTCTCAACCTTCTACAACTTTTACAAAAAGAAAGAAATAGATATTCGAATTTGTTTGTTCGTAGTCGCTATAAAACTTTTCATACTATTTCGTCGAAATGTTATATTCGACTGTAACCTATATTTTGAGTAAAACTTAACACAAGGTTTAGAAAGGTAAAGATATTCTTTACTCTACAAATAAACTTAACAATTGACAGACTTGGCTATACAACAAAAAATATATTTAAGGCGATTCTGACACTATTAGCGATCTCTTTTCAGATTACAGGTCAAGAAATATATCTTTATAGGAATAACACATATTTATTTATAGTTAAGTCTGATGCCGAGACAAATTTTGTCAATGCGACTAGGGTTTACCACTCTAGTCGCATTGTCACAAAAAATTGTGTACAATTAAATTAGTTACACAAAATTTTCTTGTAAACAAATCGTCAACATCATCGCCAGACGAACACCGGAACAAAAGAACCCTCTCGTCTGCCGGGGAACCCCGGAGCGTGAGTCGGACCGCGCGAAAACACAAAGTATCAGAGTTGGAGGGCCGGTTGGAGTCAATGCGGAGATAGGGCAGGCGCGGCGCTTTGTCGTGGCTCGAGTGTGAAGACGCAGGGCCAATTCGCGTTTATGAACGCGCCCGTTGCGTTCCGCTGCGGTTTGTTATACAGCCAGAGTTTCTATGTCTATTGCTCACTAGTAGGTAGGTAGGTATTTTTTGTTTTTTTTTTTTCCTAACTGACTTATGATGATGGCTTGGAGTAGGCTTGTCATCATCACCGGACTTGCGGGGGAGCGGATGGCTATCACCCCTAACGAACAGAAGCGCTACCATGAGTTAGCTATCGAAAACTTACGTACGTTAAAAACCTATCGATTTGTTGGTTAATAAACTACCGATTTTAGTTCTTAGCGTTACCGCTAGGGGTGCTGTAAATTTTTTCAGATATTTTTTCCATAGACGTTATCGAGTCTGTTAGCTTTAAACGCAAAATTCTTGCTTAAAAGGAAACTCTTACCACTATTTACTATAAAATGTACCTCAGTTGTCAATAAAAATATTTAGATTTTTTGATTATTGATATAAATAGAAATGGATCATGTAAGTATTTAGTAATTCTACAGACAGTGTTATATCGAATACATCGATGGCGTTTTTCGTAGTTCCTCTCTCTATCTGTAGTACCAAGAGGCGTGGGTTCGATTCCCATTTGGAAAAATAATGTGTGTTTGACATCGGTGTTTGTTCCGCGTCTAGGTATGTTATTTATATATTTATACTAGTTCTAGGACGAAACAACAATCAACAACTTATACATTTAGCAGTCATCTCTGTGCTGTATTAATTAAATTTCAGTTGAAATACCAGCTCCTTTTTTGAAGCGAAGAAAAATTTTCTCATTGTTGGATAAATGTAAGAAACACAGAAATACCTTATATGGCATTTACCCAAAACATATCGCAAGTCACTCAAACAATTAAAAAAAGATAGGTCCACATTAACAATCGGACAGAACAATTCAGAAGCCAGTATCTAATAAAACACAACACGCCACGTTGGTTCATTCAACAAATCCGGTTACTTGCCAGATGAATGTTCTATCAAATAGGGACGAGGGTGATACATTCACACCCAACCCTTACACTAAAGGGTTACTTAGGGTCGTAGACCTAACAAAAAATCTGGGAGTGCCGTTTTGAAAAAAAAAGCGCGACAGACTAGCCGATTTGCATTCAATGGCGTCCCTATAAAGTGTGACGTCGAACAGAATATTCATATTCATTCAACATACATTGAGAGGTCATCGTTTAAGCGTTTCAACATTTTGCTGAATAATAACATGAGATCATTTTTATAGTTCATTCGAGTTTCTAGGTTATATAGTGATTCTAAATCGTATACTAAGTATACCTCAAAATCTAACCGCCAAGACTTATTCAAGAATCAACTTGAGTATGTTGACAAACCTTTGAAGTCAACTGTATAATAGGTACTCTCAACTCATTAGGCTGAAATGAAGGAAGCAATAAAAAGCAATTGTGACGTTTACAAACATCATCAATACTCGTACATGACATTAGCGGCAACTGAGTACTTTGCGTTAAATAAACTTCAAGCCAAATTATTACGAACCGGCGCGCATTTAATGCATAACTTCGGACCGACGGCTAAAACATTACAACCGAACGCGTCTAATTTGAATACAAATAGTTTATTTTACGCGTGTGCCAACCAAATAATTTCACTGGCACATAATCTAACTCCGAACGTTCCCAATATGTTTGCCCGCGCCCGACGCTCCGCATACCCCGGCAACAATGCTCTACGCATAACACACACTTACCTCCTTCATTGTTCTCAATCCTAAACAACTCCAATTTTATTGTGTCCAACTTACCTGAAACGAAAAAAAAACGAAATGAATTAACGTCATTAATAACAAAAAAAAGAATAAAACAATCGGCAGTTATTGTGCAAAACAGTGGGCTATTTTTAAACACAAAGTCGCAACGAGTGATATGAAACCATTGTTGCTAATGTTAAAACAACAAATACTCATTAATTTTTCTCGCGTTTTAGGTCGGTTACGAATGATTTTATTCGAGCGAGGGCGAGCCCTGATTACGGCATGTACTGAAAGCGTTTTGTTTTTGCAAGACAAACATAAACATTTCCGTTATGTTATGTTTTTTTCAATATATTGTTTGCCCGGGAAAATATCAGCGGGAACCATTCGCTTCCAGTTTTGATTAACGTAAATATTAATGACTTAAAAAATATTACACAATGGTAAAACAAGATCAATATTGGTAAAGAAACAAAATTAAATGCGTAGAAGGGTATCGTAGACATTCGAAAACTTAAGATCATTGGAATTAATGTGGGTGTTGAAGTATCAATTTCCCACGAAATACAGACAGAAAAAACAGCAAATAGGCTTCATTGGTCAAAACAGAGCAAAATATTTGCGGGTTTAACGAAAATAAATGCGTTTAATTAAACATAAGTCTCCAAAAGCAAACGGCAAGGAGCAAAACAACAACAGCCCACGGCGAAACACACTGGGGCATCCGGAATGTCCCGCTCAAGCAGCGCGGGTGAACCGCACAATCCAACATTTTGCTAAATGCCTTATAGCATATTCCGTTCCTCGTGCGATCTGCGGTGGGATTTTCGAGATTTTCAGCTCCCGGCCTCGGGCCTAGTTAAGAATCCAGCCGGACGGCCGAAATTCGAATTTGAGCTGGTTACGAGCGAACGCGCGGCATTCGAACATCAATTCAGTTAATTTCTGAACGGCATATTAGCAATGGCGGACTCGATTTTTGATGCAAATCGCAACGGAGCCCGCCTTGAGCGATGTCCGCGGAAGGCGGAAAGGACAAACAAAAATGTACTCGCCAGGAATTTGATACGTTCGCAGATAAAACCGACGTATCGAGACAATGCAATAAGGCGTTATGCTACTGACATGTTCATTATTTTCCCTCCCGCATACTTCTTTTGCTTCACTTATTAAAAATATAATAAAAAAGTACCCTCGATGGTCGTTCACAATGTATGGCATTGACATAAAAAAAAATTGTTCTGATTAAAAAGAACAAGTATTTGTAACAATTTTTTTATAACAGTTTATTGCGAAAAGAAGCCGCTATATAAAATTCATAATTGTAGGAAACAGACCGACAATGTAGGTAATTACACGTTGCGTGATCGTTCATTGGTTGAACACACCGACTCATTTAGTTGTATAAGATGTTATTTTTAATACCTAACATATTCTTTTTTACGTATAAAATTTTATGGAACGTTAATTTTATAGATTTCATTGGAAAATGGTTTTAATGTGTTTTACCTCTTATTGTTTCTAAAAATGGCCGACTGTATAATGGTTAATACTATCCATTGCGTTAAAAATTTTCAAGCATTTTATTTCGTTTCGTAGTTCCAGAAGGAAACATTACTTTGTGTGTCAGTTTTATGCAATTACTATTTTCGGAATATAATTAATAAAGACTATTTACTGTGAATTATCCTGCCGCGGCTGATGAAATTTTCTGTTCCACCTTCGGGAAAGAGTTCGGTACGTAGGGTTTAATATAACCCTTTTAGGTGTCACAAATTTGAAAGCTTTTATACCATATTCCACGTAAATGCACAATGAATGAATACAGAATCTTTTGATAGATCCACACAAACAGTCAGATCACTATAGCGCTTACTAAGAACTGCTCTGTCTGGATTTTCATCCGGTTCTTTCGGTTAATTAAAGTCAATCAGCACATTCAATGCTCAGGGACATTTTTGTTTCTTACATGTTATTTTTATTTATACTTTGCATTCATAGTTTGTACCTTTCATGCTTTATTGTCTAGCTATCCTCTACGCAGGCTCGTATCGATCCCTATCAGTTTCCCAGTCAAAGATCCAGGTCGGTTCCGTTCGTTTGTTACATTTGTCTGTAAAATTCGTTGCACTAAACCCACCGTCCGTCCGGGCCGCTGTAACAGTGCTCGCATTGTGCCACTAGTTCTCAATAGTGAAAGCCGTTGGCAGCGGGGTGTAAACCAGACGAATAGTCAGTCGCTTGTAACTATTGCACTCAAGCTACAGTTTAGGACGCTCACGCGTCAGTCGGCTTATCTCCGTCGGCTATTTATACTGGAATAAATATTGTATTCAATAGGCTCTCGGTGGCTAGAGTATTAGCTTCAAGATCTCAAGTGAACTTACTGAGGCCTCAGTCGACAGTCAGTTAATATAGATCTGATGGATCGAATCTTTTGAGAAAATTACTTTGTGTATAAGAATTAAGTACGTAAAGCAACAGCTGAATACTAAGTGAGGATGTGTCATTGTCACCATATCCAGTGTACAAGGAGATTCCCAATTTGATAAATGATCATTATAAATACTTGAGGGATAATAATGCACAAGTTATTTTTGGAGCAGACTGTACTTCAAACGTATTCAAATGTTAAATAACGTTAACGCAAACAATTAGAGTGTGCAATGTTTCAATCAACAGATAACTATAATTATGTGTGTAAGTATTTCCAAATAAAGCGATGTTTTATGTAGCGCGAAAATTACTTATAAAGAAAGTTTTGATCATAACCAGTTTATTTATGCTCGGTTTGTGATGCATTGAGCACACGTAATGTATTCAATAAATTAAACTGGTTAATGTTAATGTCGGAACATATTTGATTCGTTCTTGTATAATTGTTAATGGAAAATAACGCTATCAGAACGCGTTAATAGATTTTATTTAGAATAAATATAATAATTCTGAATAAAGTTTGAAACCTGAAAGCTGAATAATCTGAGCGCCATATTTAAAAGATGGCCGCCGCATGACGTCATCTGACGCGCCACCGTCTATTGCATTGCTTCAACAAGTTATCGAGAAGATTGCACATTAGGCGCAGTATGCGGTGTCCTGCGGTATTTCCTGGGCTGTCACAAAACTGCGTGAATTTGTGCAGTGGCCTCCCCTGAGCGGGCTGAGTGGCAAGTCATTTCCGCGCACGCAGCGCCGGCGCAGAGCGACGCTGACAACACACCGTTCTACCCGCATTGTTTAGGCTTTTGTTGCTTGCCAGCATTGTAGGTACATCAGACTATGAATAGTTTAAAAAGTTGACGATTTGGCTGCAATGGAACGTGATCGAACGGGATAAGAAGAACTATTTGATCATATTTTGATTTTGGAAACGAAAGGATGTCTGCCAAAACGATATTCCAAAAGATTTTATTTAAGTAGTCTTTTTGGATATTATTTTGACGTGCTAATCTATGAATTGAATAGCAAATCAATACATTATTGCATTTTTAAAAGGTAAGATCCTAGAAATGAAGAATCAGGAGCAGAAATTTCAAGTTTCCAAAGATATAAACTGCTAACCAACTACACCTATAATAGTACCGTTCCATATCTTGACCTATCGTGCCCAATCAACTCCAAGTCAGCGGCAATAATTTAAGGTTCCACAGGTGGTGTCAGAATAAGTCACTTAACCGACACCCCGCACAGGATTGAGACACGACTCTCCATTGCAGTGCCCAAGACGCAATATCCATCCGGTTTATTAATACACACACACTGCAATTGGCCGTAGTAATTCAATCTAGACTATTCTATTGGAACATCCCTCGAATCATGCCGTGTGATCAATGTTTAATAAGTGATCCGTGTTCAGACATGGCATTCCTTATCTATAACTATCTAATCGGATGAGGCTCAAGTGCCGTATAATATTTAACAGAATAACAGCTTATGTACTATTGTGATGAAATTATTAACTGGATCGACAATCAAATTCCAATGTTATCCAGGATTGAACGTACTGTTTCGTCAAAAGAAATCTAAAAAACCGCACGGTCTCACAGTGTTCCATTTTATAGAAAAATCTTTTTTGCCTATAGCTTTGTCAAAAGGACCAATACGTGTTTAAAAAACTATCCACGTGCCGTCTAAACTTTAAATACACTTTATTCCTTCATATTCCACTCACGCTGGAGAGTTTCAAAAAATATTTCCTGCGATTTCTTTTCTATAAAACATCGAAGTGGACACGATTCGGAAAAGGCTGTGTTTTTTTAACTCTCACTATTGGTTGAAATCCAAAACAAATGGTAGGATATTTTTGCTTCTTACAAACCCGCAATCAGTACAAAGGAGGACACGGGAATATTTTTGACGTCTCATGATATGAATTTAGTAAATTGCATAGGTAATGAAACAAAGAAAGTAAGAAACAACGTTACACAAAAGAAAATGTCTGCTAAATGTGACTTCAACCACTATCACGAAAAGATAAGACTTTTTCACCATTCACTTTTAAAATATTATCCTTTTTAAAAATTAAATAATACTAAATGCTACAAAAGCAGTCACAAAAACTATTCTTCTCTCTAGTAAATTTGCTACCCATTAGGCTGCACTCAAACCACAGAGGAAGCATAAATCGTTTTTGATCTAAACGCTGTTCCCTGTTCAAATCGACCGTATGTAACGTCCATCAGTTTCCAGGTTATGTATTTACCTAACCTCAGAATATGAAGTTAAATTGGCAACAAAGCACCATACACGCCGTTTGCTCACAAACAGCAGCGTCGTTCCTAACCGCTTGGAATTTTAGTCGGACAATAAGACCGGTACAAATAGCATTAATATAAACTAAAATCGAACGTTGCGCACTATCGATTAGGAACGGGGCCGTTCACAACAATTAATGACCTGCATGTCCGAAGCCCAACAAAGCTATGGCAAAACAAATAGATGCCTGCGCGCCTCCCTGATACACAGTCTGATTCAAGCGGGCAGGGCTATTGCGCCACTGCCGGCGCGGCCAAAGACAACTTTTTACCTTTTTTATCGTCCTAAAACAAACTCAACTCAAGATAAACTTTAGGTACGGTTTTAAGGCATTTTAAATTTATTTTAATCAGGAAATTTTGATGTACGAAACATTGATTGTTTCATACAAATTTAAGATGTCACCGGAGCATCACGTCATTCTCAATACATCCAAAAGATGCATAGACTCAATACAATTAAAATAAGAAAGCAATAAACAAGTCCCTTCCTAGCTCAACGGAAAAGCGAAACCATCTTTGGTAAGCGATTATCTGAAAAGAGCTTTTGAATGCCGTCGATTCCTGAAAATTCCAATGAACATAACGAATACAATTCGAAACCGAAACTGCACACGTCTATGTGCACTTTTATTTGCGAAGTTTTGCTGCTTTTGCGAAATCTTCGATCCCGCCAAAACGGTAACTACGAGCTAGCAATCGTTTATAACATTTTGCGGTTTCTTTAATGTTTATTTGATTGGTAATTGCTCAATGATTATTTAGTTTACTTATCATTTTTGATACAAATTGTTGAACAACAAATTGCTTCAGAATTTGTGTTTGGACCTTGTATGAAAAAAAAAGAAAAAGCAGGATAATTTTACGTTTTTATCGTTAAATTTATTTATTTAGTTAAATATTGGAGATAAATATATT
The DNA here is from genome assembly GCA_039566165.1 of Maruca vitrata. Classification (NCBI taxonomy): domain Eukaryota; kingdom Metazoa; phylum Arthropoda; class Insecta; order Lepidoptera; family Crambidae; genus Maruca; species Maruca vitrata. The sequence continues at coordinate 17,007,511 of CM076911.1, read as the reverse complement.
GAATACTTTATATCTTACAATAAAATGAGCTAATCTAGACGCGCAATCATTACAATTTAAAACAAAACACTGTAGACACGTATTCAGCCGTGAATGACGTCACCGCAAAAAATGGCTTCTGATCTTCAACTAAAAATTGTGTGAGCTAAGTTGGTAGCACCATGTATGCGCGGGGGTGCAGACTGCAGCGTGTGTGCGTCGGATGCATCTGTGTGCGCGTTTTAGGCGGCAGGGGTGTCTGCTTAGACATTATACGTACATCGCAATAATGCATAGCCTATGCATGCCCCTGTCATGCCCCGTTGTTTATCGCTCTTTCACTTCCCATACAAGTTTTTGAATACTACCTTTTTAGTTAAAAGACTCCGCTGAAGTGTTATTCGCCGGGCGTTTTCTGTATGACAACCGTTCGCTTATCGATTGCTGGTTCTTTGGAATGCGCTATCTTGATGGCGGGATCGTTATGACGGGATAGTACCGGGAATGGGCTGTTAGTGTAGGGTGATTTTATTCCAAATTCTCGTATAGCTTTTATGTTATAAAAGTACAAACGTTCGAACGAACAAACGGATGGCAAGAACAACATATTTATTTTTTATAATTCTTGTCTTATAATAGATACTATATATACTTATACTATTAATCCGAATTGAATTACAAAATCACAAAAATAAATTTTATCACTACCAATTATGTAGTAAACATTACTATTTTCAATACATTGTTTAATCCAACTAGAAACCAAATACATACAAAGCTCAATACGAAATATAAATAGTTAGCCCGATATTATAAATTGCATACGTGTAGTCACTAACTCGGTCGTTGGCGGCAGTTTAGAAACACGTTAATTACATTTGAATTTTAATAAGCACTGAAATAAATTTACGGTAGCAGTTAGATTATAGTGTTATTTGCGATGCAGCGGTCATAGCGTGAACTAGTATGCGGGGAATGTGTTCTGTTCAACAAGAGAATCGTTTCTTGATTACAGCCGACATGCCCGACGCGTTTGGTCAAGTTAGTGGCCTTTTAAAGGATTTATTAAATAAAATTTAGCTGCTGTAAATGCTGTAATGTGATAATTATAAATTTTAATTATGGAATGGGTGGAAATGTTGTTATTTTTAAAGGCTCTACACTAAAAATGTGTTTCAATACCAATTACTCAAAAATCTATTATTATAATTCAAATAAAATAATAAACAAAGTAACAGCTCACTTGTGATTAGAGATCGTATTCAATCCTATATTACAATGATAAGAGCCAAAAACAAATAACTAAGAGGCTCCCAAAACGAATCGAACACATTCCCTGATAGTGGTCGGCGCACATTTAACCGCCTGCGTACTTTGTGAACCAACAAGCAATACAAATAGAACGAATGATTCCCTCCGTACGAAGCCAACTAAACTTTTCCATTTTTCGAGCAGCCCACCTCAACCTATCCATTAAAATACTGAATAAAGTAAAAACGAAAAATATTCGCATCGCTCCGGGAACTCGCAAAAATTGTCTATGCTCAATATCGAACACTTTCAAGTTAGCCTAATTTAAAAGTCGTAGACGAACACTCGAGCGTTCCAATCGATTCGTTTCTACTACTTTTTTTCGAGTCTAAAATAATTGAAAAGGCGTTTTCATTTTGAAATTTGACATTTTTGATAGGAACCTAATTGGTCGACTTGCCCGTTCCCTTTTGCACTTCGTCGTTTGCACGCGGCGACTGGCCCGCGGATAACGCGATTTGCCGCCTCTTTGAAAAGTAGTTTGAAAGGAGATGGCTTAATAAGGGCGGACTTAAAGTATTATCCGCGTGCGCCGGTCAGCCGGCTAAGGTATGTAGGTCAGGACGTAAACAAATCAGCTTCAAATGGTCGAACACTCCAACAATTATCGGAATTGGGTCTGCTTTTACCGGATATTCTCTTATCATTGTGACTTGTTTGTGTACACTAGTATTAAAGATTTAATTTACGAAAAAACTTAGGTTTAGCTTTGTAAATCAACACAACCATCTCATTCGTAGAAATAATATAATGTTTAACGGCATTTGTCAGATGGATGATTAAACTGAATTATGATTATTTGCTTATGTCGTTGGAGAATTAATCGTATTTAAGTATATTGGTATTTTACTGAATTTTATGAAAAAAAGTAAGTAAGCCAGAAAGTAAGGAAAAGCATAAAAGAGATTTACATAAGAACAGTTTTTGTTATGTACAAATTTGTTATTTGTTATATCAGTAGCCCATATCCATATCATATCGCTACGTAAATAAGAAGAAGTAAACAACCGCGAAAGGTTTGTGAGAACAAATTATCGTATGGTGTAAAAACCCCATCGCCTCTTTGACTTTCAGAGCACCATTTGTCTCCGCTAGTTAGAGCGATTGAATATAAAATGTCCGTTGTTATCATAACGGACTGAGCGAACTGAAACACCGTAATTACCGCCTGTTACGTCGAGGTATGGTAATTTTAAAAGGACACTTGTGTCTCGTTTCTCGTACCATTCTATCTTTGCCAGTTATTACCTGCCCTCAAAAACGCAAATGGTGGTATTACATCGTGGTTTCACAATTACAAACAATACACACAAATAATGTATATTTTTCGCCAAGCTTCTACCTTTCAATACTTTCTATATTTAGGTATTAATAACCAAGGTGGCGCAACGACCGAAAATGACAATGGCCTCCGACATTAAGAGGATAAGGTAAAGATTTGTTTATTTAATTAAGTTAATAAAACATTAACTATGTTACTTTTGTATTACGCACGCATTACACGTAGTTGTTTTCCTGATTCAATTTTACGGTAAGGCAGGGTCAGCAAAAGAAACATGTGATCTGTTTGCTAGAATTAATTAACCTGTAGATCAAAGACTTGAAGGCTGCGAAGCCTCTGCAGCTCACTGGGTAGGTGGCCGCTCCCTCAAGCCGCCTCACGCTGCACCGCAGTGCAACGACTGAACTTTAATTATCTACATATTCGACGCTTCTTCTACACTTTGTCCGTCCGTACTCCTCCTAAAATTAGTTTACGTTGTACGGTCAGCAGCTTAATTTTCTTTCGGCTCGCATTTTCGGCCGGTGCGCTTTTTTATGGCTTTCAACTTTTTCTTTGCCGAAGTAACTTTAACCTTATTTTGGGAGTGTTTTATCTAACATTGTGAGCATCATCAAACGTGTTCAATGTGTGATTTTGATCGCATCTATTGTATTTATAGGTACAATTCACCAAGTATTCAAACTAGACTTATCTGTCGTAACAAATGTTAATAAGTAAGTTTATTTGCATAAGGGTTTAGAACAAATAAATATGGTCGTACTACTGATCTAGATTTGAAGGCTCAATCATGTATTTCAGTAGCACTATTTACAGCCTAAATACATACCAGATCAAATATCAATTATACTTCTTAAACAAAACTGGTACTCCGTCATAATACTGTAAGTATAACATTCACAACAAAAACGCTGTATTGTCAACAAAGTTCCAAGTATTGACAATCAATCGCTTACATAAGGCGATATTTAGAAAACTCCAGTTCACAGTAACACATTGTGGCATATTGTTAAGAATTTTGTTTGTTCACTCATTTCGAGACGAACACTAAATCATGCCATTTTCCTACAAATGTAAACTTGCTTTGTTCTCTTGTTGATATGTAATACGATAGTGTATACAGATCGCAGCAGTACCATGAATATGCCTCGTTTGTTATAAATACTGTGTTTTTTCACAGACGCATTGTGTAAATGTACGTTTTTAATTATTTTATTCCATTGATCTTTACGGTTTCAGTCGCTGGAGCGATAATAAACATTAGGAGAGGCGTTGCCAACTGTGTCAGCCGGTGTTTTAATGTTCGTGAGCAATAAACTCGCCGAGATTGATTTTGAAAATAAATTTTAAAACTATTATCTATTATTATGTTCGGGCGAATGTTCGCAAGCTTTCCGTGAAAGAAGTTTCATGTCCAATTGCTAATGACTTCAATTCCGAAGAATAATAAGGAAATCAATGGGAATAAGTAAGAACACGCTTAATATTTTCGACACAAAGATCAATCAAATCTTTAGAAAATTTAATATCAACACATGTGGTTCTTTCTAAATGAATCAAAACGTGTTCTGTCATCGTGATTAGTTGGAGAACCTTGCAATTCCGAACATACAACATCGTAGCACATTAACCATATTGAGTCATACCTATCGTCACTAGTGTAGCATCAGCAAAAGCTCCAAATTAGTAGGGAAACTTGCAATTTTGAGCGTTCAACCGCGAAAAACGTAACGACGACGCGGCGCGCAGTGAAAAAGCATTGGCCCGCAAAACCGACCCGCTCAGACACAAAATTGAGGACAGAACGCCTTGGACGCGCATCCGCGCGGACTCGGGGCTTATCCACAATTTCCGTTCGTGCTAGTGCTGTAGAAAACTGGGGCTTCACTGTACTGTTGGGGGTTGCTAGAGACCAGATGAAAGCGTGGAAATGATATGAGTGATATAGTGCAGCAGATATTGGGATGATTTACCGAAAAAGTTCCAATTTGAACAGTCTTAGTCTTAGTGCTTCATCGAGCTCTAATGTGAATGAGAATCGCTTAAAAATCGCCGCTTCACTCCGTCTTCTTAGATATATATTTTTTTATCACAGACCAGTGTGCAATATATCATTAGAATTTGTCCAAAACACAAATAAAAATCCTTTAATTAAATTTGAGGCAGACATGGTTGATCTATCAAGAATGCAGTTAGCTCAATTTTTCCTTCACATCTGATCAAGTACTTTGAACTCAAGTTTAAAGTCAAGTCCGCAGTAAAATAAAAAAGTAACAAATACCACTCAACCCTCCTTGCGACACTTTACGCCTACTGCGAAATCAGTCAAACAAACACGTTTCGCTCGTTCACATCACTGTTGCAAGCCTGCACCAACGAGAATTGAATCTCGGGAACAACACTCGGCCAGCGCTAAGCGATGAGCGAAAGCGGATTATCTTTCGAGGGATGTAAGACCTGTCATCCACCAACGGAGATGACGCCTACGCCAGGAAATGGAGATCTAATTCTGCAATCAACAGTCTCCTTGTCCTTTTAAAGTGCCTATACAGATCTACCCCTGCCGTCATTACGGCAAGATTATGTGGAACGGTTGCCGTTTTATATCAAGGCAATCTAATACTCATAGAAGGCATTTCGACTGAAATCTATCCTGTATGATTCTGTCTAATTCTGTCTGGAATAGCACCAATTCATTCACACCACATCATTAACACCATGTTTATTTTATCAAAATAAGAACGCATAGAAGACGTACGAAGACGAGTGGACAGTGTAGTAAGCTACATTACAAGACATCGACAATCGTTAGGACACCACATCCATTCATATTATCTTTAACGTGACACCTGGTTCTACGTCTGATGTTAACATATTCATGTCATTCTACAAAACAACAAAAGACGGTAGAAGATTGTCTTCTATCACAGCACCCGGCCGATTGTCATTTGTCATAGCTGGCCGGCAAAATTAGCCTCTGAATGTACCACCGGGCGTGCCACGTCATCAGAGCTTACATTTCTCGTGTCTTCTTGCCGAGGTGGAGCGCCGCCCGAACGCCGGCTCAGACCGGGTCGCTGCCACTAATTAGCATGTGCCGGACCGTCATTTGTAGATGCGCTTGCGTTACTGCAGCGGCGATGTCAGCATCGGTGGGCTTAATCCTTTTAATCTCGGATATTCCTCATCATTTGGCCCGTTTGATATTTCGGCAGTGTGTCAGACGGAGACAGTTCGTATTAGTATGATATTATTGAGGTGCATGATGATCCAAGGACCTTTCTGTGTTGCCAATAAATGATTAACTTTGTCTGTATTGGCTAAAATAGTACAGTAAATTCTTTTACCTTCTTCAAAGACTAAACCTTTCATTTTAATGTCTATTTGTACTTATATCCACACACAATGCAAGCAAAGCTGTTATAATATAACCTTATTAAAATAACGATGAAGTAAATTATTTTGTAATTGATAGCAGTTATTATTTTTCATTCGAATGATTATATTTTTCGAACAAAAAGCAGCAATTGTAAGCATTTAATTGTTCGTTCAGGTTAATTATATTCCAGACAACAAACACTTTGAAGTATCGAATGAAACCCGCCTCGCCTATAACGATTACAATGACGTGAGAACATTATTCTAAGAACACTTACTCGATTTGTTGGTCTGGACAATTCAAAGAAAACATTGCGAAAAAATTGCGCCACTTAGTTGAATATTAAACAGAATGGTTGGAGTGATGAGAAAATTGATCTAAATAATAAGAAACGTAAAGGCGTGTACTATTTCACATGTTGTTTGTCACACGGAAGGGCGAGCTAGCAGTCAAATGCATGATTGATTTAAATAACTAAGAAAGGTTTACAAAAAGCATTTATTAGACTTGACATACTTCTGAGACGAACAGAATATCAAAATATTTTTTTTTAAAAACAAATCTACTATTATTTGGAGGATTCAGGTGTCCGAAACCGAATATCTCGTAGTCATGTATTGTTTTCAGTAGCGGATATTAGACTTACTGGAATAGAAACAGGACTGGCGGAGGCTACACTGTACAAAGGATTTGTGGACTATATTCGTAACTAAATTTGTATCATGCGCAAATCATTTGAAAGTATGTAACTTATTATACCTTGTATTGTCCGCTACGCTACCGTCTGGTTATTTCGCATCAAGTTTATTATTAAACAGTAGGTATTTAAGAATTGTATAGTGTAACGAACGTGACACACTTTTGAAATATTATGTAGGTACAAACATGATAAATAGATTTCCTTAGACTTTAATGTAAATATGCTCATAGTCTAGTGTACATCTACATACCTCTCAGTTTTCCAATCGTCAACTAAAACTACACTTTCATACAGGTATATTTGAAAACGGCAAATGTTTTCACATGACTCAAGGTACGACACCAGTTAACTGTTTGAAAAACCTGGAAGACGAACATTCGCAAACATAATAAATAGGCCATACCCTATGTGAATGTTTCGTCTCAAAACCTTGCAGAGAACCGAAAAATCGCAGCACTCCACCCACGATTTTACCACTGACGGACAAAACAAAACTTCGTTTCGTTACAAAAATGTTGTGCCACCGAAATGAACTGTATTTCTTGGTCTTCTAGCAAGTAAAGCCTGCTGAAAACTTTCTATTTTCATAAGAATGCATGTCTAGAATGCATGTGGAGATGTATGCGGCGTGCTGTGGGCTACGTGTGAAGAGATGTTTTCTTGGCTAGCTCGGGGGAATCCAAAGCAGAGATGTGTCTCTATCTTTTCACTCCACGTCTCGCTCGTCATCTCCGATTTCATTGTGCCATACTAATATTACACATCACATCAGTGGAGGTCGCTGTGCGGATTTACCGAAGCTGAGCGAAGAGGAGGTAGAAAACACAATTCTATTGGTTGTTTAAAACATTTCTCTGCTCGTCTATTCTCCGTTTTGGTGGAGACCCGGCCTTAAACATTTTTAAAGTCGTTTTTTTTCCGAAGCTCGGTATTCGCATCGGTACAACACTAACTCAAATTGTAAATAGTTACAGATATCATTTGGCCAGCCCTGCTCACCATACAGTGCAGCGCATCTAAATCTAAATTCATGAGTGCCAGGCTGATTAGACTGCCGGTTCACGGGGCTTCGTCCGGATAAAAGGTATCAATCGGATAATTGTTTACACATCATTACGGACACCTACTAATGGGCATTCACGCGAAAATCCGCGGAATGCGGTCATAATACGTAACAGAATCCTGTATTGTTAACATCCGATTATCCAGTTGGAATCTTCTTAACCGGAATTCGTACTGCCTGGTTGGTTGATTGATATTAAGAGAGCCAATAAAGATGAGGAATCTGGGTTCGAATGTTGAGACGGGGTTGAATTACAAGTTTTTCTGTCAGAATTGCAAATCTGGAAGTTGATGACTATGTATACAGTACTGCCCTCACGATTTCTTAGAGTTTTTATATTTGAAGTATTTGTTATTAAGAAAAATAGATATAAGTACTATACCTCACTCTTCTGCATGAATAACAACTGATTATTACGTACCTGAAACAAGATAACAAAACTGATAAGTACATTTAATATATTACGTTACATGAATTGATGGTTAGACAATTATGATGGGAGTAACAACGCAGGACATGTTGTGGGCTAAATTAAATGTTAAATTGTTGATCGAGCGCTTTTACATTTCGATCTCAGAAGTGCTACTTATTATATTAATAAAATAATAAATATTCTGTTTTTATGATTTGTTCATAAAACAAGCTATAACTACTGATAAAACATGATTTGATTTCAAGAATAGTAGATAACTATTATACTCACAATTCAATCTTTAGAAAGTTTTAGGAACGTTATTAAAATTTGATTAGAAAAATGAGAAACCATGACACATTCACGTGTAGACAGAGACACGGTGGTTCAAAACAAGTTTGTCTGAAACTTCATGTAAGTATATGCATGACTAGCCTTAATATATTTATTATTAATATACTAGTGCTATGTCCACGGAACAGCCCTAGTTTCGCATCTAAATTCATGAGTACGTGATTAGGGCAGCAGTGGTTTACGTCCGCGTCGCTGTTAGATAAAAGGTACATATCTGGGGTTAATTGTTTATCGAGTTCGCTCGATATACTGAATTATGTGCAAATATTTTGCCGGCGAGCGATATGTGGTGTTCAAACACGGAACATATTTCACTTGTCGGCGGGGAAGGCAGGTACGATAATCATTTCTCTGTCAGACAATTGTTAGAATTGAAAGTCCTGTTCGTAATCAGAGCTGGGTGTAAACGAATATTCGCACGTTAGGACGGCATTTGGGACTCCATTTGGGGGTCTGGGGTCTGGTATGAACGAATCGTTGGTTGAGTGAAGCAAAGTACTATTTGAGACTTGACATAATAGTAATAATAATAAAAACTTTATTTGTACAGCAACAAGTTACGAATTCGGAGTTTAACATAATATAACAGTATACGTTGGTTGTACATACATGGTGCTTAAAATATTGGCTGGTTTACCGACTCCTAAACTAAGCAGAGACTTGTATTTTAGGAGCAGGGGATTCCCCTACAAATTATCAATATTGGTACAAGAGTAGTAAAGTTACAAAAGTATTATATCTTATATTTGTGTTATTATGAAATTATGTATATTTAATAAATGAAGACATAAAATAGAATTCAAATTAATTATTTGCGATTTAAGTATTGTTTCACATTGCAATAACTCACCTACTTGGGTTATTTGCTTCACAACTATTAAATGTGGTACTCATTGAACAAACTGTCATTTTCCATTGTAGCCTTATGAATAACTCACATTTTAATTACATAGAATCATCGAAGTAGTGATTACGAACTAAGTCAGCTAGTTCAACTAAGTTAATACTTAATCGTGTTCGATGTTGGTCGTAAAAATAATTTACTAATTATGCTTCAAAAGCCTCAATAGTTATATCAAGTGATTTTTAAGTAATCTTATTAGTAACTTTTTCAAACGTAGCCTAATTAAACTTTAGAGTGGATCACTAGCAAACAATAGTAGCTGTACAGTTATTGTGTGCTTGTATAAGTGGCACTCAAGTTATAGTATGTAATACATTTTCTCCAGTTTCCTAACTTGTCTTCCTACCTTCGCGAACGCTGCAAAACGATTAATTATCATGGCTGATCGATAATATCCGTCAATAACTGGGACACATCCGCGACATATCAATTGCATTGATCAACTGTCGATTTGCCAATTGCCAACGCTTCCTACTACGAGCTAGGTGTAGTCGGTTGTAGAGCAATCGTAAATGCATATCGATTCGCCGTTGCACCTTCCGAAACGATTAAAACAATCGATTCTAAGGTGGACTTAGAAATCCAAGGTTTACGCTTACGTAGTTACGTGTTACAAAGTTACTCAAAAAGTTATCCAAAATTAATATATTCGCCCAGACAGAACTAAGTCTGTAAAAGAAAAGTTCAATAATTGTCATGACTTAAAAAAAAATACTTAAGCAGATATTTCCTTGTCAATACCATACTTTTTCAAACTAAAACAGCTAACTAAATCACACCTATACATCAATAATTCAGTGACTCAACAACAACCACTCGATTCACACCCGCGGTACAGTCGTTCTTCAAAAAGTTAAGTACATAAAAAACCCTATTCACAACATCTCATCATGTTCCCCCTGAATGCTATAGTGGCTTGTACAGTCGGCATCCGAAGTTTGTTACCGTTACTAAGAAGGAACATAGAAGAATTTGTTTCGCCACACTTTGTTGCAATAACACCGAAGTAGATCGGATTCGCAATTTGCCCAAGAGCACGTCTAAACTTTCTTTTGGCCAGTGTGACAAATGAAGACTTCTATCAGCCTTCGTTCAAACAGCTCATACACTTTTGACGCCGACCGTACATCGGTACAGGCGCGCCCACGAAGGCATCAGACTATTCCCTAATTCGTTATGCATGCGAGGCTGACTCTCAAAGCGTGCCAATAAATACATTTCTCACCTGACAGCTTTAATACAAGAATACAGCACTCCACAGCAGAGGCTGCGAGAATCAACGCAACGCCTGTAATTTTAGGGCTTTATAGCAATCCGTAATTCACTAGGGTAAGCAGAATCCATAGTCCTCCTCAGTCAGAATCAACGGAACCATTATTACTTCGTCGTCTGTAAATATTCACTATCTAGGTATGGCAAAGAAGCATTGAGTTGAAATTAAAACTGTATCAAGTAACTTAACTTCAACAAACAACCTTCTAAGTAATACGATAAAAGTTAAAAACTTTTATGACGCGAAAAAATATAGTTTATATTTCAAGGGAATCAATAGTAAAGGGAAAATAGAGTTGTTACATGGCCACAACTAAGCAATACTAGTACGAAACCGTGTTGTCAGTCCGGCCAGTTAGGCCGACCATCCCTTTTCTTTCGCTGATTCCCGATGTCACAGTGCAATGGTATTCCTGAGCCCCTAGTAAGGCTAACCGTTCGTATCACCGAGGCAAGAATAGTCCCTTGAGATAGCCCAAGCGGAGGCCGAGCTGTGAATACCTACTGACCCAGAGGCGTATGTAACGTTGCGATTGCCTTTTGCCAGCACTAGTCTGTTGTGAAATCACTAGGTTCTATGTAAATCTAATCTTTGCTAACATTGTCTATGCGAAAATAATTCTGTTGAGTTGTCTAACCGTTCGTCAGGCGGTATGTTTGTCTTATGTCTTCGCGTCTGTCTATGACATACCTTGATTGAATTGTCGGATATTAAATTTTACTTACAATATAAAAAATAGAGTATTTTACAATCTCTTTGGTTAAACTTTTTTCAAACGTTCAACACAGTTTCTTACAGAAGAAGCTCAACCCTTAAAAAATATTTGATCCAAATTGAATTGTCAAATTCAAACGTCGCGAAACAAAATCCGCGATTGGAACAAAACAATCTAAACAGAATAACGCCGAAAGAGACCATCAAAGTCCTAACTAACACTCAAATGAAGCCGTCAAATGTAGACAACAAGGGGTGCCTTTTGCGCTCAAGGGCTAATTCGGTAAAAAAAAACTTTTCGAACACGAAAGTCTTGACAAATCCGAATACCTCTGTGATGCCCCCTGCGAGATCTGACAAAACACTGCGAATTCGTTAATTATACCGCCCCGAATGCTGCTGCATGGATTCCGGCATTAAAAATGGATGAGTGGACGCACGCCTCCGGTTACGATTGCGTTTTCAATCAACCCCTCATTCTTCCTTCAAGTAGTTTCCATCGTATTCTTGATTGCGTGAAACACCTGGTAAGTGGTTAAGTCATGACGTAGGACGTTGACAAGATTCCGAAATCTGCTACATGTTCACAAATACTTTTTATTACGTCAAATAGGTTTTAAACAAGCATTAGAAACCAGATCAGGTTAAATATGTTGATGATATATTTTTTCTATTTCAATTTTCAATTAATAATAGGAAATTTTCAACACATTAATAATAAAATACAATTACTACATAATAAACATACACGATAATCCAATTATATATAACAGCAATTAAGTTGTCAAACTTGTTCAATGTAATTAAAGTTTTAACGAACTTGCATCGTCTTACAGTCAGCCAAAATTTTCTCACGATGCGCTACAAGCTACGAAGCGTCTACGGTCGTAACGCGTAGTGCTACGAGCTACGAAGACGTGGTAAGTATTATTATACTATTCGGTAGGTAGGTATAGTTAGCGGACTTCCGCTAGATTCTGTAGTGACTCCCTCCTTACAAGCTTTGATTTCCACCTTTGCTTATATACATTAGAGTTTCATTTTCAAATGTTCAAAGTATAAGAACAACCAACTTGCATAAACTATGCATTAACCTGTAGTCAATATCGGAGGCTTTGTTATGCAGATGATTGAGATTGCCCCCAAAATAGTCAACGATTATATTGAGGGTAAATTGCTTTGAACCAACTCACAATAGTTTGATTATGCGATAAAACTTAACCTAGACAATATGATATATCATCTCAGAGAGCTTAACCTAAGTGATTGATATAATAATACAAGCTTAGCTTAGAATTTCAGAAACGAACGTCATTTCAAATACACAATCTGATTCTGTTAAACACCTTACTATAGGCAACTTTCGTCCGTAAAATGAGTTTCATCTATACAGATAAATAAAATTAAAGTGTTTGTTTGTAATGTAATTTTTGATTAAGTAAATAGATATGAATGACTGTCAATTTTTTAGTATAGTTTGTTGCTGTTTGGTCAAAGTAGTATGTTATTTGCATCTATAAATTTATTTTCCTAATTCATGTATTAAAAGAAGCTGCCAAAGTTACCTTTAAACGGCGACGAAACGGCCACAGTTAGGCTGAAATAGGTTTGATTTGTTTGTTTTTCCGTATCTTGTTCATCCATTGTTTTCGAATACCGATATCTATTCAATCGATGCCCAACCGAAGGCAATCGTTCGCTCCTAGCGTTCCTGATCAACTAATCTGTATCGGCCATTACCCACCAGTAATAACCACGCCAAATTTTCGTCCTTCCACCGGTTTGATGTACACTCAATGCCTAACGCACTCATATAATGGTCACCCCTTCACTTACGACGCATGTGTATATCAGATTCTGTATTTACTTACACGTAATTTAAGGTAGGGGAGTACTTTTTACTCTTGCGCCATCGGCTGCCGGCATTCAACCCTATGCGATGGAGGTTTCATCAGGAGTCTATATCGTATGTTTTATGCTTCAAAGTTGGAAGAGAAAAAGAGGACGCTGTGACGTCAGCATGCTATTAGCATTTCGAAAGACTGGGAATTTTTGGGGGTTTAAAATGAAAAGGGGTTTGGGAAATGCCCGCTCGTATTTGATTGGATAGAAATTTTTTGGTACTTATGTTTTATACTCGTTAAGGCCGGACTACACGGATACTTTTTACGTTTGCAGACGACGTTTGAATGATAGAGAGACAGCAGCCCTTAGTTAATCAAAGTATAGGCTTTTGATTCAGCATACAAGTTATTCATTTCTTTGTAAATGCGTTTGGCGAAATAGGGAAACGCGTGTTTTTCATGTGCCCATTTAAAACACCTCTAGTGTGATGATGGCAAAATGCAGAGGAGACTTATTGTTTTTCCGCTGTCTGGACTATAACAAAAGAAGTATATCCGTGCATATTAGGTTCTTCGGTTTCCGTAGTATCTTTTTATTCATGGATATCAGTAAAAGAGAATTGGTATACAATACTTAGTTTTCATATTAATACCCCATCAACTACCACATAAATCGCAAGTGTTTTCCACAAAGTGTTATATAATTTGCTATTTAAGAATACAAAATATATAAAGGTTATAGCGGATTCATAGTCTCAAAACGTTTATTATATATTTTTAAAAGTCTTAAACCAAGATCTTCGCAACGTTCACCCGATTCACCGCACTTCTAACGTCGCCGCATTTAAAATCCCCTTCGTATTGGTTAGCCGTGTAAATTTCGGCTCATAATACCCGCTATGGCTAGTGGATTATCCCCCGTAATTTGTGGTATTCACGGTGTACATTCCCTACCTAAGGTACATACATACGCGGCATGTACGTCATAGAATGTAATTACGAGAGGATTGGCATCTGTAAAACCGCGCTTTAATTCAGACACACTGCAAAGTATTTATGTGGTGTAGTAGTAGATATGCACTGTTTGCGGCAACCTATTGCATGCCTTCGGGAACGCACTGGGCACTCATAGAATTTTGATGTGTGATTAGAGCTACAATTAGTATGGGTATGTGAGTGTCTCACGGAATTATTCAGGCTGTAACCTAGGTTACGTTCTGGTGTTAATCTTACTTACCTTAGCTTAGGGTAATACATAAGATTACCTATTTATTAATGTATAATTTATATTGAATTGAGAATTGCGCTAGAACTATTTTGCTGACGAAGAAATACATGAGTTACCTGAGTTGTAAGCAAAGACCTATTCCAAAAATACTTCAAATTTTTTTAAAATTATTGTACTGAACTTCCTTTGTTATAAAATTGTTACCAATTTAAAAAATGCTTTGCCTTGGACTATCGATTGTGTTATTTAAACTTTATGAGTTGTCCTACTTTTGGACTCTTGGACTCCAAAAATGTAGATATTCGATGCTCCTGCACATAAGTAGCTATTTATCACGGTTATTCGCTCCAACGGTGGGCTACAGGGTGTCCGTAAGCCGGTTATTATGGGTTAATTGGGTATCCGGAGCGGAATAGAACCGCATCACCCTGTATCTTCCCAGGGGGGTCGTAGCAGGCGATAGAACGTACGAAAACATTGTTTAATTTCAATTCCTTCTCGATTTGAACGGGTGTGGAGGATGTAGAGTGTAGAGGGACGGGATTAGTTTCGTTTACTTACTGTACGGTTTCGTTTCTGAATGGGTAATGGTAAAAGAAAACAAAGATTAAATTTCATTCGCCAAACATTCATATCACGGTACGTATAAATGTTTAATACGAATAAATTCGTCAGTCTCAATGTAAGTTCTTTTTTATCAATCGAACGCTGATTAATTATTAATATGCACAATATTTTTTTTTTATTTAATTACAAGATTTTCATTGATGGTTATTCAATTTTGACGATTTGACCTAGCCTATAGCCTATATCACATATTAAGTATCAATACTAAACAAAATCATAACTATAATGCAGTAGTATCTATTACGGTAGAACTTACGCTATTGGTTACCTCTTTAAATAGCTGCTAGTCTTGAACAACTAAAGCTATCAAAAAGCACTCCACATGCCCCAAACAAAATCCAAATCTTGACATGCACTTGTGCATAGCCTAAAAGCCTTCACGTACTCACATCAGAACAGAGCATCAGCGCAAAAATTGAATCGTTCATTTGAAGTCAAAGAATATGGAGCACGCTCGCAAAAATAAACCGTTCCAGAGATTGGCAACCCTATTCCCGATGCAACTAGAGGAGCGGCCGAAAATGAATTAGAAGCTCGTTGGGAGAGACGGCGGGGCGCGCCGGTATCGATAGAGGGAACGGACCCACACTATTATTATAACTGGTCTACGTACACGCGATCGGAAAACAATACGACAGCCATCATTGTTGAGTGCCGCTTCTGCGTTGAGATTGTGATGACTGTTCGTTACACACCAAATGTCATTCTCTAATCTTTATCGAGTCGACAAGTCAAGTCAAAGTATATGATATGATCTTACATACACACTGAGATCGGTGTACTTTCTTTTTAAGTGATTTAGACATCAAATTAAAAAGAATATTAATGAAGACCTAGAACAATTTCATCTCACTGATGTTGAAACATGCAACACTCTTTTCATTTACACTTAAGATTTGTTGTGCTAAACAATTTTTAGAGCTATATATGAAAACTATTACTTCAAATTTCACACTTCATACGGTTAGCTCATGAAATGTACTCAATAGAAGTCATGTAAATGGATCAATGTTATTTACAAATTCATTTGTAAGTGGTTAAGTTAACGGTAAACGATGCAATTAGTCAAGTACCCGACCGCTTTTTCTAGGTGCAAATGGTGCCCTGCTGGCGCCCTATATTCTGAGCTAAGTGTCCATTATTGAGTATTGATCGAAATCTGTATATATGTTAGATGATTCTACTTTCTAAAGGGCACAGCACGTTCAAATGTTCTTATGGTCTTGGGTATAATATTAAATGATTAAGGTGAAAATGTTTAGGACGTCATATGTAGGAATATCCCTCTGCCTGCTAAAAGGGTTAACTATACCTTGAAGGTTATGTAGAGAAGTTTTCTCAAACATATTTTGTAAGATAAACTAACTGCAGAAACAATTACAACAGTGTAAAGCGCATGAATCCAATCAACATGACAAAGCGACCAATTCTCGCTGCAACTCAATAGTCAATCAGTGCGAAAGAAAAAAACATCGCGTATAA
Organism: Maruca vitrata; assembly: GCA_039566165.1. Taxonomy (NCBI): domain Eukaryota; kingdom Metazoa; phylum Arthropoda; class Insecta; order Lepidoptera; family Crambidae; genus Maruca; species Maruca vitrata. The sequence goes on along the minus strand of CM076911.1, from coordinate 16,990,959 downwards.
AATACGTGAAATCAACCCGCTTCAGATACGAACGCCCTAAGTAGAACAAAAAGGAATGTAAACAATTATCTCGGCCGCAAACGGTGTTGAAGACGAGTCCTCTCGAAGAGGCGAAGAACGCGGCACAAAAGGCGGGTGTCCTTTAAAAAGGTGCAAGAAAGGACATCGATACGGCAATCTCGAAACACTACCGGCGGACGACAAAGCGGGGCTAATCAGGCGCATTTGTTCGACAAACCGATGCGAGCTCCCCCCTGCACCCTCCGGGTGGGGGCCGCGGACGCGACGCACTCCCAGTGATGCCGATAATTAACAGTGCTTCATCTAGCGAGCGTGTCCACTCTCCTTGCTCCCGCGTTTCGATATAAATATATAACTCCCTATAATGCTCATGCGGGCTGATAATTATCATGTGGCATTTATTTCTTCGATCCACTTCAGACGTGCTTTTTATAGGTATAAAAATAGATAGAGCTATCACTTTTGAGATTTTCTAAACGGTATCCTGTAATATTTTACTTTAACTTTAAGGAAGTTTTTAATTATTGATAAATATTGTTGTTGTAGATAAACAAAAAAAAAGTTATTTTGATTTATTAACTGCCATCTTATTTTCAAATGTAGATACAACCTCCAATCTTCTATTTCCTTCATGCACATCAACGCTCCACTCCGTTTTATTCAATTCAAACATCTGCATTATTCCACAGAAAGAGCATGCATTAGCGACGCACTGCCGGTTGAGCCACGAGCCAACCGACCGAAGGAAATCGATGATCCAACAGGCCCCGTCAGATGTGCTCGCAAATAAATAACTGAACAGACACTGAAACAAACACCGACTTATAACCTAAACGAAACGCAAAAAAGCGGGCAAGCGCGAGCCTGATCTAAGGGCTGAGCGTTCCGAACGAACTTGTTAACAGTTAAGTTTGCATTTGAAAAAGAAATGATCTAGTTTTCAAAAACACATCAACGGTATTTAAATTGAATTATGCACAATCATGCGCGTACAAACGTGAAAAAAAAATGTTCTGAAGTATCCGAGTGTTGGATGTCAACCGCAGGTTGATTACTAACATTTCAAAGTATTGATAACCTCCTCCTTTTTTAAAATAGATTAAAATAGATCCTTCAAGGGTTCCTTTCGCATACCGAACCCGAAAAACACACCCGAACGAACAAATCAAAAGTATTATTTACTAAAAGGGCCAGAAAGAGACGGAACATAAAATTCATATAAATAATTCAGAGGAGCCATTACCCCCAGTCCGGGACCTCGAATCTGGAGGAAAACTACGCCTCTAAATATTTAAACGCGAGCGTTATATGTATTGCAATTTTCGTTAATCATTAATGAGGCTCCTAGAGGCCTCCTCAGTTTGGACAGACAAACGTCGATACATAAGTTATGTCACCGTGCGCTCCGCTGGCTAATCTAAAGGGAGCTGTAATATAGGTAGGCTAGGCCATACATTTTGTATGAGGGCGCCGAACCGGGTGTATAGTATATTTATTGTGACATTAGAGTGGTCGATGCACCGTCCTGCACCTGTTACAGATGGCACCTATTGCCGACATTGTTTCGGATGGTTTTTCTAACACATTTTGCTCATTAACTACTGCATTTTTTTAATTTCAGCTTTTTTGGAAAAACATTTGTTTGAGTAATTCGAACGTGTGTTTAAAATCGAATGAGCCTATACTTTTATAAATAATATTTAATTATCAAATCTTTATTAAAAATAAAAATTACTCAATACTGTTCTATACAAAATACTTAGTGGCCATTAATTGGAATCATTAATCACTCTTTATTTTTATACATAGACCAAACATCTAAAGCTCTCAAGTAACCGGTACGCACGTTCCTCACTGTCATTTATTATTGCGCTTACAGCAGGCTTCCTATCTGTTGCCAAAAGGGACTTCATAACACAAATACACATATGATATAGACGGAGTCGTAATATACTGGGCCATACATTTTGTATGAGCAAGCCGACACTGTGTGTCGCGCATTTATTGTGTCATTAAATTAGATTTTAGTCTGTGGTTCGGCCGCGCGGTGTTCAATTCGTGTTCGGTCTTATTTGATTAAAGTTACCTTCAAATAAAACTGCTTTTAGGTGTAGTCTTCTGTTTTAGTAGTTATTGTAGTGATAAGGTAAAATGCGTTGACTTTATTTTGTAGCAGCTTCTTCGAGTACCTATTAACATTTGTTCAGTTTAACAGAATCGCGTAGATAGCATAGATTTCGTATGTTTCAGCCATATTGACGGATAGTATATTTATCGTGTGTCATTAGGCTCTGCCGATGCATTGGCCGGGCCGCACCTGTTAGCCTTTACTCCCGTTAATGTTGATGCATTAGCTACTGCTAATATTGTATCTAGTCTATTCTAGAAAAAAAATAATGCTTTTAAGTTAACATTTAATGTTGTGTTTCATTCGTAAAAACTTGATTCTGCAGAATAAATATTAACGAAACCACATCCAATTAAATTTACTTGCAAATCCATTTAAGTTTCTTTTTCAATCCATTTACATAATTAGCCTGAAGAGTGATTAAGGGAAACAATAAAATAACATACACTATCATGCCCCACAATCAAACGTTTCCGTTGAAATCTGAAATTTTTTCCTTAATCCAACTAAACACAATACTCGCCAGTAATTAACATTATTATATAAAACCTTTGTATGCATAATGTGTTGTAATTACTTGATTACATCTCCAACAGGCATTTAATTAGAAAACCGGTATAAAAATATCACATTACAGAAACAATTTAAAAACAACAACATGAAAAGATTAATAATCCTTGATTGATTTCTTTTAAGTAAAATGTTCTCTTTTTTCTAAGTGAGGCCCACAAACCACACCAATAAATATTGAACTTTGGCCATAGCATCCTGAACTTTGCTAAACTCCAAACAATGAGCAGGAAAGACCGACCGTTTCGGATTTGACGCGACGCATTAGTCTGATCAATTCATTTGCCGTCAGAGAGGTCCTTTGAATAAACATTCTTGTCATGCGATATCGGCTTGTCGATAGCTCAAACTTTATACGCTGCGACAATGGCAACTTCGTATAAACGCCACCGAGGCGCAACAAAGAGCCCGCACTGATGTCCACTCATTGACGGTTCCATTGTAGGAGCGCATCTATTCCTATTGCGCTCGCCGTTTGTTTTAGAGGTTTTAACCGACACCAAAATGGCGTCTTTCTTTTCAGCCCGTTGATTGTTGCGGAGAGTGGGTTGAATGCGGTGTGTGCATCGGGAGGCGGGATAGTGTGGGGGTTTATTATGTCCAGTGAAAATGCTGGTTTAAAATTGACCTCCCGATTTGCGGTTGGTTTTAACTACGCGTAAAGAGCGCTGCCACGTGTTGCAGCTGAATATTCAAATGGCCCTTTCTGTTAAACGGTTTTTAGCGGGACGGTGACGGTTTCGCTTCTAAAGTTTTTTTTAATATATATTGGCTAGTGATGCTGACCTTTTTACGCCCTCGTAATTAAAGTAATGTTTACATATTTGATATCACGACATTATTATGTTATTTAGAGCTTGGTACTTCACTTCAAGTTTAGTACCTTCATTTTAAAATTAAAATGTCCATTTCCATTTTTTTATGTTTGTTTTGAACTGGTTGTTTGTACGCGTAGTGATTTTCTTTTTAAAGGGAGACAGGTAAGTACGTTTCACAGAAGTAGGATCTAACAAAGAAAATGAAAAACTATTTTATTTTCTGTAAAAATCGTTCGGGAACAGTCAATGTAGAAATGTAACACATTCTGAGAAAAACGGATTTGGTGGATATTATTTAATGAAACAGCAAGATTTTTACCTGGAAAATATGAAAATGATTTTGAAGGCAGAGACTTTACTTTCTAGTTACGTGGTCTATTTAAGTCTCTAATTAACAAATGCACAAATTTCCTTTAATATTGGATGTTAACATGCTCTGAGCATGTTTTTGTTTTTAACGCTAGGTTAACGGTATCGTCATCTAAACTCAATTAATTTAATTTACGAATGTCCCTACTTTTGCAATAAGAATATTAATTTTGGCACTTATGTTAACATACTATTTGTAGCGTCTGATGAGGGCCCAACACAGTTAGGAATGACCGCCGGTCTAGAATTTCTTGATTTTTTTTCCACTGTTTATCTTTTGGCTAACGTTTCTTGTTCGATAGTATGTAATGGTCTTACTGATATAAATAGGTCGTTTCGGACACACCCTGTCTGTGAGTGCTGTAAGTAGGTATTCTTCATTCAAACAAACTTCATTTCTTCTTATGTAAAACTATACTATTAATAAAAGACCAATACTTTTATATTAAAGTTGTGATCGAGATATTGATGCACTTTTACCTACTTAGTATAGAAGCGACAACGATAACTACATTTTTGGCATGAACGATTTTCCGCGTGGCTCACAGAAAACAATGTGCCAAAATTAGTTCACAACTTAGAAATAATCTTCAACGAACGTTCCTTTTATGGAACATGACATCAATGAGCAAACATTATATTTATCTGTCCTACAGAGCAACGGACACAAAGGATACACAATTCATTGAGTTCTTCCGCGCGTCTTGTTGATCCGATCCAATCCATTCGGAGCCCATACGGCGATTGCCAAATAAGGCCGCGCACTCACGGGCGCTAATCACAGATTCGCTACGAGATACGCTGCTGATTAGACACGGGCAGGCGGCAAACACGCAGGCAGGCGGCAAACATGCAGGCATCGCGGCAACAATCACTATTTGCGTTCAATCAGAGCGCCTATTTGGATATTAAATTATTCGCGCGCATCTCGGGCGCGGCGACCGGCCCGAAAATTAAGTGTTAATGCGATTTGGACGCAGTGTCACGGTAACGTCATATAGCGTGCGACGACCCGGGTAAGACTATTGGCGGATTATAAAGTCGCTTGTCTACACAATCAATGGAAATGAACTGCGGCACACTGAAATGATGATTATTTCACAGTTTAAGCGATGTTCAAATAATCATCTGTATGGTAGTTATGAATTTCGAAATTAATCCTGACATGTGCTGCGGTCCTAGCACATCTATCTGCTATCCCTCTGAGAAAAAGGCGTGGTTTTATGTATGTATGTATAGTTTTAGTATTTGACCGTATAAGATTTTGGTATTTAAAAAAAAACTTTGCTACAAATAATTGAGCTATAAAAATAACTTTTACCTACTGAGTTCAAGCTATAGATGAAAAATCTTGTTCGGCGCTTATACTTAGTTATTTATTTAAGTGATTTAATAATGTTGCCACGATTTGCTTTACCAGACTTAAATCAATTAACTATACCGATTGCTCCGATAATTTAAACACAATGCTTCTGCATCAATTCAAAGGGTTAGGTATAACAAGGTAGACGTCACGCACGTCACAAATATACACACTACGTCTTACACTATGTTAGCTAATATGCTTATATAAATACTTCTAAGATCTGACGGTGAAACGTCATATAACTAAAAAGATTTTATCTCAGATTCATTGCAAGCATTCCGATAGCTATATTGATAAGCCGCAATAGTTCAAAACGAAGACTTAGTTTCACAACAACGGTCATTGAAGGAAATTTTGTCTTAAGAGGTATTTAAAAATCCCTAATTCCATTGATCACGGCTTCACGCATTAACGGCTGGCCCGATATGGCAATTTGTTATGTTGTGTTCGTAATCGTCAAGAGAATTAATCTTATGAAAAAAATAATAATAAGAGTACATTGAGAACTGATAGATAAGACGTTCAATTCACATTCAAGTTGGCTATATGAACTTCACAGTATCCTAGTTTACATATTTTAGGCTGTAGGCTAATCCAACTCACACTTGACCGAACATAAACAATAGCAATTCTTCCACCTGACAACCCTAGGCGATCATGTGAAATACCCGCGGTTAGCTGATTACGGATGACGATGAAATTGATAATTATGTTATCGTTTTAATGCTGGCAATTTGTTAACTTCTTGGCACCATTAATAAGCCTATGCTTTTCGGATTAAGGTTGTCATCATCGTCGACCGGTCAATGATAGAGTGACATTTTTTTTTTATTAGTACCATTTCGGTCAGCCATCTTTTTCAGCAAGTATATTGGGAGATTCTTCTGCCAATTTTTATAGTTCATACATATTAACAAAGAATTAAAAAAATATTTTTTACACCGATGAATAAGATAAACGTTTGCAAGTTTTTAATAACATAATTATTTATAAATACTTGTTAACAAGTTAGTTATTAAAACTCAAATCATCGAGTATTCAATCTCGGCAGAAAATAGAAGACTTGAAAGGCACAATATTCCGTTAGCGAACACCCGACACGTCCAATTCAAAGATGGAATCCTTCTTAAATTGCGTTCAAAACGCGGATAGCACGATGTCGTATGCATCACTGAGATAATATCCGTTGTATGTAACTTTGATCAAATTTGTCTGCTTCCCCTAACGGGAACGCGGGATAAGTTGGCAGTTTAGCACGTTTGATTGAATTTAATAGCCAGACATCCAATTACTGGTTGGGTCGGCTGTGTTTAGAAAATCACCTCGTCGGCTCTTACATGCATGTGTATTTTGGGAGGGCGATCTTTACATTAAGTTTTGAAAATTCTCAAACCAGGAACTTAACTAATTTCAGTTTTAAAAAGTTCAGTTTCAGTTTTTTGTACAAGATTGCTAGTTACATAATAGGAGAGATTTATTTGTATCACAAAAGTGACATAATGCGCAGGTGTTCTTTATAACCTCACTCAAAATGATGCAAATACCTAGACTAAATAAAGAAAATAATAATGCAAGTGTTTTTGTAGTTGACTATAGTGTTCTGTTTTTCAATTTACTTATATTTTCTGTAGCCCATTAAAAATAATAACATCTTATTATATACCTAATTGAGTTTTACGCTCATACAAATGCTTTCGTGTCACACAACCAGCAATTCAATCGTTTGATAACAACGTATAAATACAATGTTGGTAATTGTTGATTATTTAGAAAGATAACTGGGTTTCCATTAACGGTACAGTGTGTGATGCGACACATGGAAATGAATGATGCTTCGTTTAACATACTACTGCTATTTATTTGGACTTTATGACGATAGACTTGTTTTGCTAGATTATCTTGGATGGGTACAATTAACTACGTATGGTATCTTAACTCATATACAATAGCATAATAGGAATGTTTTATGAAAATATTTCATGAGTGTGTCCTCTTAAAATTCATTAACATGACGTGTTCTTCAGATAAATTTTGATATTGCAACGTCTATCAAACTCACTCCATTGACGAGCATTCAGGACATTTAGTAAGCCCATAGCGCGCCCACATAATTAATCTAGAAAATGGACCTGTCCCAAACGACACGTCGACTTAATACAAATTGAATTGAATCCGCGGCACTGCACGCATCAGATTGAGGCTTTCAAAGTGTGCAATTAAACTAGGACTATGGCCGAATGGAGTCGACACGATAAATGGTAGCGCTCCCCCTGTGAATATTACACCGGCGCCGTCAATATTAGACGCTCTCTCATTGAAATAACCGCGTTACGTGTTGTTACTAATTCGAAATTAAGGCGAGGCACAGTAGGCGCGCTTCTGATTGGGCCTGCTGGGGCACACCGGCGGGCGGAAGCAGAGACGACGACGGATACAGGTATTATTGAGCAGGTACGCTCAGCCGACTCCGCCGTAAGTAGGCGAATCGACAAACAATTGGCTCCGGAATGCTGCGGCGGTATAGTAGAGGCATGAACTGCCCGCAATTTGGGATGTCACTTTATGTGGCAGTCGATTAAATTGAAAGATGATTTATTATTTTTTCTTCTGGGAAACAATCAGAAAATGTAATATGTTTCAAATAATGTACGTAAGTTAACAAAAATTATAAAACTCAACTACCTGCTGTACAATAACTAATAAGAGCTATCAACCTATCAATCAGCCAGTAACAAATACCAGACACTAACTAATCATATTATGATGTATTATTAACCTAAACCACTAACCAGAAATTCATTACCATTAACCGCGGGACAATCTTTCAAAACACCGCGCCGGCTAAGTGCGGAGTTCCGTTCCGAACGCGCCGGTGAACGTCCGGCCTTACGGAAAGGCCGACCCATACGCAAGTAGGTATTATTGCGCCCACAAAAGGGGGATGGGGGGGGTGCATTTTGCAATTCAGATGCATGTACGTACTTAGATGTTACCCCTGATTCGGCCGGGTGCGTCCTTGAACGCGTGTAGACGAATTTTCGATATTCCGTTGGTGTGTACGCGCGCTGTACGATTGCAGGGTTATGCTATTAAAGGGATGTGCAATTAACGAATTAGGGGATTGTGGCCGGCGAGAGGTTAGCGTTATGTTATTTGTGAAGCGGGCGCTGTCGAGCGGGAGTTCTGGAGATATTTTGAATAGAATGCTGAGCGGAATTCACTTTTGTTGTTGTTGCATAAGAAATATTTACTATTATTGTAGTTTAGAATGAAGTAGATTTACAGTGCCAATTTTAAAAGTCTAAAGTAAATAAAGTTTCATATGCTTTCGGCCACTAATAAATAGCACGGGTTTAAAAAACATCAACGAGCTAGAGAACAGTTCGTCAAGTCAGCTTCAAAAATTAGTTGGCAAGTTAGTCTTTAAACTTTTTAGCCAAATATTGGTATAAGTCCAATATTTGGCTAAAAAGAAAAACGGGGTCATTATTCTAAGATTTTTTTTTATTATTAACCATTTTTGTTTTTAAGCAATAGCCTACTAGGTAAGCTAAAGCACCCACGATGCTCCACAATGGTTTCCACCGGCGAATCAAACCGATCCAAATGTGCCCGATCACACGTAACGGTGCATATCTGATGCATCAAATGTTTTAATATCTCAACGGAGTAGCTGGCCGTTTAAGTGGCGTGCGGACATGCACGTGCCAGCTAATATTATGAGCTTCGCCTGTGGATAGCCCTGCCACGGAGTCTAGAGCGGGCGAGGAGGCAAAATTGGGGACTGTGCGTAAGACAGACGAAACATCCGAAAATAATACTTCGACTACGACATCGATTTAAAAAAGCTAGCCTGTGTGGATATAGTTAATGAGGCAAAGGTGCGGAAAAACGGCATCATTTTATCATCTAAGGACAGTTAAAGTCCAATTTTCTAAAAAAACATGCTTGCATGAGCCCTGAACTGAGTGGAAATCCCTGCTTGGAAGTGGATTAGATAAGACTTAATATTAGGTACGGATAGATTGGCCCAGTACTTTATTTCAACAAAACTCCTTGTAATTGACGAATTAATTATTGATCAAGAAATACTTATACAACTATCTCAAAATATGCATATATTTATAGCAAAAAATAAATTATAATAGGGATGCATATTAAAGTAACCAGGACGACAATAAAAATTCTAATTCCAAAGGCATGGCAAAGGTTTTAATTTTCCCTCGCATATTCTAGTCCTGATGTAAAATCCTAATTAAAGACTACAATAGACGTTTCGAAGGATACAAGTATGTCATGGCTTTGTGTAAAATAATCGAAAATCAATAAAAAAAATTGCACGAAGTGGCTAATAAAAAGCTGAAAGCAGCATATAAGTGTGTCGTTATAAAAAACATTCAGAAGGTCAGTTGCCACCGAACGCTGCTCTGTGAAAGTATGTAATTTTAAATCCATTGAACGACTTCTAATTAGAGCCATATAAACGTATTGAAAGGTTTCTTCTACTTGCCATTGCAACCGATTATCTATTAATGAGTCAATTACCGGGGCTATCAAGAATGTCAGTGTTGAATTAAGTAAAACCTTCCTTTTTACACATTTCCTTCGACAGTTCGAACGCGTTTTGTAGAATGGAACATTGTTTTCTGTTAACTAGTAGGTCGTAATGACATCTGAGACATTTTTAACAATGGACAATAAACAACTTGAAAGGAACTAGCGGACATACACAGCGTTTAATTGTAACCTATACCAGTGCTAAATGCTACTTAAAGTAATAAAGGTAGAGTCACAGTTGTTCAACTCTAGTGTCCAACTAAGTACCGTTTCGGTTAAGTGGGTGATTGCTGGAAAAGTAATCTAGCTACGTCTCTGATCCATAGCATCTAGCATAGTTGATCTATTGCCCTTTCAGCTCGCTACGGAGCCAAATCGTATGATCGAAACGCATCAGCGTTGCACTCAGCGCATTACAAGGCCCCGGATCCGAAATGGATATAATTCGTCGCTCGTGGCCTCTCACACTGCGCCTGCGTCAACAAATCAAGTTTACTGCAGCGTATCCCTTGATAATTTGTTCTAATTGAAATTCAAGTCATTGACATGGCCAACCGCCGTAATCGAATTTCTGGAGGTACTCTCGTTGATGCCTGTCCTGACACGGTCGGGCAGCGCCGCCGGAAGATGGAGTGACGTGAACACAATCACAGATGCAACGAGCTACCGTACGAGCTGCCGGTAGGGGCGCTAGTGTAGCGCGAGGTCTGGATAATATACAATCTGATTGAGAGTTTGCTGCGTGGGTTTTTTCACTGTAATGAATTGAGAATATTTGGTAATAGGTACGTTACATTTATTTCGCCACTGTATTAAATATATTTTCAATGTAACTGAACTAAAACAGCTCACAGTAACTATTTTGCCTACTTACAATGTTGTATTAAAATAAAGCAAGCTGTGTACAGAAGGCTTTAATAATATAGTTTTGTTAATTCAAAGTTAGCACGAGAAGCTTTCAGAACAGTTTCGTACACATAGCGTTTTACGAACATTTTTGCAAAGTTTGCAAATGAACAAAAACGGAAACGGAGATACACGAAAAGTTTTAAAATAAACAAAAACCAGCTTATTTTTTTATATTTAAAGTTATAATCTAATTAGTTCACTTGTTTATCCTCGTACAATGCGAACTAGTTACGAGTACAGTAAAAAAAAACAGCCAAGAGCGAGTCGGACTTGCACACGAAGTATTTGGGCGCGACTTTTATAGAAAAAAAGTTTGTTGTGAGGAATATTTGTTTTAGTTAGTTATTATAGTAGAAATAGAAATACATCACCTGTGTTCTGCGCTTAACTTGTAATATACGTTTGTTCATATGTATGTATTTAAATGTTAGTCCAGATTATATTATTCATATGTATATTATTTTCAGGTTCTTTGTCATTCTATGATTGCAATACCTGGCTGATATTTTATTAATAAATAATCACTATGTTGTTTACTGATACGATAATCAAATACAGGCAAAGATTACATAAAGACGTAGATAGTATGTTTGAAATGAATTGAAATGCATACCTTTTCTGGTCAATTAAGTAAGAAACTCATACGCATGAAATAAGAAAACTATTTCCGCGAATGAACGAACTTACAGGTAAAAAGAAGTTTCATTTAGTTCCTAAACGAAAAAAAAAACACTTTAAAATATCAAAGCAGACATACTTGTTGAACAAGAAAAATATCCTTTCCTTTTATAACTTGTTGCTTTCAGCAAAGCACTCTAAGTTAGCTCGACAGCTCCAAATGTGGCTCTCTTGGAGCGTTCTAAGACGATACGGAGCTTTAGGGATATCCCCCAAAGCTTTTATTGCATTCGACACAACCATATCGTAAACGCGCAAGACACCCGACATTTTCTACGATTTGGGTGATTACGCTTCTAGTTGGAGGCTTTATTTTAGATCATAGGTATACCAGTGTGTCACAGTTACCTTTTTAAATCGATTATATAAATATCGATTCAGTGTTCACTATGAGATAAATTTACCTCGACATTTCTGCTTCAAAGGCAGACGAAATTTTGTTCTTATTTGGCTCTACCTTCTTGGGATATGAGTCATTCTCTAAGGTTACGACCTTAGAGTATGACTCATAGTCATACTCTAAGGTCGTACAATGAGTGAATATGTACTATTAACGAAACTTTTAGGTACGAAACTTTGAAAACACCAGCTGGTTGGAAATAGTGCTAAAACAAAATCTATAACGTTACTTAATAGACTGTGAATGACTGATTTTTGGCTGTTACTACTTGAAATGTATATACAAGTACATATTATTTAACAATTCAGATAAGTAAATGCAGCGAGAATTAAATTGGCGACAATGCGTACCCGGCCTATAGGTAAAACACTCTATCCCGACTTCGTCGTAAGGGAGGGGGAGGTTGGCTAGAGAACCACTAGAAAGTGATAATACATATGTCAATTGGAGTAAAAACACAGAAGGTGAATCTACCACGCGTGTCATTCCCATCGAACACGCGTGAGAATGCCGAAAAAAGGACAGGGCTGCCATGAACGTCATTATTATATTCATTTAACTTTATTTATTACGGAGTCATAAGAAAAAAGGTAAAATTTTGAAGAGAGGTCAAATCAAATGTACCAGTAATCGATGAGCATGCATGGATATGGAACAAGTGAAAGTGGTGGGCCAGGACCGTAGCACATGGCAGGAAGTGATCTCTGCCTACCCCTCTGGGAAAAAGCGTTATTTTATGTATGTATGTATGTAAGAAAATAATCTAAGCACCTGAATTATACAAGCTGGGGGCTTAGACAAAGTAACAATATCGAAACGATAACGAAGTTCGAAAAGTACAAAATGTATGGGATTGACCATGTGATTTATCGCGTCTAATGTCAATTCCATACATTTGAATCTTTGCGAACATCGTTATAAATTTATCCTATTCACGATTTGTTACACCCGATCAGATTGGCAACCCTAAAAGTTGTCATCGCTAGCCGAGTTGTACAATTTGTATGATCGGATAAGCCGACGTCACCCGCGGGCCAATTTAAGTGTGAAAAAGTTACTGGATAGGGGTTTTTCGGCTTCACGACAGAGAAGTAAAGGATAAAATAAATAATATAAGTGAACAAATAATTGATTATATAAGTTTACGTTCTGTTGAGTAACCACACTGTGTGTAAGTTTTTGGGTCATAATCTAGATCTGTAATATTTAAATGTTTTTAAACAAATTAATTTATGATTGTAACCTGTTGTGTATGCCAAAATAATAAATCAATAAAATATTCCAACTAAACTTGTAACTTGGCGAAGTAGCGAAAACATAACTATCGACAAAGGAGACTGGTTAGTTATCCAGTTTGAGGCCTAAGAAGTAGCTAAGCAAATGACAGAGTGAATTAAGATTCAACAACATACTATATAGAGGAAGATCCCAGAGCCGCCAGACATCACTTATTTTCTAATGGACAAAATATATACGATTGAGTAGTGGTGGGGTGTACTATCATCATATGACTAGTTGCTACCTTGACCAGACGGCCATTTTTCAGATATCAACCAATCAAGCTACATAGAAACACTGCTCACCTCACTTAAATTCTGATGGCTGATTTTAACATATATGTCACACAATATCATTAAAAATCAGGATTCATTACTCCCAGACACATGCGGTCGGCGGTTTTACCTTACAGACGCTTTAAAGCTATGAAAAAAAATTTACTTTTACTTAATTTTACTTATTTTGTGATGCTTGATTTTTATATATGTTATTCAAACAACTATTTTAAAACGTTTTGCAAACGGACAGACCGATCCAAGGGGCCAAACATTCACCAGACCCAACTGTTTTAGATTTGTTTTTTTAAATTGAATTTAGTTAAGTTTTTCTAATAAAATAGTTTGTAAGGTACAATTCTATAATTATTGCGGTCAGATGAGCACTTTTTAGTTGTTTGAATAACATATATAAAAATCAAGCATCAGAAAATAAGTAAAAGTAAAATTTTTTTCATAGCTTTAAAGCGTCTGTAAGGTAAAACCGCCGACCGCATGTGTCTGGGAGTAATGAATCCTGATTTTTAATGATATTGTGTGAAATATATGTTACAATCAGCCATCAGAATTTAAGTGAGGTGAGCAGTGTTTCTATGTACCTTGATTGGTTGATATCTGAAAAATGGCCGTCTGGTCAAGGTAGCAACTAGTCATATGATGATAGTACACCCCAACACTACTCAATCGTATACATTTTGTCCATTAGAAAATAAGTGATGTCTGGCAGCTCTGGGATCTTGGACCAATATTATAGTTTTACAAATATTTCTTGACCTACAAATGTTAAGGTGCCAATCCACACAATGTTCCTTAATAACAGTTGGTTAATCACTATTTGACAATTCGCGGCATCGTGCAAACTTGAACTTAAGTTGAGTCACAGCTTCGCTCGGCCGCGTCAATTAGCATATAGTTTTGAACTTGACAATGTATTCCAGTGTGTCTGTCGTGTTACAGTAATAATTAAGCAAACTCCAACTCGTCAGGACACTGGTCCACTTATACGTAATGTTAATTTTCACGTTATAACTGATAAATAAGTAAGCATTGTTCTAACGAAAAGCGATTCGATTTAAATGGCCTCTTAGAAAAGATTACCCGATTACCACGTTTTAATTTTTTTAATGGCGTTTATGCGACCAGATTCGCTCAAATTGCCAAAAATAATAATTTTGAGTGACGTTCAATGGGCGAGAATGGATAATGCTGACGTATTCAATTATCTGCAGCGGGGCGTCACAAAATAAGCGTTCTATAATAAAGAGAATAAAAATAATGAAAAAAAATCTTTACAATTAAGTACTATTGAGTTAGACATTGGTCTAGCAAAAATATAGCTAGACGCGACCGGTTTCGTTGGAATAAAAGTGAGGCAATTATTATTTTCGGGGAAAAGCGCGTAGAATGGAATTAAGCACTATCACCTTTAGGGTTGAGAGCCATCCGCTCCCCCGCCAGTCCAGTGATGATGACGACGCTTCTCCGTAAGTCATCATCGTAAGTCAGTTAGGAAAAAAAAAACTATCACCGTTTGCAACGCGAATCACTGATATCTGCTCTGACACCACTGTACTTTGGACTGTGCATTTAATAGGACATCATGTAGATGCCATAGACGATAGACGACTTGCGTTGCGTTAAGATCTTTGGTAGCTACCAAGAGGAACACTATAACTTAAAGAGAGAGGTTTTACAACACGCATGGTTGTGTTAGTCCAATTCACTAGTTTGTATTCACTAATTTTGCGTTTGAAACATTGAGATAAAGGTAAAGTAGTAGTAGTACGCATATAATAAGCACTGCCCGTTATTACGATATTAAATATTTGTGATGGACATCCGTATTCGTTCCTAATCCGGGTGTGTTACATTATACATATAATTATTTGCGTATTCCCACTGTTGTTTCTCGGACCACGTACCACCAGTTACCACGGGATCTGGTACGATCTTTATTTACATGTTAAAGTTGGTGGAGGACATCCAAATTGTATTCCACGGCTACCCCAAAAGCAAGACATGGTTGCCAGCAACCGTCGCAGGCTAACCCTACACAGCCCAGGGGCGGCGTCACAGCACCCAAATGAGTTGGGGCCGTAACAGGTCGTCCGACACGGTGTACTATTTTTCCGCGGTT
This sequence comes from Maruca vitrata, assembly GCA_039566165.1. NCBI lineage: Eukaryota > Metazoa > Arthropoda > Insecta > Lepidoptera > Crambidae > Maruca > Maruca vitrata. The sequence goes on along the minus strand of CM076911.1, from coordinate 16,975,453 downwards.
AGTGACGCGGCACTGAACACCTGTTGTTGGTCCGTGTTTGTGGAGCCCGAACCGCCGAAAGTTTCGGTTACGGCTTTTTGGGACGAATATTTTTCGACCGTTCGAGTAGGGATGGGTTAGGCGCTAACTAGTAGAGTTGTAGTGTTTCGATCTGCGTAATACTCGATACCACAATTTAGTTATTGATACTTATATACGTAGGAGTTACTTCATACCGTTTTAGTTATTTGTATGTTCATATTTTGTTCCTTTTTTGTTATAAGCGTGTACTACTTAGTTAAAAGTTTATATTAACGTAACAAATACAGATAACGATCGTAAAATAAAACGTTATTATGATAAAAACTGTTATTATATAGTACTAACAAATGCTACAAATGAAACGAGTGACATTTCATTTTGTAGGTCCTCGATCATTGAATACAGCGACATTCCTACCTCATATCTAAAACCGCAAAAAGCGACTATTATCGGCCGTGTCCTTTCCCATCGATAGTATCGAGCACTTACAATGTAATAATGCCATAAAATGCACGCCTACATTATTCCGAGGCATAAATCAACACGTTCCGTGTCTGCCCAGACGTTAGCACCTTTGAGAGTCGGTGTTGCCAGCAGATGAAATTATTTACCCCAAGTTGCCATTATTATGCAATCCTCTACACACGTCCTAAAGTTAGATTCAAATCAAAAGTAAAGCCTGTCGTTTTCATTAAAAGATATCTGTTGATGTTTTAAAAAATATAAATAAGTGTGAAAGCTTTGTATATGTGAGCAGATCGGAACACAAACAATAGTTTCAAGGATTTATTTTGATTTATTATGTTGGGGAAAGTTAGTAATTAAAGTAGTATATATGTGTGGTGCATTGCATTATTTTAAAACATGAGTTCAGATTGTTACTACAAACACTTTTGTCTTGTATTTTCATCTATTCACAATAATGAGTAACCCGCTCAAACTTCGTTTTGGGTATCTATTAAAAAAGCGCATCAAAACCCGTTGCGTAGTTTTAAAAATTTAAGCGTACTATGTAGAGATGACATAATCCAATAAGACACTCCTCGCTTTAAAAATGTATCCACTCCAGCACAGTCTATAGGAAAGAAAAGTGCAAATACATCTCAAATCTGCCCAAAAACCGGGTAATCACCCACATTGCACAAACGCATTCGTCCAACCGGTTCCGTTGATAAGGTTGGAGCCCTATCACGGGTCACGGGCCGCAACGGAAAAAATTAACCGCTCACAACTAGTTGATGCAACTAGTCCCGACTAGTTGATACTCAGCGTGAATTCGCCTCGCGCAAATCGAAAGGATTTTGGAAGATACGATCGCCCCATTTGGCGAGTCAAGCTCCAAATGATTGTAGATAACATCTTTGCATACGCGAGTTTTACCTGTAAAAGTTCGGTTAAAATGTTCGGTGCTTGAGTAAGATACGATAGCTTTAATGGTCAATACTATTTTTTGAGCTTGAAAAGCCCGTTATTTTATTTTTCTTAAGTATCATTTTATATCAGCTTCAGAATATATGAAAAAACATAGATACGTATGGTGGTGGTTTCTACGTTCCTAACTTGTTATTTTTGGTACAAATAAAATCACTAGACTCGACAATAATGAACAGACACTCTAAAACAAATTGCTAGATATCAGAAAAAGCATTGTTCCCAACAACAAATTGCTACAAAGTTGAAAATTCTCAATATAGAACCAATCGATTGTAAGGCACTTGAGTTCGAATCCTTTAGCAATGAATCATGTAATACGTCAGATCTGTTAACTTATTTCATCCCGTAAAGAAGTGTTGCCGCGTTTTGAAACTAATGGATGTTACAATTTATTGTGATTTTTTTTAATAAGTTACTCGTGAAACGATAATTTAAAAAATGGATTGATAAAATTTCGCTATCCGAATGAGAGGTAGCGACATAATTTTACATGCTTTAACTAAACAAAAAAATAAGTGCATTGTTCCACTTATTAAATTACTTTTACACAAGGAAACAAAGTATAAAAATGTTTTAAAAAAATTCCCTTCTGGCAATAAATATAATTTTAAAATATAACTACTACAATTCTGGCAATATTACCGTAAGCGGTAACGAGTGTGGAGTCCTATGCAACACTAGTCCGGGTTGTTCACCTGCTTACATTGTACGTTAACCTGTGCAGCGTGGCTCTTACGCCCTTATAATAAGGTCTACTTTACAACCGCATTGCATACTAACTGTGCGTGACACCACAGATGCACCAGACCATCTGCTCGGTATCGGTGAAAAAAACGGTAAACTATCAACACTAGGAGCATACCAATTAAACCGATCATTTATTTAACCCTTCAACTCCCACTGCCTTGTATAATTGATACGGTGGCGTTACGAGCCATCTGTAAATTGGGATAAACATCTCTCCGATGATAATTAATTCGTTTCCTCTTCTGAGTTTCGTGTAAAAAACGATAAGACGTTAGTATATATTTTTTTTTAAAAGAAAATATTTTTACTGGTAGGCTAAACCTGTCCTGTGAGGAACTTTTGATATTTGCCGATAGAACGATGGCACTTGTACTACTTTACTTATTACCGAATATTTAAATTAAATATATTTCTTCGTGTGTTGGTATTCTTGGCCCTATAATATTATTCTATTGTGCATTTTAATAATACCAGATCCTTCCACTTCGTTCTTGTAAATTTGTTAATCGCGTCAAAATCGTTAACTATTTTAAAACAGAGACTCCTCATAGAGGCTTTCATCTTGTCAATCAAATCAAGAATGCAATAAATCCACCGGAGAAAAATGAGTAGGTACTCTAACTACTTGTAAGTACATAACACAAAAAATACATCGATATAAACGTTGATCAAAACGGCATTCTTATCAAAAACTAGCTGTGCCACCAACGTTGTCCGCATTTTTCCCCATTCCCCATTGTTTTTTTGCTTCTACTGGTCGCAGCTCGATGTTGAATGCCTACCACGATAGGTCTATCCAAGACAAAAAGAAAATTATTTCTAATCAGTAGATTTGCGCGTTCAAACAAACAAACAAAAAACTCTTCAGCTTTTTAACAACAGATACGTCTCTCTCCATAATTAAAGCTTTCAGGTTTCGGCGACAAAACTAGTGCCAACTCTCGTCGCATCACTAGTCCGATTTAGGGCGTAGATCGCGCGATAGCAAATGATCCGGGCGCTGCAATTAGGCGGTTTTTACGCGGACGAGCGCGCCGCCGCCGGCTCCAGGGTCCCGCGGGCCTTCCGGGGCAATATTGGAACCATTGGCCGGTTAGCTAATGATAGATTGACCCCTTATGGGGTCAAGCTTGTAAAGGCTTTATGATTGAAGTCGCCTTTTTATCTAAACAGATGATACTCTATCACTGGATAGTATAAAGCCAAATTGTTTCCCGCTTCTGTATCTTTAAAACTACACAGCGGATTTTGACGCGGTTTATTATGCAAAATATACCCGAAGCGAAACGAGGGCGGATCACTAGTTAATCTTTAAATGGAAGTACGTATAAGATTCCGTTAAAGATTATAAAAAAAATAAAAATAAAAAAAAAGATTGTCAATCTGAGCTGAAAAACGATGAGACATTTTCTAATCGTAAAGAAAAAATCGATATGACGATTGCCTTTCAATGTAATGTATGACTTAACTTTGTTTTCTACATATTCATGATTCAACGTAATAATGATTAGTGATGATGAGATGATCTTAAGCTTAAATTGATACAATATTTTCTTTTCAGTACCTAATATTATAATCATCATGAATTTGGTCCCTGAATCAAAATTTAAAAAAAACATGTTCATGCTTCCATCAGCGTTACTCGCAATGGTTCTACGTTTAAGTCATAAATGTACATTCCCATTTAATTTTTTTTTATTTACAACGGAACCATCTGATTATATCCAACCCTTCACTGCTGCGGCCGCACGCACCGCGGTTTTCGCGATGCTAACCCGTTAATGAATCCGCGACCCCGGTTTGCACTCGGATTTGGTCAGCCATGTTTACAATAGGCCATTGAGACCGTCACAAATTAGGGTTAAAAGTCCTTTACCTAATTTTTCTATACAAAATTTTATGATTTGCAATGTGTTGTTAACTAATGTAGGGAAAGTGAAAAAGACTTCTTCCCCATTCTCTGCAGTGTTTTATTTTTCAGGATAAATCTGAAAATGTTGGAATGATAAGTAAGAATAGTAATCTTCCAATTATTTATATAAGCCATAAAGCATAATAAAATTGTAAAGTGCCCTATCTCATATAGCACAAAATTATCGATCGAATTTAGAACAAATACACTTAAATATATACATTACTTATAACAGATACGAAACAAACACAAATGTTCATCACACAATATTTTTTAGGGTCGGGGATCGAACCCGCGTCCCCTGGACGAAGAGACAGGGCCACTATCAAATGCACCCATTGAACCAGTTACAAACTTTCACAGGTAAGCCTCAACAATTTTAACCACACCTGCATTGTCCGCGCGTACTCCATAGAGGTCCTATTTATATCCATTATTAATAATTATTGGGGCAATCAAATTACTGTCATACAATAATTGGTCAAAAGCCACACGTACTCCCAATAATTATATTCAGTGGCGGACGCATCAAATACTAAATTCATACATCGTGTTAAATGAATATTCTAATGCTGCACCAAATGTATTTGATTAACGGACAAATCAAGAGGTATTCGCCATTTTGTAGACCAGGTAGTTTGTTGACTATAGAATACAAATTATAACCTTAATTTAAATTAAAAAAAAATAAAGGCGTCCGACCGATTTCAGCCATGGCGGCCGATCTCAATTGAGATCAGCCAAGTGCGCATGACATATTATAGTGCACAAGTGTGCGCGCAAACACAAGTGCACTCTCTATTCCCTTACTCTCATAATTCGGAGAGACGGCAATCCGACATGACCGATGAGCGATCGGGCGCAGGACCACCGGCTTAACGTGCTTTCCGAGCCACGGGCGTTCAACCGTCAACTTCCTAATTCCGGGCTGAGTAATTTCATTACAGAAAAACTCACACTAATTTTGCCCAACCCCGAATTCGAACCGGGGACCTCTCGGTTCTAACGCAGCACTTGCTACCAATAGACCAACGAGGCAGTTAACCTTAATTTACTGGAACAATGTTAATACAGCAATGGTATTTCACTATATTGGCTGTTCATGACAATGACATGTTGTTACAGCTATGATACTTGTACAAAAGGTATATTGGATCGTATATCAAATTCAGTAGCAGCCAAATCAAAACTAGAGTGTTTGTTAAGATGCCTCATTACTAGCCTAGATTAAAAAAAAATATTTTGCCTCTATTCTACTAAACCAACTTTTGAAAGCCTTGACGTACCCTACTATTTGCTAAGTATGCATAAATATTGTCAATCAAGTACAAACAGAATTATCGATTTCAACCAGGCCTTACTGAGTATATTCAAAAGCAGGTAGACAAGAGAGCTGCCAATAATCCTGATTTCGTCATCACTCACAGAGCAGGGATCGTCAACCTATCACCGACATTAAATCCAATTAAAACTGAGTCCAGTTTTAAAGCCAACTTTGATCTGAGGCACTTGAATAGGCGTACTGGAGCCTTCACACCAGGCGTCATTCAATGTCAGCGGAGATTCGATCAATGGCATGCGGCGGGCGCAATATCATTCGATGACTACCTTCAAACTTCAAACGTTGCCGCAGAAACATTTGACAAGTGACGATCGTCACAATTGGAACACCATACGGAAAAAAAGTATTTTAAAAAGCTAACCGCCTTTAGAAATGCAACTTACTAAACATTTTAATACATACTATTTTATAATAAGAAGATGATAACTTTTAGAGTAGGACTTCGCTAGATCGGTGAAACCTTAATATTAAAAATTTAAATCCCAAATAATAAACGACGTGTGTCGACACCAAAAAAATCATTTCTATACGATAAAAGGATAATATAAATATGTGTTTTATTACTTAAACAATTATGCAGTCAAGTCGTCGTATTATATTTGCTCGCTGACAGCAGTTACGAACTCAGTTGCATTACATTTTTTTTTAACAATTAAGTCTCTAATATCTGAAATATTTTATTTTTTTATTGTTATTAAAGTGAAATGACGATTATTAAAAAAAACATTTTCATTCAGTTATTTTCACAGGTTTTCCTTAGAAGTGAGTTACATTGATTTTTTTATCACGCAGTCATTAATTTATTCTTAAAGAATCTTTTTATAAGTAAACTGTACATTTCAGCGAGCTTATAATTGGAGCAGATCCTCCCGCGTAAGTCCCTGTGTCGGCGATCCATCGCGATTTAATTAGTAACTAAATAATTTTCAGAAGCAACGCGGCCACCGAAGATGACATGTGATTTAAACTCGTCAGTAGCGCTACCATGAGGTTAAAAGTGACAGACTCGATATCGCCTATGTAAAAATGTCTATGAAAAAATGTACAGCGCCCCTAGCGGTAACGCAAAGAACTAAAATCGGTAGTATGAAAAAACAATTCGATATGTTTTTAACCTACGTGAGTTTTCGATAGCTAACTCATGGTAGCGCTACAGGCGTCTGTCCGTGCTTCGTGTGACCAACGAGAGGGAGCCGCGGTCGGAGCGGATTGACGGCGCTCATAGCAGGAGTTAGTCAACGTCACAGGAGCGGTATATCCACGGCGGCGTCACAATCTCAATTTCAGACAACCGCTACACCACACTGGATTACCTTCGCACTCAACAAATGACGATCGCGCGATACCTATCCATCTGCGGGACAACGAAACAAATTGATTTCCGATGCCTATTTAGATGTAAGCCTGCACAAAGTACACAACTTTACTGTAGCGCTACCATGAGTTTAAAAGTGACAGACTCGCCTATATCGGTTTAACGGTTACGCTAAGAACTAAAATCGGTAGAATGAAAAAACAATTCGATAGGTTTTTAACTTACGTAAGTTTTCGATAGCTAACTCATGGTACTGCTACAGGTTCGGCATTCTTTTGACGCCGGTCGTAAATAATAAATTATCGTTTAAATTATGTCCATGTTTTAATGACGTTTATAAACTTATTTTTCTTATTTATAGACTTATGTTTTTTGTTTACTTTTAACCAATTTTAAGATACACAAGTACGGTTGAGTATAGCTTAACTTGAGACAAGTAAATTCAAATACTGACTTATTATTTTTACTATTGAATTCTTCAATAATATACATACTTTTTTGAGTTAATTTGTCAATTGCATTATATTTATTTTTGACTCATACATCGTGCTCATTAGTTTCATTCAATACTACTATCTATGTATATAACAACGAAACACAGAGACAGGCGTTATTTACAACTATCCGCGTTGGTTTAATAAACGCGCAATAAAACTGCGGGAACACGGAGGATGAAATTTAATTTAAACATCACTCGGTGATCGCTTAAATCACTATCGGTGACACACTTTGACATTCGCGTCTGGATACTGGGCAGTGAAACATTGTAATTTTTTGGATATTTCGATAGGACGATTTCACGTGGTGAAGTGCCCCATTATCTTCCTCCAAGAGTCAAGGGTTCGATTCCCTCTCGAGATTTATATATTTGTGTGATGAACATCGGAGTTTGTTCCGTGTCTGTGTCTTATTTATATATTTAAGTATATACCACTGTTGTTTTTGATATCCGTAACTCAAGTGCAGAAGCAACTTACTTCAGAATAGGAATAAAATATATGTTGTTGTGTGATATTATTTATGTTTTTATAAAATATTTAATCTTTTCAACCATTGCGACCATACTTTTGCAACTTTAACATCTGGATGTTAAAATAACCTTATTTTGTTTTATATATTTATTACCGCCCTAAAATACTCTTTTTTTAGTTGTTCATTTTACCGTACCTATATAAACTGATTCAGCATAGGCTAGGTACCTTAATTATGCCATCTGACTACTAAATACAAGTCTAACCTAACGTACAGTCAGCCCAACACTCCCGATAACTAAGTCAACAGCTAACGTAAAATTTACATTCCATACAAACAGAGACGCCTCCAGCGTAGGGGGACCATGTTTCGTGAATGTCCTAATTTCCGTTACTTTCAGTAACAAAGTCTTAGTGTATCAATTTATAAAATTAGCGAACAGTTTAAGCAGACAGCACAGGTACTATTTATTTTTATTAATGATTTTTACTTAAATAAAGTGATATCACTCGATTGTAAAAGTTATTCTATCAGTATTTCCGTATTTCAAGCGAAATCTGACAAAACTAACTTATAATGAGTCATAATGCAGAAATATTCATTCACTTTAAATTGTACTGAAGGTACTGATTAATTGTATGTTAGACACCGTCCCAATCGCTATTCTGAAAGAAAATCACGATGAACTTCGTTCGTTCTTTCATCGACTGAGTTTATTTAGATATTGATCTAACGTATATCTCTCATATTATGACGATAGACAACGATAAACTGCCAAGGGTTAGCCCGACGACAGTCTTAGAGTAATTTGCAAATATTCACATGAAATAACTAAAAAACTTTCCTAACTAGTTCAAACTAGTTCACCGATCGTTGTCACCCCAGTCACAGTGCACCCGGCATCACATGCGCATGCATCATCTCTGGCGTCGTAAAAGAAAAAAAAAACAAGGACAGGTCACTCTGCCCGCCTAAAAGTCTGCCTAGCTGTGAGTGCACCCAGGAATCTATAGTCTATACTTACTCCGAACATAATGTGTATTTTCAACGGGACAACGTCGTGTTGTGAACAACATTTTTGTGTTGACTTAGCTATTTAGGTATGTATGTACAGTCAGCGCGTTAGGTGAAAGTCTGATCTGTAGTCGGTATGATTTGAATTTGTATATTCGACCGACTTTTTGTAAGATGTGTGTTTATGAGACTGTGTGCGTTGCTCCATTGCAATCAGTAAGTTTTATGTTTACCCGATAAAAAATCAGTCACCAATTTACCGATAATATTAACGATTATGCTCCCATCCTAAGGACCGTACCGTAAGGTCCCAAAATGATGTGACGTGCTGACACTGATCCTAAGTATAATCTTACGACGTTTTAAATATTCAGGCTACTTACACGTATTGTACTGTTAATCGTCATTAACACCGAATCTAAACTCAATAGAATGTTATGCAATCATATGATAATACGAACATCATAAATTTATGATTAAGTTAGCTCTAATACACATAAATAACATTCAAAATCAACCACAGTCAGTAATTCTATCAGAGTTACACAGCATATCCGATACAACCGACATTAAAATTTCACGAATCTAGCCACTGTTACCTCGGCGAAGTATTGTTTTGGAAGTTGCAAATATCAATATGTCTGCCTGGATTGACACGAACATATCTATTTAACTCCAAAATCATCCTTCATCCAATCTGTCCCTCTAAGCTGTTAGAATTTGTGGAATTGTAAATATGTACGTATTATGTTAAAGTACCTGTAATCAACTAGCATGCATGGAGAGGTTGATGGATGAGGATGAAGCGAAAGTGGTGTACCAGGACCGTAGCACAGCCAGGAGGTGATGTCTACCTACTTACTACTACCCCTCTTAGAAAAAGGCGTGATACGATGTACGTATGTAATAACCAATAACATTGAAATAAACAATATTTCTATTATATAGTATTCAAAATTAAACGTGTAGGTATTGCACACACACATAAATATAAGCCTAAACACTGTTAATTAAAATATGATCTGAGGCTTTGTGAAAGGAATTCGTTACTTTTACATTTTATTAAAATTACCGGTGATATAAGACGATAGATTTAGTGATGTTAGATTTTATGTTTACCGACCATAATGTTCAAAATATATAGACGAAAACACTCAACCTGCAATGTAATTTTTAAGCAAAACTGTCGTGTGTCTGTGTAAGCAAAACTGTCGTGTGTCTGTGTAAGTTACTAATATATAAATTTTTATAAGAGGCTAACAAGATGACCTCACTCCACCTGATGGCAAGCGGTGCGATGAGCTGGAAGGACATTCCATGCCTTAATGATACGGAGGCAGAAAAGAGGAACTAAACCTCTTGGTCCGAGCTACCAGCGCCTGCATTGTATGTGGACGGCAGCGCTGCCCAGCACGTCGTGTTGTTCGTAATATGTACTTGATTTTATATTATTTACGCATTGCATTCGCTGGGGTTCCGTAAGAACGAGCCAAAACGTAAAAATAGTCCAATTCGAAAGTACGCAGTAACTAGTGATGGGATGAAATAACAACAATCTAAGTATAGCGATATCGATATTTAAAAGATGTCAGTTAAATAAAAAATACCCCAACTTCTATATAACTAGAGGAGCGTTAAAATGTTTATTTTGATTGTTTTTTTTTATCTAATTTCAAATGGAGCATTTGAAAACATCGAAAAACACCTAAAACAGAAAACGTTCTACCATTTTTGTTGCAAAATCTTCAATAAATATCGGCCAAACGACGCCCAGTTGAATCCGAAGGCCAGTATCATTCAATTACAGAAAGACAAACCGCGAATCCGCAGTAAAACCTATCCTACACCCTACTCGCCACACCGAATCAAACGCATCGCCCGACACACTCGCGCGTCTTCCATCACTAACGCTGACGTTATTTCAAAAATAATCGAAGCCCACCCCTCGCATTACGTCCGTTCGGTCGCGGGGGACCCATCATGGTTATCGACTAAATTTTTATTATGCATATTTTTTAATTTTATTTTTTGTTTCGCCCCCCGCTCCGCGCCGTGTTAAATCAATACGCGCCTGGATACTCGAGTTGGTCGGTAGGGGAAATTCGACGTCTACGCCAAACATGCTCTCTAATCAATGTTGGTCGGTATTAGCGTGGTGCGGGCAGAGACAAGAGGACAATGAGGTGAGAGTTATCGTCGAATCGATCGGAAACGCGACTCGGCTAAAGTGGAAAAACGAGGACGTCACTAGTCGGTTTTTTTTTTGGTTTTTGTTGCTATTTGGGGTGTATTTGGCGTTTCTATTTTAATTATCAAAAATATTGCAAATTCGTTTCAAACAATCTGGTCTACGTATGAAAATCTATGGGCTTGCTTAAAGTTTGTAGGGAGCTTTGAAACTATGCAAGTGTGTCTAATCAGACATAACTTGTAATCTTATAAAATATTGTATGACTACATTCTTGTATACTAAAAAAATCAAACCAGCAGGCACTCCTACCGCCTTTATAAAGCGCTGTGACGTCATCATCACCTTATACCATGGGCAACAGACTCATTCCTTTAAAACACGTGTGTAGTCGTTTTTAATATAGGCGAAAACGAATTTCCATCTAGGTAGTATCCACGTAGCTTTAAAAAGATTTCCTTGTCAGTCGCGAAAATGGGATGCGTCCGCCATGTTGGCCCGTTCTCCCTAGGTGTGAACAAGCCATTAGGTTGCTTTGATGAAATGCACAACGGCTTATTCTCGATGCGAACATCCATTAGATGAACGTCCACACAGCGCCAGTACTGCTTGCCATCGGAAAAACACAAAGAATATTCATACAGGAAACGTAATTTCGGCATGACGAAAGCACGTCTTTGTGACCCCTTACTTCCATCGCGCACACCACTGAACTTAGATCGGTCGTTAAATAATCATTCTCCTTCCTCTTTGTCATCATTCAACAGTACCTATGCAATTTGCCTATAAGATTAAACGATAAATGCTGTTAAAGGTACTACTAGTTTATCTGTAAGAGCATTTACCCGGAAAATATTTCAGTTTTCACCCAAGAAGCCGTCGTGTTCGACATAAGATTACAGTAAACGCGACAAAATCGTATCGTTTGAGCGCTGTGTAAACGACCACAAGGCCGCAAAGCGTAATAATGAAATTCCCGTCTGCATCCAGCTGCAATTTAATACGTCAAATGTTCTCATATCACACCAAAACCCCAAAATACGACTTTCACTCATTCCTCAAACAATGTTAAAAAATCACAAAAGGCACAACCCGGCATTTCGCCCGGCCTAGAAACTCCACGCGAAAATGATAAAAAAGATAATAATGTGTACATAAGTAAGTAAGCGCTTTCAGCGAATGATTAAATTAGACCGTGCCGAGTAAGCGACGCATTTTTTTCGCTGCATCTGCGATTCTGCATCATCATTGTACTCGGCTAAATGGAATTAGAACAAAGGACGGGAGCTTGTAACTGGGAACATTAAAATAAATTAAGACTTGGTGGAGTTGTGGCACAATGAAATAATTAAAACGTGAGGGATATTCATTGTAAATAAGCTGGCTTGGAGCTGCTGGGGAACTGGGAATGGTATTGAATGCATCAGCTGTGCTGTGGAGAATCATTTTAGAATATGTTCGGGATTTTTGATTGATTTAAACACCTACCGTATCTACCTTACATAATATCTTCCTCCCGCAGATATTTAAATAAATCTTTATGACATAATTTTTTCATAATTATGAGATCTTCCACTTAAATAATAATAGCATTTCTTTAAAATCAATTATTATTGTTGTTTGAACAAATTCATGGAACTTAATATTATTGTCAGCTCATTTCAGCTATTTTTTGGAAATGCATTAGATTCTCTGAAGTACTCGAAGTAATTATCACTTTTGTATGATTTAACGCTAACAATTTTAATTAATTATCGAAAAATCGTTGTTTGAATTCCTGTGGCTATGTCATAATGTTGAAATAAACGAAACCTAATGGACTACAATTATTCTACGAAATTATCTCAGGTATAATATAAATTGAAATATAATTAACTAGCGACCCGCCCCCGCTTCGCTTCGGTATACCTCTATCTCTATATAAAATATTATTATCAGGTACTTATTTACCCACGAAATGAATTTAAAGCGAATTCTAAATTCCTTCAAGTTAAAATCAAAGGGGCAACCACGCGACTTTTTTCTAATACTTGCATTTTTAAATTCGTGATATCTTCCGAAAGAAATGTCCGAATTGAATAATTCAAAAAGTTATTTAAAGGTACTGAAGCCGTCTTGAATATAAAGAAGGAATTTAATAAGGATTAATACCAACGTACAAATAAAGAGCCTTTTCAAGCGGCGACATATAAATAAATTTGAAGAAGAAGTTCTGCAAAGTCGTAGTAAATGATTTTATTCTATCATCAATAGTTTTCGCAGCGCACGCGACGTAAGTAATTTTTCAGGTCATTTTTTTACACCTTGTGTTACATTATTGGAGTTTTAGTAAGGATCCCTAATTTTTAAAAAAATATAATATAGCTTATGTTACTTCTGAATAATGCAGCTCTAATGGTGAAAAACATATTGCAATCGGTCCAGTAGTTTTTGAGTTTATTCATTATAAACATACAAAAATACAAATCTTTCCTCTTTATAATATTAGTGTAGAAGTGTAGATTACGGAGTCAATGTTTTATCCGTCAAATTGTCTTTTGTTTTTCATAGTCTAGATTTCGTGTACAAGTTATTAGCCACCGCCTACTTCAGTCATGTAGATGTATAATTGTAGATATTATATTATTATAGCGTCTCGTCATTACGCTTATTACCTTGATAGCTCCACCACCTAAGCCGATTAGGCGTTTTGTCATGATACCCGCGACGGCCACTCAACGTACACATACAAATTACCAGCATAGTGCAACATGCGAAAATTGTGGAATCACTTCATCATCTGCCCATATTCGTCCCGACTGTTAGGGCAACTTGGGCGATCAGGATTTAGTCAACCACGCTGGCCAAGTGTGGATTGGTCGACTTCACACATCTACTAACGTAATAACCAGACATGAAACAAACACCGATGTTCATCACACATATAAAAGTGGATGTCCATAATGGGAATCGAACCCACGATTATTGGTGCAAGAGACATTGACAATATCCATTGCGCCATAGACCCAGTCATTTTCATGTCATTGACGTCATTCAACAAAAACGTCAAATTACTTCACAATAAAAGCACAATGCGTCCCATCCTGCATTCCACAACTTCGAATTAAACTAAGTAGTGTAATTCTGTATAATTGTGCAAATTTACGATTTCCCTAACCGCTGGCTTATTATTAATCATATTCTCATTGATACACCTGAAATGGCAGTCGATTATTGTCATAAAATTGCCCGTAATCGGCCAGTAGTTGCCGAGTTAACAGGATTGGTCGGGTTTATTAGGAATTAAAGAAAATAATGTGTATAGACGGCGGCTCCTGAATGCTTGATGCAGGTAGTGATTTGCCACACGGAATGTGCATGACATTTCTTTTCCAACTACATGCAAGTTATGTCGCCTCATTTAATGTGTGCTTCGAAGAATCGGTAAAAGGCATCTGTTATTGGGGCGTCGGTGATCAAGTTTTTGATCGCTTAAGCAAAGGCATGTCTTCAATTTGAATTAAGTCGCGTAACTTAATTCAAATTGAGGACATGACTGACATGATAGCATTATCACGATCTGAATAAGGTTGTTAAAGAATCGGTATGGGTTGGAATGGCATTGCACCACGTTATTCAATCGATATAAATTAAGACTCTATCGAGAAGCCTCCGACAAGAAATAGTTAGTTAGGCTTTTTTAGCAGCTGGACGGGCTGATACAAGTTTATGCGGGTGGGAGCCATCCGCTCCTCCGCAAATGTAGTGAAAATAGTGATGACGACAAGGCTCCAATAAGACATCATTGCAGACAGTTAAAAAAAAACAATGCGTTTGATCGAGTAAAACCGCATCGAAGTGAACTTATGTTAGTTACACAATTTGTAACTTAAGGACCCAACAGATTTTTCTAAAAATTTGTGAGGAGGTAGCTAATAACCAGGAGGCGGGCATAGAGTACTCTCAATCCCTTTCCTCTTTGACGTGACATATACGAGTTCACGTGGACGGACTACAGGGCGGAAACCGACTCCTTAATGAATAGAACTGTGCGTGTACACAATGACTGTGCCCTTCCTCCGCCGAGTGGCGCCTGGGCTGACCTTGGTCCGGCCACTTGGTCGAATTGAGCTCTCTGCCGTGACCGGAGCGGTGCGGATGCGTCCATTGAAGCTGCCATTAGCGGCAAAGGTGGCGGCGGAACGGGCCCACGCAACTCATCATGCAAGTAATACGATTGTTTCTGACGTCTGCGGGGGGGGGGGGGGGGGTCCAAGAAGAATGAGAGGAAGAGGGGCGATCAAGATCGTGCTGGCTGATCGGCGATTGTTTTTCAAAATTTATTTCTTCATTTGTTTAGAACATCACTACAATTCTTTTGTAAATCATCATCACGTCATACGATTAACGAAACTTTTTGGTCTAACAAGCTTTATGGAAAAACTATAGGGTCCAAAGTAGTTCACCTTATTGTCGCTTATCCAAAAACTTACTTTATTGCCAAACAAGATCATTAAATGTCATATAGACTAATATAACCTATGGTTAAGTTACGTCAAGTTCAACTTGCAGAAGTATGCACGCACACTCTCTTCGTCACGCCGGCGGTTCTGAAATGGAAAGCTCTGTCGGCGCTCGCTTTGGAAGCCAAATAATATATAGTGCGCATTGATCGCACTCTCGAAAAATAGGAAGTGACGTCATAAGATGCAGGTTGTGAATTTAAGGGCGTATGTGACCAGTGAGAGCTTAAAGCTCGCACATTCGACTGACCTATAACTGGATATGCCCACAGTAGGAACGGCCAGATTCCTTAATCGATTTTTTTATTAGACTAGGTAACTCAATATGAGGATTTTATTACATTTATTGTATAAATATCTATAACTTCCTTTTAAATAAGCAAACTAGATCCTGATTGCTCTACAGTTCTAGAAGGTACACATTATGCTACTAAAAGACCGATGCAAATTGACCACCAAGGCTACTCTTATTTATAAAGGTAAGTCATTCACTCATTTTAATATTCCCAATTCGCAAGACGCATAAATTGCATTCCACATTGATTTGCCTCAATGAGAAGTCTTTGTGTCCGAGCATTAATGCCAATTAGGTATATTTGTTTGAAACAGACGGAAAGCAAGTCTTTGTGAAAACTACGATAAGAGGATTCACTTCGAAATACAACAGGAAGGTCTGCGAGAACCACCCTCGTTTTATTATTATAGTTATTATTAGTTTTCAATCTAAGTAAAAAAACTTTGACTGATATTGGAGGTGCACCCAAAATAATTCACATTTAAATATTTGGAGGACTTGTGTGTGGATTCATGTCAAAGATAAAAATACTTCATCACATTTTAATATTCCGCCCAAACATTGCAAATATATTGCAGCCGGGGCAAGCTCGAATTTGCAGAACGCACAACAATGTCAAATGCAAAATTCAAATGAGCCACTGTTGTGCATTAAAAAAAACATTAACCTAATTCCGCCCGGAGCGACAAAAAAAAGCTCGTTGCAACTCAATCGATACAGCTTTAAGTCAGCTGTGCAGGAGCTGTGAGCTTGCGCGCTCTGCGTACGCGGCTTTCCAATATGGCCGCCGAAATCGCGCCCTCTACTCCTCAACCCTACCTCGAATGATATTCCACATTAATACGCTCTCCCCACGCATTGTTCATTCGCACCCATAATTATATCGACCCGTATAAAACAACTAATCTCCCATAGCAGCGCATAATAAAACTTGTAATATTCAGGAGGGGAACAACGAATATTTGTGGACGTACCTACTCGCAAAATTAGATTTGCTTTTAACATAAAATCACAATTTATACGTACGTACGTACGTGGTAAAATTATGAATGTTTATCTAAGTCTTCTATAGATATTACAAAACATATTGCCCTATTAAGTACAGCAGATTGGAATATCGATCAGTAAATGATATACCCCACAACAGAGGCACATTCAAATTATGAATATTGCCTATTAACAGAACTTCCAACAGACAAAATTCCTTGCCAATACAAAGCGTTTACATTAGAGGTATAGCGTTACACATTGCATGGCTATTAGTCTAATTGGTCAAACGTTAACTTTCCCCGTGTAATTAATTTATTTAGCAAGAAACTAATTGATGTGATGATAATCGGAACGGCATACAGTACCTACGTATAAAGTTTCACAATAATTAGCGAACTGTTAGTTTCCTATTAAGAAGTCGAATACAATATTACAAGCAATTAACTACTGTTAATTGGAACAACTAAGTTTATCGTGGCCTGAAAACATTAATTATTGACTAGCATTTTCAATAGAATTGATAGGCAGTGAATAATAAAACTATATAATCAATATAATTTATGATGTCAAATGTCACAATAGTGACGTATGTGAATATTTGAGCACATTATTTCCATTTAATTGCATAATAAAATGAAGAATATTTATTGAAAATAATTAATATAGCTGTACAGCGTTGTTGTGTTCTATATCTAATTACTATGTTAGTTTTATACTTTTATAGCCGATTTTGAGGGTTAGAACACAGAAACGGTAGAAATTACGACAAACGTTTCTATCGCTCCAGAGCCACTTAGGTACAATTCCAAATCCAGATACAGTATGGTATTAACATTTAGAATTAGCCTGCCTATCACGTATTATAAAATAGGTTAAAAACTAACTAAAACCAACTATTATCCACAAAATCCACTAAACCAACACTATTTATTAGCGTTCCACGTCTAAAAGTCACTAAAAGCAGTTTGTTCGGCCACAGTAGCTCCTTGAATTGAGAAAGTGAGCATTGTTCCCGCGGGCAGTCGCCACCAACGGAATAAATACACAGCTAGGTATATGTTAAACGCCTTTCAGTGTACACGACTTAGCGCTAACAGCTTCTTTTAGCCACAGCTTTTTGTGAACGCACCAGCAATTACCTCTTTCATTTTGTACGTGTGCCGTCTCTTTTATTTTACGCGCGTTTTATACGCGCGGCGGCGTATTTTGAATCTACACGTAATGTTAGGTGTGTTTGAGTCGATTGTGTTGGTTATATAAGTTGTGAGGTAAAGATTCACAGTGGAAGATGAGGTTATTAGTTTTGCATTTTGAGGGCATCTCTTCCCATTTTACTCGTAGTCAGATAAAATCGTTAAATTTCATATTTTTGATACAATTTAAACTTCGCACTTTTAAAAAGTAAAATAAGCTAAATATCGTTTATCATTATAACACTTATTTTACTTCATAGCTGAAATATAAGTAAACTATAATTTTATATACCTAAACTTACCAGATATTAAGTAAGTACAATGAGTTAACAAAATAGGCTCTCTGTTTCTTTAATATTTAGTCATAATCCACTGAGCCAAGGAGGTGTAAATTTCAAAATAACTCCTCAGGCTTTCTTGGAGATCTAAATGAATTTGGCTGCTTTAAATCTTCAAAATTAATCAAAATCTGACTTGTAATATTGATTCCAACGCAGGATTTTTTCAGGCGTCGTCTTTACTATTCTCCGCTATCCACCAAAAAATTCGCCAGCCATCCCGCGCCACCCCACCGCACTTACTAACTACGCCGCCCGCTGGTATTGCATATCTTTTAATAACTACGGTTAGATTGTGACACACGCTTTGTACGGTCGCGGCGCGAAAGTATTTTATTCTCACCTCGGCAGCGCGAATTGTCTTTTAATTTGAAGCTGGCGTCTGCCTTAGTGGATCATTGAGACTGCAAAGCTTTGGAGGCGAAACACGAGTTTTTCCGTTTAATGGGACGTTTAAAATGTTTCCAGTCCCGTGGCGCCATAACACTCTTTGTCGGCTTGTATCGCGATAATTTGAACTACATTGTCGACGCGACGGATAATGTATTACATAAGTATCTCAATCAGGGCGGGTTTACGGTGCTTTTATTTTATCGCCGTTTATGTGTTGTTGTTTTACCTTTACCGTGGTTCAGTGTAATCAGCGATCTATCGACTTTTCTATTTGGACATGGAATTAGTTAAATGTATTTTTTTACTGATATGCGGTTTGCAAAGGTATTGTTTCAGCAGTGAAGTGCGATTAGTTTCTTTTAATTCAGTGATCAAGGTATGAGTAGCCGACACTTATAAAAAAAAATCCTTCAATAAAAGCTGTATTGCTTTATTTATAATGTCAATAAGCATTAAATATGTACAGTTTATTTATAATGTATTTTTTTGTATTCGATTACAAACTTGATACTTGGTACGACACACGTACGTATATTATGCAAAGTTGAACTAAAACGCATTCTGACCGCGAGTCAAAACGCGGCGTTCGTCGGCCACCCTAATATTCCGTCACGATCACTCCAATCCCTAAAGCCAAAGCATGAAGGGCAAAATTAAAAAGAAACCAACCCCACACCGAGTCGGGCGCACAAAAAAAAAGTATAATTTTTGTTTCCATATATTTGTTTGTGGCTCTCAGTGCGTTCACGCGCCCGGCCCGCTGCGCGACGACAAAGCTGCACCTTAAAGATGTTCTGTAGTACCTTAATTATGACATTTCGATGTTAATTTCATTTTAATGCAATGTGTTCACTCTCGGGCACGATGAAAAGGCTCTCTCATTAAATTAGTCCGCTGGTTGGAGCACTGTGAGTACCCGACTTACGCACTGATTGACTAAGTGTGAAACTTACTCTCAGCGCTGTGTGAATTAGCATAACATTGCCTGAATACCTTCTATAGAGGTAATAAACTTGGCTAGTAAGGTATTTTTGCGAGCTAATTAGGGTCCCGTACTTAGAGGGTGCCAGGGGCTTGTTGCTAAGTCTATACGCCAGTCTGTCATATTTTGAAAAGGCTATCATATATCACTTCTTAACTCAATGAGTAGCTGGTGAAAATTTCTAAAGAATACTCATTAGTATATTTTGCGATCACCTGCCAGACTAGATGAACGCATATCGTGTCAAACAACCGTAGCTGTTTTTTTTTAAATGTCAACTAAACCCCTGCGGAGCACATTGGTGCAAATGTCGAATAGTATCATAATTTGATAGCACGTACAATTAAAATGTTGGAAATAGTCTAATTAATATAATTAATATTCTTTAATTGGATCAATTTATATTCCGTTACAGAATAACATGTTTCTCTACAAGGAACTTCATGACTTTAGAACTTAGATAAGAGTTTTCTGCAAACCTTTATAAAATCTTTAAAGGCATTGAATACAAACGCCTTTTGCAACAACTAGCTTCTGATTATTACATTTTTAATACAGTAAGTCAATAATAAAAAAATAAGAAATCATCATAACCTACAAATTTACCGTATAGTAACGGAGTTCGACTTCTTCATACAGATAGTAGGTCTCAGAGTGATCTGTCACGGATTATATATTGACCCACTTACCCTATCACAGCTCCCGTTCGGCCAGCGAGACTATTGCGTACTTACCTGAAATGGAATAAAAGGAAGCATGAGCAATGCGATATTAAATTAGAGACAATACGAGGCACTGAATATTATATTTCGCTCCATGATTCGAACAGCGGCCTGGCAGCGAGATGGGACGGCTCCATGTAATTAGACCAATTTAAATCTTAATTAATATTAATTGTCCGAAGTCGGAACGAATCTGTCGTATAGGGACTGTCGAGGAAAGAAGTCATAATGGACACCTTAGGTTTTATTAAATTAACGTTTAGAAGTCGGTCCGTTTTTGTGTAGTGACATTGAATTGAACGTTTTTTGTTTGCCCCTAATGGACAAAAAGGACTCGTTTTTATGAAATGGAAAGGGAATATTGAATAAAACTAAAAATGTTTTTATTCATACAAGTAAGGTATGTATGTTTCTATATAATTTTGAATAAAAAAAATAAGCTATAGTTTTTATTTTAACTATCATTACCTTATTCCTCATTTCTCTTTATTTTTAAACACGATTTTATTAGGTCGAACTGTATGTAAGTATTTCAATACAAGGCGATTTTTCTTCAAGAAACATCTCGACGATGTTGTTGCGTGACGTTGATTTAGCCCTATTGCCTTCTAGTCTAAAATCAGCGAACATTGCCTTGTGTACAAAGGGCCTAAGCATTCTGCGTCAAACCCCGCTTTCCTAGGTAGAGTTCCCTCGCGATACTTTTTCTCCCGACTGTACCCACGTACTGTAAACTAATATTTGACCGGGACCCATTGTTGTCGCTTCAATGCCCCGTTAGTTTCTTAATCCGGATGCAAACATTTATTATTCTATTAAATTATTATCCCCACTTAATACGTTGTACGGATGAGTGAAACACTTTTATAGGAATGAGTTCAATATTTAAACGGGCCCAACTACACGGGGACTTGACTATGAATATGCACATGCTGTGTTTGCTATTTTTTTAATTAGATGGCGATTTATGTACACGTTGAGTCCTCAACGAGTAAAAAAACCATTTTTATTTTGAAAGTTTGATCCAGGATTAATTTTAATTGATGAGTGTAGAGATTTATCCGAAACCAGTTTTTACCAAAGTAAGGTACTTTTTATATCTGAATAAAAAATAAATTAGGGGCTGCGATATTATTTATAAGTAATATCATAAAAGTATTCTCAATTATTAGTTCTTTGTTTTGAGAGAATTATATGATGCTTTAAAAACATTATTAATCACTTAATGCACGGTTAATAATTGCAGATGAGCAAAGTTTAATAAGTAAACTATTCAACATGAAATACAGGATCTTTTATTGGAGCCATAACTGGTGTAAAAATAATTTATATTGTCCCGTATGTATTTTTCCAATTAACTCAAAATATACTATTAAAGTTCCATACAATGGACATGAAACTTGTTTTTATTTTTATTTGTATAATAAATGCATGGAGTTATATTTTTCAACGGATAACGACTTGTAAAAAGCACTTGCTACTGGTGTTAACTATAATAAATATCGCAATAACATGACAATAGCAAACAATAAAATACTGCAAAAAGAAATATAATGTGGAGCAAAGTCGAAGACGATTCGCGTAATAGGTACCATTTAGGGTTAAAATGCCAAAAGAAAACTATACCTAAAGAATACTGTAAACGTTCAAAGTCTTGTATAAAAACATAATGACACCTGCTATCTTCAAACACACTTGTATCCGTACTGTGTACGGTATCTCATTACTTAGCGAAATAATTTTATTTTTACTCCATTCATTAATATTAATGAGACAATCGCGCATAATGTTAATGTTTTTGTATGAAGCTTTATTTTTCATAGCTATTGTAGAATAATGTTTAAATTAGCAAGCATCTGCTGGGGGGGGGGGAGAAGGGGGGGTGATCTGGGGTCACAAGGCGTCATGCATTTACACAGAAAGACGCCTCAAATAACTTAGACCACCCACTTTTGGTGTCTGGAAAACGAAAAAATTGCGAAAGAAGGCAAGTACGGCTTTGTTTAATGTTCCCTTTGTCTACAGCTTTACTTGACACAAATTAAAGTTTCACATTTGAGGTTTTCCGTTTAATAATAATTTTAATACCACGAATTAACCGTGATTCTCGCATTCCTACAGTTGACACGTGATCATGGCGCTTGCAACGGGAGCTCATTAAAATAAAACAACTTGGTGAATATCCCGGACATATTGAGATTTCTAAAGCATGTTACTATAAACTTAATTTTACGATTTTAACTAATAACCATGACGAAAAACGGATTAATTATCAAGTTTTTGCCTGTGCAAAAATTAAACCATTTTAAGGCAAAATAAAATTAGGCACCTCCACAATACAAAAAAAAAACTAGATTGCTTAAAGGACCAAGCCCAAAAGCGCGTATCAAAACACCAAATAAAGAGAGAAAGTGCACGAGCAAGCATTAGAACTTCACAATAAACAGATGACCTCTCGTCGTCCCCTCATCGCTACAATGTTATTATTTTTAATTTAAGCTGGCTCAAAAGAATACAAATCCACAGAGGACTCTCAGGCGCTGAGCCTGTTTGTAATGCCTACATGCACCATAGAGCAAATCGTACAAATACTCATAAAATCTTACATTTAACAAAGGATGTAAAAGTAAGCCTCTTTTAACTAGATAAACTTTTAAAAAAATGGTCTGTAAAATTAAGAAATACCGTTTACTAGCCTTCAATGTATTATTTGAATAATAAAGGAGTTAATTACTTTACGAAAATAAATATGATTTCACTTAAAATCTGTAAAAGTAGGTAACAAAACTCCGTTGACTCATAACACCCTCTGCACTTTCTTCTATCGCCACTAAGTCGTTTATTTGCTTAATCCTAAATGCACCTGTAGCTATACGATCCGAACCATTCACATCTTTATAACGAAAGTGGTAAAGTTCAAAATTGAATGGGACAATTTAACTATCATCTTATCACAGTGTAGAGGTCTGACAGTAATATTTAATACGTCGTCTCAACAGATGTCACCTTTTTGCGATTGTAACGGGATTCTTCTTACTCCTACTTGTAAGACAAGACAATGTAGTATAACCGTAACTATAATATAAACTGTTGCTGACTATGTTTTGCATAATGTTACGATAGAGTTACACTGACTCAGATGCGGTTTGATGCTATGATAATAAATTTAATATTTTATCTAAGGTAATTATTATTAAAACCGAAAGTTTCAAACGTACTTTTCAAAGTACGGTAGAATTCCTGATACTATGACTATTAAAACCTACAAACTTGTTTTTTTCTTTTAATTTTCTTGTAAAAGAAATAAAGAACAAGAATCAAGGTAACAAAAATGTTTCACAGTTGTGTTGGTTTAGTAAATAGAAATATAATGCATTGTTACACGTCTTGATATTGAAGATATATCTAATCCAAAAATCATGCAAGA